>OY829328.1:10618703-13018703 GCA_963691655.1 Toxonevra muliebris
TAACTTTATTCATACTGTATATACAGTCTTTTCAACAAGAGCGTGTACGGCCTAAGTCCTTAAAAAAATGCCCCAATCAAAAAAAAAAATATACGCTGATATATCAATATACTGTCCAGTTACCAAAATTTTGAGTAATTTCGTGGTAACGTGAGGTCGTATTAACTCTAGCTTTTCGGTGTACGATTGCGGCAAACACTGCCATTTTGACTTAAACTGTCGTTTGAATTGGGCAATGCTTTTAGCATTTTTTCTGCTCATCTTAAGCTTAATAATTGCTAAAAAATTTTCAATGTGGTTAGCATCTGAAGATTGAGAGGCGCAGTCCAAATTTCTTATCCAATTGTCCCATTTTTATTTACTGCACAAGCAACTTTGATGTTTAGGGTCCGGCCCGCTTAAAGCACTCAATTTCGATTTATTTTCCCAAACCAGTTATTGGCAGAAGATAAGAGTCTATGCTGGTATAAATGAATTATGTACTGGATATCCAAATTCCTCGTAATCATGATTATCTTATCGAAACTCTGTCTTGAAAAGCATCCCCAAACATCAGCTTTTCCTGGATCCTTAACTAATCTCAGAACCATCTAACTGCCTTTAATGGATAATGCACTTTTTATGGTACCTGCCGTCCATAAAAAACATTCGTTTGTAAAAGCCACATCGCTTCAATCATTATCCATATGTTCGACAGCCCACCCCTGTAATTTTTTTTTCCTTGTTTTGCCCCGTCAGTAAGAGTTTGGTTATGGTAGCTCAGAATTCAATTCGGAATTCATTTAAAAGACTTTGGATTATACTAAGGGATATATTAGTGACCTTCTGCGCCAGATTTTGTGGGACTGCTTCAAGTATAATGGTAGAATTGGCTTCAAAAACTCATGCTATCACCAAATTCTGCTGCTGTGATGTTCCTCTAGAAGCACAATGATTTGGTAAGTCGTAAACATTCTGGTAACTTAAAAAAATTTGGTTCCATTTCTTTACGAATGCCTTCAACTTCTCAAGATATTTGCAGCACCTTCCTAGGACATTTTCGATTCCTTTGAATGTGAGCAGCTTAAAAACGTTGTGCATACACAGAGTATGATTTGAAAAATTGCTTAAACAACGAAATTATAATTGCGATTGTTTGACAGGTTATACAGCGCCATTCGCAATGAAATGTTGAATGTTAAAAATAAAGTTCAACTTGATACTTAAAGTTGTTCGTACAATTAAGTTGCACACGCTCTTGTTGAAAAGACTGTATATGTGTTTTATGTAATGGATATCAGATTGGGAATGAGACAAGAAAATTTAGAATTGCTCAGCACTGTTCAGAAGAAAAAACTTTGAAATGATGCTTCTCTTGGGCTCTTCGAATTGGGTATTTTTAATATCCTTCAACAATCGCTTCGCTAATATGCAAACCAGGCAAATGATGGCATTGCTATGATTATCTACTTAATATTTATGTTTGGTTTACTTGATATTCGCAATTATACATTGGTAGAAATTGACCAGTCATGAGCCTCATGCCAGGCAGGGGCAAACCTCTAAGAGCATAATTGTCTAATCGGATTCGGTATAAAACGGTAGGTCCCTTCCATCCGTTTACAATTATAGCTTATACAACATGAATGAATGAGGAAACCTCAGTCTAGGCCTCCAATGGGCAGTTGTGCCGTAAAACAAGACAAAATTAAAGCGATGCCCTTAATTAGAAGGTAAAAAAATGGTTTATTTTATTGCCTAAACCGATAGATATACTATTCAAGAATATATTTACAAAGTTACAGAGGCTTAAAGTGTTTAATTTAAAAAACAAAATTTTGTTTTTTTTAAACCCGAGAAAAATTACGAAATCACTATTTTTTCTGCATCTTAAACTTTTCACGAAAAAACATTGAAATTTATAGATCACTAGGCTCGGAAGCACCAGGTACGCTAGGAAATTTGTTTTGTACTTTGTTGTATATGTTATGGATTGGAGAATGTACTGGCGTACATAAAATAACGCTAAAATAGACGCATTGCCAATTTTTGGCTCAAAAATCTCCAAACTTAGGAGATCGGTTCAATATTTTTATTTATTTTCTTATGTATGTCTGACTGCTCACATAATTTCAATTAAAAAATAATTTTCAAATAAAAGTGGCTGTAATTTGAAACATTGCTCTGCAGTTGTTTTCATTTGTTTTTGCTTTTATTTTACTTTTGGGCTTTAGATAAAAAATGTATAGAGCAAAAACTTCTTAAAATGAATCATAAAATATGCTATAATTTTTTCAGAATTTTTTGAAAAAGTTTTGATATTTTTTAAAATTTCTTTATTTTTCAAAAACTAAAAAAGTCGTTCGAAAATTCTAAAAAAAAAAATTAGAACGTATTTTTTGATGAATTTTAAGAAGTTTTTTTTCTATTAAATTTTTTTCTAAAGTTCACCCGTTTTATGTAAAAAATTCCTGAAAGTTTTGAAGCGACTTTTCGCGTTCAAGTCGCCATTTTGCATATTTACACGCTAAATTTTTAAATACCAAGTGACACATTTTGAAGTTGAGGATGCATGGACGCCGGAATTTCATCAAATAGAGGTATTTCTTGATGATTTCATTATTAAAATAATTTAAGAAAAAAAATGTTTAATCGAAAAATCATGTTATGATATGGCTCAAATTTTTTTAAGTTCGTTTTCATAGTTAACAGAGCCACTTAAATAAACTTTGAAACTACGGCCGTTCCGTTCTAATTGGGTTAACACGATTTCGCTTAAAACGGTATTTCTCATTGAAGTTCTCCCTTGAAGTTTTTCCCTTCTAAAAAAAATCACGAAAAAACGCTTCTTTTTAACATTCTAATTCACGACACGCCCTTTAAGTACAATGCACTCAATTTTCATTAAAAATTTAATAAATATTTCATAATTATTTTTGTAATCCCATCACAATTAAATTATTTGCTTCAATTTGATAAAAGTTTCCTGTGGCAAATGATTTTAAATTTATTTACATTAGTCCGAGTTTTTTTTTTTTTTTTTTAATTACCCAGCAAACATTTATAAAACTCATTCTGTTTCAGAATTCAATTCCAAAATTCATCATTGAGTAATGAATTGCCTTTAGAATATAATGAGGAATTCATTCCAGGACATGCAAAATTCGCATATAAGATGAAGTGTCTACATGCTTAAATTCAAGTTATAATAAATTATAAAAAATACTAAAAAAACGAAAAATATCTTTTCAAATTTATTTTACAAATACTAGAATTATATATTTCATTTTCCTATGATGTGTACAAAATTTTTCCTAGGCATTTAAATATATGCACTTATGCCTCTAATTTGCAGCTTATGTGTGTAGCTAATCAATTAAACATTTTCAAAAGGATTTAACCATGCATAATTAAATAAAGCCTAACTATTATTTATTTATTTAAACAATTTTTTTTTTTTTTTTTTGGTTTTTGGTGATGGCGGCCAGTGCACTAAACTTGATAATTCGATGAAACAAACAAGTAAAAAAATATTGACTGTATTTGCTGTGTTTATAGCATTTTTGAATTTTTAATTAGATGGTTTATTTATTTATTGGCTGGTTATTTAGTTTGGTGTGTGTGTTCATAAATGAAACGAAATGTTTTTATTATAAGGCAAATAAAAATAATTTTGTTGTTAAAATATTTAGAATTTCTATTTATATATTAGAACTATTGATGTTTTCATTGCTAATATTTAATTTAATTTAGTAAGTTTTAATTTGTGCATAATTATTAGCAATTCAATGATGTAGTGTATTTAGGATTAGTGAAAATGCATAAAAATGCATTGCATTAATATGATGGGAAAAACACAAAACTAAATTTACTCTTAAGTATGCATAGGATTTAATATTTAATAATTAATAAGCAGTCTATAAACAAAATTTAACAATACAAATTAGAACGATAACTTCATTCTATTTCCATCTTTCACTCTCTACAAAAAAAAAAAAAAAAAAAAAACAATTTGCACATTTTTTCAACATGCTCACACACACACATGAGCGCTTTTTTACCCACTCTATTCCTCGCTCTAGTTTTCTGTCTTTAAGTTCTTTGTATACATCCGTTGTTATTTTTTGCATTATTTAAGAAAGATTTGAAATATGCTCAAACATAAAGATAAATTATCTGTATTGATGTCTAGCTTTCTCTTAAACGTAAAACGGTACAAAATGAAAATATTATGAAACTCAAGTGAAAAGATATTGACAAGGACATGTATTGTGAGATAAAGTAAGCAGCCATAGATAGACAACAATATATTTCAGTTACTTTTCGTCGAGATCGACATTTACGTTGCTGTTATATTTCTTTAGAAAACAAAAGAAAATAAAAAAAAAACAAGAAATATTAAAGAAAAGAAGCAAACAATACCCATGTCTATGTCTCTATTTACACCCTCAAACTGCTGCCCGCACACGCACTTACTTTTTATAAGCTTGAGTTTGCATGGTTGAATGATTTATTTGTTCCTTTATTTCATTCATCATACTCCTCTTACTTTTCCCGACAAAGTCATTCATATGTAGAAAACTGAGCATCTACTTTATTTTCCCCCATTTTTTAAGATGTAAAACTTACATCTGAATATTAACATTTTAATTTAAACGTATTTTATGTATATTTCACTTAAGCGCTACTTCTTAAATGTTGCAATACTTTTCATGCCAACATTTTGTCTTAGTTTTTTTATTGCTCTACGCTTTTGGTTTTCTCTTATGTTACCACATTTTTACTTGCCACATTTTATTGATGTCGCCATTACATTTAGTCAATTCCCCAAAGCAATTATTATATGCTCGTGTGATGTTAATGTGTTATATCATCATAAAAATTTGAGCTTCAAATAAGATTAACAAAACATCAAGTGATATGTGTAAAAATTTTATGTGTTTTTCTGTAGAAGCTTTTAAATCTATTGAGGAATACAATTATTTATTCTTTACTTGTGTGGAATTACTTGTTCTTCTTGAATACAACCACTTTTGAATAGCTTAGCTTTGTGTATAAATTCGAGTTGGATGTAAAAAAAATCAGTAAGCCCAAAAGTGAAAAAACATGATTTCATTACAATTCATGCTCTTGAAGGTTTTCTACTGCCACCAACAAATTTCGGATTTTATTAAACGAACAATTTCAGAAGCCATCAATAAATTTTATCATAAAAATAAATGCATCCATTCTGGGTATTGCAGTCAGGGTATCTATCTATTGTAAGAACTATTTAGTTTCAAAGACATCATCATGTTCATTTAATTGATTTTCTGTCGACGCAAGTATAGAGACACTCTTCTTGGAAATATTTATTCCAATATTCAAATAACCCTAGGTTCAAAAAACCTGCAGCAGTATGCAATTTTTATTTAAAAAATAAAAACGTGTATATAAAAAATGAATACATACCAGTGTATTTATCGATCGATACAATTTTTTCATCTGAGCTAGTCCAAATTGATGACAATGTTAGAGGTGAATCGAAGCAGATAATGTCTCCGACAGAGAAAATTGTCTAAAGTAAATATTTGAGGTAAAATAGAAAAAAATAAATAAAATAAAAATCAGCAAAGGCAACGACGATGACAACAGCAGCAGCAAAAACAGATGGTAGAAACAAAAAATCGGTGTATGCGTTGTTATGTTAACACACCAAACGCGGTATCATCATTCCAACCAATCGCCATTGTTGATGGTGATGACGACAACGACGGCAATGTTGATGATAATGATGATGATTACAATGACGATGACATTGCAGTTGGCATTCACGTTGAAATTTTATTTGAAAATGAAAAGAAAAGAAATGAAAAAAATAAGAAAAATGGTTAGTATAAAAATAGTAAACGCAACTAAATTGACATTATCTTAAGCATTGCATGCAATGCCATTGCAATAAAAATTTATTTTGTCTTTTTCCCCATTTGCATTAACGGTGGTTGGTTTTCTTTTCTAAACGATATTACTTTTTTTGTAACTATTTGTTTTTTTTAAGAATTCCCTTTCTAGCATTGCAGTTCAAGACAAATAATGCTTAATTGCGTAATCGTGATACTATTAATACAAATCGATATTTGTAGTAGAGCGTAAGACAATAATTTAGATTATTTCAGTCTCAAAATAATAGCAATCTCGATTAATTAATTGAATTATTGAGTTTTATTTTCTAAAATATTATTATGATCACTAGGACTACGATTTTGTTGAGTTGTCATATTTTTTTTTTGCTTTATCGGAGAAAACTCTATGCTGCATAGAAACTCTGTTTATGAACTTAAAATTCAAAATATGAAAAGTTTTTATTTTTAGGTAATTTTTTCTATTTTCGAGGCATTTGGGAAATTTGGTCCAATTATATTAAATTAATTTTTTTTCGTATTTTGAAAGTGCAATTACATAAACTTTGAATTTTCCAGTACTTAAAAATGAAATATTTTGAAGTGGTCTTCGTTTTCATTCCAAGTGTACTTTAGTTACACAATTCAGGTTTATGTTTTAAATACAACCAAGCAGCAGACCGTCGACCTGTGAGAATAGACACATTTCATTTTTTTTATTAATGTTGTCAATGGACAAAAAATAAAAGGAAAAATCTAAGATTATGCAATTTGAAACAATTGTTGCATAAAAAGGACGTTGGCTTTAAAAAATCATGCCCGATTACAATAGTTCTTTCTGATGAAAATTTTAATGCGTTACAATTGGACGTAGAATTAATTATGTATATATTTAATTTTATTTAAATTTGGCACCCTTGTCACTGTCGGTGTTAAGCGGAGTTTCCCTTTGTACAAAAATGTTCGGGCTGACAATCGGCGATAATTTACATTTGATAATTTACGAATGTAGGGTAAAGTGGGTTACCTTTGACACCAGGGGACATTTGACTTTGCCACTTTCAGGGTGTCCACGCTTTAAGAGGCAAAAAGTTGAAATGCAAAAAAAGCTTAATTTCATTTAAAGAAACGTTATGAACTTTGTTAGTTCTACTTTAACTCATTTTGGATTAACACGTGTTCTTGTAGATTTGCTAACGCTGATGTAATTATCAACAATCAGTATGTAGGCGTTTTGTGAATTAATTGTAACTGTTTTTTTAAAAAAGAGTAACAAAATTTGTTAGCACTGCTCCTTAATGTTAACAAAATAAAAGTGTGTTTTGTGAAAATAAAACAAGATATATTGAAAAAGATGAAAAAAGCCATCAAGAGTTTTTGGGGCGCATTTGACTTTTACCGAAGGGGCACATTGAACTACTATCAAATGTTCCTCATATCCCAGATTTAAGTATTTGCTATACAATTGTTATATTTTCTTTTCATACATTTTTAAAGATATGGTACATAAAGAAGACAAATCGAAGCGAAATTAATGAAACGAAAGTGAAGAGAACTGTTTCAGATATTAGAACATGAAACGGTGACAATAGCCTCCGAAAAATATGAGGTAAATAGGACAACATTTAAAGTCCTTCATCTTGGAGTCGTACCCCTTTGAAAATCCCACTCACATTTTCCAGTAGTGTTACATTGTCAATCAACATCCTTGCGCGAAATTTCAGTACTGGACCGTAAGTGGTTCCAGATATATACCCAAATAACAATATAGTTTGTAAGGGAGGTGCTACTCCCACTTGTAATTTTGAACTCAAACTATGCCTATCTTATAACCAGAGACATAAGAGTCATTCCATATGAAATCGTCTGAAAAATAAAAATTTCGTTGCTGCTCTATTCCAGATCTTGCTCAAACTTTGTGAGAACCTTTAGGGTTTCAAAGAAGAAAATCCGACGTTATAAATTTTTCTCATGCTCCACTTCGTGACACCGCGAATTAAAAAATTGGAAAAGTGTAATTTTAATGCTTTCCTTTTTTAACTGAAAAATTGGTTTGGTTGAAGATATCTTCACGTTTGAGATGGCGTTCTCAAGCTAAAATATAGTAGTTTTATAAATTTAATTTAAATCCACATATCTAATACCCACGATTAATAACACCATGCTGAAAATATGTATATTTTTCTGACTTTTCGTGGTTTTTAGCTGACTCCAGTATCCATACGGTTGAATGTAAGCAGCTAATGTTTCTCAGTCATCAAGAAGAAAATAAACTTAAGATTGGCTTATAAAAAATAACGGTCTTTGAAGTTTATGGATTTCAAACACTTGCATACTTTAAGCTATAAAATGGACGTGTTTGGGACGAAGTGCAAAGCTGATTGTTACATGGTATTTAGTTCCTAACCCAAACTTCAAAACCCTGTAAGCTCGTTTTGTTATTTTCATAGCTTGCGCGTGTACAGCCGGTTAAAGTAATCAAAAATATCAGAATTTTTTTTGTTTCTCAAACGTGAAGATATCTTCAACCAAACCAATTTTTCAGTTAACCATTTCAGTACATCTTTTTAATTGGGATTGATTTGTTTGCATGAAATTCATGATTACTTAGGACATCTACATCAGATATAAAATATTTTTACACCTCTGCGTATCCTTGTTTGTCCTTTATTAAAGTTTGAAAAATTACACTTCTGAAGCTATAGACAAAAAAGGGTTAATATTTTTTCTTAAATTTTTAGATTTTTATATGCTTTTATCTTTTGTGAACATAGTTGGAAAGTTATATTTCCACTTAGAAATAAATTATTCACTTTTTTACCACAATAATGCAACCAGTTTTGATAATCATTTTTTGTGCATAGATTTTTGACTTGACTTCAAAGACAAAAACCTTTTAAAAAAATAGCACAAGCAGAAATTTAAAATATTCGGCAATCCAAAACCATGAAAAATACTTAACAGAATCGAATTATATAATGCGAGTAGTAAAATTTGTATTACACCTGTTTTATGCCAGATTAAAGTGAATGATGCCATATGGCATCAAAATACCGAAAGGGTTAAAAAAGGAAAGCATTAAATTACACTTTTCCAATTTTTTAATTTGCGGTGTCTCGAAGTGGAGCATGATAAAAATTTATGACGTCGGATTTCCTTCTTTGAAACCTTAAAGAAGATTCTCACAAAGTTTAAGCAAAATCCGAGGTGACCCGGCTTTGCCGACTAGACTTTTTCATATCGAATGACTCATAATGTAAAATTGTACATTTTACATTATACAATTTACAATTCAAAAAAATCAATGTTTAGTAACATCTGTAAAAATCTATCAATAATTTGCGGAATTACAAGCCTTTAAAAATTAAGTGCAAACTTCCCGCACTTAAACATTATTTTTAAAAATTTGAAAGTTTTGTTCGAAAATACCTATATATTTCCGTTCAGAAAACATTCCTTTTGACGACTTAAAGTCAAGACCATTAAGGTAAAGTGTGCATTTTTATTAACCAATATTTTTTCGAATGCATTACGGATTTTGCTTTAGCACCTATATGACGAAACTTTAATCAAAATGTAGACCTGTTTTTAGAAATTTTTCACATTTTCCCCAGCGTTTTAATTCAACCAACAATGCAGTTTTGAACCGAACTAAGTTACAGTCACTTCTTTTTTATTTCAAACTTTGGAGAGGTTGCTGACTTAAAGCAATATATAAGACTGACTGAGGCAATCCAAGATCCCTTTGTGGCTGTAAGGTTTCTTTCAGATGGATATCTCATTCTTGTTTTTTTTTTACAAAATTTTGTACCACCTCCAATATTTTCGAAGACGAAAATTGTGCCCTTTCTATAGTTAACTAGTTAATTAGGTTTTTATATTTGTCCTTTGTGGAAGGCGATAAAGTTTTAACGTCTATGATTTTCAATAATTGTTTTTTCTTTAATGCTTTTCCTAAATTTCTAAAATTGCTCTTAGGTCTGAAAGGGTTAATAAAATAAATAATGACTATATTTCTTTATTCATTCTGTACCAGAAAAAGAATAGCCAGAATAGTTTTGAAAAATCTAGGAATGGAATAAATAAAGAAACAAAAAATAACATTCTGTACGTACGGAATGCATAAGTAAACACAACTACTGGAGCGAACGGAAAGAATAAATTTATTTTTTGTACAACCATCATTTGTTGCAGGCGAAAAAATAGCTAGTAATTCTAATATATTTTGGGTGCAGAAATTGCGTGGAGAAGGTTTTTTGACTTCTCTGATAGTGCCGGTTTTTTAAGCTCTTCCACTTCCCAAAACATTGCTCAGCAATGAAGGATTTCAATTTGGTTGATGGCATTTCTTTAGCTATCTCTTCCTACACTTAATTTTTCTGATAGTAATCAAATATTGTTAAATTTTCCGCATATAAATCAATTAAACATTTTATATCGCCTGGTAGCCATTAAAAAAAATGGTAAAAAATGTGTTTGCACCTACAAATAAATATAAAACTCACTTGAATTCCCCAAATTTATTGAAGTGAATGCCATTGTATTTTGTTTTAATAGTAATATTTAAATTTTTTTACACAGAATTATACAGAATATTTTTTCCATACCATGTCATGAGATAGATAACATTCTGGAATGAATTAAGAAATAGAAAAAGGTTTGTCCGGAATGAATAAAATGAAAAAAGAAAAAGAAAGACATCTTAAAAAGTACTAAATATTCCGTATCTGTAATATATTTGTAAAATATATTTCCGGTTTATTATTTCTATTACCTAAAAATTAATTTAAAAGTAGGTAATCAACTATTGTGATCATCAGGGATCGGATCTTGTTGACCTAAAAAAACTTAAAAATGACCAATAAAATGTCCTAAAAAAATATTAAAAATCACCTTTAAAATGACCTAAAAAAATATATAAAAATTCATAAAAACTTTAAAAAATATTTATATACCATTTTTATTCCATTCATTATATTGTAAAAAATTGACACTTAATTTTCAAAGGCCTGTTCCGAAAATTATTGATAGATTTTTAAAGATGTTACTAAACATTGATTTTTTTGAATTGTAAATTGTATAATGTAAAATGTACAATTTTACATTATGAGTCATTCCATATGAAAACGTCTAGTCGGATTTTGCTTAAACTTTGTGAGAATCTTCTTTAAGGTTTCAAAGAAGGAAATCCGACGTCATAAATTTTTATCATGCTCCACTTCGAGACACCGCGAATTAAAAAATTGGAAAAGTGTAATTTAATGCTTTCCTTTTTTAACCCTTTCGGTATTTTGATGCCATATGGCATCATTCACTTTAATCTGGCATAAAACAGGTGTAATACAAATTTTACTACTCGCATTATATAATTCGATTCTGTTAAGTATTTTTCATGGTTTTGGATTGCCGAATATTTTAAATTTCTGCTTGTGCTATTTTTTTAAAAGGTTTTTGTCTTTGAAGTCAAGTCAAAAATCTATGCACAAAAAATGATTATCAAAACTGGTTGCATTATTGTGGTAAAAAAGTGAATAATTTATTTCTAAGTGGAAATATAACTTTGATCAAAATGAGTTAAGAAAAAGAAAAACGTCTTAAAATTATTAAAAATTTTCAAAAAAAAACCAAATTGGTCCTACAAAAAATTGGCCAAAGAATTGAAGGTCTGCCGTCAAACTATTTCCAATATTATTAGACAGTTTCAGGAGAATTTGACCATCGATGGGAAACCTGGTTCGGGAAGAAAACAAGGACCACATGATATTGGGAAAGCCAAGAAAATCGAAAGCATATTGAAAAGATCTCCAAACACATCTGGTAAAAAAGCTGTCCGGTTAGCCCAGTGCTCAGTGCTCTCCATTGGTGCGAAAAGTTAAAGCCAATGCAAGTTTGAAAACATACAAAGTCCAAAAAGTTCCAAACAGGAATGCTGCAAAAAATTTAGACGCCAAAAGTAGGGCTCGGAAATTAAAATCGAATTTCATACAAAAATATTCATGTTGTATAATGGACGACGAAACGTTTGTACTGGCAGATTTTACGCAGCTTCCGGGTCAAAATTTTTATGTTGCTGATGCTCGAGGAAATGTCGAAGAACAAAATTTCCTTAAAAAATTCCTGGTATGGCAAGCGATATGCAGTTGCGGCAAAAGAAGCAAGTCATTTGTTACAGTGGGTTCTATAATATGTGACCTATGACTTTTCTGACAGTGTTATATTGTTAAATGATCTATTTTGAGAAAAAAAATTTTAAGGAAATTTTGATATTCTTTGGGAAAAAATTTGGATAAAACAATTTGATACATAAGATCACATATGAGACACGTTTTCGTGAGCCTCCACATTTTTAGTCATTTTTGATTGATACAAAAATAATAAAAAAAAAAAAAAATATTTAAAATATTTGAATAAAGATAAGAGTTGATTTAGATAGTACTTCAAACGAACTTTTAAAATATATGTTCACTCTTAGCATCCAAATAACTATTAATATCGGTCTGATGGTAAATGAGCTTGCCATCTGACAACTCGAGAACGGAACATTTCATTTTTATTAAACTTGAAATATATCTTAATTGGACCAAAAAACAAATACATTTTAAGTTTCAACGAAATCTGCACACGATTTCGGATACCGGGCAAAAACCGGTTAAACTGACAAAAGAATGTCTGAAAAATGCAAGCAGATTTTTTTTTATAAGGCGAAAACTATCACGTACTAGCATATAAACTAACACTTATGTACACACATAAAATTCTTTAAACTATGTATTTACTATTTAGTTTTACTGGAGCCTTGCACATATAGAGTGAATAGCAGAAACACTACCACTAACAAAATCTATGCAATAAGAGTGTGTGCATCTCTTTTGATGCGCTCTTACCTTAGTTGGGTAAATATGTTTTGATTCTGCTACTGACAGCTTGATGTAATCCTCAGCATGTTTAACTCCTGTAGTGTCCTTCAAACTTATGGCAATCATGTTGTTTGTTTCACGTGGCAGATTTATCTATTTCAAAATAAAAGAAAAAAATAGAAACATGAGGGAGAAAAAGAAAATAAAAAATTTATAGAAGCATGAAAATGAAAATACAAGTAACATACTGAAAAAAAATAGAAAAAAAAATTCGAATGATGAAAGTAAGAAATATAAAGAAAAAGAAAATAGAAATAAAAAACACTTTCAGCAAAACTCTTGTGGTTTTTTAAACATTGGAGTGTGTATTGTAGAGTAAAGAACAAATCTCACAAGTTAAAAGTAAAAAATAAAATGAAGAATATCAGTAACTTTAACAGGTAGGTAGGCAACTCCTGGCAAATATACGCTGAGTCTGACTCTACAATAAGAGACAAGCAATAGAATCGACTAACAAGCTACAAAAAAAATATAGCAATATTTCCTAGTTGCAACGTTGCATTTTTATTTTTTAGGTATGTACATTAAGGTACTTCACGGAAACAAGCTGCTGCTATAACCTCTGAAATATGAACCCTGGTTTATTTTAAGATGATCTCCAAAATATTACGGTTCTAGAGATAAGCTGTCGTGATTTCTGGATTGTACTGAAACCACTTAAACATCGTATTTTGTTTGGTTACTCATTATGTTACTTTTGGTTAAATAAAAGCTCACAAATAATAGAAATACAAAATATTTGAAGAAATCTGCTCAATAACTTGATATAAAGAGATCTTTTATATCTTTTTAATGATTTTTTTATGCTATTTTATTGTATCAGTTAGGGCCATAGATTTCTCAAATCGAATCAGATTATGGGAATAAAATGATGGAAATCATCTCAATCGCATAAAATTACTCTCACTAAATGCAAAATCTTATCACCAAACCAAAACGAAAATTGTTTCATACAAAAGACGATTTCTAGAGATTGCCTCAATACGATCCAGCGAACGACAGCTTATCGCTAGAAACGAAAAAATTTGGGAACCATTATAAAATAAATCAAGGTTCATTTCAGGAGCGAGTAACAACTTTATTTTTTGTATGGGACTTGAGGCTCTTTAGTATGCATATGCACACACCTTAGTGTACACTCAAACACACAGACAAAAACGCATCGACAATGCAAGCAAGCAACCAAGCAACGGGCAAGAAGGAATACAAAATAAGAAGCAGCAACTACAAAAACTCTCGACCTAAAGTCCAAGGCTGGATGAGGTTGTAAGATGCTTACTTGAGGGATTTTCTATTTCGTTTTTTACCAATTCTTTTTTTTACGCTTCCATTGCAATTTTGATATGCTATGTTTTTACTCTAAATTCTATTTTTTTTTTTTTTTGTGTTTTTTTGTTTTGTTTTGTATCCTCTTTATTAGAGACAACAACACGTTCTGAGAGAGATTTGAACTTCTGTCCATCGTCGTACAGAGACTGCATTAATAATATGTACTATGTGTGAGTGTGTATTACGTGAAATACGCAGTTGTTGTTAACCAACCCACAGGCAGGTTAGTCAACACAAGAAAAAAGTAGAAAAACCAACAAAAATTCAGCATAAACAAGCAACATTCACAGCAGTCGAGGATTTTAAAGTAAAAGTAGCACAGATTTTAAAGTCATGAATGTTATTGCTGTTGTTGTTGTATTGCAGATTTCCAGTAGATTGACAAAAAGCTGAAAAATACACACAAAAGCTACATTGCTATATTTCGCTGTGGTAAAAGCTACACACCACCAAAGGAATAGAGGAATTTCTTTTCGGTATGTTGCATGCATCACCGTCGTGTGTTGTTCTGATAAAGTTTGTTCAAGCAACAATACTTTTTTTTACGAAAAAATTAAAATGGAATGAAAATACTGAAAATAAGTTTCACCGCGATGACAAAAGGAAGATGCTACTATTAGAAATTGCTCAAGCGCCTTTAGAGCGAATAGCCAAATGCTTGTTGGAAGCTTAAAGCGAAAAATGTCTTAAAGTTAGAATTCTTAATTAGTGTCATGAAATGAATAAGTTTGGAATGATTAGGACCAAACAAATTTTTAGTTGTTTATTTGATATTTCTCTTTCATTCACACTTACCGCTACAGTTAAATTATTGCCAACTTGTACATCGACAATATCCTTGTGCGACAAATCATATTTAATACCATTAACATCTTCAATATTATGCGAAAATTCGTTGCCTAGATTATCGTGCAGTGATACTTTTAAAACGAAATTCATGCCACGCGGTAATTTCTCTTCGGTTTGTTTCAATTTAATTGTAGGATATTCTAGTGATGCCAAAATGTATTGAACATTCTTAACTTCAATGCCAATCGGTAAAGTTTGCTCAAATGTTTTAGCCTACGAAATTAGGAAATTAGAAATTTATACAACTATTCATAAAATATTATAATTTTCCATACAATTATTAAATCTCTGCCCAGAGTATCCTGCGTCCGGAGTAAACCATCAGCTGTTACTTTAGCAATGCCACTGCTATCGCTATCCGACTTATAAATAACATCGTCCAAATTAGCTTTGAGTTGTATAGTGCTGCGTGGAGCCACTAAAATCCAATCCATTTTTATGTGCTTCGGTGAATCCAGTTCAAGAATTTTGAAAACTAGATCGAAATACATTAAATTTATTTGATAAATTTAAAAAAAAGAAGAAAAATCATTGAATTTAACTTACCTACTACCTCCACGGCATTGGTTATTTTCTGTCCTGTTGGTAATTCTACAGTTGCTTGAATTTTAGCTTTACCCGGATTTAAGGCTTTAATACGTACCGAAATCAAATCAGTATCGCCGTATTCAATACCTGAGAAGATGAATACATAATACAATTTATAAACTTAATAGAGAATTTCGAATTTAAAAGTTTTGCATGTCCATTCATATTCGATCAAAATAAAAATTAAATCCAAGTGAATTGTTTTGTAATGAGTTCAAGTTTAATCGAAAATGGATTTCAGATGCAGATGCATATTTTAAAGCTTTGCAAAATTTTGTCAGTTCCGTATCTGTTCCTGAATTGAGATTTAACCATTCAAGCTCATCGTAGAACATATAATTTATTCTTCGAACACATTGTGAGCATTGTTCGAAATCTCATAGAAGCAACGCTGTATCAATGTTCGGTTCAAGGGAGTGTGCAACCTCGTCTGAATTGTTGATTAATTTAGTTGTCGAGAATATAGCTTTTCGAAAAAATTGCAGGTAATTTATCAAAATTTTTCCATTTTGAATAAAGGCGGTCAATTTTTTAGAAGTGAATTTCTTAATTCAGTAAATTATATCAATGGTGTAGATTCATAAGAACATGTTGGGTAGATAATGCAGAGTATTTTGAGTACTGTTGTACGAAGCTATTGCAAACCTAACTACTTTGGTAAAACTTGTCAAAACTTGATGCAGCAAATTAAATATGAATTAAAATTTTTTTCAAAGACGATTGATTTTTATTTTAAATTGGTTCTTTTTTATGAAAAAAAAAAAATGTTGAAAATTTGAACAAGTTACTAAAACGTTGAGGAGCAAATCCATGGTTACATTATCGAGCACTAGTTTGTTAATTATCGAAAAATATACCACAAAATGGCAAAATAGTTCTTGATTTCTGCATTATCGGCAATCATGTCTATTAGAACTTGCCCCATATAATATTAAATTATCGGCATTACCCAATTAGCCAAGCAATTCCAACAGTATTCAAGCAAACTCGCACACTTCATCCATACATATGTATGCATTTTTAGGTAATTTCAAAGATTTCTATAAACTTTAAATTCTTCTGTAGTTGCTACTACTTTACTTTTCAAATAAATCTCAATCACATACCAGCATCCGCAAATGTATTATAAATATCCACAACATCTGGCTGATTTGTAGACCATGTAACACGCATATTAGCCAAAGTACCCAATACCATTGGCGACAAGTCAGGTACACCTACGTATATTATGTAGCAAAAAGTGAGAAAAAATAAAAAAAAAAAAAAAACTTGAGCAATAAAATATATAAAAACAATTACCCCATACGGCTGCAGGCATCACAGCATCACTACGTATGCGTGTTAAAGGAGTTTTGATTTGTATACTCAATAATGGAACAACATGCACTTCGACTGTATCCTCTGATATAATAACTTCTTTGCCATTTCCGGGATTTGTCATCATACATTTACCGGTGATTTTTGTTTCACCCAATTTGTATGCAGTTACAATAGCAGACTCCATTGCTGAAATATGTACAACAAGAGTAAAAATGTAAAAAATGAAAAATATGAGAAAAAGAAAAATGAAACATTAAAAAGAACTAAAAATATAAAGCACAAGAAAGAAGAACTTACAAATAACTTTTTTATCATGCACATAATAGACAATATTAACATCCGGTTGTGGTCCACCATGATAGTAGATTTGTACGCTTGAACCAACGACAAGCGTCGAGTTGCGTGGATAGAGACGTAATGGTGGAAATACCTGTTGAAAAGGTGAAACAGAAATAGCAAAAAGATAAAGGTTACAATAAAGGAAATACAAAAAAAATGGGAAATTTCATATTTTCTTTTTCTGCTTTTTAAATTTATGAGTTCCGCTAGCTTGCTATACTTACTTGTACATTCACTGGTTCACTGGACACAAGCATATCATCACATCCGGAATTGAAGACAATTTTTGTTTCACCAAGATTATTTCCGGTAACAATATATCTGCAGTAGAGAAAATATAATAAAATTAGAGATAAAACTTTGCATAATATTAAAAAATTATTTTAAACTAAAACTTACTTTATTTCACCATCATTCAAATCAAATTGATCACCCAAAGTAACACTTAAAATATTTGAATTAAAAACATCTTCGGAAAGCTCATAAATATGCAAATTGAATGGATCAACATTCAATAAATTATCATTTGTATCATATAATTTAATAATAGCTTCAATGGATTTGGTACGCTCTACACGATCGGGTGCCTCCACACGTATGCCACCAATGGACACGACAGAAATGGATAGATAGGCAGGTTCCGTCATCAAGCAACGATCAATTACTTCAACACGTGCCTGGTGGATATACAAAATAATATATATGTATGTACAAAAAATTTGCCAAACAATAATGCTAAAATTACTAGAATTGCAATCAAATACTTTAATAGATCACTCAATTAGCAATCACAGTTCGTTTAAAATACTCACATGTCCTATACGTAATGGTGTCACAATCAATTCCTTTTCCTTTGCATCATATTCCACATTAATAACACTTTGATCTTGCAATTGAAAATCGTAGAAACCACTACCTTGAGTGATTGGTATACGTTCGCGGCGATTTTTCGCCATAAATATGTTGATGTGGTCAGAAGAGAAGAGTGTGCTATTCACAGCCATAAAACGTATTTCATTCTCGATAACAGGAGTAAAGACTTCACCGGTTTTAGGCTAAACAATTTTTACGAAAGTAAATGAATAAATGTATTTCTAAATGAAACAATAATTTTCACTTACATTTTCAACGCCGAAATTTGGTTCCTCAGCATAAATATCATGTTTGCGTAACACCCCACTATCATAACGTGTGACCACACCCTTTATTCGGAAATTGTGTGCCACTTCACCCAGGGTTGTTACTAAGATATCTCTGCCAGGCAGTCGTACACCCTCAAACAACTCCACTTCCGTTTGCCGGTAATGCATAATCGTGTCACTGCGATATCGATCATCGCCTGCAGCAAAGTCCCAATCGATAAACAGCGATGAGATATTCATAAGCTTACGATTCTTCACATCTTGCACCTCAATTTCAATTTCAAATTTGTCGTCACGTTCCTTTAAGTGTAGCAGTGAGTTTTTGATTTCCATGGGGCACGATGTGCGCAGTTTTTCAGTTGCGTAAAGATTGAGAAAGCGTGGTTTCACACACAGCACTGTGGTTACAACCGTTGAAATATAAGGCTGGAAATTTGGTGCCAATAGTGCATTGTGTATATTGAAACTAAACGTAGTCTTGCCTAATTTGCGACACATTACATTAAACACGTACATGGCATTTTGTGATTCATTTTCTACTTCAGAAATTTCAGCGATTTTCTGGTCATAAATCATTGACTTCGTGAGTTCCGTCTCCAGCGTAAAAATGCGTTGAGGGCCATTCGAGTAGATAATGTTGCGTGATGAGCCAATTGGCAGCACCACCTTACTCTCAATTGGATTCAGAATATTCAATTGTTCAAAAACACTCAGATTAACCTCATCCATGAGTACTTTATCTTGAAATTTATAAGAGAGACGCAATTGCGTTAAACCGATGGCAGTGCTCCGTAAATGCAATACCTGGCACGCACCATTCATATGTTCTGTTGTAGTTTCGCTAGGATCCAACTGGAAGATTTGATTTGAAAACTCTAAATCAAATAGAAGATTTTCACATTTTGTAAATGGTATAAAAGTTTGATTGACATAAGCATAGACAGCCACATGCAGACGAACGTAATCCTTTAACGCAGTTTCAAAGTTGTATTTCAAAATTTCCAGCTTCACTGGAGGCACAAAATATATATCCGCATGACGCGCAATGCGCGGATTCCTTGTCAATGCTACCTTTACGCTGACGTACGCAGTAAGTACGGTGCCATCTTCGTATATATCATGTCCGCTGCGCTTCAGATCCGAATCCCGAATAACAGTAGTAGCCAAACCATTTTGGTTGATGTGTAGCGCACGTTGATTTTGTGAATGCCAAATGTATGAGCCATCACCACCTATGGCGTTAAATTGAATTTTTTGTGTCTTTATAACGTTAGGATCATAGGGTAACAGCACTTTGGTGGGTGAAAGTAAAAGTTCGCTAAATACTTGCAGTTCCGCTTGTGCAGATAGCTGTGTGGAGTAAAGATTAGTTATTTTAAAAAATAAATTGTACGCAGCTTACCTCTTTAAATGAACCATAAACAGGAGTGACGCCTGCACGTGTAGCCTCACCATATAAACGGCTACCATTTTTACTTCTTTGAATTATGTAAAACAACATCTCATCCAATTCAGATGACATCGAATAACGTGAGCCAAGTGTAATCTTTTGATCGTCACTTAATAAAAACAAAAGCTCAACAATATATTCGAGATCAAACCATTTAAACCTAGTATTTAAACATACCGTGTGTATATATCCAGAGCAATCACATGTTTTTCACCCTCTACTGTTATCCAATTATTGTGTGGTAATAGACTTAAAGCCAGTTTTATTGGATCAGCTACAGTGAGTTGCGCACTGGGTATGCTTGACTTGGTAATCGAATTCTCATTGCCAAGTTGTGAATTAGGATCATCAGTGGGTGCATTACGATCTCGTAAAACAACGGAAGTTCGTCCGAGCTTCAGGCCTGTAGCGCTGTTACCTCTAATGTTTGCAATGTTGGTATCTTCAATTTCTAAGTAATATTGATCATTCAAAGAAATCTCCGTCAACTTTCCCATTTTCAATTGTAGTATGCGAAAGTTTATGGTGTCACCCGTAAGCATATGTACTTCCGAAGGTTCAAGAATAATATTAGCAAGGACATTAATATAAACTTCAATTTTGTTCACATGGTTATATTCAGGATGCGGAATGCTGATGGTGACCTAGAAATTTAAGGTAAGAATAGATCGATTTAATGTAAGTACGGTTTATTTTACCTTTGCTGTTCCGGTATTTATACCCTCCAGCAGCACCATGTATCCTTTAATGCGCTGCGATTCAAATTTATCCAATGATGCTGGGACCACATGATATGGGCTCTCGCTAAAGCTTAGAAACCGTAATGCTGGGGACCAGTTTTTATTTCCACTGCCGCGATTCAATGACGATATAACCCAACTGAATTCAATGCCTTCCAGTGTGGTAAAGGCATTACCTTGCGAGTCCTCAGCGCGTAGCTCAAACGTCTCTGGTGCTTCCTCCAAATAGAGCTGACGAGTGGTTGTGTGCACACCAAGTTTATCTATGACGTCAACAATGACATCACAACGTAAAGATTCGCTCGTTGATATATCTTCGGCCAATACAATTGCTGTATTGCGACGACGTTCACGTGAAAGAACTGTCACCGTAGCGCGATAGGAGCACTCCCCTTCGGAATCTTCAAAAAGCGGTGTTATTAATATCAAATCTTGACGTGATGATGTCCTAGTAAGAAAAGAATTGTTAGATCAAAATTCCATTCGGGAATTTAATATATTTAATCCAATTAGAATTTTAGAGGTTATATTTGGCGCGCACCGGCAATGACCCAAACAGCAACAGCCGCAACACTTACCATTTAAAGCAGCCTTTTTCGATCACTTCCAGAGTGAAATTTACAGATATTTTATTAAATATCGGTAGCAAGACACGGGGATAATTCAATTTTGTTGCACTCACATTACTCGCTACAAATATTAATAAAAACAAACCAACATAAAGTTTGATTGTTGCCATTTCGTGATGATGCTTCCAACTTCAAATAACGAATACAACACTTTCGCAGCTAACTAACACTGCATAAGAATCCAAAATGTTTTACAAATCAACACAATTATTATTATCAATAAGATTTAGAATTGTCTTTAGTTTTTTTCTTAAAGAAAAGAGTAAAAACTTCAACAATATTTTTCTGCACGCTTATTTGACAAAGATAAACCACAAAATTTAAATACCATCATGGTTGCATTTTTATTCACTAAATTTAATTGATTGAAACAGCTGAGCAAACATCCACAGTAGGGAGTAAAATTGATAAGAAAACAAGAGGATCTCTAAATGCATGCAATTTAGTTGATCGATATCGATGGTCATACGTTAAAACCAAGATGAATTTTTACCAGGTGAAGCTACCAGTAACTCATTCTTCTTCTTTTTTCGTGGTCAAAATCATTGTTAACTTTTGATTGTTCCTTTAAGTTTGTTCTCCATTTTTTCATTCTCTCCACGCCGCATAGTGGTTTGACTGCGGCAAAAAAATTATTTTTTTGACGCGTCGATTTAAATTTTTTTTTTAATTTCTATTCATAAATATTTCATTAGCATAAAAAAACAAAATTGGAGGGATTAGTTCATTAAATAATTGTGGGTAAACTGTCGAAGTTGATGAAGGCTAAACACAAAGTGCTAGCATGTATTTTAAAGCGTTTTACGGAAGCTTTTGTTGCTTAACTATAGTTATAATCTTAAAATTATTTTTTTTTATATGTGTGTGTTATATATTAAGAATGTATTTGATAAATAAAAAAAACGTTCACCGACCACACCCATTCTCATAATTTTTCTTTTCTATGACCTAAGAATGGCTCATACCAAAAATCGTTATGCTGAGATGATTCCTTATATTTTTTTCCGCTTTTTGTATGGAGTCAAACCACCTTGCGCAGCCATCATGCCCACAACAACAAAGATGTGTTGTTTTTGCCAAGATAAAATTCTTGTAATCTTTCTCTCACCTTCTACATGATTTTTTCTTGTCACAAAAGCTTTAACAAATCTTTCACCCATTTTAAATTTGGCAGACAAGCGTTACCGCTCAATTTTATTACTATCATTTAATCGACTTTTAGGTTAAAATTTCAACTTTTCATGATCGACTTTAAAGTGCCAACTTGAACGAAAGTCGACTTTTACTTTCGACTTTTAGTGTAAACTTTTTTATCATCTTTAGGCAATAATAGGTCGAACATGTGTTCTATAAAGCTGCCTGTAAATCTGGAAAATAAATTTTACAGGGACCCTATTTTGCACAGCACTTCTAAAAAACCAATGTATTTCTAAAAATCTGATTTTGACTCGTATGCAATGGCTCATATATTGTAAAATTCGAAAAAGTCGATTAAGCGATTTTCATGAACTTAAAAAGCTGATTAATCGACTTTGAATTTCTGATCAATCCAAAAGTCGAAAATCGATTTTTCTTTCCAGTTGCACATACCATAGGTGGTAACAAAAAGGAAACAGGTGACAGTTGTTTACTTTTTAAGAAAACAAGAACGAAGTGGCCGTGCTTTTGAAATTGTTTAATTTAAAATATTTGTTCTAAATTATTTTAAAATTTTACAGAAATTGATTGTAAATTTTAAATTTGTACTTACTGATTCATTCCCAAATCGCATTTGTTATCAAAATATCGCAAAAATTTTTTACCACGTAACAAATAAACTCCATGGTAGGGTTTTAACTGTTGGCAGCATTATCGTCTTGCGAGAATACCGATTGTCAAACCTGAAAACGTATTTCTGAAACAATATTACCTCTTGGGGTAACGTACAAACCCGATCTGTAAATCAGCGATAGAAATTAAAGTTCATTTTTGGTAATTGCTTCACATACACTTTCCGCTTTATTTTTTATTTCATGTAAATGCAGCATATTTTGACAAAAAATTGTTGTAGCACAGAGATATCCGAGAAATTATTAATCGATCGCTGATTCAATCCCATCTGTTCCCAGGCTGGGTGTTTTGTTCTCTGTTAATCATTCCGGTGTTGAATTATGCAACCCAGCTAATTTATTTTGAATGGCGCTGCCACCTTTCATATTTCCACAATTCAATCTGACAGTTAAATTGTCAAAAAAGTATCTGATACCGAAATTTTTATTTGTGGGTGAAAAAAATATCTACAATTATAAAATAAAGGTTATTTAAAATTATATTTGAATATAAACAAAAATGTCAAGCAGTGAAGTAGAAGAAAGCAGTGTAAATGATGGCAAATTAGCAAAGGGATCAAAGCTTGTGCCAATGACAATCAAAGAGCTGAAAAAACTGGGAACCGACGAGATTTTTGCTTACATTGAAAAACTGCATGAACTGCTAAAGAAAAATGCCAGAAAACTCAAAAAATATAAAGTAAAAATGAAAAAGTTGGTAAGTAACAATATCTAAAAGCTCATACAAAGGTAAAATGTGTACAAATGTTTTAATGCGTGTAGCAAGAAGACGCATTTCGTAAAACAACTGAAATTAATGAGGTCGGGGCAACGAAAAAGCAGGAAACTCCTAAAGTCAACGAGTTAGAGGAAAAAGAAACGAATGAAACCCCTGAACTTCAACGTACGAACGAAGTACAACATGATCCGGCAGAAAGTAAGTTTCTAGATTTATTAAATTTTTTTTAACTCAAACTATTATTTTTATTATACATTAATTTTGGCTACTAGCCACTGCTGCCACCAAAGCGGCTCCTCGCCCAGATCCGTCCTCAGACAACATTAAATCAAATTGTATTTTTGGATTCACTAGCTTTCGCATAACTTCGCGCATATACGCATCAAATTTCGGATGAAATCTGTAGACAGAACCATCCACAGCGACCACAACTTTTACTTCATCGATTTTATTGATGAGACCGCTAAGAGCAATTGCAACCAATGTGGCTGCACGCTTAGAAATATATTCACAAATTAACTTTAATTTTTGACAATCTTCCACCGATGCCTTTTCCAAGCCGAAAAGTTTCTTAATGATATTTTTAGTGTTTTTGAATTCCGGGAAGCTGTCTGCTTCAATTTCTGATATCAAACGTGTCTCAAAGCAGTCCGCATTGTTGTTTATAACATCTAGAAATTTTGTTTTATTGTTATGTAATATAAATATTAGATTATCCTGGATAGCCTTGCGAAGCACTAGACGCACCAATTCGCCTAAATATTTGCCTGTAGTAATAGTTTCAATTAATGGAAATGCATTTAACATCCTACACTCATCATTTTCTTACCTGATATCATTTTCTCGAAAAGTTGCTGACCCACATTAGATGTTGGTTTATCCAGTTCTCGATCGTAATCAGTGCGGATGAACTCCAGCAATCCACTTTCGCCGAATGCACCCCATTCTGTATTAATCACAACATGATTTTTCTTTTCTTTAAACTCATCTTCAAGCAAGTCGGCATTTTCAACACGCTCCACATAACAAGCATTGCAACCAGTTCCAATAATTAAGCCAATACGGCAGTCTGCATTGCGGTGTGCACAAGACATCAACGTGCCAGTAGTATCATTTAATATTGCCATAACGTCAATCTCCAAATCACCACGTCGTGCAATTGCCTCCTTCAATAAGCGGCCGACATCTTCCTGCACGACACCACTACAACTATACTCCTTTGTCCAAGTCACCAACATAGCTTTTGTCAAACCTAATTGCACACATGGGAATGAAAATGTAAATCCCAATGGCAAACGTTCTGCAGCAACGTTATTTTCCTGCACAAATATAGCCAAACATTGAGCGATATGATCGAAAAGTTGTGTGCCAGGACCTGTCATTATCTCCCTCGTAACTGCATATATGTTTGATTTTAGCTCGGCATCATGATTTCCTTTGAGTGAAACCAGCAGAACACGAAAATTTGTGCCACCCAAATCTAAAGCCAAATAGTTGCCGGTCTCATTGCCCGTTGGCAAATCTTGCACATACGTCACAAAGCATTTTATATCAGCAGGTGCATGTTCGTCCTTGCTCAATCCTTTTCGTATTTCATTACAAAAACGTTTATATATTTCCTGTAAATGCGATTCACTGATAATGAAATCTTTTAGAAATTCTTTCAATCTGTCATCGTGCATCTTTATTGATTAATGTTTTAGCAAATTGCTTTAGCTGCTTAACTTATCCACAACGATTCTTGCCTGCTAATAATTTGCTACTAATTAAAGGGACTGCCGGGTTTGCTTGGGTAGAAATACCCAACTATACTTAAAGCCTAAGTAATTGATTTGCTTTTGATAAGAAGTAGAATATGTTTTTATTTATTTTTTTAATTTTATGATGCACTTATTGTGTGCGTATGTATGGAAAGCTGTTCTATACTATTATATTTTCCTGCTACACAGTGGTACAAAATAGTAATTCAATTTGAAAAGTTACAGATTTTTTCAAAAATCAATTATGTAGATTTGTAACACAAAGTACAGTATAGGAGCGCTATTAAAATATAGAACTAAAGATGTTTAAGAATAACAAGAATTACCTGAAAAAATCATTTGTTTATATGAAAAAGATTCCAATATTTCAACGGGCACAATATTTTAATATGGGAAAAAAATGTATATGAGAAGATTGCGCTCATTCTAAGTATAACAAGAAATAGACTACTCCACCAAATTATGTTTATCATTTATTTTTCTCGAGTTATTAAACACCTTAAGAAAGAACTGTGTATTGCTCGGAAGAAAGGTTCTGGTAAAAAGAAAAAGACATATGATCGTGAGAAGGCGAAGAACGTTGTGACCATTCTGAAGAAAAATCCAAACATATCGGAAAGAAAATTGGCGAGCAAGGCTGATTGCTCAGAAATTTTTGGCGCGCAGGACTAAGAAGGAAGCTGGGCTGAAGACGTACAAGGTTCAAAAAGTTCCAAATAAAAACGCCGTCAAGAATAAAACCGCACAACAACGAGCTAAAAAGCTGAAACAAGATTTTTTTTTTAAAGAAATTCGACGAGACTTACGTTTTAACAATTCAATTTTTAACAAATTCAAAGCCAAAAAGATGACAAAATTTAAAGAAAAAAATTCCTTGTTTGGCAGGCAATTTGCAGTTGTGGCAAAAGGAGCAGCTCATTCGGGACATCGGGTACAATCAACTGCTAAACACCACCAAACTGTCCAGAACTAAGGCAAATTGAGAGATACTGGTCTTAAGTAAAAAGGGAGATGAAGTTAACAAAAAAAGTGACCAAAATCCTTTAAGACTTTAAAAGAAAGTGGTTTTCAGCAGCTGTGAGGTTGTCGGACACTACCATTAAAAATTAAAAGTTTTTATTAAAAAATAATTCTTATTTTTTTTTTTCAAATCTAAAAATAATTTACAAAATAAATATTTTAGTTTATAAAAATTGGACCACTGTTTCAAAAGATTTCATCACTTTTGTAGCGAACAATTTTATTCGGCTCAGTCCTTATATATGTTTATTGTACTCCGAAGACTTCAAACTTTTGAAAACTAAGAATAAATAAAAAGAAAAAACATTTTGGTGGATCCTCACTATTCTGTGTGGGTTTTGTCTACTTAACATGTTCTTAAAGTTATTATTCCCCATAGATTACAATTGCGGGAATAAAATTATCATATAAATCAGTTCCAACAGTTTAGAAATCAGAAAGATTCCGGTTGCAGATGCAACATCTACTATTAAAATAAACTTCTTTCAAGATAGTATAGCATTTATGAAAAATATTATGGACTATGGAAAACTATTTATTACCTACTAAAAAAGGAAATCCAGAACTTTAGCAAATCTCTTTTTCAATAAATCCTTTAAAGCTTGTTTTTGCTCCATTGTACTCTTCAGTGTTTGTAACTTATTAATATATCTCAATTTGAAGTAATTTACTATTTTCTCACATTTTCTTATTCTTAGAGCAGAATATTATTAGGTACCAACAACGATACGAAGTTAAATATCTAAAAATTAGATTAAAAACATTATATTAACGTGTTATAAAACAATAATACACTAAGAATTTATAGTATGGGGTGTAAATAAAAAACGTATGAAACACAAGCGTTGCTGTTACTGATAAAGCTGATATATAAAAAAACGTTGCAAAATAAATAAAAGATTTTGTGTATATTCTGCCACAAAGTACAGCAGCAAATTGCATATAAATATATCACTAATCTCCGGTATTAAGCTATATAGCCAAACGATACTTATAGCCACTTTAGAAATTACATCCTCCGGATATGTGATATTTTTTTTTTTTTTTTTTTGGTTGTGGTATTATATTTTATTCCTAAAAACAGACACTTGAGTTTTGCTTGTTGATTCGATTGGACATGATAATTATAATTGAATGTATTCTGCTGCAATTGTCAAGGTTTGTACATAGATAATAAAGATAATAACATTTGTGGTGTATATGTGCTGTTTATATGTAATTGCTGTTTTATTTTGTTATATACATAAGTCAACACCAGAAGTTGTCATAAATTATTGCCACAGTTGAATATTTAGCTTTTTATTATTTATACTTCATTTAATTGCAGCTTCCAATTCACCAGCAACTGAAACTGGTACTGAAACTGCTACTGTCACTAGTTTTGTTGACGAAATACGCCAGGCTGCTGAACAGGCACAAAATTTAACTGGTTTCGTTTATGAACCAACATCAGGGTTATATTATGATCAAAAGACTGGATACTATTATAATGCGGTATTTTTTCGTTTTATGATATAATTCTTCTGTATTAACTAATTTTTGTTTTTGTTTTTTTTCTTTTACATAGGAATATGGTCTCTATTATGACGGTAGTAATGGCTGCTATTATAATTATAACCAAGAGAAAAATGAATTTGAATTTCACTCGCAAGTGCAAATGCCAACAAATCCAACAGAAACAAAGGTCTCTAATAAATGAATGATTAAATGAGTACCTACTTAAAATTTTGCTAAATTTTCTATCTACTTGTTTTCCTTTTTTCTGTAGGCTACCGATGACCAAGAAGACATTTTTGGGGATTATGTAAATAAGTCACTTTTAAAAAGTTTTTCAAATCTTAACATAAACCGAATGCGTAAAAATGCATTAGGTAAGAGTAAAGGCCAGAATTTTCGATGAAAACGCGGATTTCTTTTCTAATGTTGCAGGATGAAGTGGAATTCGATGAGTTTGGCGTCATTACCGATACAAAAAAATTACACCAAATCAAGAAGGAAAAAGAGAAACTAAAAAGGCAAAAAATGCGTTCTAAAAAGAAGAAGAAGAAATCAAAATCAAAGAAGAAACACGCGCATAAATCAAGCAAAAAACATAAACATAAACGTCGTAACTTAAAGACAGATGATATGCAGACAACGAGTGATTCCGAATTCAATGAGGAAAAGGACAGTAGCAGTTCTAAGCCGTGTAGAAAAAGACGGCGACAACAGCAGGACATTGAAGATGGTGAGCTCTCCTCGTCGTCATCGAGTACCATTAGCAGCATCAGTACTCGTAGTGCTAATTCTGATACTGAGTTAGATGATGAAAAAGGAATTGTGCCGAAATTTAAACACGGCAGTCGTTTTCAAGGTTGGTTTAGTTCCTACTAAAACACTTGGTCAGAAAAGGAATTCGCGTTTTGTCTTTTTGGTTTCATTTGATTTGGTTGGCTTCATTATTATTTGATTTCTTTTTAGATATTGCTAAAAAATATCCACCATCACTGCGTATTATTGTGCAGGAAACTAATTTAGATGAGCTTAAGGTGGGCAGTTTAAGCCTGATAACATTTAAAGGTGGCAGTCTGGGACGTGAAGGAAACCATGATGTCATTATACCTGATGTAAATGTCTCTAAAGTGAGTGTATTATGTAAATCAGAAATAAATTTTGGTTTCCGGCGATCTGTACTGATACCTGTATCTTAATCGGATCTGAATTCAGGCGTGAAATTATAGAGATTTAATGGTTAAATTCATCTGAAATTTCGAAATATTTCAGTTTTCGATTCATACATTACAGTTGGAGGAAATTTTTCAATTAGTAATGGCCGACCTGAATTTATGCCTGACCAGTAATTGATTTTTTCAACTTTTTCGATTTGGGAACAAAGAAATTCAAGCTTGAAAATATTTATTTAAAAATTTTTACCTTTTCAACCTTGAACTTGTTTATTAAGTTTCGAAGAAAAACAAACTATCGCTTATGCCCGCAATTTTATATTATTTCCTGTGTCTATTCCATCGATTTTTAAATATTTCTTTTTATTTCCTTACAGTTTCATTTGAAATTCAATTACGATACCAAGAGATCAATTTATAAATGTATTGACTTAGGTTCACGTAATGGCACCATACTAAATGGTGCACGCATGTGCTCTTCAAAAACTGAAAGCAATGCATTGGATTTGGTGCATGGCAGCGTTCTACAAATTGGACAGACAAAGTTACTATGCCACATACACGAAGGAAATAGTACATGTGGTTTATGTGAGCCGGGATTACTCATTGAAACACCAACGGTGCGTGAGAACGTTGCTGCTGCAGCAACCACTGTTGTTTTATCGCACAAAGAACAATTGAAAAAACTGCAAAAGAAATACGGTCTTGAAAACGAAAGTATGTGTTTCAATTTAAATGTTTTTATAGTACTTAAATGTGTTGTGTTTAATTGCAGAATTTGTTGATACATCTGTCAAACAGAATGTTGGTGGCGGTAATTATAATGATCGCGCAGCAACACGACGCATAAAAGTCGGTAGTTCAACTGATAAGGAGAAAACGCATATAGCTTCTGTGAATACGTGAGTTCGATTTTAATTGTAAAATTAGACATAGGTTTTGTTGAAAGTTTCCCATATATTTTATTTAGTGAAATTTCAAGCGAAAATAAAGGCTTTAAAATGCTCTCGAAACTCGGCTGGAGTAAAGGTGAAGCGCTGGGCAAAACAAGTGCTGCAACAGGTTTATTAGAACCGGTATGAATTTAGTTTTACACGTTATTAATTATTTGTGCTTATAATTTTATCATAATTTCGTTTTATTTTTATTTTTTTTATAGATAAATGTCGCTTCAAATGAAGGCAAAAAAGGTCTTGGCTGTGATGTTGTTGGTGGTGGTGGTAGTGCTGCTGCTGGTATTAGTATGTCGCTATCAATTGCTGAAAAAAAGAAAATTGATACGTGGAAACGTGCCCAAGCACGATATCATAAAACTGCCGATATATTTTGCATGGATAGTGATGATAGCACTTAATTAATTATAACTATTATAATGCTATAAATGACAATAAACTATGCTGTTGCCAATAAAGCCGGTAACCAGTATGAAAAGAAATTGAAAAACATTCGTTTTATTTATTATTACTTTTTATTCTTTTATTCTCACATATAGATAAGTTAAATTTGAATAAAGTTTCGAGTTTTTTTTTTTTTGTTTTTTGTTTAGTTTTACTACAAGACACAATTTTAACAATTAATTGAAATTTCACACTAATTATGTTAATCTATCAGTCGTTAATAAGTTTTCAAATTATTGTTTTCTTCCTTTTATAATAAATAATGTGCATATACATACATATATATTGTAGACTACATATTTTTATGTTTTCTTTTTTTTTCAATTAAAGGTTTATGTATATAATTTTTTTTCTTTTTGTTATCAGTAAACTCAGTATGAACTAAAAACAAAAGCCTCTTAAGATATGTTATTTTAAATATAAGTTAGTGAAAACATAAGTACATTTTACTGATTTAGTTATTAATTCTACTTCCTATTTCAATTGACTAATTTAATTTCAATGCAAGTTTAGTTCCAAAGAGTAATAAAAAGCAATATGTATGTAGTACATATTTAACAGTGATTAAAAATACAACAGTATTTTATTAATAAATTGTTTTTGAACGAAACTGAAATTAGAAGCCAACAAGATATGCTGTTTTAATCTTGAAAATAAAATTCGTGTTTAGTAATGGAAAATGATTAGCATTTATAGCTTCTTTACCCATGTCTGCTTTAAAGTACAATAATCAGACACACTAGCGGGTCTATTTAGATATTACGGTGTAGAAGGTAATTAAGGGCAGAGTTATATTTTTTTGTTTACTTCTAAAAAGTATTTTAATATGGGAGCTACGATCATAACGGCTGATATACATACATGTATATTCGCCAGAAAGTTCTTTGGATCGTATAGTGGTCAGGCATGTTCTCAAATCTTTTCCCCAATAATGTCAATTGTGCAGTTTCGATTGCAATTAAAATGTCGAAACATACCTGCATATTTTTTGAGCAACATTTTTAAAACAACAATTTTGAAAGTATTGCATAAATGTTCAAAGTTATTGTTATAAAAATCTACTACTTACTCTACTCTAAAGCAAACTTTTGTTTCTTGTATGCAATCAGCTTTAATTTAGTTGATATTGATGTATAAGAGAGTGAGTGATGAGTTTGCGATGCAAATTTGATAGTAAGTGTATAGAGAGTGCTGAATCGAACGCACCTAAGGTGATGTTCACATATTACGTAACGCAATTTTTGACCAATTTTGACCACTGCCCTCCTGTTTGTAACGCAACGTAACAAAACGTACAGTTTTTGAGATAGCTATAGATAATATGAGCGGAGACCGCAATTTGCAATTTATTTCTTACTATGAATAGTATGCTATGAACGATTGCCAATAGAGACGCGGTGCTACGTAGTTAAAGAAAAATCGTACGTTTTTTTTTACTTTTTTTTTATTATTTTTCCGTGACCACAGAATCAGCCGTAAATGAAATTTGATTTTTTTTTTAAGTTTTCATCGATACTTTTTGGATCGGTTAACCAATTAAAGATCCGATTAAATATAAGTCGCAAAATTGAAAGAAATCAATATATCAAAAACTGATCCCTAACAAAATTTTAGCCTTGATTTTCGAATTCAGCTGGAGAAAATCCATAAAAAAGCTTTTTTAAGTCATCTGTATTTGATCGAATAAAATCGACTTTACGTAACGCAGTTGATAACCCCTACCTCGCCATCTAACACTTCGTAACAAATCGTCCAACCCCCCTTAATATGTGAATGGCCTCTAAATATGGAACATTTGTTATTTTGACAGAAATTATGTATATACGAGTAGACCGAAATATAATTATTATTGTTTACTTCCTTTACTAAGCGCTTGTAATTCTATGAATTCTTTTATTATTTCTAAAATAAGTTTTAAAATTTGTTTGCATTGTAATTGAGCTGTTTCTATGCTTTCAGTGCTGCTTCATTTACATTAAAGTATATGATTTGTTTTTTGTTTTTGTTCTATATAAATAGTACTAATTATAATTAAACTATGAGTTGTATTGCTGCAAATTACATTAACATTCGCCTGGTGATTTGACATCAATGAAAAATCCAGTAGTGCATGAATCTTTGCGCATTTCACACCATGAATTATAGGTGCGATTATTCACGCCACAGATTTTACCTTCTTCAAAACGCAATGACTGCAAAACATAAAGAAACAATAATTGCATTTTCAAGCAAAACCAAATTGATGACAAATTAACTGTGAAACTTTTAATACTTACCACTGGGCGTCGCTTTCTTGAGCATTTGTAGCGACATGATACGCATCTCGGTTCATGTGTTAGTAAATCCACAAGGCAGGTATGTTTGGAGCCACAGATAATATCGTTGCATGTCACACGATCCGCTGTAAATAAAATAAACAAAAAAAAAAGTCCAATTAATATTAAATAAATATATTCAACTATTTTAAGTAATTATTGTTGTAATAAAATGATCCTGCGCTATTCACATGCAGTTTGTATTTTTCGTTTTCGTTGTACACATTGTTTTGTTTTTATTTGAAGAGTTTGTAAATTTTAGCAGGTGCTGAATTCTCATGTTCTTTTTTCGCAGCCATAATAAAATTTTATTACGACACACACTGGGATCAAATCCCAAAAAGCTGAACAAAATATGAAGGCATTAGTGAATTTTGGCGAAATTAATTGCAGAGAGGTTTTCGAGGGCATTGATTACGAACATGAAATCAAAATTCCCACAAAATGGCGGGATGTTTTCTCAAAGTTATTGGGGTATTAAGGGCTTTTTGGGGTCGCTGATTAGGAAGGTCGGGATTTTTATACACTAAAATTTTTTAGTGCATACAAATTATGTATGTAGCCAAAAATAAAAAATATACCAGAAAAAAACCTATTAAAATTTTTTTTTAAATACTTATTTACATAATGTTTAATAAAACATAAAAGTTTGTATGTTAATACATAAATAATTACAAAAGTGAAAACAAAAGCAAATATGGGTATACCAATGTATTTAAATTTCCTTTATAGTGTTAAATTCGAATTAAGTAGGTAATTCAAATCCTTATTGTAAAAACTATAAGTTCCAAAGTCACACATATTTTATAAAAAAGATATAAAAAAAGCATAAGCGCGTAAGCGTGTGTGAATTCACTCTACAGATTACACAATTCCCCGATATTTAGGTACCTCATCTAAAGCTAACGGCGCGCCGTATTGGTTTTGTCAATAAAATTTTTGTTTAAAATGGTTAAACGTAAAACTTTGCCGATTTGGCCGGAAAGAGTTTTTGCACTTGAAAAAAGTTCGGTCCACATCGACAGACGTAAAAGGAGCATACTTGAAAAGAGTTAATTCATTTAAAGAGTATTTGTTTCGAAAAGATGTCACCGTCACTTTCGCTTTTAAATTAAATTTAAAGGAGAAAGACGGAGCCTCTGCGTTGCCAGCTATCTCAGTGGAGAAGTGGTCGCAGGTTCAAGATAAAGTGAAAATAAGAATAAAAAAAAAATATATTTTTTTGAAACGCTCGATTTCTGTAGCTCAATACTGAGCTACCGCACAATTTTACGAAATGTAAAATTAAATTTCACCCGCACAACCTGCTGGGCTCACGAGCACACAAACGGACTTTCACAAATTTTTAAAAAAAAAGGAGAGAAAATAAAGTTAGTAGTAGGAGAAGCCTACTCCACAAACAAAAAAGTCACTTGCAGTTACCAAAAAAAAAAAATAATAATAATAAAAAAAATAATATAAAAATAAAGTGATACTCCCTGGGTTAATGGGTTTATGAACCCTTCTATATTCGCGCACAAGGATCGCGACCCGAAAATTAATTCCCGAACAAAGTAACCCGGCTAAAATTACTTTACCATTGTCGCTACAAGTTAGCGACACAACAAAATAGAAATTGATTTTAACTCCGCGCTCAATATTTAATAGAATTAATAAGTTAAATTAAATTTAACACTATTGGTCCACCACGACTTGGTGGTACCAATCACAATAATATTAATTTAAAATACTTTGGTTCACCCGACTTGGTGATACCAAAGTACAAAGAAAATTTAATACTTCGCACAAAAAAAATCGCACAAGATTCAAAACAATGTATAATTTAAAATAAATCGTGAAATATTCGCACTAAGAAAAATCCTGATAGTCGCTCTCGAAAGCTAGCACAGAACTGAATATAAGTACGGTGCAAAAATATGTACCACTTATATTCAGCCACATACATTATCTTTTCGTCCGCTATGTCAGCAGGACACAATGCAGTTTCTCCAAGAAACTGGTCTCTAAACGGGAAATCATCATACCCATACATGTGTGGGTGTACATGATTACACCCTGGACAAAGTCCCCGACCCAACCAATTGTATGAGAATTGGCGGCAATGCACCTGTATTAGTGCATAGCGGAGTCATACCGTTGAATTCTCACTAGAAAATCAACCAAACGAGAGAACCAAAGTTTTCCCGTTTTTCCGCAAATTTACAACAAATACACCTCTGCGCTCTCTTACAGAAGTCTCCATATCCCCACTCCCGGTAGTATAATCTAGTACTAAATGGTACTCTTTTACTATTGTGAATGTGGATATCGGCCAAAAAGAAGAGGAAGAGTGACAGAAGATAAAGAAAGAAAAGAAGAAAAGGTTAGGAAGTGCAGCACGCGGCTGCGCTTCCTAACAAAATTAAAATTAAATAATTTTAATTTCGCGAGTGACGCGCCGCGGAATTAAATCGCGATAAAGAGTGTTCCTCATTTGATTTGATCGATCAAAAGTGATCAAATTCCGAACCGTTTGACTTTATGTATTTATGTAAGTAATGTTAAAATATAAGTTTTCATTTACCCAATAAATGTATAGATTTTTAATTGAAAAAGTTTATTTTTTAACACAAATTCGATGATTGGAAAAGATATTAGGTTTATATCATAGAAATCCCGGACCCTTACGAATCTGAAATCGAAATTGCCAAAAATAATATGACAATAAGTGCATTAAAAGATACCTAGAAAATTGTGCGCCGGAATGTAGCCTTAAAAGAAACTAACCGCATATTTCTAGCCTTATTATTCATTAGAAAGATTGCCATATAAACGGGCAAGCGGGTCGCGTTTTGCAAGACGCAAGTTCTCAAGTTGTGCTGCACTACAGATCCATGAGTGCCACCCACCATTGTCGCCAATTTTTTGAGCGTATTATTTTTCTGCTACTTTAGCTGATCATGTTTTGTGACAGCAAAATGCGACTACAATTGGCTTGTTTACTTTAATAGCTATTTTCTTTAATACTTGTTTTCGGACGATAGGTCCCTTTTCGTAAACCAAGGCACATATTATTGAAAATAACTAAAACCCATTTTACGTTTGTCCAGGTTTTTTAGATATCGTCCCACAGTGCGACAGGTGAAATGTTGAATTTTATGATTTTATATTTCTCATTTGTTTCTTTGAATTTAAATATCAAGCATTGGACAAGAAAATGAGATTGGCATCGTTATTTTTTTATTGTTTTTAAAAGTTTATAAACTAAAATGGGTAATAAATGTTAAACATAACTTCGGATGTATGCCATGTGTGATTTCGTTACCAACACAAATCTTTATATTTATATAAAGAAACATTAATTGTGTCGCACCATGAGAATAGAAGTGTAGTATCTTCATTTTCAGGTTGTGATTGAATCTAGTGTATTTTTAACCGCTTTTTTCAATGGAACACTGCCATTCCATCTCTTTCCGTTTAAGCACTATTTAATGATTAGTTCTCATAATTTTCTTATATTACTATTGACATAAAGTGAATGAGAATTATAAGAAAGTGTACCTGTTGGTATGCAATGGTAAAAACACCAAGTGTGAACAAATTTCTGTTAAAATCGCCGTTCGGATTCGCCATAAAATTATAGGTTCCTTTCGTATAAAGCACGGCTCAATACGGTTGCCAGAAAAGCTTATGTGGTATCACAGTGGGTCTTTTGGCCTAAGTGTGCCTTTCGGCCTAAGTGTGTCCTTTCCAAAAATCAGAAAAGGGCAGCCACTCCAACCAACTTGTCAATCGATTCAGAAAATTTTTAAAATACTCAATTTTGAGTCCACTACATCAGAAAATTAAGTATTTATACATTTATTAGTGTAACTACAATTTTATTCCAGAAGATCTAGAAGTGCTACGATATCATATATCAATTTAAAGAGCTTGACGAGTAAGTTAGCCAAAAATGAGATTTAAAATCGGTTAAGCCAATTCCAAAATATTAGCGTCGGAAGTTCTTTAAAATTCACTCATTGAACAAAGCATTGCATTCATCGTTGTAAAAATCGTTGCTTAAGCGGGAATAAATAACAAATGAGAGAGAGAATTTCTCAGAATTATCTAACGAATTATCTGCATACACAAATAACAGAACAAACACCAACGAGTAGTTTGGTTCTCTTTTGATATTTGTTTTTTCATAAAGAGATTTCTTGAGCAAAAGAGAAAAATTGTTACTGGGGCCTTACCGACTAGTTATATTAAAATTTTCAGGCATGAGATTTTTTCGAAATGTCCGATTCAGTTACATATCTAAATTAAAATGTGAAAACTGTGTTAATTATGATTAGATTTCGCTGATTCACAAGCTGTCATATATTAGCTCCGTTCCCTTACTACAACGCGGATGAACGCGTTCGCCCAAAACAGCACAGAAAGCGTTCCCGTACTCAAAAAACTTGCAAATGAGAGCAGAGATGAGAGAGTAATTGTCTTCTTCTTCTTGCACGAAATAGCCCGCACTTTTTCTTCGGGTAAAAATAGCTCTGTTCACTTACTTTTCCATCAAAAACTTCCAGGGAGAGAGTAAAAGAAAGATTGAGAAAAAAATTGTCACAAAGAGTAACTATCAGAAAAAGTACGTGAACAGAAAACTATTAAAAACTTTCAACTAAACAGCTGATCCGTTGTTTTGACAGTTAATTTTTAGCGCGAAAAAATATTGTGTAGTTTATAATTTAATTTAATTAATTTAAATAGTAATTTATTGAATTCATTTCGTGTGGCACAACTCGCATTCACAAATATTTACATTTTCAAAATAACAAATTCACTTTAACAAATTTAACACAACCAAAATTATTGTTGACATTTTTATATTTGACAGTTGTTTTTTTTCGGCAGCTGAAAATTTATGAAAGTAAAAATTTTACTTTCAGAAACTTTCATCTACTTTTTTCTCTCTCACATTCTTATGCTCTCGTTTTTCTCTCTCGCTGAAAGTTTTTCGAGTACGTGAACACTTTTGAAGCGAAAACTATTAACAATTGTTAAAAACTTTTTGTACGTGAACAGATCTAATGTTAAAAGTGTAAAACAATCAGCTGTTTTGCTTTTGTGAAAATATATTGAAAATTTGAAATTAATAAATAAATAAAGAATTTTTAGAAAAATAAGTAATATTTAAAATGGAAAATGTTTAAAAGACATTTGAAAAATAATTAATAGCATATTAGTTTATTTTTAACTACATTCACCACAAGTTAATTACGCAATTGTCTGTTCAACTTCTGACGCTGTAGAAGATTCTGCCATTTCTGAATAATGTAAATGGTGATTGTGAACCAGAAGACTCTACAAAAGTAGACAGGCGAACAATTTATGTTTAATTTTTTCATTATTTATTCATTTTCTTGTAAGATTTAACAATTTTTATTTTATTAAATATCTCAGAAACTTTGTTTTTTTAATTTAACTGTCGTTAAAATTTGAAGTTTTGTTTCGGGCAAGAAAATTGGTTTTGTGCGTTTTTGTGTATCAGAGAGAGCATTTTTCGTTTACTTTCATTTTACCAGACTTTACCCAAAAAGTACGGGAACGGACCTATTGTTCTATAACCATAACGTCGTATAATTTAGTATGAAAAATGAGAGAGTTTACGGCAAATGAGAGAACTTATGACAAATGAGAAGATACGACACAAAATGAGACACCTTGTGAATTGCCCATTTGTTTTAAGATATGAACAATAAATTCAAATCCGCTCATTTCTCGAGGTCGACAATAATCATGCCCGGCCAAAATTAGTCATGCTCAAGCATGAACGTGTATTTACGACGGTAAGGCATCGAGCGCTGGATACCTGTGAGAGAAATCAATGTAAAATTGATGTCTGCAAACATAGGGTTTCCAATTGGATTACTATAACTGAAATCGAAAAGTGCTGTGTTTTTTTACGGAAGATGAATAAAATATTTTTAAAAATATGCGAATTGCAATTTATTTATAAATTATCTTTGAAGTTGTTTTTTAATCTTCATCTACTCTTACCATTCTTTCTGTTTTACACAATACTAATTCCAAAACTATAAAGTTGAGAAAGTTAATCTTCGTTTCGAAATCTGTTGTTTTCATGTTACCTTATAATTTACAATAACCACCAGAAGTAAGTACATGCATTTGTGTGTATATCCATTAATAAAAACATTTTCACAGCCAGACATTGTTGCAAATGATGATAATGATTATGATCACGACCGAACTATAATGATTATAATTTTGGTTATGATCTTATTAAAATCATCTTATAAACAAGTAAATAAATGAATGGTCATATGCACATACATATGTAATCATATTGTTGATTTGATGTTCACAATGTTGCAACAACCATCACGAACAGCACAAACGACAGACGAGCAGACAATGCCAAAACTATTTTGTGTGTGAAAGCAGCAGACAATTACCAAATGCAGCAACAAAATATAACAAATTACGAAAATTATTCTTTATGACGTTATCAAAGTGATAGCAACTATGGCTGCCAACTGCAGACATGCACATGAATACATATTCTCCAGGTAGCCAAATTCATCAAAATCAACAAGTGTAGACGATTCATATTCACTTGCATGAGCTATGTATATAGATATGTTTATATGAATGTATGCAACAAAACGTTGCATTACATGCAACATTTTCAAAGTAAAAGAACTTAAGCTTTACTTATGCTCAACTGCTTCAGATATGATACAATCATGCTTGCTGCACATAATGAACAACAATGAAAAAAAAAAACAATAAAAAAACAACAGCAACAGTAATAAAAATTAATAAACTTAAAGTATTCATATTGTATTTTTTGTCATGCGAAACTCTCTGAAGTCCTTAAACATACCATTGCGTAAATGCTTATGTACAGACATACATATTAACATATGCAGATAAGTATATGTATGGTCGTATGTATGAAGGTAACCAGCTCAGTTAACTTATGCCTTTCATATGTGAATGGGAAAACTTACACTTTGCTGCCAACAACATATTCCCGTCAAAATATTGTCTCGCCAAAGGTGATTAAGTTTGCAACATTGTTCTGCTTATGTTTTATGAAAAGAAGTAGAAAACTGCGAAAAAAAAACAAACTACTGCAACAGGAACAGCTAAAGAAGTTGCAGACACATTTACTGTCGACATTCTCGTCCGTTGTCGACTTTGTCGTATTCGTTGTTGTTGTTGTGGTCGTTGTCGTCATCAATGATGTTTGGGTTTATTAAGTGCTACTGTGTTGCGCGCATGCGCATATCCTCTAAAACAAAAAATAAGTTAAAAAGCATACACAAAAATACAGACATTGAGACAGACAGAGATAAACAGGCTGGCTGGCAGATAGACATACATGCACGCATAATATCACTAGCGATATAAATCGCATTCGCGCGTTTTACTACTCACAATGCACATACTTACATACATCCAAAGCCACAGTCATAGCCACACTGTTCAGACACACAATGTTCCAGCAATCCCTTAAGAGGAAGGAGGAATGACAAGTTACGGAACTGACAGATAATTTTTTATATGTGCATATGCGCACAGACATACAAACACCAATCTCTCGATTTTCACGGTATTTCATTTCAACGGTATCGTTTGTACATGGTTTCCAAATTTAAACAATTTTTTTTTTCATTGGGTTTGAAAGTATTTAATGCTGTAGAATAGAATATAACTTAAATTCGAAAAAGAACAAATTAGAAAAAACAAAATGAAAAATCCTTGCCCCATATTTTAAGCCACACCGGGTTAAAATTTCGAAAAGATGAACGAAAATCAAAAAAATAGTTTCTAAAATGCCTTTTTGCGTGACATATCTTAAAGAGGGAGGGTCTGTATGTTTTACTAAAAGTTAAGGCTGTAGTTTCTAAACCTACAACTACTCAGCATTCCTAACCCAGTGTTTACACCCGACAGTTTTGCCGAGGCAATAGCAATACATTAACACTTTTTCACTAATACACTCACACAAAGACAATTGTTTTCGCCTCTGTCTCTGATTTTCCGTAGACAGTAAGCTGACAATAATTTGAAGTTTCAGTCGAGTGAGAGAGAAAACAAAAACAAAGTAGAGTGGAGCGAGCAAATTGTAAGAAGTTAAGTGTCTGACATTTTGTTAGATATGAATTGTCCTAACAATTGTCTAGACGCCTACGTCACATAAACAATTTTTCAACTTTTTAACAGCTAATACGTATTCTCAATTGTCTTCAGAGAACTGTCTGATGTAAACGCAGGGTAAGCTACATACTTTTAATATATCTACTTTTTCGTGATGTTGCTGTTAAACACATTTTCTACGTAAAATGTTGCTATACCATATTTTTTTATTTATGTTAATTTTGCTAAGATATGTAAAGTTATCCTGAAGGTATGTAGAAAATTTACAAACATTTCACTTTATTACTTAAAAAATCATCACTAATCTACAGGGGTGGAATCGTCTGATCCGTGAACGTATTCCTCGTTACGTAAAAGTGAGTATTTTGCATGCATTTTTGTGCAAACTACGTGACGAATATTATGTTAAAGGATCAGACGATTCGGCCCCAGTATTTTTTTAGCGGGCTTAAAAAATCGATTTTTTGTTTTTACATAAATCAGTTCTACAACTATACAGAAATGTTTCTGTGAAATTTAAATTCGTAATTTGGAAAATTGAATATTTTATATGCCACGAGGGCACGAACTTTAAATGCTTTTTCTTAAAAACCATGTTTTTAAAATAGCGTGCCAAGTTGTAAGAAAGCCACTGACCCGGTTTAAATGATTTCTTTTTACCATTTTTTTGTAAGAATAACCTGCAAAAAATCGACTTTTTTACTTTTTACAATAATGTCTACGAACAATTGTTGTTGTAGAAATACCATATATCATGAGGCTCTATTTGACACACAATTTGTCTCTGCATCGGATAGAGACTCCAATTTACGCGGTTATATATATTTACCGACTGCCTCCGAATTTTCCAAAATGATTTTGATTCAATGATTGTATTTATAAATAAAACACTACATTTCTTTAAATTTTGGAGTTTCTAACACCGATATTTTTTTTAAGATACGCTCAAAGTTAAGTTAAGACTTAGGCCGTCTATATGGTATACTCCCCTTAATTGATAGGGAATGTAAAAATACCGCCCAGGTTAATTTTACGTTCATTACGTAGGTAATATTTTATGCAGTGATAATCCGAATTTTCCAAAATGATTTTGATTCAATGATTGTATTTATAAATAAAACACTACATTTCTTTAAATTTTGGAGTTTCTAACACCGATATTTTTTTTAAGATACGCTCAAAGTTAAGTTAAGACTTAGGCCGTCTATATGGTATACTCCCCTTAATTGATAGGGAATGTAAAAATACCGTCCAGGTTAATTTTACGTTCATTACGTAGGTAATATTTTATGCAGTGATAATTTTGGAGAGTTGCCCTCTGAAACTTGCCAATTCGTATTTGGTACAGCTTGAATCAGTACCGTATTCCTTCTAGAATCATTACAATGAAGTATTACAATATTTATAAATAATTCATATCTTTGTGTTTAGATGGGTTAAAAGTTGTCCCACCTATTTAGCTTAGCTTTTTATGCATTGTTAGATATATTGATCCATGATCAATCAGATATGAGATACTAAAAGTTCCCAACTAATTTTCTCTGGAATTGCTAACAATGTATGTATAGTATGTAAAAGTTTTTGGAAAATAGTCCTGGTGCTAAAGTTAAATTGTGAAAAAAAATATTCATCATTTTGGATCCACCATTTTGTTTTTGAGAATTTTGATAATAGTTTCGTAATTGGTGATGCTAAATACCCCTACATCCAATATTTTTGTCCACTTTTTTGAAATTCTGGCTCAATGTATACTGAATGAAACCTTTCTCATTCGAAAGTATACATTATAAGTAGAAAACTAATTTCTTAGCTTTCTCATTTATATTGCGAGCATTCTTAACTTAAAAGTAAATGAAATTAAGAATTAAAACTTGTCCTAAGTTTTCATATGCATGCTGATTCTCGTTTTGCACAGTTTCGATTTACACGATTTGTCGTGAGGCGTATATATCTACCGTGTAAATCGATGGATGGGTGTATATGCAAATACTTGTCTGCACATACACATGTGAGTGAAGCACGCAATTTTTGTTAGGCAGCTGTGCGCTTTCAAAACATCAACTTTTATAACTGAAGAAGTATCGATTCTATTCCCAAAAATAAAAATAAATTTTTCTAGTTTGAATATAAAGGTTGATTTTTCAAGAGTTTGGTTTTTAATTTTCGAACAAAAAAATCGATAAATGAAATTACAACATTCTTTTACAGCATTGCGAGTATAATTTCTGCTTACCTTCTTAGCTCTGTACTTACTAACTTTCCTTCTCCTTTCTTCTCTTTCTTAGTGGTGATCACTGATAATGCTTCCTTCTATTCGCTAACTCGTTCCTCACTCTTTTACCTCAACAAACACTAGTACCTAATAACCACATTGTATTTTGTTTCGCCTAGAATAAGTATACAGATTTTTCAGACATTCCCAAATCAATCGTTGACGGATTGTGTCACAGTTCTAGACTCTGATTATTGCATGACTAACTGATCCTGAAACCTCTATCATAAGTTTGATACACATCTCCGCACTGTCTGCGACTATGTATATGTATGTAACTATATATTAATTTTATGAACTTTTTGAACTAAAAACACTTAACTTTATTAGCATACGAGAATTTCAAGTACAAGTATCTGTACAAACATATAGATATTCATATCTACAATAATTTTACAATGTTCTTTTTTTTTTAATTGACTACAAATTACACGATGTCCATGTATAAAATAATTACTCAAATTAAGCCCCCACATTGCTCCTCCAAATCTTTGACAGTTGATTGAGTGTGAAACAACCGACACATATAATCTTGAAACAGACAGACGGACATATCAAAGAGACAAAAAAAAAAAAACGACCGACAAGAAACATACAGATGCACTTCTACTACAACAACTATTCAAGCCCATATCACTGTTCGCAGTATGTCATTCAGTACAAACTGGTTTAGTGGGGCAGAAATTGAAAATGGCATCGCAATTCGCAATGCAATTCGTAGCATTTTTTTTCTTTTTATAGAAAACTACACCCCGTAATTAAAATATACGAGTATAAAGAAATAAAAAACATATTATTTAATTATACACTCTGCAAGATAAATAATGCAACATTTGAAATGGAAGCAACTGGTTTCAACACCACCAAATCTGGCTTTGCCTCTCAACTAAATACTATCGATAAAAATAACGACAACAAAAACAGAAGATTTTCTTTGAACTCCGGTAGTTGGCAATTTTCGTAATTGTTAATAATAAAGTATAACAATTACATTTTGTTATAGTTATTTCATAGTTTTTTTTTGATGTGTGGGCGTAAGGCATTAACGTTCTCTACTTCAAATTTAAAATCTTAGTTTTTTGCTCTTGCGGATTACCACAGACCAAGATGCAAAAATAACCTAGATGTCTTATGTTTTATGATATCAATATGTGCAAAAATGCGAAAATTTTAAGAATGCGTAAAACAAAAAAAAATTGACGTTAAAACGTAAAACGAAGTTAACCAAAGTAACTCTACAGTACTTTCACTATTCAACAAGAATACTTACTTTACTTTGACCCCGATCAAATTTTTTATGCTGCATAAAGTAATTAGAAATATAATTTAGCGCTAAAGCAAACATATTTATATGAAAAACGTTGTTTTCTAGTAGTGTCGGTCAAAGGTACTCGATTCTTAAAATATAGATTTCGAGTATTCAAAAAAAATTAGTATTCAGTATCGAATTTAAATCAAATCAATACTTTTACTAAGTTGTTGTGAAGCCATTACTAGTCAGTTTGATATATTATACGTAAATGTATACGATTTTTCAAAAAAAAAAAAAAAAAAAATGCAACAGGTCTTCAGTCTTGTACATTGAGCTATAGATAATTTACAAACATATATAAAAAAAAAAAAATATAGTCTATACAGAATTACATCTTTTTAAACATATGATCATAATTACATGCCTAGGCGATAGGCGGTTTCTTTTTTGGCTAGCTTGTGGTGACAGCCATCATCTATAACAGTATCATATTTTATTTCTTTACATCACAATATCTATCAGTGATAGCCTATCACACCCAGTGGCGGTTCTAGGATTTGGGTTTGGAGGGGGCTGGTTTTACTAAATTAAAAGATAAATATCAGACTCACTATCGACCAAAACCCAGACCTAGACAAAAAACTAGTGCAAAAATTTTATCAAATACAGGTTAAAAATTAAAAAAAAACTAGAACAAAACTGAGACCTAAATTCAAACTAAAATCGGATAGAAATTTAGGCGGAAATTTCGACCACGTTTCAAACTAAAATTCAAATACTTTTTTCAGATCGAAGTTCAAAGCAAGAAAAGAACCAAATTCAGATCAAAAATCTAGATCAAAATGAAACCAAATTCAAATCAAAATCTTGATTATGTCTTTTCTGGTGGATTTATATTGTTAAATGATCTATTTCAATTGCTTTTGAGAAAAAATTTTGATGAAACAATTTGATACATCTCTATTTTTTGGGTCATTTTTGGTCGAAACAAAAACCCGAAAAAAAAATTAAATTAAGATAACAGTTGATTTGGATAGTACTTTAAACGAATTTTTAAAATATATATATTCATATCACTGTTGGCATCGATATTACTCACCTGGTGGTGAGTTTACGATCTCACAGCTTCATGACCAAGCACTTAATTTTTATAAAAAATTAAATACGTTCTTTAAGCCTGTTATACATTACTTAAAATGTAAATATATCTTAATTTGACCAAAAAACCAATACGTTTTAAATTTCAACGAGATCCAAACACCGAGTACCGGGCAACAACTGGTTTAAAAAAAAACAATGTTCAGACCACAAATCGGGCCAAAATTCCAACAAAAATAGAGCAAAATGAGATCAAATTCAGGTCAAAACTCAGACTAAAAACCCAACAACTCAGACCAATACTTAGACAAAACTTTAGGCCAAAAAGATACCAAATACCGAACGAAAGTAACCCAAAACTCAGACCAAAAACTAGTGGGAATATCTGATAAATTTTTATATCAAAAAATTTTAACTTAAATTAAATAAAAACTAGACCGAAATTCCCGACGAATTCAGCCAAATTTTAAAACAAAATTCAGACCGATTTCGAACCGAAATTCAGACCAAAATAGTATCAAAATCAAGGCAATTCAGAAAATATTGACCACAACTCAAGCTAAGAGTTAGATTAAAACTGAGGTTAAAAAAACGTCAAATACAAATTAAAAGCAAACCAAAATTTAGACCAGAAATTCAATCAAACGCTGGTCTGCAAACGCTGGAAAGCAAATCAAAATTTAAACCAAACATGGATTAAAACTCAAACCAAATTCAGATTAAAATTCAAACTAAAATAAAATAAAATTCTGGCTTACAATCAAATCAGAAATCAGATCAAAAACGGTCAATAACGGAAAAGCTAAACCAATATCAGACTAAACTTCAGTACAAAATTCAATCCAAAAACTAGACCATTATCAAGCTTTCTAAAAGTAAGACATTTATAAGCTGGCATTGAAATTGTAGATTTAGTGTAGTCTGAATGTATTTAATAACCAGTTGCACTGTAACGTGAATGTATTTAATACCCAGTTGCACTGTAACGTGCATCCTATTGGCACGCCCAGCATGTCGGCTAATCAGAATTGATTCAAATATCCGACCCCATTTAATATTTATATTAATATATTATTATTAAAAAAAATATAATATAAAATAATATTTTAAATCCTAAAGTTTTTCGTTTGTTGAAAGTATATGCTTTTCACTGCTGGAGGCTTTTTTTTCGGAAAAATCTAAATATGTTTGATTTCTCAAAAATGACTGTTTATTATAAGATTGTTGGATTCTGGGGGGAAGGGGGGTTTTCAGCCCTTATAGTCCTCCCCTGGATACGCTACTGATCACACCTACTCACTTGTAAGCTATTATATAACGAATTCCTTCTATGCATAGCTGTGCAATAAAGTTGTTGATTTTTCAGCAATATTAGATGGGTCGTTACCGTGGTGTAAAAAATATTGATGCTGTTTTAGTTTTCTGCTAAATTTTCGAAAACTTGTGGTAAGCGATTTCCTATATACTATATAGCAGTTACTGTTTGACCACTTTTGTTTGTTTTTTTTTTTACTTTAACGGGTGGATTTGTACGTTTTAGGTTCCATACCATGAACCAAGTTTCATCGCCTGATACGATTCTATTAAAGGTACTAGATACTCCGTTTTCAAGATGTGTAAAAAAATATTGGGCAAAACAGGCACGTGCTTCTTTTTGATTGCCATTCAATATTTGTGGAACAGCAATGGCATTCAAAATCATTAGTTCATGAGGTATGATTTCTTGGATCAATCTTTGATCTTCGTCAATTGTAGCCAAGACCAGTTTTGCCATTTTAGCTTCTTTTTTTAATTTGGCTACAAATATTGTGTTTTAGCTCCTAATATTCTAGTGCCTCGAAGAGAATTCCACTACATGTACACTTAATACTTATGTATGTGTGTTCTGTGCACATTCACCAATGCATGTGTATTTGTATTGTATATTGAGAAATACTTCATAATATCGCATTTGTACTCGCATACATATTTTACTCTGAATCTATACCACATACTTACTAATCAACATAATTCCCAGCATCAGTTCAATTAATTGGAAATTTGAGAAAGACATTTCTATTTTCGACCACATTGTAAACACGATTTATACTGTAATCCAATATGATAATCACAGAGGCATAGAATAGAGGAGTACACACCAGAGTGCATTTCACCAAAACAGATGCCATACATCGCAGTGTAATCAATTGTTGTTGCTATTGCTATTGCAGAATGGTTGCATACAATCGAAATTCAATATGTAGATATGTACATAAGCAGACGACTGATGGTTGATGGTAACCGAACTATCGAATCAACGCGACTATTTCAGCTATATACATATATACAAAGAAGCTTGTGCATGTATGCAATTGTAGCTACCGCAGGCAGCAATCATGCGGCAACTGAAACAGTCAATCAAATGCAAAAATGCGGTTGAATATCACGTCGTTTTGCATTTGTATGTCGGAATAGCAGTATGAACAGCAAATAACCATTCCAATAAGCAATAGTAGCAACGATAATGTTGCAACCAGCAACTGACATAATTGAAATTATAGTAAGTTCGTATCAAAGCGAAAAATCACTAATTAAATTGATGATTTTTTAAATAATAACAACATAATTATTGTCTTTGTTATGTTGTGGCTAATAATAACATCAGCAATAACAGCAACATACACTATGCTTATTCTATATAAATATAATTATACAGTGGGATTCCGTCTTAAGAGAAATGAGAAGATAAAGAATAGAGAACGGAGAATTGGAGGCTAAGACAAAACTGTGGCACCGATAATAAAAAATGCAAAACAAATATAGAAAGGAATGGCTGAGGGTTTATTCCTGTTCCCACTAGGCCGAAGTACGACACGAAAATTTGATTCTTGGAGCAAGTTAGTTTTTTTTTAAATTAATGCAAGATGTTTTCTTTCAATAAAAACATCACTAGTTTTTTTTTTAGCACTATTATTTTTAGGTAAAAAATTATGTTTTCTGAATAGTGATAATTTCTTTGTTACGAAAAACAGGGTGCGGATGAAAGTTTAACACTATTATTATGTTAAGCATGAAAATGTTTTCTTAACATAAAAACATGATAATTATGTTTGTATTTTAATAAAATTACTTTAAACCAGGGTTCCAAACTCGCAAAACTTTAGGTTCGAGTTCAGGTAAAAAATAAAAGTTGGTTAGAGTTCAGTTTCGGGCTCGGGTTCAAAAAATTTTCACGCTAATAAATAAAATAAAAATTAATGCCGGGAGATTTGTTACTCTTGCGCTATCTCTTGATCTCCTGCTCATTTACTATTAAGAATTTTGGTGTGCACATGTCGGTTAATACAGGGGCAAAATATAAAGCATGCTGGTGTCAATCGCAAACTAGAAAACTAAATTTTTTCGCTAACGCTTGTGCGAGTTTGAGTGCTTACCTTGCCTGTGTACCTTTTGAAAGGTAAGTACAAGTTTTAGGTTAAGTGGAAATAATTTTTTGATTTTGGTAGAATTTTAAATTTTTTCTTTACAATAGTTACTTTCTTTACTTTTTGTTCGAGGTGAGATGAGATAGTCGCGGTCTTACAAATTAATTGTTTTCTTCGATATTACACTGAAAAAAATCATAGTTGGCTGAACGTGACGTGTCTCTTTATAAAAATTTTTTATAAACAATCAAGTTTTATGTGAATAAAATTTTTGTTGGTTTCATGACCATTTTTTCTAATTTTTATAGAAAGTTGGTAAAATACCGCCTCATTTCTCCAGTAAGAAACGATATGGCAGGAGAAGAAGTCGACGAAATAGAATCTTGTGTGGAGTGTAACTCATTGATTGAAGAGAGAGAACGCAACTTGTTCCATTTTCGATCCAAGTTGCATCGATTACGGGAGAAACTCTTCGAAAAACATTCCAAAGTAAAATGAGCAGTGAGTTATTCCGCTTTCAATCGTCAGATTTTTCTTTATGTCTTTCAAATTGTTCTTTGATTGCTTTTAAGAACTTTTTTTTTTTAATTTGGAAAAAATTATGAAACACCGAAACCGTTTCGCGTACTTATATATAACGGTTCGAACTAAACAAAAAACGTGGACTATTTCCACAATTTCCTTTAAATTTGTGATGATTTAAAAAAGAGGTTACATCTCTCCCGAATCACCTTATATCTCTGAAAAATATTTATTTAAAATCATATTTTTGCTGAGACAATATGTATTGTAGTCCGGAAAATACTTTTTTTATACACACTTGTATCGCTGGACCTGCTATAATAACTTGTGAAGCTTCAAATAATGATAGTGGTTCAGTTTTGTGATTCTCTTCAAAAATGTTTGAACCTGAATCCGTCAAAAGCTTAGTACGGGTTCGGGTTTAAAACAAGTGGGTTCGGGCTCAGAGATCGGGTTCGGTTCTTTAAACTTCGATTTTTTAGTTTTTAGAAATAACATCCATTCTTAAAAAGCTAATTTTATTATCTTTCAAATAGTTAATAAATCTTCTTCCCAACTTTATAGGTTATGTTGAAATGATTGGAACAAGATGCGAACATTTTTAACCATCTATAGCTTGTAAGGGAGCGTAAATAAGCCCCAACCCATTCGATTTTTTACTTGAACTTCCCTATCACCTCATATTGTATTGATCAACAGAACGGGATCACCCTGTATATATAACAGCAATAATCGTCATTGTAGCACAGCCAACAAATTTCGAATAACACAAGAAATAGTTAATAATTTCGAATAAAAGCATACAAAAACAAAATTCCAATTGAAATGATATGTGGCGAATATATAGAATTAACTTTGTTGTAATATCAAATTTAAATTGCATTATAAACTTACCACGACATCGTCCCGGATATGCCACAGCAATTGAACGACCAATTTTACAAATCATACGATTTATATCACATGTGCTTCTATATGTTTTACCATCTACACCGCAAACAGGATCAATTACATAGCTGCTGCTGTGATCATCATTATTATCATTGCCATTGCCATCGTGGTTATCCTCGGGACAATCAATTCTACATGCAATACAATGTGGAATTCTGTAATGATCTTCGACGCATGTTAATCCATTCAAACATTTGACACCGTTGCAAGTTGCTGCAATAATATAAGATTAAACAACAACAATATTGTATAATAATATTTTACAAAGAATAAACAAGGAAGACAGAAAAAAAATAATAAAAAAAAAGTAGAAAAGAAACGAGTTGTTAAAAGTGCAGACTGCGTGGATATAAATTCGCAAACGCAAATTCCGCAATGTTTACTATATTTTTCTATTTTTAGAAATATTTCGTTGCAATATTACATTGATCTTCTATTATGTACGAAGTTGCCAGCTTGCATTAAGCTTATGCACTATCGTTGGTAGTTTGGCTAGAATCTTTTAGAAATTGTTGTTTGGTCTTATATGAAATTAGATGAATCGAAATTGAAGCTCATGAGGGTCTTTGGATCTTTTCCTCAATGTGCATCCAATAGAATTCACAGTTCATTGTTATATGAGTCAATGATCATCTTTCCAATAAAAACGATGGTGTCACAACAGACGGGAACAATAAGCATAGTACGGAGGCGGTTTAACCAACCTAAATTCGAATAGCGAAGTGAAAAGCTTTTCTTAGGGAATTTTTGCTCTTGGTGGTTTGCCATTGTCGCCAAGGGGTGATCCAGCATGCAAAAATTTGTAGTTCTTTTTTTTTTTTTTGCTTTTTTACCGTGCTGAGCCGTGTATAGCACCTGGGCAGCCAGGATCGAACCTGTACTAGGAATATCCTTAAAATTGGAACAAATTTCATTGATGCTATTTTAAAAATTCAATGAAATAATAAAAAAACATTTAACATTTCTCTAGGTATGACTTCTCAAAACAACAGAAAACCCGTTATTCACATGACTTTCTGCATTTGGGATTATTGTAATGGACCCATTTTTCGTCGCCGGTTATGATGCGATTTAGAAATCCCTTCCAATTCAGTCTATGAAGCAACTGCTCACATGCAAATAAACGCCGTTCAATATCTCTTGGTTTCAACTCGTACGGAAGCCAATTTTTCTGAATCATGCCCATGGCCTTGAGGCGTTTCAAGATGGTTGCTGAGTCATTTCCAATGACTTCAGCTAGTTTTTCTTGCGTTTGGCACGAATCTTCATCAAGCAGTGCTTCCAATTCGTCTCTCCCACCACTCCCAGACTTGTCCTCGACATTGAAATCACTACTTAAAAAACGTTGAAACACGTTCTTTTATTCAAAGCAGCCTCACCGTAAGTATTTGAAATCATTCGATAAGCCTCAAGGGCAGTTTTTTTCAAATGGAAGCAGAAGATCAAAACTTCCCGCTAATGACGACAATTTGGCTCGTTAACAGACATTTTGAATCGAGAATAATTTGAAAATGCAAACAACTTTAACTAATGTGGCGATGTCGATACATTAACAGATGTCCAAATTCACTGTATGACAATTTTGATCTACGCGTTTTGACCAGCCCTCACCGATGCAGCCATCTATCGGAAAACGACAGAAGCAAAGTTGTGCACCTAATATTTTTTGTTGATTTTAACAAACCACCTTCTAATAAATTACTTAAATGCAATTTAATAGTGGAATAAAAATTATTAGGCCAACTCGAATTGTTTCTTTCCCTAATTGCTTACATACATATATATGTATGTATTTACGTAGTTAGATGTATAAAAATAATTGAAATTAATAAATAATTGTCTCTACATACATACAAACATACAAACAGTACCTGCATATATATTTTTATGATTATCGAAATGAAAAAATCGCAACCAATAAACTGTCAAATTTATCATTGAATATTGCAGCGATGTGCAACGCCTTGGCGCCATCTGTGACACCAACAAAATTGCAATAATATTTTTCAGAAAATTATGTTACAAAGCAGGTAGGCAGGGAGGAAGGCAGACAGACAGACAGACTGCTAGACGTATAAATATTTGGCGCAAGTTGTTGCCGTGGTCGTTGGTTATGCATAGTCGTCATCATCGTCATAGCGATCATACTACAGTCGTTTGTTGACATTCCGATGGTGGCAATAGTAACAACAGCCACTAGAGGATCCAGAGATTTCCTAAAGGGGGCTTAATTTTTTCGTCCTCAAAAATTTTTTTCCATCATGGCCAACGAGCAAAATGTATGAAGATTTCATTAGTAAAGTGAGGGTTTTCATGTTTCAACACCAAAACTCCCCTTGGTTCCGCTAGTGACAACAACAGCACACATTTTAGCAGCTGAAACAATATCAAAAGCGACATCAACAGTCAGAGCGAGAGCAGTAATAAGAACATCAACAACTACACATAAGCATTTGTGGCACGCGTCAGGTTATCCTTGTGCTGCTGCTGCTTTTGCAGCTAATACCTTTCGAAAAAAAGTTTTAGAAATGCAGCGTATCGTTCAAGCACGCTTCTTAATCTAACAAGTTTCCTTTCGACAGAAATTGCTGTTTCTTCTTCTTTTTCTTCTTTGCCATGTGGAAGCAACAACAGCAGCAAACAATTTCAATCTTATTGATTTTTATTGATCATTTAAATAGATATATACCTGCAATTTACATTTGCTTCCTGCTTCATTTAATACTTTTTTTTTTAAGAATATTCGCTGATCAGCAGAAAATTCAAAAAAATTTTATTTTTTTCGCCATGGCGACAAGATGTTTCTACTAACACCAGGTGCACTTGATTATGATTTTCATTTTTATTTTCATTTTTCTTTTCGTTTCAATTAGTGTAAATTTTGATTTATGAAAACTAAGTACTTCCCCAGCGTTTAAAAATATTCATAAATTTTTGGCCTTTGGCCAATTTGGAAAAATGTTTATTTGAAATTATTGGCTTATTGAATCTAAAGTGATTTTTTGGTTTATGTGAGGCATTTTACCGCCAAAAGTGATTTTTATTAATTTATTATACTTTCAGAATTTATTTGTTACGAGTACTCGTAATACTTATATACTTACTTTTGCAATGACCACGGTATGCTACTTGCAATGTTGGATTATCTGTACGGCAAGAACGCTTCCTCAATTGGCATTCGGTGGTATAAGTGCGTCCGTCTGTGCCACATACTGGATGTGTGGTATGTTGTACATTTTCAAAATGCTATTAAGAAAGATAGAGAGGAAATATTAATATAAAGTTGTGGCAGATCTTCAAATTTGCGCTGACAAAGTCTCCAAGTAGCTATGGAGACAGCAAGAGTAAACAAAAATAAGAATAAGGCCGAAAAATTGATTTTTTTGTTTATTCCACTTATAACAACATATTATGAGGGAATAATTCTCTGGTGATAACTTTTGCATTGTAAGAAATATTTTTTTAGACCATTTGGTTTATTATTTCGTTCATGCTGAAATTTTTTTTGAGAAGCTGAGAGCAAAAATGAGTTTAAATTTTTTATAAGTGTAAAAGTGAAATAAATTGATATCTCGGCCCAAGAGTGGTTAAAGTAATACGACTTGGAGTGAAAATGAAACAAATTAGAAGCAATGTAAAGCGAATTCTTCATTTATAGTAGTTACAAGTAGGTGTAACAAATATTTATTATAAAATAAAAGTTATCGTCAACGTAAAAATTGTTTTCTACTCATAATAATTAAAAATGAACGTAAGAAAAATTCTTATAAAATTAACGTTATTGCCAACAAAAATAATTTTTTCTTGTTCATAATTATTATCAAACAGTATTTATTTAAATTTCCGAATTGTTGGTAATTTTTTCCTTCATCTAGATTTTAATGTTTCGGCCCGTGGTTATAATCTCAATTAGATCTCCAAAAAATTTCATATGAATCAGAGCATTATTTAGGAGTTATGCGTGTGTAATCTTTAGTTTATCAATTTCTACCACTCCGTAAAACCTCATAAACACAAATAATCTCTCACGAGAAAAGTTTATAAGTTACCGTTATGTTTCAGCAAACGAGCGCTACAATCTTTCCTTAAGAAAAAGGTTTTTCAAAACCTTGGCTTAATCCCTTTAATACCTTATCTTAAGAATTACAGTCATACCTAAATTGGAACGTTAGCGTAGTTGTTTTTTCTATCCAAACTCCCTTTTTCCCATACAAAAATAGACGATTTTGACAGATAAATAGCGTAACGTTTCAATTTAGATATGACTGTTAGTTACTATGGATATAGTATCTTGAAACATTACCGTAATCTCATGTTGCTGGCTTGGGAAACCATGGAAATTAAATTTATCATAAATGCCATCGAGGGATGTTAAATCATTTGAATTAATAGAATTGCTACCGTCGTTATCATCAGCACGATGACGATGCGCTGAAACACCTTCAATAGCAGCAGTTGTTGTTGACGACGATGACGTAGCAGAATCACTTCCGCGGTTTAACAGACGATACTGATGATCACCAATACCAGCAGAAGAAGACGACATGGAGTTAACAGGAGCGGTGATGGTAGTAGCAGACAATATTACTGTTGTATTATTGATTGAGGCAGACAACGACGATGAAGTTTTGGAGGATGTTGAGTATGTTGTTGATGAAGATGATGATGGCATTATTGTAGTTGTTGGTCGTGTACTATTATTTGCATTAAATTGATGATCCTTGTATTGTTTCTTTTGCTTCGATCGCTGATGGTTACCATTGTTGTTGTGGTGCTTGCGCTTATGATGAAATTCATGCTGATGATGATGTTTAGAATGCCGATGATATTGATGATGTCTGTTAGCTACTACTTCATCGTCTTTATGAATTCTCACATTCTGATGAATGTGTCTGAATCTAGTGTTGCCGTTGCTGCTATTCTGGTTGATGTGGGATGTTTCGTGAATTTCAGTTTCTTCAAATTTTTTGTCATTTTCCGGTTGTTGTTGATTTTTATTTGATTCCAGTTCATTAATGTTAGTTTTTTTCTTGTTTTTATTTTTATTATTATTTTTATGTTCGTTATCTAACTTATGTCTAGACATGATTGAGCCTCTTCTTGTTGTCTCCATTGATGATGATGATGATGATAATGATGATGATGATAACATTTTGTTTAAATCATCTTTAGTGCGTCTGCCATCAGCTCCACCATTATTTTTACGATTGCTGTTGCCAACATTATCATTTCCACTATTGCGTATTCCCACATTGCTAAGTATCTGTAAGCGTCGTGTGGTGGTCGTAGGCTTCTCTTTCTCTTCTGCTGTATGCTCTACATTTGCGGTTATTAAAAGCCTTCCCGATTTCGGTTCTCTTTTGATTTTTTGAGGCTTCTGTTGGCTTTGTTGACTCTGTTGCATAATGATGATTTGTTTTCTTTGGTTTTGATTTGCATGACGCATTACGCCATCTAGTCCTAAATTGATATTTGTAATTTCACTACTTAGACTACGTATATCGCGTGGTGATTTTTCAAAAATCAGTCCAGCATCTACTCCTCCCTCTCGCCCTCCTTCTATTCCTCCACGTATTTGCTCATTGTGATGTTCATGTCCACGAAAAAGTTTTCCTCGTTTTTGTTCCTTCTGTTGTTCTTGTTGTTGCTTACGTCGCATTGCTGCGCCACATTCGGGTGCACATATACATTTTGGACGTCCATTTCGCTTCACACATTTTTTATTCAATCCACATTGTACATTTTTACAACTCTCTGGAAAGAATTTTGTACGTTTAGTTAGTTTTTAAAGAGTTTTCTTAATTTCTTAGATATAACTAAACAATAGACTATTATCAAAAGTGAATAAAAGTCTGTGACAAAAAAAATGTTGTTTAGATTTGTATGCAAGACAAAAACCACATTTACATTAAAAGCAACAGTGATGTATGTTTCCCCTACAAAGTTAATAAAAAAAACGTAGCAAAAGAGTTATAAAGCTACGATCCGACGGCCCTAAATATAATATAATATTCTATATATGAGATGTCATTCTTTATGGTTTATATTCTTTGAAATTAATGATTTAATTATGAACTCACCTGTACAGGGCGTACATTTCACACCTTCACCAATGCTTGTTGCAAAAAAATACTCTACACTTGTTAGATCTCGTTCGGTGTAGGAGAATTCTTTATCTTTACAACATTCGGCTTTGGTTAAATTACGCGAGAAGATTTTATTGCAATTGCCATTGTCAAGGGTTTGCAGCCAACATTCTCCAGCTGTATGAGAAATGTATGAAATGAATTAGAGACTTAAGTACTAAACAATAATAAATATAAGTAGTTATATATGTATAGTAGGGTGGCCCTTAGCTACAGGTAATTTTTTAAAAGTAAAAATGTTGCTACTTCCTTGCACTAATCTGGTTCCAATCAAGAAAAAACCGGGCTGTGCAAAACTTTAGCTCCATCGGACAACTTCTAGGCGACCCTCAAACGCCTTGAAGTTGAAACATAGTGTACGCAACTATTAACTCCTTTCAAAAGCGGTATAGTCTTCCCTATATTAACTATTTTTTTGTTTTTTCTTAGAGAAATTTATTCGAACAAATCCAGGAAGTAAATTCGCAAAATTCCTGAAACAGCATGAAAAATATAATCGCCCACAACTTCTATAGAAGAAACGAATTTTTATTTACAAGAATAATATCTATAGAATCAATTGTGAATTTCACAAGAATTTCAACGAAACTTGAAATGCCAAAAGTAACTCAGCAACCCTCAAACACATGGTTGTAAAAAACAGGAAAAATATAATATGTATTTTTTAGACACTTTGTATTTTGCTTTCATAACAGTTGCTTTTGCAATATTTCTGTGATAAAAATGAAAACAGCATAACTGGAGTTAAGATAGAAATTATTTTATCACATATTTTTGATTATAAATAATAAACTGATGCGAATTTTTATAATTTTTAGAATTATATATCTTATTTGAGAATGATCTTTAAGTTGAAGATAAAGTCGTTTGAAACATTAGCTGCATTTTATTCGCCACTTGCTTCTAGTTAAGTGTAACTAGCATTGATGATTGTATTAGAAAACAACAACAAAGCCGCAGAGATAACAAGTATAATTATAGCACACACTTCTTCTTCTTCTCCAAACTTATAATCGGTGAAAAACGAAATTCGATTCTCAATGAAATTCCTTTTCCTTTTTCCTAAATTTGAAATTCAAAGTTTCAACGAAATTCATTCTCGTGTATTCGCACTATAAGAGAGAATTTAGTAGCAGTTGGGTATTTTTTTGGCCTTCGGCAACGATTTGCAAAACAAATTATTTCTCAGCTTCATTTTTTGTGAAAATGTTATTGTATCCTGAATGAGTTTCATATTTTTTTTTGCAACGCCATCAACAACAACTTTCTCCTCAATTTTTTCAATTCCAATTTTGTAACGTGAATCATCTTTCTATGTTGAAAGAAATCGGTGCTGATGGAAAATTTCGCAAAGAAGAAAATTTTTGTACCAGAAGTTACAAAAGACGAAAATTCGATGTTTGTAAACGAAGAAAAATGATGCTTCCAATATAATTTAAGCTTTATTTGTCTTAACGGCTGTTGGAACATTTCCATCAAATAATGATAGAGCCACAGTTTGGGGAGCTAAGTACGCGAGGTAGGTGATTTCCCGACCAATATACTGATAATTTATCAATTGACGCATGAACAAAAAGCAATAATAAGGTGCCTTAACTTCATCTGGTGGCAAAAACCAAGCTCGACCGTACACCCGAGCAAGAAAAATACAAATTCTTTAAAAGAGTTCTTCTGATTATCAGATAACTGAAAGGTATATCTTGAACGCATAAATCATTGTTAACTCTAACAATTCTGGCTTATCATCTCGGTGTTGTTTCTTCATGGAAAGGTGTTGTTCAAGAAATTCAAGAACAAGAAATTGATTTAACTGAAAAAATTACTTTTCGGGCGACTCGCCGTTGTCCAATTGATCTCAAATTATGCACAGATTGTTTATTTACTGATTGAAACATGTCTAAGCCATCTACTATTTTCTTTTCCATTCTACTCCTTTCTATGGTTGGGCCCTTCCCCAATACTCCTTTTTTTCTATTTCTTCCTTTTTCTCTCCTTACTCTATTTTTACTGCTCTATTCTGTTCTTTTCTTTATCCTTATTACTATTCTTATTAATATTTCCCAACGTTCGGTCGCGATCTCTATCCTTTTGTATATTCAAAATTTCCTCTTTCCATCCTAATAATCAATTTATAATTTAAAACCCAATTTCCACAGTGTTTTTATTTCAATATAAATAATTCCAATATAATTCACCTCCGAATTATACATTTTTTCCGTTCTAAATTCTCCTGTCTCGCAGGATCCTCCTGATCTCACGGCAATTACCCCTGGGCACTTTCTCCGAGGTGCACCTCTATTGGCTCCACCCGAACATAACGCTGAGAATCTCTCTCTCATTAATCGTTGGGAAAAACTCAAGGCCCTACATCATCAATTCAGCCGCCGCTGGAAAGATGAATACCTAGGGGATCTTCAAAAACGGTATAAATGGAAACATCCACAGAAAGATCCTGTAGAAAGAGAGCTTGCAGTCATAAAGACGAACTCCTTCCCCCAAATGACTGGCGTCTCGGCCGGATCATTAAATTACACCGTGGTCCCGATAACCACATTCGCGTTGTTGACTTGCGCACTCAAAACGGTGTAATTACACGTCCCATAGTGAAATTGTGTATTTTACCTCTCGCGTAAAACACAGATCCAGTAGAATTCTCATTTCTACTCACGGTTAGTATTCCCATACAAATTCTTCCACTTTTCTAGTATTCCACAGCTTCAATCGGCAGACGCATCTCTTGCGATTCACCAGGACCAGCTTGAAGCTGCATCTCTCGCGGCTCAACATACTTCGCCGGTAAACGTTCGGCAGTGCAGGTTATGTTTTCGATACCATTCATTGCGGTTTTGTCGTGGCTTCCTCGCGATGACTCCAAACCAGTGAGCGCAAGCGGCCAGGACACATGGCTACCTGGCTACCACCCACACCACCGCTCATTGTACATCGGACAGCAGGTGCAGGAAGTGCGCCTTGGACCACCATACTTTAATTCATCCGGTGTCCAGGCCTGTACCTCAGCAGCGTATGCAGACCGGGAGAGTCCCCAGACCCTGAAACCAGGCACCTCTACGGTAATCAAGTGCAATTGTGCGTGCAACCCCTCTTGCATATCCCGCTACTCGCACCCTATATTGAAGTCTGGAGACTTCCCACTTCAGGGCAGCGAGTTAAGAATTTGTTGGGCGATGTGGTTTAGACGTTGAGGCGGCTACAAGATGCCATTGATGTTGCACCCGTGCAAAGCGGCCGGGATGTCTAAGCCATCTATTCTATCTCTTTTCTATTTCTTCTGTAGTTTTGTACCCTTTCCAACACTATCTTTTATCTATTTCTATTCTTCTCGTTCTTCTCTTCCTACTCAATTCTATCCTTCGAGTTCGAACACCTGATATTTACAATTATGCGCAGAGAGACATTTTTAATTGACTTCTTTTTAGTTAAGGCGGACTTCCTCATTCTATTGGAAAGAAATTTTTTTTAAATAAATTTTTTTTTTTAATTTATCGAATATTGTTCTTTCCAGTCTCACACTGCTTTTAATTTACTACTATCAATGAAATAAATTTGAATATGGCAACTTCATGCCAAAACTGTGCGGCACAGAAATTAAAATTAAGCTGATTTAGTAAAAGAGTGCGTGACATAGATTTAATTCTTTTTTAATTTGGGAGAGCGAAAAAACCGTATAAAAAACAATAACATGAAAAGAGTGTGGTACTTAGTCGGTGAATCCACCTTAAGTTCCGTTCGAAATTTAAAGGTTATCGCATGTAGTTAAAAGAAAAAGTGGGTTCCAGACTGCTGGACTGTATTTGAAAATTATATTAACCCTAGAAGTGTATGCATATCCTTTATACGTAAAGGTCATGCTTCGTCGAAACGGCGACGGCATTATTCAAAGTGGTCATACACATGATCTATACACCTACAACTTTGAAAGTTGATTGTTTTCCATTATTTGGTTAATTTATCATATAGAAAAACAAGATTTTACATTTTTTTAATAACATTTGTTTATAAATTAAATGTTTATCAACATTTACTTAGAAAGAAAAATTGTAAAACGTAAGTATGCGTCGTCGATTTTTATTAACAACTTGGTGGGTTTCGCCTAGCTTCGCTGTACGGCCCTGGCAAAGTTTAGGTAATACAAAAAATAAAACAACAAAAAACCTTTTCAAAGGAAATAACCTTATGAGCGTGCCAGTCTCTGATCTAAATTTACTTGTCCAATCGTGTTTAATCTCTTCTCAGTTAATGAAATCAACATCCCTTCTTAACATGTAAACTTTCATCAACTTTCTTGCTATGGCTTCCCAATAACTACTAATTACCAAGGTTTCATTGCTGTCCTTGCTGTTATTCCCCACATATGCAGTTTTTGGCTCTGCTATTCGTGTACTAATATAACTCACTCAACATAATTGGATGCAAAAAGCTTGGTATAGGCCTTCCATGGTCTATTGCGCCATATAATAAGAAGGAGAAGAAGTTTCTATTGCATTCTATTGCTAAAGTATCCTCGGCAATATTATGTTTATAGAAAATATGTCGCTGTCATTTTAATTGTATTCAAGCTCAAAATGTGGATGCAATTTACTTCGTTGGAGAAAATTGAAGAGCAGATCATATTGATTTGAGAGGGAATGGCAGCTTTAGTTAAATATAAACTTCGTAGAAATTCATGGAAATATAAATTCTCCTTTTGCAACATAGTAAGAAATAATTCGGTAAATACTTGTACCACATTTAACCCTCCAGTTCCCACATTTTTAATTGACCTACAAAATATTGGAACTGATTAATATTGGTGTAAAAATCATAAGTCCGATCTCAAAACACAAAAAAAAAATAATGATTTGTTGTTGAATGAGCTTTTCATCGGTCTACTTTACTTTACATCAAAAAATTCGAATTCCCAGCTACTCACAGCTAGCTATTTTTATCTGGCTGGTATGACGGGAAATATTTTTTTATTTTTTTTTTCTTAACTCAAATTCTCGAATTCAATCAAAATGATTAATTTTTCTGTTTTTTTACGCATCACAACTCATAACCGAAGCGTTATGCAACAAAAAATTTCTATAGGGGCTATTCCACTACTTTTGATGTAGACTGTCTAAAGAGTTAACGCGGGAAAAAAAAACCTCGCAAAGTACATAAACCTCTCAACTTTACGAGCCTCATAAAACAACTGTCAAAGTTTACATTGGGAATAATTTAAACGCACCTCGAAGTTATTTTGATATGAAAACTGCCTCGTAAATTTACATGATTGTATTCGAATTAAAAATGAAATGAAAAATGAAATATTGCCTTCATGTAAAATGCCTCATAAAATTTCGAGGTTTACACGCTTTACGAGTTTTACGATTTTACACGTTTTGATGAAGGCCCTTACTAATCTGAAAACGATTTTAGTTATTGCCAACTAATGTTGAATTATGCATACACATTATTCGCGAAAATAACACCTTTCAAATAAATGAATTCATTTAAAGATATTCACACAGTTCTACACGATAAATAAGTTAAAGACTAGACAATATCTCAAAAAAAAAAAAGAAAAAAGAAACCGAGACAGTGTCGCACACCTCCACACAAAATCTGCAAATTATTTATCTGCTATATACATATGTAGACGGCTTTAAGATATTCCATAAATAAGAACGTCTGCGTAACTTAAGCTAAAAATATTTAAATTGTAAACAATAATAGTATTTGTTTATTTTTGAACTATCCGACCACATTTGTCGGGTGTATGGCGTAAAACAATAAACAGAAAATAGTTAAATCAAAATAAAATTCGAACGGACTTTGGTATTTATGTATAATTGCAACAACAACACGAACAACCTCTAGTGACGCTAAATTTCAACGTTCAGTTGACTGACCAAATTAAAAATATATCTATGTATGCAATTATAACAACAATAGCCAATAGTAGGTATAAATATTTATAAATTGCGTCATGTATAAAATATTGTTCAATCTCATATGGGTTCAATCACACCCTTTTTTCTAGCTTTAAAGATCAAACGGCGAGATTTACTATGTGCATATATAAATACGTTTGTATGTGTGCGCATAAGTTTTGAATAAATATCATAGACATATTTAAGTTTCTGTGGGAAGGTATCATTTATAAATATTAACATGAAAGATAGTTGTAAGTAAGGAAGTGAAACATGCTCGTGGTGAGAGTAGAGCCCTTAACTTCTGCCGTGATAGACGAGTCCCCTACTGGCTAGAAGATGCAGTTATTGAACTAAACTTCTTTAAACACTTTCTTTAATAATTGCCCTAGTATTATCCACTCCATCTCTCAACAAAATTTCTATGTCCGAAAAATATTTAAACGATTGCATATTGAGACTTACCTTCTACACTGCGGACACTAAGCGCTGCCAATGAAATAAGTAATGCCAAAATAATTGACAATGTATTAAAGCAACGGAGACGAGGAGGACGACGACTGGCATTTTTCTTCACTTCTAATGTGCGACGAGAAGACACTAGCGCTGACGATATTGCAGATATTAACGATGATGTTGAATATATTGCGATATTGTTTAGTGCACCACCACTCAAATTCCCAAGGTGTCGCCATCGCCATAGCCATTGGCACAAAATTGTTTGATGGTGACGTTGAAGATAAAAATGACGCCTCGAAACGTTTTTGCTATTTATATTACATATCGGCGGTTGTCTTGGTACGTTGTCGTTTGACACTTTATCATAATTTTGTTGATAGTTTATTTCATCACTGTCAACATCATAGACATCATCATTAACATTACTACTGCCGATATCATTGACGACATCATCATCGACCACATCGACGATGGTGGCAACATCATCAACTGTTTTATTCTGATACTCATGCATACAGCCATCATTTGTTGCGGTTGTTGTTGTGTTTGTTATTTTGATGTTTTTTAAAAAATTTCCAACAATTGTAATAAATAATCTTAGAATTCTTCTAAATGTGAATAGTATATCACTTTTGCTTTTCACTGTTGCTGCTGCTGTTGTCGACATCGTTGTCGCTTGTTTGCTGCTGCAATTTTTGCTACTACTTCTACAGCATTCTCCAACGTTTTTCTTATGCAGCATTTCCGTTGCAAGCGGAAGTCTTTCGCTAATGCATCCACCAAATCTGCGTTTGTATTTGTAATTCGATTTGAGAAATGTTAATGTGTCGATATTATTGTGTTTCGTATTCTTGATTATGTTCACCGCATTATTGTGAGGGCTTTCACATGAATTCATATTTGGTGCTTATTATTTTTTAATTTTATTTTTTATGTTTCTCTTGATATTTTGCTAATTTCAGATACAAATTCGTTTAAATTTTACTGACATTGAAATCTGCAAAGATAATTAATAATTGAAATTGATTTAGAATCGTTTACCAAGTGATTTGAAGAAATATTTAATTGCAATTTGTATATCAAATAAGATAATTCAAGAAAATTTAGCTTTTTCCAGTTTGTTTGATTTCGTCTTCGTTAAGTGAATTGGATGCCAAAAGTTGGGTTTTATCACGATATTGATGACATTGCTTCCTATATTGCCTCACCATCTTCTGATTGGATTTGCTGTAAACGCAACAGTTTTGGATTAATTCATTCTCTCTTAATGCAAACAAATTTATAACAAGGTCGAGAGACGAGCTAATCTCGCCACTTTCAAATTACGCTTATTCTCGTTTAAGTAATAGCAGGATGAGGGAAATAAAAAATATATTCCCTACATTAAGAAAAAACAGTGACATTTACCAAAAATCAAGGATACCTCATAAAAATATGGAAAACAGGAACTTTTGGATTTCGTATATACTCCGCGTTCTAAGGAGACAAGATTTCGTTCAATTCTAGATTTGGAATACCTGGTCAAAAGAGTTCAGAGTGTTTCAAGAATATTTTCTTCCATGAGTAAATGTTGTCGCTGTGGCGCGACTTGTAAGTATGTGCACTGCTTTTTCACGCACACTTCCCAAACAAAAATCTGCTATACCCCTGCACATTGGGATTTCCTGTATGGAGCAGCGGCCAAAAATCGAGGGGAATGGAAAATAAAAAAAATGATAATACGTACATTAAATCTGATTTTATGACCTTTTTAGCCGAAAAAACCGTAAAAATATAGAATTTTTCATGGTTTTGCACCAAAGCGCACCCTAGCGGCCGTTGTTGGCAAAAATAAATTGCAGATTCAGGTTCTTCGTACCCGAAAGCCCCCAGAAAGATCTTTTGGTGGTAAAAATATTTGCCTTTAAATTAAACTACTCCGACGCAACCATAGACTAAAGCCGCAACTTCAAAATGAAAAAAATTGCTTAATATCGCCAACCTGGGAAAATTGAAAAATTACTTTTCCATATACAAGCAAAGCTTTTAGAAAAACTTGGATTCATCAATTCCCCAGCCGACTGCCGTACAGCTAGTAAAAAAATAATATTTTGTACTGAAAATGCATTTTATGAACTTCAATCCCTTTGCGACAATCCAAATCTTATCCGATTTTTGTAAAACTTCGGGGTATTCATTTTTTTGACCATTGTCATCTTTCTAGGGGTGCGTTCAATTTAGTTCTCAACTTCAGTTTTAATAGCCACTCTAGTGTGACACCTCCCAGCAGCAAGGAGTAGAACTGCTCATGTAAGCGATATGAATGTAAAGTACAATAATTCGATTTAAGGCTCTCGCACATAGAGTCTGTTGTGTGAAGAACGAAGTGAAGGAGAGAGGCGACACAATGCATATGTTGCCAACGGATATACAATCAAACACATCATACATAAAATTAATCAGCTTATAGCTGTAACATTCTCAATGTACACCAAAAGTTGAGAGTTGCTCAACTTCTTGCGTTACTTCAACGTATACGTTTAGTATGGGCCACACCCAGAGTTGGGTAGTATTGATTATTTTAGGAATTAAATTCCATCCCCATTCCAATTACAAGGAATTGTATTTGGTACTTTAATGTTTTCAATTCCTTAGTAATAGAATTGATAAAACTTTCAATTCCATTACAAGGAAGTGTAATCGGCAAATAAAATTTTTAAATTCCTAGGTAATGGAATTGAAAAAATTTTCGATTCCATTACAAGGAATTGTATTTTGTAATTAAAAATATATGAATTCCTTAAAGGAATTGAAAATGTAATTGAATAGAAAGGAATTTAATATTTAAGTGTACATAATCAATTACTTACTTGGAATTAAATTCCAATTGAGTTGGAATGATTCCTAAAAAGTAATTGATTCTCTTTTAGTTCAATTCAATAATTTTTGCAAATTTCTTCCAAATTTGGCAGTTCACATTTCTAATTGATTATTAAAATTAATAGGCTTTGAATAAACAATGATGCCAGAAGAATGTCAAAAAGTCCATAGAACTAGCAGAACCCGGGTTTCGAAACGATCGTCTGATTTGCTAGTTTTATGAACTTTTTGAAATGCTTCTATCATTCAAAAATATTTTGATATATATGTAATTAATTGCAGACTGAAAGCCAATCTAAATTTTTTTTAGATTCTTTCGCTTATTAAATTCATCAAGTCAAGTGCTTTATCGTACGACAATTTCACACTTTTAGATGTGTTACTCTTCTTCTAACTATTAAATAACTCAACTTTATTATAGAAGAAATAAAACAAATAATATATAAGTATATAAATGGTTAAACCGAATCATAACAAGTGCGTTAAAAATAGCCTTACCACACCGTTTTTACGACATGCCGCTTTAATGCAACGCTATATAGCAGCAGCAGCATTGGTGGAATGTTTGTGTTCAGGCCATGAAAGAACGAACAACTGCAACCACAGCTAAACAATACCAATGCGTTCGTCTGCTCATTGCAATGACATAAAATGTCGCAACGATGATGATTTTAAAGCAATAATTTTCAATATACTACACGTTCACATGCAAGCAACCATTCCGCGGAAGACACGGAGCAGCCTGCCATAGTACAGCTTGGCTCAGGTTCAGGTTCCAGGCATGACTGTTGCTGGCTACAGGTACATTACGTTATCGTCCTCAGTAGGTCGTTAATTGTTTACGAGGAAATGTGTAAAAGTGTATTTTTACTTCATTATCAACAGTGGATGAATGCAATGTAGAATGTGGAAAAGTTTGTTGTTGTCGAACAGACCAGAACACGCGTATAATCAACCAAGTAACCAGACAGCCAGCTAGCGAAATGACTGGACAAACAAACAAAGACTGGTTGGACATCATCAACATAATCATCATCATCAACGCCATTAAGTTTTCTTTCTGGCTTTGGCTTTAGTTTTGCCCACTCATTTCGGGTTAAAAATTTCTTGCGTTGGCGCGAAAAATGCGCGATACTGATGACGTTGTTGTTATTATTATTATTATTATTGTTTTTGTTGTGGTTGTTGTTGTTATTGCTGCTGCTATGGTATTTATACACAATCTCACATGTGCTTGCAGTAGCATGGAGACTGACTAGCTGAGCTGTTTTACTTATATACATACATACATACATATGAATGTATGTTTAACTATAATTCTGACTGGCTGGCAGGCTGGGCTGACTGGATTTTTAACCGGTAGCCGGTTTCATTTTTGCTTTTATTCTTTTAAAACGATTTAAATGAATGTTGTTATTGCTGTTGTTGTCGATGGTGAAGTGGAGACATATGGAATTGCCAAGTTTTCATTTTTACGCTTATAATTGCAACAACAAAAATCACACATACACACACATACAATTACATATGTATATCATCGTTTTCTTATGAATTTTTTATTACCATTAATTGAAGGAAAGGTATTTGGCTGAATTTATTTTTATAAAGAATTTTTCCATTGCTGATAGCTAGACACACAATAAAGATGCATTCATATTCTATTTAAAGAAAGAAGAAAGCAAAAACAAAAAAGGAAAGAAAATCTCAAGGACGTTAAAGAAAATCATATTTGTACATTTGTTACATATCCTCTACATATCGCAACATGCCAGAATCAACTTGAGTCACGTTTCATTACAATTTTCAGCATTGAGCAGAACGTAGAAGCGAAGCGTATAGTAGAGTAGAAAATAAAAGAACTGAACAGAGCCGAACAGTATAAAGAAGTACAACTTTGGCAACATCTTCAAAACAACAATTGTTGCATGTGTCGTCTGGGACGATGTCTGTGTACGTTCGTGTATGTTATGCTCATGCACGTCCTCGTTGCTTTTAAACATAAAAGTCTTCAAATGTCACATCTGTTATGCCGTGCCTTGTTGTGATTTGATGCGATTACATTTTTACTTACTAGCAGTGTTTACATACATTCATACACACAAATGCATTTGTGTTACATGTATATTATTCGTTGTTGTTGTTGTTGTTATATCGATGTTAGCAACAGGTTCTTACATTTGTACTTAAGCTACTCTCCTTGCCTCAGTGCAGGCTGGTACTTTTGTTTAATTGTTCTTGTCGTCGTTGTCAATTCATTGTTCGTTATGAGTCAATCTCTTGATACTTGGTTTTGCCATCCTTGCATTGAATGAAGCTAATTTTAACAGAAAAAAAAAATATTTTTATGTTTTTATTTACCACTTGTACAAGTGTCCTTGTCATTCAAGTATAATGCATTGCAGGCTAAAGGAAAAATTGCAATCATGTGTTGAGGCTTCAACATTGTATGATGCATAGTGCTACTAGTTCTTGTTGAGTAGCATAAAAAAGGCAAAAGGTCATGCATTTTGCTCATTCGTTATAATAGTTAAATCTTTTAGTTACAAGTATTAAAAGTTAAATGAAAATGTTGAAGACAGATATTTATGGGTAATGATCTTTCTTCTGCTTTTAATTGAGAACGTCGAAGTCAAAGTGCTTCAAAGCCGATGCTGCAAATTATATAAATCATAGCTAATGTTCAGGAACTAGTAATGACTAAAAGAATAGTCCGGCAAAAATCATATTCTCATTCTACGGCTATCCAGGTAGTGGTTTTCAATTAATTTAACGTTACTGAATTCAAATCGAGTCCTAAAAATAGAACATTAGACAGAAACAAAAAAAGGGATTACTCCGGAAAAAAATATGTATAAAAATTTAGGAAACCGGGCGTTTTAAAAAAATTTGACCCCATTTTGAGCTATTTCTCGTATCCCAAAAATATCTCTTTATGCTTTATGTGATCAGTTTTGTGAGTCACTGTATATGTGAAGTAGATAAAAAAATTAATGAACTTCCACTCTCAATGGGAGGGGCTTAAAACACAAAAACTCTCCTTGCTGGCAGGCTTGCTTTACAGTCATTCATTCCATTCATGGTATTTTGCTCCATTAGACTCACTAGCTGAAAATAAACTTGGGATGACTGACATTTAAAGTCTTGAATAAAATTATTTTATTATTTCCGGGAGCATTTGATAGTACAATTAGACGAACAACAAATGAGTGAGGTTAATTTCGAAGAGATTATAGCTGCGTTTTATAACTAGCAGCGATAACACGTATAATTATTGCTGGTATGTACACTTAACAAGTAGTTTAGCTACATCAAATTCTATTGTGAACTACTATTAGTGAAAGACAGTTTGCAAAAAAAAACAAAAAAGGAAATGATTCGAATTGGCTGCCAGTGAAAATAAGTTAAAGTCATCGTTAAATGTTCTTATAATGGGTGAAAACTAAAGATAACTAGAATTCATTATAATGTTTCACCTCTAGCTGCTGAGCAGTTTCATTGTGAATAACAATATAACGAAGAAGAAACTTAACGACTTGGCCGTTTTATTCGAACATGTTAAACTAGCAGGCGAATAAAACACCGCTTATGCTGGGAAACATGCAACACTTGCTCAATCTCCTTTGACTATATTTTCTATGCAAAACCCAACTTTACGAAGGCTTCTGAATTTGTAAGATTAATCTAATAAATTTCTTTAAAATCTAAAAGCCTTAACTAAAACAGAAACTCTTAATCTACAATATTCATGCTGTGCATATAAATTATTTAAAATGTAAATAACGCAAAAAATTCCGAGACTTTCAAATATACAATTTTGTTGTTTATTTAGAGTAATGCATCGTGCCAGACATTTTGGTTCCTCCCACACTTATTTATTTATATTATTGCTTAAATTTTAAAATATTTTTCAATTATCATTTGATACTTTATTTTTGTGCTGATAATTATGTTATAATTGATAAGCAAAATAAAACTTATTTGCTTATTTATTTAGTTGTGCTGTTTTTTGCCAGTTATTTCTAGACTTTGTGACTGCGCTGCACAACTACAAAACAAATTGAAAAACAAACAACTCAAATAACAAATAAGTGCATCTTGTAAATACTGAAAATGTTTACATTTAATTACGCCGTGAACGCTATGATATTTTCCTAAGCAATTTCTTCATAATCGTTACCATGGCGATATGATTATGTTAAAAGATGAAGAACAATTGAGGGTTCGCAGGCTATGGCATATATCTGTGGCAATAAGGAATAACAGCTAAACTCAAAAGTCGAATAAAAACCTGCTGCGTATTTTATATTATAAACCCCAAAATGTTGAAAGTTTTTGAAAATTTTTTGCAATTTGCAGTCTCCACAGTTTTTTATTAATTAAACTCCATTAATTATTTAAGAACTTTCAATATTTTGGGTTTTATAATGAAAAATACGCAACAGGTTTTTAGTCGACTTTTGAGTTTAGCTGTTATTCCTTATTGCCACAGACAGGGACGTAGCCAGAAATTTTTTTCGGGGTGGGTTTTCATTCGAAGAAAATATTCATAAATAATTTTTATCAAACTGATTTTTAAATTAAATCAATGATACGTTTGATGGACCCTATAAAATTAAAATTTTAGGAAAAATTTTCCGATTTTTTTTAAGCTTAACCTCAAAAAAATGGCCAAAAGTGACAAAAAATTCCCAGAATAATCAAATTAAATTTTTTCAAATAAATATTATTCAATGTGCATTCTAGTGCATTTTCTTTCATCGTGAGGAACATAATTTCATTAACTCATTGACTTCCCACTTCTGATGATGTACCCAACCTCAAAAAACTTACCAAAAATAGTAGAGGTACATTTTTTTCAAATGATCATCTTTGGGAATTTGAGCCATTATCAATGATAAGGAACCCGGATGAGGTTGGCTTATATTCCCTAAATTCGTGAAGTCACAGCATTGAAAGAGATTTTTCTAGTTATGGTGCTCTGAGCAATAATGCGTTAAAAAAATTAATTAATTAAGATGGGTTTTGCTAATAAGATGGAGATTTTGCGAAAGAATTTTTCACATTGAACACGAATCTGAGGCCAAAAACTTCCCATCACGTCACGTTTTAGGAAAAAAATGGGGTTCAAGCAAGTCTTATTTTACAAGGATCCGATAATTTTTTCTATTTTTATTAATTTTTAAACTTTTCAAACTGATTCAGGTCGAATCCTAAAATCAAAAACAGTTACTAACCCAGAAAAACTATGAATGCAGGAGTGCTCAGTATCACCTTCTCTTTTTGAACCCGTAGTCAAACCTCATGTCGAAAACAAATCGGATTTGATCGCTTAGTGTAACTAAGATTTCAAATTTATTTTTTATATTTGACTTTTTAGATAAAAAAAAAACCGATGGAAGTAAAAAATATCGCTAAATAGATTTTATTTTGACTTTTTTTTTTTCCATCTATTGGCAATTAATCTAATTTCGGCGGGGGGGGGGGGTCAGAAAATATATTACTTTTACGCTGAATAAAAACGTTTCTGAGGAACGTTTTCTGCAAAATATTAACAATTTTATGATGAACGAAAATTCGTTTACGATAAAATTAAGGCAATTTTCTTTTCTGGCAAATGAAAAAAAACGTTTGTGCTAAACGAAAGTCCACAACTCTCTTCTCTTTTTATTTTCGTTTTCCTCTCATCTCGCTCTCGTCGCAAAAATAACAACAAATCAACACAACATAACGAGAAGTATCATTTGTCAACGCGTTATTGAAGAATTTTAATTGTGAATTGAAATTATTTCATCACATTTCTTTTTGTCTATAAAAAAGTGCGTAATGTTTCTAGCTTTTGTTTTTGCATTCCTTTTTATATTTTTCAGGGAAATATTGCATTATATTGCAAACGTTTTTAGTTCATCGTAAAAGAATTGAACCGTTTTTCGGTTATTGTGAAAGAATTGAACCGTTTATGATGAATAAAACTTTGTTCATGGCAACCGAATACAGTCGTTTATGATAAATAAATGTTCGTTCATCATGAAAACATTCCATGAACGAAGTTTGTTTAGTGAAAATTTCGTTTCAGAGAAACGAATTTTTTTTTTGCGTGTATAAACAAACTTTCAATGTTTTCCTTGTTATGGTCTCTAAGATTTCACACATTTCCTTTATATGGGAGATGTTACACCCACTTTCTCTAACCCATACTTTTTTCTTTCAGCATCCCACTAGCAACCATAGTTCTCGTGGCAGCTAGCAATAACACTGGAATACAGCAAAAATATAAAATGAACCAAAGTATGTTTTTTGAACTAATTCGAGATCGCTGAATACGATAACATATTTGCTATGGTTAAGTTTTCGAGATAAGACAAAATGAAGATTTTTTATGTTACAGGTTAACTTACACGCTAATATCTCAATAATATCCCTTTCATATACATATTTCTATTGTTTTACTATAAAACTATCCTAAACAAAACTACTACCCTAGTTTCGTTATATATCTAAATAATTCGTTTGAACGGTAAGTGTCACTCCCACTTCCACTTGTAGTCGTACCACAAATGGTTCTTCAGATATTCCATAATTAAATCTCAGGTTATATAGGAGGTACCACACCCCCTTTTCTAACCCCATCCACATTTTTCCGGTAGTATGATATTGTCAATGGACGTCCTTAAACGAAATTTCAGTACTGTACCGTAGATGGTTTCAGATATACTTATACCCAAAAAAGCATGTTCTATAGTTTGTTTGGGAGGTGCCACACCCACTTGTAATTTTGAGCTCAGACTATTCCTATCTTATGACCAAAGACATAATGTATCATTATACAAATTTTTGTGTCAATCTATGCTGTGATTTTGGTGTTATTTCTAGGCATAACATTTTCATTTTTATATATATATAGAGAAGAAATAAAAATTTCACTTCAATTGTTCTCTATTAAAATTAAAATATTGCAGGCATTCTGGACCCATGTCTTGGGTTTAAAAAATGAGTCACAAAATTGTGCGCTGAATTTTTGGTGCATCACAAAAACAACTGCAAGAACAACAAATGCAAATGCATTTTTGGAATGCCTGACGCAAATTGTCGTCGCCATGATCAACTAAAACAAACAAATAAACAACAACAAAAATGCAATTCTCCACCAAAAATTCCACTCTCAAAAAGCTAGAGCGTTTGTTGTTTTTTGTTTTTTTTTTTGTTGGATTTGGAAATTATTTATTTTTTGTTATTATTGCAACAAAATCAAAAAGAAAATCAAACCGTTTCTCAGTTCTCCACTACAAGCTTCTGTCTCTGTTTGCAAAATACTTCAACTTTTTGGTTGCAAGGCAAACCAACAATACCAAAATAAAAGGAATAAACTTAAAAAAAATATCTAGACAACAAAAACAACCATGCACAAAATATCTTAAAATTTCTTTAGCAGAAGTGGTTGTTTTTGTTGTTTTGTTACGAGACTACGAGAGTTTCTTGTGATTACTTACACTCATACATATATTTCTTGAGGAATACCTGTTCTCTGTTCTCCCGGCACACTCATACTCGAGGTACGTGTCTGTATGCACGAGTGTTGTTTGGTACTTTATGCCAATGTGCTGAATAAACTTTTTTTTCTTCATGTTATTGTTGTTGTTATTATTATTGTTCTGGTAGTGCAATAACAGCAACAAGTGCATTTTTAGAATTGCATTCAAACGAAAATTTATAAATTAAGAAGAAATTTTTCCGCAAAAAATTATTTTATTTTAAATTTTTACTAAAACTTTTTATATTTTTTGGGTCGGTACACGTTTCCCTTAAATATATTTTTGCGTGGGAGGTTAACTGGCCTGTAGAGTACTAAACTGAATTCTAGAAACCAGAACTGGGTTTTAAGAGGTTTTGTTTTGAATTTGAATATCTGATTTAAAAAGAAGTGTATACATAATCATATTAAAAAGTTTTGCCTCAATAATATTTTTGGATACTGAAAGTATTTCTGCAAATATTCTGGAGATGAAGACACTAACCACTACGTCGCAGCGATCACTATGTTATCCAATACTTTTAGAGGGGTAAGAAATTGGAACTGCTGTGGGACTGTATACGAAGACACTGGCAATTAGCAATTTTACAAGTATAGACTTCTGCTAAATTGAACTGAAAGGATTGTCTAATGACCTGAAAAAATCAGAGATAACAATTCAGATAATCTCTAAGCTCGAGAATGATTACTTCTAGCCACAGCCAATTGCCCTCCTTCAAGCTGCTTTATATTCCCCGTTTGATTGTGGCGACATAAAATTATTGTATATACACATACATGGCTTACATAATATACCACCAATAACTCACATTTACAACAGGAGACAAATTTTATATAAAAGCACCAGCATCATACAGAGAAAATCAAATCCTTTAGCCTGCACACATCAATCAATCGATCCGGAAATCGTAGGACTGTTCGCCGCAGGACTTCCTGATCAATTTCAGTCCAGGCTTTCTCTAATGAATTTGTCAGCGACTCCAGACTGTGGTGTTGAGATGCACAAGCCTTACTCTCTAAAATACTCCAAATAGAGTAGTCCATTGGATTCAAGTCTGGGGAGTATGGTGGCCATTCTTGAGATGTTATGAATCCAGAAAAATTGTCTTTTATCCATGTTTGCGTTAATTTTGCCATGTGGGAAGGTGCAGAATCTTGCTGGAAAGTCCAGTTTTCATTTCCAAATGTATCTTGGGCCCAGGGAAGAACATGTTCATTTAAAATGCTCCGATAAACAACCTGGTCAATTTTAACACCCTCTTCAAAGAATATTAGAGGGGTTCTGGCATTAGCGGAAACTCCAGCCCATACCATAACGGAAGCTGGCTTTTGAACTCGGCCAACAGTCCTATTTTGTTGCGATGATGATGTTAGCCACATTCGGTCATTTTGCGCATTGAAATATTGTTCAACTGTGAAAATTTTTTCATCTGTAAACAAGATATTTTCAACATTTTTTAACACGGAGGAGCGTAGCAACGCCTTGCATCTTTGCAGTCGCAAATCTTTCTTTTTTTGTGTCAGATCTTGAGCTTTTCGGAGCTTGTACGGCTTAAGATTAAGCTTTGATTTTGCTTCCACTTCCTTAGCGATTTTTCTCATTGAGCGCCTTGGATTTCGCTTGATTCGTTTACGAATTTTTTCTGTTAAACCCGTAGTGGCAACTGTTGAAAATTTTCCCCGGTCTCTATCTCCAAAACCCCCAGTTTCATTATATCGAATAATAGCTCGGTCTACCGTACGACTTGACAAATTTAAAGCCTTTGCAATTTGACGGCTACTATAATTTGCCAAATGAAATTTCATAATTTCACGACGAATATTTTCCTTGTCCATTTTTATTGAAATTTCAAAATGTAATAACAAAAATTCAAATGAAATTAAAAGCAAAGCCAATGATGAATGAATTTGCTTTTTAAATTAAAGTAACGGTAAATGGCAAAGCTTGCTGCAGAGTATTAAACTTGCGTCACTTTACAATTGTCACCCTGTAAAGCTTAGGTATTTTTAAAACACCAGGTTGTGCGACAGCCTCACTGGTGTAGTACAAACGAAGTTGCCACTGACCATACGAATAACCATTGCGTTACGAGGACACGCAACGTTGATACGAACACGGAAACGAGCACCAACGGAGGCAAACGAAGGAAAACGAATGCCAAGAAGGACAAAAGCAGTAAAACGAGCACCGAAGAGAGCAAACGAAGACCATACGAGGCATCAAAAATACTAACTTACGAAGTAAAACAGAGTGTAACCAACAAGTGAACTATACGAATAAACGTTTTTATATACATTTAAAATTAACAAAAGCAAGTGTTATCTTTTACGCAATCTGGTTACTCACTGAGTATACCATGGCTAAAGAAAAGGAACCAGGAAGGTTGGTTACATGATATGAGGAAAGGTTCAGGCCTTGATAGATAATTTTCAATCACTAATATCTTACCATTTCTAGCTCAAGCAAAAAGTTTAATAAATTCTGCATGTTGATAACGTGTTCAACAGTAAATGAGCTAACCTCACCAATTGTATAATACATATTTATTACATGGTTTACATTGAGATGAAACTGAACCAAAAACCTTTTGGCACTAGTGATAAGAGCTGTTATGTGAACTTGGTAAAATCATTCCTTGTAACTATTTGAGTTTATGTGAGCCTGCCACCCTCCCAAACATGTACAATTTTCAAAACATTTCATCAAAGCCAATAGTAGTGCAAATTTACCACGCAATACTTCTTGTTAAATTGTGCTCCGTGTATCACTGGGCGCACTCTTTAGTTCCAAAATTTTTGATTGACTTAAAAAATTGGTGTAAAAAGCACAAAACCATTCTTAAAACCCCCAAAAAAAAAAAAAAAAAATAATGGGCGTGGTTTTATGAAGTGGAAAAGGTTGAATACTGAAAACTATTTCTTGTTGAATCAGTTTTTTAACAATTTGTTTTAAGTAAATAAATATTTTTTTTTTATTCTTAACTCAAATTCTTGAATTCAATCAAAATAATTAATTTTCCTGTTTTTCATAAATTTTTTAATTTCATTACCGTTGTCTATAAACGATGTGATAAAGATGTTATGGTGGCAATTCCAATTCCCTTTTAATGAAGGCCGTCTAGAGGCGGGCTTAGGAACTAAAGGGTTAAACTAAAAATATCAGTTCGGGGACTTCCCTCGATTGAGTACGAAATAAAGCATATTCTACTAAAGACACTATTAAGCGTTCGGTATAGTGTCATGTTATTTTCACTTTGTATACATTTGTCGTCGAGAAATTATCAATACAAAATCGATTGCAAAATTTGTGCCGGACAGACAGACACCATTGAAAGCGAGTTGATGTAAACGTGGTAAAAAGATAGGAAAAGGAACATTAGTAGTAAGCAATGCCTACTCCACAAAACACAATAGACACTGGCACTCCAACACAACACTTCCTTCAGAAAGAACGCCCTAAAATTGTTGATAGTTCTGCTATAGAGGAACTATTGTGAAAATTGTCAGCATAAAACAATAACTACGCCTATCCCATATTTGTGAAAACTTCAAAGGACTATGTCAAAGAAACTCGGTATACTTTGGAAGGCTCGCCAGCGGATCCTTAGGAAGTGGATTTCGGAGATATAACCCCAGGAATATTTCATACAAGAGAGGGAAAACATTAAAAAACGGAAATTTCTGAATCCGCTAGTAGGTAGGGATATAACACAAACGGATCCAGAGATTTCCTAACAGAGTGGTTTTAATTTTTTCGTCCCATTAAATTTTTTTTTGTTTCATTTCCAACGGTTAAGATATAAGAAATTTTCGTCGATAAGGGGTGGGTTTTAACACCAAAACTCCCCTTTGAATCCGAAAGTGGGATGTAGAGTATTTAAAATTCGGCCGCGCTTCAATTAAGCATTCCATTTAATTAATTTTTATTCTTTACAAAAAGTTATATAATACTTCATATAAAGGTCGCTTAGAAATAGCGCAATAACATTGTAAATAAAAAAATATCAAAAACAACAACAACAGAATAAATAGCAGCAACTATTGCAAATGATCATGTTGCATAAACTGGAAGTCAGCAACCTTTAGATACTATATACAAAAATAAAAACAACAGAAAGTATCTACTACTATGTAAAGTACATAAGTACCAACTGAAGTCTGGTCAAATCGTGTTTAGAATATTTCGTAACAAAAACAAAAGAAAAAAAAAATAAATCTAGAAGAAAAAAATGAAATATAGTATATCGTTACTGTCATAGCCAAATGAAGGCAAAAGGAGCATACATACATATGCATGGCCAGCCTAGCTGTCAGTCTGTACGTTCGCTCGTTCGTTCGTTCGTCTGTCTCTTTGCCTTGATTCTGCCTTGATATTGTGGCCACAATGTTGCGATTGCGCAATTCTTTGGAATGTTTTTATTTCGTTTTTCTCCTTTTTTAGTTTCTTACTTCATTTCAAGACAATTATATATGTATGAATGCATATATGTATGTCTACGAGTATGCTACACTTTTCGCTGAAAATTACTTCCTAAAAGATTAGTAAAATAGTTTTTTTCTTTATTTTTATTTTTTTTTTGTAATTCACAAAAATGTTTAACTTTTTATGATCGTTTATTTATTATAGTAGCTTTAGATATGTGTTAAATATTTATGATGAAAAAAAAAAATGTATGAAGTAAAAAATTTTTCAAGGAAATCAGATTACTCATTTCGAATATCAAAATAATAAAATTATCATCACTACAAAAACAAAAATTTAGGCTTGTGTCATATGATTTAGTATCAATTTGTTAAACCTTAGTAAAGACTCCTTTGTTTTAATGACGTATAATTAAAGTCACAAATAAAGTCGACTTTAATGAAACTTTAATTTAATGTTACAACAAAAGCGTGTTATAAAAGTATATTTTAGTTAAAGTACACTTTATTTTTGATTATAATTATGCGTTAATGACTGCTGAGCTCCTTCTACAGTCGGCTCAGGTGTTTAGCATACATTAATCCGGTTTTACAGTTAATTCATAAAAGGTAATTTCTTAGGTTTAGCTTCTTCAAGATCAATAATATTTCGAAAGGCCTAAGTTGGGAAATCGTTTCTTCCAGTAACACTAAACAGTCGCCAAATAAAGGCTAGGAAGTTTTCGCTTCTTAATTGCTAAATCCTACAACTATCATTTGGAACTACGGTAATTTTTCTAAGTTGTTACTTATAAAAATTTTTAATTAACCCATTAAGGACGGTACGACCACAATTTCAAAGCTCATTTAAGTGGCTCCGTTAACAATGAAAACGAACTTAAAAAAATTTGAGCCAAATTATTTTTTTATGAAAAGTTTTATGAAATTTCGAAATCTGCAGTCAAAATAAAAAAAAAAATTAAGATTCAAAAAGTTATGCTCACTTATTCATCAAAAAACATGATTTTTGGATTAAAAATGTATAGAACAAAAACTTCTTAAAATTAATCATAAAATATGCTATATTTTTTTCGAAAAAGTTTTGATATATTTTAAAATTTCATAATTTTTAAAAATTAAAAAAGTCGTTCGAAAATTCTAAAAAAAATTAGAATGTATTCTTTGATGAATTTTAAGAAGTTTTTGTTCCCTAAAATGTTTTCTAAAGTTCACCCATCTTATGTAAAAAATTCCTAAAAGTTTTGAAGCGAATTTTCGCGTTCAAGCCGCCATTTTGCATATTTGTACGCTAAATTTTGAAACACCAAGTGACACATTTTGAAGTTGAGGATACATGGACGCCAGTCTTGATGTCTTGATGATTTCATTCCGAAAATAATTTAAGAAAAAAAATGTCTAATCGAAAAATCATGTTTTTTGATGAATAAGTGAGCATAACTTTTTGAATTTTAATTTTTTTTTATTTGACTGCCGATTTCGAAAGTTTATAAAATTGTGCATAAAAAATGATATGTCTCAAAATTTTTTCAGTTCGTTTTCATAGTTAACGGAGCCACTTAAATGGGCTTTGAAATTGCGGCCGTCCCGTCCTTAATGGATTAATAAACAAAAACAATCCTCTATTCCAAATTCTCTTACTTTTTTAATGTTATAGCCGAAACTACTCTCCATAGACATTTGGTGCCCATCTAGTTACCACTTAAACAATCGATTTAATATTTCCGATACGTAAAATATCTTCAATGAAAAGAATTGCGCAAATTCTTCAAGCAAATTTACAACAATGCGGCAAAACGTAAGTTTTTTTTCAACGACTAAACAAAAATAATAGCCAAAAACTATTAGCAAATATGCACAAGAATATTCTTAGTGAAACTGGAAAATCGCTCAATATTTTTTGATCAATGCCTTTTTGTTTTAAAAAAAAAAAGTATAAATGTGTATTAAAGTGGTTTATTTTTTTAACAGAACGTAACGAATTGCGAATGAAATTTGTGCTCGCGTCATTATTTTGTTGAAAATTACGTATTGGTGTGTTATGTTACCTTTTGATGCCTGAGATAGATGCTTTCTGTTGCCTTCAGATGCTATATGATGATGATTTGAACTGTCTATGCGTATGATCATAAATAAGCGTGTGTGTGTTTGTAATTCGTATTGATACTGATGTCCCATTAGCATCATCATTGAAGCATTTTGCTACATACGCAAAACATAAACAGGAAATGCGTCGAAATACAATCACACATACATATACACATGGAAATATACATACATATTGCAAATATAGTTTAAGTTAAAAGAAGAAAAAAACTGATTTGAAATAATGAAAATAAGTTTTAGACACATCGTAAAAATTTTTGCACATTTAAAAAAAAAAAAAAACTTTTCTAATAATTTGCGTCAATGAGAAAGTAATAGTATGTACTTGAAAAGTTTCAACAAAATAATGTGATTTTTATTGTCTGATTTATTGTTTTATTTATTGGATAAAAAAAAGACAACCAGGAACTTGTCGTCAAACATTTAGCAGCATTGCATTATTTTTTTTTGTACAAATTTAATTGGTGTAACACCAATTACTCAACTCTATTTAAATCCATACTTCCATTTCACCAAATACAAACGAATTTGTCACTAAAAACACTTTGTTGTTCGATAACGTTCCCATAATGATATAAGATTTTTAATGGTTATTTGTAATAGATTTTTTTTTACTTTTTGCTGGAAAAGCTCGTTATTTTCAAGTAGTTTGACACATTTTTAAATGAAAGCTTACTAAGTTCCTAAGAAGGTTTTCGAGACAGTTTTTGCAAAAAATAAAATTTTTTTTCCCTATTTGTTAGCTGGGAAAAACCTGGGCCCAGAACCAGCCATTGGCAATAGATTAGAAAGAACTATGCAATGGATGAATGACTTCTTGAGTAACTCTAATAAAGAAAGATAAATCAAAGCAATTTTCTGCAAAACTACAAAACTACGAAGTAATCTATGAAGAAAACGACTTGCTGCTCCGTCTGCGCTTTCCAGTAGGCTTGATCATAAGACATAATATGAGTGTCATCGACGATTCAACATGCGGATCCTACCTTAAGGAAAACAATTTTCCCACAGAGCTTTTTCTTTGATATTGCCCAACCTTAAGTAGTAAGATGTATTGAGGATGAACTCTACTTATTCTTCTCCCTTACCTGGATTTTTTAGACCCCTTATAGAAACTGAAAAGTTTGGTCTTAAGAATCTACCATACTTTCTTTTCTTAAATCTTTTCCTTTTTTCTCTTGTGTTAAGAACTTTTATTTTTTCTATCTACACAAAAAACAATAGTCTAATGAGTGCTTTTTTTTGTTACCCACTTCCCCCTTTTATTTACGTTTTTTTAATGTAATTGGTAAATTCTAGCTCTTTTAAATGTAGACTCCTTTCACTTCTGTAATTGCTATAACACTGTAAAACAGCAAAACAATATTAAGGCTGTGTCCAGTGTTGGGCAAAATTCAATCCGATTAATAAGTTAAAATTAATAACTAATGGTTAATAAATAAAATTTGTTGTAACCGTAACTAAAATGTTGACAACGGTTTGATTTGTTTTCAATACAAAGTACCAGGCAAATAGTTCATGGGTTTTGACACCTGGGTGAGTTTAAAAATTTAGTTTCAGTTTAAAAATTTTCAAGACACTGCCAATATGAATAAAAATAATGATTGAACAACTAATGATTAATGGCAAAATCCTGGCCGGGAGTTGATTATAAGCGTATTTTCACTGATGGCTCCAGAACAGAATTCGGTTCGGGTTCTGGAGTCTTCATTGAAAATGATGGAGTGCAACTGCACTTCTCCCTTGGGTTGTATGCTTCTGTTTTTCAAGCAGAAATTTTCGCAATCATCAAGGCAATAGACTATGTTATTGCTAATGGTTGGAGAGAAAGGAGTATCTGTGTATTTAGTGACAATCAGGCTGTACTTAAATCCTTGCTTAATCCTCTAACCACGTCTAAACTGGTTATACGTTGTAAATCCAGGCTTGATTGTGTTGGAAAACACAATAGTCTGCTGTTGATATGGGTTCCTGGACACTCAGGAATTTCAGGAAATGAATCTGCTGACCTTCTAGCCAGAAAAGGTGCGGAAACTGGTTTCTCTCGAAGTGTCTAACAGACTTCCTGTTATCACTTAACAGAAAGAACCGTAGGCAGCTGATTATATACACGTCATTTCTCTTGGGCCAAACATATACATATGATTGGCCTGGGAGCTAGTGCCTTCTGTGCTTCCTGTGGTTTGGAGGAAGAATGTGAAGAGACGGCGGATCACTTTCTTAGTGTCTGCTCCGCTTTCTGCCAGATCAGAGTAAGCATATTAGGTACTGGAGTGTTGGGAGACGAACACCTGAGCTCTCTAACACCGCAGGATCTACTAAGATTTATTAATAATTCTGGTAGATTTAAAGAATAGCAAAAGGGAACACAGGATATAGTACAATGGACGTAAAACTTGTCTTAATGAATACTTCTTTTGTCTGTTCCAAAAAAAAAAAAAAAAAAATGGCAAAATCATTTAGTTGTGATTATGACTAACTATTTAATCATATTGAAATTTAGTTATTGTAAGTTGACTAATTATATAATAGAGGAATTTTGTTGATTATACGCCACTTTGAATATGACACGGTTTTTCTTGAGTTGTTTTGGCCTCACCACGAATTTGTAAACATGTTTTCGTAAATTTTCGTTTGTTGAAAATTTTATTCTTTCTTGTATTAAGAAAGGTTTTACATATGAAATTTTTTTTATTTTCTACACGAATTACGCAGTTTTAGCAGTTTGAAACGAACAAAATATTTTTCAAATTTAATTTTTAATTTTTTTTTTTTAAATTTTTGAAACGAAAATCCATGGATATACATACGCGAAACTTGGCGTGGCCTGGAAAAAATTTTTACAAATTCGTGATCAGCAGCTATTACTGAAGTCTTATTTTATTGTGCAGTATAATCACCCTACCCCAAAAGAACATTTGAATCTCACATGCGTTTTTTTCCGCTAATTGTTATAAATAGATTACTACAAAAATTTAGTTAAATAAGAATAAGGTATGACAAATTGTTTTTCAGATTTGGAGTATTGGTGGAAAATCGATCTTTAACTAAAATTTAAAATTACGAGCTGTGGAACTTTTAAGTTGGGAACACAAAAAATTCCCTAATGTGCGTCGAACATGTGAAAACATGTTCCCATATCGTACAAAACGTAGAGGTGAAAAAGAATTTTATCAAATCAAAAGGCAATGGAGACCGCACTAGAAAAAAGATCGGTGGTCCTGAGTTCGTATCGCTGAAAAGAAAATTTGATTTAACTGTACAAAGGTTTGTTATGAATTAAACTTTGGAGGTAACCATTTATGGTACATTTGAATACAACAGGAATATAAATGATAAAAAGATAAATTTGTTTGCCTCATTTCTAACTTATGGTAAAATCTAACTTTTAAATATTAAAATAAAATAATGAAAAATGTATTAGCGTGTCATGTATAATTTATAATCTTATAAATAAATATTTAGTAATTATAAGTAATCTGTAAATATTTACCTTTTTGTTGATGTCTCATCGAATGCTATCAAAATATCTTATAAATAGAATTAATGTTGAATTTTTTTAAAGTTATTGTTTGTTTGTTTTTGCCTTAAATTTTGAAACAATTTCACAATTTCTTTGAATTTCTTTGCAATAGCATTAAAATCCTGACAGACACATTAAAAAAAGAAGTTTTTAGCACATTGTTGTTGTTGGATTTTCGTATGTGTTTGTATGTGAGCACGGATATTAACGTTAACGATTATTTAAATGCGTTTACGTCTGCGCATTTGCGCCTGCGCGTGGTTGCTCATTTTTTTTTCGTTGCTGTTTTTGTTGGTGTTTCTTTTAAATGGACGCGTCTCGTAATGCGTCTGTCGTGAATTTTACGTGTTTTGTTTTTAACTTTTTTGGAGAGATATTTGCATTCAAGTTTGTTGTTGTTGCAATTGTTTTTGTTTGCTTTTTTTTAGTTTTTACACAACTGCAAGAAAAATAATATATATGATGAAAACAAAAAAACAAAAACGTTATATCCAGTTTGTAACTTGACGACAAAAATAAGGCAAAACTACAAAACAAAAAAAAAATGCACAAATAAACAGGCAGACATACAGACAAACGAACAAACAAAACAACAAAATCGAACTTGAAGTGCATTTTTCGTAAAAAATAAATAAACTAAAACTTAAATGACCGACCACCGGCCACATTGCAACGCATGCGCAGTCAGTATTGTTGTTATTTATTTATTTTTTTTTTGTATTTCTGCTGCATGCAGTTGTTGTCCCTGTTGTTGAATTTTATTGCAATTTTTGTAGTTTTCTTCTTTATTTTTTGTTCTTTCCCTGTTTAAAGTGTTTTCCTTCTTTACGTTAAACAAATATTAATAAAAGTAAAAAAAAAGAAAGAATGAAAGTAAATGAATTCATAGAAATTCAAATTTTATGGTAAAATTATAAAATGAATTAAATGAATTATAAGAATTTCACATATTTAGTAAGCAAAATTATTTTGATTACCATAATTTTTGATACTCGATAATGATTGTGTCTTAGAAAAGTTATTATTTAACAGAAATTATAATTAAATATATTTATATATACAAAATTTTTTACAACGTGAATATTTAATCATAGTTATTGAAGTTTTAATTTTAAAGCATCCACTATGAGTTTTAATTTAGACAGGGCTACTTAAAAAAACATAATTCCAATGTTCAAAATTTCAAAACCTTTGCGGTGAAAGAACATCAAATTATAAATACAACCACGAAAAGAAAATCAAGTGAAATTCAGTAGAAATCGCTAGAAATTTAGTGAAAATCGGGTCTGAGGTGAGATCAATCTTCTAAAAGATTCAGATACATTTTCACAAAAAATTACCAGTAAATTTTCATATTATATAATGATATAATGTTGAATCAACTTATTTCAATATTTTGTACTGTTTTATTTAATTGTGAAATTATATATGTATAACTAAGGTGGTCAACTTTTTAGAGCTCAAAACAGCACAGAATCTGATTGAAAAACATTTCAAAAGAAAGTACATATAAAGGATGCAAACCCCTAAATAAGATCAACAGAAATGTATCAATTCTACAAACCAATTTTATTGATTAATAAGCCAAAATTTTATGTTTAAACAATACCAAAATTACACTGGCACTTTGAAATACGCAAAGGAATGTTTAAGTTGACTTAAAACTTATCAAAGTCAATTCCTTTGATTACGCAGTGATTTTCTTTTGGTTCAATGATGCCGGTGTCCTTCAAAGTTTTATTTAGGTTTCTTGTGAAGAACCTACGACCCTGTTTTTAATTCCCAATAACCAACTGTTTTTGATTTCCTGTTTTTAATGCTCTTTTTTCCGAAGACAAGTCCAAAATCTTAACACTGATCTATAAAGTCAGCCATAGCAAGGGAATTTGATTTGAAACACTTCTTGGCGAAGACATAACAGTTTCTGTTTCCTTATGTCTAGCTGTGACAAGATGTCGTTTCCCCCCGTTCGAAATGCACATCACTTTCTGATCTGTTTTTTTTTTTTTTTTTTAAGGGGTACTGCATATGCAGATAAGAATTGAACTCGTTTTTTCTACGTTCCTTTGTCATTGTCCATTAAAAAAGACTAAATGTTTTTAGTTCTTTGGTCGATATAGTTAATTTTTTTAAGTAGTAAGCAGTGAGCAGTGCAGTAGCCTAAAAAACAGTACGGTTGGTCACATTATGCATACGACATATAGGGCGTAGCAGAAGTAAAATCTTATCTGAGAGTATCTTTTGGATTGGGTACATTTGCAAACGATTTCAGAAAAAAAACTTTTGGATGAAAGTTTTAAGAAAATTTTCCTGACGATATGAAATATCTGGAAAAAAAAAATTGCAGAAAATTTGTGATATACTTAAAAACTCATTATAAATTTAAAAGAGCACTGATATTTTTTATTAATTTTGATAGAGCACTGATATTTTTTATTAATTTTAAAACCTCCCTTTACACTAATTTGCTATTAAAACTGTGATTTATATAAACTAATGGGATGTGTTAGTTTATTATAATCTTGTATATTGAAATATAAAGTTTTCGAATACAAATGTATCGAATAACGCGAAATGAGGAATTCTTTTTTCTAGGTTTGTCATTCTTAGTCGGGAATTTGTGCACCGTATTGATTCTTATTTGATCTTGTAATTGAACTTAAAATCTCTCATACTGAGCTATGGTGAATGAGTTTTCAGAAACGTAGCCCGTCGGTTAGAAAATCAAGTCTTTATTCATTAAATTAAATCGAATTTTTTTTTTAAAACTTTTAATTTACTATTTTCTGTTTCCTCTTAAAAATAGTTTTTATCTGTCCTACAACTACAGGCATATTTTGCCTATTACTCGTACATTTTCTAAAACAATAAAATATGTGTTAGTCCCACAAGAAATAGCCTCTTAAGTTCCTGCTTGGTTGGTAATACGTATATCATAGCTCAATCTATATATCTAACCAAAATAAGCTAATATTTTGGGTTCTTGTTGTAATAAATTATTAAAAATGTAAATCATTTCAATATATGATTAAATCCACTTTGAATGAAAAGTGAAATTTCAATTGAAATTGTTAATAGTAAAAAAAAATTCAAATGAATAAACCAACAAAATCATTAATTTTTGAATATATTCGCTCACTTTCCTAAACAAAATTAATCAACTTACTACTAAACACAAACAGATAATAGTCGAATGGAAATAATTAAAAATACTTAACAGTTTGAAAATTCACATAAACAACAACACAAATGCACAGCAAATACAAATTATAATAAAACAAAAAAAAGAATAAGTGGAAAACTTTTATTTGTATCTTAATTTTTTGAACTTTTTTTTTTTTTTTTTGTTTATTATTTTTACACTTGAAACCGCTTCGCAATTGAAAACCGTTCGTTGCATCTGATGGTCGGATACAAACTGAAATTTCAAAACCGAAATTCTCATTTAGGTAAGAAAAACGCAAATTTCCATTGTGATAGTAGCAACCAACAGCAACAGTAACAATTTGTTGTTGTTTTTGTTGTTGCTGATGTGTTGTTGTGTTGTGTGCGCGCGTATTGGATTGAAGGCGAGAGAATCTCATGTATGAGTAGCGTGTTGTGTAGAATTTATTTGTAAGCATGTGTTTGTATATTTTTATTATTTACTGTTGCAAGCAACACAAACGAACATCAGCAACATTTGGTTTTGTATTGAATTTAGAGTCTCATGTTGGTGATTGTGCTATGTTGCTAGCAGTATTTTTTTTTTTTTTTTGTATTTACTGTGTGCGTATTCATGTTGAAGGCGGGAAATGCACTTCCGATTCTTGAAATATTCTGTTTGCTTGTTTTCTTTTGTGTATGAGTATGCGTGCAAGTGTGAGTGTAAATTTATTTGCCAATGGCAAATGTTGATGCAACATGTATATTTTAGAAATTAAATGTTGCAAACGAAGCACGTGCCAATGTGCTTCATTGCGATTGTTGATTGGTATTCTCAGATGCACACACACATACACACACATACATGCATGCAAGTTTTGCACTACTAAATTTTTAAAGAGAGTGTGTATCATTGCGTGTACATACTCGTGGGTAATTACTCTAAAATATATTTTTAATTTAATTATTAAAAAATATTAGAGATTGCCTTAAAAAAGCACAAAAGAAAAACTTGTTTAAAAATAATAAAATCTTATAATAGTTATTCAAAGTTTGTTATAAGGTATTATTATGCTTGCCATTGCTCAGTAGCTATTGCGGTCGTATGAAAAATCGAACGTTCTGGATAGGGATACACTTTTTCTAAATCTAGGTTTCATGAAAGTTCCGAGACTTTCTTATGTTTGGTTCGGATCAGGAAAAGTTCATTTCAGAAAAATTTGTCAAAAAATCCTTTAGTCCAGCAAAAAGCAGAAATAAAGATGGAATATGTTTTTTAGCGCTATTACCCACATTTTTTCTCTTTTTTGTGTCATTGAATTTAGAAAATATTTGAGATTTGAGTAATAAACTTTCTCTGTGCCGAAATAGTTTTTTCTTGAAGTTTGGTCACCTGTAATTGTAATTGTAATTGTAAATACCTCCAAAAATGATTTTACATTAGGTAATTAATTTTGAAGTCAAAATAAGCATGAAATTAAACAGTTATTCTTTTTTAAGAAAGCTATTAAATTTATTTTTTATGAGTTAAGCAAAATTACGTGACAAGAAAATTTTGAGATACGAGTAAACATTGTGACCTGATTCTGGGAGTAGATGCCAGTGCTTCATTTCCTTATCTTTACCCAAAGTCGAGTTGGAACCCTTGAGTTTTTTAACAACGAAAACTAAACTAAAATGCAATCAAACCAATAAACTGAACTCCATTGATTCATGTTTAAAAAATAAGTAAAAAAAAAAGCTTGAACTTAATCAGCTTGAACTTTTGAGCTTAATCGCACTGCCAAAATGTCTTTAATATGCTGTCAAAGCTTTAAAACATATGGTTCTAAAATGAAGAAGTAATAAATATTTGGAAAAATTTTAACAGAATCAATTTCGAGAAGAAAATAACAATAATTTTAAAGATATTGTTGTGTTCATTATATATTAGGGTGTATCAAAAAGGTTTTTTTTTTTTTTAAACACAATTTCAAGTCGATAAAATGCGATTTCTATAGACAGTTTTGTCAATTATACATTTCCCTTCATAATGTAAAAAAATAATTTCAATCAAAATAATGAGACCTTTGTGTTTCTTAAACAAAAACAAAGTGCATGTTTTTTTAAACATTATACATACTTACTGTAACTACTTACAACAATTGCTGTTCATTTATTAAATTTGTTGCTGCTGCTTCCGTTTCAATTCATTTTGTTTCCATTGCATGTTGCGCCAAATTTAGCATGAACTTCATGAATAGTATTTGTTGCAATTATACGTCACATTATTTTCTTTTTTTAGATACTTAAGCAGCAACTACTAAAGGAATACTTGTAGCAAATCTATTTATTTGTTGCATGCACTAAGAGCAAATCTGCAGCTCTATTCAACAACAACAAAAAAAGCAACAAAACAACAGAAAGTATCTCATTAGATGTACTTTTCAATAAATTCACTTGAAGTGGCAGATTCATTCATTATTTTTCAACTTGGCAGTATCATTAGTTAGCGTAAAATGCAACAGCAAACAGCAACATACAATAACAACATATTACATACAATAGCATATTTTGTTGCTGCTTGAAAATCCTATCAACGAATCATTGCGCTTAATATGTGAGTAACACGCAAACGCTCAATAAAATTCCTTCAATAATTGACGACTTTTCAATGTGAACAGAAAATACTGAAAAACTAAAATCTTAAGACTAAAACTGAAATGGTGGAGGTTAGTCTGAGTTGCTGTTCTGCTCTACTGCTAGAAGAGTAGTAGCTGCTAGAGGATCAGTTTGTATTTTTGTTTGTTTCTACGGTGGTGATGGTTATATGCCTATGACTGCACCTATATTCCTCGACTGTCTTGCCTTGCCTTGCCTTGCCTACCTGCCTGCCTGATTACCGTCTTTCCTTATGCCATTTTCTGTTCGTCAGTCAAATTTTTTATAGAAATCTGAATGTGAAAATCTCTCGTGCCACTTGTTGTTATTGCTTTTTGTTGCTGCTGTTGGTTGTTTACATTTATGTTTATGTGGCTTGAAAATTTGTTTGGTTGGGTTATTTTTATTGTGTTTTTTTTTCTTCTAAATATCTTGCAATTAGATCTAAATTATGACTTTGTTGGTACCATAAAGAAATCGTTGTCTTTCATGTATTTTTGTGATTTTTTTAAAATTTAATTTTATATGTGCCATTGCCACTGTTGTTGGTTACTCTGTTGCATTTACTGTTGCACTTATTTTGCACATAGTTAGCTAGTTCTTCTTTTTACATTAACTTTCCAAACACTTTTTTTCACAAAATAAAACAATATAAATATTTTAACTCAAAATTTACGATATTACTTTATTTTAAATTCATTCTGTTACACATTTATTTGTTTGGCGACAGAGCCTGCATTTTTACATGCACTTGAGCTGTGCGTGAAAGGAGGGGTACACTACAAATATAAATGGTTTTTATAGAAAACTTATACCATCGGAAGTTTTCTTGCTTTTTTCTATTTTGATTCCGAAGTATTTAAAGACCTTAGATACATATTTTAAATCAAAGCACATAAAACCAATACTAGCACTAGCTATTGGCTGTAATTTACCCATCCCACGTCGAGCTGCAATCTCAAACTTTGAACATTTTTTTAAATAATTATTGCTTAACTCTTTCGGTACCATAGTGACACCGGTTAATTTTTCCGATTTTTTAAAAACTATATAGTAAATTTTAATAAAGTTAGGGTTTTTGGAAAGAGAATTTATGGTTATTTAATTTAAATTAAACAAATTTACTGTGGCTGATCAAATTGAAAAAATTGTGTTTTTTTTTTTTTTTGTTAATTTTCAATTTTACAAAATTTGCCCCAATTTACCAAACTTTTAATATGTTGATTTCACATATTTTAAAATTTTTGTTTACTTTTTTGGAAATACAAGTTTTAATATGGGTCACCGGTTATCCTTAGATCTTCAATGGAAACTTTTTCAGAACTCTTTTTCAATGAAATGGAGGTCGAAGAATGCGAATCAGGACTCGGTTTTTTTTTCCATCGGTTCTAGTTTTTTAGGTCAAAAAAGGGTTAAGTGAAAAATTAATACTAAATTATTTAATAAAAATGTACAGAAAAAAGTTTGTAAAAATCCCATTGCGGGCCACAAGGTTACCGATGACCCATGAAAGTTGAGACCTTCAGAGGCGCAAAATGTCTATTTTGATCAAAAATTGTAATTATATGAAATTGGGGCAGACAATATGAACCCGGATTTGGTTTTACGCTTTCTCCACTGGTTTCTCTATGGTACCCAAGGGGTTAAGCAAAGTATTAGTTTCATTCCGTGTGAGGAAGTTTTAATTGAAAAAATCTGTGAATGTAATGTAAGATAGGCTATCAAGTTTCAAGCTTGGAAGCTGAAAAGAATTGCATAATTTGGCAGTGTCTGACGAAAAATTGTACAAATTTTATTCGCTGTATAAGTTGCTACCTGCAAACAAAATAATTTTATAACTTAACGTAGTGGATTAAATATCATCGGGTCTTATCTGGAGACCCGTAACGTATCAAAAAGTAGTATATATAGAGTGTTTCAACAAGAGTTGCAGAGTTTGTTTTTTTTAATAAAACTCACTAACTCAGCGAAAAAACCAAAAATCTTCATTTTTCGGATATTAAGTAGAGACTTGGGAAATAATACGTGGAATAACATATAGTGTAAATGACCACCATGGCTTCTTTTGCATTGTAGCTCCCTTTTTTTTTTCAAAATTTTCAACGACTTTTTGGCATAAATCCGTGCACTAATATTGATTTTTTGATCTTGAATCGTTCGAAGACTGATGACATAAACTATACATTTAACAAAACACCAGGGGGAAAACAGTACAAAATCGCATAATTTTGGTGGCCAATTGGAGTCGCCAAAATGTGAAATTACACGGACTGAAAATTTGATATGCAATAAGTCGACAGATTCCCTTGAACTATGGCTCGTTGCTCCATTCTGTTGAAAGAAGACGTTGTGCAAATGAAGATCTTTGGTCAAAACTCGATGCATAGTAGAAGCAGAAAAATGCAATTGCTATGCACGATGCTGAATTGATATTCTTGGACTCTCCGCGACTTTTTCCCTGACAGAAGCAATATTTTCTGCAGACCGTGCAGTACGTGCACGCGTTGATGATTTTGCGTTTGTTGTACTGCGCGTATTTTATGCATATTGGCCGCAAAAATACGTTAATTTTCATAATAAATTTCCTACGTTTAAAGAGCACGCTTGTCAAATCTGATACGATTTATACGATGACAGCTATCAAAGTTACTAAAGTTTCCAACCGTGCAACTCGTGCTGAGACACTCTTTTTATGTACTTACTGTGAGGGCCTAACCTAGGTGCTGCATTTTTAAAGGTACCATAACTTACAATAAATGTTGGAAAATTAACAAATAGTTGCATAGAAAAGTTCCTATTCACCCAGATGGATACAGGAGTAATAATTTTTTTGAAATCGGGTATATAGAGAGCAAATCAAAAGTTCGACCGCAATGGCGATTTTATTTAATTTTTCAGCTTTAAATTTTTTCGAATATCAGTAGTGGCTATAACTGCTCTTTATCAGTAGGTAAAAATAAAATGCAAAAACCGTTTATCCAATTGAATAACGTTAACAGATGCCGAAAGAGGGTCAAAGTGTAGTTGGTTTTAGAAACCGGGTGAAAATAGTAGGAAGGATTGTAAATTTATTTCACGCTCACGTGGTGTTCATTAATATTATCCCATTTGAAAAATTATATTTGTAAAGTGCAATTATTAGAATTTTAAAAAATGCTTTGCTGGATAAATAAAGAAATTTTGAATTGAAGACTTTATCTAATTTCAAACAATTATTTTTCCCTGAGTTCATCTGGATGACTAGCTACCTTTCATAAGTGTACATTATAATCAGTAATCGTGACTCAAAAAATGTTGTACACTGAGAACAATTTTGTCCCTCGTTGTAAATCATTCGGAAAAAGAATTGAAAGAAAAATACCGATATGAGTAAGTACCAAATCGGTCATAATAAAAAAAAAAAAAAAAATCGTGTTAAATATAGAGAAATAACTGTAATTTAACGCTTTCTCTTGTGTGCATAGTATGTGGCATTATTGCATTTTACGAAGTGGTAGTTCATTGAAAACTTTAAACGCGATTTTCTTAAAAAATTTTCTTTCGACTTACAAGTTTTAGTGACACGTCAACGTATTGCTAGACATCTGACCGACAACCGATATTGTGCATTCTTCAGCCAAAATATTTTTGTTCATGCTTTCCTATATATTTATTTAAAGTATCCGAGACAATTATTGAAGAAGTATGTAAAGTATTAAGCTGAACTTTTTCACTTAAAAGTTATTTAGAACTTTTCTCATCTGAAGCTGCCCTGAAGATTAGAATTTAATTAATTACATTGATTGCAATAATGATTAAAAAAAAAATAGCTACACAAATATTTGCACATTTGATATTTTTCACAATAATAAAAATACTCGTTTTTGTAATTATTACTTTATTTATTTCTTATATTCTACATATGTAGAATTCAAGCAAATTTTACCATTAATTAGGAAATACCAACTGAACGAGTATTTTATTTATTTTTTGCATGCATGATGGTTGAGCAGAGAAGGCCGTTTTAAATAGAATGGTCAGAAGGAGAAAAACCCTCCCCTTTTGTATTTATTTTTAAATGTGTATTTGGCTTTAAGCTGTTTACATGCAAGTTACTTACAAGTTCTTGTTGGTGGCTTACATTTTAATTAAGTTTTTGAAATTCAAAAGTGCTCAAATGCTAGCAGCCAAGCAAAGTCAAACCCAATTCTGATGGCATTTAAGAGTAGACAACCATTAAGTATTACATTTGTATTAAAGTGCCTCAAGTCTCATACAAAGTAAAACGATTCTTGCTAATCTCTCTTAGAAATTGATCTTTGTTTATTTTATGAAAATTTCAAAAATACTTCGGCTCTAGCGATTAGCTGTTGTGAGCTGGATTGTTTTGAAAAAAGCTCTAAAAATATTGATGTAAAGCCAAAGGAATTTCTATACGGTACCACCACTTGGCTGCTGACTTCATCGTTCGGAATCGGGATAAAACAGTGCAAATAAATCTCATATAACATAAATGGTCCATGCCTTGAACGACGATGAGAAAATTTTCGTTAGAATATATTATGCCTAACAAAAGGTCATTGATTCAAAAACGATCAGGTTTTTTTATTTATATATGTATTTGAAAAATCTCCTTTATAAAGGCCATGAGTTAAAATATTTTGTGTATCTTCATACTTACAACAAATCAAGGTTCATTTTGAGGAGGGGGTTGCAACAAATTTTTTCCCCCCCTGAGGTACCCTAATTTGTATACATATGTGCATTGAATTGTATATGTGGTATTAGTTTGAACTATCATTTTAGTGTGGTAACAATAAAATTACATGCTTGTAAACTAACAAAATCGGATTTGCCGCAGCTGCTGACTCATCAAAATAATAAAAATTCAATGCTACTCTGTTTTTTACTTAAGCTTTTGCCTTTATTTTGACTTAGAGTGGCAATATAATTCTGTGGCGTGTGAATGAGTGGGTAACAAACTGAGGCATGGCTGTTCTGATTGCACACTTGCATTCACAGATTTTGCGAGAAACCCAAAAACGGTTTAATATAAATTTCGTTCGTTTGCTTTTTGATATTTGTGTAAATTAGATCAGAAAGATATAAAAATAATTATTGCAAAATTAACAACAACGACCACCAAAATGAATAAAAATAAAATTAAATCATAGTAATTGTTTTGTAAAATGTAGAGTTGAGTGCAGCGCATTTTTGCAATTGTTTCACAACAAACAACAAGAACAACAACAAAGTTCTATTACCAATTTAATGACGCATACAAAATTTTCCAATCAAATTGCTCGAAACGGAAATTGTGCTAATTTACAATAGAATTGCATTACATTACTTCGGCCCAGTTTACTATATGTATTGACAAAATAAAAATAAAATAACTGAAGCAGAAGCAATGGATAGGGAGAAGAGGAAGCGGGCTCAGTTCAATTCTATTCCAATTCAGCATTTCCGATTTGGCAAATTTCATTCAATTGCAATTACAAAAATAATAATAATGCCATAGTGCAGAAAATGCTAAAATTGTTCAACCAAAAATGTGCAATTCTATGCAATTTTCACACGCGATGGCGATAATTTACTGTGAAATATCAATCTCGGAAATGCCAAAAGTTTTCGAATTATTTTCAAAATACGGATGCACATATGAGTAGTAGGTATTTTGAAAAAAAAAAAAAAAAAAAAATTCGGTTTTATTTTCTATACCCTACTTGGTATGTAATCGTATCAGTGGCGAATTCAACAACGACCAGGAAGCTTTAATATGCAGAAATAAAATTTTTAGTATATTTAGAATTCTTGAATATTTGTTATAAACTTAGAAAAGTTTGACCTTAAAGTTACTTTTCTTAAAAGCAAAAAGATTTTCGATCCGTTTTTATTCTAATTCCAAACAGTATTTTTCTCGTATTTTAGAAATATATATATATCTGCAAAACAACTTGACCTTCAAAAAAAACTTTTTTAAATTTCCTATACTCTTATTCCAAAACAAACAAAAAAATTAAAAACTGCCTTTGTAGGGTATCTAAACAATCGATCTTGACCGATTTGCATCATTTGAACTTTAAGGAAATTCAATACTTTTTTTAAATCATGTACTATTTCGTGTATTTATTAAGTATATATTTTTAAAGTATCCAACAACATGATTAATGTGTGAAAATATTTGGAAACACAAAGTATTTTTATGAATGAAGAAATATTTTTTGAATGAGTAATGACGAGTCGTTGATCGTATTATGATTTTCGCTTGTCAAAATATATCAGAAATTATACGTTGTAAAATTTTAGGGTTTGACACTTAAGTGTGAAATATTTTGGCATTTAAGAAAAGAGAAATTTAAATTTAATATTGCAACAATGGTTGTTTTAGTACTGGGAAGATTTCGCACATTTAGTTAAAATATTTAAATTTAGTATTGAAAAAGTGGTTATTTTAATACCAGGTAAATTTCATTCTAGTTAGTGTCTAATAGCTTGGAATATGCACAAGAGTTTAGAGTTGTGGATGGGCTGGACTAAACCAAAGCTTTCAGTGACGAGAATCATTGTGCTATACCCAAGGATAGAACCAGTAGAAGAGAGTAGAGAGACAGGAAAGTTATGTGGGAATAAATGGGAAGAAGAAAGGTCTAGGGTCTCTCATCCTCGAACTTATTTGTTTCACTGATGAACCTTAGAAGCTCAGGAAGAGGGAGAGAATGGGCATTATTCATACTCAAGACATCACTACCCAACAGCCTTAATCTGATTCTCGCGAACGCCGGACAGCTACAAAGATAATGCTCCGAAGTATCGTCGTCCTCAAGACACGATTGGCAAAATGGATGGGTGATGACGCCCATGTTAGTCGTATGCTGACCACATGTATTGTGCCCTGTGATCTCGGGTCCTTTGTTCTCAGTTTCAGAAGAAATTCCGCCGATTTCCTGTTAGGTTGTCTCACCAAGCACTTAGCGGTTCTGCAGGAATAAAGCTGGGACCATCTTTCTCTATGAATATTACCCATGAAATCGTTGATCCAATGCATGATCTCCCCAAAACTTACGTCAAGAAGGGGTTCCGGACCCCATGGTCCATTGCAGAGCCTTCATTATCTAGTTTATCAGCTAGTTCATTCCCTGCAATACCACAGTATCCTGGAACCCATATAAAGCATAACTTGTTGTGTTTTGCAACACTATTTAGTTTTGTCTTACACTCGCTGACCAATTTTGAGGAGCTGGCAGGGTTAGCAAGGACCTTCAGTGCAGCTTGGCTATCGCTGCAGCTACCTATGCACTATCCCGTGCCATCTCTTCTCAATTATCTAGCTCACCATCTCTAGGATAGTGAAAACCTCCGTTAGGAAGACTGACGCCATCATTCCAGTGGAAAAAAGTACTTGGTCTCATGGTCCAAGTACCAACCAGATCCAGTACCGTTTGAAGTTTTGGATCTGTCGGTATACAAGACATGACGAAGACCCCGGAGTACGACCTCTGGACTTAACTATTAATTACGTTTCAGGAACCTGACATCATATCTTCTTCCGAAGCGGATGCATCAAGAACAGTGGGCTCTGTACTGACAACTGGTGGTATATCATACTGTGCCCTACATCCGCCTCGACATGCCAAACTTCATTTAGTTTAGTATGGACAAATTCCATTAGTAATGCATCAGGTGCAACAAACCCTCCCTTCTGTAACTCGCCAGCCTTTTCGTGAACTTCCATTGTTCTATGCACTAAAAAACGTAAATGTTAACTCTTTTCTAATGTTTGAAGTCAGTTTCTTCCTCTTCATAGTATCCAACAAGATGCTGTTGAAAGAAAATGTAAACATCCTTTCTAAGAACTTCTGGAACCAACTTCTGTAACCAAAGCCTATAAAATTTTGAATACATTTGAACGCCGAAAAAACGCAACATGTTTAATACTTTTTTTGCTATACAATCGTTTTTACATATTTCGCATTTTAAATTGGTGTCAGTTGGAGAAGTGTTGATTTTGAGAATCAAGCTTTGAAATTCTATAATATTTTATGTTTAAAAAAAACATGCTGAATAATTAGTCAATTTTGACTTTTTAATACATCGGAAATGAAAACACCCAAAACATATTCCTCGGCGATGAATGGGGGTTTTCCCTCCGATGATTGCATCAACTAAAAAAATAAAATAAAAAAAGTCCAATTTTTTTTTAGCGAAAATCGGGCTTTAATTTGCAAACCAACTATGGCGCTTCTATACAAGAACAAAATTAAACTTTTCCCCGGTTTTTGTTCCGAAGCCCCCTTTGGAACATTTTCTAGATCCAAATAGAAGCCAAAGCTAGAACTATTCTACAGGAGCCCCCGGACCAAAAGTTAGTAAAAATTTTATGGAACTCAAAATGTGGAAGCAGATTTTTTGAAGTGAAACTTTTTTAGCGGGGCTGCGAATTAAAAATGTTGGGACGAAAAAATGCAACAGAAACGAGTTTCATTGCACTTATATAAAGCTAATAAGAAACGAAATTATGCAGTTGTTAGTGTTTAGCGAACGAGAGCATATATGGATCGGCTGCATACAACCAAGCAGAGAGTCGACTTCTCGCAGTTTTATCTTATGTGCTTTAGTGAGAGAGGCGAGAGCCTCTGCGGCAGTAACTTTTTGGATCCGCTAGTGTGTGTGTAGGTATATCAACAATAATTTTGTGTTGATGAATTATTATATAAAAAAAGATTTTATATTTTTTTTTATATTTTATTTATACGAAGAAGAAACACACAGAAATAATAAACTTCAACAATCATTAAACAAGTTTATATATTTAGTACGGGGGACTATAATTAAAGTTGACTAACTAAAAATACCAATCAACTGTTAAAAACTTTTAACTGCAAGAAAATTGTTAAAAAAGCATAAAACAAACACACTCAACAAACATAAAAGAGAAAATATTCAATTTTTGTTGTTTTTTTTTTTTGTTGTTTTTAAGAGACTTTTGAGGTGGATTAAAATTTTGAGACATGGATTTATCAGTCTGGGCAAAAAGAAAATCGCATTGACTTTGACATACATACATTCATACATACAATCTATAAACAAATATACATATGCAGATATACTGATGATAAACACAAATACATATAAATATATGTGCATATGCATTTGAAAAGTACAATGAAATGCACCGCTTTCGGTGTGTTCATACCCAATAGGATAAATGGAGGAATCCATCAGCAATGCATTTAGGCCTAAAACTCAAACGAAACAAATCCACCCGCCGGCTAAGTTGTCTTAAATAAGTCACCCACATTCCATGATTTTTTTGAAAGGGTAAGAGGGAAGGAACAAAATAAAATTCTTTAATTTTTTAACTTGCTCAAAGGTTCATAAACAACTGAATTGATTAAACTCAAATTTACTGGCTATGTGTGTTTTAATGATAATGATACTCCGAATCCCTAATTAGAAATGAGCGAGGCAACTCCCATACAAATCTTATGCTGTTTTGGGTATATCTCCGGAACTATTTATAGTGTAGTACTGCAATTTCGTAACGAGGACTTTAATTGAAAATACCATGTTTCAGCAAAAAACGGAGCGTGGTATATCTCAGAAACTATTTGTATTACGGTAAAAGTTGTATCTATCAATACCGAGGTTATTATGGAGTTCTAGATCTCAACTTTCAGTAGGCTCGACCTCTCCCATACAACCCTAATACTTTTTTGAGTCTGTCTTTGGAACTATTTACAGTATTGTACTGAAATTTAGTACAAGATTGTTGGTTGATAATGCAACGATGCAAAAAAATGTGATTGGTGTACAATGGTATTCAGTAGCAAAAATATGAGTAAGTCATCCTGCGCAACAATGGTTTTTAAAACGATATATCTCCGGAACCATTCAAAGCTCAGTACAAAGATAATTGGTGTAAGGGCATTGAATGATTGAATGATAATATGGGTGGGATTCGACATCTTCCATAAAAAGGAAATGCTTTAAACAGTATATTTTTTTTTTTTTTTTTTTTGTTAAATACTTTTATATATTTTTTTAAGTGAAACTTCTTTTCTCTTGTCCTAGAGTAAAACCAACCGGATGTGACGTCGCGCGTAAGTTTGCAATGCGACATAATTTTGTCGAGCAATGTGCATAAGGGGCTAAATATCAACATTCCGTAACTGAATTCACGAGCAAACTATATAATAAACGATTCATAAATAGTTTTAATTCAATATAACATATTAATTACACACACACAGACACGCCTATAGCAGAAAGAGCAATGTGTAGCGTCGCCATCTTAAAGTTTATGACAGTTATATATTTCACATACAGATGGCGCAAATGTCCAAGGAATTACATGAAGTTGTCGCACACAAAAATAGTTCGCTACAATTGTCATCGACATTACCGGTACAGAGTTGCAATTTTTGTTCTAGCATTAATCCCAAAAAAAAAAATTGTTTGTGTATTAACGAACACAGGCAGAAGTGAAACTTCTTGTGAACTAAACGAAACACAAGCAAATAACATGCAAATGAAATTAAAAAACACAAGCCAATGAAGCAAAAAATTTAGCGATTGAAAAATTTCATTTGCTTGTTATTTGCTTGTGTTTCGTTTAGTTCACAAGAAGTTTCACTTCTGCCTTGTGTTCGTTAATACACAATTTTTTATATATAAAGTTTCGTCTTTTGCCTTATATGTACATATATGACAACAACGATTATTTTTCTTTTGATCCAAACTTTACCAAGGTCAGTTCTGAATGGGTCAGTGAAGAGGATCTGGCCAAATAGTAGATTATAAATTTTATTTTTCCTTTTTTTCCTTTCCTTACTTTTGTTTTGTATGTAGTTCCTTGAGGTGAATTGAAATTTAATTTATTCACCTCTGTACCTCCAAATTAACTGCTTTGGCCGCATAGCAGACAGATTTTCCGCCATTCTCACTTTTGGTTTCAGGGGCAGTCATGCTAGCCTAAGAGTATGTATTCAGCCAAATCTTTTATAATTCTTCACTTCATAATATTTCTGAATACTTAAAGGAACCTGGAAATTTTACGGATTCCGGGAAAGTAGGAAACTTCAAACATAACTAACCATATTACTAACTATATACTCTGCATCAAATCTGAATGTAAAAAAAAAATATGTTGTTCATTAACCTGTTTATATATAACTTCAAATAACGAAATTGACATGAACTTAAGTCATGACTTTGAAAATTAACCTCTAGATTTAATTTTCATAGTCTCCTAAAAAACTATCATGAAAAATATGTTAAGTTTAACGCTTTACCTACTGGGTAGCGTAAACATACAAATATATGTCTATGTAAAATACTCGCATGCGACAGATTAAGCAGTTGCAATGGAAATTCTTGTCATTGGATATGGTTGACGCGTTTTAAGTGAAACTACTAGCCCCAACAATACGATACGCCATCGCTTCAATAACATCACTACTATCAACGTTGTCTATGTCTATTAAGTACACACTTTTTTGGGGGGAAGGAATATTTAATAAATTATAAATTTAAGTACTCAAATTATATTGAATTAAGCTCAAAGGTTTTCTATGACTTTTCTTTATTGATAATATAACTGATAATGATAACTTATTAAATAAATATATGAACTCATACTTAAGTAAAAATGATAATTACAAATTGGCACTTTGATGTTTTTTTCCTTTGCAAAGTAATCGGGTTTTGTTTGGTCATCCATTTTATTTGATATTCGATATATTCACTCACTCACTATTACTCAGTGTTAAGTTGCCGGGGTTTTTTGCTTGTTTGTTTGTTTATTTGTTTTATATATGAACCTTTTAATGAGCTCAAATATGTTGTAGTAGTAGTAGTTTTTGTTGTTATTGTCGAACTCTTAGATGACGTATCGAATGGATGTCAACTTGGCCACTCACTGTCTGTCTGTGAAGATGACTACAAATAAAACTATATAGGTATGTATATAAAAAATTCTACACCACTACCAACACCAATCAATTTCGACCACATACTTTCACATATACTAATGGCCATGGAAGTCGGGTACCCACACGGCTATTATATTGATGACGTCGTCATTGTCATTGCCATTGTTTTGTATTATATTGAAGTTTGTGAGTTCGATTTAAGTTTATTTTTTCTTTCATCCGATATGTGTGTGGAATTGTCTTCTGTTTTTGTCTGGACGCGTCTGTCGTGCGTTTATTTGTTTGATGGGTTGTTTGTTGCACTTATGTATGTATGTCTAGAGTTTCCACATTTCCAGCTATTATTATTAATGAATCCATCACACATCTGTATATGGCTGGCTGGTCAAGCATAGAACAACTAGTAGGTAGCAATGGCAGTCGCACCAGTGCAATCGTGCAATGCAAACTGCTGCTTCTCCTTTGCTCGTATATCTTTATTATGAAAGTAACTTTATGCGTTCATTGAATTCTACTAGTGTTTTTTTTTATTTTGTTATTTTTTCTGTACATTTTAATGCTGAGCTTACAATAAATTTCACACTGTACTTTCGTCTATATAGATATTTGCCGCGGCTATTCATTCTTTTTCAACTGCTGCTTACTTGCTGTGTGCTGTGTGTAATTAATGCATTTAATAGATTTCGTTTTCTTTCTTTCATAGCTTGCTTAGAAGCGAATAATCTCCTTGATTTTATGATGTCTTCTCAGTGTTTACACATATTTTTAGTTACGTGTGTGTGAGTGTGGATGTATATGTTATAGATACAATAGTATCTTTTCATTTCAAATTTGTCAAACTGTCATTTTTCATTTGCGAGCTGCCATTGCCGCAACATTGTTGCTACTTATTCAAAAATATCTCATAAAAACTTTTAGATTTTTTTCATTATTTACTAGTGTATTTTTTAATTTATACCATGTGAAAATCTTAATAAATATCTGTTTGCTTGTTTGGGGAACACACTTAAATAGATGAATAAATATGTTTGAAATTTCTTATATGAAAATGTTATGTGTTTGCATGAGTCCTACAGTTTAAGGCCATTGAAAGCTATTCATATATGTTTCTTCACCTTATAAAGACATCTAACATTGCTTACAACATACCCGGGCATTACTATGTATTCACAAACCAGTACTAGTAAATAATTGCAAATAATAATAATAATAATATTCGCTGCAGTTTGCAATTTGTCAAACATAATTATTGTTGTTGTTGTATTAAGCGCATTTTTTTTATTCGGATTTAAATACTTCATGTTATTTATTTTTAATTGCTCGTGAAGTTCGTTTCAAAGTTTATATTTAAACCACAATCAGGGAGGAAATGCACTCCGATATGCTTTCAATTGACCATTCATAATTCTTGGGATTCACTAAGTGAGAGTAGGTTAGGTTAGGTAGTACTGGCTGGCCGAAGCCACGCATAGACCTTTAGGTCTTTAGCGATACCAGATAGGAGGCCTAGGAATTGAATTATTTATCGAGCGTATATTTAGCGAGTGTACTCGTCATTTAAGATGCGAGTGTGGTTAATAAACTTTAAAAGGCAGTTCACCCTCAGTTTATCGACCTCGTTCAGACCCTCAAAAAAAAAAAAAAAAAAAAAAAGGTTAGGTTAGATTAGAAGTGGCGGCGAATGCTTACATAGACCGTCAAGTCCATAGTGCGACCATAAACTTTGTAGAGAACTCGGGCTATATCCAGTACTGTTCCCATTTTGAAAGCATCCGTAGTATGTGTGCAAAGACTCAAATATATAGTAGGCATAGCTAATATTAGGCAATGACAATGAAAGTGTGAAAGTGTTCTAAAGTCTCCTTTATGATGGAGTCATTAGAGTATCTATCTGGTCGTTTTCCACCAGTTTAAGTTTTTTGGTATGATACTTCAAAAAGCAATGCGCAGTAACTATACGACAATTAGTAAACTGCATTTTTATGATAGAGTGAGAACCAAAATTCAGCTTTGTTACGAGAGTATTGGGACCAGAAGAGGGTTACTTGGAGTGGTGCAAATTGATTTGACATCCTCCCCCGAGAATCTCTCCTAAATTTAAATAAAATCCAAAAAATTATAATAATAATAATTATTATTTGTATTCATTTGTGTTCAAAGTGTGTAAATTTAAATTTGGTAAAGTACCTAAAATTGCAACTCATTAGTCTTTTGTTTTGCGATTAACAGATTCGGCATGTTACCGCAAACACGTTACCGGATTTTTCAATCGGTATTCTTGCAAAGCGATAACGCTGCCAACAGTTGTAAACCCACCGTGTTGTTGTTTTGTTGTGTGGTGAAAAACTTTTGTGATAATTTCATAGCAAATGCAATACAGAAATGCATCGTACTGGTTATTTTATTATTTTACTAGTAATTTTTGTACATTATTGTATTTTAGAACAATATAAAATTTTTTTTGATAGGAAATTTTTCGAGCCAAATATTTTAATAAAGCACGGCCATTTCGTCGTTGCTTAAATACAAAGTAAACAAATGCCAGCAGTTTTGTAATTGTTACCAGCTATAGTGGTGGGTTATAAAACTTTCCGGTAACGCTTGATTACAAAATACCAATTAGATGTAAAGTTTGCCAACGTTTTTATTTTTCGAATACAAAATTAACGTTACCGCGACAGAATTGACTTGTAGAAGGTTCAGAAAAAACGTAATGAAAATTTAAAATTTGTTCGTAAACTACTTTGGCTGCGGCATTTAATTTTGGCCTTCACTGTGCAAATTCTTAGCCACTTTATATGGTTGGTTCTTTTTTCTTGTCGCAAGTGATTCTCCACGATTGTAGTGGTGAATAAGACCATAAACTTTTGAATGATTCGTGTATTCACTATAAATGGTGAATAAGATATCAACTAATGGTGAGTTGAACTGAATACAGTTTTCTTTGATTTTCAAATGACCTTGGCGTTTTTCTATTTTAGCCTTCTCTGTGAAAAAAAGCTTAGATTTTCTTTATAGGAGAAAAAGATTTGTTATTTTAGCCTTCACTGTGGGAAAATGCCTAGATTTTGGTACTATACAAAAATTACTAGTCTTCACTTCCGAGCGTGGTAAAACTTAATATTTCTTTCTAAATAACAGTATTTTTTTTTTTATTACAGTACGTGTAACATATTGTTTATAGAAATATAGAAATTTATTACGATTTGGTAATATACTATACAAAAATTACTAGTCTTCACTTCCGAGCGTGGTAAAACTTAATATTTCTTTCTAAATAACAGTATTTTTTTTTTTATTACAGTACGTGTAACATATTGTTTATAGAAATATAGAAATTTATTACGATTTGGTCGTCTCTTCCAAAAGTTGTGAAAAAGTACTTACAAGGGGTCAACGTATGATCATTTTTTTGCACTGTGTTATTTCTCAACAGGATTGCAATTTTCCACAACGAACGACAATTAATTTATTGATGATAAAGATCACAATATTTCAACAGATCGATGCTGTATATAGTCCAATAAGTCAAATTTTTTCGCTTGAGAGCATTTCTTATCTACGCATATCTGATGCAAATACATTTATTATATTTTCTATTATTTTAACATTTAAGTACATTTTTCAAATTAAAATTACAAAGATGCCCTCTAGTGACTAATTTTTAAATTGGCAGGTAACCTAGATTACGACGGCCGCTGTAACATTGAGTCAATGTTATGTATGGGTGAAAACTTTTACAATTGATAAAGTAGAAGCAACCGAACGAAATACAATTAGATACTTAATTGTTTAAAATATTAAAATGTCATGTTGACGAGATGTTTATGCCATTTCTTTGAATACTTTTACTTTTTGTTACGTGCATACATACATGGTGGATGAAAATATTATTCAGTACCTCATTTTTTTTTTTTAAATTAAATTTGTTTGATATACGTATATATAAAAAGTAATAATTTTAGGTTTATATGTTTATTGTTATTATTTTAGTGTAGGTTGACCATTGTGCAAATCTCAACTTAAGTATTACTTCAATTGTGGTCTTCTATTTAATGTTTTTACCGAGCAGCAAATATGATTGATTGCAAAATATATTTTACTTGACATAATTGTGTCACAGCGCATACATTTTTTTTAACACATTCTCAAATGGTACAGTATAATACTTAATAAAAAAGTAAAAATTATTCAGACGCCTTAACATGTTTTGATTTACTGTTTTGATAAAAATAAAAGTTTAATTTTGAATTCAGTAACAAAGTAAAAGTGTGTAGCGCCTGAGACACATACAACAACATACTCCTGATTATCGCAGGCGTCATATTTTGTTTTTCTGTATACAAACTTAGGTAAATAGCGTTCAAATAAACTATAAAAATTGGCATGTAATTTGTTTTTCAACCCTTTTAAAAACCTTATTGCTCTTTTGTGTTAGATATTTTTAGTTCATTTTTATTGTACTATATACTGGAAATAAACCCTTTTAAAGTGCATGATAATTTGCTTTGCACAGTTTCACTTTACACTTCTGCTCTTCTTTTCCATTCATTTAGTTACCTAAAGCAATCGATATGTGATTTATAGCCCTTCGTGTGCACACAGAATTACACAAATGCAGAATAAATTAGTTGATTCATTGTGTTTGTGTTTATGATTTTATAACAGGCGCTTTACACTTGTCACGGGTTTTCACAGAAAATTTTAGAAAGTGATTGTTTTGGCTCTATAGACAATTATGTGAAATTGAGTGAGGAATATGTAACAATTACGATTTTTATCTTCTATTTACATCTAATAGAATCTAATATGAAAAAGAAAAATACTTGTCCTCGATTTGCTTAAAAAGGAAAGAAGCTGAATGAACGTGGCATTCTTTTTAATTCAAGGACGAGTCATTTGCAATTCTACGCGAGGCCAACTGAGAATTTTAGAATTATCGAAAATAACACATCTCTTCATTTTAATAAATGGGAAATTTCTCGTTATTTTTATTAACGTGTTAACCAGTTATATGCTGCATTATAAGTAATTTTGGATTCTTCCAGACCTAAAAATAATCATTTCCCTTGAAATGAAATTCCGAAGTAAAGCCGAAATTAATGTGACTTCTTCTAATAATTAGCACTAGTATGCAGGGTTCATAAAAAAAACAACTTATTATTAGACATAGAATAGTTTAACAAATCGTTGGTACATTATGTTTTTTTGGATGAGAGCTACCTTATCTTTTTTTTTTCTAATTATGTTCCTTAAACCCTAGTGAGGAAAGGTAGGCGTAGAATTTTATCAAACCATTCCATTATTAGTGCAAAAACCTTCAAGAAAATACCCATAAGCAATTCCATTAAAAATCACTTTCTGTTTTTCCTAGATATTAATCAGCGAATATTCAAAAGCAAATAATATAAACCCAGTAGAAAAAACGATAAAGCCTCTTAAATTTATGTTAAGGGCCGTTCACATATTACGTAACGCAATTTTTGACAAATTTTAACCCCTCCCGTCTGGTCGTAACACATCGTAACAAAACTGCCACTAGTAACGTAATAAATTTTTATTTGTGAAATTTTTTTTTTTTTTTTTATTCGACCTATATTTATATTGATATCTTTTGAATCAGTTAACCAATTAAAAATCCGATTATCCATGTTTTCTATCACAATACCTTTCATTAAGTTTTAAGAATAACCGGACATTTCTAGGCGGAGATATAATTTTTAAATTATAAAAAAGTTGAAAAAATTACAATATCTCACAAAATGATCCATAAAAAAATTTTAGCCATGATTTTCGAATTCAGCGGGAGAAAATTCATTTTATGTACAATATCTCACAAAATGATCCATAAAAAAATTTTAGCCATGATTTTCGAATTCAGCGGGAGAAAATTCATTTTATGAACAAGTGAATTTTTGAAGTCATCTGTATTTGATAGTATAAAATCGACGTTACGTAACGCAGTTGATGACCCCTTCTCCCCCCTCCCCTCTCCTCCATGTAACACTTTGTAACAAATTGTCAGACCCACCCCTCCCCCCTCGCGCTTTACGTAATATGTGAACGGCCCCTTAGGCTTGAAATCAGAAATTGAAATTCTTTCACAGTCTCGTGAATTCTGTTTTGAAAATCTGGTCTGAGCTTACTTTGAAATTTCAGTACTGGATTCATGAGTCTGAGAAGACATCTGAATTTTTTTTTCTAGTTTTAATGCTAAATTTTATTTTAAAATATCAGTCATAATTCATACCGTCTATTCAAAATAACATTAACTATTGTCTGCTCACACTGGGCTTGAAAATCTGTGAATAGGGGGTTGTTCTGGATGGCTTCGTGTATTCCAATATTTTTGGAAATCCGAGCTGATCCCCCTTTTGAGAAAACTAATTTTTACTCAATTCCCCATTTATGTTATAGACTCTCGCATTAATATATAGAAGAAATTTAATATATATAGAAGAAAGTTAATCTAAATGTACAAGGATTTATTACTAAATGATATAATATTTACATTTTAATAAAATATGTATATATACAATAATTATGAAATGCTTAATATGTTTTAAAGAGAATTCAGTAACATATTTTTTCAATCGCTCTACATAAGATGAATCTTCGATCATATTTATTTTATTAAATTTTAGAAACTTTTGGTAAATAGGTTCTTCCGCTTGTTTAGATATCATTTCCAAATTCTTTTTCTCCCCTATCCTCCCCCACTAATCGTAACTATCCGACTCCCTCGTCAGCCAATTTACCCAGAGTTGCATATACCATAAGACCATGCCAACCATATATTTCACTGCTTGGTTGGGAAAAGCCATTGATTTGACCCAAAAAACTTAAAGTTATCCCCAAAAGCTATCATGGAGAAATTTTTATTCGAGAGCAACGCTTGCCGGAAACATTTTTAAAAAGCAGATAAATTCGATGAGGCCATTAATCTGGTTGTAAAATGTTGTTTTGAAACTAATCAAATCAACATGGAAATTCTTACCGATCTTATAAATAATTTTAAAAAATGTGCATGGGCACTGGTATATTATAACACTAAAACATATTGAACAATGCTTACAATTTCTGCCGGGGAGGATCTGGGAATGATGTCTGAATAAGCGGGAGAACCCATTCACCGACCGTTTCTAAATTTTTGGATAAATACAAAATAAATACGATCAAAGATCCATCTTATGAGAAGAGCAATTGAAGAAAGCTATTATCGAATTCTCATCAAGACATAAAATATTTGGTATTAAAAGGGATTTCAATAAATAATTTGGTCCTGTTTTGGATCCATGTAACTAATCACCTACTGCATTTAAACAATTTTATACCAAACCGTTTTCGACAGATTTAATTTAAAAACAGCTGATGGCCATTGTTGCTATAGCTGTTAAAGCCCGGTTCACGCCAAATTGGCACGCTTTGTTGTGGTCACCACGTCGCCCCTAGTCATAGGAACAATAAATTTTTTACTGGGATTTGTTTACAATACCGTTACCGTTAGTTGATAAATTTTTCATATTAATTGATCGCAAGTTGGTGATTGTGTGCACAATGGAAGCTGCAAATAGAAAATTGATTGTGAACAAATTTATTGAAAATCCGTCGTGGTCTGGTTCAAAGATTGCGAAAGTGTTAAATATCTCCAAAAAAAACTGTATGTAGAGTTATAAAACGATATAAAGAAACTCTTAGTGTCGAAAGAGCTAAATAAGTTGTGAACAAAACGGGAACCACCAACCTAAAATTAAAGGCAAAGGTCTTGAGGTGCATCAAAAGCAATCCCGGACTATCGGATAGCGATCGTGCCAAAAAATGCAATACCAGCAAAAGGACTGCTAGACGAATACGCATAAAAGCTGGGCTAAAGTGCTATCGTGCTATAAAATATCCAAATAGAACAGACAAACAGAATTTGATGGCCAAAAAACGTGCTCGTCTTCTTTATAATAATGTTTTGACTAAATTCAATGGATGCATTATTTTAGATGACGAATCATACATAAAATTTGATCTTAAACAGCTTCCAGGTCAAAAATTTTATATGGCAACGAATCGTGGTAATGTACCCTCAAAATTCAAGTACATAAAAATGAATAAATTTGCAAAGAAAGTAATGGTGTGGCAGGCTATTTGCAGCTGTGGTCTCAAATCCAGGGCATTTGTGACATCCTCTTCTATGACGTCTGATATTTACATCAAAGAGTGCCTTTCGAAACGACTATTGGCATTTGTTCGTCACTACCATTCGCCAGTGAAGTTTTGGCTTGATTTAGCCAGTTGCCACTACTCTAAGAAAACCATGGACTGGTATCAGACAAATAAAGTAGATGTAGTGCCCAAATATATGAATCCATCTAATTGCCCCAGCTTCGACCGATCGAAAAATACTGGGCTATTACAAAATATAAGTTGAAGAAAAATGCAAGTATTGTCAAAAATGTGAATTCAATGTTACTAAAATGGAACCAAATAGCCGCAAAAGTATCCAGAGCGGATGTTCAAAGGTTGATGGGATCCATTAAAAGGAATACCTGGAACTTTTTGCACAACAAAGAAATTTAAATCTTTTAATAATGTAGTATTAAAACACAATATTAAACTTATCATTTAATGCATTATTTGTTATTCTGAGTGTTCTGGTTAAAAAGATACAGCAACTTTCCTGCGTGCCAATTTTGCGTGAACCGCGCTTTACTCCATGTAGCTAATAATTTTAATTGTAAGTTACTATGTAATAAATAAATAAATAAATAAATAAAATAATTTAGTTTTGTAAATCATTGTTAGTATATTTATATATCATTAAAACGAATAAAAAAAATATAGTCCACAAATTTTTTCAATTGGGCAAATGTAACACACTTAAATAAAAGGAACAAGAAGAAGAATAATTTCAGTAAAATTTTAAAGTAATTTCGTTTCGTACGAATTCCGCTTCGTTCACGATAATGATGATGATTCATACCAGATCTTCACTTCAATTACAGACAAACACCCATTTACATTGCCGGTCATATTTACATGCATAACATTTGAAATTAGTTCAAAAACGCAAATGTTGAAAGTGATACTTATGAAGCTTTTAATTTTATATCGAGCTTAAATTACCCTATAAATGTTATATATGTAATCTTATACATACTTATCATTTATAATATGTGACGTAGCGACTACTCGTGCTAGCGCAAAGTAGCTTTATTGAATGTGTCATATATGGCAATTGTTGAATCAACTAATTGTTGTATAAATTCCACGAAATTTACATGGGTCATTGTTGTTTACATTTAACGCATTGTAGATACGTATTTTAATATTTTGAGAAATATTTGTGATAATAGACTGATTGGTTTTTGTATGACGAGTGGTAGTTAGTTTGAGGCTGATACAATTTGTTGTGTGATTAAATTGAATTCTTCTAATTCTTTCAGCTTCGCATACAGTACTTTTTTGAATTAAAATTATTTTGAATTATAGAGGTTCTACTGTATACTTTTTGTTGTGCTAAATGTAATCAAGGCTCAGTTAACAGATGAACACCTGCACTTTATGAATTCAAATGATATTAAATTATACAGTGGTTCAGATTTATACCATTTCTCTTTTACTAATCTAGCGAGCTTAGGGCTTCTACTAAGCATTGTGCCTAGTATTAGTGTCATTAATCAATTTTTTATCATTTCAGCAGTTGATTGTCCTACCGTAGATGTTGATGGGGCTGCAATCTTTTTGACGTTGTTCAGGATAAGCGTTTTTCACCTTACTGCATTCGGTTTTTGTCCAGACTGGCATTTGGATGGATTAACAGTCAGCTGTGTGGTGAACGTGTTGGATTTGCCTGAAAATTTTTAAATAACATTCTTCATTTTAAGAAAACTGTACCGTCTTGCCCTCGCCGGGAATCGAACCCGGGACCTCTGAGATCATAGTCTAGCACGCTGCCACTAGACTACCGAGGCGGTACAGCTTTATACAAAGTTCGAAAAAAAAGGATTAATGACCAGAGAAGAAGGAAGTTCAATATAAGGAAAAAAAAGTTTCTGAAAATGATCGTTATCGATCGGCTGTCATGTCCTCCACCTCCCATACAAATGAACAATTTAAGTGGTTGTAAAAACTGCTAAAATATTGAGACAAAAGTTTCGTCATAGTCATTGGAATTGAGACAGAAGCTGAATCTTCAAAATGGGAGTGATCGGTTTACTGTTTTTTAAAAACTCTCACAGTCTTAATATCGAAAATTATTATAAAAATTTGAATGATAGCAGATGCTGTGATTGGTGGGGATCGGTTAAATTTCACGTCTCTATATCTAAAATAATGCATCTTTCATGGAATATGAGTTGTTTCGCAGTATATTGAAGTCAATATATATAAAATTCACAAAGAACCAGCGGGTACATCTCAATATAGGCGACCCATGCGTATTTTGGCAGTTAACCGATTCTTCTCATATCTAATTTACCGTTAACTAACTTTTTGGCTGAAAGTCATCTTTAGAAAATATCATTGAAATTACTTCTTATATTGAAAAGCCAAGTTTGAAAGCTTGAATTTTTCTGTCTTTGAACCACTGTGTGACGTGACTAAATCAAACGGAAATACAAGTACGGGTAGCTATTTAAAGTAGGTATCTTATATCATGATCAGAATCGGAATTGAATTTAAAAGAAAAAAATAGAAGAAGAAAAGGTAAAAATAAATAATAAATTTCAATTAAAAATAAATAAAACGTGCCAATGAGACACATTGAGTTAATTTATAATTATCGTATTAATAACACATTATATCAACTGCATATGTATGTGAATATCTCTATACACACATACATACATACATATATGCAAATACAAAGTTCAAAATGAAATGACTCAGAAAAATTTCCTTCACATATATATATAAAAAAAAAAAGCAGATATGAAAGAATAATAAAATCAACATAATTACCATGCATTATCGTGTATCATAGAGGGAAGTAATAGTCTCCCCACGAAACAAGTGGAAAAAGCATTTAAAAGTTCATAAATTGATTATAAGTGGAAATGATTCTCATACACGTTACATAGCGTTGCCGACAGTGTCGACAAGTTCTATCCCAAGTATCTTTTCAACAGAGCAATCCATATACGCGCGTGGTCACAATCGGAAACTAACAGAATCCGTAATACTTGCGGTGGCGCATTGGAGTGACATACATAGTACATACATATATACCAACTAGTTTTCATATTCAGACATGTACTTATATGTATGTAAATTAGGGCCGGTCAAATTATTAGCGTGAAAGAAAAAAAATACAGATGACTCTAAGTAAATTTGCCCAGGAAACCATAGATTTAAAATCAATTTCGGGCCTCTGCATTTTTACATATACAATCTTAGTAAAAACATTATCCCATTAGGGACCAGCTATAACCAAAGTAAATAGGTCAAGGAAGAAACTTGAGAAAAAAATTGTTTTTGAACCTGGCTCAGGAACGGCTTAGCGACAAGGTGCCATATGGCACCGCTAGACATTACTGTGTTAAACGCATATGTTTTTTCACAAAAATCACTATATAATGGTGAAAATTGAAAATCGAAGGAAATTACCTCGGCTTGAAAGCAAACAAAAATCTGGTAATGAAGATTAAAGTTCACTATAAAATTGTAATTTTTTTTTTCTAAGAACCTATCAATTTTCAAATTTCTAATTTTTATTTTTAATGGGTAGGTAGTAGTTATCGTTATTTTTTGTAAAAATAAATTTTAGCCTACGGTTTCTTGGGCAAATTTTCTTAGGATCATCTGTAGATTATTTTTTTTTTTACTATAAATTTTTTGGGGCAAAAACTTTGACCCACCCTAATATTCTTACATACTCTCGTTTATGCGTTTGTCTTCATTTTCTAGATCAAGTGCAATACTTACATACAATAACAAACAAAGTTCATGAACTTGTGATTTAGTTCGATGCGGTTGAAAGAGGGGGGCGCAATCAGAGATAAATATCATTTCCTGAAATTGTTGCCATGCTCGAGTGACAAAGAAACATTTTAGCTTGCGGTTTGCAACCTTCCTTATATTTATCTGCATGATTTGTTTTCATTTATATTAATATTTTCAAAATTATTCTTTTTTATGTAAACGTCTGACGATTTGAATCAGGCGCCACTGTGTTCATTAAACTACTTATACTTTTATTTGTATGTTCGTCAGCTTCGGGTTCTCAGAGCAGCGAGCATCAGAATTCGAATTCAGATTTGGAAAGTAGAAAAGTGTTTTATTACAAACTTTTAGTTTTAGGTGACCACCGTATCTCTCTCTCTCCACTCCTGTAACCGTCACACTACTAAAAGACTATGGCAAATGGTGTATGATTCAATTCTTTAGTTACAGTTGATTCAACTCAATAAATTCAAACTTCTCAACGTGATGAATATCTCGGAAACTATAATCTGTATTCGCTTTGGCTTTATTTCTCGCTCCACTGAACTTTTTATTTTCTTTAAAAAAACTATGATAATGAAAAGATAATGTTTTTATTTTCATATACTTATTATCAGTCTTCTTTCATTTTCATTCTTTTCATTACTTTATTACATTTTCATATGCATCCATACCCATATGCGCCCATAATGTAATGCGCTTTTAATTCACTATATCCCATAATGAATTACAATGTATTATGAGTGCTTACGTACTTATATATGTGCATACACTAGCCTATCCAAGAGGGTGATTTTGGGGTTAAAATCGCCCCTTGCCGATAAAAATTTCATAGATTTTGATCGTTGGCTATGAATGAAAAAAAAAATGTGAAAGTACGAAAACATTGAACTCCCCTTTTTAGGAAATCTCTGGATCCGCTGGTGTGCACATACATAAATACGTATGTATGTATGTAGATATTTACATTATTTGTTTGTTATTTATTGTTTGTTGACATGTGCCAGCGGCACTCTGTCTTTTTGATTGGTTGCATGCATTTGTGGTGCTGTTCTTGTGCCACAGTAGTGCGCTTACACACATACACACACACTCGGAAATAATCGCTGTCCTCATATAACGAGTATTAATTGAGTTAATGACCTTTACTGTCGTTTTCATCTTAACTTTGTTGAGGCTTTTACGGTGTATGTTGCATTTTGGAAATTTTTTCAGAGTGAGCGATTTTTACTTTATATTATGATCGTAATGTGCATGCTTTCTCGGTTGAGGTAGGTCACTCTAGAATTACTGATTATAATATTCTTTATCGGTCACCGGCTCTTTTAAAATGGATAATTTTGTAAAATGTTTGTTTAAGAATTATGTAAATATTTGATATTTAATTTGATATTAATGAAATTGTAAGGTCAAGAATTTTATTGAAGAACTCTATTTTTAAGACTTTTATTTTTTGTATTATTTTCTTATAAATAATATCTAGGGAGTGTACCCGGGCACCAGGTATGAGACAGTCGATTTTTTACATCATGCAATATCAATATTGCCGATCTGACTACTATCAAACTTTTCATTTGACTTGAGTCAGTTTTTATTGTAACACCGGAGTGAATAGATGTAATGCTTGTATCAGCTGCAAACATTGTATGTAAAAATCGATCACGAAAACTGTTTTTGATTTTTCTCAAAGTGATATATTTTTGAGTGAATGAATTGAAAAAGGTGAGTGTAATGCATTTGCATTTAATGTTTTTCGTATATTTTGCTATCCAATTTTGGATTATGCCAATATATGGTTGGAAACAATTTTTTTTTTGTTATTCCCAAAATGGCATTATTTTCTGGGTGTGAGACACAGGATATCACCGGGTATGAGACACCACTTAACTAGTGTTTTGGCCTGTTTATTTAAAGCGTGCAAACATTGCAGTAGCGATTTGGATGGAGAAGACGATGACTAAGAGGGAGATGATGAATAAAAACTACCATTTCTTTTATCTTAGCCACTGATGGCCTTCAAAACACATAAATTTATGTTATGGAGTTCTTAATTCATATTTTCCAATTTTTAGTGGATTTTTGTAGGTGTCTGATACACGGGTACAAATTTTTTTTTTTGGCCAAAATACACATCCTCAGAAAAGTAGACATAATATGTTGTGTGCCAATGGAATCACTATACTTTTTTTTGTACAAATATTGCGTATAATATAAAACATCTGATTTGGTTTAACCAGCGATCAAATCCGATTTGTTTTCTTCGACATGAGGTTTGACTACGGATTCAAAAGGTGATACTGAGCACTCCTACATTAATAGTTTTTCTGGGTCAGTAACTGTTTTTGATTTAAGGGTTCGTCCTGAATCAGTTTGAAAAGTTTAAAAATTAATAAAAATAGAAAAAATTATCGGATCCTTGTAAAATAAGACTTGCTTGAACCCCATTTTTTTCCTAAAACGTTACGTGATGGGAAGTTTTTGACCTCAGATTCGGGTTCAACGTGAAAAATTCTTTCGCAAAAACTCCATCTTATTAGCAAAACCCATGCAGTCTTAGAAGACAATCTTAAAATGTAATTAATTTTTTAACTCATTATTGCTCAGAGCACCACGACTAGAAGTATCTCTTTCAATGCTGTGACTTTACGAATTTAAGGAATATAAGCCAACCTCGTCCGGGTTCCTTATCATTGAAAAAAATTAGCCTCTACTATTTTTGGTATTTTGGGTACATCATCAGAAGTGGGAAGTAAATGAGTTAATGAAATTATGTCCCTCACGATAAAAAAAATGCACTAGAATGCATATTGAATAATATTTATTTGAAAAAATTTAATTTGATTATTCTTGGAATTTTTTGTCACTTTTGGCCATTTTTTTGAGGTTAAGATTAAAAAAAATCGGAAAATTTTTCCTAAAATATTAATTTTATAGGGTCCATCAAATGTATCAGTGATTTAATTTATTGTATTTAAAAATCAGTTTGATAAAAATTATTTATGAATATTTTCTTCGAATGAAAACCCCCCCGAAAAAAATTTCTGGCTACGGCCCTGCTCGGGAACACTCCCTTACATATGTATATGTGCACAAAATTGTTATTTATATGAAAAAATTTTAAATTCTTTCGAAAAAAATAGTTGACAACGCTGGCCTTAAAAAGCAAAACATTTTTTATTCTTAAAGTAATCCACTCTCTGGGCTCTTCTTTTCAGAATTTGTTGGTAAAACTTTTTCCAAAAATGTTCATAAAGGCTTGGAATAATGGCACACTTTCTTCAGCAAAATGGTAGTAATAAAAAAGTAAAGGAACCACACGAACATCAAGTGCCAGCTTGACTGCAACTGAACATTTTCGAGATTCACGTGTCAAAAACTCCCGGAAAGGGGGATACATAGAGAAGGTCGAGAGATGGCGTGAAAACCAATAACATTTAACTTTTCATTCCGAACAATTTAAAACATTAAAGTAGGACTTCCAAATAATATATACACCAAATTCAGAAAAATTAAAATTCACCTTACTTACATGTAAACCAATAATAATACAGCATATTTTCGGGATGTAATTCACCACACCTCACCTGGCAGTAAGAAAGTTAAGTTTACTTATCTACTAAAATATATTGTTTTTTAATATAGTGATACATGTATATCTTAGCAAAACCATTCAATAAAAACACATGCTGTATTTTCCAGAAGTTTGGATATATACACTACTATTATACATTTATTTATTTCGTCTATGAGACTAGAGAAGTATAATATAAACAGAATTTTAAAGTTATGCTAAACTGAATTTAAAACTAGATAATATTATTCAGGAATGTTTTGAAACAATTCCTTGGCATAGAAAATTACTCTTAATGACACTGCACAACGGAATTTACCAAAAAAAAAAGCTCAAGAGTTTTGAACCAAAATAATTCGAGTATGCTGAACATGATGGCGTTTTTAGTTTTTATAGAAAAACTTAAAACGCCATCATGTTCAGCATACTCGAAATATATAAAATCTACTTTCAAAACTCTTGAGCTTTTCTTTTTGGTCAATGCCATTGTGCAGTGTTTTTATACACATATGATTTTTTTTTAAACCATTACAAAGTGAGAAAAACTAAAAACGCCATTCAGCGTACTCGAATTATATAAGATCCACTTTCAAAACTCTTGAGCTTTTTTTGCCGTTGTACAGTGTGATTAACGGAGATGTTATTATAATTAATTAAAGCCCTTGTGATAGGTTCATTTAACTCATAATTAGATTTAAATGATTGAACATTAAATAAGTTGCAATGGCGCAAAGGTCTGCCAGGAGAGTTGAACAATCAGCATTATTGGAAATAATATCGAAAACAAACATCAAGAGATATAAGGCTTAAGAGCTGACAACGTGCATTGTATGAAGGTCTTGGCTCACTAAAATTCAATGACCAAAGAGCAAATTTTATAAAAATCTTTTGAATACATTCAAGACGATTCGAATGAATGGAATAATATGGATTCCATATAAACGCTGCGTATTCAATTTTAGAACGAACGAAATAAGTATAAAACAGCTTGAGAGTATAAGGGTCAGAAAATTCAGAACAATTACGACGGACAAAGCCAGGATAGAATAAGCCTTAGGAATAATGTAATTCAAATATAAGTCCAGAGTAAAAAAACACACCAAGGTCAAGTATTTTATCACAGTGGTCAAAGTATGTTTGTCAATATGATAAGATGATGAAAAGATATTTCGTGATTTTGAAAAAGATATATGAAAACATTTACTAATATTAAGATGCAAACGATTAACTTAAGCCTAACAAACAAAATTATTTAAATCCAATTGAAGAACACGAAATTATTTATTTTATGAAAAATTTTTACATCATCAGCATTATTTATGAACAAAATGAAAAGCAATGGACCTAAAATGCTACTCTGAGGAACGCCTGAAGTAGCAAAAAGTGGTTAAGATTTTTGACCATCAATAACAACGTAACATAATCGTATATGCATGGAAACCAATTTTCTATAATTTAGAAATTAGAATACTGTGAGAAACTTTATCGAATGCTTTCGAAAAGTTAGTATAGATAGTATTCACTTAAGTTCCAGCTGCTAAAGAGGAAATGCGGTATTATAGTTGTCACAAACTCATACCTTCCTGTATAACTAACGCTCGTATCTTTCTTCGGACCAAAAACTGTATATTTCTACCAAAATTTGTTAAAAAGCATTAAATCGCTTTAAAAAATAACTGTATATTTCGTAGTATCAATTTTATACATCATCTGAATCGTCTTAGTTCTCCATTTCAATAACTCCTTCTGTAGTTGTTGTATTGCATTTGTCCTTTGAAGAAATTTGACGAAGCGATTCCGGCTTTGTTATGGGAAATCAACGCATGGATATTTCAAGTTACATTTGATGATCAGAATCGCCCTCAACGTTTCCACTTCTAATCGAGTTATGTCTATGCTACGTTTTGCCATTGTTCTCTCTGACGTTTTCCACAGCGATTGATAAATTTGAATTTCGAAGAGTTAAAAAATTAAATTTTATATATTTTTGTTAGTATAAACGCGGTATTTTGGTGAAAAAAGCGGTATGCGGTTTTGGAGCCTAAAAAACAGTATACTACCGCGAAAAACTTTATAGATACGAGCGTTATGTATAACTGATGTTACGGATTCGAAATTATTATGAATTTACCATACAATGGTTCGCTGCTTTAATTTTTTTAATTTTGCTTTTTGTTGGCATAGTTTTATTGAGTTAGTTTTGCATTAATTTACGTATCAATGCACTGCATAACAACAAACGAACGCAATGAAAAATGAATTCTTGTTTCTAGGCGTAAATTCATCGCGTTGAAACAATTCTAGTCATTTTTTTTTTGCGTGTCTCAGATTTTTCCGTTCGCGAACGAAGAACGTATTCATTTTTAGTCACTCACGAGTGTAAAGTATTGTTGTTCACCGACCTGTGTGTGGTTTGTGTGTGATCGATCGCACTATACGTGAACTAACGATGTATGCGAACGAAACCAAATATTAAAACGATACACTTACACGATCGTGTATGACACCGAACAAAATTTTGTTACACACAAAATTGATATGAAAATAAAAATATGTGTTGGTTGCTCTAAACTGTGTTTGTTTACATTTATGTACGGGATTTTTATTCAGTGTGTGTATTTTTCTGAACCCTGATTAAAACCAAATCTTATGAGTTAAAATATATACGCATTTAAACACTAATGTTAACACATCATCGCTGGCCAGTGCCGCCACTCATTTGGGTTTTTTTTCACATAATATTTGTGGTTTAAAATTCGTACCAGTGCCTTGCAAAAGCCCATAAAAAAGTCATTCGCTGTACCACCTCCAAGCAAAGAGTTAAACAGTGCAAAAATTGCAACTGTGAAAAACTGAAAAAGTACCGCAACACTTGTTGCTTCACTGTGATATACCAAGGGACGAAAATGAGCAAAAACACATTTGTCTCTGTGACAAATCCTGCCAATGTGATACCATCAATTTTCTAATTTCCGTAGATTTTCGAACAAGATTAAATTATTTTATGAGCATTTCTTATTTTTCGAAAGTTGCAGCCTAACTGCAATTGTATTTTAAACAAAGAATTGAACTAAACGTATCTTAAAATAAATACACAAAGATTACTGACGTATGAATCAACTGACACATCTGAGGATGAAGTCAGCAGGTCGCGCCTACTTTTTTAAAAATGAATCCCCATGTATATACTTGATAACGGTGCAAACAACGCGAACGCACCGATAGACACTCACTGTCTCTCTGACTGTTATTTAAATATACAAACAAAACAAATACTCGAATTTCGAAATGAATTGAAATTTGTTATAGTACACCTTTAAGATACTTCGCGGCTCATTCCTAAGACTCGTAAGCAGTAGCACACCGATGCAGCGTGCCACTGTATAAGTACATATATATGTGTGTATGCTAAATGAGAAATACAAAATCAAACAGAGTACACACAGCAGTCAACAACTAAAACGATAATATGTTGCAGAGACGACGGGAACAACAACCACAACAACAACATCAACATAAGCAAAGACAATGGCGCGGATGACAATCATGACTAACTGACGAATGCAAAATCAAGCGCTCGTATTCGGGTTTCTATAGTTGCTACTGAAGTACTGAGTTGAGCTTAGCGCTTTGCTAGAGACTGCGCCAGAGTTTATTACGATTTTAGTTGCCGGCGAAGTGAGAAGTGCTGCCAATGCACAAACATAAATATAACGGAGTGACAATAATAAATAAATAGTATCTTTAAAAAAATATATACGAGTGTAAAATAAACCATAATTACTATAAACTCAGCCAAATAAAAAAATAGTTACTTATCATTAAAACAAATAAATAATGCACATATTTATATTCATATATGTATAAAAAAAATATATAATATACCACATCCGCAAAGGAAGCGAATGGTCAATGCGTGTGTCTGTGCGATACTTAATGCTGCCATATATATATATTTATTTACTAAATAGTACGAGTATCTACAATTGCGTATCTGTAGCACAGATATATAAATAAATTTAGACAGACGTATCGGCGTGTATATTTTTTGCTGCTGTTTGTTTAACGATTATCAAAAAAAAGTTGGTGTTGCTACTGTTGCTACTATTTCTGGTACTGCTGCTACTACTTCAAACACAATTGCAGTAAAATATAATTGAATTAAAGTGAATGATAATTTAAAGTTTTACTAAAGGCAGAAGAAAATATTTTTAAATTGAATTTATACGGTTGAGTGTGTGCGTGTGTGTGTTAAGTTAATAAATATATAAAAAGAAAATCGAAAATCACAGTCAATTATTTAAATTGTGATACACAAATCTTCAAAAGAAATCTCAACTAAAAAAAAAAAAACCTAAAAATTATTACTACATATACAAGTATAAATTGTGATAAAATTATTTTATAAATTATATAGTACCTACTTAAAATCCAAAAATGGCATGCATTCACTATATAATGTTACTACAATGCATTTTTGCATACTTACAACAACATACAACAACATATGCCTTCAACTATTCACCAGAGCCGAATATTATCATAAATGATCCTAAGGATTTGTCATTTTTCAAACAGCCTGAGCGAAGTACATACTTTGGATATAGCATAGTTATGCGACCCACAAGGTAAGATAAAGGTTATGTGGGGTCAATCCCATTATACAAAGAATTAAATCTAATATTCAATTTTCCTGTACACATTCAGAGGTAGACATTTCAAGGTAGATATTAGGTATAATATTTTGAAAAATCTGAATATGTTCATTCAGCAAAGAACTTAGCAAAAAAAAACAAATCATTTTAGCAAATTACCGTTGGTCTATGCCCTTTAAAAATTTGACAAATTGCCTTACATAAATTATTTACCTAAGTACTCAGTACTCAGGTGTATCACAAAATTTTTTCACAATTAAAAGCTCAATTAAAAGAATTTTTTTCGAAGTTTTTTTTGACAAGTTACACTGTCCGCCAAAAATCAATTTTTTCAAAAATAACAAAGTGTCCAAGATTCAGCAGGAAATACTTCTAACTCAAAATACAACTTAAAAATATCTTCAATTTTACTATTAAAAAAATTAACATGAGAGAATGTGTTTTCCGCATATGTCCGCACAATTTGTCATTTTATGAAAACAAAGAAAATATTACCTATATAAAAAAATAGGAGCAGACTTCAGCAAACTTAACTGAACTGGGGTATTAAACCGAAGTAATGATTTTTATAAATTTACAAAGTATCGAAATTGTGAAAAAAAAAAATCGTTGAAAAAGCATATAGCATTAGCTGAACCAAAATCATGTATTAGGTAGTTCGCGAAAATCTAACTATCGCGCTAATGCTGATTAAAAATTCAGAGAATGTTTTAATCCTTGCCAAAGCTGTAAAAGATCATACAGCAGCAGCAACACTAGAAAGTTACACAAACGTATAGTAAAATTATTGCATACGAATTGTATTTTTAAAAAATGTTCATTCACATTTAGATTTCAGAATTCAGAGTCCGGCAAAAAAATTTCATTCCTTGTATCTTTCGTTTAAAAAGAATTAATATTTTGCTGTTTTCGTTATGTTTTCTGCTTTTTCTTCTTAGAACCCTTCGAGTTTAACGCGTCGTAATCTGCATGTTGTTTCAGCATAATTAAGAAGTGATGATACTTCTTCATTGCTGTGCGCTCTTAGTTTGTTTTCCTGTAAGATTGCGAATTTTGTTATGGTAGATCTGACTGAATCTTAATTTTTAATTTTTCTTCCTAACTTGTTAAAGTAAAATTCCCTCTCCGCTCAAAAACAAAATTATATAAATACAAATTTTGCATACACTTGGTGTTGTTAATACCCAGGAGGGCCATTTCGGGCGGCCCTGGAAAATATGCACATTATTCAGCATATACTTTTTTCGGCTTAAGTTGGTATTATAAAATCTTTCCCTCATTTGATTTTATATAAAATTGTCAGTTTTCGATCGTAACCCAAATGGAATTCAAGCAGCATTAGTTATGTGTCAATCTATCTTTGGTTCAATCTACGTGATACTTGAAATTAATTTTGGGAAATGCATGAATGCAGCAGTAATTTTATTTAGATTTTTCTTTGAAAAAAGTGTAATAGCATCAAGATTATGCACAAAAATTAAATAAAAACAAAATTTATTGTTATTTGTTGACTAGTGTTAGTGTTTTTAAAGAAAGATACTTCAAAGAACATACATACATACATACATAGGTGCATACATACATATCCAAAGTAGAAAACAGCAGCAGTTAGATTAGGCCCCTTCTCAAATATTCATAAAGTATTGGCACTCATGCTCAAATTTTGTCAATGTTTTACAAAAAAGTTCTTTCTGTTTGATTTTTATGTATGTACATAGCAGCGTATTGCTACACCTAAAAAGTAAACAGTTAACATCTGGTTCTATTGAATTGAATTTAAATGAATTCATATTATTTGGCTTGTGTGTACTGTCGACATTAGCATACGTAAGTTGCCGCCTCTATATCAACTACATACAAAATACAAAGAAATGTATTGTCATTTAAATTTGTATGTAGCATAAATTCTTTACTCAATTAACATGAACTTGGTTGTCATTTTTATATTTTATATATCATTCTTAAAAATGGATGTTGAAAAATTAGCTGTCCCATTTACTTATGTACATACACTGCCGCACTCATAAATATGTTGATGAAAGAAGAAGAAACAAACGTTTGAAAGAGGAAATTAATGTCAAATTTTATTAAGCATAATTGAATTAGGTTTTCAGTTTTATTGCTAGTAAATTAAAAAAAAAAAACAAAAAAGTAATTTCTTAAGAAATTATTGTTTCTAAAATAAAAATAAACTTTAAAAAATTATTTGACAAAAATAAAATTCTGAAAATTCAATTGTAGAAATTGCTAATAGGAAAAAGTGTAAGAGTGAAATATTTGATTGTGCTTACTGATTAACAGAGCTCGGATTTTCTTGACTTGCCATTTTTTTTATTTTGCGTTATGGGAGAATTTTATCCATTTTGAAAGTGGATGTCGGTGGATACTGTGAAAATGTAATAATTGCATAAATTTTGAATTTTCCAGTACTAAAAAATGTAGTAGAAATATTTTAAATTGATCTTTTTTTTTCATTTCTATTCCATTTGTATGTGCTCTTAAAAATTTCGTGTATAGAATTAAATTTTTGTAGCAAAATTGAGATTTATGCTTTAGACACAACTAAAGCAACCGACTTTTGACCACCGACTTTTTTTAAGAGAATTTTTATGAATTTTTATAATATTTTATGTAATTTTTTAGATCATTTTTATAGTTTTTTTAAGACATTTTATTGGTCATTTTTTAAGTTTTTTTAAGTCAGCAAAATCCAAGCCCTGATGATTACTTTGACAATGTCCCAATACCATCAGCATGTCATAGTATTGAAATAGTATATGACATGATGATGTTATTGTTGTTTTTATATTAAATTTTAGAAATAAAGAATTTATTTTATAATTGGATCTGATATGTACCTAAGGATAAAAATATTTAGTATGAATTTGTCTTCTATAATTTTTATTACTAAGAATATGTATATATATTTGTTTTTTGAAAAACATTTTATACCTTTAAAATGCGACCCTTCTAAGAGTTTTGCCACTGAATATTCCCGTACGCACTTTCTATACAAAAAAAAAAGACATCACAAATTTTGTTCACTTTTAAAAGATTGACATGTACACGACAGTATTATTTATTTTTATTTTTTATTTAGTTTGTTATGAGTGTGAAAATAGGATATAAATAAATATCTGCCGCTATTAAGCAATTAAAAAAATCACGTTCACACACTGAACAACAAAATCTACTAGAAAATGACTATTGAATGAAAATCTATTAAAAAATTGTTTAGTTTTTCATTTTTAGTTTTTACTTAACCATTAAATCTTGTGTAATTATAACTAAATATCACTTTGAACTGTGAATTTAATTTTTGCTAATAATTTTACAATGTAACAATGTTTTAATGTCGTGATTTGGTATCGAAAGCCAAATCATTTAATGGAGTTTTTGGCCAATATTTTACTCTCTGACTCTGCAAACATAATATCATATTAACTTTTATCGCCTATGATAATCACCAGATTTTTCTCAGAATTTGAATTGAATCACTTCTGCTTTAATTCAAATATGTGTGAAGTTCCGTTATTACAAAGAATTGCTAAAATTGATAGACTCATATAAATTATTTAAAATATACATAGGAAGCTTAAAGTATCTCCAAAAAACTAAAGGTAACCAATTAAAATTTGCTCGAATCTTCTTGCTTTAAAATTCTCGATGAAAATGTTAATTTTTCGGTGAATTCTTCTCTCGCACTGTTCGGTAAGAATTTCCAAATTTTTACTTTTGAAATATTTTTATTTTATATTATTTTTTTTTCTGAGTGAATAATGCAATTATGCATTTTTGATTTAGTCAATGTTTTACATGTTATAACAATGTTGCCAAAAAAAGAAATGTGTTTGGCAATAAAGCATTATACCTTGAATAAATTCAAAGGTTTTTAGATAAAGTTACTAAAATAAAAATTATTTAAACAGCAGACACAACAAAACTACAAAATAGCAAGTATAATGATAGTATGTTATCTGCAAGAATTATATATTTTTAATTATTTCGTTAAATATCGAAAAGAAATGTTAAAAACTTAAATATGTTTGCGATGAAAGACTTAAACTTTTTTATAAAAAAGAGAATTAGGAATACATATATGTACCTATGTATATAAAAAATGTAGATATTTATTTGATATAGAAAAATATCGCACCCTAAGTACAAAAGTGGCACAACCTTTGTTCAACCGACCCATCCTCTGTTCAACAATTTCGCTACCTCCATTCTTCAAGCACGTATATCCAAAAGTACCATTCCGGCAGAAAACGGAAAAAGCTAAAGGTATGGAAAGCAACTTTCGCGTTCAAGTGGAGGTACGAGATTGAAGAACTGGCTCTAAAATTAGTTTTTCATTCAATCTCGCTGAGAATTTACTTCTATCTGGATTCTTAGGTTTTTATACAATGTAAGAAAAAAAAGCTCAATTTGGTCCAAAATGGAGATACTTCGTTGAAGAAAAGGGGTAGCGATTTGTAGTATGTATTTCTAAACATAAATTAGCATCATCTGATAATACATATATTTAAAAAAGTACAAGTCACACTGTTTATTTTTGATTGCATTTGCATTTTCATTTTTTAGTACTAATTTTTGTACTGGAAATTTTGAAAAGTATCGAATTTCGATACCAGCATCAATATACTCAGTGAGTACAAGTACTCATAATAAAAGTATCGAATAAAGAAGTATTGGGTATCGGGATAAAAGCATCGAGTAGTCAAAGCATCGAGTACCGATACCATTTCCCTATACACGTGTAATTAATAGTACGTATATCTACATGAACCTTAATTAGAGCTAAGTAATAGAGAATTGTAAGACTTTCGTAAGCTTATTTCAAAATATCTATTACTTAACTCAAGAGTAAGGTTTTTACTACCTCTTTTTACTACCTCTGCCAGCTACACGTGTAGTTCGGATTCGTGATTTCGATTAAGAGTCTTCTGCAATACGTGTACACGTGCATTGGGAAGTTCTGGTTATGAGACATTAGTCTCAAAGAGCACAAATTTTTTTTTTTAATATGCTTACATATTTGTGGGGGCAGTGAAATGTGAAAAATTGAACAGAATCCTAATTTTTTTTTTTGCAATTGCCAATATTTATTATTAATGCGTTCAGTCGGCATTTCATTGTCTTCAGATCGATATTTAATATAACCGTTAATAATAAAAATAAATGCATATCGTTGGCAAACCACAAGTTATATTTTTTAATATATATAAAAATCCGTGAACTTGAAATTGAATACAATAAAATGCTGATGCCTACAACTTTGTGGTCAAATATTAAATAAAAGAAGCTTTATTCGGTATTTAACTTAAAAATACAAAAGAAAAAAATATAAACAAAAAATAGTAGGAAAAAAATGTAATGAACCGGGAATTAAGATGAGCTTTGAGTTCAGTGATGATGGGTTGTGTGAGTGTGACTCATTCAACTTATATGTAACAGAGAGCAGACAGACGATCGGACGGACATACGGCAAATGCTGTTTTTTTTTATCGAAAAAAGAAAACCACAAAAGATTTATACATATTTATATATACATACAGCTGCTTTTATGTATGCATTTGTAAATGCATTTCTGTGTCAATAAGAAGTTAAATGAACTTAAGGAAAATAAAAAAAAAAAATGTTGCAGGTTTAAATTCAAAAGAAAGGCAATGATTACTCATGCTACAAATAAAATTTCACATATTTACTTAGCTACGCAATATTTTTTAATATTATTCAATGCACTTGAAATATTTTTTTTTTTTTATTATTATTTATTTTAAATTCGTCATACAACTTTATTAGTCTTTTGTAGCACCGCAACGTATTGAATAAGATAAATACTTAAAGCAGTTTTCATTGTTTTGGAATGAATAAAACTTGAATAAATATATATAAATATATACATTGGTATGTATAAATTTAAAAACCTTAACTAATAAGTAATTCATTTAAAAAAGAAAAAAAATAATTTAGATTTATGAATCACTTGAGGTTCTTAAATTGAAAATACCTACACATGAGCTTATTTTTAGATACAGATTTGAATTAAAACGTTAGCTAAGGTGAATAATTTTTTTGTTCATAATCCTTTTTTGTTTCATGAATAATAAAGTTCTAAATAATTTTTTTTATAGAACAGTGTTAATATAATTTGAAACAGTTGAGGAACGTCAGCTTTATTTTGACGGGCTAAAAACATGAATCTGAATCTGATTACTTCAAACGTCTTCCAAATAAATATAGGACACTCACATACTGTAAAAAATAAATTCACTTATGTGCCAAATTTCGATGGCATGGAATTTTGATTGGAATTAAACTAACTGGTTCAAGTTGTTCTAGCAAACTGTTGAAATTTATTACAATTAAAAATATTCTAACCTTTATATATAAATTGCCGAAATTGGTTTTATAAAACGTGTTGTTTGAACTTAACTATAGATTTCTTAATAGACGGTGAAAATGACCAAAATCGTATTTCGCAAAACTCTGAATTGATAAAAAAATTTTCATCTCGATTCGAATTCAGCGTCAAATATATGATTGTTTTCAATCAGTGCAACCAGTGCAATTGCCCCAAAATTGTCAAGAAACTTTTATAAATACGAGTTTGTCACTTTTGTTTCCCGTAGGTATCGCCATGCAATGTGTCAAAAATTTTCTGAAAAGTTCATGAACGGATTTTAATTTATTTATATAAAAATATTTTACGTTTTTATTTTTGTTTTAAATTTCTTTAAATAAAAAAAAATGTTTGTTTTAAAATTCTCATCTGTGATTCTGCTTTGTGAAAACATTAGCATAATTTTAGGCTTTCAATTACATATTTTCTTCAGAATAAAAAGCTTAAAACTTATCTTCTAAATTATATTTGTATTATATTATCAGACGAATTCTGATTTTTTTAGAATTATGACGTAAAATATAAACTGATTGATAAAATTATTATTTCAAAAAGCTTTTATTTTACTAAGAGTTTATTTCTGTAAACAAAACTTGTCCAAAAGAAAAGGTTTACATTTGAAAGGATATTGGGTAACTTCCATTACGAAAATTTAATTTATCTTGAAAAAGCATACCGATATATAGCTCTAAGAATTATTTTTTTTTTTTTTTGGTTCGACGACCCTAATTGGATGAACTTATGAGTTCATGTTATGTAGTTTATGTAAAGATCCGTTTGCTTATTTTTAGCTAATTCCCAGCAAATAATTTCTTTTGCTCATGAAGAGTCTATTTCGACCGAACATGACCAGTGTAAATAAATAGTTTACATCTCTTTTCAGTAAATTTTACTAACCTAAGCAAACAATTTACATTCATATTTTTAATCCTCTCAAGACTTTTGTATTCATGCAACAATTGAATAAATATTTATACCATAATCGAGATTTGATCTATAGTGCTTTGTGGAAGTAAGTACTTCAGTAATAAAAAAGTCAAACATATCAAATAAAACCTTTCTTTTTGATTAAACACAATCTTTGTTGACATCTTGACCCAAAAAGAAAAAGAAACAAACAAAAGCAAAACTGAATAATGGGTAATTCTTTTATATGGGAATAACTTCAATGATATCATACTTTATAGAGAGGAGTGAAACAAAAATATAATTGCAATTTTTTTTTATAACTTTTAATATGTATCTGTGCCGCAATTAAGTTTCATGATTTATTGTAGCTCTACTCGTACTTTCAAAGTTTTTGCCGCACAAATTTTTGTACATAGAATTATGGCAATTTAAAAATAATACCGTATACTAAAATATGTTGAAAATACATATATTTTATGTATTACTAAGCACTTAAAGCTGTTCGCAATAGTAAATAGCAGCTGCTGATAGAATATTCGTAAAAGTATTAAAATAAAATTATCAAAAAAAAAAAAAACATAACTCGTATTAAGCAAATTACTAAAGGAAATTACGCGTAAAATCACGGAAAATGGCAATTTATTTCATGTTAATTTTGAATTTGTTTTAATTTTTTTTTTTCAAATAAAATATACATTAAAAAAATTATACTACATATGTACTTGAATATATATGTACACTTACTATGCACCTAATTAACTACTATTATTTATAAAACAAATAGAAATCTTAAAATTAAGCATCTACACACACACGAATACAAAATTTCAATTGATATATGTAAGTAAACATACTTTCAACTGGTTTTGAACAAAAGCAAACTAAAAATAACAACAATAAAATAAGTGAATAAATTATCTACTATAAAATCTCAGATTTTACAGCCTCACATCGTCGATAAACTCATGACTCATACATTTACCTGTTTTAATTAATTTTTCTTTTTTCTGCTTTGTATTGCATTTTTATTTTTGTTCTTTTTTTTTAATATTTACATTGCCATATTTAGCTTAATGTGGTATTGTGTATTTGTAGTTCTTTTTTGTTTTGTTTTGCATCTGCAAATCCAAAATTTTAAATAAAACCAAACAACCAAATCTTGAATATCTATTAACACCATCAATAACTGGAAAAAAGTAGTTGGTTTTCATCATTTGTCATCGAAATAAATTGCTTTTAGTTTTTGTATTTATTTTGTTTGTTTCACTTTCACAAAGACATTTAAAATGTTTTAAAGTGTGTTTGTAACAACCCAATAGGAAATGGGAGCGGACTATCACGCTTGGGTACGCACCCTATGAAGTCTTGTTTTAAATACCTTTACTCACTATTTACTTTATAATTGTGTTTCTGAACATCTTTTTCGAGACATTGACTTGATCATGATTTCTATGATTTTATCATCTTGACATGCTTTTTTTTGTGACATCGCCTTGCTGTCGTATCATCCTGTGCAGTAAAAATTCAATTCAAGCTCAGATAAAAAATAGGAAATCTAAATTTTCGAACTCCTGATTGGTAAACGTTAGTTGCCAAAACTCGCATAAAAACCTTTTACTATCATTTTGGCATTTCTCAAATATAAATACAAATACAAAAAGTATACAAGTTCAAACCGTGCTGCTTTTAAGGAAAATGAATCTTACCAAATATATGTTAGCCCAATAGAACATTATTAACAAAAAGCTATTAAATAGCCATTACCATCTCAACAAATGAAAACAATGGCTATGATTCATCTGTGATCCCAACTAAATTTACCAAAAAGTATCTAATGCCCAGACAAATGTCAAAAGTCTATTTGAGTAGGAAGAGCAAACAGAGAGTGTTCATATTACTTGCAAGCAATCAGGTTCTAAGCAAATGAGAAAGAGTAATAAAATGAGCTAGAGCAAAAAACATGTGGCATTTCACATGCAAACAATACTCACATTCAACGGTAAGTCACGGTATCGTGTTAACCATAAAAATGAGCAAATAAGTTTATAACAAAGGCCGGTATATATATTGTTTAAGAGGTGTGAGTGAAAGAGAGAAATGAGCATGATTTGTAGAATTACCGGTTTTTCGTTTTGTACAATACGAAGACCAATGAACGATTACTCATACTACTCATTGCATGCAAAAACCATAAAAGCTAACTTAAGAGAACTTTTGTTAACTAATATTTTATATGGTAGATAGGTGGTAATATGCTATGCTTTTGATATCTTAAGTAAACGCATTCACTCTCACTCATCAGCAAATACTTTATAGATTTCTTGGAGCTAGTAGTTAGTGGTTGACATTCATTTGAATAGGTTGAATATACATAGGAAAGCGTGAAATTAAACATATAAAAAAAAAAAAAAAATACAGATATCAAATTGTGATCATATCAAAATGGGATTTAACATAAGATATAATATATTTGCACAGCAAATAAAAATCTTATATGTATTAATTTACATAGTTTCAATTACTAATATTAATTGTTATAATTTATCACCGCAAGCTAATGTTATCATTAAAGATCCACAATTAGCTACTACTTTGCCAAAAGTCCAGGCTTCATATTTTGGTTTCAGTTTAAATTTAAGATCATCAGGGTGAGTGTTAAATTTTACTTTTCTTACTAAAATCACTGATGAATCATTGAGTGTAACACAAAGATATATATTAAAATCGAAAATATTATTAAAAAAAAATATATTTATTAAAAATTAAATATATAGGTATATATGTGCCAGAAAAATGAAGTCATACTATTTATTATAAACTTTATCTCTATTTATTTACGATGGCATTTGCAAAAAAAAAAAAAAAATGAATGAGAAAAAAAAAATGAGAAAAGCAAGCAGATAAGTATGAAGTAGTATGAAGTAGCACGAACGTTACATTTTCAGTAAAGTTATTTAACTGTAGAAGTTTAGCTCTTTGCCATTTAAAAAAAAATAAAATTATCTATAGAAAAAAGCATGTATTAATTTAAAAAAAAAAAAAAAAATTCTAGGAGTACAGTCAAAATTATTCATAACTTTTTATATTTATTTTTAACCATTAACAAATTTATCGATATTACCTTCGCTACATATAAGTATACGAAAATGATTTTTTCTTTTTTTATATGATAAGATTACACTTTGGCAAACTGTATATTGTATATATAGAATTCGTAATGCAATTTAATAAAAATGAAAGCAATATTATACAAGCTCATTCTCCTCACTCACCTACTCGTATTCTTCTAATCGAATTTGTATGTAGGTATGACTTTTTTGTTTTGCAACAAATTTTCTTATGAATTCTTATGTACAATTGCAAATTGTAAATAATTATTAAAGTTTGTCAATATGTCAATGTTCACCCATCCAAATTCATTACATGAATAACCATTAAGATTATAGGCATTCATTTATCGGACACATATGTTTTTCCATAAATATTAAATTACGTTTCGAAGAGTCAGCAATGATAATGTCGTATGATTTTACAGAAAATGTTTAAAACTATTATAATCAGAAATATACTTTGGTTACTTAACCCGTTTCAAAAACTTAGTCTGTGAATTTCAAAAGCTACGAAACTGTGTTCCCAGTATAATTTGAGAGTAACTCTGTGCTAGTTACTACTTTTTCTGTATATCCATAATTTCAATTAAATAGTGTTTTTCAAGTCTTACTTTGCTTTTTGGGAATCCATCCAACAACTAGAAAACAAAAGCATATCCGCTGTTCTTCGAGATTAGGTACCGTAAAATAAAAATAAAATCATATCATTGATAACTCGATCTTTCGGAGCGACAGACGCATCTAAGTTTCTATCAATTTGAGTAGCTTGTTGAGAATAAAAACAAACAACCAAACACAACCGTTTTAAAATTTTTCTTATAAATCAAAGCGGTAAAATCTGGAAAAACGCACCATTCTTCTCTCATCCATTCATATAAAAAACAACTTAATTTCTAAATCTTTATAAATTTAGCAAAAATATTGATACAAACAAATTTTTTTAATTTTTCAGTGTTATTATTGGTGCACCACGCGCACAATCAACGCTTCCCCTGCAACGGCATATCAATGAAACGGGTGCTATTTATCGATGCTCATATACAGACTCGACTTGCATACCGTATGTGTTCGACGATAACGGAAATCGTGATATCGAAGCAAGCGATTATACATACGACTCAGAAAAACGTGATAATCAATGGCTGGGTGCTGCAATGGATGGTGGACCCAAAGACACAGATAAACTTTTAGTCTGTGCACCCAGATATGTAGCGCGTGCACCCAATGATTATCTAATGCATGGTTTGTGCTATTGGATCAACGATACGTTAAGTAAAACGCCAACGAACGTAAAGAAAATATCACCACTACGTTTAAAAACAGATCAAATTAAAGAAAAAGATGGGCAACGATTCTATTATTATATGCTGGCAGAGCAGGGTTTAAGCGCCCACGTGACTGCCAATAACGAAGAATTTATTATTGGAGCACCCGGTATACATACATGGAAGGGATCAGTGATACGTTATCGTAAAAAGTATTTAACCGACGATCCATCACTTAGCCGACGTGATGCAGAAAGGCATGGTGAACGTATTGCACGGCAATCCCCTGGAGATGGTGAATCATCGCAAGTTTACTACCAGAGTGATGTGCCCGATCCAGAACAATGGGAACAAGCAAATGATTCGTATTTTGGCTATTCGGTAGGATCGGGTTATTTCGATAGTGCCGATCGAAATAAACTGTTGTATGTTGCAACAGCACCGCAGGCTAATCAGCAGTCGGGAGAGGTAAGTGTTACGGAGTTGCGATTAGTTTGACATTATAATTTTGATTTTGCTTAATTTTTCACAGGCCTACATATTTGATATCGTTGGGCATTCAATTTCCAAAAAATATATTTTCCGTGGCACACAATTCGCTGAATATTTCGGTTATGCTGTATTGGCTGAGGACTTGAATGGCGATAATTTGACAGATATTATTGTGTCGGCACCACAGCACAGTATTTCGGGCTCATTTGATGATGGTGCCATTTATGTGTTTATTAATCAAGGCAGAGTGAGTTCATAGTACATAGCTAAAATATTTGCAAAGAAACAGCATTTGATTTTAAATCATAATTTCAGTTTAACTTTGAACGTAAAGTATTGCAATCTCCTATACATGGCAAATCACGTTTCGGCACAACGATCACCAAATTGGGCGATATTAATCATGATGGATTCAATGGTAATTAAAATCTTTAAAATAAAACTTATTATGACGTCATGTATAACTTCAAAACTAACTATTTCAGATATTGCTGTTGGTGCTCCATTCGCCGGCGATGGCTTAGTCTTCATTTACCTGGGCAGTGCAACTGGTTTACGTGAAAAACCCAGTCAACGTTTAAGGTCTCCCAAATCGTTGCAGCAAAATAAATATGGCACCCACATGTTTGGGCATGGCATGTCGAAAGGTTCCGATATCGATAATAATGGTTTCAACGATTTTGCCATTGGTGCTCCAAATGCCGAAGCGGTATTTCTTTATCGTGCCTATCCGGTAGTAAAAATTATGACCACAATCCATTCAACAACACGTGAAATTAAGCCCGATCAAAAGACATTCAAAGTAAACGTTTGCTATGGTATTGCAACAACTTCGCAGAAAATGAAGAGTCAAGATTTAAAGTTACGTGTAGTTCTGGATCCACAAGTGAAACGCGTCAAATTAACTCAGTCTCACTCAAACGAACTGAGTTTTAATGTATTGGCGGGGACACAGCAACAGTGTCAAGAACTAGAGTGTGAGGTGCGTTACAGTGTAGTGGATATATTTAAGCCTATCGAATTAGAAGTGCACTATGATATTATACATGGCGTGCCAGACTCAGAGGGTGAGTGAAAGGCTCTTATACTTAATTATACTTTTACTTATGAAAAAATTTATTTAATTCTTTTGATATATAGTTTTTTGTGAAACCTGTGCTGCTGTTGATCCTACTGAGGCAAAAGTCTATACCGAAAAAATTATCTTCAGCACTGGATGCGCTTCTGATATTTGTGTTGCCGACTTGCAAGTGCAGAGCACTGGTCTAGAGTAGGTTTTCTACTTTTTTAACTTTTTATTATAAATAACTAATGCCTTTTTTTATTTTGTAGTCACACATATATCCTAGGCAGCAGTCGCAATCTCAAAGTTACTTATGTTGTCACTAACAATGGTGAAACAGCCTACCTACCTCAAATCAACATAACCTCTTCGAATCGAATGCTTTTTGCCCAAATACCCTCTTCTTGTAGGTCAGATAATACCGATTTTCTTATCTGTGATCTCAACAGCGGACAACCAATGGCAAAAAATTCCAAGGATTCTATTAGTGTAATTTACGATGTGAGTGGTATTTCGGGTAAAACGATGACATTAACAGCGAAAGTCTTTAGTACGGGTAGAGAACAGACACCAGTTAACAATATAGTTAATGATGTAATAGTACTTAGTGAATTCACGGAAGTCGAAGCCGTTGGGTAAGAATTTTCATATAAAAAATAGCATGCATAACTTAATGCCCACGATTGATAGTGAAACTTCTTTGGTAGATTTGAAACTGCGAATATGAAAGAGAAATAACGTAAGAATGAGAGAGATTGAGTGTGTGTGATCATGGTATTTGAAGAGTTTATATACAAAATACGACTACACAATTTCAATAATAACATTAAACATATACCGTCAATTTCCTTATTATGAAAGAGTTAACACAATTTTTACATTTGACATATAGATTGCGTACTCTCACATATAATGACTAAATATTAAACATTATTATATGTGAGAGTACGTCATCTGTACGCCGCACACATACATACACATATACATATGTTATGCGAATGAAACAAAATGTTGCCGCTTCCGTTACTACTAACAATGTTTCTTTCCGTTGCATGCTCTTGAAAGTTTACTCTCAAAACTTGGCTAAATAAGTTTCACTTAAAAAATGTAATTAAAATTTTACTAATTTAATGAATTATTTTAATAGAACCACCAAGACCCCACCAATTAATTTGGAGAAGATCTCTGATACATCTGAAGTTATTAACAATTATGAAGTGAGTTTTTATTGTCAAATGATTTGTTCACTGGGAAAATTTATTAAAAATGATATTCAATTTCAGATTAAAAGCAATGGTCCAAGTACAGTGAGCGCCATGGAGGTAGTATTTAATATTCCTGTTGCATATAAAGTAACCGGTTCCAGTGCCACCATACCAATAATTGATTTGAATAACATCACCATGCAAGCTGTTTACGATGCACAATTGATTGGCATTGATTTCTATCAGAATAGCACTCAACTTTTGATGAATACTTTTGAGATTTCATCGAGTACGAGTACTTCGGTGTTTTCCAAAGTGGATAAGAATAATGCGAATAGCAACAACTATGATACAGTAAAGATGGGTTTATTTGAGAATTCGGACAACACTGATCAAAGTATGGGTGGTAAGTTTGATTTGAATATTGGAAAAAGGGGGAGGGATGAGTGGAAAACTGAAGGAAAAGAAAAAAATTATGTAGTTTAAATTAAATAGGGGAATAAGGGAAAAGGTAATAAAAAAGGAATTGATAATCTTTTTGTTTTATGGCACAACAGCGCATGAAGGGCTTGGGCCGAGGTTTTCGCATCCATTAATGTTGTGTGGGTTATATTTGTACCCAAATGGAAGAGACCTACAGTTTTATGCTGAATCCCAATGGTGAAATAGCAAGCTTTTCATAATCAATTTTCACTTTTGGAGGTTCGCCATTGAAAGCCACTAACCACTAAACTATGGCGACCACGGAAATGGGAATAGGAGGAACAAAAAAGAATCGGGAGAAAGCAATTGATGAAAAGGGAAGGGGAACGATAAAATAGCAAGATAGGGGAAAAATGAGGAACAGGGCGAAAAGTGAGGGAATCGAAAGGGCAAGAAGGAAAAGAGTACAGAGGCAGAAAGAGAGAAAATATCATGGCACATTTAACAACTAATAACAAAACAATAACAACCATAACAGTAAGCAAAAATTTTGGCAGTTCTGAGTTTTTCACCCTGTTAAATACGCCTTGAGTGATATTTTGATGTTTTAAACAAAAAATTACATAAATATGTAGGGGCTATTTTTAAGCTTTGTAAATTTCTCGCAAGTTAATAAATCTTATTTCGATCACTTCTGTTCCAAGCCATCCACATATAAAAATTAATTTTAGAGTAATGAAAACTCTATTTATTATAACTAACCGGTCATTGCTTGTTTTGATATCCTATAATTTCAACTAAATTCCCAGATACAGTGATGTCTGCATCCATGTCAAAACGACGCGCAAGACGTGATGCTGCTGCACAAACAGCCACGAAAGATCAATATAGCAGAATTGTCAAAGCGCATGACTTACTCGGTGAAGATCTAAAGGGGAAGCTGCCTGTTAATCGTACGATCGTCTTCAATTGCAATGATCCCGAGATGACGGTGTGTGTGCGTGCCGTCATGCGTGTATACAATTTCAAACCAGAGAAACCAATTACTATTTTAATGAAATATCACATTGATCTGAAAGAAGTTAATCAAATATTAACTGAACCCTGGGAATTCTTTGTGGTACTCATTGGCGTAGATATAACAAAAATGGGTGCCGCCGATAGTAAATCATTAGTAGTCAAGCGCAGTATTGAATATAATGTTGTATCGAAATATCAACTTTACGGTACACCAATTTGGATAATAATTTTGGCAATTATTGGTGGTTTACTGCTATTGGCGCTGATGACTTATGGCATGTATAAGGTAATAATGACAACTAATTTATTTGTTTTTAAATACAGATACTAATATCTTTTTTATCATTAGGCTGGTTTCTTTAAACGTTCCACCAAAGAAGAAATGGATAAATTAGTAGCCGATCAAGCTCAAAACGCTGGTGAAGCTGAAACGGATAATTTAAATGCGGGTAGTAATTGATCAAAAGATTCAGATGTGATAGAAGAAATAATTACATGCAAGTTCATGTAAATTTGTAATTGTTGAGGTTACTGCGCTTTAATATTTCAAGAAAACATCACATTCAAATCAATGTGTTCAACTTAATTTAAAAGTATTTAATACATGAAAAAACGATGATACCAAATGTTACAATATCTTTTTTTTTTTTTTTTTTGTTTATTAAGTTTTATTATTATTTAATTTATTTTTATATAATATTTTAAAATACAATTTAACATATATAGTTTTAAGCTTAGCTGCCATGTAAATATAATTAGCTACGTTTTTTGTTTTATTAGAACGTTTTATTTTTTGAATTTTAAATGTAGTTTTGCTAAAGAAAAGACTTGTCACAAATATAATGAAAATATTTTTAAGATTTTATATACCAACTGTTTATGTAATTTTGATATTTAAAAATAAAAGTAACTTTTAAGCAGTGTGGCCAACTCAGCGCTTTTCCCGCTGATTTTAGTGCTTTTTGAAAATTAAAACGCGGAAAAAAAGTGATTTAGCTCTTAGCTCGTTGTTTCAATTTAAAACATTTTCGAAAATCTAAGAAATTTTCATTGACTAGAAGTATCAGATGTTTCCCTGTATAAGTGAAAAACTTTAAATGTATTGAATTTTCTCGCACTTTTATAAGGAAAAAAATTTAACGCTTTTTTTTTTTAAAGAAAATACGCGTTTTATTCTTCATTTTAGCGGATTTTGAAAAATAGAAGTTGGCCACATTGCTTTTAAGTAAGTGGAAAGCTACTATTAATAAGTGAATTTAATGTTGTTAAATGTTTTCAAAATAATTTTGAAGTGAAACTTCTTTGGCTGCGTTTTGAAGTTTCTTTGAAACTTTTGAGAGGTGGTAACATGACTCAAATATAAAAAAAAATACTAAACGAAGAGTATATAAAACAAATAAAAATTTGGATTCTAATAAGAAAATACGGGGTTTTTCTTTTCAATTACAAGATTTTTGAGCCCAATTTTAAAGCGAATTTTGGAATACCGGGACTTACATCTTTAATCGATAGGTTTGCATCATATATTGCCTCACGCAGTATGTTGGCCTTTGAATGTAAAGTAGTTTCCAGAAGTAGACAAATCGTCATATGAGAAATTAAGTGTCGTATGTGGCTTCCAATAGTTTTCAGTAAAATCAATTCAAAGTTTGGACTCTTATTACTTTTTGAAGTGAAACTCCTTTTCTCTTGTCCTAGAGTAAAACCAACCGGATGTGACGTCGCGCGTAAGTTTGCAATGCGACATAATTTTGTCGAGCAATGTGCATGAGGGGCTAAATATCAATATTCCGTAACTGAATTCACGAGCCTATGGCAGAAAGAATAATGTGTAGCGTCGCCATCTTAAAGTTAATGACAGTTATACATTTCACATACAGATGGCGCAAATGTCCAAGGAATCACATGAAGATGTCGCACACAAAAAGAGTTCATGTACAATTGTCATCGACATTACCGGTACAGAGTTGCACTTTTTGTTCTAGCATTAATCCCAAAAAAAAATTTAGCGATTGAAAAACAGAATATCGATGGTTATACGTTGATCCCTCGTATGTAGTTTTTCACCACTTTTGGAAGAGACGACAAAAAAGCATAAAATGTACATAAAGAATATGTAAAATTGGGTTTTAAATCATTTTAAATAAGAAAAAACTATTTTTGGAATTATTTTTTTTTTTGAAGTGAAACTTCTTTTCTCTTGTCCTAGAGTAAAACCAACCAGATGTGACGTCGCGCGTAAGTTTGCAATGCGACATAATTTTGTAGAGCAATGTGCATGAGGGGCTAAATATCAATATTCCCTAACTGAATTCACGAGCAAACTATATAATAAACGATTCATAAATAGTTTTAATTCAATATAACATGTTAATTACACACACACACACACACACGCCAATGGCAGAAAGAACAATGTGTAGCGTCGTCATCTTAAAGTTTATGACAGTTATACATTTCACACATAGATGGCGCAAATGTCCAAGGAATTACATGAAGATGTCGCACACAAAAAGAGTTTGCTACAATTGACATCGGCATTACCGGTACAGATTTGCAATTTTTGTTCCAGAATTAATCCCAAAAAAAAAAAAAGTTGTGTATTAACGAACACAAGGCAGAAGTGAAATTCTTGTGAACTAAACGAAACAAGCAAATTAAATTAAAAAACACAAGCCAATGAAGTAAAAAATTTAGCGATTGAAAAATTTAATTTGCTTGTTATTTGCTTGTGTTTCGTTTAGTTCACAAGAAGTTTCACTTCAGCCTTGTGTTCGTTAATACACAATTTAGTTTTTTTTTCAGCAGAGCGATTTAAATTTAAGGAGGATAAACAACCAATATTTGGCTGTTCAGTGTTCAGTTTTTGAGTCTCTACTCCATTCCGATAGAATAATATTGTAGTTTTAGTTTGGAATTAGATTGTCGTACTTAACAAAATCGAACATTTTTGCAGTTATTAAGCTACATACGACATTTTGATTCCGAAATTTGTACATTCGACACTTAAATATTAAATGCATTTGAAGTGTATACTGTATACATTGTTTAGTTTGTATACAGTACATAATTATGTAGTTATTTTTTTTACCATTTACTGTCCGGCCCTTTTTTATTTACCATACCCTGCGCTTGTTTTTTTTTTTTTTTTTTTAAACTTAAAACTCTTAGCTTTTTTATAGAATATATTTTATTTCAGTCTTGTTAATAAAACAAAACACAAATACAAAGTAATAAATCGTCTCAATCGACAAACCATTAAAATTAACAATAAATTAATAAACAAAATAAATTATTCTTTGTACTTTTTTGTATTCTCGCAGTCACTAGCTTTTATTTTAAAGCAGTGATAAAAAAATTGTTAAAAAGTAATAATAATTAAATAATTCGGTATCAATTCAATTAGTCGAACAGTAAATATAACAATAAAAACAATTGTTTGCTCTTTATAAAAAACTTAAACTTAAAAAATTCACTGTTTCATACTTTTTCTAATACTTAGATTTCAAAGGTTTATTAACTTGATTTTAAAATCGCGTTAAAAAAAGCTCTATCATCCGATTTCTGAAAAGGTATCATGCTTTTTAAATCCGTTCATTTTTCAGTAGTTATTGCTTTAGAAGTAGCAACTACTAAATTTGATTTTAAGATATTTTTGATATCTTTTTTGAAACGAACATTTTTATTTAAAGTGGCATTCTTATAATTTATTTCTTTTCCAGAATCTTTATAAAAAATATCAAATTTTTCCTGCTCATATTTAATGAACTTACATTTTGAAAATGGGAGCTGTTGAAAACAAAGTTGATTTGACAACTGAGAATACATCTTAAAATCAGAAGTCAACATTTGAACAACTTTTAAATTGACATTCACGTAAGAAAGTCGTTTAATTTTCTAATCAAGGAGACAGGGCTTCCGATTTCCATATTTTTTAGATGTTTTTCTATTGTACTGTGGACACAATCAACTTCCTATACCAAGGAATGACCAGGTTCTGAAAACTTTTATACAATATGCTCAATATTTGGATTTAAGTGCCAAAATCGTAAAAGTGCTGTTGCCATTATTTGATTTCTGTTCTGCGGCACACAAGAATCGCTCCACAGTATTATTCGTTTAGTTTTAGGGTTTTCAGCTATAACTCGAGTTAATATTTTGAATAGTCCGCTTGTAATATCGTTTCCAGCTCTTCCATTCATAGTTTCATTCCATATAGCGCAATAAGTTAGGTTTGGTGTATTTGGTAATATTAAAGTAGCAGTTAAATTAAATGTAGCCAGCTTCCTTTTATAAAAAATGTTTGAGGAGTAGCCTTTTGGTAAATTAAAAACATTCTGCAAATCGAGGCATATAATTGCAGTCGATTCGTCAATGTTTTGGCGATTGATATCTCTTTCCGCCTTCATATACATTTTTTCATCCATGTGTTTCTTGTATGCCTCTAATATTTTAGGATCCAAATTATCTTTGTTGTTGTCATACATGGAACATTTGTCACACAGATCTTTTTTTGGATGATGAAATGAAAAATTTAAGGAGTAATTAAACACATGCCTATAAACGTTGATAGAAACGGGATTATTAAATTGTTCTTTGTATAAAGCATACATTCTCGCTAAATTAAGGTGGCTCTCCAGATATTTTTTCGTGGTTAATGTTCTACAATAGTGCGATTCTACAACTGGAAAGCTCTTAATATGACTTTTTACTTCCTAAATTTTTCCTTCATCAGTAGCTTTTCTACCTCGATTTCCCAATTTAAATGGTTTTGGTGCTCCTGTCTGTTCATCTACATTATTATTAAAATAGTGAGAAAGTTTTCTCTCGCTTATTCCCAATGTATTTAAGAAGAATAGCTTGCACGTCTGGATACATTTATTTCGAACTTGCAGTTTGTAGTGAAATGACCATTTCTTCTTGTTCCTATCAATTTCTCCAGCTTTCTTTCGTCTTTTAACACACACAACGTTTTCCGTATAAAAGTTTAAAAAAACACCTTCTTCTCCTGCTCCGCTAAATCCCAAAATTGTATGTTCACATCAATCTATCAGCTTCACAAAAATTTTGTTTGCAAAAACACCTATCAGAACATGAATAACTGGAATAACCTTGCCTTTATATCCCTCATATTCTTGTCCATGCTCACGCAACTTCTTCCTTATATTATTTCCAGAGATCAGGTCTTTGCTTCCGCTTTCAAACAGTCAAAACTTACAAACAGCTGATGGTAAATCTCGTTCATTTAACTCAGAAAGAATATTACTCGAAGTACTAGAAGCTATGTTTTCTGATGTACTGGCAATTAAATTTTTTGAGGTGCTCGTAGGGCTGATATCTTGCATAAAATTATTATAAAAATGTCTTAACAGTTCAGGGGAGTAACTGGGATCTAAAAGTTCGTCATCAGAAAAAAAATCTATATGAAGACATGTATATTAATGTAAATATACAAATGAGTAACACATTCTATAATATCAATGTGCTTACCACTTTGACTACCGTTGCTTGCTGTACCTAAAATCGCCTCACTCATTCTGTAACAAGTAAAGTGAAAATTAAATGTTGCTTTCTATATTATATATCGAACGATACTATTTACTTTACGTGCAAAATAAAACACGAAATTTTTTTGTTCGAAATACAGAAAGTGATCGTTATTTATATGCGTACTAATAATAAACAAATACTTACTGCTCCAACGTAGGTGATAACAGCGGCGGTGATGACGAAGGCATGTCTATCCCAGTTTAATGCTGAATGCATACTGACTTTTTACATGGGCACAATACGTTTTCCTATAGTACATACGACTTTTATTTTTCAAATTAAAATTATTTAAAAAATCAACATACGACATTTAAAAAATAAATCCTTTTTGATGTGTAAACATTTTAGCTCACGGTATGGGCAAAATTTCAAATGTGTAAAATGTAAGAATAACTGTATCGTAGGATGTAAGATAACTGTAACGTCCAGTTCCTCTCTCGCTCACACTACTGCGCGGCATGACTTGGCTACTCTAACCAACAAAGAGAAGAGAAGAAGAGAGGGAGAAATTAAAACACGAGCGGAGACTGTTTGTTTATGTTTCGATCAATTTACTCACTCATATATGTACATACGAAAACAAAATGTGTGTGTACATTTATTCGTGGCAGAATTATTTGTTGGTGTTAAACGTGTGGAGATCGACTATACCATACAATACAAGTCGCCGTAACAAACACAAGCGTTTGATAGGTTTTGAATTCGGTTAGTTAGATTGGATTAAAATTAAATATTTTTTAAAATATAAAAACAATACAAAATGATCATAATAAAGAATCTAGGTTTCAATAAATGTATAAACAAAATGTAGTAATAATGGTAGCAAACCACGGCATTATAAAAATGTTGCTTTGTACATTAACCTTAAAAAGGCAACACTTTTTTTATCTATGTAAATAGCAAAAATGTTAAACAGAAAAAATCAAACTTATTTATTAAAAAATCACTTATTCACTTCAAAGAAAATTCATTGTTTCTTATTTTTATTAAATGCAGTTAAGGCAAATCTCTTTGCGGTGCTTTTAAAAAGTAATGGGGTGACTGGTCACTCCTGTTGCTTTTCTAAGGTTAAATGCGGAAAGCACTTATCGTCGCCTGAGAATTGATTTGGCGTATGTGTGTACAAATTCATATACCTATACGACGTTATGTAAAATTTTCAAATCTAATAAAATTTCAAATCGAAAGGAAGAAGAACTTAAAGCGCGGAAAAAAAGATGCAATTGCAGCATATCGTGCCCGATGCATTGAGTAAAAGAAAAATGATTCAACTACAACATATCAGCCCTATTCACGATTTGGTGCAAATGCAAAATATTTCTGCTATCACAACAACAAATACATGCGATATGGAACAAAAATTTGCATTTGCATTGATGCAAGGCCATTTGCAATTTATAGTGAATTGAGCTATTACATATATATAAAAGATAATGATATATAATAAATTTTTGACTTTATAAAAGAATTCTTTTAATTTGAATTATTTACCTAAGCATATAGATTATACATCAAATCCCTATAAATGGCTATACATATGTGATTTTATGTATATGGCATTCATTGGTTTAACTGTTTACACATCAAATATCTTGCGTGCCTTGCACGCATCTATTTTTTTTTTTACATTTTGTATGGAAATTTGTCGTATGTAACTTAATTTTGAAATTTCCTTCGAAAATGCCACATACGACAAAATGAATACACAATATCTCGAAAACTGTATGCGTTATCGAAAAACAGATTGCGCCAAATGAAAGAGCACCCTAGAAAACCTAAGGAACTGCTCTTAACTCAAAACTGTAAAAAAATCCACATACGACACTTAAATAATCATATGACGAAATGGCAGCCCCACCTACACAAGGGTAGCTTCATATAGGAATATTTTATTTAAAAAAAAGGAACGATATGATGAAGCTGCTTTTTTTTACAAAATTTCTGACAAAAATTTACATATAATTTAAAAAAAAAAACATTTCTAATTAGAAATCAGCTGGCATATAGTGTTAAACCGAATTCTTATAGCTAAAAGTTGTCCGAACCCACAAAAGTTTTAATTACTCATTTTATACTCATATCCATTTATCTCATATTATATCTACTATATTATACAATATAATTATAATTACTCATTTCTTTTGCAAGTTTAAAAATAAAAAAGGACGTAGATACATCAAAGTTAAATTTCATTAAAATAGAGATGCCAACTTAAAGTTTTTTAAAAATTCGAACGAAATCAATGTGTTATTTATATGAGAAAAATAAAAACCCGATGAGCGATCTATAAACATTGCGTCTGTGAGCCTGTGCTTCATGAAATTCCTTTTAGCAATATAAACTAATGTTTTACATAGAAACCCCGAAAAAATTGCGCTACACGAAAAATTCGAATCAGTCTAATGAACATATACATTTCGCTAATATAATTTGCTAAAACCCTAACATCAAATTTTTCAATATCGAATTTTTGATGCAATATGATAAAGCGCGCCTACTTTCATCTGTGCCAAAAATTTTTTAGACATATACTGAAAGTTTTCAGTACGATCTGTTCTTTGAGGTTAAATTACAAATTTTGGAAGCAGTACTCTAAATATCAAAAGGTTTTTTGCTTCTCCTGTAATATTTGAAAATTGCGTGCTAGAGTTCCATCAAATTTATGCAGAGATATATACATGTGTATAAACCAAACAATATAACAAGCAAACCAATATTTTTTTTTTTTGCCGATACCGTGTTAGAACGATGTTTTTTTTCGTGTTAAACGAAAATAAGTCGTAAAAAGTGAAACGTGTTAGAAATGTGTGCTTCTTAAAGTACTAACGTTTTAGTACTGTAAGAAGCAAATGTAAAGCGAGGTCTACCTTTATGTTGAAAGTAGAGTATTAGTAACAAGTTTAAAATCGATCTTATTTTGATTAACTCTTGGTAGAACTGTTTATCTCCAGTACAAAGTTATTCTAAAATTTTATTTTACAGTTAAGTATTTCATAGATCTCTGAAATATTGAAAACAACTCATTTCCAAATATATAATATTAAGCTTAAAAAATAATACATCTCAACAACAATAAGGCATCCCTGTTTTTATCGTTTGCATACTCATTTCACTGTTTTCTTCAATAATATAAAATAAAAATGCAATTAGTTTCTTCTAAGCATTGGACGGATTTAGTTGTACAACAAAATTAAAAGTGTTATTAAAAAATATAACTACTAACTGTGATGATTTATAAATATTAAGTTCATTTGAATACCATAAGTCATTTATAAAATTTTAAGAAAAACGTCGTCAGTTAAATTACGCAGAATGTTTTTAAATTCGGTTATTTTAGTAATTAATGCAGCTTTTATAATTAAAATTCATTGTTTTAATTTATCACCGAAACCTAATCTTATACTAAAAGATCCACAACTTGTAACTAATTTAGTAAAAGTAGAATCGTCATATTTTGGATATAGTCTGAATTTAAGACCATCGGGGTAAGTATTAATTTCCTGAGTTTTTTAGTTTGTATGCAGGCATTAAGAGACTTTTAAATTGATTAAAAAATTAGTTCAAAATTAAAACGCTTTTTTTGTTTTACTTTTTTTATGTGATCAGATCTTGAGAATTAAGATTAGAACCAAAATTTCTTATTAGGATGAAGAGGAACTATTAGAAATAGCGATTAAATCTAGTCAGTACAGACCGAAAAAAAACAATCTTGTGTTCTGCCTTACAAGCCATGGGAGATATTGTTTAGATCATTTATTCTTACATAGATCCTATCTATTTACGTACATCCACAACACTACTAGCAGCAGTACTAGATACATAGCGAGCCCAGATATTTTAATATTTTCGTCCCATAAAATTTTTTTTTTATTTATGACCAAAGGATCATGATCCTCACAGGTCATTGTTCTCCTGAGTATCACCTTAAGAAGATAGATATATTTAAGAAAGACAGGGAAACGGCCGAACACATACTTTGTAAGTGTCCGATTGCCGCAAGGCGTAAAACGCAAAATGTGGAGAATTTTGTCACCAAAAAACGAGGGCACAGCAGGATTTTTAATCAGATTTTGTTAGAAAACATTAGAGGATATTTTTTTTTAGTTTTTTAGGAGACTATGAAAATTAAATCTAGAGGTTAATTTTCAAAGTCATGACTTAAGTTCATGTCAATTTCGTTATTTGAAGTTATATATAAACAGGTTAATGAACAAATGTAGTCATCACAACAACAATGTATATAGAGACGGGCAAATCAGACGGCCGTTTTGGAATCCGAATATGAATATGAATATTTTTTTTTTTATTTTTTATTTATGCTTACATTTGTATGTATGTCTACATTTTGTACATATTTGGTATATATGGGGCATCCTACGTCAGAGGAAGACTCCCTCTGTCTAAAAATGGTTTTAACGAAAAAAGATCTACTCGGGCCTAAAATGTAGATTTTTATGTCATGTTCCAGCCGAATCGGGCCATTCTTTGATTGATCAACATCATTTTGAATTATTAAAATCTAATGTCAGATTCTTATTCAGCGACCCAAAAAAACACCCGAATTACACGTTTCAAGCGAATTCGACAATTTTTTGAAAAATAATCTGCCCAACAAATTTTCAAGCGTATTCTGTTCCATTTTTTGTTTTTTTCTTTTAAATCACCTGCCATACTGGATCCGCCATTTGCAATTTCAAAAGATACCACTTTGCACTTATAAGTAAACCTTCACTATATGGTGCAAATGGTCTTGCATCATTGCAAATGCAAATTTTTATTGAATATCGTTGTTGTGATAGTAGAAATATCAGGGCTAATAATCTACATTTTAAGCCTAAGTAGGGCTTTTTTTGTTAAAACAGACAGAGGGGGTCTTCCTCTAATCAAGAATGTCCCATATATACAAATATCAATCACATCACGTTATAGAGAAAAACTAAAAACGCCATCATGTTCTGCATACTCGAAATATATAAAATCCACTTTTAAAACTCTTGAGCTTTTCTTTTTGGTCAATTTCATTGTGTAGTGTTTTAATACATATATGATTTTTTTTAAACCCTTATAAAAAACAAATTAGACGTGATAGAGAAAAGCTAAAAACGCAATCATGTTCAGCGTACTCAAATTATATAAGATCCACTTTCAAAACTCTTGAGCTTTTTGGGCCGTTGTACTGTGTTATCGTAGATCTGATCAGAATTCCATTTGAACATTATCTAGTAGATTTATGAGCCATAATATCCAGATTTAGTCAGAAGAGAATTGCAATTGAACCAATAGATGAATGGGTGAGTAGATCTGCGGATCTTTGGGAGTACACATACAAAAAAATCACTTTAACTACACTGTTCTACAAAATTTATTAATTTTTTCGTTGTGCTGCATGTAGTATCACAATGGGCCGTTCAGGCTTAAGTGTGTCTCTCGACAGCTACTCCAACCTAACCTAACCTTCGTCGTACTGTCGATATACTAGAGTTCTAGTGTGATTTGGGTCACTGAACATGAATCGGTAAACCGTTTAGCTTCATCACGTGTTTTCTAGATAACAGTATATGAAATATGAAACATTCTGTTTTCAATTTGAGATCTCTGTCTAAAGAGAAGCAAGTTTTTTGTGAAAACAAGAATCATCCATCTACACCACATAACCCTCATTTTTGGAGTTTTTTAAGTATAGCTTACAATAATTTTGACGACGGGCTAAAGGAATGATATAAGTATTATAGTGCATTTGGGAAAACGGTTGCTTATCAAAAGGTATGAGGGTTCTAGATCTCACAAAGTCAAATTTCATACTTCCAAACTCTAAAATGAATTTGAAATTCCCAGTCCGATTTCTGCTGCCGTTTTGTAATTGGGAACTAAAATATTTTGATCATTTGCTAAATATAGAAACTTATATTTTCCAAAGCGCAGTTTTGATCACATTCCCTGCTATTCTGAGATAAAGATTTTTTATAATGTGACTTTATGCATATATATTTCATTTTCATTTTACAATTATTGAAATAAGTAGTTTTCTATTTGATTTACTAAAATATCCAGTTATCACTTGTTCACGCTCCAAATGTTTTCTTTGTTCTTGTGGTTTAAGCAGAGAAATAAGTGACGGTACTTCACAATTGTATTATCACATTATAAAACCACATACATATTTCGCATGTAAATCTTACGTATTTATTTATATCTAATTTGATAGTGTTATAATTGGAGCACCACGGGCACAATCAACGTTACCCTTACAGCAAAGTGTAAATGAAACTGGTGCTATTTATCGATGTTTGTTCAATGAATATATAACTACAGACCCGCCAAACTGTACGCCATATATATTTGATGATCATGGAAATCGTGACACTGATGAAAACGAATATATATATGAATCTGAAAGTCATGATAATCAATGGTTGGGTGCAACAATAGATGGTGGCACCAAAGATACCGATAAATTATTGGTTTGCGCACCCAGATTTGTAACGCCTCAGAATAAACACAATTATCTGCTGCACGGTTTATGCTATTGGATAAATGATACATTAAGTAAAAAAGAGCCGATAAATGTGAAAAAAATTATTTCATCATTATTACCGAAAAATCAACAATATATAGAAACACCAAAAGGTGATTACTTTAAATATTCGTATGCTGAGCAGGGATTTAGTGCACATGTGACTCCAGACAATGAGAAATTTCTGATTGGTGCACCAGGCATACATACGTGGAAGGGTTCCGTTGTGCATTATTATAAGGAATCACTGAGAGATAATCAAGCACGCAATCGTCGTGATACTACAAGCAATGGAAATGAAGGAGAGCCTCCAAGAAAAGTACATTATAAAACAAATATACCAAATCCAGAGGAATGGGCACAAGAAAATGACACATATTTTGGTTATTCTGTTGGGTCGGGCTATTTTGATAGCAACGACCGTAGTAAACTTATGTATGTAGCAACAGCACCACAGGCTAATGAGCAGTCGGGAGAGGTAATCTATATTTCTAATTGGGCACATTCGATTTACTAGCTTAGTTAAATTAGAAAATAAACGCATTAATTAGAGTAACTAATAAAAGTTCGCCAAGTGGATCGTATTTTATTAGTTTTTGAAAAATCAAAAGTTGATAGAAGTAAAAATGAATATAAGATAAATTAATGATATAAGGCCGGAAAAAATCACACCGCCAATACAGCAAGAAATTGGATTTGCCATTCTCTATGGATTTCGATGTCAACTCAAGCCAGTGTAAATTTTTCAGAAATGCCAAAATGTGGCATACCTTGTGATTGTTTTTAAATGGTCTCTAAATGGTTTCAAAGATTCCAGGATGAACATTTTTCTGTGAATGACGGTTCTTGCGATCAAATGTGGTCCTAGTGAAGGTTAAAATTGACGAAGATCCAAGACCAAAAAATGCAAAATTGAATTGAAAAATAACCGGTTACCGGTTAGGAAATTTTTTTGTTTTATGGTTCCCTACTGTCGCTATTTCGACTATATTCCAGCTAGATTTCACCAGATTTTGTAATGCTTGTACATTCATGCACAAAAATTTATTTTTTTTTTTATAAAAGTTTACAACAAATACATAACATTGTGAATACCGCTAATTAATACAAAAAATATTGCAATTTTTTTATTTATCTTGCAAAAAATTGTACCGAAAAAATTGAACTTTTCACCAACCAGAACTAGGCCAACCAGCTTGGCGAACTTGGTCCCTCCTTTACTAGTTACTAATAGTTATAAGTTTTTATCAAATAAACACACACACATTATGTGAAAATAACATGATTATTTTCATATTATTTCATAGGCATATTTATTTGACATTAAAGGTATATCCATTAACAAAGAGTACACTTTTCGAGCCCTGGAAACATCATTTGGTGAATATTTTGGCTATGCCATATTGGCTGAAGATTTAAATGGCGATAATTTGACTGATGTCATTGTAGCAGCGCCACTTCATAGTAAAACAGGCTATTTCGATGATGGCGCAATTTATATTTTTATCAACCAAGGCAAAGTGTGTAAAAAACCACAAATATTATATATATATTTAATATTAATATTAATATAAAAATATTTTTGTACTTTCAGTTTAACTTTAAACGAACTATGCTGATGTCACCAACATCAAATTGTAATGCAAGATTCGGAACCACACTGACTCAATTGGGTGATATTAATCATGATGGTTTCAATGGTATTAAAGCAAAACAAACAACTTAAAAATTGTAATTTAAATTAATATTGAAACATTTTCAGATATTGCCATTGGTGCACCATTTACTGATAATGGATTAGTTTATATTTATCTTGGCAGTGAAAATGGTTTGCGTAATACACACAGTCAAGTACTGGAATCACCTAAATTAATGTTGCATTCGTATTATGGCACACATATGTTTGGGCATGGCCTATCGAAGGGCTCCGATATCGATGGTAATGGTTTCAATGACTTAGCAATTGGTGCGCCAAATGCCGAGGCAGTACTTCTTTATCGCGCCTACCCGGTGGTAAAAGTTATAGCCACACTCAGCTCGGAAACACGTAAAATTCAACGAAAACAAAAATTTTTTAATGTAATCGTTTGCTATAGCATTGTGACAACTTCGCAGAAGTTTACAATTCAAAATTTAGGACTACGTATAGTGCTGGATCCAAAAGTGAAACGTGTCATGTACAAGCAAAAAAATGAGCTGAGTTTCAATGTAACAGCAGGTGTTAACCAGAAATGTAAATGTTATAATTGTACAATTCTAGAATTCAATGAGAAAAAAATTTTTGAGCCTATCGAACTGGAAGTACACTACGATATAATACATGGGGTGCCAGACTCAGAAAGTGAGTGGGATGATTTTATAATTAAATGCTTATAAAACAAAAACTTTATTATTATCTTTTTGATAAATAGTTTTCTGCGAAACTTGCGCAGCGGTTGATCCCGTGGAGCACAAAAACTATACACATAAAATTAGTTTTAACACTGGTTGTGCTGGTGACACTTGTGTGGCCGACTTGGATGTGAGCAGTTATAAGAAGTAAGCATATCGCGATCTATCTTTTTGGTTTTAAATTTAGTTTTGATTTCTTTAAACCGTGTATAGTTCATCATTTATATTCGGTAGCAGCGATAAGTACGAAATAAATTATGACATCAGTAATTATGGCGAAACCGCATATCTGCCACAAATCAATTTGACCTCATCGAATTGCATCCCCTTTAAGGCCATACCTTCATATTGTAAATCTGAAAGTGATTATGTTCTAATCTGTGATCTTAATCAACGAACACCAATGGAAAATGGTACACGGACAACAATTAGTATAATATACGATGTTAGCGGTATTTCTGGTAAGAATATGACATTCACAGCGCAGGTCTTTAGCGCGGGAAAAGAATTGACAGCTAATAATAATAAAATTACGGATGTAATAACCCTAATAGAATTTACGAAAATTGATGTTGTTGGGTATGTTTCTAGGGTGAACAAAGCAATTATTTACTAACTATTCATTTTCTCAATGTAGGGCACCAGAAACTAAATACATTTATTTAGAGGAGGCTGGCGATATGGCCATTGTTATGAGCAATTATGAGGTACAGACCATAATATTAACTTGAATTTAAAATCATAACCCAAACATTTAATTTCAGATCAAAAGCCATGGTCCTAGTGTAGTGAGGGAAATGGAAGTCGAATTCAATATTCCTATTGCGTACAAAATAATCGGTTCCAGTGCCACCATACCTATAATTGATTTGAATAATATCACCATTCAAGCGGTTTACGATGCACAATTGATTGGCATAAATTTGTTTTTGAATAATACGCAATTATCCAAATTCAGAAACTTTGAACGCGACTATTCCATATCCAGACGGCACCATAATCGATACAATGTTACTACACAAATCGCCACAAAAGACCAATATACCCAAATTATAGAGGCAAAACATGAATTCTCTTACGATGAATTGAAGAATGAGCTACCTAAAAATCGCACCATTGTCTTCAATTGCGATGATACCGAGATGGTTGTATGCTTGCGTGCCGTGATGCGTGTGAAAGATTTCAAACCGAAGAACTCGATTGCGATAACGATGAAATATCATATAGATCTCAATGAAATCAATCAAATATTGATAGAATCTTGGGAATATTTTGTGGTGCTCATTGGATTGGATGTGAAGAAAATTAATGATAGTGGATCAATGCATATTAAACAGAAGCTTAAATATAATATTATATCGAAGCATCAACCTCACGATACACTAATTTGGATAATAGCTTTAGCGGTAATTGTTGGTTTAATTACGTTGGCACTCATCTCTTATGGCATGTATAAGGTAGTAATCATTCACTTAGACGTGTATTTGTAAAAGTCTATGCATAATACATATTTAATTTTTTTTATGGACTTTAGGCTGGTTTCTTCAAACGAGCGAAAAAAGAAGAAATGGATAGATTGATGGTGGCAAACCTGCAAGGCGTTAATGAATGAAATTCTTCATCATACCATGCAATTAAATGTTCTCCCATGATGAAGCTGATGAAATTAAAAACTGATTGACTAATGAAATTCATTGAAAGAAAAGTTATGAAAACATGGAACTTGTTTCAATTTACGGATTTTGGGAATTACAAAAACATGTAGCTCCTGAATTAAAAGGATGCGGTAGTGCGTACGTACGATGTGATATAGGAAAATGGGTGATGATTTTACAGTGCCTATTCAAATATTGCTATAGATAGATTTCGTGAACTTGTTCGATTGGGATTATACGGGAATAATTGCCTTTTTTTAATGGTATCAAGACTTGTATAGTCGATTGCTGGGCACTTTGCTAAAGTGAATAGATCTCTAATCTTCTACAAGACAGAGTCTGTAAATCGAGTCTAGGTGCAGGTGAGGAGACAACGCTTTGTAAATAATCATATTAGAGCTAACAGTTTGAATTTAACAAGAATACTGATTTTTTGACATTTTTTTTTATTGATTTGATTGAATTAAGATCTGCTGATACAACAAAAGGTTTCAGGACAAAAGAACTAACTGGTTTTCTTCAGCAATTTCTTTCAACCACATTTTTCCGACAAAATTTTTTATAAATTCACAGCAGTATTTGAAAAAAAAATTAGGCAATTTAAATCTGTTGATTAAAATGTAACAAATTCTGCTTGTAATTCAAAACTAAACAGATTTTTAGAGCTTAAAATCTATGAAATTTTAAATGGACTAAAATTAAAAAAATTGCTATTATTTGAGTAGGTACATTTTTTGTCATAACTTATCTACTTTTTGATAAATTAAAACAATTGTAAAAAGATGAAAAAATTTTAGGTATTCTTAAAAAGCCTCTGTCAATCCTTATCGGGCATATCAGGTAAAAAATCGGGCATGAACGGGTTAATCAATAATTCAAGAACATTTTTACTTGTATGTGGCAACTTGATTCATAAAATAAAATAGTAATATTTTTATAAAACATTTGTAATATATGTACATATGTATGTAAATTTAAAGAAGCCAATAATATGTATTCTATAATAAGCGATAAATTTATATAAATTTATTTTGTATGTGTATGACAGATGTGTAATCACATGGCGATACTTACACAATTTGTTTTTTTTTTTTCTCAGAAATCTCATAAAACTAAGTTTTACTTTTTTTGAATGGCATGTAAATGGAATTTGATTTGAATTTCTTGATAAATTCAAAGTTTTTAAAACTAAATAACATCACGTCGATTAAAAAAGTTTTAGTTTGTATTGAAATTTATTAAGTGAAACATCAAAAACAGCACAACGAATATGTTGCTGAAATTAATATTTATTTCTTTATTTATTTTACATTTCATAAATTTCAATGGAGTGTATTCATTTAATTTATCACCAGTGCCTAATATAATTATAAAAGAACCGCAAAATGCTTTGAATGCATCAAAAACTAGAAGCTCATATTTTGGATATTCGATTCTATTGCGTGAAACAAGGTACGAAATAGTTATAAAAAAAGGGTGAGAAACTATGAAATTACTATATTTATCCAAGAATTATTAAATCAAATTTGACAATTTTGGAAGATGCTATAACCCTTTTGTCCTCCGTAGTCCGCACGAGTTCATATAGCTCTATAGCTCAGAAATGTGGTTATAACAACAATGAGCTATTACACAGTGCAACAGCAAAATTATTTTGTGTTTTTAGTTTGGATTACCCAAATTAACGAACACAAGACTGAAGTGAAACTTCTTGTGAACTAAACTAAACACAGGCAAATAACAAGCAAATGAAATTTTTCAATCGCTAAATTTTTTACTTTATTGGCTTGTGTTTTTTAATTTCATTTATGAATGAATCGTTTATTATATAGTTTGCTCGTGAATTCAGTTACGGAATATTGATATTTCGCCCCTCATGCACATTGCTCGACAAAATTTTGTCGCATTGCAAACTTACGCGCGACGTCACATCCGGTTGGTTTTACTCTAGGACAAGAGAAAATAAGTTTCACTTCAAAAAAATGCAAGAACTCGAACATACTTTTCTCCATAATTCGGGCAGGCTGAGCACGATGGCGTTTTCAGTTTTTCCCCTATAAGTCACAATTTTTTGAAAAATCGATTTGAAAAAAAATATTTGTTGCTCAGCACCATTAAATATTTTCAATTTGTTACCAATCGAGATCTTCTTGTTATTTTCGTAGAACGACCAAGCAGCGTTAATAACGTTTTTTGTTGAGGACAGTTGAATGTCTAGATGTTTCTGAAACGACAAATTATATGTAAGCCTCACATCCAAGTACTTAAAAAATGTTTACAACTTCGATGAAAACTTGGTAATTTTACCATTGCAAATTGTTTGAGATTCTCGGTCCAAATCCACTTTCAAATACCACTGCTTACAATAGTTATGAAATGCTTTTATCCTGCATTGTAATTCTGAAGGAGAATCCGACAACAATACAAAATCATCTGCGTACAATAACACCTTCACTCTCGTTCCTGTAACGTGTACACCACCTGGGAGAGCATCATGGATGTCGTTGTGGTATATAGCAAAAAAAGTTGGACTTAAGACACATCCTTTACACCTTTTGTAACGTGAAAAGGAGCAGATTGTGAATAAGCGTCTTAAACACGTCTTATAGTATTTCCGTAAAGTAGTTGCAGAATTCCAATGATTTTTTAAGACAGACCAAGGCTGGAAAATTTGTAAAGCAGTGAAAGCAACAAAAGTCAACGAAAAAAGCATAAGTGCGGATATTTTCAAGCTTCAGCAGATGAACTATATTAACAAGGCTGAAAATACTGCCGATTGTACTATATCCACGCTTAAATCCTGCTTGATATTCATTGATCATGTTATGCTTTTCTATCCAGCCATTGATGCTATTTAATAACTGAGCAGCGAAAATTTTATTAGCGTATCTATAAGAGAGAGCCTTCTGTAGTTTGTTACTAATAGGATTAATATTAATTGATTCTTGGAATGCAGCTAGAATTACTTCCTTAAGGAAAATCCAAGAAAGAAAATTTTGTAATAAAGTTTAAAAAATTAAACAATATATATGTAAAATTTTATATTAATCCAATAAAATGCCTTTTCAGAAAAAATGCTTGAAAAATCGTTTTTCGGTCACCTAAATGCCACCTGCTCTTAATGTATTGGGTTTTTTATAAGAAATAAATAAATAAAATTTAAAACGATGTGACCCCTTTGTATAATATACATAATACTATTTTTTTTTTTAAGTGTTATAATTGCCGCACCACGTGGCCTTACTTACGATGGCAAATACTCCGATATTACTGAAAGTGGTGTGATTTATAAATATTGCTTCTCAAATGAAACACTCGCTCCTTTTATCTTTACAAACACATTGAATAAAGAAAAAGATATTAATATTACAAATCAATGGTTGGGCGCATCGATGGATGGTGGAAGCAAAGAGGGTGAGAAATTTATAGTGTGTGCTCCACGAATTTCTGAAAATCCGTAAGTAAGATATTTTCTATTTGAAAAATTAAAATTTCTTTAAATTTCAAGTACAATCATAAAGGAAAAATACAGAAAATCAATATATGAGGGGAGTTTGTTATTGGAGTGAAAATTCATTGGAAATGAGACTAAACAATGGGATTATAAATCCCTTGACAAATGGTATGTAAATGTATTTATTTATTTTCCTTTCCAAGTTCTCCAACATTTTCTTTTTTTATATAAAATGAAAATAGATAATCTACTATACGTAAAAACGGGAAATGAAACTTTATTTGTATATGCACTGGCACAGCTAGGTATTAGCTCTCACTTAACTCCGAATAAGGAATTTATAATTGGAGCGCCTGGAATTTATAATTGGGGAGGCAAGTATTATATATTAAAACTAGTTATGATTCGGTACAAATTAATAAGAGTAAATACTCGATACTTTTCATTCAAGTATCTTTTTTACTCGATGCCATACCATTTTACTTAGTATCGAAGAAGAAGCGTCAGTATCGAATACTCGATACTTTTGGAAAACATTGATTTATATAACAATATTTAAGATTGTGAATCGTATTGCAATATTTAACAGCAAATAATAATAGGGTGATTCTCTAAGTCTAGTATATGCCCTTGCACGGTAGCACGATAGCACAAATTGTAAAACTTTCCAATCCGTACAACGAAACAAAAACAAAATACAAGTCAGTCCATTTTGCAACGCTTAAAAACTTTTCCTACAACTATACCCATGTATATGTTCAATGTAATGAAGTGTAGTATATTAAATGCAACTCTGTGCCTCTCTCTCACTCTCTGTGTTTACATCAGTGTGGCCAACTCAGCGCTTTTCCCGCTGATTTTAGTGCTTTTTGGAAATTAAAACGCGAAAAAAGTGGTCAGCGCTTTTTTTCTATTTAAAATATCTTCGAAAAATCGAAGAAATTTTCATTGAATAGAAGTATCAGATGTGTGCCTGTATTAGTGAAAAACTTTAAATATATTGAGTTTTCTCGCACTTTTATAAGGAAAAAAATTTAACGCTGTTTTTAAGAAAATACGCATTTTATTCTTCATAGCGGATTTTGAAAAACAAAAGTTGGTCACACTGGTTTACATTTATTTTTCATTTCTTATATACTACAGTTCTACGTTAATGTGCGCTCTCGAATCGTAGTAAAATTTTGTATAATATTTTTGCATTTCGTGCTATCGTGCAATTATACTAGACTTAGAGAATCACCCTAAAATGTTTCCAAATGCTACTGCAAAATTATTCAAAATGCATATTCAAAATATATCAGTTCATATTGCAATATTCCAATGTGTGAAAATATTGTAGTGCAGTATTGAAGTTCTTGAAAATATTGCAGCCCATCTATATAGAATATAATGTGTATTGAAATCTTTTCATTAAAATAAAATATTTTTAACAAGCTATAATCTCTTGATAGTTCTTCTGCTATTGGGTATAAATTTTCGAGCAATTTGTATCTAAACATAATAAATATCGTATAAGTTAACACTACCCAACCAATTGCAACTTTTCTTTTACGTTAGGCGGCTCATACGCCATTTTTATATAATTAACATGTTTTAAGTCAAAAAACATGACGCCATTGTGATCAGAGAAATGATGTATGATGTGACTGACCACATTTTCGTGTTGAGATCGATACTTTTATTCGAAACAAGTAATGAGTAAAATTATCGATAATATGTCGGTATTGTATCAACACTAATTGTAACTAATTTGTGAGTATTCAAGTCTGGCACATACAAAACGAGAGAATAGGATAACCATGCAGGGCTAGGCTGTCATAATATTTTTATCTTTTGCCTTTAACTTATCGGCTGAATTGCCTATGGAATCATAGAATACATCTTCCTTAGACAATTGAAAATAAGTATTTATTTAGACTCCAAATATAAAGAAAGGACCAATTGAACTAAGATTGAGATTAAGACGGAGATTAAAGTTTCAAAATCAAATCATTGTCTAAACTTAGCTCGAATAAAATCGCTTCTTTTTTACTTCAAGTCGTCAAACATTAACATTAAATAAAACATCGGCAAAAATGATAAGAAATCAACTTTTTATCGATCATGATAACCAACATAACGTACCCAATAACAATGATTACGATTCATCAAGCATAATATGCTTGCCGCTAGTACATTATAAAAACAAGTTTTTACTAGACATTTCAGTGAGAGATGGTAGAGGGATGTAGCTTTCCATATTCATTACTAGCCTCATTTGCATTTCAACCTTAGAAATTCAATGTTGTTTGAGGAAAAGATATATTGTTGTTCGAAAGATAAAAAAAAACATACTTGCATCAGTTTTTATAATTATACTGCCGAGCTCTAAATTTCTAAACCTATTGTTCTTCATGACCCGTATTTGCCCCTAGTCTGTCCTTATGGGCAGCTACTTAACCTAGCCTAAATCTATTGTTTACCATCTCTCTTTAAGTATTCCCTCCGTATTTAATTTATTTTTTTATATTTGTACCATATATGCAACTGGATATTTAAACAATTCTAATAACAACAAAGTCCTGAAACTTTTTAAGGTTCTGTATCAAAATTTAATACGAAGACTCCCATTGACATTCCTGTGCAGAGGCCAGGAACTATTGAGTTTTCATATGGAGGTTATGCAGTATCTTCAGGTTATCTCAATAGTAAGAACCGAAAAAAAATTGTATATTTGATGACATCCCCGCATGGTGGCAAAGAGCCTCTGTTGGGTCAGGTACTTTTCTCTTCATATTTGTGCATTACTCATTAAAATATTAAATAACCATTTATTTATTTCCTTAATAGGCAGTTATATTTGATTTTTCCAGACATAAGATCCCAATCAAAGAATTAGAGGGTCAACAATTTGGTGAATTTTTTGGTTATGCTGCGCTCGTAGTAGATGTTAATGGTGATGGTTTAGATGATATATTAATATCGGCACCACGACACAGTGTAAGTGGGCGTTTTGATGTTGGCGTGGTATATTCCTTCCTAAATAAAGGCGATGTAAGTTGGTAGCCCTGAAATATATAAAACTACAGACACAACTTTCTAAACCATTTTTATATATGCAATATTATTTCTAGTATAATTTCGAACGCCAAATTATTAAGTCACCATTTGCAGATAATAGATGCTTTGGCACTACTATATCCCCATTGGGAGATATCAATTTAGATGGTTATAAAGGTATTACAACCCCACGAAATAGTTAAAAAAAAAACCACTCATATTTAATATTCAATCCAAGATATTGCAATTGGCGCTCCCTTTGGTACTGCTGGCTATAATGGAGCTGTGGCAATCTTTCTAGGCACTGCAAATGGCCTCAGTTTAACGCCTTCACAAATACTAAACTTAACCCTTAATACCCCGGCAGACACTAGCATGTTTGGACATGGTCTTTCGAAAGGCGTCGATATCGATCAGAATGGTTTCAATGATTTAGCAATAGGCGCTCCTGAAGTCGAAACAGTTTACATTTATAAATCATATCCGGTAGTAAAAATTAATGCTACTATTAATGCGGAACCTAAAGAAATTATATTGAATGCAAATCTAAATAAAACAGGAAAACTTCAGATTCACATTTGCTATAATATTTTGACGAATTCTACTCAAATAAAAGAGGTTGGCTTAAAATTCAATGTAAAATTGGATGCTGATAAAATTAATATTGGTTTGAAAAGAATTGTACTGGATGGATTCAACAGCTATCGATTGGAAAAGAATGTCATAGCTGGACTTAGTCCACGGTGTGAAAATTTTAGCGCTACTGTGAAGCAGCAAACACAACTGCTGCCAATTGTTATGGAACTGGAATACAGATTACAAAATGATACTCAAGTATATAGTAGTAATAATGGTAAGTAATGCGTAATAAAAATATTTAATCGTAGAGTTTTACCCTGTATTTTGATACTCAAATAAGCAGTGACTACAAAGTAATGGCTGCTTTACTTCGGTTCGGATTGATTTTACTTTCGAAGCGAAATGCAACGAGGGTTTTCATTTTCTTTATCGATTTCAAATTTAATAACTAACATAAATCTTTACAGATTTTTGTGAAAATTGTCAAGTCGTAGATCCTAGTTATCCACGTGTAACACGCAATACTATAAAATATAGACACAATTGTCATAACATCGATTGTTTAGTTGATCTGAAAGTTGAAGGTGTTGAAATGCCGTAAGTATCTTATAAAAACATTTATATTACAACCAGTTCATAATGATTTGTTTACTTTTCACCACTCAAGCAATCATTTTACACTTGGCGAATCGAATAATCTCACCGTAAAATATAAAATCGAAAATGCTGGCGATTTTGCATTTTATACACAAATCGAAGTGACAACTAATTTAAATCTACCAATTGCAGTAATATCTTCAGATTGTAAGATTGATTTGCAATCAAAGTTGGTTTGTGATTTAGCCAAAGCGACCTACTTTAAGAAGAGTATGATATTGGAAGTTAGCTTTGACGTAAGTAACGTTGGTAATGCAATGGAATTGGAAATACAAGCAGAGGTTTCTAGTTCCGGGAGTGAAATAACACTTGATGACAATACGATTAAGAATAAAATTGGCATCCGACGAGTTATGGCTATCGAAATCTCTGGGTAAGCTAACGTACTAATTAAAAAGAAAATTTTTGTGAATGTAAATAAATTTTACAGACAACCAAATGAAACATTCGTGCAGTTGGAAAATTGGAATGATAATGCTTGGCGGTCTAAAAAATATAAGGTTTATCTTACTTTTATTATTATTAAGTTGTGAATAGATGAAACCCCATACCTGCAATGAAAATATTCCGCTTGGTCGAAAGACTTCAATAATTTAACTCATTATTGCCTTACCAGCACTTTGCCCAAGCATATAGCTTCATATATTTGACCTATGACTTGTTTGGCGACCTTTTATTGTTAAAAGATTCATTTTGAGAAAAAGAAAAAAGGATTTTTTTTCATATCAGACACGTTTTCGCGAACTTCTATATTTTCAGTCATTTTTCATAGAAACAAACAAAACCAAACAAAAATAAACAAAAAAATAATTAAATTGAGCTTGGACAGTACTTCAAACGAATTTTCAAAATATATGTTCATATCACTAAAAACTAATTTCTACAACGAACGATTATAAATTCAAACCTCGTTCAACTCGTACTGGGCGCATCCTCATTACTGCTCTCGGTCGTCTCATTCGTTCACTCCCAAAATATAATTTTTGTTAATTAATTTTGATAAATTTCACAACAAATATTTTCGCAAGGTGCAGTTCGATAGTAAGCTCAATTTATTTTCGAAGATTTGTCAGCCTTTGCTTTTGATCAAAAAATTAACACAATGCCATGAAAAAGCAGCGCTTTGTTAATGGAGTGCAACTAATTTTCGATGACATTAAAATTATCAATTCACTGCATAAGGCTTGTCAGACTTAAGCTCGCTGCGTAGGTGAGAGTCGCTGTTCAACTTCAAAATTATAGCTAAAACAGCTAAACTCGATTTTCAAAAAAGCTTAAACACAATTTCTGTAGGAGATAAAACTAGCTAGAAAATCGCTAAACTGGCAACACTGATTGTCACTCCCCTTCCCCTCTATCTCTCAAAAGATCGAAGTTTTCTCTCTGTCTTTTTCGATCTTCTACATCATTCAACCGATTCAATGTAAAAAAATATTTACCTCTGGGTGTGGAATGAGACACACAGAGTTTTGGTGGCATATACTCCGTCTAAAATATGTTAATTTTTATTTTTCTAAATATTTAATAACTTGCCTGTATTTTCAGATGGAAAACCATGGACCAAGTCCTTTAGCAGAATTTTATCTATGGGTTATAATACCGATTTATATTCGATATTCGCCAAACAACATAAAACATAATGATTTTACCCAATTTTTGAGTTATACGCAGACCAGCCTCTACGTCATTATGGATGGTCATCACTATTCGCCATTATCATTCCACGCATATGAAAATACACAATTATCACTTTACCCATATGAAAATATCTACGATATGAAAAAATATAATTTGCCAGAAAAGCATTCACTATTCTTGAATTGTTCAAATTCAGAAGATTCAGTGAGATGTGCTAGGGCGCTTATTAGGTTGCCAGCTTTTGAGCCGAAGCAAATTATGACGCTTGAACTGAAATATGAAATTGCTATTAAAGCTATGAAAGATATTATGTTGGAAAAATTTAAATATTTTAGCTTTATGCCTTATGTGGGTATTAAATCGAGTTTTCCAATAGAAGCGTAAGTATTTTCTCTGAATTCTTATTTAAAAAGAAAAAAATGTTGCTAATGTCTTTTCATTATATTTCAAGTAAATTAAATATAACTTTTTCGAATGTGGAACCCATTATAATTGTGAATGAAATTAAAAAAACGACACCATTATGGATTTATTTGGTGGCAACGTTGGGTGGTCTGACATTTTTAACTCTATTGATATTAGCATTGAAAAAGGTAAATAGTTTTATGAAAATATTTGTATAACACTCTCAGGAAAGGTTTAATTTGGCACGTATTGAATTAGCAGTGAATGAATAAGTAACACGATTCTTCCAGCTTCAAAATTTATCATAAAAAGAAAAACACATTTTGATAGGTCTTTAAAATTTTTCCTAAATGTATCTCTCAGATAACTTTACAAGAATGAAAAAAGAAAAGTTCTGCAAAACAAATATGAGATAAATCTCTGCAACAAAGAATTGAAATATAATGCTTCTTCACAATAAATCATTCCAATATAAAAGCTTTTCTCCAATTAACCCTATTCGATCTCTGAAACATTGAATATCTCGCGAACTAGAAATGTCCATATGAGCCCTTTTCTGTGAGGTTAAATATATATTATACATTTTTATCAGTTTTTTCCTAATATATAATTACTTCCTATTATTAGATGGGATTCTTTAAACGTCAGACTAAAGAAGATATGCAAAAAATGTTGGATACAAAAATAGAAGTTGCCAAAATGAAAGAAGAAATCGAAAAAATTTCAGATGTAGAAGGTCCTTAAAGCTTAAATCGAAAACATTTTGCTGTAACTGAGAGGACGGCTCTACAAAAGTTTAAGTTGTGGAGCCATTTAAAATATTTGGTAACCTTTTTCGATCTATTGAATGAAACGAGCTTTTCCATGTCTGGTTAACTTAATATACAAAACAAAAAGTCATTGCTGTCTCCTCTTAAAACCTAAACTAAACTTGGTTTATTTTATGAAGATTTTCAACCAATTTCAAACATGACGGAAATTACTTTAATTTTAGTGGAAACCGCAAAAAATTTCCAAATGTTCTGATGCAAAACCTTATCATTTGTGAATTCCTATTATTTATTACCTATTATTTTATAAATTTTTTTTAAATGATTTTGCTCGCGGCAGTTGATCGTTGCAGCCGAAATACTTTGGGAATCCGCAGAAAATAAACCAAGCTTAATTTTTAGGAGGTGTAACACCAAATTTTTTTTCCTGAAGTAGCTTAATACACGAATAATAAAAAAGAAAAAAGAGGGTCTGCTTTAAAATATAATAAGACGTTTTGAAAAAAGCTTTTTTGATACAAAAAACAGACACTATTCATACCAGATATCAGGAAAACCTGACCAACATTTACTATGGAGTTGAAGAAGAATAGCAACAAGTTTATGGAACAGTAGGGGAGTTCCTTTCAGTAATACGATTCAATGAAGGTATTGTCTAGTAATTCTCATCTATTTCACTATATTTATTTTATCAATTATCACAAAGATTACTAATGAGAAACCGTAGCGGGTTCAAAAACGACTGTCTGATCTGCTTGATCTATAAACTTTCGTTATTCTTCTAGCATAATATGTTCATTTAGCCTATATATTTTAATAACACAAGTGTTCGCTTAAAAATCAAATAGCCATAAGTAAAAGAATTAATTTTCAATCGCTCACGAATATATTTTTTTGCACTGTGTGTAAGATATAAACTAAACCGTTATTATAGCATTTTTTTTTTTTTGGTTTCTTTTATTAAAATCTTAACAAATAATTATAATTTTTTATAAATTTCCTAAATTGTTTCTTTAAATGAGCACAATCAATATTGTATTTTATTTTAAAATAATAGTGTGCAATCGGAGACAAAGCAATTAACTAAAAACATATCATTAAAAAATGTCTATTAAGTAGAAAACTTAGATTTTGTTATTATTATAAGATAAGGGTTGAGCAAAGCTCAATTTGTAGGCTTTGTAATGAGGAAGACGAATCATCAGAACATATTTTAGCTCAATGTGGAGCACTGATCCACAAAAGAAGGAAATGTCTGGGCATGCACCAAGTGCCCAGTACCAAACTGGCATCCATAGATCCGGGCGCAATACTCAAATTCTTGAGGGAGACTGGACTGGATGAGGTACTCTAGGCAGATTAGACTAGATAGAAAAGAGGGACGTACAATAGATCTTATAGGTCGCGGTACAACGACAGAAACCTCTATAATACAATACAATACAATTATAAGATCTATTATATCCCTTCATGGACCAACAATATTCCCATAAATCCAACCCACAATAGATATTTTAGTATTGATCTTACTTCTTCTGCTGTTCTTCTGCTTCTGCTTCTTACTGTTTTGGGATTTTGAACTAGATTATAATTAACCATTCTAGGTTATGCCCCTTTTATTTTCCACTGGGAGAAATTATTAAACAGGAAAGTCTTTAATTCTTTTCGGTACTAGCGAGTAGTATAATGGGGAGTGCGGAGCTTTCTGTGTAAATGTTTCGCAAATGTTATGAAGTCAAAGATATATGCAAGTACAACCTTGTGCAAATTAATGTGGACAAAACAATTTTTCTTTAAAAAATGTTTTAATTCATTGAAAAATAAAATCAGTAACAAATCGGTGTGTCTACTCTTGGCTTCCAGCATCATCTTAAGCTGTTTTGGTATAGATTCTGCGAACAATTTGCAAGTGTTAAAGAATTTCTCATCTCGGTAACACAACACATTCACTGTTCGAGTAGCTTGATTTTGTTTGCGCAATACATTTTTTTAAGTCTCACTTGGCAGATGGACCACAAATTCTTGATTGGATTGAAGTCCAGATCAATCTGAAAGGGTTTCTCAGGTGTCTTTATTCAAGGCATGCATCACCACTTTGTTAGGTAGTCCGATGATGATCAACTTCCAATAGCTCACATTCAGCAGTCATTTAAACACTCTAAGAAATAAAAGTTTTGGGACAGGATTATTTGTACCTATAACAGTAATGATAAACAGCGAAATGGCATAATTGCAAGATCGAATGTTCCCTGAACTTTCAGAGATAAATTTGGAAAACCCAATTTTTAGCAAGATCTGACACCCTGCCATTCATCCAAAATTGTGGAAATATTCTTCGCTGACAGCGGGGTAACCATTTTGGGTTGGCTTAGTAATTCGCTGGTTCTCAACCTAATTGAGAATTTGTGGTAAATTTACAATGCGAGATTTAGAAAGATGGGTTACCCAAACAAAATCAAGTTAAGCGAACAGTGAATGAAGTGTGGTAAAGAGATGAGAAAACCTATGATACCTGCAAATTCTTAATAGAATCTATGCCAAAACGTATAAAGATGATGCTGGAAACCAAGGTTGGACACACTAAACAATAATTATTGCGATATGCCACTTAATTTATTTTGTTGTATGAATTAAACACATTTTCAAAGAATTTTCTTTCAATATCTCTATTCAGTGAAGATATTTGGAATCAAATCCGTAATTCTGGGTTATGATTTCAAATATTTGTAGCTTATATAGGATATTGAAAGATTAAGAACTATCACTAAGATCACTGATGAGGAATTGTGGCGGATTCCGAAACGGCCGTCTGATTTGCCCGTCTCTATATACATTGTTGTTGTGATGACTACATTTGTTCATTAAGCCTGTTTATATATAACTTCAAATAACGAAATTGACATGAACTTGAGTCATGACTTTGAAAATTAACCTCTAGATTTAATTTTCATAGTCTCCAAAAAAAACTATCATTAACTGATCGAATGGGGACCGTTCAGAAAAAATGACACCTAGAATCATTTTCTCACAAACACACACACTCTCCCATGTACTAGACTTTCAAATAACGAACTGTTATGCAGACTAGCTACAATGGGAAAAAAACAACAACATAAGTGTATAGAACGGTAGTGGTAGTTTCTTTCAATATCTCTATTCAGTGAAGATATTTGGAATCAAATCCGTAATTCTGGGTTATGATTTCAAATATTTGTAGCTTATATAGGATATTGAAAGATTAAGAACTATCACTAAGATCACTGATGAGGAATTGTGGCGGATTCCGAAACGGCCGTCTGATTTGCCCGTCTCTATATACATTGTTGTTGTGATGACTACATTTGTTCATTAAGCCTGTTTATATATAACTTCAAATAACGAAATTGACATGAACTTGAGTCATGACTTTGAAAATTAACCTCTAGATTTAATTTTCATAGTCTCCAAAAAAAAGAAAAATTGTCTTGTCCACATTAATTTGCACCGATTTTCAAATCTTCATTAATTAAGTAATTTTTAAGGAGAAAAAATTAAAAATAATTTCAGTTTTATTTAAGAAAAATTAAATTTTCAATAAAAGCCATTTATAAACTTTTGGTGCGGTATAGCAAAATACAATTGTATTAAAGAAAATAATGTAGCTTAATGTTTTTATTGTTTTTTTTCAGCATTTTGTATAAGGGGCCGTTCACATATAACGTAACGCAATTTTTGACCAATTTTGACCCCTTCCACCCTGGTAGTAACACATCATAACAAAACGGCAAACAAAGTCATCGGTATTTGATAGTACAAAATCGATGTTACGTAACGCAACTAATGATCCCTATCCCCCATATAACACCTCGTAATAAATTGTCGGACCCCTCCTCGCGCGTTACGTAATATGTGAACGGCCCATAAGAAAATGGGCATGATTTCAAATACTCGTCTAGCGATAAGACGGCCCCTATACTAACATAGCGCTCCCAAAGGCCCATTCTTGTGTTTCATTAAATTTCGGTAACTGAAAATTAGATTTTGAATACTTGCACAAATTTTTGATGGGATTCGGATCTAATTGCTGTAGGGGCTATCCCAAAAATGAGACTTGGCATTTGCTAGAAACTCAAGTGTCTATTGACTCTGTCCTTTAATCAAGAAGAATACAATTCGGGAAAAATACTAACACGACCATCTTAACCTGGGTTTTGTGCATATTTATTTTGCTTTATTCCAATTATTTATAGTGATTCTATCAAATTGTGGTTTTATGCTCCGTTCTTGCCACCGTAAAGGATCCTGGGAAGTGAATATTTAGCAGAAGATGAGTCTTCTCTTCCTTGCTTTAAGTAAAGTTTTCACCGCTCTTTTTCAATCAGGTGGCCATTTACAAGAAGTTTAGTAGATATTTAAGTTTGTTTTTTTTTTTTAAGATATTGTTGTTATTTTTATTTCCGCTTACATTTTTCTATATTATTGCATTCCCTTTATATTTATATGTTATTATCTATAAGTATTATTACACTTTAGTTAATTAATTTATTATAATGACTAGTGCTAGCATATAAGAACATGATTTCTTTTTGTGCTAGAATTTAATTCTAATAAATAAATAAAGGAAAAATAGTAAAATCATTGTTTATAAATAATTTTAAAAAAAATTTGAGTATTTTGTTATGTTTGTTGTGTCGAAATTTTTTGCTTACGGTAAGGGCTAATTAACAGTTCTCATCATCATCAAATCTATTGTGCTGCCATCTATCTGAGGTAAAAAAGAGGTAATCGAAATTTTTGTTTATATGAGTCTATCCTGCTGAGACGCTTTTTTAACGTAAAATGTTTTTTTAAATTAGTTTATAATTCGTAAAAATACAATGAATTTTGATGATATTTAAAAAACGACTTGCCTCTAAAACTAAAATTTACACATATTCCTCCAGGGACCGTAATTCTATGATTTTTATTTTTTCGATATGGCATAAACACTATTTTTAATTTTTTTGTTTCTGCTCAACAGAAAAAATAAATTGATGATTTTCATTTTTTTTTTCCTCGAGGATAAAAATTATTGTTTGAGGTTTATTTTTTTTTTTTTGGTTGGGAATAAAAATTATTTTTTGAGTTTTATTTTCTTGCTCGAGAATGAAAACTATTGATTGAGTTTAATTTTTATTTTTATTTTTTTTGAAACGAAAAATTCAAAACTTCATACAATTTTTTTATTGTGAAAATGGTGATAAATTTTTACTTGTTACTCTGTCTTCTATGAATCAACTATATATATAAAGAAAACAATCAACAATATAAAGAACTGCGTCGATATAACCATTAAAAATTTATTATAAATGTTAATTAATTTTAGAACACAATTTTTAAATTTTTCTGATGAAAAATTGTATATAGCATAAGATTGCTTAAAATCAGCCAAATAATGAGAGTGAATTTCATTGAAATTCTGAATTTCAAATTTGAATGGATACACGACAAAAAAAGAATTTTATTGAGAATCGAATTTTGTTTTTGACAGATTATAACTTTGGAGAATTAGAAGAATTTTTGTGTGTGTTTTGTGAAAATAAAATTAAATGAGAATGTTTCCTTTTAAATGGATTTGGGTAGCAAGAATTTACATAGATATTATGGATAATTGGCAATAAGTTGATCTTAGGCTCCATTATTTTATTTTTTCACTCCTTACCTTTGTTAACACGTTTGCGGACGTGAATGCTATAACATTCACTTTCATGGTGTCATAATATGGCGTGAGTGCTATAGCATTCAAATCCAGAATACAAATTTCGACATTCAATTCTATATAGCATCCACATAATCCACAACTGAACTGATCTATGTATCGAAGTGAATGCTTTAGTATTCAGTATATATAACTAGTAAAATGTGATATTGTTAGAACTTGGAAAAAACGTGTATAATAAAAATTTAAATATCTATACATTTATTAGTGTAACTACAATTTTATTCCTGAAGATCCAGAAGTACTACGATATCATATTATATATCAATTTAAAGAGCTTGATGAGTAGGTCAGCCAAAAATTTAAAATCAGTTAAGCCAAAATATTATCGTCGGAAGTTTTTTAAAATTCGCTCATTGAACAAAGCATTGCATTCATCATTGAAAAAATCATAGCTTAAGCGGGAGAGAGAGAAGACATGAGTAACGGCATCTCTCAGAATTATCTAACGAATTATCTCCTTACACAAATAACAAAACAAACATCAACGAGCAGTTTGCTTCTCTTTTGATATTTGTTTTTTCATAAAGAGATTTCTTGAACAAAAAAAAAAATAGCCCCAGTTACTGGGGCCTTACCGACTAGTTACTATTACTTTAAGAGAGCCGCCACGTGTCTCTTTTTGCACATCGATACAATTTTGAGTGTCTGCGAACGTGTTAACATTTAAAAATGTAACACAAAAGCAGCTGTTATAAGAAAAATAACAATTGTTTGTAAAATGCCAACAAAAAATAATAGATCATGTATTTTCCGTTTTTTACAACCATGTGTATTAGGGTTGCTGAGTTACTTTCAGCATTTCAAGTAAGTTTCATTGAAATGCATCTGAAGTTCAGAATTTAATTTGACAGTTTTTGTATGGCGAAATTCCGCATTGCAGATGCATTTCAACGAAATGCCAATTTGCTTGAAATTCCCTCTCGTGTGTCCGCACAATAATTACCGAAAATGACTGTTCCGTGAAAAATAATACAATTTTGTAAAACGTTTTTTATTTATACCAACAACAACTCTTTGATAAGTTTTTATTGCTAATTTTTTCATTCGTAAACGATAGAGTAATGGGAAAAAAATTACCACCGTACTCATAATAACAAATGGGTATGACGTTTTGAGTTCTTCGCTTCGAAAAAATTATAAAATTAAAACAATTATTTTAATTCTATTGCAAGGTTAGGTTAGGTTGGAGTGGCTGTCGAGAGACACACTTAGGCCTGAACGGCCCGTTGTGATACCACTTAGTTGAACCTACAGTTTAACGCCGATTCCGAACGGCGGTGTGGCGATTTTTTATCGGCTTGGTAGTTTTGCCATTACCAACCAATGTGTGTACTTGTACACTATCTTATAATTCTCATACACTTCATATTGATAGTGAATATACGGAAGTAATGAAAATTAACCACCAGACGAAGACGGGAATTGAACCCGAACCTCCCATATGTTAGTCTAGTGCACTATCCACTAGGCTATCGAGGTCGTCGTTCTATAGCAAGAAAAAAAAACATGAAGATTTTTATACCAAATCGAAAAAATAAAAATCTTTGAATAATAATTACTTTTAATTTTTTGAGCTAACTGTCAAAAAATAGAAATCTTTAATGGCTCCAATAAAGCATGCAACCAGTATTATTTTTGTATACTCAACTGTACTATCCGATACTTAGAACATGTCGAATTTTTCGCTTAAATTTGGAAAAATAATAAATATTTTCCGTCTCTTGTTTTACACACCGCTCTATGGTCTAATAATAGCAAGGCCACAGTAGAACTTGAATAGCCGCGACAGTAAACTCTTTTATTTGAATGGCATGTGAGACATGGCTCGTGAAAAAACCCCTTCTAGAAGCACCGAGAACGTTGGAAAATTTATTTTGTCCTTGTATATGTTATGGATTGGAGAACGTACTGGAGACGTAAAAGAACGCTGAGTTAGAAACGTCAGTTTTTCACTCAAAAACAAGAGAAAAAAGAGAAAAACCCTCAAGTTTAGGGAATCAATCGATGTTTTTGTTTATTTTCTTATGTATATATAACTACTGGTATAATTTCAATTATAAAAATGTCTGAAAAATCGAAAAAAAAAATTATTTGTGGTTGACTTTTATGATCTTGGAACGTAAGCTTACTTTTTGCACTGGTTCCTTGAATCGTTTAACACGGCATTTTCCAGGAACCTCCGTGTTATGCGGGGTCTACCTGTATTGTACGAAAAGATTTTCATCTTATGTACACTAAATATTTTAAATAAAATAATTACATAATTAAAGCAAAATTAAAAAAAAAATAATAAATATCTTACAAAAAGAAAATATATTGTTAAGAATCATCCCCTTTATGGCAGCTTCTAACATGAAGGTTTATGGAATTATAAATATTATTAAGTACCTATATTATTAAAATTAAAAATGTAACTAAAACTGGTTCATTATGAAAGATGTTGCATAATTCATAATAACAAAATGTTAGATTTAGCCAATACTTAGGTACATCACAATTTACTACGATAAACCCAAACCTACAAACAAAAATAATTCAAATTGTTTTTTTACTAAATATGATTAAATACTTCTTATATGTATGCGTAATTGTTGACTCAATATAGATTATATTTTTTTAGGCGGTACATACAACAATTTTTTTTTTTTTCTCAGAAATCTCATAAAAATTAATCCAAATGATAAATTCAAAGTTTTTAAAACTAAATAATATTGCGAAGATTAAAGAAATTTTAGTTTGTATTGAAATTTGCTTAGTGAAACATCATAAACAGCACAACGAATATGTTGCTGAAATTAATATTTATTTCTTTATTTATTTTACATTTCATAAATTCCAATGTAGTGCATTCATTTAATTTATCACCAGTGCCTAATTTAATTATAAAAGAACCGCAAAATACTTTGATTGCATCAAAAAATAAAAGCTCATATTTTGGATATTCGATTCTAATGCGTGAAAAAAGGTACGAAGTAGATATAAAAAGAAATGGTCAAATTATTCTGGAGTTAAAGGAGTTACGGGGGCAGACGATTTGGCCTCAGTTTAATTTAAGCATCCACAGTGTGAGAAACTCTGAAATTACAATATTTATCAGAAGAAGTGCTCAGACTATTTTTTGTCAAAGAATTATTAACATTTAAAAGTGGCATACCTTAATATATACAAACCTACGTAAAATAAATTACTTACTCCAAACATTTGTACATTAGAATAATTTTGGAAGGTGCCCTCTTAGCCCCACTAATCCATATAGCACAGAAATCTGTTCACTAGTATTCAAAAAATATATTTCCTGTGACTCACGGTTAAATACAATGAGCTAATCGTTAAGTACTAGGAATTAAGGAACCTTAAATTTTCTCCGGTTCCGAGAAGCAATTTTTGTTATTTGATTTATTGGTTTTTTACATGCATACATGCTAAAAATTCCATAAACACTAAACTATTGTTATTTAAAAAGCCTTCAGTCATAACGAAACTCACAAATGCATCGTCAACTCATAAAGCGTGTAAACTTGTCAAAATTTATATGAAACTTGATAGTCAGTTAACGTGTTTATGCAGTTTATAAGGTTTACAGAGCATTTACATACATACATCGACAAAAAACAGTTGTGACTGGCCTTTCCAGGACGATAATTTTTCAGGTTGCTGTACGTGCCATTATCATTGGCCATAATAGACTCAACCGTTATTTAAGAGCAGTGTTGCCTTTATCTAGAGGAAATCACAAATACATTTTTTCAAAAATAACAAGGTTCTGAAAGTGGTTTCTGATAGAACTCGTGGAAAAAAATTAAACGGGTCTCGGCATTTTAAAAGTTTACGTTTAATTTTTTTTTTTGCGTGGGCCTAAAGTTTGTCCATTTTTAACAGATTAAGTATAAGAAACTATAGGCCAACTTGTTAGTTTTGCATCAAAGCTTGTTTGTATGTTCAGCAACTTATAGTAGGGGAAAGGCTTGCAGGTTGAGACGGGTTTTATTTTTATGTCCAAAATTTGTTACTAAAAAAAATATCATAGAAAGCTATATACCGTTGCAAACGTAATATTTTGGGCTATATCTTTGCTGCAGAGAATAGTTGCATTGCTTAAAAAGTTACGGCCAGTTTTCCGAACATATGTTTTTGGCAAAAAAATTAATGACATGCAGGTTGAGACAGTCATAGTAATTGAGAAAATGTTTAAACAAAATTATGACGATGAATTTCAAAATATTATTGTTAATTTATTTACCATAAAAGCCTCAGCCATGAAGATGAGAAAAAAAGAAGAAATTTCAGTAATTTTCGTCAGAAAGATCGTCACCAGAATCGCAATTTCGGCACGTGAAATAACTTCGCGTTATGTTGGCACACTTTAAATGGAATGATTGTTGACACTTGTTGCATTCCACGGAATTTGTGATAGTTTGGCTGGTACATTCTTCATACATAACGCTCGTATCTTTTTTCGGACCAAAAACTGTATATTTCTACCAAAAATTTAAAAAAAAATTGTAAACCGATTTGAAAAAACTGAATATTTCGCGGTATGAATTTTTTTCAATGAAAATTAACAGGGAAAGCAATTTATCAATCATTTAAGTCGTTTTCGTTCATATCTCCTTCTGTAGTTGTATTGAATTTGTGCTTGGAAGAAATTTGACGAAGCGATTCCGGCTATGCTATGAGGTATTTATAGAAATCAATGCATGGATATTTAAAGCTAGATTTGATGATAAGAATCGCCTTCAATGTTTCCACTTCTTTCAAAAGTATACTCGCAACGAGTTGCCATTGTTCTCTCAGACGTTTTACATTGCGACTGATAAATTTAAATTTCCTAGCGTTCAAACATTTTATATTCGCCCTTATTATGGTTGTCGACGTCGACTGTCGAATGTTCGACAGCTATCAATCGGTAACACTGTATAGTCGAGTGTCGATTACGTAATCTATTACAAATCGGTATTTTAAGAGTCGAGTCGACTGTCGACTATTGAAAAAAGTGACAAATAAAATGTTTGTGGTCGACAGCCACTAAAAAATACTTTTTTTTTTAATGTAAAACCTTGGGGAAAGATTATAAAATAACAATGAAAGTAACAAAGGTAAACCAGTTTGAGAAATCAGTAGCGCATATGCAGAAAAATGTGCCAATGGCTAGGAATTTCAGTAAGGGCTTAGAAAAAGTAAAAATGAAGCGAGAGTGCGCTATTAAGTTAAACATGGGTGGCATAAGGTAAAAAATGCATTAATCAATTCTGTTGAAAATTTCGTAAGAATTATTAAGTGACACAGCAAACGTGAACAGGCGGAAACATTTTTAATAAAGAAAATTCAATCGCCATTAGGAGAATGTGTAGCCATTCATGTTCTTCGGTAAAATGTTAAGTCCAGCCGGGGTGGTCTTGGGTGCTACTCGAAATTCAGTAGGCGAAGAACTATTGTCTGACTCAGAACAAATTCCGTCTACGCATCCAATTACAGCAGGAAATCCAGTCTTATCGTAAAAATGCTGCTTCGCTTCTGCTTTCCGTTACCATAATTTCCCTTTCGGACCAATTTCCCTTTCTAAGATTGCGATGTCCTCTTCAAAAATTGAAGAAACTGTGATCTGCGTAAGAAGCATATGCGTGGTTTCGCGAAAATTGTGGATAAATCTAGAATACAATAACTTAAGAAACTCATTGATTTTATTTATAGGCTTCCTTATTCTGTATCTGACACTGTAAAATATTGGAGCGGTTTCGAATATTGCGGCGCAACTGCGATAACTTTGCTACTCGTCAGGAAAAAACATGGCGATACTGCCCATTTGCAGAATATTTCTCAAAATGTAGAAAAATTAATTTTTAAAATTAAACTAAACTTCAAAAAGTTTTTTCTTCTTTCTATTTTTCACAGTAGCGTTTTCTGCTCATTGCAATCTATTACAAATATTGACGAGCCGATTAGGATTCACAATTCCGATTTTAAGTCGACTCGACAACAAACTCGACGCTCGACAACCATAATAAGGATAAACGAGGTATTTTGGTAAAAAAGCGGTATGTAGTTTTGGAGTAGAAAAAACGGTGTACTACCGCGAAAAATTGTATGGATACGAGCGTTATTCATACATAATCAGAAATCAGAATAGCAATTCCGAACATAAACAAGCATTAAACTGAGGTCTCTGAGAACATATAATGATACATAGTGGTGGGCGCCAAAGGTTTAATATGTTGGAAAAAATTATTCTACGGAAAATTCTACTATAAGTTGCTGAACACACAAATAAGCTTTGATGCAAAACTAGCAGGTGGTTTCTTTTACTTAATCTGTTAGAAATAGGCAAACTTTAGGCCCGCTTAAAAAGAAAATTAGACGTAAACTTTTAAAACACCGAGACATCTATAATTTTTTTTTCTCGAGTTTTATCAGAATCCACTTTCAGAATATTGTTATTTTTTTGGGTGTTGAACTGTGTAATCGACGTATTTCCCTCTTACACCATTCATCGATACTGGTCGGCCTACCACAACGCTTAATCTCGCCATAACTACAGGGGTTTTTGAGGAAATTTGAAATCGTGTTTCTATGTCGATTTACTCTGGCAGCGATTTCGGCAATTTTTGTACCAGTTTCACGTAAACCCTCTATCAATTCAAGCTCCTCTTCTGGCAAATGTGCTGCTCGTGACATTCTAACGCAAAAACCACATTTGGTGTAAATATTATATTTTACAAATGTACACACTACTTTTACTTACGTGCTTCTAGTTAAAAAAATATGACAACTTCGCTTTACTTAACTTGTTCACTGTCAAATGCATACTAATCTCTGTTTTCACATATACTTAAAAAAAACTTGCGTACCCAAAAAAATATACCGTTACAAAGAGAGAAGATACCGGTAAAAACAAAAATGCACATATACATATTTCCCTGAAGTAATATCGAAAGACCTAGACAGAATAATCTTAAGGCAAAATATAATATAGGCAAGGTAATATTTTGGAAAAGGCCTATCGATATTTTGAAATTCAGGATTATGACCTTTAAATATAACAGCTATAGTTACATAAAAAAATATTTGTAACTATTTTTTATGCACATTTTTTTTTTTTGTTTGAAGTGTTATAATTGCCGCACCACGTGGTCTTACACAAAACGGAAAACACTCGAGTATTATTGAAAGTGATGTGATTTATAAATATCGCTTCTCAAATGAAACAATCGCTCCTTTTGTCTTTCTAAACACATTGAATAAAAAAAAAGGTGTTAATATTACAAATCAATGGTTGGGCGCATCGATGGATGGTGGAAGCAAAGAGGGTGAGAAATTTATAGTGTGTGCTCCACGAATTTCTGAAAATCCGTAAGTAAGATATTTTCTATTTGAAAAATTAAAATTTCTTTAAATTTCAAGTACAATCATAAAGGAAAAATACAAAAAATCAATATATGAGGGGAGTTTGTTATTGGAGTGAAAATTCATTGGAAATGAGACTGAACAATGGGATTATAAATCCTTTGGCGTCTAAAAGTATGTAAATTAATTAAATTTAATGTATTTTCTTATTCAACTTCACAAAACAAATTTTTTTTTTATATGAAATGAAAATAGAGAATCAAATAATAGAAACCACGGTAGGAAATCTATATTTATATGGAGTGGCAGAGCTAGGTATTAGCGCACACATAACTCGGAATAATGAATTTATAATTGGAGCACCTGGAGTTTATAATTGGGGAGGTAAGTATTACATATTAAAACTAATTTGTGAATATTCAAGTCAGGTACACACAAAACGTGAGAATAAAGTAACCATGCAGGGCTAGACTGTCATAATATTTATATAATTTGCCTTTAACTTATTGAAACAACTGAAAATAAGGATTAATTTAGACTCAAAATATAAAGAAAGAACTAATTAAACCAAGAATAAGAAGAGAAAACAATGCCCAGCTTCAAAATCGAATCATTGCTTTAGCTCTAATAAAATTGCTTTCAGTTCCATGTAGCTTATCACCTATTCCATTTAGAAAATTTGGTTAAAATATTTTCAACACATTTTTATTCAATATTTTAAAAAATTAAAAAGTTTAAAAATTCAAAATTTTACCGTTTTTTTGAAACCAAAAACAGTTTTGACTTTTTTTTTCAAAAAACAATGTTTTTTTTTTTGGGTGTCAAAAGAAAGCTCAGGTCTTTTCCTTTGAGAACTTTGAGATCTAAAAGTGGGTTGAAACTTGTTTATCTATCAAAATTAACGTTGAGTAACTTCAAACATCTATGACTTAAGGAGGACCTTTTGGTCTAGCGCCCTTGAATTTGACGACTTTTAGGATTTTTTTTAAAATGAAATAAAGAGCAAAAGTATTTAAATTTTGTAGATATATTTTATTACTTTAACAATATACAATAATAATAATAAAAAAAAATTATAATTTTAAGTAAACTAAAATTTGATTTTCGAATTTAAAATTTAAATTTTATAATTTCGTTCTCGTTCAAATTTAATGTGGTAACTAGTACAAAATAGGACTAAATTTTGTGCAAGTTTGAACCCGATCGATTTTAAAAGTAACTTAAGACGTAATCTCACATATACATATATATGGCGGGTTATCACTAACTTTTCAATACTATTATTAAATGTCAATAAAATATTTGATTCAAAAATGTAATTTGTTTTAAAAGAATATTTCTATTCATTTCTTTGATAATCTAAATGAGGCCGTCTTAATCTCGCCACTACTTTTCGCTTTGGTAGTCAAACTTTTTCTGATCTAAAAATTATATAGAGTAGCGCCAGCCAATTTCACCCCAGCTTTGTCCTAGGAGTCGCCGCATGCTGTTTTACATTCAAATACATTACTACGACATATATTTGATTAAAAAGCCAACAAAAATTATTTTCTTCATTTATAAAATAAACACAACTTTATATATTAGTCATTAATTAAAGAACAACAATTTTTTCTTATAGCTTTTTTTAATAGCTTAAATTTAATATTAGTAATCAAGTAAATTAAATTTCCTACTTCCGGAATAAATCGGATGAATAATTTTTATTTTATTCATGTTTTAAAAATAATTCATGCATCTGAAACAGCTGATTACGTATAATGTAAAGTATTTATAATACATACATACAAATGTTGGACAAATTTTATATGGCAGATATATGGGGTGATTTTTAAAATATACCTAAAATATAGACGGCCGTCTGATTTTGGCTGTCTCTATATGCACTGTTGTTTTTTTTACTGCATACGTTAATTAAACCTGTTACATATTATTTACTTTTACTACTTTTATTTTATTTCATATCCATCGAAATTTCGTAGGTGTGGAGACAGATCCATAGAGATAAAATTGGGGCCCGGAAACAGTGGCCTTTTTTTTTGTTGGAACTACAAAGAAGTATTCAAGAATACAGCACTCCGTCAAGTTTTAAGTCCATTATACTATATCCTGTGTTCCCTTTTGCTATTCTTTAAATTTCCAAGATTTATAATAAATCTTAGCTGATCCTGCGGTGTTAAAGAGCTCAAGTGTTCGTCGCTCAACACTTCAGTGCCAAATATGCTTACTCTGATCCCACAGAAAGCGGGACAGATACTAAGAAAGTGGTCTGTCGTCTCTTCACATTTTTCCTCTGAACCTCAGGAAGCACAGAAGGTCCTAGCTACCAGGCCAATCATATTGAAATGTTTGGCCCAAGAAAAGTGACCTGTATATAATCCCACCAGAAAGTCTGTTAAACGCGTCAAGATAACAAGTAACATGATCTGTGTCTGTTTAAAGCCCCTCAGTTCCTCACATTTACGATTGTGGGTCAAATCGACTCACTCATTTATGGTGGTCTTGATGGCTGTTTAACATAAAGAGACTACAGGTTTTGGGCCCAAGAAATCAGTTTGCGAACTCGTTCTGGCTACGAGGTCAGCAGATTTGTTTCCTGAAGTGCCGGGGAATTGAATCTGCCGGATTGTCCAGGAACCCAGGCTATTGTGTTTTCCAACAATTGAAAAACAGAAGTATACAACCCAAGAGAGAAGTGAAGGTGAACTCCATTAATTTCAATGAAGACACCAGAATCCGAAAACTATTCTGTTTTGGAGGCGTTAGTGGAAATGCGCTTGCAATCAACTCCCGGTATAGATTGTGAACTTAGGTATAGAATACAAAATTAGTCATTTGGAAATCAAATTGTCTGAATGGTACTTCAACGCAACATGATACAGCTTAAAATTCAATTAATTTCCATCCAATTATTTCGCGCTCTTCCTCAGAATGTCATTCTTCAATTAATGGATATTAAAACGGGAAAAGTTGGTATGATTTCTAGAAAAAAAATGCTTGGTTGTATTTTTAGGCTTTAGTGGAAAAATCCGGGACCCTTGAAAGCCCTAGACCCGAGGAGAATTAAACTCGAACTCAAAATAAGTTTTTTATGAGTTGAACCAAATCTCTTCTTTTTTTTTGAAAAATGTAAAAACGATTGTCTGCTTGTCCAGTTAATATGGCAAACAATAATTACACAGTCCAACAAATTAAGACTTTTTGGCTGCAACTGAATAGCCACCCAAAAATCCTGAAAGTGAATATTGTGTAGACCATTTTTGTAAAACAAACTTATAGTCCAGCACGTCTCAATTTTTTTTTTACAGAGGGTCAAAGTTTTCTTAAAAAGTGTTATAAATTGTTATCTGAATAAAATCTTATTGGCGAACTTGTATGGTAGAATTTTACAAGGGTCATTTCTGTAGATCATTTTAACCCTTTAGTTCCTCTTTTTATGGGACAATTTGACCTCTTTTTTGATGAACACCTGAAAAGTCCTTTCAAAAGAGACATTTAATTATTAAAATATTCCACAAAAATATTTGTTAGAAAATTTTACTAGGGGTTACCAAAGACATAAGTCATATATAACGGTTACTAAAAGAAAATAGCAGCCTACCAACATAAATAAAATATACTATAATGCGAATTCAGCATTATGATTAATTTAGAGAACTGTAACATTCATTTTGGCCAACAAGGGGACGTCCCGAGGTGTCCGGCGCCGATTTTTCTGATTTTCATAAATGTTGTAGGGACGAAAATCTAATAGACACGTAGGGTATATTCGGCCATACAGTATTGCAACATTTCCAAAAACAAAAGAGTTTAAAACGCCAATATTTGTTTGCTGATCGCGCATTTAACAGCAAGGTACTGTTGCAGAGATGCTCCTTCTTGCCGCTAATGCTTGACCAGCAGCCAGTACATTTTGAACGTTTTTGCTTCTGCAAATGCTGCAGTAATGCATAACCGAACATACGCGTATTTTTTTATCGGTGGAAAAACGGTTTTAAGTTGAGTTCCAACTCCCTAAGTAGTGGGTGTAAAAGTAGGGGTTCTAAAAGTAGGAAATTTTAGAAAAAAATTTTGTCGAAAATTTTCATACCAAAAGTTATATATTCAACTTGAGAAAGTGGGATATTGACCTGCTATAAAGGCGGTGACGGGGCACTGGCATTTTCTACGTCAATGACTTGAATTAAACCGGCAGATCACATACCAAGCGCGTGTTAGTTCTGCGTAAATTACAATTTTGATAGAAGTAAAAACACTATTTCCTTTTATTATATTATATATATATATATTTCCGTTAACCGTTATATATATGACTTTTATGTCTTCCGTGACCCCTAGTGAAATTTTCTGGCAAATATTTTTGTGAAATATTTTAATCCTTAAATGTCTCTTTTGAAAGAACTTTTCAGGTGTTCATCAAAAAGAAGTCAAATTGTCCCATAAAGAGGAACTAAAGGGTTAAAATGTTCTACAGAAATTACTCTTGTAAAATTCTACCATAAAACTTTGCCAATAAGATTTTCCTCAGACATCAATTTATAACATTTTTAGCACTTAGTATTCAGCTCTTTTCGACCAAAATAAGAAAACTTTGACCCACTGTAAGAAAATGAGACATGCTGGACTATAAGTTTGTTTCACAAAAATGGTCTATAAAATATTCCCTTTCAGGATTATAGGGTGGCTATTCTGTTGCAAAAATGCTGTTGGACTGTGTTATTTGAGAGAAAAGAGGTGTGCTATACATTATAAAAACAAAATATTTTTTGTCATTTCAACTGCGGTGGGAGATAGTATACCATGGAAGGGATGTGTCCTTTCCAGATTCATTACTGGCCTCATTTAAATTTCAGTTTTAGACATTCAATATTGCTTGAGTTGCTTAAATACTCGCCGATACAGAAAATGCATATTCAAAAGTTTTTATGGTCATACTGCCGATTTCTTAACTTTTTAACTTATTGCTAACTATCTCTCTTGAAGTATTTCCACCATATTTCTTTTTTTATATTTTGTGCCATATACCATATAGATATTCAAACGATTCTAATTACAATGTACTAAAACTTTTTAAGGTTCTGTATTAAAATTTAATGCGAAGAATCCCATTGACGATTCAGTGCAGACGTCACGATTATATCAGTTATCATATGGAGGTTATGCAGTATCTTCAGGTTATCTCAATAGCAACAATCGGACAGATATTTTATATCTGATGACATTGCCGCATGGTGGCAAAGAGCCACTGTTGGGTCAGGTACTTTTCTCTTCATATTTGTGCATTACCCATTAAAACATTAAATAACCATTTATTTATTTATTTAATAGGCAGTTATATTTGATTTTTCCAGACGTAAGATCCCAATCAAAGAATTAGAGGGTCAACAATTTGGTGAATTTTTTGGTTATGCTGCGCTGGTAGTAGATGTTAATGGTGACGGTTTAGATGATATATTAATATCGGCACCACGACACAGTGTAAGTGGGCGTTTTGATGTTGGCGTGGTATATTCCTTCCTAAATAAAGGCGATGTAAGTTGGTAGCCCTGAAATATATAAAACTACAGACACAACTTTCTAAACCATTTTTATATATGCAATATTATTTCTAGTATAATTTCGAACGCCAAATTATTAAGTCACCATTTGCAGATAATAGATGCTTTGGCACTACTATATCCCCATTGGGAGATATCAATTTAGATGGTTATAAAGGTATTACAACCCCACGAAATAGTTAAAAAAAACCCACTCATATTTAATATTCAATCCAAGATATTGCAATTGGCGCTCCCTTTGGTACTGCTGGCTATAATGGAGCTGTGGCAATCTTTCTAGGCACTGCAAATGGCCTCAGTTTAACGCCTTCACAAATACTAAACTTAACCCTTAATACCCCGGTAGACACCAGCATGTTTGGACATGGTCTTTCGAAAGGCGTCGATATCGATCAGAATGGTTTCAATGATTTAGCAATAGGCGCTCCTGAAGTCGAAACAGTTTACATTTATAAATCATATCCAGTAGTAAAAATTAATGCTACTATTAATGCGGAACCTAAAGAAATTATATTGAATGCAAATCTAAATAAAACAGGAAAACTTCAGATTCACATTTGCTATAATATTTTGACGAATTCTACTCAAATAAAAGAGGTTAGCTTAAAATTGAATGTGAAATTGGATGCTGATAAAATTAATATTGGTTTGAAAAGAATTTTACTGGATGGATTCAACAGCTATCGATTGGAAAAGAATGTCATAGCTGGACTTAGTCCACGGTGTGAAAATTTTAGCGCTACTGTGAAGCAGCAAACACAACTGCTGCCAATTGTTATGGAACTGGAATACAGATTGCAAAATGATACTAAAGTATATAGTAGTAATAATAGTAAGTAATGCATAATAAAAATATTTAATCGTAGAGTTTTACCCAGTATTTTGATACTCAAATAAGCAGTGACTACAAAGTAATGGCTGCTTTACTTCGGTTCGGATTGATTTTACTTTCGAAGCGAAATGCAACGAGGGTTTTCATTTTCTTTATCGATTTCAAATTTAATAACTAACATAAATCTTTACAGATTTTTGTGAAAATTGTCAAGTCGTAGATCCTAGTTATCCACGTGTAACACGCAATACTATAAAATATAGGCACAATTGTCATAACATCGATTGTTTAGTTGATCTGAAAGTTGAAGGTGTTGAAATGCCGTAAGTATCTTATAAAAACATTTATATTACAACCAGTTCATAATGATTTGTTTACTTTTCACCACTCAAGCAATCATTTTACACTTGGCGAATCGAATAATCTCACCGTAAAATATAAAATCGAAAATGCTGGCGATTTTGCATTTTATACACAAATCGAAGTGACAACTAATTTAAATCTACCAATTGCAGTAATATCTTCAGATTGTAAGATTGATTTGCAATCAAAGTTGGTTTGTGATTTAGCCAAAGCGACCTACTTTAAGAAGAGTATGATATTGGAAGTTAGCTTTGACGTAAGTAACGTTGGTAATGCAATGGAATTGGAAATACAAGCAGAGGTTTCTAGTTCCGGGAGTGAAATAACACTTGATGACAATACGATTAAGAATAAAATTGGCATCCGACGAGTTATGGCTATCGAAATCTCTGGGTAAGCTAACGTACTAATTAAAAAGAAAATTTTTGTGAATGTAAATAAATTTTACAGACAACCAAATGAAACATTCGTGCAGTTGGAAAATTGGAATGATAATGCTTGGCGGTCTAAAAAATATAAGGTTTATCTTACTTTTATTATTATTAAGTTGTGAATAGATGAAACCCCATACCTGCAATGAAAATATTCCGCTTGGTCGAAAGACTTCAATAATTTAACTCATTATTGCCTTACCAGCACTTTGCCCAAGCATATAGCTTCATATATTTGACCTATGACTTGTTTGGCGACCTTTTATTGTTAAAAGATTCATTTTGAGAAAAAGAAAAAAGGATTTTTTTTCATATCAGACACGTTTTCGCGAACTTCTATATTTTCAGTCATTTTTCATAGAAACAAACAAAACCAAACAAAAATAAACAAAAAAATAATTAAATTGAGCTTGGACAGTACTTCAAACGAATTTTCAAAATATATGTTCATATCACTAAAAACTAATTTCTACAACGAACGATTATAAATTCAAACCTCGTTCAACTCGTACTGGGCGCATCCTCATTACTGCTCTCGGTCGTCTCATTCGTTCACTCCCAAAATATAATTTTTGTTAATTAATTTTGATAAATTTCACAACAAATATTTTCGCAAGGTGCAGTTCGATAGTAAGCTCAATTTATTTTCGAAGATTTGTCAGCCTTTGCTTTTGATCAAAAAATTAACACAATGCCATGAAAAAGCAGCGCTTTGTTAATGGAGTGCAACTAATTTTCGATGACATTAAAATTATCAATTCACTGCATAAGGCTTGTCAGACTTAAGCTCGCTGCGTAGGTGAGAGTCGCTGTTCAACTTCAAAATTATAGCTAAAACAGCTAAACTCGATTTTCAAAAAAGCTTAAACACAATTTCTGTAGGAGATAAAACTAGCTAGAAAATCGCTAAACTGGCAACACTGATTGTCACTCCCCTTCCCCTCTATCTCTCAAAAGATCGAAGTTTTCTCTCTGTCTTTTTCGATCTTCTACATCATTCAACCGATTCAATGTAAAAAAATATTTACCTCTGGGTGTGGAATGAGACACACAGAGTTTTGGTGGCATATACTCCGTCTAAAATATGTTAATTTTTATTTTTCTAAATATTTAATAACTTGCCTGTATTTTCAGATGGAAAACCATGGACCAAGTCCTTTAGCAGAATTTTATCTATGGGTTATAATACCGATTTATATTCGATATTCGCCAAACAACATAAAACATAATGATTTTACCCAATTTTTGAGTTATACGCAGACCAGCCTCTACGTCATTATGGATGGTCATCACTATTCGCCATTATCATTCCACGCATATGAAAATACACAATTATCACTTTACCCATATGAAAATATCTACGATATGAAAAAATATAATTTGCCAGAAAAGCATTCACTATTCTTGAATTGTTCAAATTCAGAAGATTCAGTGAGATGTGCTAGGGCGCTTATTAGGTTGCCAGCTTTTGAGCCGAAGCAAATTATGACGCTTGAACTGAAATATGAAATTGCTATTAAAGCTATGAAAGATATTATGTTGGAAAAATTTAAATATTTTAGCTTTATGCCTTATGTGGGTATTAAATCGAGTTTTCCAATAGAAGCGTAAGTATTTTCTCTGAATTCTTATTTAAAAAGAAAAAAATGTTGCTAATGTCTTTTCATTATATTTCAAGTAAATTAAATATAACTTTTTCGAATGTGGAACCCATTATAATTGTGAATGAAATTAAAAAAACGACACCATTATGGATTTATTTGGTGGCAACGTTGGGTGGTCTGACATTTTTAACTCTATTGATATTAGCATTGAAAAAGGTAAATAGTTTTATGAAAATATTTGTATAACACTCTCAGGAAAGGTTTAATTTGGCACGTATTGAATTAGCAGTGAATGAATAAGTAACACGATTCTTCCAGCTTCAAAATTTATCATAAAAAGAAAAACACATTTTGATAGGTCTTTAAAATTTTTCCTAAATGTATCTCTCAGATAACTTTACAAGAATGAAAAAAGAAAAGTTCTGCAAAACAAATATGAGATAAATCTCTGCAACAAAGAATTGAAATATAATGCTTCTTCACAATAAATCATTCCAATATAAAAGCTTTTCTCCAATTAACCCTATTCGATCTCTGAAACATTGAATATCTCGCGAACTAGAAATGTCCATATGAGCCCTTTTCTGTGAGGTTAAATATATATTATACATTTTTATCAGTTTTTTCCTAATATATAATTACTTCCTATTATTAGATGGGATTCTTTAAACGTCAGACTAAAGAAGATATGCAAAAAATGTTGGATACAAAAATAGAAGTTGCCAAAATGAAAGAAGAAATCGAAAAAATTTCAGATGTAGAAGGTCCTTAAAGCTTAAATCGAAAACATTTTGCTGTAACTGAGAGGACGGCTCTACAAAAGTTTAAGTTGTGGAGCCATTTAAAATATTTGGTAACCTTTTTCGATCTATTGAATGAAACGAGCTTTTCCATGTCTGGTTAACTTAATATACAAAACAAAAAGTCATTGCTGTCTCCTCTTAAAACCTAAACTAAACTTGGTTTATTTTATGAAGATTTTCAACCAATTTCAAACATGACGGAAATTACTTTAATTTTAGTGGAAACCGCAAAAAATTTCCAAATGTTCTGATGCAAAACCTTATCATTTGTGAATTCCTATTATTTATTACCTATTATTTTATAAATTTTTTTTAAATGATTTTGCTCGCGGCAGTTGATCGTTGCAGCCGAAATACTTTGGGAATCCGCAGAAAATAAACCAAGCTTAATTTTTAGGAGGTGTAACACCAAATTTTTTTTCCTGAAGTAGCTTAATACACGAATAATAAAAAAGAAAAAAGAGGGTCTGCTTTAAAATATAATAAGACGTTTTGAAAAAAGCTTTTTTGATACAAAAAACAGACACTATTCATACCAGATATCAGGAAAACCTGACCAACATTTACTATGGAGTTGAAGAAGAATAGCAACAAGTTTATGGAACAGTAGGGGAGTTCCTTTCAGTAATACGATTCAATGAAGGTATTGTCTAGTAATTCTCATCTATTTCACTATATTTATTTTATCAATTATCACAAAGATTACTAATGAGAAACCGTAGCGGGTTCAAAAACGACTGTCTGATCTGCTTGATCTATAAACTTTCGTTATTCTTCTAGCATAATATGTTCATTTAGCCTATATATTTTAATAACACAAGTGTTCGCTTAAAAATCAAATAGCCATAAGTAAAAGAATTAATTTTCAATCGCTCACGAATATATTTTTTTGCACTGTGTGTAAGATATAAACTAAACCGTTATTATAGCATTTTTTTTTTTTTGGTTTCTTTTATTAAAATCTTAACAAATAATTATAATTTTTTATAAATTTCCTAAATTGTTTCTTTAAATGAGCACAATCAATATTGTATTTTATTTTAAAATAATAGTGTGCAATCGGAGACAAAGCAATTAACTAAAAACATATCATTAAAAAATGTCTATTAAGTAGAAAACTTAGATTTTGTTATTATTATAAGATAAGGGTTGAGCAAAGCTCAATTTGTAGGCTTTGTAATGAGGAAGACGAATCATCAGAACATATTTTAGCTCAATGTGGAGCACTGATCCACAAAAGAAGGAAATGTCTGGGCATGCACCAAGTGCCCAGTACCAAACTGGCATCCATAGATCCGGGCGCAATACTCAAATTCTTGAGGGAGACTGGACTGGATGAGGTACTCTAGGCAGATTAGACTAGATAGAAAAGAGGGACGTACAATAGATCTTATAGGTCGCGGTACAACGACAGAAACCTCTATAATACAATACAATACAATTATAAGATCTATTATATCCCTTCATGGACCAACAATATTCCCATAAATCCAACCCACAATAGATATTTTAGTATTGATCGTACTTCTTCTGCTGTTCTTCTGCTTCTGCTTCTTACTGTTTTGGGATTTTGAACTAGATTATAATTAACCATTCTAGGTTATGCCCCTTTTATTTTCCACTGGGAGAAATTATTAAACAGGAAAGTCTTTAATTCTTTTCGGTACTAGCGAGTAGTATAATGGGGAGTGCGGAGCTTTCTGTGTAAATGTTTCGCAAATGTTATGAAGTCAAAGATATATGCAAGTACAACCTTGTGCAAATTAATGTGGACAAAACAATTTTTCTTTAAAAAATGTTTTAATTCATTGAAAAATAAAATCAGTAACAAATCGGTGTGTCTACTCTTGGCTTCCAGCATCATCTTAAGCTGTTTTGGTATAGATTCTGCGAACAATTTGCAAGTGTTAAAGAATTTCTCATCTCGGTAACACAACACATTCACTGTTCGAGTAGCTTGATTTTGTTTGCGCAATACATTTTTTTAAGTCTCACTTGGCAGATGGACCACAAATTCTTGATTGGATTGAAGTCCAGATCAATCTGAAAGGGTTTCTCAGGTGTCTTTATTCAAGGCATGCATCACCACTTTGTTAGGTAGTCCGATGATGATCAACTTCCAATAGCTCACATTCAGCAGTCATTTAAACACTCTAAGAAATAAAAGTTTTGGGACAGGATTATTTGTACCTATAACAGTAATGATAAACAGCGAAATGGCATAATTGCAAGATCGAATGTTCCCTGAACTTTCAGAGATAAATTTGGAAAACCCAATTTTTAGCAAGATCTGACACCCTGCCATTCATCCAAAATTGTGGAAATATTCTTCGCTGACAGCGGGGTAACCATTTTGGGTTGGCTTAGTAATTCGCTGGTTCTCAACCTAATTGAGAATTTGTGGTAAATTTACAATGCGAGATTTAGAAAGATGGGTTACCCAAACAAAATCAAGTTAAGCGAACAGTGAATGAAGTGTGGTAAAGAGATGAGAAAACCTATGATACCTGCAAATTCTTAATAGAATCTATGCCAAAACGTATAAAGATGATGCTGGAAACCAAGGTTGGACACACTAAACAATAATTATTGCGATATGCCACTTAATTTATTTTGTTGTATGAATTAAACACATTTTCAAAGAATTTTCTTTCAATATCTCTATTCAGTGAAGATATTTGGAATCAAATCCGTAATTCTGGGTTATGATTTCAAATATTTGTAGCTTATATAGGATATTGAAAGATTAAGAACTATCACTAAGATCACTGATGAGGAATTGTGGCGGATTCCGAAACGGCCGTCTGATTTGCCCGTCTCTATATACATTGTTGTTGTGATGACTACATTTGTTCATTAAGCCTGTTTATATATAACTTCAAATAACGAAATTGACATGAACTTGAGTCATGACTTTGAAAATTAACCTCTAGATTTAATTTTCATAGTCTCCAAAAAAAACTATCATTAACTGATCGAATGGGGACCGTTCAGAAAAAATGACACCTAGAATCATTTTCTCACAAACACACACACTCTCCCATGTACTAGACTTTCAAATAACGAACTGTTATGCAGACTAGCTACAATGGGAAAAAAACAACAACATAAGTGTATAGAACGGTAGTGGTAGTTTCTTTCAATATCTCTATTCAGTGAAGATATTTGGAATCAAATCCGTAATTCTGGGTTATGATTTCAAATATTTGTAGCTTATATAGGATATTGAAAGATTAAGAACTATCACTAAGATCACTGATGAGGAATTGTGGCGGATTCCGAAACGGCCGTCTGATTTGCCCGTCTCTATATACATTGTTGTTGTGATGACTACATTTGTTCATTAAGCCTGTTTATATATAACTTCAAATAACGAAATTGACATGAACTTGAGTCATGACTTTGAAAATTAACCTCTAGATTTAATTTTCATAGTCTCCAAAAAAAAGAAAAATTGTCTTGTCCACATTAATTTGCACCGATTTTCAAATCTTCATTAATTAAGTAATTTTTAAGGAGAAAAAATTAAAAATAATTTCAGTTTTATTTAAGAAAAATTAAATTTTCAATAAAAGCCATTTATAAACTTTTGGTGCGGTATAGCAAAATACAATTGTATTAAAGAAAATAATGTAGCTTAATGTTTTTATTGTTTTTTTTCAGCATTTTGTATAAGGGGCCGTTCACATATAACGTAACGCAATTTTTGACCAATTTTGACCCCTTCCACCCTGGTAGTAACACATCATAACAAAACGGCAAACAAAGTCATCGGTATTTGATAGTACAAAATCGATGTTACGTAACGCAACTAATGATCCCTATCCCCCATATAACACCTCGTAATAAATTGTCGGACCCCTCCTCGCGCGTTACGTAATATGTGAACGGCCCATAAGAAAATGGGCATGATTTCAAATACTCGTCTAGCGATAAGACGGCCCCTATACTAACATAGCGCTCCCAAAGGCCCATTCTTGTGTTTCATTAAATTTCGGTAACTGAAAATTAGATTTTGAATACTTGCACAAATTTTTGATGGGATTCGGATCTAATTGCTGTAGGGGCTATCCCAAAAATGAGACTTGGCATTTGCTAGAAACTCAAGTGTCTATTGACTCTGTCCTTTAATCAAGAAGAATACAATTCGGGAAAAATACTAACACGACCATCTTAACCTGGGTTTTGTGCATATTTATTTTGCTTTATTCCAATTATTTATAGTGATTCTATCAAATTGTGGTTTTATGCTCCGTTCTTGCCACCGTAAAGGATCCTGGGAAGTGAATATTTAGCAGAAGATGAGTCTTCTCTTCCTTGCTTTAAGTAAAGTTTTCACCGCTCTTTTTCAATCAGGTGGCCATTTACAAGAAGTTTAGTAGATATTTAAGTTTGTTTTTTTTTTTTAAGATATTGTTGTTATTTTTATTTCCGCTTACATTTTTCTATATTATTGCATTCCCTTTATATTTATATGTTATTATCTATAAGTATTATTACACTTTAGTTAATTAATTTATTATAATGACTAGTGCTAGCATATAAGAACATGATTTCTTTTTGTGCTAGAATTTAATTCTAATAAATAAATAAAGGAAAAATAGTAAAATCATTGTTTATAAATAATTTTAAAAAAAATTTGAGTATTTTGTTATGTTTGTTGTGTCGAAATTTTTTGCTTACGGTAAGGGCTAATTAACAGTTCTCATCATCATCAAATCTATTGTGCTGCCATCTATCTGAGGTAAAAAAGAGGTAATCGAAATTTTTGTTTATATGAGTCTATCCTGCTGAGACGCTTTTTTAACGTAAAATGTTTTTTTAAATTAGTTTATAATTCGTAAAAATACAATGAATTTTGATGATATTTAAAAAACGACTTGCCTCTAAAACTAAAATTTACACATATTCCTCCAGGGACCGTAATTCTATGATTTTTATTTTTTCGATATGGCATAAACACTATTTTTAATTTTTTTGTTTCTGCTCAACAGAAAAAATAAATTGATGATTTTCATTTTTTTTTTCCTCGAGGATAAAAATTATTGTTTGAGGTTTATTTTTTTTTTTTTGGTTGGGAATAAAAATTATTTTTTGAGTTTTATTTTCTTGCTCGAGAATGAAAACTATTGATTGAGTTTAATTTTTATTTTTATTTTTTTTGAAACGAAAAATTCAAAACTTCATACAATTTTTTTATTGTGAAAATGGTGATAAATTTTTACTTGTTACTCTGTCTTCTATGAATCAACTATATATATAAAGAAAACAATCAACAATATAAAGAACTGCGTCGATATAACCATTAAAAATTTATTATAAATGTTAATTAATTTTAGAACACAATTTTTAAATTTTTCTGATGAAAAATTGTATATAGCATAAGATTGCTTAAAATCAGCCAAATAATGAGAGTGAATTTCATTGAAATTCTGAATTTCAAATTTGAATGGATACACGACAAAAAAAGAATTTTATTGAGAATCGAATTTTGTTTTTGACAGATTATAACTTTGGAGAATTAGAAGAATTTTTGTGTGTGTTTTGTGAAAATAAAATTAAATGAGAATGTTTCCTTTTAAATGGATTTGGGTAGCAAGAATTTACATAGATATTATGGATAATTGGCAATAAGTTGATCTTAGGCTCCATTATTTTATTTTTTCACTCCTTACCTTTGTTAACACGTTTGCGGACGTGAATGCTATAACATTCACTTTCATGGTGTCATAATATGGCGTGAGTGCTATAGCATTCAAATCCAGAATACAAATTTCGACATTCAATTCTATATAGCATCCACATAATCCACAACTGAACTGATCTATGTATCGAAGTGAATGCTTTAGTATTCAGTATATATAACTAGTAAAATGTGATATTGTTAGAACTTGGAAAAAACGTGTATAATAAAAATTTAAATATCTATACATTTATTAGTGTAACTACAATTTTATTCCTGAAGATCCAGAAGTACTACGATATCATATTATATATCAATTTAAAGAGCTTGATGAGTAGGTCAGCCAAAAATTTAAAATCAGTTAAGCCAAAATATTATCGTCGGAAGTTTTTTAAAATTCGCTCATTGAACAAAGCATTGCATTCATCATTGAAAAAATCATAGCTTAAGCGGGAGAGAGAGAAGACATGAGTAACGGCATCTCTCAGAATTATCTAACGAATTATCTCCTTACACAAATAACAAAACAAACATCAACGAGCAGTTTGCTTCTCTTTTGATATTTGTTTTTTCATAAAGAGATTTCTTGAACAAAAAAAAAAATAGCCCCAGTTACTGGGGCCTTACCGACTAGTTACTATTACTTTAAGAGAGCCGCCACGTGTCTCTTTTTGCACATCGATACAATTTTGAGTGTCTGCGAACGTGTTAACATTTAAAAATGTAACACAAAAGCAGCTGTTATAAGAAAAATAACAATTGTTTGTAAAATGCCAACAAAAAATAATAGATCATGTATTTTCCGTTTTTTACAACCATGTGTATTAGGGTTGCTGAGTTACTTTCAGCATTTCAAGTAAGTTTCATTGAAATGCATCTGAAGTTCAGAATTTAATTTGACAGTTTTTGTATGGCGAAATTCCGCATTGCAGATGCATTTCAACGAAATGCCAATTTGCTTGAAATTCCCTCTCGTGTGTCCGCACAATAATTACCGAAAATGACTGTTCCGTGAAAAATAATACAATTTTGTAAAACGTTTTTTATTTATACCAACAACAACTCTTTGATAAGTTTTTATTGCTAATTTTTTCATTCGTAAACGATAGAGTAATGGGAAAAAAATTACCACCGTACTCATAATAACAAATGGGTATGACGTTTTGAGTTCTTCGCTTCGAAAAAATTATAAAATTAAAACAATTATTTTAATTCTATTGCAAGGTTAGGTTAGGTTGGAGTGGCTGTCGAGAGACACACTTAGGCCTGAACGGCCCGTTGTGATACCACTTAGTTGAACCTACAGTTTAACGCCGATTCCGAACGGCGGTGTGGCGATTTTTTATCGGCTTGGTAGTTTTGCCATTACCAACCAATGTGTGTACTTGTACACTATCTTATAATTCTCATACACTTCATATTGATAGTGAATATACGGAAGTAATGAAAATTAACCACCAGACGAAGACGGGAATTGAACCCGAACCTCCCATATGTTAGTCTAGTGCACTATCCACTAGGCTATCGAGGTCGTCGTTCTATAGCAAGAAAAAAAAACATGAAGATTTTTATACCAAATCGAAAAAATAAAAATCTTTGAATAATAATTACTTTTAATTTTTTGAGCTAACTGTCAAAAAATAGAAATCTTTAATGGCTCCAATAAAGCATGCAACCAGTATTATTTTTGTATACTCAACTGTACTATCCGATACTTAGAACATGTCGAATTTTTCGCTTAAATTTGGAAAAATAATAAATATTTTCCGTCTCTTGTTTTACACACCGCTCTATGGTCTAATAATAGCAAGGCCACAGTAGAACTTGAATAGCCGCGACAGTAAACTCTTTTATTTGAATGGCATGTGAGACATGGCTCGTGAAAAAACCCCTTCTAGAAGCACCGAGAACGTTGGAAAATTTATTTTGTCCTTGTATATGTTATGGATTGGAGAACGTACTGGAGACGTAAAAGAACGCTGAGTTAGAAACGTCAGTTTTTCACTCAAAAACAAGAGAAAAAAGAGAAAAACCCTCAAGTTTAGGGAATCAATCGATGTTTTTGTTTATTTTCTTATGTATATATAACTACTGGTATAATTTCAATTATAAAAATGTCTGAAAAATCGAAAAAAAAAATTATTTGTGGTTGACTTTTATGATCTTGGAACGTAAGCTTACTTTTTGCACTGGTTCCTTGAATCGTTTAACACGGCATTTTCCAGGAACCTCCGTGTTATGCGGGGTCTACCTGTATTGTACGAAAAGATTTTCATCTTATGTACACTAAATATTTTAAATAAAATAATTACATAATTAAAGCAAAATTAAAAAAAAAATAATAAATATCTTACAAAAAGAAAATATATTGTTAAGAATCATCCCCTTTATGGCAGCTTCTAACATGAAGGTTTATGGAATTATAAATATTATTAAGTACCTATATTATTAAAATTAAAAATGTAACTAAAACTGGTTCATTATGAAAGATGTTGCATAATTCATAATAACAAAATGTTAGATTTAGCCAATACTTAGGTACATCACAATTTACTACGATAAACCCAAACCTACAAACAAAAATAATTCAAATTGTTTTTTTACTAAATATGATTAAATACTTCTTATATGTATGCGTAATTGTTGACTCAATATAGATTATATTTTTTTAGGCGGTACATACAACAATTTTTTTTTTTTTCTCAGAAATCTCATAAAAATTAATCCAAATGATAAATTCAAAGTTTTTAAAACTAAATAATATTGCGAAGATTAAAGAAATTTTAGTTTGTATTGAAATTTGCTTAGTGAAACATCATAAACAGCACAACGAATATGTTGCTGAAATTAATATTTATTTCTTTATTTATTTTACATTTCATAAATTCCAATGTAGTGCATTCATTTAATTTATCACCAGTGCCTAATTTAATTATAAAAGAACCGCAAAATACTTTGATTGCATCAAAAAATAAAAGCTCATATTTTGGATATTCGATTCTAATGCGTGAAAAAAGGTACGAAGTAGATATAAAAAGAAATGGTCAAATTATTCTGGAGTTAAAGGAGTTACGGGGGCAGACGATTTGGCCTCAGTTTAATTTAAGCATCCACAGTGTGAGAAACTCTGAAATTACAATATTTATCAGAAGAAGTGCTCAGACTATTTTTTGTCAAAGAATTATTAACATTTAAAAGTGGCATACCTTAATATATACAAACCTACGTAAAATAAATTACTTACTCCAAACATTTGTACATTAGAATAATTTTGGAAGGTGCCCTCTTAGCCCCACTAATCCATATAGCACAGAAATCTGTTCACTAGTATTCAAAAAATATATTTCCTGTGACTCACGGTTAAATACAATGAGCTAATCGTTAAGTACTAGGAATTAAGGAACCTTAAATTTTCTCCGGTTCCGAGAAGCAATTTTTGTTATTTGATTTATTGGTTTTTTACATGCATACATGCTAAAAATTCCATAAACACTAAACTATTGTTATTTAAAAAGCCTTCAGTCATAACGAAACTCACAAATGCATCGTCAACTCATAAAGCGTGTAAACTTGTCAAAATTTATATGAAACTTGATAGTCAGTTAACGTGTTTATGCAGTTTATAAGGTTTACAGAGCATTTACATACATACATCGACAAAAAACAGTTGTGACTGGCCTTTCCAGGACGATAATTTTTCAGGTTGCTGTACGTGCCATTATCATTGGCCATAATAGACTCAACCGTTATTTAAGAGCAGTGTTGCCTTTATCTAGAGGAAATCACAAATACATTTTTTCAAAAATAACAAGGTTCTGAAAGTGGTTTCTGATAGAACTCGTGGAAAAAAATTAAACGGGTCTCGGCATTTTAAAAGTTTACGTTTAATTTTTTTTTTTGCGTGGGCCTAAAGTTTGTCCATTTTTAACAGATTAAGTATAAGAAACTATAGGCCAACTTGTTAGTTTTGCATCAAAGCTTGTTTGTATGTTCAGCAACTTATAGTAGGGGAAAGGCTTGCAGGTTGAGACGGGTTTTATTTTTATGTCCAAAATTTGTTACTAAAAAAAATATCATAGAAAGCTATATACCGTTGCAAACGTAATATTTTGGGCTATATCTTTGCTGCAGAGAATAGTTGCATTGCTTAAAAAGTTACGGCCAGTTTTCCGAACATATGTTTTTGGCAAAAAAATTAATGACATGCAGGTTGAGACAGTCATAGTAATTGAGAAAATGTTTAAACAAAATTATGACGATGAATTTCAAAATATTATTGTTAATTTATTTACCATAAAAGCCTCAGCCATGAAGATGAGAAAAAAAGAAGAAATTTCAGTAATTTTCGTCAGAAAGATCGTCACCAGAATCGCAATTTCGGCACGTGAAATAACTTCGCGTTATGTTGGCACACTTTAAATGGAATGATTGTTGACACTTGTTGCATTCCACGGAATTTGTGATAGTTTGGCTGGTACATTCTTCATACATAACGCTCGTATCTTTTTTCGGACCAAAAACTGTATATTTCTACCAAAAATTTAAAAAAAAATTGTAAACCGATTTGAAAAAACTGAATATTTCGCGGTATGAATTTTTTTCAATGAAAATTAACAGGGAAAGCAATTTATCAATCATTTAAGTCGTTTTCGTTCATATCTCCTTCTGTAGTTGTATTGAATTTGTGCTTGGAAGAAATTTGACGAAGCGATTCCGGCTATGCTATGAGGTATTTATAGAAATCAATGCATGGATATTTAAAGCTAGATTTGATGATAAGAATCGCCTTCAATGTTTCCACTTCTTTCAAAAGTATACTCGCAACGAGTTGCCATTGTTCTCTCAGACGTTTTACATTGCGACTGATAAATTTAAATTTCCTAGCGTTCAAACATTTTATATTCGCCCTTATTATGGTTGTCGACGTCGACTGTCGAATGTTCGACAGCTATCAATCGGTAACACTGTATAGTCGAGTGTCGATTACGTAATCTATTACAAATCGGTATTTTAAGAGTCGAGTCGACTGTCGACTATTGAAAAAAGTGACAAATAAAATGTTTGTGGTCGACAGCCACTAAAAAATACTTTTTTTTTTAATGTAAAACCTTGGGGAAAGATTATAAAATAACAATGAAAGTAACAAAGGTAAACCAGTTTGAGAAATCAGTAGCGCATATGCAGAAAAATGTGCCAATGGCTAGGAATTTCAGTAAGGGCTTAGAAAAAGTAAAAATGAAGCGAGAGTGCGCTATTAAGTTAAACATGGGTGGCATAAGGTAAAAAATGCATTAATCAATTCTGTTGAAAATTTCGTAAGAATTATTAAGTGACACAGCAAACGTGAACAGGCGGAAACATTTTTAATAAAGAAAATTCAATCGCCATTAGGAGAATGTGTAGCCATTCATGTTCTTCGGTAAAATGTTAAGTCCAGCCGGGGTGGTCTTGGGTGCTACTCGAAATTCAGTAGGCGAAGAACTATTGTCTGACTCAGAACAAATTCCGTCTACGCATCCAATTACAGCAGGAAATCCAGTCTTATCGTAAAAATGCTGCTTCGCTTCTGCTTTCCGTTACCATAATTTCCCTTTCGGACCAATTTCCCTTTCTAAGATTGCGATGTCCTCTTCAAAAATTGAAGAAACTGTGATCTGCGTAAGAAGCATATGCGTGGTTTCGCGAAAATTGTGGATAAATCTAGAATACAATAACTTAAGAAACTCATTGATTTTATTTATAGGCTTCCTTATTCTGTATCTGACACTGTAAAATATTGGAGCGGTTTCGAATATTGCGGCGCAACTGCGATAACTTTGCTACTCGTCAGGAAAAAACATGGCGATACTGCCCATTTGCAGAATATTTCTCAAAATGTAGAAAAATTAATTTTTAAAATTAAACTAAACTTCAAAAAGTTTTTTCTTCTTTCTATTTTTCACAGTAGCGTTTTCTGCTCATTGCAATCTATTACAAATATTGACGAGCCGATTAGGATTCACAATTCCGATTTTAAGTCGACTCGACAACAAACTCGACGCTCGACAACCATAATAAGGATAAACGAGGTATTTTGGTAAAAAAGCGGTATGTAGTTTTGGAGTAGAAAAAACGGTGTACTACCGCGAAAAATTGTATGGATACGAGCGTTATTCATACATAATCAGAAATCAGAATAGCAATTCCGAACATAAACAAGCATTAAACTGAGGTCTCTGAGAACATATAATGATACATAGTGGTGGGCGCCAAAGGTTTAATATGTTGGAAAAAATTATTCTACGGAAAATTCTACTATAAGTTGCTGAACACACAAATAAGCTTTGATGCAAAACTAGCAGGTGGTTTCTTTTACTTAATCTGTTAGAAATAGGCAAACTTTAGGCCCGCTTAAAAAGAAAATTAGACGTAAACTTTTAAAACACCGAGACATCTATAATTTTTTTTTCTCGAGTTTTATCAGAATCCACTTTCAGAATATTGTTATTTTTTTGGGTGTTGAACTGTGTAATCGACGTATTTCCCTCTTACACCATTCATCGATACTGGTCGGCCTACCACAACGCTTAATCTCGCCATAACTACAGGGGTTTTTGAGCAAATTTGAAATCGTGTTTCTATGTCGATTTACTCTGGCAGCGATTTCGGCAATTTTTGTACCAGTTTCACGTAAACCCTCTATCAATTCAAGCTCCTCTTCTGGCAAATGTGCTGCTCGTGACATTCTAACGCAAAAACCACATTTGGTGTAAATATTATATTTTACAAATGTACACACTACTTTTACTTACGTGCTTCTAGTTAAAAAAATATGACAACTTCGCTTTACTTAACTTGTTCACTGTCAAATGCATACTAATCTCTGTTTTCACATATACTTAAAAAAAACTTGCGTACCCAAAAAAATATACCGTTACAAAGAGAGAAGATACCGGTAAAAACAAAAATGCACATATACATATTTCCCTGAAGTAATATCGAAAGACCTAGACAGAATAATCTTAAGGCAAAATATAATATAGGCAAGGTAATATTTTGGAAAAGGCCTATCGATATTTTGAAATTCAGGATTATGACCTTTAAATATAACAGCTATAGTTACATAAAAAAATATTTGTAACTATTTTTTATGCACATTTTTTTTTTTTGTTTGAAGTGTTATAATTGCCGCACCACGTGGTCTTACACAAAACGGAAAACACTCGAGTATTATTGAAAGTGGTGTGATTTATAAATATCGCTTCTCAAATGAAACAATCGCTCCTTTTGTCTTTCTAAACACATTGAATAAAAAAAAAGGTGTTAATATTACAAATCAATGGTTGGGCGCATCGATGGATGGTGGAAGCAAAGAGGGTGAGAAATTTATAGTGTGTGCTCCACGAATTTCTGAAAATCCGTAAGTAAGATATTTTCTATTTGAAAAATTAAAATTTCTTTAAATTTCAAGTACAATCATAAAGGAAAAATACAAAAAATCAATATATGAGGGGAGTTTGTTATTGGAGTGAAAATTCATTGGAAATGAGACTGAACAATGGGATTATAAATCCTTTGGCGTCTAAAAGTATGTAAATTAATTAAATTTAATGTATTTTCTTATTCAACTTCACAAAACAAATTTTTTTTTTATATGAAATGAAAATAGAGAATCAAATAATAGAAACCACGGTAGGAAATCTATATTTATATGGAGTGGCAGAGCTAGGTATTAGCGCACACATAACTCGGAATAATGAATTTATAATTGGAGCACCTGGAGTTTATAATTGGGGAGGTAAGTATTACATATTAAAACTAATTTGTGAATATTCAAGTCAGGTACACACAAAACGTGAGAATAAAGTAACCATGCAGGGCTAGACTGTCATAATATTTATATAATTTGCCTTTAACTTATTGAAACAACTGAAAATAAGGATTAATTTAGACTCAAAATATAAAGAAAGAACTAATTAAACCAAGAATAAGAAGAGAAAACAATGCCCAGCTTCAAAATCGAATCATTGCTTTAGCTCTAATAAAATTGCTTTCAGTTCCATGTAGCTTATCACCTATTCCATTTAGAAAATTTGGTTAAAATATTTTCAACACATTTTTATTCAATATTTTAAAAAATTAAAAAGTTTAAAAATTCAAAATTTTACCGTTTTTTTGAAACCAAAAACAGTTTTGACTTTTTTTTTCAAAAAACAATGTTTTTTTTTTTGGGTGTCAAAAGAAAGCTCAGGTCTTTTCCTTTGAGAACTTTGAGATCTAAAAGTGGGTTGAAACTTGTTTATCTATCAAAATTAACGTTGAGTAACTTCAAACATCTATGACTTAAGGAGGACCTTTTGGTCTAGCGCCCTTGAATTTGACGACTTTTAGGATTTTTTTTAAAATGAAATAAAGAGCAAAAGTATTTAAATTTTGTAGATATATTTTATTACTTTAACAATATACAATAATAATAATAAAAAAAAATTATAATTTTAAGTAAACTAAAATTTGATTTTCGAATTTAAAATTTAAATTTTATAATTTCGTTCTCGTTCAAATTTAATGTGGTAACTAGTACAAAATAGGACTAAATTTTGTGCAAGTTTGAACCCGATCGATTTTAAAAGTAACTTAAGACGTAATCTCACATATACATATATATGGCGGGTTATCACTAACTTTTCAATACTATTATTAAATGTCAATAAAATATTTGATTCAAAAATGTAATTTGTTTTAAAAGAATATTTCTATTCATTTCTTTGATAATCTAAATGAGGCCGTCTTAATCTCGCCACTACTTTTCGCTTTGGTAGTCAAACTTTTTCTGATCTAAAAATTATATAGAGTAGCGCCAGCCAATTTCACCCCAGCTTTGTCCTAGGAGTCGCCGCATGCTGTTTTACATTCAAATACATTACTACGACATATATTTGATTAAAAAGCCAACAAAAATTATTTTCTTCATTTATAAAATAAACACAACTTTATATATTAGTCATTAATTAAAGAACAACAATTTTTTCTTATAGCTTTTTTTAATAGCTTAAATTTAATATTAGTAATCAAGTAAATTAAATTTCCTACTTCCGGAATAAATCGGATGAATAATTTTTATTTTATTCATGTTTTAAAAATAATTCATGCATCTGAAACAGCTGATTACGTATAATGTAAAGTATTTATAATACATACATACAAATGTTGGACAAATTTTATATGGCAGATATATGGGGTGATTTTTAAAATATACCTAAAATATAGACGGCCGTCTGATTTTGGCTGTCTCTATATGCACTGTTGTTTTTTTTACTGCATACGTTAATTAAACCTGTTACATATTATTTACTTTTACTACTTTTATTTTATTTCATATCCATCGAAATTTCGTAGGTGTGGAGACAGATCCATAGAGATAAAATTGGGGCCCGGAAACAGTGGCCTTTTTTTTTGTTGGAACTACAAAGAAGTATTCAAGAATACAGCACTCCGTCAAGTTTTAAGTCCATTATACTATATCCTGTGTTCCCTTTTGCTATTCTTTAAATTTCCAAGATTTATAATAAATCTTAGCTGATCCTGCGGTGTTAAAGAGCTCAAGTGTTCGTCGCTCAACACTTCAGTGCCAAATATGCTTACTCTGATCCCACAGAAAGCGGGACAGATACTAAGAAAGTGGTCTGTCGTCTCTTCACATTTTTCCTCTGAACCTCAGGAAGCACAGAAGGTCCTAGCTACCAGGCCAATCATATTGAAATGTTTGGCCCAAGAAAAGTGACCTGTATATAATCCCACCAGAAAGTCTGTTAAACGCGTCAAGATAACAAGTAACATGATCTGTGTCTGTTTAAAGCCCCTCAGTTCCTCACATTTACGATTGTGGGTCAAATCGACTCACTCATTTATGGTGGTCTTGATGGCTGTTTAACATAAAGAGACTACAGGTTTTGGGCCCAAGAAATCAGTTTGCGAACTCGTTCTGGCTACGAGGTCAGCAGATTTGTTTCCTGAAGTGCCGGGGAATTGAATCTGCCGGATTGTCCAGGAACCCAGGCTATTGTGTTTTCCAACAATTGAAAAACAGAAGTATACAACCCAAGAGAGAAGTGAAGGTGAACTCCATTAATTTCAATGAAGACACCAGAATCCGAAAACTATTCTGTTTTGGAGGCGTTAGTGGAAATGCGCTTGCAATCAACTCCCGGTATAGATTGTGAACTTAGGTATAGAATACAAAATTAGTCATTTGGAAATCAAATTGTCTGAATGGTACTTCAACGCAACATGATACAGCTTAAAATTCAATTAATTTCCATCCAATTATTTCGCGCTCTTCCTCAGAATGTCATTCTTCAATTAATGGATATTAAAACGGGAAAAGTTGGTATGATTTCTAGAAAAAAAATGCTTGGTTGTATTTTTAGGCTTTAGTGGAAAAATCCGGGACCCTTGAAAGCCCTAGACCCGAGGAGAATTAAACTCGAACTCAAAATAAGTTTTTTATGAGTTGAACCAAATCTCTTCTTTTTTTTTGAAAAATGTAAAAACGATTGTCTGCTTGTCCAGTTAATATGGCAAACAATAATTACACAGTCCAACAAATTAAGACTTTTTGGCTGCAACTGAATAGCCACCCAAAAATCCTGAAAGTGAATATTGTGTAGACCATTTTTGTAAAACAAACTTATAGTCCAGCACGTCTCAATTTTTTTTTTACAGAGGGTCAAAGTTTTCTTAAAAAGTGTTATAAATTGTTATCTGAATAAAATCTTATTGGCGAACTTGTATGGTAGAATTTTACAAGGGTCATTTCTGTAGATCATTTTAACCCTTTAGTTCCTCTTTTTATGGGACAATTTGACCTCTTTTTTGATGAACACCTGAAAAGTCCTTTCAAAAGAGACATTTAATTATTAAAATATTCCACAAAAATATTTGTTAGAAAATTTTACTAGGGGTTACCAAAGACATAAGTCATATATAACGGTTACTAAAAGAAAATAGCAGCCTACCAACATAAATAAAATATACTATAATGCGAATTCAGCATTATGATTAATTTAGAGAACTGTAACATTCATTTTGGCCAACAAGGGGACGTCCCGAGGTGTCCGGCGCCGATTTTTCTGATTTTCATAAATGTTGTAGGGACGAAAATCTAATAGACACGTAGGGTATATTCGGCCATACAGTATTGCAACATTTCCAAAAACAAAAGAGTTTAAAACGCCAATATTTGTTTGCTGATCGCGCATTTAACAGCAAGGTACTGTTGCAGAGATGCTCCTTCTTGCCGCTAATGCTTGACCAGCAGCCAGTACATTTTGAACGTTTTTGCTTCTGCAAATGCTGCAGTAATGCATAACCGAACATACGCGTATTTTTTTATCGGTGGAAAAACGGTTTTAAGTTGAGTTCCAACTCCCTAAGTAGTGGGTGTAAAAGTAGGGGTTCTAAAAGTAGGGAATTTTAGAAAAAAATTTTGTCGAAAATTTTCATACCAAAAGTTATATATTCAACTTGAGAAAGTGGGATATTGACCTGCTATAAAGGCGGTGACGGGGCACTGGCATTTTCTACGTCAATGACTTGAATTAAACCGGCAGATCACATACCAAGCGCGTGTTAGTTCTGCGTAAATTACAATTTTGATAGAAGTAAAAACACTATTTCCTTTTATTATATTATATATATATATATTTCCGTTAACCGTTATATATATGACTTTTATGTCTTCCGTGACCCCTAGTGAAATTTTCTGGCAAATATTTTTGTGAAATATTTTAATCCTTAAATGTCTCTTTTGAAAGAACTTTTCAGGTGTTCATCAAAAAGAAGTCAAATTGTCCCATAAAGAGGAACTAAAGGGTTAAAATGTTCTACAGAAATTACTCTTGTAAAATTCTACCATAAAACTTTGCCAATAAGATTTTCCTCAGACATCAATTTATAACATTTTTAGCACTTAGTATTCAGCTCTTTTCGACCAAAATAAGAAAACTTTGACCCACTGTAAGAAAATGAGACATGCTGGACTATAAGTTTGTTTCACAAAAATGGTCTATAAAATATTCCCTTTCAGGATTATAGGGTGGCTATTCTGTTGCAAAAATGCTGTTGGACTGTGTTATTTGAGAGAAAAGAGGTGTGCTATACATTATAAAAACAAAATATTTTTTGTCATTTCAACTGCGGTGGGAGATAGTATACCATGGAAGGGATGTGTCCTTTCCAGATTCATTACTGGCCTCATTTAAATTTCAGTTTTAGACATTCAATATTGCTTGAGTTGCTTAAATACTCGCCGATACAGAAAATGCATATTCAAAAGTTTTTATGGTCATACTGCCGATTTCTTAACTTTTTAACTTATTGCTAACTATCTCTCTTGAAGTATTTCCACCATATTTCTTTTTTTATATTTTGTGCCATATACCATATAGATATTCAAACGATTCTAATTACAATGTACTAAAACTTTTTAAGGTTCTGTATTAAAATTTAATGCGAAGAATCCCATTGACGATTCAGTGCAGACGTCACGATTATATCAGTTATCATATGGAGGTTATGCAGTATCTTCAGGTTATCTCAATAGCAACAATCGGACAGATATTTTATATCTGATGACATTGCCGCATGGTGGCAAAGAGCCACTGTTGGGTCAGGTACTTTTCTCTTCATATTTGTGCATTACCCATTAAAACATTAAATAACCATTTATTTATTTATTTAATAGGCAGTTATATTTGATTTTTCCAGACGTAAGATCCCAATCAAAGAATTAGAGGGTCAACAATTTGGTGAATTTTTTGGTTATGCTGCGCTGGTAGTAGATGTTAATGGTGACGGTTTAGATGATATATTAATATCGGCACCACGACACAGTGTAAGTGGGCGTTTTGATGTTGGCGTGGTATATTCCTTCCTAAATAAAGGCGATGTAAGTTGGTAGCCCTGAAATATATAAAACTACAGACACAACTTTCTAAACCATTTTTATATATGCAATATTATTTCTAGTATAATTTCGAACGCCAAATTATTAAGTCACCATTTGCAGATAATAGATGCTTTGGCACTACTATATCCCCATTGGGAGATATCAATTTAGATGGTTATAAAGGTATTACAACCCCACGAAATAGTTAAAAAAAACCCACTCATATTTAATATTCAATCCAAGATATTGCAATTGGCGCTCCCTTTGGTACTGCTGGCTATAATGGAGCTGTGGCAATCTTTCTAGGCACTGCAAATGGCCTCAGTTTAACGCCTTCACAAATACTAAACTTAACCCTTAATACCCCGGTAGACACCAGCATGTTTGGACATGGTCTTTCGAAAGGCGTCGATATCGATCAGAATGGTTTCAATGATTTAGCAATAGGCGCTCCTGAAGTCGAAACAGTTTACATTTATAAATCATATCCAGTAGTAAAAATTAATGCTACTATTAATGCGGAACCTAAAGAAATTATATTGAATGCAAATCTAAATAAAACAGGAAAACTTCAGATTCACATTTGCTATAATATTTTGACGAATTCTACTCAAATAAAAGAGGTTAGCTTAAAATTGAATGTGAAATTGGATGCTGATAAAATTAATATTGGTTTGAAAAGAATTTTACTGGATGGATTCAACAGCTATCGATTGGAAAAGAATGTCATAGCTGGACTTAGTCCACGGTGTGAAAATTTTAGCGCTACTGTGAAGCAGCAAACACAACTGCTGCCAATTGTTATGGAACTGGAATACAGATTGCAAAATGATACTAAAGTATATAGTAGTAATAATAGTAAGTAATGCATAATAAAAATATTTAATCGTAGAGTTTTACCCAGTATTTTGATACTCAAATAAGCAGTGACTACAAAGTAATGGCTGCTTTACTTCGGTTCGGATTGATTTTACTTTCGAAGCGAAATGCAACGAGGGTTTTCATTTTCTTTATCGATTTCAAATTTAATAACTAACATAAATCTTTACAGATTTTTGTGAAAATTGTCAAGTCGTAGATCCTAGTTATCCACGTGTAACACGCAATACTATAAAATATAGGCACAATTGTCATAACATCGATTGTTTAGTTGATCTGAAAGTTGAAGGTGTTGAAATGCCGTAAGTATCTTATAAAAACATTTATATTACAACCAGTTCATAATGATTTGTTTACTTTTCACCACTCAAGCAATCATTTTACACTTGGCGAATCGAATAATCTCACCGTAAAATATAAAATCGAAAATGCTGGCGATTTTGCATTTTATACACAAATCGAAGTGACAACTAATTTAAATCTACCAATTGCAGTAATATCTTCAGATTGTAAGATTGATTTGCAATCAAAGTTGGTTTGTGATTTAGCCAAAGCGACCTACTTTAAGAAGAGTATGATATTGGAAGTTAGCTTTGACGTAAGTAACGTTGGTAATGCAATGGAATTGGAAATACAAGCAGAGGTTTCTAGTTCCGGGAGTGAAATAACACTTGATGACAATACGATTAAGAATAAAATTGGCATCCGACGAGTTATGGCTATCGAAATCTCTGGGTAAGCTAACGTACTAATTAAAAAGAGACTTTTTGTGAATGTAAATAACTTTTACAGACAACCAAATGAAACGTTCGTGCAGTTGGAAAATTGGAATGATAATGCTTGGCGGTCTAAAAAATATAAGGTTTATCTTACTTTTATTATTATTAAGTTGTGAATAGATGAAACCCCATACCTGCAATGAAAATATTCCGCTTGGTCGAAAGACTTCAATAATTTAACTCATTATTGCCTTACCAGCACTTTGCCCAAGCATATAGCTTCATATATTTGACCTATGACTTGTTTGGCGACCTTTTATTGTTAAAAGATTCATTTTGAGAAAAAGAAAAAAGGATTTTTTTTCATATCAGACACGTTTTCGCGAACTTCTATATTTTCAGTCATTTTTCATAGAAACAAACAAAACCAAACAAAAATAAACAAAAAAATAATTAAATTGAGCTTGGACAGTACTTCAAACGAATTTTCAAAATATATGTTCATATCACTAAAAACTAATTTCTACAACGAACGATTATAAATTCAAACCTCGTTCAACTCGTACTGGGCGCATCCTCATTACTGCTCTCGGTCGTCTCATTCGTTCACTCCCAAAATATAATTTTTGTTAATTAATTTTGATAAATTTCACAACAAATATTTTCGCAAGGTGCAGTTCGATAGTAAGCTCAATTTATTTTCGAAGATTTGTCAGCCTTTGCTTTTGATCAAAAAATTAACACAATGCCATGAAAAAGCAGCGCTTTGTTAATGGAGTGCAACTAATTTTCGATGACATTAAAATTATCAATTCACTGCATAAGGCTTGTCAGACTTAAGCTCGCTGCGTAGGTGAGAGTCGCTGTTCAACTTCAAAATTATAGCTAAAACAGCTAAACTCGATTTTCAAAAAAGCTTAAACACAATTTCTGTAGGAGATAAAACTAGCTAGAAAATCGCTAAACTGGCAACACTGATTGTCACTCCCCTTCCCCTCTATCTCTCTCTCACAAGATCGAAGTTTTCTCTCTGTCTTTTTCGATCTTCTACATCATTCAACCGATTCAATGTAAAAAAATATTTACCTCTGGGTGTGGAATGAGACACACAGAGTTTTGGTGGCATATACTCCGTCTAAAATATGTTAATTTTTATTTTTCTAAATATTTAATAACTTGCCTGTATTTTCAGATGGAAAACCATGGACCAAGTCCTTTAGCAGAATTTTATCTATGGGTTATAATACCGATTTATATTCGATATTCGCCAAACAACATAAAACATAATGATTTTACCCAATTTTTGAGTTATACGCAGACCAGCCTCTACGTCATTATGGATGGTCATCACTATTCGCCATTATCATTCCACGCATATGAAAATGCACAATTATCACTTTACCCATATGAAAATATCTACGATATGAAAAAATATAATTTGCCAGAAAAGCATTCACTATTCTTGAATTGTTCAAATTCAGAAGATTCAGTGAGATGTGCTAGGGCGCTTATTAGGTTGCCAGCTTTTGAGCCGAAGCAAATTATGACGCTTGAACTGAAATATGAAATTGCTATTAAAGCTATGAAAGATATTATGTTGGAAAAATTTAAATATTTTAGCTTTATGCCTTATGTGGGTATTAAATCGAGTTTTCCAATAGAAGCGTAAGTATTTTCTCTGAATTCTTATTTAAAAAGAAAAAAATGTTGCTAATGTCTTTTCATTATATTTCAAGTAAATTAAATATAACTTTTTCGAATGTGGAACCCATTATAATTGTGAATGAAATTAAAAAAACGACACCATTATGGATTTATTTGGTGGCAACGTTGGGTGGTCTGACATTTTTAACTCTATTGACATTAGCATTGAAAAAGGTAAATAGTTTTATGAAAATATTTGTATAACACTCTCAGGAAAGGTTTAATTTGGCACGTATTGAATTAGCAGTGAATGAATAAGTAACACGATTCTTCCAGCTTCAAAATTTATCATAAAAAGAAAAACACATTTTGATAGGTCTTTAAAATTTTTCCTAAATGTGTCTCTCAGATAACTTTACAAGAATGAAAAAAAAAGTTCTGCAAAACAGATATGAGATAAATCTCTGCAACAAAGAATTAAAATATAATGCTTCTTCACAATAAATCATTCCAATATAAATGCTTTTCTCTAATTAACCCTATTCGATCTCTGAAACATTGAATATCTCGCGAACAAGCAACGTCCAGATGAGCCCTTTTCTGTTTATACGTTTATATGTTTTTTATATAATAATGTTTACATATATATAATTAATTCCTATTATTAGATGGGATTCTTTAAACGTCAAACTAAAGAATATATGCAAAAACTTTTGGATACAAAAATAGAAGTTGCCGACATGAAAGAAATCGAAACAATTTCAGATGTGGAAGATGCCTAAAGCTTAAATCAAAGAGATTTTAAAATATTTGGGAATAACAACAACAAAACAGTTTTAATCACTCACTTCAGCTCTTTTTTTTTGGAAAAAGTGAACTGCTCACGAATGAATTTAATAAAAATAATAGTTCTTTTTCGATCTATCTGTCCACTATTCAAAACTAAACTTGGTTTATTTTATGAAGATTCTCAAACTATTTCGATTTTAGTGTTAAGCTGTCGTCAGCTGTATCATTTAGAAAAAAATCTATGAAAATTGTGTCTTGTGTGAGAAATTTTTGTTTAGAATTTCGAAACAAATCAAAAAATTATGAATAAAAAATTAAAAATAAACGATCAATTCGCATTAAATCAGTAAAATATCAATCCAAAGAACCATAAATATCTCGAATCGAAATGAAACCGGAGATGAAACATAGTCCGGCCTATCGTGTCAGCTGACAATTGAAAATGTTCACGTGAAAATTTTTTCACGATAGGCCTGAGTGTGAATAACATGACGGAAATTAATTCAATTTTCATGGCAATCGCATAAGAAACCAATACTTAAATTTCCAAATGTTTCGATGCAAAACCTTATCATTTGTGAATTCCTATTGATTGTTACCTTTCATTTTGATCAAAAGTAACCTGATGAATAATTTTCCCACACAAAAAACTATTTTGAGAAATTTTTTCAAAACGATCTTCTCCCGCGCTATGACATACCAAGTAATTAGTAGATACTTGGTTTTGTTGTTGTTCTTCTCCTTTTTTTTTTTGAATCTTGACTCAAAAATCTATTAAGGATTTTTATTTTTATTAATTTTAATTTAAAAAACCAAAATTTAAATTGCATTAAAAAATATTAAAATGAGTTGCATAAAACCTTAATTTCTCACAATTTTCAAAAACAAGTTACTTGGTTTTGTTGTATCACGAGAGTCTTGTTCTCGACAGTTTATCGCTATAGTCGAAATACTTTGTGAATCCTCATAAAATAAACCAAAATTAATTTTCAGGAGGGCTAAAAACAAATTGTTTTCGTGAAGCATCTTACTTAAAAAGTTAATCGTCCATATGTGTTCGCTTTATTATCAAATAGTCTTAAATAAAAGAATTAATTTTCAATCGCTCACAAATATATTTTTTTGCACCGTGCTTTCGAATCCACAGCGTAAGATTTACATAAGAAATAATTATAAATACTAAAGAGATATTATAATTTTTTTTTTCGTTTCTTTTATTAAAATCTTAACAAATAATTGTAATTTTTTATAATTTTCCTAAATTGTTTCTTTAAATGAGCACAATCAATATTGTATTTTATTTTAAAGTAATAATGTGCAGTCGGGGGCAAAGCAATCAACTAAAATCATATTATTAAATAAATATCTATTAAGCAAAAAACTTAGATTTTGTATTGATTTATTAAAATATTATTATTATTATCAAGGACGTACAATATTTTCTTAAATTCATGCCACCAATAGATATTTTAGTATTGATTCTACTTTTATGGGGTTAAGACTGATGCCTGGTTTATGATAATCGCCTAGATGGCTTCTTCGAGTATGCATAAATGCGGGGTGCTGTCCTAAGGAAGAATTCTCAGTTTTATAATTCAACATACAGGACACTGTAATGTACTTTTAGAATTCCTATATTGATTCTTAAATTATTCTTCGCCATGTTCAAACATTCCATAAAACGTTTTAGGTTATATGTTGCTAGTTTTCTATATATTTCAAGTGTCGGAAATATTTTTCATATGAAAAAATTCTCATTCTCACTAACGAACAAGTTTGGCATTAGTTGCAAGTAAATGCGCATGTGATTTACTCGTTTTCAAGTAAATACTCATTTCAAAGAATCGAGTTAAAAAGTATTCAGTACTCGAAAAAGTACTGAATATTTACTTGTATCAACGTAACACTGAAAGTTAGAAGTTATTGGGCTGAAGGATTTTGCGTGAAGAGAATCTTCCTACCTCACCTTCGAAATGAAGATCACCCTTATGTATTATATAACCTAACGTCTTTTTGAGAAAAATGCCGACAACTCCCCGTGTTAACCGCCCATTTTAACCTTGATTCTGTGAATATTTCTGTATGCTATATTCCTGTTGCTGTTAGCGATATTTGGAAGTAAAACTTCTATTTCTCTTTTTTAGGCAGGTGGATATTTACAAGTTTAGTATATATTTAAAATTGTCTTTTTGGAAAACATGTATTAAATGAAAAATAAAAAAATCAATGACTATAATAAATTGCTTTACATTAAAAAATTAGAGTATTTTGTTGTTTAACAAATCAAAAATTAAGTTTCTGTTCTTACATTATAAATTATTATTTTAGTATGTAATAAATAAATAAATAAAATTATTTTAGTTAATTGCTGTGTCCTATCAATTTTTTTAACCGACTGTCTGCATACATACATATATAACTACATATATTAATCATAAATATTATTTACTTACACACTTATTTCTTTTATACACTAAACGTTAAAGATAGAATGTGAATGTGAATTTTTTTTATCATTTTAAAAAATATGTTTCCCGGAATTTTGAAATTTATATTACGTTTTGTTTTTCATATAAATGTGATTAATCGATAAGTTTAAACAATTACATTTAATAGTCTAACTAGATTTCTATCGATCTATATGCCAAAGTTACATTCATATAAATATAAATTCAGAAGACAAATACTTATGTGCAAAGTTCATAGTACATAGATATGTGTGTGTGCTATTATTTTTAGGAATTGAAAAAAGATTTTATTGAGAAAAAGTTAAAATAAAAAGTACAGAAGTTTTTTTCGTTCATACATTAATTAATTTTCAATACTTCAATCGATTTTAAGTCCTAAATACAATAATAAAATTATTTAACTGTATTCTGGTACATTTAAATTTAACTACAATATTTTATTTGCTTTTTTTTACCTAAAATTTGTTTATCATCAAATAAAATTATACTCAATAATATTATTATAAAAAATATTTGTTTGTTGTGTATTGTCATCAAAATTATCATCATTATCATGTTTTAAAATTTCTATTATTATTATTTGCACTCTGAATACTGAATACTATTTTGTTTCTTTTATTGTAAATTTAGTTATTTGATTTCTCTGTTTTGATTTTATTATATAAACGGGGCTTTTGATATGATGCAGTGGTACAATTAAATATTTTTTATGTATTATTTTTCCAAAATAAAACAAAAATTAAGCATTTAAAAGAAAAAAAGACCAATATGACTAAATACCAAAAAAAAAAAAACAATAATAATTATTATAAAAAAACAGTGACATAGCATTGAACAAAGGAAATTAAAATCCATGCGCAGTGGGTCAAAGTTAAAATGTCTCATGGTAAGTCAATTTCTTTCTCGCATATCTCAAAAACTATATATGAAACGCCAGTTTATATTTTTAAGAGCATATTGCGTTTTCATTTCGAAAAAATAAGAAACTAAAAATTACGCTACTATTAGCATCAAGAATAAACAAGGCAAATGAAAGATTATTTCTTCATATAGTGCAAATCGTCCACCAGAACTTAATTGGAAATAAATACTAAAAAACAAAAAACAGGTTGAAAATGCTTTAAAGCTCTGATCGATAACCTTTTGTTTATAATAAACAATCTTAAGCTATTTGGAATGTATTTGAGGATAATTTTAAAATATAATTCTTGAAGTGATTTTTATTAAAACAAAAATTCTTAAAATTTTAGGGCGTTCTTTGCATTCATTAAAAATAGTTTGATTATTAAAATTAAAAAAGTGTTCAATTTAAATTTCTGTATTTTTAAAACAAAAATTATGCTTTTAATTGTTGGGTAAATATTGCATATGGTGAGGAAGAGTACTAAATAAATTATAAAAGGAGGCTGAGAATGTTTTCTTTCATATATAGTTTAACTTTTTGAGATATTGCAGGTGAAACATATTGATTCTGGGTTCTGCATTTCAATTGATATATTGTATATGAAACTGGTTTGAAAAACTGTTGATCATGTACACACAAATTGATTATCTATGACCAATTACAGCCGTTGATTTCAAATACTGCTAACTTATAAAACCTCTCCAAATACTTATTACAAACAAGTAGTCATTTTCTCTTCTAAAATGCACTATACCAAATTTAATCAAATTTGCCGATATGTTGACAATGTCATAGGAACTAATTTTCTCTATTTGCGATTGAATGTGACATAGTGAAAACCAGGCATTAGTTATGTGCAAACATTTGCATTTTAGAAAATTAAGAGACTGAGAGCAGTAGAGAATTTAAATTTTTATAAGATATCTCAACGCAAGAACGGCACGTGTAATAAGCCTCGGAGTGAAAATTAATGATGCGATGATTTGTTTTTATTTAATTTTTTTACTTTTCCACTTTCTCTACACATTAAATTAATAAACAGAAAAACAAATTTTAAAAATCGCATATTTTCCCAGCTTGAACGTAGGCTCATCAATGGGTGTATGACGAAATCTCGAAAGACATTATCCCGAAAAACAAAATCTAGATGAGACAGAACCCACACAAGACAAAATCCACACACGACAAAACTTTTTGACCAGCATGTGCTCTTTTGCCGGACCGTTTACACTGGTCAACTTAAAGAACGAATATTTAGAAATAAACATTAGAAGTTGAGTTTTTGTTAAATCAAATAAACCAGTATTCGGTTCCAAATTTTAAACCTTAGTGGCGAATTGAGTTGAAAAGCAACAAGAAGGGCAGACGTGATTTATTTGTTATTTACTAAATATATTGTTTAATAAAGAAAAAAAAAATAAAATGAGTAAAATAATTAAAAAAGAAAACCAATAAATGAAATATTTTACTGTACTTTAATCAGCCAATTTTATTCAGTTTTATGTTTATAACACTTTAAGCAGTCCTTCTTGTGCTATAAAGTAACAAAATAATGGGGTTCCCATACGTTTTTGGCACCTTAGGAAGTCATAATACAATGCCTTTTTACCTACACCATTCTTTTACTGAGTCTGTTTATGGTAATTACCTTAACTACGCTGCCAGGGAGGAACCAGTAAACCCAGATAAAAAGAACTATAAGTGAAAATATGAGGAGATGGGACTGCCAAATGGTCAACATTACATAACCAAATTAGTGTTGCACATAATCCTTAACTCATTAATGATGCGTATACGCACAAAAAAGAAGAATATTTAATAGATAAAAAAAGTTACCGGAACACGTAATCGTTGTCACAGCTGTTCTAACGTGAAGAGAGAAACTTATACAAAAGATTTTTTGGTTTTTAATCCGTTTGCTCTCAGGACCCATTAAACTGCACATGCAGTCGTGTGAAAAACGAGTTCAAATAAAAAGAGAATGAAGGCAACAATGGCTTCTACAATGGCCTATTTAGTTTTGAAATTACCCACTCTTAAAATACTATGAGAGCGCTCAAAGTACTTCTAGAGATTAGCAGTGAAGAATATTGGATAAAATGACCGGTAGAGATACTAAACTTCGCAGAAGAGTAAAATGGCAAGAATAATATATGCATGTTCTTTGGACTTTCCACACTTATGTAAAATTATGCACCTACTTGTTTTGAAACCACAGATATTGGATCCGTAAAGGAGTCTTAATTTTTCATTCCTTTAAAAATTACATTTTTTTTTGGTTCATAAGCTACGATAAAAATTAGAGAAATATTAATTTAGGAGTTGATCCGACAGTAGTTAAATGTAATGCTAAATAAAAATCTGAACAATAATCAAGTGAATGAACAAATCCAATTGGCAATAAAATTTCTTTGTATTGACATTGATGGCATTCAATTCAAACGGAATGCTGACAAATAAAATGAGAAACTTCCGGTTAAACTGGTTTGAAATGGTTCAAAAACAAATATTTTCGGTATAAATATAAGTACTCGTATATTTTCACAATTTGTTTATCCATTAGTTATATATTTATTTATAAATTTTACTATTTTCAACGTAAGCGGTTTTCATAATATTCGCGAAGAAACAGAAATATTAACAATGTAAGAAAATCATATGTAATAATAAAAATTAAACAATTTAATTTTTAAAACGAAAAATGTGCATATGAAACAAAAAACAATTGGCTGAGCAGAGAATAGCGCTAAAATTACATACATTTTATTAGATTTATACATATTTATTTCTGGTATATTTTCAACATCAAGTGCGTTTCTTTTTGGTTTTCTTTTCTTTTTTTTTAAGTTATAGTAAAAATCACTTCCATACTGAGAATGAGAGAAGATAAAAGATTGAAATAATAAAGAATATTATTAAATTAAATTATACAATAATAAAATCATAACATATTGAAAAATTTTTAACATTTTATCTAGTGCAAATATTTGTTCTTGTTTTGTTTCCTTGTTTTTGCAATTACACAATAAACATACAGACATGCATGTACATATATCCATTTATACATTAACACATACAAGATACATATTAATAACATACAAAAAAAAACAGAAACGAAAAATCCCGTTAATTTTTATGCTAATTTTTAGTGCAGAAGAAGGTCAACCCCTTCAATGCACAATCATGCACAGTCGAATTCCTAAATTCTACATCACAAACGGCAGCATTAGCAGCCGCTCCAATTATAATACGAATCAGCACATTGTTTCGTTATATGGGGGATCCTTTTCCGAATCGGTGCTGCTCTTAATGTTCGATGACAATTTGGCAATTTCATCTTGCACCAAATGTGTGCTTATTTGTGGTATAGCTTGAGCGCCACCCTCTGACGCTAGAGCACTACCAGCAGCACCCGATGCAGATTGGTCACTGTCTTTGGATTCTTCGGTGCTGGAGCTGCTTTCTTTCAGTATATTCATGCCTAATAATTTGGTGGGTGGCTTAAGAGAAGCAAGTAGTTTCGGTGGCACTGAAGAGGGCAAAACAGCAGCAGCAACTGCACCAATAATGGATGAATCTAGTGTGATTGTTTTTGGCTGTGACTGTTGTTGATGTTTGGTCTGATCGAGGCTAAACTGTTTTTTTAACGTTGGCGGTGGTATGGAGGCGGTTGTGCTAGTGATGCCAATTGGTCGTTGCGATGTTGCGCCAAAATCTAATGATGATGCTGAGCATTCGTCACGTTTATGTCTGCCAGCGATATCGGCTGCACCAACGGATGATGTACGCAACGGTTGATAACGTCCAGATGATGATGAACTCTGAAGTGCATGAGCACCACCGCCACCAACAATTGTCGCAACTCCACTCTCAAATGCAGCTGTTGATGTTATGGTGGTTGCCGGTGTCAGTGGTTGTGCTTCAGTTGTATCCAACGATAATTCGGCAGCCAATGATGGTGTATCAATGTTATAGGAGCCCGTCATTGAAGTCGTCGTATCATTGGAACTTTGTTTAATAAAACGATATGGATGCGCTGAATAATCAGTTTCTGTGCTGGAATTCTTTTGTAAGCTTTCGCTTGACTTTTTAAACAAACGTCCCGTGCTCTCGAATGGTGCATTGAGAAAATCGCTGGCGGCACGTGTTGGCACCCCGGGTGATTGATATGTTGTCTGCTGCTGTTCCATCGATGAATTACGTTGCCATGGTCGTTCATTTTTCATTTGAAAACCACCACCACCACTACCTGCGTCACCGCTACCACTTCCGCCTCCTTGGGCGCCACCGCCAGTCGATGAAGTTGCTGGTGTACCGGTATCGCTACTGCCGCCACCACCGACCACACCACCAACTATACCACCGCCAGCTGGAGGTTTGGAAGGTGATAGTTCAATGGCAGTCTCACGTCGCAGTGGATATCGATGACTAAAGTCCATAGAGGCACCAACCTAAAAACATGTGAATTAAATATACAATTTCACGAATTTCTCATACATTTTTGGGTAACTTAAGGTTGTGTGACTAATCGAGTGGATTCTATTTTTTTTTTTTTTTTTTTGAAGATATTATAAAAAATTTAATGAGAAATACCAGGTTAATTTATTATTTAATAATAATTTCGAAATATAACTGATAATTGAATAGATTGAAATTACTGGTTTACGATTTATTACAACTTTGATTAACCGCTGATTGGATAATTCTATTAAACAGTTAAATTTCGATAAATCACACAGTTCCACTATATGTAACTAAGTAGGTGCATATCTGTATTTCACGACGCATGCACTTACCTCATACGGCGCATTAGTTTCATCGATTGAAGCACGCGCTTTAAATAGACCCTCAAGTATCATGTAATCATTCTCCTCGCATTCCTTGAGATGCTGTTTCTCCAGCATAGCAGCAACTTCTGCTTTTGACATATCAGTTTTGGGTCGATCTAAAGACGCTACAGAAAAAAATAAAGTTAGTATTATCATATGAATAAATAGAAATAAAGTGATGTAAATAAACATAAGTATATGTGTGTATCTGTGCGTGTCCTCCTACATCATGAGTAAATGCAATACGTATGTACTTCAATCAGTTTGCAAACATGTTTTTATTTTTATGAGTTGTTATATAACAAATGGTTGTATAATCTTTTGTCTGCCAATAAACAAAATGGTTATTGCTTAACGAATAAATTCTTCTTTTTTTTTTAATATGAAAACAGAAACATTTACAAAATGTATATAATTTTTGTTTCTCTGTTAGTAATTAAATATTTCTGTGATGAACTGTGTATGACTTTTTGTTAACAATGTTGATGTTCAATCAGCAAACATAGAATTTTAATTGCATGCAAGCTCAAAAAAATTGAATGAAATAATTTAAATACGTAACGTTTACTGGAAACGATCGATAGATCGAAGAGAAAATACCTAATATGTTTGAATCTCAAGTTTGTGATAAATTTGTTCATGACTTACATTGGTTACATTGTTTTCGGTGCCTTGGTTGGTAAAACATTTACCTATTTCGATTGCCAAATTTCAAAATAATTAATGAAAAAAAAAACTCGAACTTTTCACGTAAAAAATTCACAACTCAGAAGCCTTTCCAGATATCGATCTCAGAATAAAGCTAGGTTGTCGCAAAGAACAGAAGCACAAACCAAATCAGTATTTAGTATATTTGCGACAGAAATAGAAACAGAATTCTGGTATTCTGGCACCAAGAGCAACAGAACCAGAATTCAGTATATTTGCGGCCGAAATAGAAACAAATACTTTTGACTTGTTTCTGTTCTGTTCTTTGTGACAACCCGGCTTAAGACTCTTTCATTTTTGTGTTTTTTTTTCTCCCTCGCTCTCTCTTACTTTTTCAAGGTTCATTGGCATATTAGTTTTAGTTCCATTAATCTGTTAATTATCATCAGGTGGAATATGTCTGGTGCAATCAGGATTTCTACTATTGACATAACGTCTTTCCACACAAACTTATATTGCCTTCCTTGGAATGGTTCCCCATAGATGTTCTAACAATTTCAACAACCTGTCCGTTGGTGTTTTCATGAGCATGTAAATTTTCTCTGAATCATTATCTTTGTCTTTTTACCCTTAGTGTATAAAATATTGGTCATTAGATTGAAAACTGAGTTGATCTAGCTATAACCGTGTCTATCACTATTTCTAGTTAAGAATGTAATTGATATTGGCAGAGTTTACTAATTAGGAAATATCACCAAACGATTCTTATTGAAAATAAGTGCCCAAGTACAAAAATTCAACATTATATCGTGGATGAGACTCAAGAAAATACATTTGCACTAATTAACGTTATATGGGAGGTCACGTGCCCAATTAACAATTCCGGTTGCTTTCTGTGTAGAAATTGGTATAGGAGGTGGCACTTCCAATTCACTAATACCACCCTCATATACAATATTTTATGCCCAGGTGTTACAGAAATATGATATTTCATTTGATTCCGTTTAGTCGTTTAGGATTTTACTTAGAACATTCACACATACATACTGTGCTCATTAGCGAGGAGCTAATTTTTTGGATTTGGTTAACTTCAAAGGTTGGTAATATCGAGTTGAAGTTAATAGCGAGAGGGAAAATATTTTGCTTTTACCTTTTGTAAAACCGGGTTATAAATAGTTTTGAAAAGTTATCTCCTAAGCACGATATTTTCAAACTTTTTTCATGAAAATTTTTCATTTAACCTGTTATCCTGGATTATGATTTCAAATTTAAGTAACTCATATAGGATGTTGAAATAGTAATAAAGAACCATCACTAAGATCACTGATGAAGAATCGTGGCGGATTCCGAAACGACCGTACATTTTGCCTATCCTATAGACACTGTTGTGACTTTATCATCTTGACAAACTTTCATTAAGCCTGATAAAAACAATCAAACAAATCATAGACATATACTCAACTATGTAAAAATGAACATCTCGACTTCATTTTCATAATCTCTAAACAGAAAATGATTTAAAATGTAAAATATTTAAAATTAACGCTTAAATTTGAGAATGCCAAATAATTATCCCAAGTGTACCTGAAAATCTATTGAACAAAAGTGTTCAGTTATCGATTACTTAATCAGAATACGAAGTAATCAGGAAACTTGATTAATTGCTTAGCTTTATGCACCTTATACACTTCTGATTTGTTTCATGGCCTAAGAATCTTTTTATATATATATACAGTCACATTAAACATACATTTTATGAAAATACACAAGTAGTTAATATTTCGGCAATTATGTTCATGTAAATTTTTACCCTCAAACTGAAAATTTAGATTTACACTATACACATCACAACAATAACAACAAAAACAGTAAAACTTACCTTTATTGCTTGGCAGCGACACTGTTGGCGATGTTATCATTTGGCAAACATTCTCCAATTCATCAGTGATTGATGTGTATTCGGTGTGTAGTTTCAGGAGAATATTTCTGGAGGATTTGGCATGCAGTACTGATTTTCCTATTTTGTATATTCATATATAAGAAAATATATTTTACAAAAGAAAACCAAAAAACAAAAAAAATGAAGAGAACAAAAAAGGAATACGACGAAAAATATATTAGGATTAGGGGGAAACAGTTTAACAAAACACGACGCCAGATTATAACACAAAAATGGCGACGACACAACAAAAAATTTATAACTCAAAATAAAAGTATTTCAAAGTTATTTAGGAGTGTCTATCGATATCAATACATTAGTTTTTGTATATTAGTTTTCAGGGTACAAGTACATATTACATATTAGTTTTCATTTGATTTAAGAAAAATTGTTTACCACAACATCGAATTTAAATTTTTTCATCAAGTATTTATGTAGTATTAAAAAAGGTTAGAAAGGATAATCGGAGTAATACAGTGATACATAGATTGATAAAATGATGGAGGCTGGTGGAGAGGAGCTAGGGTAATGCGGGAGTAAATATATTTGATTTTCTTGCAAATTTCGTGCACATTTTCAATTGTCTATATGCACGAATGCATTCATATGTACACACCCGCAACAGCATCCTTTTCACTATCAGGTTCAGATTGTGTAAGACTCATTTGTCGACGAGTCATTGGTAATTGATTTAGACTTATGTGTGAACGATTAATTTCACCAATGATGGAGTAAGCTTCTGAATTACGACGACATAGGGAAACGGTGCGTTGATGCATAGCACGATGCTTGGCAACTAAAGGATGTAACAAAATTAATATAGATATTACAAAATAAAAATGAAATCTATGTAAGTCAACAGTGATATACCTTCAAAATTAATATCTTGCCCCGTTTCATCAGATGTGTCTCCTACAAGCGTGTGATCATCATCATTACCAAGCGGTGTTAGCGTATCTTTACTTTCAGTGCTGGCGCCAGTATCTTGTCGCACGGTCACATATGGCGTACGCTTGACAGTCTCACATGTAGAAGGACGCTGTGATAGCGGCAAATAAATATCTGAATCTGATTCAGATTGAACGGAAATTTTACGCACAACTTGCTCATTTAATGCTTCGCGTGATTTCACCATTTCATCAGTTTCCTCTGGCACGGGGACTACCTCAAAGTGAGTACCATCATCGAAGATGTACGCATCCGGGCGTACTTCGGTGAGTGAACGATTGAAGCGACGTCGGTTAGTTACCTAAAAAACACGTACATAAACGGGCGAAAAATAGTGTAAGTGACAAGAGAAGAAAAGAGGACAAAAGGAAATGTTTATATGCAAATTGAATAGTGTTAGTAATTCGTAAGTATTTTTACCAACTCTAAATTCACAAAAATTTCCAATTTAACATGTGGAGAATTTATACAAATACTTGCATTTATCTACATTAGAGTGGATTGCATGGATAGGGGTGTATTGATTTTTAAGAAGAGGGTGCATTGATTTTTAAGAAGAGGGGTTACGATAAACCATTCTTACAAAAAAAAAAAAATAATGTCAACATTCTTGTATTGAGCTATTTTTTTCAAAAACCCATGTATGTGTAGTGGGGTTATAAAATCGATCCACTCTAACGTGCACATAAACATAAATACGATGTTGAATGAAAATGTTCGTTGAATTACCTGTAAATTTTGGGTTACGGCAGCTGCAGCCGTTTCATTATCAGAAATTGATACTGTGCGTATTCGTTGGAAATCACTCGGAATGTTCATATGTGATGCGTGCATATCATCTTGCCCTGGGGTATGCATTGACATGAAACGGTGGATTACAGCTAAATGTGATAGAATTTGCTCAGAGGATTCCTCCATTTTGCGTAAACGAAATTCGATATTCTATAGTGAAAAAGAAAAAAAGAAAAAAGGAAATCGAAAATGAACAGAAAATAAAAATGTAAATTATGAATTGGTGTTAAATTTTCCATGTGCTTGAAACATTCGTACTTTGTGAGTTATTGTTGAGTTATTCATTTACTATTAAACTGTAAATCCAAATTTATTTGTTTTATTTTCAGATGTTTAGTTTTAACCAGCTGTCAATTCGAGGAAATGGCAGTGTAACAAAATGCTTCTTTATTCATTTTTATTATTAAAGCTGTATGTGACAAACTGATTTGCTGGCGGCAAATAACCTTACAAAAAAAAAACCCCGACTTTAATCTGTAATAAAATATCTTTAAAAAACAAAAAATCTTAAAAATTGTGTTTTTTTCACATGAGGAACTGTAGTCCTACCTTGAATTAAAGTTGGAGTTAATGACGCGTATATGGAAATAAATTTAAGAATTTACGAAGGATGAATTGTAAAAAGATGTGAGGTGAAAATGTTAACAATTTTTATTGAAAGGCGTGAATTTTTAATAAAATTTTTAATGATTTTGCTGTTTCTCTTTTAATAGACCTCTCTTCCTCTCACACGTATTCGCAAACGAGGAAAAAAAAAACTATAAATATAGCTATTCTGTCACTTCAGTAAGAAATTTAAGTTTTGACTATGTACATTTTTTTCGTAAAGTGCTTCTAACTCAAGATATTTGAAAGTTTCAGGTTAAAAAATGGCCAAATTTCAAGTTAAAGAACTCACCCTGTATATAGGATTTTTACAAGGTATCTAATTCGACGTCGTTTTCTCTCATTTGTCATAAAATTTCTCATTTTTCATACAAAATTATAACACATCACGATTGTAAGACAGAATACGACCGCTTGTGATTACCCTAATACATAGTATACATTTATATCTGCATTTAAATTTATGAATATCTCACCTGGACAGTGGCAGTTTGTAAATTCTCTTTTTGGTTGATATCTTCCATTTTTTGCGACATTATCTCAATACGTTCTGTTGTGTTTTTGACACGCTCATCAGTCGATTGATTAAGTATGATTTCCTGCTCGTGAAAGAATCCCTCAACACATTCCTCTTCAAAATCATACAAACGTTCGAGATCATCCTTCTCCAAAAACAATTTAAGCCCATTGTCGCGTTGTACCTCCAATCCTACATAGAGTTTTTAGCAGATGCAATTTTGACAATAGCCAGCAGTAAATGTGATAACACGAAGAACAATGGAAGCGACACCAGAATTTCATGAAAACGATGAATGTACAGCAAACAGTTGACATGTTGGAATGATGTCGATGGTCAAAGTTGGTATTTTTGATGTTTTCGTTTATAACGTAAAAATAAAAATAGCAAAATGGGACAAAAGTTAATAAAACAATGAATGCAGAAATAGTAGTCAGTAAAACGTATACAAATACAGATGTGCCACCACAGCACAGAATAATATGTATTACAACAAAAAGAATAAATTTACATACATAGTATGTTTGTATACATGTTTGTGAGTTAATTATGTGTTTATGTTCGCATGGGTGCATGTATGCCAGTTATCGATGTATGCAAATAAGAATGAAAATCAATTTGAAATTTTTATGAAATTTTGTGGTTTTTTTTGTTTGTTTTTGTTTGTTACAATTTCGTAATTGAGTTTTTTTTTGGTAACATTTTGTTTATGTTTATATGAATTTAATATTAAGTGGAACAGAATATGAAAGCGCAGTAGTAAGAAAAAAAAAGAAATATTATTTGGTTAAATATTTACGAGCGTTAAAATTAAAACTCACAGGGAATAAAATTTAACTTTCTCATCCCTCTCTCACCTTTCGCTTTGCGAATACAATACTTGAGCAAAGAATAAAAATGGCAAAGTGCTATAAATGGTGGCGGTAGTACCGGCTTTTGTTGATACTCCATTACGACAGTGAAACGTTGAAACATCCATACCTAAGAAAAAAAAACAAAAAACAAAAAATCAAAAACGGAAATGTAAAAAAAAAAAATTATTAATAATAAAAGGGAAAATAAGTACATTATCAGAAGATTAACCGAAAACAATATATTTTTAAATCTTTCGCTTAAATGTATATATCTGTGAAACCGGCGAATCTCTCTACATAAAAAGTATAATTAAACTGTTACAGCATAATGAAAAGCGATGCATTTGCTTGTCATATACCCTCTAGTTTAAAGGGTAGTTCCTGTTTCATAGGTTGAGCCAAGCGAAAATCCGATTCGGATGCAAGTAAAAACTTTAATTTTTAACTTTCTGCTGGTTTTTCTTTACACACCTTTACTGCGATCGTATAACATGATATTTCTGAAATTACTGTACCGTTTGTTTTTAAGTCAACTAAGCACGCATTTTACCTCTAAAAATAGCATTTTTAGTCATTTTTGACAAATTATAGAGCTGAACCCTGACGTTCTACAAACTCCAGGGGAGACACTTATTTCAATTTACAAGTAAAATTTTATTGTTTTTTTTTCTTACATTTCTGCAATTAAAATTCTAATTACAAATTTTTCATTTCGTTTTTTGTACGAAGACTGAAAACTTTAAAGTAGAGAACTGATTATGCATACTGCGGAATTTTGTAAACGTGATGGGTAACTATTTGAATCTACATGCAAAAGTAATGATTGACAATAGAATAAGCTTTAACCCTCTCAGAATTTTCGTCCCCATATGTGTAAATGAATTTTTCCTGACTTTGATTTAAATGCCAACCGCGTCTTTGTTGCTTTTTCCTCTATAGTTTGGAATTTATTTTGTTACAATCGAAGCATAACCGTCGAAACTATTGTGACTTTTATGGGACAACCTCACTTCTTTTTGTACTCTTTTTTTTTTTTTTTGTGCCATCAATTTCAAAAAATTATTAAAAATACTATGTAATAAAAATATGTGTAAAAAAACAAATTTCTTATGTAGATAGAACCTTCCTCTGTCGATAGAGTCACATTTTGTGTAAGTCGGAGTATTTTAAAGCTCCCTGAATGTTTTTTTGTACAAATATGTGTACAACGCGTACGGCTAAACCTGGACATCTAAAAATTCGTGAATACCATTTTTTGTTTATTTGGGGGCTCCTAAACACGAAAATCAACATCTCGATTTTTTCCTACCACGGGAAATGCATATTCTCCTGAGAGGTTTAAGGCGCATCTCGAATATGCACATTAAAAAGCAACGCAAGCAACAGCAGCACTCTCAAGAATCATGCCGAATGTCAGAGGACCTAAACAACGTCGAATACAGCTATTGACAGGCATAGAAAAATCAATAATTCTTCACGGAGCATCAATATGGATTGATGCATTTAAAGCGAAGTCATATGTTCGAGGAATATCGAATATATGCGCTTAGGGTGTGCTGCGCGTTTCGCACTGTCTCAGAAGAGGCTGCTCTAGTTATAGCTGTTTTGTACCCACTAGATCTAATAGCAAGAGAGCCTGAAATAAGAAACACACTAGCTTCAGAGCCTACAACAACTTGTAACTAACAAAATTAATTACAATCGCTGAAGGGCAGAGTCGCTGGAATCACGGAGAGAAGGGGAGATGGACATATAGACTTATTCCGAATCTGACACACTGGCTGAACAGAACACATGGCGAGGTGAACTTTTACCTGACATTGATGCTCAGCGGACACGGTTGTTTCAAGGGGTATCTGCATAGATTCGGCCATGAAAATTACCCTACATGTGATCACTGCGGATCAAACTGCATAGAAGATGCAGAACATGTGTTTTTTGAAACGTTTTACGAATTTGAGAATCGCGATTACACCAGAAAATCTAGTAAGCCATATGCTCAAGTCCCAAGAAATATGGAATGCTGTAAGCAAAATGGTCACATTGGTTATGATGGAGCTTAGAAGAAGCGAGCAGATGAGGCGTACAGATGAAAGAAGTACAACTTAAAACCGCTTCCCCCCGCGAAGTTATACTTGACGGTAGTCCTGTGGGACGGAGTAAACGAGATGAAGGTGCTTTTAGTCGGTAAGAATCCGACATAACCGGACAAGAACAGAAGTTCTGCGGTACCTAATGTAAGGTATACACCTTCCAACGCACAAAAAAAAAAAAAAAAAAATACAGTTGAAGATATGGAATAAGCAAAGCCAATGCTTGCAGGGCTTTTCACAACGGAGTGCTTCTTTGGTGTCAGAGGAATGACAAACGTCTGTGGTTGCCTAGACGAAACTGAATTTTTCAATAACTTGCATGGTTGTATGTGAGCCTAATTTGACTTTTTGCTATTCCAACGTTAACTAGCTGGGAAGTACGCATGATGCCAGAGTTTTAAAAAATAGCGGCGTGTTTAGGGCAGTAGAGACCCATAACGGGGAAACACACCAATTTTCTCGCTTTAAATTTGACCAAAATGTATCCTAAATATAGAGTAATACTTTTCAGAACTTACCATCCCTAGAGCTTGACGACTAGAATTTTTTTCAATACAGTCATTTTGATTTCTATTGTAAGCGATCTGGAAAATGCTTCCCGAATTAGCCTTAATATTGAAATTTTACTATCAGCTTTAGCTATTATTTGAAAATATATAAACAAAATTCTTAAAACAAATTGTTTCAAAAACACAGCTTTAAAAATTTACTTTTCCACTACAAGTGTAAAAAAATAACAAGACTTTTTTGAGAAATAAAATTTACGAGTACTAGTAAAAAATTTACTTGTTACTTGTAAACTTGTAGGTTTGTAGTTTTGAGAAAAAGGACTCAGGTCAGCTATAAAATCTGTTTTTGTAGCATTTAAGCGCACGCGTAATGTTCGCAATTGATAAAAACAGTTTATGGCTCTAGACTCACATTAAACTTGTGTGTCGATCGCGGGACAAAAACATGAACTTTTTTAAGTATAAGTATCATAAGTCCACGGTTGTAGAGCAATAGTTTTCCATGTGTAAGATCTTGTTGAAACACAATCGGTTTGAAAATCATTCCACGAAAGATTTCAGATTTTCGGTAGGCAAATAAACTTATGAACTCATGAAATTAGCATCTTCTAAAGGCGGTGATTTTTGAGAACTTTTGTTCTTTTTTTTTCACTATAGCCTGATTACCAGGCTTGAAAGTCAAAAATAACAACAGCCCATTGTCTTTTAGGTCACTGTGAATATGTCACCTTTGCATTTCAATAGCTAATAAAAATATAACCGTTATGTATAACTTACCTGATGCGAAACAGAGTTCACTTCATTGAAAATATTATTGAATACAGCAATCAATAAATTAATTAACAGAATGTTGGCAATCAATAAGTACATTGCCATTGTAATTGGTGTCACCCAGTGTCCTGTAAACGATACAATAAATAAACATTTCATTAAAACAAAATTAAAATGATATGAAATATTGTAAAATAATTGTAATAAATCATAGGGTGACAATAAAAAATATATTCATAATTTTATTGAAACATACCTGTGACACATGCTGGTTGACGTGGATCTTCTCCACAAGGTGGATCAATATCATCAGCAAATACTTCACCATACAACATAAAATATGGTTGATAATAGACCTGCAAATAATGTGAATGTGATTTTAATATAAAATATTAAAAAGTATAGGTATACATATGTATGTATGTATATGCAGGTATGTATGTCTAACATAGAGAGAGATGATAGCAATTAAGAACAGGCAGCCACAAAATAAATAAAGGGGAGTAGAAGAAAAGAGCTCAGATATACGAGTTACGATTATGTGTGTGTATGCATTAGATAGATGATGCTTAACATATACATATATGAAATTATTTAATTAGAAATATCTAAAAATGAATTAATCGTAATGAACTAAAATCAATTAAAACAATATAACCATTTTTTTTCTTTCTTCATTCATTCGATAGTTAGATATTTATTTTTTGTGTAATGCAGTATCAGTAGAATTTTATTTTACTTTTCATGAAATCAAACTAATATCTTTACTACTTTTATTTAACCATAAATATTTTGAAAGTTTTATGGAATTTTAAAATTCCTTCAAACTTAACCGACACGATACGACAAAGAATGATAAAATATTCTATCACAGTAAATATGATTTGCATATGCAACTTTGTTTGTATAGCTAGTGTCGCTGGTAGTAGTATGGAAAGCATCGTATAAATAATTTTTCAAAACTGCACTTTTCTTTTGTAATAAAATTTAGTTGAAGAGAAACCAACCTGATTTTTTTTCACTGTATAACATCTAGGCACTAAAAATTTAGAGCTCAAATTACGCAATAAAAAAGGCTCAATAATTTTTACTTTGGAATAAATATGAAATAATACTAGTAAACGAACCAGTCGCTTAGGTTCATACAGACTTTGGAACTAACATCCAAGCCTTTAAAGTGAAGACAAGTAGACCCACTGTTTTCTGTGGCACACACAACAATGCCATCTTTCTGATCGCTAAAAAGTGCTCAACGGGCTGATATCTTATTTATGAAATTCAAGTTTTAGCCAATTGTTAATTAATTTACCTTCTATAATAAAGTTACCTTCTATTTGATATTATTGAAACGAATAAAGTCGAACGGTTGATGATTAGTAAAAACAATCGGGAGCTATACTAACACAGCCCAATATAAAAAATAAAATTATAAGGTTCTGAAAGTGGATACTTATAAAGCTCAAAAAAACACGTGTCACGGCACTTTAAAAGTTTGAATCTATTTGATTAATATTTTATACGAGTTTAAGCGTTTTGGGACGGAAACTTCGGGATGGAGCAATGACCTAAATTTTTAAAATTTTCTAAGAAAAATATTTTTTTTATTATAATTTAAGGAGATGCTGTGAATGCTGTATTCTATAATAAGTGATTTTACAATTTTTATGATTATCATATACGATTTTTGAAGTGCAACTATCACATTCGTTCCGAAACGGTTTACCCTCTAGTAGGCAGAACCATTTCCAGACGGGCAACGGCTTGATACAATTTAAAATACGTTTAAAATGTTTTTATGTGCATTCTTGACTCTCAGTGGACCACCTATTTTTTCACCTCGAGCAAAAAAAAAAAAAAAAAACTCCAATTCGATTTTTTACATTAAAATCAAGCAATCCTCATATTTTTTATTTCTGAAAAAATTTGGCCAATTAGAGGGTTAAGACAAGCCACACATTCTCATACATTTACATAAATTTACATACATACTATGAAAAATTACAAAATGTGTGTGATTTTTTTTTGACAGTTTTCAGAATCTATACGAAAAATATCACGAAACATCTCTGACATTTTTACTCATATATAAAGTTAAGGCAAAATGCTTCGTATCATTTTACAACAACAACAAATTACTCTTACATATTTTCACTGAAATATGTAACGGTCTTAAAGAAAACGCTTTTCTTTTTAACCCTTTAAAAACAAATTAAAAGAGATTTGGTTAATTTATTCTACAGGAACTTAATTTGGGGGTTTCCAACGTACAGTGAGCTTATAATAAAACTTGACGACCAAACTTTTTGTTTAACTTCCTATTAATAGATAAAGAAAGACGGCAATTAATTTGGAAGAAACCAATAAAAATAGACGGAAGGGAGATATAGGGTTAATATGCCCCAGAAAAATATTTTAATATACATTTTTATTTCAGATGCAAAACTTATCAAAATATTGTAAGCTTTATTCTATCAAACCAGTCGAAAATTGATAAACTTTACCCCACGAAAAATATAAATCAGATGCAAACTTTTAAAACGCGGGGACAAGTGAGTATAAGTATCGATGTAGCATCATTTTAAAGCTTACTCTTTTTTACATTTTTCTTAGTGCGCTCATTGTAGGAAAATGTTTGACTTTGTAATAAACTTTAAAGAATATTCATGAAGATTTTTTTTCTCAAGTAAAATAAGTGTATGCATATTGTGTAAAAACAAAGATTATTTCATGCAAAATTATGCAAAAAATTAAGTACAAAAGATAAGTGTAAACACTGAAAAGGATCAACAAGCATGCAGAAATATATTGAACAGATGGGAATGGAGGGCATGGCAGCAAGATAGAAGTTAGAAAATATAATTTATAACAATAGCAACACAACAAGAAATACAAGGTAACACAAGAAGAAAATTAAAAAAAAGGTAGTAAATAAAACTATAAAAGAACTATGGGTAAATAAATCTACGATACTTATTCTCATACATATTCATAAAAATATAATAGAGTACACACATTTACATCAGTTCAAAATATATTTTGTTTTTTTTTTTTTGGGGATTAAAAATATCATATTTTATTGCATTCTTACACTAACATGCAACATTGTTTCTTCACTATTTTGGTTAGAATTGTATGCATATCTCTTATTATTATTCAGGAGTACAGAAGCTTAACATAGAGGGAGATACACCATCGTTTTTATTTATATTATTTTTTGTTTACAAATACACGCATGTGTGTTGGCTAAAGAAAGAAACAAAAAAAAAACATAATTATAGAAAAAAAGAGACAGCTATATATTCTTCATTTTCATCATATCAATACGACACAACATCAAATCATTTTTCAAATTAATTTTTCAAATGTATATCATAATTAATTTAGAGGTTTACATTTGTAAGATTTCCGCTTAATATATTTAAAAGTTGAGAATTCTCTTCAACAGCCTCTGATGGTGTTGTTGATGGTGTTGTTGTTGTTGGTGGTGGGTGGTGTATCGTTGTTGTCGCAGTGGTGCGATGATGTGCCATTTGGTAGCCACCACTTGGTCCATAGCCGCCCACAGTACGTGAACTGTGCGACGAACGACTATTATGACTGATTGCGCCAAGAAATCCAGGTGCAACAATCGAACCAGCCACCAACTGTGATACGAATTAATTACATAGAGTGAGAATTGTTCAGTTGATTGATCAATGTTGGTGAATGTTGTGAGATGAATGAAAACGTTAAACGTAAATGTGTAAGCATTGAAATAGAACAAGAATATAGGTACATATAAGAGTAAAAGAATGTTGAAATAAATCGCACATGAAGTAGAAGGGGGAAGGTACATTATAAAATAAATTTTTTGATATTATTTTAATTTATTTCAAATAATAAAAATATATATGTATTTGATTAATGCATGTACTCCATTATTTTAATACTTAGAAAGGAATCTGTAAGAGAACAAACTAAAATTTTACAAAAGAATCAACACTGCACACAAAAGCTAAGGGAAAAGAAACTAACACATTAGTCAAATATTTAAAACTTAACTATTTTTAAGAAATAAGTATTTTCTAAGCCATTGTGGCTTGGGGAACTTATATGTGAAGCAGAAAATGTCAAAATACAGATTGCCTAAATCCAAGATATGGAGCAAAACGTAAAAAGCGCAGTTTCTTATTATGCGAGAATATTCAACTTTTTTTTTTTTGACATGGATTTTGATCTCGGACTCTGAAAAAGAAAGAACTATATACCATCGCTGTATTTATAGTTTTCAAGGTTAGTAAAGTTAAGAAAATGTGTTGTATGGAATGCCGAGTCTGGCGTATGTTTTCTTTTGTCAGTCAGTACAGTAGTCCGTCCTTATATGTTGGCACGAGTGTGGTCATGTAGGTACCAGGCTCGTTTGCGGTTGTATTTTTTCTATGTTCCCTTAGTTAGGTTAGGCTAGGTTGGAGTGGCAGCCTTCTACTTGAAAGCACACTTAAGCACATATTAAGCTCATTGTGATACCATAGAACGGCGCGACTCCCCTATTTACGCAGCGGAGAACCATGAGGATTTCATAATAAATCTATGTCCTTAATTTTGATGGATGATAGCTCGGACAGATTAGTAAAGAAAGGCGAGCCCAGGATTTTAGTCTCCTCCTGGCCAGAGATGGGCATTCGCACGTGAAATGCAGGACTGTTTGTTCTTCTTCCTCAGAGCCGCAGACCCACAGAAGACATTGAAAGGCAGTCATAGTCTTCATAGTCTTGCAGCAAGTCTGCCCAATAAGAAAGTGCCCCGTAAGCACGGAAGTCGTTAAGCTGATGGAGTTTCTGCTAAGGTTGAGTAACTCTCTAGTTCGTCTATAGTCCATAGTGGTCCATGTTAGCTTAGTAATACCACAAGTATGCTCCGCTACCAAAGATCTTTTTGCTTCCTCAATGTAGTTTTACTTAATGCCCAATTTAATAGACGTAGGACGAACACCAATGTTGCTGGAAGGTGATTTATCGGTAAGCTGCGAGCCCCGTTTAGCTAACTCGTCGGCATTGCAGTTACATGAAATATCCCAGGTATCTAATATAGGTGGACCTGCGAGTGACTTGACAAAAAGTTGAGTAAAGATCGGCAGTCAAGAACAAGGACCTGATTGGCGCTTGGCAGTCCGTGTGGACGCCGATATTCGTTTCGAATGAATCACTGTGAATAAGCCACTTGAACGCTTGATAAATAGTCATTACTTCCTTCTGAAAGACGCTGCAATGGTCAGGAAGTCGGAAAGAGAGTCTGAGATCCAGCTTGCTAGAGAAGATGCCACAGCCGGCTGGTTCTTCTAATTTGGACCCATCTGTATAGATGTCAATTGAATTGTTAGTGACCACCTCATCATTAATGCATTCCTTTCCACTGGGGATATGGGTGAAGAATGTGTGGCTTAAATTAGGGATAGAGCAAATATAGTCTACGTTAGTTGGGACGGACGTATTATCGATTAGAATCTTAGCACGGCCCTGGTTCGACCTAGTCCAGCAAGTTAAGGACAGCAGAACACTTAACTTGTTGCTTAACCAGAACTGAAACTGGCAACCAATAAAGGATTGCGAAGAGAGCTTTCGTAGAGGTAGTACTAAGAGTACTAGTAATCAATAAAGCTGCTGTTCATCTAACCTTAGCCATTGGTTTAAGGTTGACTGCCTTTGCAGTAGCTGGCTACCAGACGGATTCATAAAGAAGATTAGGAACGACCACTGCTGCGTAGTGCCAGGAAGTGACTCAAGGTCTTGCAGCAGTAGAGAGCGCAAGAGGCTCTCCGTTCTCTCTCTGCTATGTTATAGCGTTTTCTTTTCTCGATAAAATGTTGCGCCTTGCTATTTTATACTTCCTAGTGAATAGCATAACCTTAGCTTTGACAGGATTTACATTAAGACCGAATTTACGGCACTATTGAGACAGAATGGTGCGTGATTTAGCCGTTCTGAAAGAGTAAAAACGTATTTTCCGGACACTGCAATAGCTACTACTTTCCAACCGGTTTGATCTAATCTGTTAAGCAGTATGTACACAGTCAGATTCCAAATAAGAGGTTATAATACGCCTCCTTGTGGTGTGCCTATTTTGACAACCCTTTTAACATAATCATTTGCAATAGAGAAGCTGATGATACGTGTGTTAAGTAGTTGTCCTATAAATCTAACCAGATTAATATCAAGATTAAGATTTATTAAGTCACTAATGACAGCGTCGGAACAGATAACTCCATCGATATCGAGAAACACTGCGAGCGTGTATTCTTAGTTGCTGCGCAGGTTTTTTCAGCAGTAATTTGCAAGGTTGAAGAAAAGAGCGGTAGCTAATTAATCGACCATTTTAATGCTTTCAATGATCCTGTACCCAGAACCCAGATAAGGTTTATGATTTACAGAGGCGAATAACTTTCTGCATTTGATATGTAATTTAGAGTATATATAATAGGTTTGAGTCTAGAGCAAATCGCTATCTTATTGTTATCTCGAAGTTCGGTATAGAATTCTATTTCAAAGCAAACTTCCAAACGATTTTTTGTTTTAGTCTGCTCTTGTTGAGAAACATATCACAACAAGTCCTTCGTGAAGTTTAGTAATGATAGTTTGTTTGTTTAGAAGTAATGATAGTTTGTGTTGAGTAATGATAGGATTATATAGTACATGTGATAAAGTTCTGCTCAGTAGTTTTTGGCAGCATAGTACTCTATTTATCTGTATCTGACTGCAGTGTAGGCTGCAACGGCGTTAGTATATCTGTGGCAACATATTAAAGGAGCTTCAGCTTAGAAAATAAGATGAACTCAAAATTTTTTTTTTTTTAATTAACTTAACTTAAGTTATATTTAAACATTAAATTGTGTGATAAAAAAAAAAAACTGCAGGCTGTTTTATGAAGACCTAGCACAAGATGTAAGTTTAGTAAAATAAAGAAAAAGAGCTACCGTTCGATCTTAAACGGATAGCTACTGCAATGTCAATGCAGGCTAGGGTAGCCAGACGTACTGATTTGATCTTTTGATTTTTTTTTTTATATACTGATTTTTTGAAATCTCGAAATCAGTACGAAAATGTACTGTTTTTTGTATTTTGTACTGAAATGGTTTTTGCAGACAGTCTCACCCTGTTTGTTTCTTTTTCTGTTTGTTCACAAAAAAAAAACAAATGCGTTACTGTTATCGAGAGGAGAAAAGCAAGATTTGCTTGAAGAAAAGTCGGTTAATGTAAGTTTTTAAATAAGTGAAAGGAATTTGTTATTGATTGAATTTGATTACGGTCCTCAGCTCTCAAAATCCATAAATATGAAAACTGATACGTAATCAATATTGTCTACTAACGATGAAAAAAAATGTAAATAAACAGACGAAATCGGCGAAAAATATTAAGGACGTTTATATCACTATGTTACAGGGCCGTAGCCAGAAATTTTTTTCGGGGGGGGATTTTCATTCGAAGAAAATATTCATAAATAATTTTTTTCAAACTGATTTTTAAATATAATAAATTAAATCAATGATACATTTGATGGACCCTATAAAATTAAAATTTTAGGAAAAATTTTCCGATTTTTTTTTAATCTTAACCTCAAAAAAATGGCCGAAAGTGACAAAAAATTTTCAGAATAATCAAATTAAATTTTTTCAAATAAATATTATTCAATGTGCATTCTAATACATTTTTTTTATCGTGAGGGACATAGTTTCATTAACTTATTGACTTCCTACTACTGATGATGTATCCAATCTCAAAAAAATTACCAAAAATAGTAAGGGCTCATTTTTTTCAAATGATCATCATTGAGAATTTGAGCCATTATCAATGATAAGGAACCCGGATGAGGTTGGCTTATATTCCCTAAATTCGTGAAGTCACAGCATTGAAAAAGATCTTTCTAGTCATGGTGCTCTGAGCAATTATGCGTTAAAAAACTAATTTTAAGATTGGTTTTGCTAATAAGATGGAGTTTTTGCGAAAGAATTTTTCACGTTGAACACGAATCAGAGGTCAAAAACTTCCCATCACGTCACGTTTTAGGAAAAAAGGGGGTTCAAGCAAGTTTTATTTTACAAGGATCCGATATTTTTTTCTATTTTTATTAATTTTTAAACTTTTCAAACTGATTCAGCGTGAAACCTTAAATCAAAAACAGTTACTGACCTAAAAAAACTATGAATGCACGAGTGCTGTGTATCACCTTTTCTTTTTGAATCCGTAGTCAAACCTCATGTCAAAGAAAACAAATCGGATTTGATCGCATAGTGTAACTAAGATTTCAAATTTATTTTTATATTTGACCTTTTAGAAAAAAAAAAACCGATGGAAGTAAAAAATATCGTTAAATAAATTTTATTTTGACTTTTTTTCCATCCATTGGCATTTAATCTCAAAAATTAGAATAAAGTTTCCACATTTCGGGGGGGGGGGGGGGGGGTCAGAACTCCCAAAACCTCCCCCCGGTCTTGCTATGTTACATTGTAACTAGGTAATAAAAGCATAAAAACTGTACTGATTTTCACTGTTTTCCAACGTTTAATGTACTGATTTTGCGGTTCAAAAATCTGGCTACCCTAATGCAGGCTGACCTCCGAGACTTACTCAGTTTTGTTTTATTGCCTCCCTTTTTCATTGCTTCCCACCATACTGCTACTTGAGAACGAAGTCATCACTTTCTTTCTACTTACTAAGATTTTTTCTATGAAAATGACATGCTCTCTTGCCCTAAGGCCGCATGCAACTTTTGTTAAGATTTGGATGCATTTATTGTTTCAAGACAGTAATTTTTTCAAGTTTTCCCATTTATTTTGAAAAATGGACATGACTTAGAAAAGGCGCTATGATTTTCAGTATCGGCATGAAATTTTATTTTAATGGGGGAATTTTTGTGTAAATCACTTATCACTATTTTCATTAATCTCTCTTCAGCCTTATCCTGAACATGTTTCATGTTTTTAATATCAAAAATAATACGTATATTTAGTGCATTACACACCCAATATTTAATATAAAAAGGAAGTTCTCAAAGTATGGTCAACATAATAAAACCAACTACCAACCAATTCATTCGATGTCAACGTAACAACTAAAAACCATAGAATGTAATTTACGAGAGCATGTGATTTCAAGAGTACCCACATACTTACATGTACTTATAGTAAGTACACACATTCAAAGATACTACATAAAAAGTGCATAAAAGTCATTGAAAATGGCAGCAGTACCTTGAACATCATCACAATCATTAACGTTGAGTAAATGTCGCTGCGGTGATTTAAAGTTTGAGTGTGAGTTTTTGTGGGAGTGTAATATTTCGACATTTCCTCAAACAAACATGCACACAAACAAAATCACACATGAAATATGTTCAATTTCCATTTTAAGAGTAATTTGCTATTAACTCCAATGGTTTTCGACAACCACAAAATGAGGAAATAAGTTCGGTAAAGTTGTGGTTAGAAGTTTGAAAATTTCTTATTTTGTCACTGCTACCTAACTGTTATTAAATATTCAAAATATACCAGTGACAAGTTATGGAGTCAATAAGAGTGGGATTTTTAAGAATAATAATGAAATGTTGTTAATATTAGTACTTGAAAAAGTAATTGAACATGACTACTCTTGCATGAAACACTGTAAGTTTAGAGTCACAAAGTTTAAAAGTGCTTGTACTTGATTTAACTTTTTTTCTACAAAAATCTTTACCAGAACAGCAGAAACTGTTGAAAGGGATTTGTCACGCTGTATTTGTAGTATTCACTTTGATTGTGGGGTTGCAAATAGGTGAAAAGTTGAAAGGTATCATGCTCTTTCTTCTTAAACTAATCATTCCAACATTGAAAAAGCAATGAAGCCTCAGCTTAAGAGCTTATGTGTAACATACTGAAATGCATATACTTAAACTTTGAAACTAAAGCAATAAAGCAATGTGAAGAAAAAAGGTTAAATTTCTTAAAAATGGACCACTTTATTTCAGTCACTGTAGTTGTTAAAGTAGAAATTTCAACAAGTCGAAATAGAGGAATTTTATGAAACATACACACACGCACACTATAAATACACATACATAGAGTAAAAAAAAATTAATAATGCACGCACGGAAATGAGAAGGATTAACCAAAATCAACATAGGTAAACAAATTTTCCACTCGCTTACCTCTTTAATTAAACGCCATGTCGGTTCATTGTTCGGATAGAGTATGGCCTGACGGCTGACGCCGAAACTCATTAGCACCACAGCCAAAAGCACCACAAAATAAATCATGTTCTTAACCATTTTACCCATCATAGTGACCAGAGGACCTAGAATCATATTGCCAAAAATAAAAAACAGCAATAGTAGAATAAAAAAGAGAAAAAGAAAGAAAATAAAAACAAAAGTGAGATAAAAAAAATGCAATTTTATACCGTAAAATGTTGCGCAGAAATGTGGGAGAATATGAGGTTAGAGGTAGGTAGGGTGGAAATGTGTGAGGTAAAGTTTGGGATTGGGATGATTTCATGATGTTTTAAGCAAATTGCTGCTGTCAACAACAGCAACAACAGGTGAAAATTAACTATAATTTAATTGCAAATGCCAGCACAGAATTTACGCAATCAACCAAAAGAAATTTTAAATTTTATAGCATTATTACAAAATAAGATAAAAAAATTATATTCAAACTACTAAATAAATGCCGGAACTGTTTGCGTTTAATTAAAAGCTGAAAATTTGTATCATTATAATTAAAACCATTTTCATTTGAATTAAAATTCAGTAATTAGTATAATTTTTATTACACATTTTGTGTGGTTTAATGCCACAATACCCAGATTCTATTGCTCGCAAGCGAAAAGCTTTAAACTTTAAAACTATACTCGACATTACTGGTTTAAAGCCTTGCACAAATTTTACCACCCACAGTGTAATAGAATTAAAAATACTTTCTCTAATATAATTTTAATTAATATAGAAATGAATGTCAATATAAAAAAGGGGTCCAATTAACAATTTGTCAGATAAAAAAAAAACAAAAATGCTGAATAGAAAAAAAGTAAATAAAACAATACAAATGCATTAAGTAAAACAATCCAATTAATATCAATAATGTTTAATGTTTGCTTCACACACACACATGCACTTACCCAAATACTTGTTAACACCCAAAATATTCAATATACGGAGATACCAGTAAATGCTATCGACACAGTAAATAACGCGTCCAATATCCATTGTATTTGGACGGAAACGTAACGAGAGACCAATGAGAAATAAAATGATAGCAGCACCATCGCATGGATTCCACATATTCCAAGCCCACACAGAAAATTTATGGCTGAAAATAAAAACCAAAAAATGAATAAAAAAATATACAAAAATAAAGAAGAAAATATTCCGCAGAAAGAATCGAGCACAGAAAAAACGACAGAGACAGAAAATGGATTAAATTAAATCAACATGTATGAAGGATAATGAGTTGAAAATTCTTGTAAGTGTTTGTAAGTAGAATGTATGTATGTACGTATGCATGTAGGAATGAACTGTGGTGGTGAAATGCATATAATGCGATTAAAGTTAATGTGGTAATTGCATACATATTATACATTTTCATAATATGTATGTACATACATAAAAATGAGAAATGTTTTTGAAAAATATATGATTTGTCATAGATTCATATATTTGTAAATACCCAGCGGTTTTTTAGACAAATGCTTCAAAATCAAGCGCTTAAAAAGTGCTTGCAAGTACACCATTTCAACCGGAAATTGCAAAGCAACCATGCGAAGTCATTTACCAAAAGACTGTCATAACTCAAAAAACGCGATTTTGCAGAAAACGCGTTTAAAGTTTTCAATTGACTCCCACTTTGCAGAAAAAAGAAGAAATCTTATAGTTCTCACGCGCTGAGTATACAAGATATTAATATAAAATTTTTACACAATATGAAGCGTGACATAATGAATAATTCTGCATCATTAACTCAAACATCGTGTTTTTTGACTTATGACAGTCTTTTAGTAAATGAGCGATATGTATACATATATATTTGGTTTAAATGATATTTTTTTCTCTCTCCTCTCTTTCTCAACTAAAGTAAGCACGAAGCAGCGAATGAACGAGCGGAAGTGCCTTTCTAATGCATTCTTTCTTGCGCTTGTTTAGCGCTAAAAGTACTGCACTAAACAAGTGCTTGTTTCCTAGGACATGCTATGTTAAAATTTATATGGAACACATGTGCTTGTAATGAGCTTAAATGCTTGCAATCAAGCACTTGTTTAGCGCTATTCTAGAGCTACCATTTACCGCTGGGTATGAACAATGGTGAGCACAGAAGGGGATGAATGTTTATTACTTTTTAAAAATTTTCTATTATAATTACTTAGGTTAGGTTTGGGTTTAGAAGGTTATTTGTTCATTTCCATTCGGAGACAAATTGCTGTTGCGAGTCCCTTCGTTTTATGTTTTTGGAGCACTACCTAAACTCATGTGGAACCAAACTAAAACCAGTTGATAAACTTTATAAATTTCAGCAAATTCCGTATATTTACCCTGGATATGTCTGTCAAGTTGTTTACGAACTTTGGCCCTATTGCACGGAAACGTCATTCTTGCAGTGGAGGGTATCCGCAGAGTGAATGTTAAATTGATTCAACTTCCTCTATATTATCGCTGTTTCTAGTGTAATCGTTGAACTATTTTTGGGGTATATTTTTAATGTCACAGTGTCCCATGATCAGTGCAGTCACTATACGGTTTGATAATCTGTCCACGACCAAGCGACTAAGCTACGACGCAGGCATTCTAATTATCATTTTGATTATCAATTAAATCAATATCACATCACATTTCCGAACCCTATCAGGCCAATTAATTTGCTGTATTGTTACCTTCTACATCCCTATGTCCAGGAACTTAGCATTGTTTGATTCAGTAGGGTCGTAATGTTTTTAGCGCCTTCCAAAATTTCAATACCGCATTTTATTTGGCAATAAATATTACAAACACACGAACGATATTACATTTTAAGTTTTAGTCACTTGATAGATGTTCTACTCTTAAAGATAACGATTTTATTTCTGGCCAGAGTTTTTGGCCTAAATTTCGGTTTGAATTTTGGTTTGATTTTTGATCTGAGCTTTGATCTTATTTTTGGTTTGAATTAACCGTGAATAAGGTTTGATTTTATGCCCGAATTCCACTTGAAATTTCTTTTAAATTTGTATCTGAACTTGGCATCAGTTTGGTGTATGTTGTAAAAAAAAAATTGTATTGTAACGAAGTTATCGCAATTTTTCTCGAAACGAGAGGATATGTTTTTTTTTAACTTATATTTTTTAATAAACTAATATTTTTTTCGTTGAAAATCTGCGAGTAAACTTTCAGAAGGAACGGGGTCAAACCAAAATGGCGATAACTTCGTCAACAATTCATTTTTTTTCTTTTTTTTTGAAATTTGGTCAAGTAAAGATAAAGCATAATATAATAAATAGTTTTTGGAAATAAATGTAATTACTATTAAAAAAAATATATATATTTAAAATATTAATTTTTTAACGATTCTAACTGAACCTAACCATTTAAAATTTTTATTTTAAATTGAAATAATAAAAGTAAACTACTAAAATTATTAATTTTTATGGAAATTTATACACTTTATAGAGATCGAACCCAATTTGGGAAAAATGTCAAAACAATTGCATATCGCCGTCGCACACCGGTGTATTGTACTCGATTTTCTGGCCAAAATTCCAAAAATCGATTTTAAAGTACATAGAACTTTTGGGTATCCAATGAAAGAGGATAAAATTGCGCATCATTAGCAAACTATTGTTCTATCTGCCTTAATATATTAGTTATGAGCGGTCAAAGTTACGCTATTTTTGTTATTGATTGTGTGCAATCGCAAAACGAAATTTTTCAGTGCTTTGAAGTGCAATTTTAAAAAAATAAATTTTTTTGAATAATAATTGTTTGATGATGAAGCCTTCAACTTCAGGTATTTCAAATAGTAATGGTATAAAATTTTTTAAATTAAAATCTTCGAATTATTTTTAAGATTTATTTCAAATTATGTCTAAAAAAAATGAGAATTTTCTTCCATATATGTGGTGTTAAAATTGGTTCTTTCGTCAGCCCTCGTTATATTTTTATTATCTACCTTTAAAGTAGACTATCAATTGGTTTGCAAAATTTTGAAGTGCCTTTTTTGCCCCTGCGGAAAATAACCAAGTTTTTCTAAGTGAATTCCAGTTTTGATTCCCAAATTTGACCACTTTATGTTATTATTGCTAATGCTAAGAATTTCATGTTCTGCTTCGTTTTTTATCTTTTGCTTTCAACTTTATTATTATACCTTACAGTATGTATTTCAAACTGTAATTTTATTTCTCTAAAATAGGTGTTCTCATATCTATTACACAGAAAGAGCTTCTATATCTTTCCAAATAACTTACATATTTCACTTTTGTAGTAGGTGGGCGTGGTTACCAAGGAATTTGGTTGTTTTTCATACTAAATATTTTATACGCTAATACAAAGAAGTGTGCCGAATTGTATTGAATTTGCTTTAGTATTTTTCCTGATATCACGCTTAGAAAATTTCACTTATATGGTGGGTAGGCGTGGTTACTGAAGGATTTGGTTGATTTTAATATTAAATATTATCTATGCTAATATAAAGAAGTGTATCGAATTGTATTGAATTTACTTCAGTATTTTGCCTGATATCACGCTTTGAAAATTTCACTTGTATGGTGGATGGGCGTGGTTTCACACCGATTTCACCCATTTTACACAAGAAACATCTCGGGACGCTAAGAATTCGATTTTGTATAAAAAAATAGTTTTGGCCAGCTTTTGCGGTCAAATACCCCATAGTGCGTTGATTTGATTCTGTACGGTTATCTCGTCGTCAGTAGCCGTCTCCCCAATTGTATTCATACTCATAGACCGGTTCGATTTGGAGAAAAAATAAATTAATATTTTTTGTAAACATATATGTATATGATACAGAATGCTAAACGTAGCAACAACGAAATATTCTAGAGCCAACTTAAAAACTTAACATTTTTTGTTTTCTTAACTTACGTAATTGCTACAGGTTCAGATGAAATAATTTCTCGTATTTTTTCAAACCCCAAAGCTGTAATGTATGCAATCGAATAAACTTCCTGCCATCGTGGTGCGGCTTCCATTTTAACTAGGACGGTATAGGTGAACATGAAGAGGAAAAACATGTACGCGATCTAAAACAAAAAAAGGCAAACAGAAAGAATAATATTAAAAATTTTAAGTATTAGGTACATAAGGGAAAACCAACAAAAAGGAAAGGAAAAACGGAAATTAAAATTGTAATTTTCTTTGCTCAATGGATAAGCGCAATCTACACATGTGAAACCTGCTCACATTAAGGTTGAGTTGCCAAACCAAGTTATTTCGACCTTACATGAGAAACATATTTTTCTTCTATTGTATGCCTAATAAATTTTGTTAAATTACATGCGCTCAGGTTTGAGAGCATAAAATAATTATTTTATTTTCTAATGATAATTTCGGAAAATTTATTGGTTTATCCCTTTTTTCTTTGTACTTAAGTAATTGAATGTTTTTAATGCCCTATGCATAAGAGTGTGAATTGAACGCTTTGTTTATTGTAATATAATCTTTACATTAAAGAATACCACCTTGATCAAAAAGTTTCCGGAATAACCACCGTGTGGGGCTCCCATCTTTCCGATTTGAGTTCTGTTGTGTTTTTGTGAAGTTGGTACATCTGTTGTTGATATTCCCTCTAAATATTAGTGTCATAGCTTGACATTTGCAAAAGTTACGTGGCCAAGAGTACATCTATCTCTGTGTGTGTTGGCGATTTTTTACAATTTTATTAAATTGTATAGTAATGAATTTTGAGTAAAAAACGGATTTAATGGTGCGCAAACGTTGGAAAAGTGTTTTTCTAAAGAAAACGGTCGTTTACCAGTGACTCGAGCGGTTCAAAAGTGGTCGTGAGTCAATCGAAGATGATGAACGCAGTGGCAGACCATCGACATCGAAAACCGATGAAAGCGTTGAACAAGTAAAATAAATTTTGGTCAATAACCACAAATTAACCATCAGAGAGTATTATTTGGGCGTTTGCGTGAAGCGATTCGCCGAAAGAGACCAGAATTGTGGACAGAAAACTCGTAGATTTTGCACCATGATAACGCACCGTCGCACAGTGCCATCATTATTCGTAATTTTTTGACAAAAAATGCAACAAATACCATCCAATAGCCACCGAATTCACCTGATTTGGTTTCCTGTGACTTTTTTCTGTTCAATCGAGTTAAAAAACCATTACGGGGAACGCGTTTCAGCAGCCGAGTGGAAGTAATGGAAAAATCGCAGGAAGCACTGATGGACATACCGAAAACCGAATATAAAAAATGTTTCGAGGATTGGATCAAGCACTGGCATAAGTGTGTTGCAGTCGATGGGAATTACTTTGAAGGGGACAATTTAAATTTAGATGAATAAATTTGTATTTTTAATTTTCTGAATAAATTCAGGGAACTTTTTGATCAAGGTGGTATATTTTACAATTGATTGCGATCGGTAGTTTTGCAATATGCAAAATTTTCTAATGAAATGAAGAAATGCTTTAATTCTTCATACAAATAAGTGAAATTCTTTCCATTTCTAAACATACCAGATTTTGAAGAGCAAAACACGTTGGCGATATCTAAGTATTTACCATATTATGCACTTTTACTACATTATCTGAAACCTGTCATAAAATTATTGAAAATAATAATGCATGTAACTTACGGAATCAGCCCAAAATTTCGTTATGGGCGCCGTATAAAATTCATAAAATTTCTTTTTCAGCCGGAGGGGTTGCTGCTGTTTGATATCGTAGTCAGACATGTTGAAAAATTCACGAAATTGCGATGGATCAGAATCGGTGAGGGAAACCTATATTTCAAATGGAAGATAAGAGGGGAAAAAATAAAAAAAATAAATAAAAATCAAAAATGAAAAATATTGTAGTAGATGCTTGTGAAAAAATGTACACGAAAATTACAAAAAGTTAATTGCTTTTTTTCGCGTTTGATTGTGGTGGTATTATAATTATGGTGGTGATAGTGATAATGGTTGTGGTAGTGATGATGCATGTATGATTATTTACATACGATTAATTTGTAGGTACTTTTTCTTGCATTTCTGCAAATATCATATTTATTTATATTTTTTGCTTTAATTTATATTCATTCCATTTCAAAAAAAAAAGGATGAAAATGCACTGAAACTTTACTTAAATATTGTACGAGTTGAATTCTAGTAAAAGATTAAAGTATACACTATTAAAGTACCTAAAATTAATAAATTATAATGAAGGAATGAAGTGTAGAAGCACAAAATATGTAGATAAGAAGAAAGTACACTACACATGAGTGCATTTAAAAATAATGTAGTTTATAATCGGATTTATTTTGTAACTTATTTTTAGTAGTTAAATTTAGATAGAGAAAATGCATGAAATAATGATAATGCAGTGTATGTAGGTATATATTTGCTTATTGAGGTGCATATTTAGTAGGTATGTGATTTGTTTATTTGATTAAGTGCAAACAGTGAAACGTAAATTACTCATACGATTAGTAGTACGACTGCATTAACAAGTAAAATAGATTAAAATTAAGTTTAATATGTAAGCATCTATATATTTTATTTAATATTAAATAGCATGGGAAAAAAGATATGTAAGATAATAAGAAATTGTATCAACTATTTAAAGTGTGTGCATTAAAAGCATTGAGAGCAACTTAAATGCAAAAAGCAACTCGAGTTATTACAAACTATTTTAAGCATTCCCAGCTTGAAACAAAGCAATCCCTTCATAGCATATAAAAACGCAAAGGTAAATTAACTTTAATGAGGCATATATATGTATGCATACTGGTATAAAAAAAGTAAAGTAAATTTCGCCCACTTTTTCAACTTTATATGCAATGAAAGTTTAAAAATAAATGCATGAGGTTAGGCAGATAAAATAAGATACACACAATAATGCAAAATAGATTTTAATTGCATAGCAACTTCTTGGAGATTGCAAAGTTTCTGTTTTCCATGATATTTATATTTAGTTTTGGTATGCTCTCCAAAATGCTTAACATTTTAATTGGATTTCACATAATGGCGAATATAAACTCTAAAATCCAATTAGATGAATGATTTAAAATCACAAAATACAAAGTCTACTAATTCAAATATCAAGTTTACGGTGCTTCCACCGCATTACTATTGAATTATATTAAAAAAGTGACTTAATTCCTTTATACATATAAGGAAGATTGTAATTTCGTATTATATTTTTTTACGTTTCAAAGGATATAAGTTCATTGTAAATATTTAAGAAACATAAAACTTTCGCAATGTTATCTTTTTGATACTGTTACAATCTGTGGCTATTACTCTTATATATGTATATTAATTAATGAAAATCACTGTAACTTAAAATACAGAGATTTCTAGCTTAAGGGGAAGCCTACTTTAATTGTTCAAAAGGTTTAAAAAAATCGATTTTTTTGAAAGTTATCGTAAAGATAGTGGGACACATTCGAAAATATTTGGACAAAATTTCATGTTGAAATTTCCAATACTTTTGCAAGTAAGGCATCGCACGGCTCTATGGCCCCAAAATCAAAACTGAAAAATCACCCCAAAAGTGGGGCCATGTTTCAATATGTAATATTACCCCAACATACAAATTGAAATATGGCCCTAAACTAAAATGAAAAAAGTCCCAATATCCTGTTCTCTCAAATTTTATTTAAATGCCTCCAAAAATTTACACAAATATTAATTGTATATGTATATTAAATAGTGAAAATCATTGTTACTTAAAATACAGAGATTTTTAGCTTTAAAAAAAGCCTAGTTTAATTGTTCAAAAGGTTTAAAAAAAATCTATTTTTTCGAAAGCTATTGTGATAGATGACTATCTTACATTTACAAAAAGGAGAAGTGTAGCTTTCCATAGTATTAGCAAGTGAAGTGGTCTGCAATTTAAAGGCGGAAGAGGTAAAAATATTCATAAGAAAATCATAAGAAAATTATGAACGAAAAATCCTTGCAGCCTAAAATTTTTTCCAGAAAACAAAAGTCGCTAGGGAAACCGTGCGATTTCTTCCTAAATAAATTTTCCCTAGCGACTTTTTTTTGTGAATAAAGTTTTTTTTGTTCATTATCATCTCAATCATTTTCTCATTTTTAATTCAAAAATATACATAAGAAAATTACGAACGGAAAATCCTTGCAGACAAAAATTTTTTTTCCAGAAAACAAAAGTCGCGAGGGAAAGTTTATTTAGGAAGAAATCGCGCGATTTTTTGCCAAAATAAATTTTCCCAGCGACTTTTTGTTATGAATACAGTTTTTTTTGTTTATTATCATCTCAATCATTTTCTCATTTTTAATTCAAAAATATTCGTAAGGAAATTATGGACGAAAACCCTTGCAACCAAAAATTTTTTCCACAAAAAAAAAGGCGCGAGGGAAAGTTTATTTAGAAGAAAATCACACGATTTTTTCCTAAATGAACTTTCCCTCGCGACTTTTTTTGTGAATAAAGTTTTTTTATTCATTGCTATCTTCATCATTTTTTCATTTTTAATTCACTTGGTAACGTTTGTTGATCAAAACTTTTTAAAGCACTGATATTGCTTGTTTGAAACTCAGTCAAAAACTCTTTTTTCTTATATTTGCAATGCATTACCGATAGCAAAAACAAAATTTCATTAAAAGCTACAAATACCGTGGGGACCGATCACAATGCCCATGGGTTTTATGACCACTGAAAATGGCCTTTATATTTTAATTTTTTATATTTTTGAATTTTTGGGCTCTTTTTGCAAAATCACCCCAAGCAAAAAAAAAGAAAAAATGGCTCCACAATTGGAACTATGGTCCAAAATTTTTGTGTTGTAAATAATAGAATATTTTTTGGGGCTATTTTTCCTGAGACCATATTTCATAGAGCCGCATCGCACAGACCACGCCTACGCTTACGAGGTAAGCAAGCCCTCTCTTTGAACTTTGGAGAAGATTTTCTCGAAACAGAATTTTTTGAACTTGTGTAAAACTCTATTCCACATATATTAATAATCTGGTGGTTAATTTAAAGCTTATGAGTAAATCAGTTTCCGTAATTTTTATGATGTTTTTACTTCAAACATAAGATACTTTATAAAGTTTTAAAAAAAAGTTTTGAAAAATGCGAACACAATCTTGTACACAGTGGATCGCCTATAAAACATATAATAATGCGTTAACTTTAATTTTTGCCAGTATTCATAGAGCACTATGCACTGCATAAACTAACTTTATCTCAGAAATTAAAAAAATGGACTAAGTGTTTTCTGCCAGAACGACGATTTAAAAGATTGCACACAAGTATTTTAACCAGTTTGTTGACTAGATTATAACTTAAAAGTATTAGTTTTTCCACTTATTCATAAGTATGTTTAAATTGCTTTCAATTTTGTTCATGCTGTAACTTTTCCCTACCGATTTTTATTTTCACTTTTATCCGTTTCAGTAAGAATTTTTCTAGTGTTGAAATTTAAGTGTTACAATCAAACGATTTTATTACTAAAGAAAAATAATACAGAACGTATGACTTTGAAATCAGCTGAGAATTTTCCTAGCGGGTAACAAAAACGGACCAATCAATTTCTGACTTCTACTTCAATGTCATGGTGGCTTGTACAATCATTTTTAATTACTTATACCGATAAATCACAGTACAGTTTCGAATTTTTTTAGTTGCAGATTTACTAGATCATACATTTATATTTCAAAGCTTCTACGTTTTTACCAGCGATGCCAACTTGCGGGTAATTTTACATAGTACTGGAAATCGGGGGATGAGTTGTTTTTTGCGGGGAATTCCGTTCAGCTGTTAGTTATTAAAGTCAGTAGAGTATTTTTTGTCAAATTTTATATAATGGAAATCGTTTAACTTTTGCAATATTTCAAATTTTAGGTCTTAAAATCTTCATCTTTCCTTAAGTGGGCCCTGTACTTTCTTGGTTTGAAGAAATCGATTTTAAAAAAAGTGTGTAATTTGAAAGTCTTTCATTTCAAAAGTATTTTCAGAGAGAAACTCAGAGTGCTTTCGTAGATATAGACAATTATAACGCCGAGTGTTAGTCAAGCAAAACAATTGCCTTCCCTTTCGGCCGTTCAGAAATACCTTGGTCCAGCACCTCTTGATTAATAACTCTTTATCCTTGCTGACTAATCTGTAAACTTACAAACTACGGTCAGCCATCATGAAGAAGATAAAGTATATCTTAAATGTTAAAAACCGATTGTCAAAACTTTGAATCCGTTTTTCTCAAAACAATATTTTTTGCCATTTTTATTTGAGCCAAAAGAAAGTTCATGCCTTTTCTTTTGAGAATTTTGATGCCCAAAAGTGGGCTGAGGCTTGTTTATCTATTAAAATCAACGTCTAGTAACTCGAAACACCCCATCTCGTTGGAATTTGGTGTGGTAACTACTACCCAATGGGACTAAACTTTGTGAAAGTTTGAGCCCGATAGATTTTCGCTTGAGATGAAATCACTCATGTGTCAAAAGAACTCCGAAGTCAGAAAGAATATTTCTATTAACCTACTAGTCCTATAAAAAATGGTTAAGTTTTAGACCGAGGCCGCTTTATAATAACAGTCACCGAGATCAATTTTAAGCCGAAAATCGGGGAATTTCTCGAGGGTTATCGGGGAGACAGAAAAAATGAGTTGGCATCCCTGGGTTTTACAAAAAGAGGCCGGAGAACAAAAAAAAGTGTCTAATAGCTGTCGTATGCATGTCAAAAAATGAGAGAAAATTTTTGCATGTGGGCCTATGAAAAGGCTAACCAGTTTTAAAATATGTAGTACATTCAAAATTATATATGAAATGTCATAGCCAGTGTTGGAACGACTAAGAAAGTATTGCTATTTTATGTCAACTGAGTTGATAATTACACTGCGCGCATATTGAGAGCATTGGCTGTTATTGAGTCTAGAATTTAAAGCCAGGCAATGACAACCAACTAAGTTGTATGCATTATTCTCTTTCTACGCATATTTGCAATTATCAACTCTTCTGAAATGATTAATTAAGCGGGTTTCTCAATTTAAGAGACCAAAAAGCTTCATATAAAAAAAACGAAAAGATAGTGCGGCACTCGGTCGGTGAATCCGTCTTTTTTACACCCAAAACCATAGAAAATATAAGAAGTACAACCATTTAAACACTAAAGTAGATGATTTTTTTTTTGTAGAAAATGTGTTATAATGAATTAATTACTAAATGCTTGAAGAACCAAAATCTGCAGCTACCATACAAAAAAAAAAAAAAAAAAAAAAAGGAGTAAAATAAAAATTAAAAAATGACTATGTTACAGTAAACTAAACTGTGCAGCTTGTCTACGGCAAGTCAAATTGTTCATTTAAAAAAAACCTTAAATAACAAGTTAAGGTATAATTTATAATAAAAGTAGATAATAAAAAAGTGTTTTTAGTGATATTTAAGAAAAATTTATTTTAACCAAGCAATCTCTATTTAACTAATAGTGGAAGAATAAGCTACAGCAATACCATTATTATTAAAAACAGAAAATCAAATGAAACCATTTGAATAAAATAAATTAACATAACATTTCCGTACGTTGCCAAAACTAATTTTGGAGGGTGGTTCTTCCGCTCCAGCAGTGAGATCAACCTGAAATTAATTATTATAGTTGATTTTTTGATTTGTTTTGTTTGGTTTGGTGAGAAACTAAATTTTGAAAAGCTATACTTATATTGCAGACTATAGATAAACATTTTTGCCTTAAAAAAAAAAAAAACAAAAGTAAAAATAAGTTAACTAATAATTGATTGTAAATTATAAGTTCTTGTATAAAAGTCCTAATTATATAAGTTTGGAAAAATCTAAATTGTATTACTCTAAATTTGGGTGAGTGAGTGTGAGTTTCTGTGATTTTTATTAATAAAAAAAAACTAAGTTAGTTAAACATGTATGTATAAAGTAGGTATTATTAATTAATACAATGTTTTGCGCTAAGTCAATAATGATTTCTCTTGCTCAAAAATACCCCTAAACATTGGTTGCGAATGACGTTGTGCTAATTTTGAGATGATTTCCAAAATAATATACCCCAATATGAATATCAAAATTTAAATGAAAATTTTAAAGTCGAATTCAACATGAAACCTCTAAACCAAAACTGTATATAAAAAAAAAAAATGAAAAATAATTAAAAGTAACAGTTTTTGTTTTTGGTAGATAATTTTTGTCTATTTTCTTTAAGTCACAAATTTACTCACTTTTCCGTTTTCTTGTACTTTGGTATCGCGCACAGAATAGTTATCCGCCAAAAGTGCCTGCAAAGGTTTATGCGGAAGTATTTCGATAAATTTCACTGTATTCATGTTAAACAACAACAAAAATAAAAAAAAAACTAAATTGGTTTGTATGTATGTATGTTTGTGCGCAAAGTACATTTATAAATATGCATGTGTTTTGTATTGTTGTATAGTTATATTTATAAAAACTAAGCAGACATCACACAGAATTTGTAGATATGTAAGTATGTATTGTGTGTGTCTTACATTTTTTCATTATTTTTATTTTCACATAAGTTTATTTAAAATATTTACAAAAAAAAATAGTAAGAACTAAATCATCAATAAAAAAAAAACTTATAATTTAAAATAAAACATTAATGTTTAAAAAAAAAAATTATAAAATAGCATTCCATTAAAAAAATAAATGTTAATTATATTCTGCGGCACATACCAAAATAAAAAAAAAAAATATTTATCAATAAAAAAAGTCATATTGGAATTACCACTCACTGATGTTTTAAACTAGCGAATTCTCCAACTTCTATGACAACACAACAACAAGTGTTCCTTCTAATTGAGTTAATTAAATCGCTCATTAAAAATCAACGCTTATGATTGGTCAATGGAAAACAGGGCAAGTGATATTGCGAATGCAGACAAACCCGGATATTTTTTGAAAATAGGAAAACAGAATTTGATGATGCCACTACATTACACTAGTTATGCCTTATTTGGGTTTTGGCCCTTATCAAAGGCCTTCTATGAATTAAAAAATGGAGGTCCTGCCGCAAATGCAATGAGCTCGAAACAAATCACTGGACACAGTTTGACTGAAACTATCCAATAAGTAAAAGACTACACGGGTGTTACCCGTTCATAGAAAAAGACGATCCAGAGTTAGTTCCTGCAAAACAATAAATTGTTATTTGAAAGAACTGTATATGAAAATAGCAAACTTTCTTTTCCGTCTGATATTTTATTAGCGTATTGTAATTAGTTTGCTTACAGGGCACAATGTATGTGGCCAACATAAGATCATCACGGTTGATCAACGTTTCAGTATTGATTGTTCTATTCATTTTCCTAAACTTCTTAAATTCCTTAAATAAACTAAGCATTTTGGGATTAAGAAGGAGCAACATTCAGCTTTCCTTTTCTTTTTCTTAAAACCGATCTGTATTTTCTCTCTTTTCTCAAACAAATTGAGGTTGAGGATTTTGGGGGGAAAAAAGTACAATGGTGCAAAATGGTAATAAGTGGAAAAATTTGTCGTAAAATCTTTTGCACTATTTTTTTTTTTTTTTGTTTGAAAAAATACTTTCTTTTTACTCTTACATACATCGAGGTATGCAAATTGTTATTATGATTGTGGAAGTCCTAAGTATCTATAATTTTAGTACAAAAGGTTTCTATCTAGTCCTATTAAAATTCGAGCATCAAAGGATTAAACAAGTAATTAGTATTTTTGTAAGGCAACTAAAAAATGCGTTTTGAGGCGACAGTTTTAAGTTTTAAAAGAAATTTACAATGACGTGCGTACTCTCAGACGTTTGGTCTTGCTACTTCGAGAGTTTCGAAATTTGGAGGGAATATTTTTAAGATGTGAGAGTTACATTCAAAAATGTAAAACAAAAACAGCCTTCTTCAATGGTCAACTGATCTGGGAATCTGTTGGGAGTATGAATGTATAAACTAGTATTTTTTTTCGTAATTTGGACCTTTATTGTGAAAAAGTGATTATAAATTTATTCTTTAAAGTATTGTCCATCGTTAGCCACAACCTTTTCCCATCTTTCTGGTAGCATACGGATTCCGCGTCGAAAGAACTCCTCATCTTTTGAGGCTATCCACGAATCGACCCATTTCTTTGTTTTCTTCGAAAGAACGGAAGTGCTGTTCAGCCAGGCCATGTGTCATCGATCGGAACAAGTGGTAATCAGAAGGAGCAATGTCTGGAGAATACGGCGGGTGGGGTAGCACTTCCCATTTCAGCGTTTCCAAGTATGTTTTTACTTGCCTTGCAACCGAGCATTGTCGTGCTGAAGAAAAACTTTGTCATGTCTATTCTCATATTCTGGCCTCTTATCCTTTAATGCTCGGCTCAAATGCATCAATTGTAGTCGGTAACGGTCGCCAGTGATCGTTTCATTCGGTTTCAACAGCTCAGAATACACGACACCTTTCATATCCCACCAAATACACAGCATGAGCTTGGATCCATGGATATTTGGCTTTGCCATTGATGTTGATGCATGTCCGGGCGGTCAATATAATTTTTTACGCTTTGGGTTATCGTAACGTATCCACTTTTCATCGCCAGTCACAATACGATACAGAAAACTCTTTCTTTTCTGTCGTTTAATCAGCAGTTCACATGTGAAAAATCGTCGTTCGACATCTCTCGGCCTCAATTCGTACGACACCCAATTTCCTTGCTTTTGAATTATTCCCAATGCTTTTAATCGTTTAGAAATAGTTGGTTGATCAACTCCTAAAGATTCTGCAAGTTCTTGTTGCGTTTGACATGAATCTTCTTCGAGTAATGCCTTCAATTCTATATCTTCGAACTTTTTCGGGCCGTCTGAACGTTCCCTGTCTTCAACAATCAAAATAACCACTTTTGAAACGGGCATACCACATCTGACACATTCTAGCGTCTATATCACAGTCAGGATAAGCTTCAGTGAGTAAACGATGTGCTTCAGTTGCGTTTTTCTTTAAATGGAAGAAGCAAATTAAAACTTCCTGCAAATGTTGTTTCGACATTTTCAGCTATAGTAAAATACTTTTGTAAAATTATGAAAATTATTCTTACAGATCAATTTTTATAGTATTTTTGGCGCTCTTCGAGATAGAATAGCTGTCAATGTCAAAAAAATGGCGCGTATGATAGATATGAAGTTAGTCACAATTACGAGTTTATACATTGATACTCCCAATATAATTGCTCCTGATGTGAAATTCATATTGAGAAAATTTAGGACTTTTTTTTTAACGCAGGAATTTTTCAGTTCCTCAGCCTAAACCAAAGTAAAGAGACGAGTACGTAGGCAAAGTTTTTTTTAGAATGATGATATAATATAAAATTTATCTTCAGACTCAGTTGTCCATTAAATTCCTAGTTTCAAAAAAACAGTAAAAACTACTTCCTACAAATGATTATTTTGAACTTTAAGGGCTGCGAATAATTTGAGGGTGATTCTATGATTGGATAATATCACACCAACTTGGATTTACATCCTTAGATATTAGTCTGTTCTTAGGTTAGGTAAGGTTATTGTGGTAGTCAGTCTGAATGACCAACTCACTTTGACCCTAAACGGGGCCATTGTAATACCACTGCGCAACACGGGAACCTCATCCACTATTTTAGTTCTACTTCAAATTTTTGGCCCATGCCAACTAGAATTTGTGTTCGATATTTTTTAATCATTCATATTTAGTATTAATATTTTTATACATATATATTTCATATTAATCTTTAAGCAAAAGAATAACTTAAAATTAAATAAATTAAAATCAAAACATTACTAAGAAGATATTAAATCTAAGCAAACAATCAAATAAATATGAATATCTATTTGAAAAGGCACATAAAGAAAAAAATAAAAATAACAGTAAGGATTTTTGCACAATATGATTATGACAACAATAGGTACTTTGAGGTGCATTAGGGTGAAGTATAAACAAATATGTAGACGCATCTATCTACATACATACTTTCATTGTTGTATGTTGGCATGCTTGGTTTGGCGATTGGCATGTGTGTGTGTGCGTGTGTTTATGTGTTTGTGTGTGGTTCTAAGTAAACCAAAATTGTTTTTCGCTTCGCAGAGAAAATAAAAAACTAAATTAAATTTTTGAAAAGCATTTCTCTAAAAAATTCACCAAATCTAAAGGAGAAAACAAAAACAGTTTCAACATCAGTATATGCGTATAGCATGTGAATGTGCGTTCTCATTGTACATTTCATGGTTGCCATGTTACAAGACACATTTCAAAGAATATGTGAATGTATGTGTTAATTTTGATACTGTAATTACATTTGTTATTGTGGTTTATTTCTGTTGTTGTTGTTTAGAATTTTCATATAAAAAATTTATATGCTAGAGTAAACATATGAGTATTTCATCTTAGATAAAAATAGATAAGAAATTGTGAAGAAGTATAAGGTAAATACAACATTAAACAGCACAGCTCAAAATTGTTGTTAAACTTGAAATAATATAATTTTTAATTGATTTTAATTTTTTTCTTTTTTCTTTTTTTGTGTGTTGCTTACATGAAGAAAAATTTTTTTATTAAATTATAAAAAAATCTACTTTGCAACTTAATTTTACATACAATAAATCATAAAAACACTAAACACTAACGAAAACAAAATATTAAATTGAAGTGTTGAAGTAAACGCTTTAATATTTTTTAGGGGGCTAAAGGGTTAAAACACTTACATGTGTTGAATGCGAATTAAGGCTATTATACGACGGCGAAGTCTTTTCAATTTGTATTAATTTACACTTTTCATATATGTATGTACACAAAAATAATCCAAAACAAATAAATTGATAACAAACATTGATATCAGAAAATGTAAACGAGAAAAAAGAAGAAAAATAGATAATAACATATTATAGTAAGTAGATATTTCATACATATATTTACATAGTTATGTAGGAGTTATATAATTGCAAGTAAAAATTAACACATTAACAAACAAAATTAAAAATTTTTTAAAATTTTCGGTTTATTATATATTCATGCTGTGGCATCACAGCCAATTATTTTTGGCCATAAATTCATTTCACAAATTATACAAATGTTTAATTACACTGTGCAATAAAGTGAGGACAAAAAAAAAAAAAACAAAAACTGAAAAGCTTAAAAAAAAATACTTTAAAATTAAACTGTAAAAGTTCAAATTTTCTTGTCTATTTTTTTTCTATTTTATTTCGTTTTCAGTTTATATGTTTATTTTTCGCTCATGGTTATTCTAAAAGCAAGTTTACACTTTTCTGATGCTTAGTAACTTATAATAGAATCTGATGAGCTAAACGATGACGTGGATATTAACGCTCTGCGGAACTTCGTAATGGGGTAAAAAGATGGTTTATCTTGAAAAGGACAACACAAAAAAACAAAAAGCGAGAGAGAGAGACAAAGGGTTAATGCAATGCAAAAATCTAGTCTACTGTAGATTTTGTACACATAAAAATTCTCATATGCAAAAATAGGCATTAAAACAATATGTTCAGAAATGGAAAACCTTTGGGACCTTTAAAAAAACTATTGTTTGGCAATAGGTTATACTCTATGGAGTGGAACCTCGTCGAGGTAGTCTCACTCATTTTGCAGACCTCTTGAAACCAGAGACGGAAAATAATGATTTTTTTTTTTCAAAATTTAATGAAAAAAGAAAGGAAAGGAAAGAACAGTTGAGTACACCAAAACGCTAGAATTAGAGTTGAAGGTGGGCTGGACTAAACCAAAGCACTCAGTCTCGAAGACCATTGTACTAAGAGCCAGCAGAAGAGAATAGAAAAACAGGAAAGATGTGTGAGGGGATAAATGGGAAGAAAAGCCTAGGGTCTCTCAACCTTGAACTCATTTGTTTCACTTATTAACCTTAGAAGCCCAGGAAGAAGGAGAGTATGTACATTATTCATACTCAAGATATCACTACCCAACAGCCTTAATCTGATTCTCGCAAACGCCGGACAGCTACAGAGATAATGCTCCATAGTATCGTCGTCCTCAAGACACGATTGGCAGGTTGAATTGGCTTGAGTAAATACTTAAAATATGTAAACCAATCACATACCCGCGATATCAGGAACAAAAATAAATTTCAACTTCAGCGCTTTACATCTGAAGCTGATAAACAAAACTTATTTTACAAAGGCTTAAAAAGCTATAATGAACTACCATTAGAAATAAAGAATTGTAAAAAAATACAAATTTTTCAAAAGGAATTAAAAGAATATTGTAAAACACTTCCAGTAAGATAATTTATACATGTGATATATACTTTGTAACTAGACTAAATTACGTCGTAATGAATGAATAATAATAATATGCTGACCACATGTGTTGTGCCCCATGATGATACCCACCAGTAATCTCTGGTCCTTTCTTCTCAGTTTCAGAAGGAATTCCGCTGATTTCTTCTGAAACTGATGATACTTGTTGCATGCCATTAAATATTTTTATTTTCTGGAAGTTCCCCTTAAAAATTAAAATTATACTTTTTAAAGGTAATTCCGACCCTCTACTCAAAGAGTGATCCCAACTACTTTTTGATAAGAAATATTGTTCTCAAAAGACCGTTTTAAATGGTAAATTCAGTATAAAGACATTATAGCAAAAAAATTAAAAAAAATTTGTCATCCAAAGATTAATTTGTTAGAATAAGTTGGACTTTAGTGGTTTTGATCTTCAATGACTCTACTACTATTTTTTATGGAAAATATTTTTTCGGAAGAATGTTTATAATTTTGTTCAACGATTAATATAGTATAAAGAAGTTATTATAAAAAAAATTTATTTTTCAAAGGTTAATTTTTTAAAGAAAAGTTGGGCTTAAGTAATTTTGACCCTTGCATTTTTCACCACAACCTTAAGATAGGTGATCGTGAACGTTTACCCGATATAGTCATATATCGAATAGTGGCTTCATATAACACCCAAAAGGGTGGGCAAGGCCTAGTGAAGTGCTGCTGTCTAAGTAATTTTTTTCATGATAAACAACTTTCTCTTAGCTATGAAATATGTACAAGGTAAAATAAAATAAAAAATTATATGGATCCCACGTGTACCAAAATTATGGGTTTTGGCCCCATAGCAGCGTTCCCAGACATGATAGAGAAAATCTGATAGCAAGGTCGAGAAAAATTAATCAGTGTGTTCACAAGTTTTAAGTTTTTCGTTTCGACAAAAATAAAGCTCAATCATAAATTTTTATTTCCGAGCGAAAATAAAACTCAAAAAATAATTTTTATTCCTGAAAAAAAATTAAACTCATACAATAATTTTTATTCTTGGAAAAAAAAAATCATAATTTGATGCAATTGTGCAAAAACATAAAAACCAAATAATAATTTTTATACTAAATCAAAGAAATAAAAATCAGGCAATAATAAGAAAAGGATATATGGTTTCAAATCTCAATAAGTAAAAGAAAAAACTATTTAAACGCTGGCTGATGTACAAACGAACAATGTTACTCAATGTCTTGATGAGAATGTTACAAGCTTTTTGGACGAAATCTAAATAAAATCGAATTGTTGGAAATATTTATGAAATCAATTGACTTGAGAATTTTTATTAAAGATTGAATAATTTTAAATTTAATTTGACTTCTGTGTTCACATAAATGGCTATCTGACTAGTAGCGTATCTAAGGTTTGATCTAGTTTGGGAAGGAGGGGTTAACTATTATAAGCTTAGTGAATCGTATATTTCTACGTTTCAGAAAACACATTTTTATTTGGTTTTCTTAACTGCCTTGGTGAAAGTGTTCCCTTCCCTTCTTTTTCCTACCCTCCTTAATCTGCTTTTCACTCTATCTGTTAGCTTAATTAAATTGTGTAAATACCTGGAGGTAAGTTTTTGTTAAAATTAATTTTGAATATCTATTATCATTAATTTTAAAACGAATCCTTACTAAATACAGAAATTAATAGGTATTCGTGGAATTTTTGACATAAAAGACCGATTACTATTGTATTGAAATCAATAGAAGTAAATACATAAAAATATTAACGTTCATTAAAATTAATTAATTAATTATACATACAAACACACTCGTACTCTGAATGAACGATTAAAATAAAAAACTATAGAAATTTTGATATATGTGTTTATACACATTACAATTTATTGTTAAATGGTAAAGAGAAATAGTATTTATAAAATTAAATAGAAAAAAATATTTACACACACATAGTTACTAATGACACTCAGGGACAACACGACGTATGCGTAATATTAATTGCATATAATAAAATAAATTATCATTAGAAAGCATTCATATGCATTTACATTTGCGAGAAATACACATACACACACAAATATACGCATACAATCACGCCTGCCTACATTAACATATAAATATAATATAGAAAAGAATACAGTCAAAGTTATAATGATCTTTTCCTATTTTTTTTTTTTTTGTTTTATTGCTTGCTACTAAATTTTGTTAGTTAAACTATTTACTCAAGAAAAGAAAAAAGTAGTACGGTAAATTAAATGTTTAGGTTAGATAAATCAATATCTAGAAAATATATACGGTTTGAAGAAAAAACATTGATATACATAAGTATTAGGATAAATGATACATTTATATGTATGTATTTATATAAATTATTTGTTTATGTATGTATAGTATATAAAATTTGTATTTAAGGTTTTCACTTTACTACCTTGTCTGGATTATTATTACTGCCCATCCTACATTTGAAAGAAATTGATCTTTTCGCTTTTGTAAGAGCATTCTAGAAATAGTAGTAGTAGTAGTGGTGGTAGTAAAAGTAGTAGTAATGGTATTGGTAAAACTGATAGTAGTATTTAGTATTAGCATTTATTTATTTTAGATGATAATGTTAACCAAAAATATCTTGTTTATATTGTAACTTTTAAAAGCGATGTATTAAAAATTTAAAACTTTTTATACTAAAAGAAATAACAGTGAAACGTAGGAAAAATTGTATTTATAAAAGTAATAAATAACATTTGGAAATAAGTACGTGAATAGGTAAATACTTTTACAAAATCACAATATACAAAACAAAGAAATAGAGAAAGTAAACTTTGCTTATGAAACACAAAATATATAACAAACTCAAAAAAAAAAAAAAAAAAAAAAAAAAAAACAACTTCAACTTTAATAATACTTGATTTTAAAAATAAAACAATAAAAATTGAATAGTTATAGCGGTTTAGCAGTTAGTGGAAAATAGTATTTAATCATGGTATACACACCTCAGCATCCGGTTGCGAACGATCGGAATCGTCATTGTCTAAATTTTGATTTTCTAGATGTTCCTCTTCGGTTTGTGGCATTTGCTGTAATTCTTCTTTAGTTTTAAAATCTAAACATTTTATATAAAATGGCAATACAAGTCCAAGTATAACCTAAAATAAATATATAGTAGCAAAAAAAAAAATAGTTAGATTAAGTATTAACAAAATAGAAATTAGAGTAGGTGTTGGTAAGTAAGACTAAGTATTAATGTGTAAGCATCTCGCGGAATGGGCATAATTCAAAATTGTGTAATGTAAGAGAATACATATAATGTAATGGATTTGGTGTGCGTGCCTCTCTCGCGCGACAGCAAATGTGTTACTACAGCACATAGAGCACATTAGGTGACACTGAGAGAGCCGAAACTGAGGTTGAAAAAAATCCCGATTTCAATGTCGGCTCTCTCAGTGGTTGTTAATCGTCTCTGGGATGTAAACAACTGCATAGCAGGAATATGTAAGGCAAGAGATGAAAGCAAAAAGACAATTGGAGAGAGAGCACTAAGTATTCTCTTATATGCCGACATCGGTTATCGTGTCGCAACTTTTTGTATACGGTATCTGTCTGTATGTATGTGTACATATAACCAGTAATTGTAATCGTTATCGTAAGCGACAAATACGACAAATAATTAATTTTAAAGATGAATTTTTGTGCTTTCATTTCGTATGACGCTATATCGGCAATTAAAAGTTCCCAACTGATTTCCTCTAAAATTGCTAACAATATACATAAACAAGTTTGTGGAAAAAAGCTCCTGGTGCTATGTTCAATTTTTAATAAAATGTAAAACAAAATTTCAAAAAAAATGGCGATCAAGGCTTGATATGTATGCGACATTTAGTTGCTTTGATGGTTGGCACATCAAACCTCCTGCGGTCCTGTGCACGCAATAATTTTTTTTTAGCAGGAATCAAAGTAGATGATCATTTTAATATTTGTAGTAGAAATATAGATACTAAATTTACTACTTACTTTAAAATTGGTATTTTTACGCGTTCTCAAACCACCCATCCACAAATCAGCTAAAATCACTTGACTGCATGGATGCGCCAGTAGTGCACGATGATTGGCCGCTACTGCTAATGAAAGGCAACTCTGGTTGGACCAAGAGTGCAGCTCACATGTCAATAAACGTTGTGCTTTTTCTGCATCTGTACGATAGCTAAAGTCGAGCAATTTAATACCTACGGAAAGTGAAGAAAAGAAATGCAAAAAAAACAATTCAAAATATTACAAAGAAAAATGAGAAAATCAATAATTAAGAAAAGAGATGCTAAGTTCGGTTGTATGAGAATATGAGTCGACATGACACTTAGGCTGGGATTTCAATGTTGCGTTGCCGGAATAGAAAGTAAATTCCTGAGATTAGAAAATGTCTAATGTCTAGTTCAAATAACCCTTCTTTAAATAAAATAATAAATGAAAAGAAAGTAAAAATACATAATAATTATTTATATGCAAAGTTTGCTATTTTTCAAACCCTCACATCGGAAAAAATAATCTGGACTATTAATTTGAAAGCGATTGTAATCTTTTAATCAAATTTTTACATTCTCTCAATTAAATCACAATGTAAAGAGAAAATAAAATAATTTACAATAATTTTAACAAAAAAACAAAATAAAAAGTACTTAACCAACAAAGATTTGAAATTGAAAAAAAAAAAAACACATCCAAACCATTTACACACAGTCTTTTCAACAAGAGCGTGTACAGCCTAAGCCCTTCAAAAAATGTCCCAATCAAAAAAAATATCCTACATTATTTTTAAAAATTTTTTTGTCCAATGCGCTAACATATCAATACCACAATTTTGAGTAATTTTGTGGTAACGCGAGGTCATATTATTTCTAGTTTTTCGACGTAGGATTGCGACAAACTTCGCCATTTTGACTTAAGCTGTCGTTTTAATTGGGTAACGCTCTTAGCAATTTTTCTGCTCATACTAAGCTTAATAATTGCTCAAAAATTTTCAATGTGGTTAGCATCTGGAGACTGAGAGGCACAGACTAAAATTCTTTTCCAATTTTCTTCTTTTCACTTACTGCATAAGTGACTTTGATGGTTAGGGTCCAACCCTCTTAAAGCACTCAATTTCGATTTCCTTCTCGCAAACCAGTTATTGACAGAAAATAACAGTCTATGCTGGTATAAACGGATCATGTACTAAATATTCCACTTTCTCGTAAATATGATTATTCTGTCGAAACTCTGTTTTGAAAAGCATCCCCAAACATGAGCTTTTCCTGGATGCTTAACTAATCTCAGGACCATCGTACTGCCCTTTATGGTTAAGGCACGTTTTATGGTACCTGCCGTCCAAAAAAAAAGATTCGTCTGTCTGGCCACATCGATCCAATCATTATCCATATGTTCGACAGCCCACTACTGTCATTTTTTTGTTTGTTTTGCCATCAGTAAGGGTTTACTAATGGTAGCTCAGAATTCAATTTGGAATTCATTTAAACGACTTTGGATTGTAGTAAGGGATATAATAATGACCAGTAGCTCCAGTTTTTGTTGGGCTGCTTCAATTGTATGGGTAAAATTGGCTTTAAAAACTCATGCTCTGACCGAGTCCTGCTGCTTCGATATTGCTCTAGAAGCACAAAGATTTGGTAAGTCGTATACATTCTGGTGTCTTTAAAAAAGGTGGATCCATTTCTTTACGAACGCTTTCAACGTCTTAAGGTATTTGCAGCACCTCCCTAGGACATTTTAGATATCTTTGGACGTGAGCAAATAATGATAGTTTATACAGAGCTCGATTTGAAAACTTGCTGATATAACCAAATTGTAATTGCGATTGTTTGAAAGGTTATACAGCGCCATTCGCAATGAAATGTTAAATGTTGAAAATAAAGTCCAACTTGATATTTGAACCTGTTCGTAAAATTAAGCTCTTGTTGGAAAGAATGTAGATAAAGAAAATAAGAAAATATAATGCATTCACAAAAATCATTAGTTAGTATTACGTAGCATCATAGCGCTGGAAAATGGTGAATTTAGATGGAGAAAGGTCGGATATTGTATTTAGAAATCTCAAATATTGGTGGAAAATTCAATTCTGTATTTCTAGCATAAATAAATAAATTTTTTCGACTTAATCCAAAAAATGATTTTTATCGTCGTGTAGTAGGTGCAATCACATGCGGATCAAACAAAAGAAGGGGAGGGGGAGGGTTTTGGGGATAGAATACTTATTTCCTGATAAATCTCTTATCTATATTATATATATATTATATGCCAAGAAAAAACTCTAGCTCCTATATTAACCACAACATATTTGCATGAAGCTTATATCGTTAAAAAGGTTTAAGTGGTGAAACATAATACAATATAAGTTTTATGCGAATCTGTTGAGGTTAATGCAGGTAAAAATAGATAAGAAATCGTCTGTCTACTCAACAATAATAACAGAAGAGTAGCTTTTCGTTGTAACATTCAAACAGAACGTAATCGTTGGTAGTCGAACACGCAGGAAGAGAAATATGTTGTGAAACAAACAACGAGTTTTATATTTCTTTGCGTTTCACCACAACACTATGTTCGTTCAAATATTGGTCGAAAAGTGGAAGAAAAATGTCCAAAACTTTCGAAATTTGAAGCAAAGGTAATCGTCATAACAAACAAAACCAAATCAATGTCAGTGCGAGATTTGGGAAAAAAAAGCTAGAGTGCCTCTATTACTGCAAGAGGAGGGCAGACACAATTTAGAAACCTACAAGATAAAAAAGTACCAAAAAAAAAATGTTAGGACAATTGCAAATTGGGAAAACTTGGCTTCGAAAACTGTACGGCCGTTTACTTCAAGATGTTGATGAGTGCGTTGTAATGGATGATGAAAGCTATGTTAAAATGGACTCAAAAACATTACCAGATCTTCAATTTTACACAAAATTCAAAGTAAATACTGTCGAGCAGTCAGAGTGAATAATTGGAGTGGAAAAATTAAACGAGAAAGTTCTCATCTGGCAAGAATTCAAAAAACTTGCTAAAGGCAGGCAGTGTCGTTACAAAACAAGGTGTGCAGAGCTTGATGAAAGGGATAAAACAAAAAATTCGGCGTAAATTGAGAGAATCGTTTTTTTTTATGAAAAATAAATTTAGATATATTTATTGTTAAAATAAAAAAGTTGCAGCAAAAAAAGAATAAAAATCCTTATGTTACAAGCAAAACAATGTGTGCAGTTTCTTATCGATACAGTCCTTATATAATAAATGTAGAGTGTACGAGTAAAGCAGAGAAAATAATACAAAAAGTTGTATGCTTTAACCGAAGACAAATGAGTTTACGCGTACTTATGCTTTTCCATTAATTAAAATTGCTTAAACATTTATAAATGAAATCAATATTAGTTGTCAGCATGATTGATACAGGAAAGTCTGAAGAATGATGCACATAGATTTATTTAAGCATTAAATAATTAAATTTCGGATTAAAAAAAAAAAGAACTGAAATCTAAATCGAATTATTTTCTGATTATGGTTACCTGACATTCAACAAAACGAATACGTAATAAATATCAAGATCCAAGGGTTTTTATTATTTACCCACAAGTAATATCTTTCAATGCAGTAAATCAATAGTCATTACATAAAAATCTGTATACTAACCTTTACTCTCAAACTCCTTGGCATATGCACGCAATTCATCATAAATTTCCGTATCTAAATCATCCTCGGCAGCCTCATGTGCCATGGCCTTGTATAATTTGCATGCGACTAGAGATTTTGCCAATGCTTCTTCGCCATGTGTCCACATTAGTAATGACATTTGTTGGCGTTTAGTTAGCACAGCCCAAATCTGCAAATACACACACATATGCTTTTAAGTATTTACTTCAAAAAAAAAAAAAAACGGAAAATGGAAAATTTGTTACCAGCATAACTTGTGATAAGAAAATTTACCAAGTAAAAAATATATGTTTGTATGTAGTAATAACGCTTACCAAAAGTTCATTGAAAGGAAATTCGAAAAGTGCCATTTCCGATGTGAATGGCAGCAGACCCGTTACCAAACTCAATGAATTCGCTCCAGCAAATCTTTGGTATGTTGAAGATTTTCTATGAGCATTAGCGTAGCTATTCATAACTTTTGCGTAAATAGGACGAAATTTTCGGCGCGTATAATACGATCTGAAAATTATATAAAAAAAAAAACAAACCAAAAGAAGTAAAAATATAGAAAAAGAAAAATAAGAGAAGGAATAAAGCAAATAGAAATTATGAGCATTAGAGAGCAATAAATAAATCCAGCTTAGTTCGTCGGTGCTCGAATACGAACGCACCAACAAAGGAATTAGAAATTAAAGAAATGTGAGGAGTACTTCTTGGCTCAGTGTCCTCATATAAATATTTATATAAAAAATACAAAACACTTCACATACATATAGACTTTTTTTTTAAAAAAAGAAAAGGTAGTCAATGTTTACTTAACCAAATTATATTAACGCAAAATTACATAAACCCTTACAATTCAATAATAAAAAGAAAAAACACTGAAAGAGTTTAAATTGCGCTATAAAATCATTTGCTAAATTAGCCAATTTTTTTGTAAATACAATACATTTGAGGAAGGGGAGAGGGCCCATTTATTGAACAATCAAAATTTGTTTCCAGAGAATATATGCTCTGTTACACTCAATATAGGTTGCCTGTATGTTTGTGTGTTTATGTATGCGCACTAGCGTATCCAAGGGGGAACGAGAGATTTCACACAATTTGGTTGTTGCTTATGAATCAACAAAAAAAAAAAAATGTAAGGGATTAAAAACTGAAAAAACCCTTTCCGCAATCTCTGAATCCGCTAGTGTGTATCAGTGATGAAATTTCCAAATTTCAAATTGTACCTAATTTATAAAAAAAGTTGTACCTAAATGAGCATGAATGTACCTAACATAGTACACTTCATTGGTTCATCGTTTTTGTAAGAGATTTAATTTTAATTTAAAAGTTAGCAATTAAAAAAAGTAAACAAAACATGAGATCGATATTCGTATAATACTATTGTAATTCATTCTGATTGATTTATCTAAATATCATTCGTATTCCATAAAATAAATAAAAATGTTTGAATTGAAATTACAACAGTTTGCTTCTTTACATCTAATTAGTTAAATTATTGCAGCACATATACAGACAAAACAAATTGAAATCTACGAAAAGAGAAAAGTTTTAAGTCATCTAGAATGAGCACAAGGGAAAAACAAAGGCCCACATTGGTTACGAAAGTTTCGAAATTTTTGATGTGTAAACATTTTAGCTCACGGTATGGGCAAAATTTCAAAAGTGTAAAATGTAACAATAACTGTATCGTAAGATGTAAGATAACTGTAACGTCCAGTTCCCTTCTCGCTCACACTACTTCGCGGCATGACTGTGCTACTCTAAACAACAAAGAGAAGAAGAGAGGGAGAAATTAAAATACGAGCGGAGTTTGTTTGTTTATGTTTCGATCAATTTACTCACACATATATGCACATACGAAAACAAAATGTGTGTGTACATTTATTAGTGGCAGAATTATTTGTTGGTGTTAAACGTATGGAGATCGACTATATCATACAAACAGAGAAGTGGCCGTAGCAAACACAGGCGTTTGATAGGTTTTGCATTCGGTTAGTTAGATTGCATTAAAATTAAATATTTTTTAAAATATAAAAACAAAATGATAAGTAATAAGGAATCTAGGTTTCAATAAATGTATAAACAAAATGTAGTGATAATGATAGCAAATCATGGCATTATAAAAGACAACACTTTTTTTTATCTATGTAAATAGCAAATATGTTAAACAGAAAAAATCAGACTTATTTATTATAAAATCACTTATTTACTTCAATAAAAATACATTCTTTTTTATTTTTATTAAATGCAGTTAAGACAACTCTCTTTTCGGTGCTTTTAAAAAGTAGTGGGGTGACTAGTCATCCCTGTTGCCTTCCTAAGGTTAAATGCGGAAAGCACTTATCGTCGCCTGAGGATTGATTTGACGTATGTGTGTACAAATTCATATACCTATACGCCAAATCAATTCTCAGGCGACGTTATGTAAAATTTTCACATCTAATAAAATTTCAAATCGACAGGAAGAAAAACTTAAAGCGCGAAAAAAAGAATGCGATTGCAGCTGCGTATATGCGAGCATATAGATCCCGATGCATTGATTGCAATTGCAAAATATTTATGCTATCACAACAACAAATATATGCGATATGGAATAAAAATTTGCATTTGCAATGATGTAAAACCATTTGCAATTTATGGTGAATTGGGTTATTATATATATAAAAGATAATGATATCTAATAAGTTTTTAAGTTTATAAAATAATTGTTTTAATTTGAATTACCTAAGCATATAAATTATACATTAAATCCCTATATATGGCTATACATATGTGAGCTTATGTATATGACATTCAGTTAGCTTAACTGTTTACACATCAAATATCTTGCGTGCCTTGCACACATCCATTGTTTTTTTATCATCATTTTCGATTTTTCAAAAATTTTCAGCCAATATTTGCTTCAAAGCTCAGAGCTCTGTTATAAAAGTAAACATATATAACGCAAAAAAAAATTTTGAAATTGGATATTAGTAGGTTCAAGGTCATAAGAAGTTTACATTTCATAAAATTTTTCCAAATTTAAAAAATCTTCTTATGACTTTGATCCACTTCTGGCCAATGACAAATTGTACCTAAAATGTGCCAATTGTACCTAATGAACCTTGTCGTTCGAAAAAGTCGGAAAAAGGTACAATTATACCTACTTTGTCATCACTGGTGTGTATGCGTTAAAATTAAGAGTCTACTCTTTTGCTTCTAGAATCTTTTTCGGGTTTGTAATAATGTTTGCTTTACGTTTATTCAAATTTTGTAACAACAGCAGAACAGAATAAAGGATAATTTAAGGATACTTATTTGTATAGGTTGATCCTTTGTATTATGAAAAGAGAAATACCTCTTTTATATGCATATAAGGGTGTATTTAATGTAAAGGTTTTGTACATAAAGCATTGAAAGTATCACAAATGGGATAAAGTATAAATAAATAAAACTCAAGCATACTACATAGTTTAAGTTTTTCTATATTTCCAAACAAAAACAAAAATAACATTTAATAAACAAAACGAAAAAAAAACCTATGATTTTTCACATGTTCTTAAATCTTTAGTATAAATTTAGATTCATGTGTTTTATTTGGCATAAGACTTGGTTTAGAAACTGTTGAATATTTAAAATTTGGAAAAATTTTAGTTTCAACTGCCATGCAACTCATTTTAAATTTTCACTTGGTCACGTTGTGTTTAAAAATATCAAGTGAAATGCTGAAAATTTCACAAATTTGTATACAAGTAACGATATACAAGCAACACAGAAATTACCAAGCTTTTGGAATCAAAAATAAATCTCTCTGTTCAAATTAAATCTAAAATATTGGGTTTACAATGTTTGAAGTTTAAGGTAACAGTTTTCTATAGTTTCTCACATTGAATTAAGCTTAGTGTTCATAACTAAGTTCCACTTTATTGGCAAATACATATCCAATGTTGCAATTACATTTATGCCGAACTCCATACATTTTGGCTATGACAAATTAAATTAAATTTGCTAACATGTAGGTCAACTTCATTCTATTAAACTCTCTGCTACTGCTACTGAATATGACATGGTGAAAACCAAGCTTTACTCAATGGTTGTAGTTTTAAAATTGATTGCACGCATATATAGTTCTTGCTGCATTGCTCCCTTTTCCAGACGCAAGTTTTCTTGTCGGCAAGTCGAGTTTTGTAGGCAAGACTCGTATCGGCAAGTTTTCTTTTGTGGTATTCGTTCTTTGATATTTCTTTTTGTTCTTATTTGACATTTTAAGTTGGATGTGCATTGATTTTCGCTTTTTTAAACAGTTTTAATTTGAAATTTTACTTTTCTTTTTTTAATCTATTAATTTGTATTCAATAAACTAACTGATTTTATTTCTCATTTATTTATTTTTTCTCAATGAAATGTTAGTAAAAAGTTTTTCACAACACGAATGACTGAGAAAGTAAAAGCAGAATTGCCCAAGAAATCTTCCTGTGTGGAACAGCAAATGACAAGTCCAAAATGGAAATGAAAATTTGCCGACAAAAAAAACTTGCCGTGAGGAAGGGGACTTTGAGAAGAAAACAACAAAAATAAAATGTAAATGTATGCGTTGGATAGAACTTTCCATGTATTCATATCTGTTAAGCCAAAGAAGAGCCTGCCTGGACGTACGAGAGAAGTTGCGCATGTAGCAAAACAAGTTTCGCGCTCTTGCTGTAATCCAAATGAGCATAGTTATACAAGCATAAAATATTTGTATATATGAACTTTTTTGGATGTTTTTTTTTTCAGGATTAATTTTCGATCCATTTCCAGAAAATATAAAAATGCAACCCTTTTCTGTATGTGTTAGTGGTGTTTAGTCTTTTTGTCCCAGATTTTTGTTGGCATAAAAGTTTTCCCCCATCGCCTAAGAAACTTAGTTCTACGCACCATAATTACACCCATGTGGCCAGGCTCAAAGAGCATAAGCAATCAAATAATGCACGCAGAATAGCATACTCCGTTATTGACTTACATTAATAATTTTCAAATGCAAGAGCTTAAAGTGCAAAGTGGTTTAAGTTATAAATAAAATAGTTACAGGGAGTAAGGGTAAAGAAATCGCACAAAAAAGCAAAAAGAAAGACGAAAGCAGCCGCCAAATAAAGTTGCAGATGCGTTTATTTTTTCCAAAATTTTTACAGGCGAAATAAACCCACTTCCGCTTTCAACCAATGGGCCAACATTGACCTAGAATACATGACGTCCAGCTTTGTTGGTCGTTTTATCAATCGTAAAGAAAATAGGTTTTTCACTAATTTGGGACAAGATTTTCAAAAGAACCTTATCATAGCAGTCTTGAACATAATTTTTTCATATTATGGACTCACTGGAAACTCTTTTTAAAGCAGTAAAAAAGGTAAAAATTTTAAAAATAGCAATAAAAAAAAGCAAAATAAAATGTATATAATTGGAATTAGGGGGGCTTGAAATGCGTATATTTTTTATCAGGCATCATGTGGGATTTCGCATAAAAAAAGAAGAATCCCTCATAATCCGCTCCTTGGTCATATACAATAAAGTACAACGTTTGAATACACCAAATGAAGAAAACAATTTAGTGAAAAAATTGTTTGTTTTTAAAATTATTTTAAGTGGTTATCTTAGACTAAAAAAGTCATGCAAACCAGAGTCACAAAAACATAAAAAATAAATTAAAATAAAAATAATAAAGGTAAGTACATATATAGAAATACATTATTTAAATACCTTATATATTTTAATAGCTAAGTTGAAAGCTGATTTAAATATTTATATATATAATCGTAGAGTTTTGTATGTATGTCATCGTGTAACTTCTGAACGACTAGACCGATTGAAGTCATATTTCCAGAATATATTTTCTTAGGCGGGAGTATGGATCATAGCTATTCATAATGGCTTTTAGTAAAGTGGGCGTGGCACCTCCCATACAATCCTAATGGTTTTATGGGTATATCTCAAGAACCATTTATAGCACAGTACAGAAATTTTGTACAATAACGAGAATGCCATGCTACAACAAAATTATAAGTGGGATTGACAAAGGGGGTGTGGCACCTTCCATGTAACCTGAATTTCCATTATGAGATACATTTCATAGGAGCCATTTATGGTACGGTATAAAAATTCAGATTCCTTCAGTTTGTTGAATTAGTGGGGCCAAGCTGCTTTTTCATTTTCTACTACTAATTCTACTACTATTTCTATCACTATTTTCTATTAATTTTAGCGTTTCTTATTTTCTACTACTTTTTCAACCAATATTTTCTACTACTATTTTACTACTTTTTTAACACATTTTTCCGACAATTTTTTTTTTATTTCTACCACTACTTTCTACTGCTATTTTTTATTAGTTTTAGCCTTCTTTTTTTCTACAATTTTTTATTATTTTCTACTACTTTTTCAGCCAATATTTTCCACTACTATTTTACTACTTTTTTCTACTACTTTTTTAATACATTTTTTCTAGAATTTTTTTTTATTTTGTACCACTCTTTTCTACTATTTTTTTACTACTATTTTTTACTACTTTTTTATTTTATTATTCCTACCTATTATTATTTCTACCACCCTTTCTACTACATTATTACTATTTTTGTAATACTACGTTTAACTATTTTTCTATTACTTTTTCTGTTCCTTTTTTATTACTTTTTTACAACAATTTTTAATATTATTTTCTATTCTTTTTCCTACTATCTTTTCTACTGCTATTTTCTTCTAGTTTTTTACTGCTATTTTCTACTACTTTTTCTATTCCTTTTTCTACTATTATTTCTACTACTTTATGAAATATCTTAAGACCTTGCTTCGCTGTCTTAAAATCTGTTAGATGGCGCTGTATTAAAATAAATATCAAATTGGTTCAAATTTTTAAATAATTTTTGGGATACAATTTTCAAGAATGGTCTGGTAATAAAACTGTTCAGCAAAAAAAAAAAAAAAAACACTTAAAAGTTATTCCTTTTTACTACAGATATGCTGTAATTTCTATCTGACTGCTGAATGACCCCTTTAGCATCAACTGGGTTAATAATTTTGTTCAAATGGTATCATCAGCTGGTATGGCTTTGTTTTTTTGAAGGTAGCTCACTGATGCGCGTAACGGTCTTTTGTTTTTGCAAATATCCACTGTGTTCTTTGCTATCAGACTTCAGTTGTTTTCGTACACGTCGTTGAGTTCTCATCGGTGATAATACAATAAAAAAGTTTAATTTTCTGGTCGTTCAAACGCAATCTAAACTTTTATTTCTAAAATTTAATTATCACAATATTGATTTGAGATTTTCATTTATAATGATTCTCTGTTTTTAATGTACAGTTCTGCAAGTTAAATACTTTTGAAAATTCAATTGTGTCAACAATGAGACACATTATTAAATCTACAATTTTTTTTTCCAAAGCCTGAATTGTCATTATGAATGTTCAATTTTAAATATCATGTACTTCATCCTTTTTTAATTTTGGCGCTTTTTTGCAGAAAAGGCAGAACAACGTTTGCCGGGTGAGCTAGTACTATAATAAAGTTATGAATTTAAATACTATAATCATAAATTGTGGGCGATCGATAAATTACTGATACTAAGTTAATGTTTTATTATTACATAGAAATTAACAAAATGAATGATATGTTTTTCAACGTTTTTTGATTAAGCTTCAAAAATAAAATCCTGAAAAATAGCCTACTTTTTAATATAAGCATTCAATACTGAAAACATACAATACATTGTAATACAAGTATTCAGTATTGAAATGTATGTAAAAGACTTATCACTGATAAGTTCATTTACAAGTTTTAAAAATGTAAACAGAGTGTTCAGACAATAATGTCGTAGGAACTGCAATGTTAAATATAAGGAATAAATTTTTATTATTATTACCTTTCAGTGCTGAAAGCTCTAATGGTTTCAGTGATGGATTCCCCATTAGGATGTTAAGGTTTTACTATTGAAACTCTTTTGAAACTCAAAAGCTATTTATATTAAAAAACTTTCACACATATTCTTTCCTATCAAATATTTTCTCATATTGGTGATATATTTTTGCCACCCCTCGTTTTGAGATTACGCTTCATTGGGCTTACACTAATGGTGAAATGAAAGGCTATAATCTTTTTACCTGTTACTTTTTAATACATTTTCTCAAACAATTTTCTTATTGCATACACGTACAGTACAAAATTTTTACGATTGACAATTAAAAAGTTCCTCTAATTTTTATTACTTTGAAGAAATTTGTCAATGACAACACAAAAACATTTTGTAGATACATAAAAATTGCTAATAAAAACATTTGTTGAATTAAATTGAAACAAAAAAAAATCATACACATCTCAGAGCGTAGCAGCTTTAAAAAGGCTATACACTTTAATGCCCAATTTTATTTTCGACTTTTTTATATTTCTTTTATTTTGAATTAACTGGGGAAAATAATAAATACAGCCAAATTAATGGGTTTGTGGAATTCGCATTCATTGATTTCTTTTTCTTTTTTTTTGTCTTATTTTGCTGCTCAGGCTTTCTTTATTGGTCCAGACAATGCCATTATAGATAACGCCTAAATTGAAATATAAAATGAATGACTTAATGAATGGAAGTATGCGTTTAACAATATAGAGAAATGTATAGGGATATGTTTAACGTAAGAAATAACAGCGGGAGTGCAAAAATAAATTAAGTACTTTTTTCTGTTTTTTTTTTTGTTTTCTTTGTGAAAGTTTATTTTATAAGTCCCCTTGGGCATATGAGCATCAAATTTTCATATCATCATCACACCATCAGCTTTCAGATCCACCTCTCCCTCCACCAGCCAGCATAACTTTTGACTTCTTTTTATTAAAAAAGCGCAAACAACAATAAGTCTAGCACACAAAATTGCAAACAAACAAAAGACCCTAAATTTGCTCTTCACCCCCCTACAAAATTTTCAATTTTAACTGAAAGGAGTTAAAAAAAAGGAGAAAAACGAAAGTTGTAAAATAAAACCAAGTAAGCTATTTGAATAACATAAAAGGCAAAGGCCCAAGTCAAATTAAGGTAGTAGTTTTTATTCAAGCATAAAGAAAGGAAAGTAATCGATTTTGGAACAAGTGACGTATGAGTGACAAGAATATGCTGCATACCATAGCTCCTGTAAATGACTCTATTGTATTCACTATGTAAAGAAATCACTTTACATAGTGATTACAGCAAACGCTGAAAAAAAATGTTCATAAAACGCGTGAATTAAGAAATGATTTAATTTACACTGTTGAAAATATGATGAAATATAAATATATTAACTACAAGCTGCTGGCGCATACAGCTTTAGGTAATAATGATAAAAAAGAATCACTTATAAACACCTCGATCTAAAACTAAACTCAAATAATTGGCCCAAATAACTTAACTTAACAAATTTCAAAAACTAATTTGCTTATAACCCAAAAATTTTATATATTAAATAAGCAAATTTTTATACCGTACGTTAAAGACCAACTAAAGTGAAAATAATTACAGCACATTGGTTTTATGAAGCGTATGGGGGAAAAGGACAAAAGGAAAAACAAAGTTCCGACAACAGCAACCACTTTGAAAGTCAATGCAAGGATACTTAAGTTTTGAACACATTGAATTTGCTTGAGCAAAAAGGTCATACAATTTTAATTCCACAAGGAGAACAAGGAAGAAAAGAAACGTCAAGTTAAAGTCAACAAGTAAGATTATCACCAACACATAAACAGACAGTTGTCAATTTGTGTGTGTGCGTGTGTGTTATTTAGACAATAACGAACAGTTTTGTTGGCAGTTATGTTGTTGGGATTATTTGAAGAAAGGAATTCAGTTGCTCTTTTGTGCTGTTTTCAATTTTGCATATAGTTAATATGTCTGAATACTTTTAAACTAAATAGTTTAAGGAATAAGATCAACGATTATAAAAAACTTACGCATATTTTCTCTTTAACGAAACATATAAATATTCTATGCTGCTTAAGTTTATTTTTATGACTTACCTATATGCGCCACCCATTAATTTATTAATAACTAAACCGATATCATGCAATGTATAAATATAACCTTTGGGTATATGTGGACGTACATCGCGTAGAATATAACTGCAAAAAGGAAAAAGAAAGAAAATGGAAACAAAACTTAATACAAATTTAAATTTAACGAATTTTTATATATGCGCATAGGTACACAAATTTATTTATGTAAATTTGTATCTGTCTGCTTTTATATTTGCACACTCACCCTAAAGTATTAGCTGGACCATGTTTTGTATTATATAATTCCTCAAGGCGTGGTATTGTCAGGAATTTCTTCATTGAAACACCATTTTCCAGAAGTAATTTAACAAAATCAATTCTATCATGCTCAAGCGCTTGCATCATGGCTTCGTCTAATGCGCCTAAAAGTATGCATGACACAAAAAAAAAAACAAAAACAAAAAAGAACATTTTTTAAATTTTTCATTTTAATAAAACATGAATGCGTAATGAGGCTAAAAATTGCTTTTTAATTTATCTAGTGAGGAAGGAAGACAACGAAAAACAACAAAACAAAAAAATATGTGTAGGCAGGCACTTTGTACTTACCATGCGGCCATTCTTGTCCATAAACAAAAATTTCACTACGTGCGATATCGACGCGATTCCATGTCAATGCTAGACTAAGCTGCTCCGGTGGACTTAAATGTTGTGATTTAAATAGCGCCGTCAGTATGGTTTGATCCAATTCTTGTGTTTCACCCTCAGGCTTTTCTTGTATACGAAAAATTGTTATCTATTATATAATGGAAGATGGAAAAAAAGAGAAGCCAAATGGTTTAACATTGTTAATACATACTCGTATAAGAAGAAGAAATAAAAATTAAAGCAAAATTGTGAGTTATACATATCTTGAAAAAATAAGCATAAAAACTAGTAATACAAAAATAAAAATGGCGATTTCCAAATGATTACACATAAACAAAAATTTGTTGAATACCAAATTCTGAGGGCTATGATTCATAAAAAACTCATACTTAAAAGTGTTTTCTCTTTTGTAAATATGACTAATAATAAAGACTTATGACGAAGCTTTTTCGAAGAGTCAACGGCCATGAATCTTTATTTACTTACGAGTAATCAAAAATTTAAACAAAGTACAAGATGGCGAAAAAGTTGGATCTTGAATTTTGGTTCATTAAGTACTGAGCATTCGGGAGGGAAAATAAGATTAACTTTCAAACTATGAAGTAGAGTTCGACCGAACGTCAATTTTTTGGCCGAAACCGAACCGAAATTCGGCCAAAATTTTAATGTTCGGCCGAACCGAACATTTGAACAGAAACTGAATTATAAAAATAAATAAAAAATTTTTACTTTTTAAATGATAAATTTGGCCTAATTTGAAATACAAATGTTTTGTATATTATTTAAATTATATTTTTTTATTTTTATAATAGTATCACGATTAAAATTCAGAGCGTTGACTTAGAAAAAACCACTTATTTTTATATTTCATTGAACACAAAATACAAACACTATCAAAGTTAAATAACTGTATATTATAGTGTAAAAATAACAATTTTTCGACATTTGTACCAAGCAATTGACAAACCCTATCTTTATAAAGCTGGCCTGCAGCACTAAAGAGTTGCTAATTAGCAACACTAGATGGAGGAGCGATAAGATTTTGGGTTGCAATTATTTTTAACCATAATTTCTGGCTGTAGTGCCAATATTTTTTTGTTCGGCTATTGTTCGGCCAAATTTTGGCCGAAGACGAAAGTACAAATTATATTTATTAGAAGCGAAGAGTAATTGCACACATTTTTTGTTTAAATTTTTTGATGTGTAAACATTTTAGCTCACGGTATGGGCAAAATTTCAAATGTGTAAAATGTAAGAATAACTGTAACGTAAGATGTAAGATAACTGTAACGTACAGTTCTCCTCTCGCTCGCACTACTGCGCGGCATGATTGTGCTACTCTAACAAACAAAGAGAATAGAAGAAGAGAGGGAGAAATTAAAATACGAGCGGAGTTTGTTAGTTTATGTTTCGATCAATTTACTCACATATATATGTACATACGAAAACAAAATGTGTGTGTACATTTATTCGTGGCAGAATTATTTGTTGGTGTTAAACGTGTGGAGATCGACTATACCATACAAGCAGAGAAGTCGCCGTAGCAAACACAGGCGTTTGATAGGTTTTGCATTCGGTTAGTTAGATTGGATTAAAATTAAATATTTTTTAAAATATAAAAACAATACAAAATGATAAGTAATAAGGAATCTAGGTTTCAATAAATGTATAAACAAAATGTAGTGATAATGATAGAAAACCACGGCATTATAAAAATTTTGCTTTGTGCATTAACCTTAGAAAAGCAACACTTTTTTATCTATGCAAATATGTTAAACAGAAAAAATAAAACTTATTTAGGTATTATAAAATCACTTATTTACTTTAATAAAAATACATTATTTCTTATTTTTATTAAATGCAGTTAAGGCAAATCTCTTTGCGGTGCTTTTAAATAGTAGGGTGACTGGTCACTCCTGTTGCCTTTCAAGGGTTAAATGCGGAAAGCAGTTATCGTCGCCTGAGAATTGATTTGGAGTATGTGTGTACAAATTCATATACCTATACGCCAAATCAATTCTCAGGTGACGTTATGTAAAATTTTCACATCTAATAAAATTTCAAATCGACAGGAAGAAAAACTTAAAGCGCGGAAAAAAAATACAATTACAGCTGCGTATATGCGAACATATCGTGCCCGATGCATTGAGTAAAGGAAAAATAATGCAACTACGATTTGGTGCTATTTTTGCTATCACAACAACAAATATATGCGATATGGAAAAAAAATTTGCATTTGCAATGATGTAAGACCATTTGTAAGTTTGTAAAAGAATTGTTTTAATTTGAATTATTTACCTAACCATATAGATTATACATTAAATCCCTATATATGGCTATACATAAGTGAGCTTATGTATATGGCATTCAGTTGGTTTAACTGTTTACAAATATCTTGCGTGCCTTGCACGCATCCATTGTTTTTTTTCTGTTCTCTTTAATTTTTGTATGCACTTACACGTTTGTTTTTGTTTGTACATAAAAAAAAGAAAATGTTTATAAAACTTTAATCTTTAATTGTAAACGGGGTCGTTTAACGTTTACACGTATTTTTCAAGCCAAAAAGAGAGAAAGAGAATGAAACTGTTTGCAAACAGCAAAGTTGACCATGTATATGAATGAAAATATCCGAAATATAATGGGTTTTTTGGACTCAAATTGTTTACTGTTTGTTTTTTTTTTCCATTTTTCTTATTTCCATTCTATTGCAGTATGTATTAAATTTTTTGAAACAGTATAAATTAGCCGTTGCGTGCAAAAGTGGTGAACGTCATTTTTTTATAATTCGGCAATAACTTTAACCTCATTCCGTTTTGTGTAAAAGTTTTGTAAGTCTAGGTTCAACTGTTTGCCGGTAGATGGCAGGAGAATGTTGAATGCTAGAACGGAATGGCGTTAGTGTTATGTGCAAAAGTGGTGTAAGTCACTGATCAAGAAGATTATGGTTTTAGAACGAAAGGCATGGTAAAATAAATAGCGGGAACCAAAACAACGGTATACCAAACAGCATTTAACCAACAGGGAAAGGCTGTGAACTAGCTGCAAATTAAATGGATGCATTTTGAAAATGACAATCCTTACACCATATTTTATTAGGAAACACTTAGTGAATTTGAAGAACTTTCAGAGCTTAAACTAAAAAAAACAACTCAAATTCTAACAAAATTTTTACGAAATACAGAAACTCCGTTTACGTTCTCAAGAGCTGTAACAGTAGCAAAGAAGTGTGATATGATGGACTGACTCCCTTATATTCCTCCAATTCATCACCCATTTTTCCTTAACTTAAAAACATCTGAAGACGAAATGATAGAAAATGTGGGACCCTTAGACGATTAGCAAATGAATAGTTTACTACAAAATTTTGATTTGTATTTTTAATAGTTTTGTATTTAATTTGTTATACCTACTTACACAAATTTAATTTAATATTGTTTTGAGTGAGATTAAAAATAATTTTAAAAATGTTTTTATTATATTTTGAATAAAAAATTCTATAACAAATGCTATTTTACCACGTTTATATCAACTCGCTTTCAATGGTGTGTGTCTGTCTGTCAGTCTGTTCGGTACAAATTTTGCAATCGATTTTAAACTAACTTCCCGATGAGCTAGAGACTTGAAATTTAAAATATAGTTCAGAACTGGAAGACAATGCAATATGAAGTAACTAAAATATATAGAAATACAATAATATTTAAAATATTAGCATCGGAAGTTTTTCCATTTTATTCATAGATCCAAAGCATTGAATTCATCGTTGTTAAAATCATTGCTTTAGCGGGAGTAGAACATATGTATAGGTGTATACATACACAAATTCAAAGACAAATGAGAGAGAGAACAAAAACAAACAATAACGAACTTTTCATTTCGTTTTGTTCCGCTTACAAAGAGTATAGATTGTAAAGAGATCGCAATTTGCTCTTGCTGGAATCGAAACAAAAAATCGTAGAAACAGCAGCGAGGTGCAATACCGATGGTGTGACACGAACGGTTGTCAACACATCCAGCAGACAAAAATGTATGAATGGATGAGTTTGACGTGTTTGATGAAATAAAAATTTAACATTTTCTTTCAACATTTAAAGTATTTATATATTCTTTATATACAAATATGTAAACCTTTTGTTTTGATTTTATGAATTTTATATAAGTACTTTTAAATCTTTTTCTACTGATTTCATGAAATCAAAATGCGAAGAAATATTATCACTATTTTCAACATTGTACCTAAATATATGTATGTAAATAAATATATTTAGCTAAAATATTAGAACTTTTCATATTTTATATTTTAATATATAAATAAATTATTCTTATTGTACATTTTTACATCCATAACAACAAATCTCCTTCTTACTATGTATTTGGTAAATGTCTTTATTTCATTTATGTTTCAAAATGTAGAACCACAACGAGGTGCAATGTAAAAACAGTATTTATTGAGTACCCATTTATGTGAGAAGATATAATTTGAGTTCTGTTATATTTAATGAATATGGCTATTCGCAATCTGGGGAAAATGATCTTGCACGAGTCCAATAATTAATTGTGACATTGCTTAGACAATTGGTTTTGATTCAATGTGTCAACAATTTCAAATTCCAATTGAGTTCAAGTGACTTCAAAACCTGAATTGACTTCAAGTCACTCCAATTTAGTGCAAATTGTCGGCAATTGAATGAATGAAGTGATGATAAAATTGAATGCATTCTTTTACACCTCTCGTCTTTACTTAAAATCGATTGCAAAATTTCACACACACAAGATTAAAAAGTAAAAAATAATGATTTAAAACAACAAACGTGGTTCGCATGCAATAGGAAATTGATGGATTAATAGTTCACCTAAATGGCTAGCAATTTTATCTCTATCCATATGCGCCCCACGTTTTTCGTTTTAAATCATACAAGTGTTTTAGTCCTACTAAAATTCACAGTTACAAATTTCCAAGACAATCTGTATGGGATAAGGAATCTACATATATGTGGTTGTGAATCTGTATGGGGTTAGGGGAAATTATTTTATACTTTTTAGTCTATTTTAAAAACGTGGTATATTAAAAATATTTTTTATTTAAATTATTTTTATTACAAAACTCACGATCTCCTAAAATGCGTCCGCCATAAATTTGGTGTAAGTCATAATATACAACTTCATTTAATAAACATGTTGCCTGCAAAAGTGGTCTGAGTCATTTTTGGGGTACATAAAAGATATATTTCAGTACATACTAAAGTAAAAACAAGGATTAGTAGATGAACGTGTATTTTATAAAGCTGCTTGTGAAGTGGGAAAAATAATTTAACAAATACTTTATTTTTTACAACACTTCTACTAAACCAATGTATTGCTCAATTTAATTTGATTGAATTTTGTGACTTACACCACTTTTGCACGCAACGACATCAAATAAGTTAAAGCAATTCAGATGTAAATTCCACAAAACACTTCAAAACAGATTTAAAGTTAGTACCGAATCGAATATTATATTTATTTGTTACAGTTAAAGCGTAATTTGAAATGTCACTTTCAAATTCATTTGTTATGTATATTCTGTACAACAATTACCCGGAATTGTTCACTGAGCTACGAAATTTTCATTTAATCGTGGAAATGTATTTTATATCCTTTAAAGTAAGCCCCATGGAGTGCAATACATATATAGTACCTTAAAAAATTGATCGAATGCAGGAACATTTTTGAGGCACAATAAATAGCCAAGAATGGCATCATATCGAAAAGTTACAGCACAGAAAAGTTTCTATTAATCTAGATTCGAGATGAACACAAGGAAAAAACAATTTTTTAAATCAAATAATTAGGCGTGTTCTGAATTTCACTATCGAGTGAATTTGAAATTGTGTGTTTTCTGTGATGTTTTTCTCCTGATTGTGTTTTTGCACGAAGGTGAACATTTAACGCATAAAAATACTTATTTAAAATGACAAATTTCGGGTATATTCTGGTAGAATGTAAGCACATGATGCATAATTGCGCTAATTATATCATGACCCCAGAGACCTTTATTATTACTCTTGCTATTTTTTTTTTGCAAAATATCACTATCTGTTTATGATTAGGTTACAATAAAATTGGAGAATGTCAAATTTTTTTTGGCTACACATTCACAAACTCACATTCCCTTTATGGATTTTAAATTACATTATTTTGAAATGCCCACGGCATGTGTGAACCTTTTTTTATATGAATGTGTCAGTAAAATCTGTTTTCAGCTTAAAAAACAAATGCTAAGCTTTAACTTAATATGCATAACAAAGCGAGAATGGGAATGATTGAAAAGTCAAATCGTAGCAATTTTAGATTTTTGGTGATGCTCAGTTATTTTTCGTTGAAATTTACTAATAACCTGCCGCTACTATTAATAAGTATATATGAGCTATTCGACATGCCTTAAGTGTATATCAAAACCAACAACCACTAAGCATTTTGTTATAAAACCAACCATCACTACGTGTTTGAATGGTATGGGGAATCTAACCCCACTAAAAGTGAAGGCTTTTCAAATTAAATACACTGCTGAAGTTTTGTTATCTGTTATACTTAAGTAACAGTGAAACTTTTTTTTTATTTTTACCTTTTTTTTCTTTTTGTTACATTTTCACAACCGAGTTAGTGGTATCAAAAAAGTGATGATATTTGAATTAAACTTCGTGATAATTTCAGAACAAAATCTTAATTTTAGATCAAGCTATCTGCTGAATGATTGAATGCTCATTTATTGTATTTCGTAGTGGTTTATTTAAAATCAATACAACACAAAAAAATTGTTATTTGCATTGTCGCATAATGTTAGATCGAGAAATCCTCTGCCAACCCAAGTAATCAAATAATTAGTAGGGAACCTAATATTAAATTATTTATTTCAGCAAATACCTTGCAAATAAAATAATATTACACGGTTAGTTTCTTTTCTTTGCGGCACCATACTGTTTTTATTTTATTTTCTATCTTGTTTAACGTGCATATATTATGTACAAATGTAGAAGCTCAAGTTTCGTCAATGTGAAATATTTTTAGAAAATTCCAAAAGAGTCACCTGTTACTGACATCTCTCCTTCACTGTCAAAATCATCAGGTCATTTACATCATTGTCAATCTTTTTCTCTGTTACTTTAACTATATGACAAAAGCATTAACGTTTTCTCGTACGTGCGGCACAAAGAATTTATTACAAAAAAAAAAAAAAAAAAAACGGTAACTCTAAAATTCACCCTACTAATTTTGAAGAGTGAAGGGGTAAAAAGTAAAGGAAGAAGTATTCAAAAAGGAATTCGGAATTCCCCGCAATAAAGCAACCAAAAAAACAGAAACTTTTTCGTTGAGCAAAATTTTACTTGTACTCACCAAATTTTTATTACGTGTACATTGCAAAAGTTCCTGATAAAGTTTCTCAGCCTGATCGAAGCCAACTTCAAAAGTTTTTTGAATTGTACCAATTAAGTAATCCCGCATGGATTCCAGCACAGGTTGCTCATCGCCATCAGAAGCGTATCTATATATACAAATTAGTAAAGAATCAATAGGAAATGTAGAAAATGAAAAGAAGATGAAGTAGAAGTAATGTGAAAATTAAAAGTAGATATTAAAGTGAAAGTTAAAGTATTCAAAAGTAAAAGAAGAACTTTTCTCTTCTTACTCTAACCAGACAAAAATATGATGCTTTGTGGCAAAGGCGCAAAGCTTAACAACATAAGATTAGAATTACAGCAAATTAGTGTGGAATGACAAAAATTTTAATTAAATGCATTAATTTAAATGCCGCATTAAGGGACAGCAAGTCAACAGCAACAACAACAACGTGTTACAATCGACCGACTCCTCAGTGAGTAATTCTCAAGTGAGAAAAAAACCTACAACAAAAAACTCAAATGAAATGAAAAAATTAAGAAAAATCCCCTGGCACTGGGAGGGATTTATCTCACTTAATAAGGCAAATGTAATAAAGTTAATAAAGTCTAAGTGGAATGGTTGGTAAGTGGAGGTGAAGTGTTGTTGTTGGTTGAAAGCGAATGTCATGCAGCAGACTGCATTTACTACTGGCTACGCTGACATACAACATTGACTGGTGGGTGGAAGTTGACGATGATGGCGCATTATTAAAATTGGCGCAGAAAAAATGTTTGCAATACCAATAACGCAGCATCAGCAACAATAAAAGCAACAAGAAATAAATACGAAGAAACATATTTTTTGTATAATACTAAACGAAATCAAGTTGTAAATTTTAAACTCGATTATGCTTCAATGAGAAAGATAACCTATATTTAGGGGCACGAATCGAATCATCGGCATTGCTGATACTCAAATCGGGTATCGAAAGAAAAGAAAAGTATAATTTGGAAAAATTTATTGAAAGAAAATATTATTTGGCACTTTTACAAAACAGAATGGGCTGACTCCACATACACATACTCCAATGCCTGCCTCCCATACCAATCGAATTTTTAAAACGTAAAATCTGTACCAACCAAGATAAGATTGATAAATTTTCCTCAAATACAATAGTAAAGTAATGCAAGAAGCTAGCATAACAAAAATGGGTTTAGCTAACTAGTTGCCTGTTCTGCCTATCTGATTTTCAAAAAATGTTTTAAAACGAGGGTTATTACTTAAGTTTTGAGATATGGCAATACCAGTGTTGATATGTCAAATCTGACATCAGCATCGTAAATTTTGACGCTTTTAATGGTAAACGTACTCAGAACGTTTTGTCATGCGAGTGCTACTTATTTGTGTTGTTTACAGTGTCTTGAAAAATTAATCTTGGCCAAAAAATGGATTTAAATCGTGAACATTTTCGTGCGAAGATTTTTTATGATTCTCTCAGCAACAGTCAGCCGATCAACTCTCTTCTACTTTTGGTGATGAAGCACCATCCCAAGCCACCGTGTTTCGCTGATTTTCGAAATTCAATCGTGGTCGTAGTTCGCTCCAGAAAGAATTTCGTGAAGGTCGTCCAAAATCGGTTGTTGTGCCAAAAAACATCGATGCTGTGCGTGAACCGATATTGCAAGATCGGCATGTGGATTATCGTGAAATTGAGGCATGCTTGAGCATTAGTTTCACTCGCATATATTCAATATTGCATGAACATTTGGTGCCGAAAAAATTTGTTCGCGTTGGATACCGCATAATTTGACAATCGGCCGAAAAAACGCTCGTGTCGATTGGTGCAAAGAAATGTTGAAAAAATACAATTGCGGTGCTTCAAAATACATCTATAAAATCGTAACAGGTGAAGAATCATGGATATATGCATATGAGCCCGAAACTAAACAACAATCGACTGTATGGGTCTTCTAAAGTGAGCTAAATCCAACAAAAGTTGTTTACCTACGAAATACTTCGAAACAAATGATCGCCTGCTTTTCGGAAAAACTGGTCATGTGGCCACCGTTCCATTAGAGTAACGTAGAATAGTCAATTTTGAATGGTACATAACCATTTGTTTGCCAGAAGTGTTCGGAGAAATAAGGAAAACCAGCCGCCAAAGACGAATCATTCTCCACTACGACAATGCGTGCTCTCACACATCGGCTCAAACGAGAGCCTTCCATTTTATGACTTTTCCGTTTTACAGATAATGGGCATGGTTAAGGAAAATAGGAACGCAATAATTACTTTCGTTCAAAGTAATGACTATGAAGTGTTTTTGGCTAGTAGGACTGGATTGTGGATAAAATTTCTCTACTCTTACCGTGATTGCTCGATAAGTCACACTCATAACTATGTTAGACACAATAATAAAAATAACCACAACAACAAAAACAAACTTTTAAATGAAGAACCACTACGCTAACTTATGTTAAGTAAGTAAGTAAGTAATATTAGCGCCAACCATATTTGACAGTAATTTGTTTTAATTTGATTAATTTTTTCTATAATTAAAGACTTTGCTAAAACGTTTTTAAAAAAATCGAATTAAGTTAGGATATAATTTAAGAATCAAAGTATATTTTCTTCTCATTAGCCCATAAGTTAAAAAAAAAAGACAAATTCATTTAAGTGTAAATAAACTGTGTACGTAAAAATCTTGTGAAAATGTTTTGAAAATCATCGCTGTCTCACACTCTTTGAATAAATTTATTTTTAACTTACTTGTGTACGAATGCAATTAGATCGGCAGCACGCCCAGAACCATCACATACCACCACAGGGACTGGCGGCGTATCTGTCACGTACTCAAGTACTGCACGTATAGTATTTGTACCGCCTTCGATAACGAGGCAGACAACGGGTGTGCTGGAATGTGTAACTGCAAGTAAATAAAAAAACAAAATAGTAACATAAGGGAAGCAATAAGAAACATAGAAAGTAAAGAAAAAAGACAGTAGAGAAAATGTAAAGAAAGGAAGAAAATTACAAAGGAGGACGATTTAAAAAATCATTTAAGTTAGGATAATTGCTTATACATACACTATACTTTATGCACACATAGTTAACATGTGTGTATGTGTACATGTCTATACAAGAGTATTGTAGTTTATTATCTTTAAATATGTCTGTTGATATTTTAGTCAGCTTCAGTTTACTTAGAGACATCATTACAATATGTTCCTAAATATACTATAGTGCAATTACTTAGTTTAATGATAATGGAAATGTACGTTGTTGAAGATTTATAATATTGCGAAATATGTTGGAGACAAGGCCGTATTTAGGGGGGAGTTTTTGGGGGTTCTGCAGTCCCTCCTCAACCCCCAAATGTGGAAACTTTATTCTAATTTTTGAGATTAATTGCCAATAAATGGGGAAAACGTCAAAATAAAATCTATTTAACGATATTTTTTACTTCCATTGGTTTTTTTTTTCTAAAAAGTCAAATTTAAAAAATAAATTTGAAATCTTAGTTACACTATGCGATCAAATCCGATTTGTTTTCTTCGACATGAGGTTTGACTACGGATTCAAAAAGAGAAGGTGATACTGAGCACTCCTGCATTCATAGTTTTTCTAGGTCAGTAACTGTTTTTGATTTAAAGTTTCGTCCTGAATCAGTTTCAAAAGTTTAAAAATTAATAAAAAATAGAAAAAATTATCGGATCCTTGTAAAATTAGACTTGCCATTTTTTTCCTAAAACGTGACGTGATGGGAAGTTTTTGCCCTCAGATTCTTGTTCAACGTGAAAAATTCTTTTGCAAAAACTCCATCTTATTAGCAGTATTAGGAAAAAATCTTAAAATGTAGTTAATTTTTTTAACCCATTATTGCTCAGAGCACCACGACTAGAAAGATTTCTTTCAATGCTGTGACTTCACGAATTTAGGAAATATAAGCCAACCTCATCCGGGTTCCTTATCATTGATAATGGCCCAAATTCCCAATAATGATCATTTGAAAAAATTAGCCTCTACTATTTTTGGTAATTTTTTTGAAGTTGGGTACATCATCAGTAGTGGGAAGTCAATGAGTTAACGAAATTATGTCCTTCGCGATAAAAAAATGCATTAAAAAATTTAATTTTATTATATTTTTGAGGTTAAGGTTAAAAAAAATCGGAAAATGTTTCCTTAAGTTTTAAGACATTTATCTACTTTTGTCCTTAATGTGATAGGGTTCATTAAATGTATCATCGATTTAATTTATTGCATTTAAAAATCAGTTTGATAAAAATTATTTATGAATATTTTCTTCGAATGAAAACCGCCGGCCCCCCCCTCCCCCCCCCCCGAAAAAAATTTCTGGCTACAGCCCTGGTTGGAGATATTAATGGCTAATGGAAATTAATAGGAATAACATTAAAACACAGAACTTATATGACTATTTTCTTTAATTTTACAATTAAAATTCGAAAATTTGAATATTCTGTATTTAGAAAATCTGAATGCTTTTGATTTTTTCTAGAGACTATGAGTTTTAATAATAATTTTTAGTAGCATTTCTTTTTCGTACTTGCTTTCACAAAAAAAGGTGACCTAAGCCAGTACCCTAACATTAGAGGAATAATTTTTTATCATTTCCCTCAAATAATTCTGCTCCACCACAATAAAAACAAATTAGATATAGTCCAAAGAAAGCAACAGTTTGGCTTTAGATTTAACTTTTCCTGTGTTAGCCATAGCAAGACCATAAGAATTATTGTGCAACAATCGGCTGAATGGCGAACGGCGCTTTATCTTGTATATGTGGACTGCAGTATCCCATTCGGCTCCTTATACAGAAAGATTGCTTGAAGTAAAGAGGCATCTCAAGGTATTCCGGCTGCTTAATGTTGCCGATTCCTAATCAACCTCGATCTTGTGTTCTCTTGTGGGGTTATGTAGACGTTTTTTAATACTTGATTCCAATTCCATCGAAGCATTCAGATATGCGGAATTAGTCGCATAAAGTTGACCTGTGGCTAAAAGCATTTAAAACGAAATAGCTTACCGCTTTTGGCGTAAAAAAAAAAATTTGGTTGCGGGCAATGGAAATATTGAAAAGTGCTTCGTCGTTTCCACTGAAGAGAAAACTATCGCTGATACAGAGCTTTGGTTAATAACAAATTTGCTAGCAAATTAGTTGCAGATATTTATCAATGAATGTTTGTGAAAAATTCTAACGATAACTGTGGGCGAAATAAAAGCAAAAAAAAAGAAGTGGGAATGGATTGGGCACACACCCTACGTAAATTACCGTACGAAACTTACAGGCAAATAGATACTTGATTGGGACCCTCGAGGCAGCAAAAAACGAAGAATGCCCAAGCTCACCCAAAAATTAAATCTTAAAAAGCCTGTGTCAACGAGAAATTCAGTGGGTGAAACAAAAATTCATTTCAAAATACGATAAACAATGAAAACTCATATATCTGTTGTTAAAAAGCTAACCTACTTCAAGGAGCCATGAGAAATATTTTTTGCTACTCCGATTTCGTTTCCTTTCCTTTGCGTTAATCGGCTGAATAACATCGAAGAAAATAAGCATGCTCCTCATAAGACCGAAATCGTTTCTCTCTTTTGTTTTTCTACGACAACTAATTAATTCATTTTCGCGGTGCAAAATGACACACACAGAATTTTCTTATATTGCCCTTAAAGTAGCCCAAAAATTATATAACGATAACTTTTTGTACTAAAACCAAAAGAAAATTTTAACACAAATTTAACAGACCCGTTGACCATAATCTGCTTAAAATTTTCTCAACGAAAACCTCACAGACTTAACCCTAAAAAAAGGCTGTCATTTTCGATGAATCATTTTTATTTCCTAAACACGGGAACTGACGCATTTAGTTTGAAAAAGTTCAAACATTTTGCTTCAACTATAACGTACTGTGGAGTTTCAAATTAATCGAGATAGATCGATTTGTTTTACGGCAATTTTTCTTCAATGTTTTAATTTAGTTTTCCCGAGTGCACGGAGATAGACACATATATTTCAGCATTAAAAAAATTCTAAGTAAAAATTACGTCATCAATAACTATTGTAGTCATGTTTATAGTAAAGTACATAAAATAAATGAAAGTCAACAAATGAAACCAATAAAATGCTCAACAAAAAAATAAAGAGCATTAAAATGTCCTTTTCAACTTTCAACCGCAAGTACATACTCTTTTTCCGTTAGCACATATTATGCAATATAAATATACAGTGATTCAAAAAACTGTTCATGTAAAACAAAATTTTTGGAACACGATAAATGCCCAAGAATGCCGTCTAATCGAAAAGTAACAGCACAGAAATGTTTCTAATCATTGCGAAAAATCAAGGATAAAAAAGATAATTTTTTTTTATATCTTATGCTTTCTTACAATAAAATAAGTAAATAAATAATATCTTCAGGTTCCAAAATGGTCTTGAAAGTCCCGAAGTTTGGACCAAAAAATTAATTTTTCAACCAAAGTTATTTTTCAAATTTCTCATCTCTGTTATGGCTCCTTACAATTACAATCACTATTAAAAAATAATTTTTTAAATCGTTTTATTTTTCTTGGTATGGCATCTTCAAAGTTTAGAAGTTTCGATCACAATTTACACTTTTTATAAAATTTTTGCTAGATTTCTAAAAACTTATACTTCGAAATGAGTAGAGAATTTTCTGCGCTGTTACTTTTTGATTTGGCGCCATTTTTGGGTATTTATCATGTTTGAAAACTATTCCTTTACATGCACAGTTCTTTGAGTTACTGTATATGGTATTTATATGTCTGTAATGCAAGTTCATTCAGCATGAACAGCATTTCCACCTGTTTCCGCTTTATAGAATCAAATAAAAAAAAAATAAAATCAACGAAAAATAAAATAAAAAATGAGAAAATCACTATGAAATAAAAACCGAATTCACATTCATATCACCAACAAGTTTTCCACCTACGAGGACACGATATATGTGTATTGAAAAGTGAATGGCAAAATGAATGAATGAAAGAATGAATGTCACATTGAAAAATGAAACGATGCAGAAAGAACGATAATGTTAAACCGATTTACTTTTTCCAATCCTGAAAAACCAAAAAGACTTTTAGACAAAAATGAACATGAGAAGCACAATTATTGTGTGGTTTCCGTCATTGTCAGAAGAAACTTTCGTACGTTTTGATTTGTTTGTTAGTTTGTTGGTTTTGGTATATTACATGCTCGTATCTATGCATCTCTATGTAATGCATATACTACAATTACTACTTACATGGATGTAGTTTCAAATTTGAAATGAATTTTTCTAGTTTTCGACGTAAAATTAATTCAGCGCCATATTTTGCTTGTGTACCATTATCGACCAACAGGAAGTACGCATGCCGATTGTTAAGTACAGCTAATTTTGATCTGTTAAAAGTGAAAGAGAAAAAGATTAAATAAGTTTTTCAGTAAAATAGTAAAATATAAAAATATTCAGAAGTAAACTAAAGTAGATATTCAAAATTTACTACTATTTAGGTATCGAAAAGTAAAACTCTAACATAAAAAAATAAGATTAAGAATGGTATTAAAAAAGGAGCTGAGAAAACTCAGTTAATCTGAGACACCAGCGGATCCTAATATTTTCTAAGGGGAGGCGGTTTTAATTTTTCGCCCCTTTAAATTCGTTCTCTTGATTCATGAGCAACTATTATAAAATGTAGCTTTACAATAACCCTTCTCTCCTAATATCCGCTGTTGCTCTGAGCTATATGTATATTCTAGATACACCAATAAATATGCAAATTTCTATAGATTATATGATATAATCTATAGAAATTGGTTATATCGAATCAAGCAACAGAGTACAAAGTAGCAGTCATGTACTAAAGCTATGCATTTGAAATTTAATTAAAATGTTAAATACTTAAAAGAATATCTAAAAAAAAAATCATTTGAGTGTAAATTTCTAAACACGACAAACAGTGTGTATGATTAACGTACTAAATGCACTTTGAATGTATATATATAAATTCAAATCACGTATACCACATGTTGGGCATATTGTTTGAGTACTAATATTAGCAAATAACAATAATGGCAATAGTAGTAATAGCAGATATGTAAATAGTTCATTTGAAACACAACACTCACCTCGGTGAACTTATACTATGACAAGGAACTTCACGATTATGCCCCAAAAGCTCATGATTACGTTCAACAATACCCCAGGGGGCAATGCCAATGCTAACAACGCGTCCTGTACGTTGTTGACCCTCTAGCAGTAAAGCATCACCGACTTGTTTCGTTACACCTAAAGACAAAAATTAGAAGCAAAAAAAAATAAATAAATAAATAGAAAAAGAAAACACATTTTATGTTATACAAAAAAAAGAAGCAGATATGAGTTTAATAAGAAAATTCTAACAAAGGAAAAAGAGCAGAAGCAAAAAACAAAAAAACAAAAAAAAAACGAAAGCAAAATTAAATAAAAGAAGCAATAAAAGTAAATGTTAAGTGAGCAATCATAGACTGCGTGATTTCCGGTGTGGCGGTACGTATTAATGTTCATTCAGAGTAATATTAAAATGAGCAATGAATGGAGACAGAGAAAAAGAGAGATTCGAATCCGTCGAAATCCAAGGAAAATTTAAGTTTAAGCGCATCACTAGTAATAAAGAGCAAAGAAGGTGTGAGAGAGAGAGAGAGAGGAAACTGTCAAGCACATTTCTTTGAATGGAAAACTTGAATAGCTAGAAATTTTTATTTAGAAAACGTTACTTTTATTCCTGTCGAGTGCCGTATGTTTCTTAGCCAATACAGTTGCTTCCTGCCCATTCAACGGATTTCTCATGATGTGGCCTAAATAAGTCATTTTCCTTTGCTTAATAGTAGGGAACAACTCCTGATCACGTTTGATTCTTCGCAATACTTCAACTTTAGAGACTCTGTCCGTCCATGATGTTTTTAAGATTAATTGCCCAAGTTACCATAGCGCAAAGTGAAACGGACCACATGTAACATTTGACGAAGCGAATTTTTCGATTTAAATTTAAATCGTGACTATCTAGCACTTTTTTGTGTTTGCAAAATGCTGCTCTTGAGATCTCTATTCGAGCTTTTATTTTTTTTAGAATTATTCAAATTTTCACTGATCCAACAGCCGAGATATTTGAAGTTTACTACCTGTTGTATGTTCATATCATCGACTGTTATTTTTCTGTTAAGGTATGTGTTGCTTCTACTCACAATCGTATATATATATAAGGGACATTCTCTGTCCATGGGAGACCCCCCATGCCCAAAATTGATTAAGGTATTTTAGAGCACGTTTGAGCTCAAATAAAAGCTTACTATCTCTAGTTTCAAATGCAACAAGGCCTTTTTTGATTTTGCATGATGGCAGACCAATATGGCTGCTGCAAGCCTACCACCTCACCATAAAATCATAGTTTTATCAAGCGTACGTTTGCCCAAGTCATCATAAAAAAACAGATAAAGTTTTTTTTCGTATATTTTTTTTTTTTGCTGAATGAAATATTATTTTTCACGGAAAATGTTACATGTCGTCCCTAACCTCAAAAAATTAAAAATCCCAAAAAACTTTTTTTCGTGTCTCACGTGTCCCAAGTCATCTGAAAACTTCCCAAATGACTTATTTTTCAATTTTCATTCCTTAACTTGGCTGTAACATACTTTTAGCGTTACCCAGAAACAACGACGTGAACTTAGTAAGTCTCTGTGAAAATAAAATTAATAATGAAGAATAAGTTTTTTGGGAAGTTTTTTAGGGACACGTGAGACAAGAAAAATAATTTTTGGGTTTTTAATTTTTTGAGGTTAGGCACGACCCGTAACATTTTTCGTGGAAAATAATATTAGATTCAAGTTCATCAGCTGAAACTACACAAAAATAGTCTTTTTCGTTGTTTTATGATGACTTGGGTAGACGTGAGACCCGAAAAACAGCCTTTTTGAACCTTTTTTGAGGTTAGGGACAACATGTAACATAATTCAGCGAAAAAAAAATATACGAAAAAAAACTTTATCTGTTTTTTTATGATGACTTGGGTAAACGTACACTTGATAAAACTATTATTTTATGGTGAGGTGGTAGCCTTGCAGCCGCCCTATTGGTCCGCCATCATGCAAAATCAAAAAAAGCCTTGTTGCATTTAAAACTAGAGATAATAAGCTTTCATTTGAGCCCAAACATGCTCAAAAATACCTTAACCAATTTTGGACAAGGGGGGGTCTCCCATTGACAGAGAATGTCCCATTTATGAATTCATCTGTCAGTACAAACTCTGTTTAACCATTTCAAATTCACACTTTATGGATTAAATTTGTTACATTTGAAATTTAATTTCTACCAAATTGTATTCAAATAATATGAAAATAGATTACCGCCTTAAGTTTTCTCTCTCTTTCTCGCTCATGTGCTCAAAGAATTTTGTCAATCTGATTTTGCTGCTGGTTTTTCTCATTCTTTTTTTTTTTTTTTTTTTTGTATTACGGTAATCTCCTAAAAAAAATTTTTTGCATTTACATTGATGCTTTTGAGTTCAGTCAAACTTTTTTGAATTCAATTGACACTTTTCGAACTCATTTTGAACATTATTTTCGGCATTAACATTCTTGAATTCAATTTTGCACATTTCAGTTCGTTTCATACATTCATACACAAAACGAACTCAATCTGACTCTTTGGAACTCGAATTTACATCTTCCGAAAGAAGGGGCTGGCTGTATACTATACTTGTAAAAGGACTTTTAAGAAAATATGGGGATTGTCACCGTACTTTATGGATGGAATGCATAGCACAATCATTCCACCCATCATAACCTATGGGTCCCTCGCCAGGAAGGCCTTGGGTAAAAAGAGCAACCAAGCCAGCATGGGAAAAGTGCAGAGACTTGTTAGACTGGGAATCTCATGAGCTGTAAGTAGTGCACTTCAGGAAGTTCCAAATAGGATATTTTATGTCTTACCGCTACGGGTGATTATTCAAGGATGTGGCGCAAAAGGAGCTCTTACAATAAGAGAATTCAACGTGTGGAGCTGACTTAGATGTGGCCACGGATTATATGACTTCAAATTTAGATTTTATTACTAGAATTCCAACTTTATTTCCAACTAGGGAAAATAATTGGGGTCGGGTTCGGTAACAAGTAATGTTTGTACTACCATCTTCACCGATGGCTCAAAGATGGAAAATGGAACTGGAGCTGGACTCAACTTCGAAGACTTGCAGCTAAGGCGGTCGTATTTATGACAGATGCAGCGTTTTTCAGGCACAGATTTTTGCTATTGAGAAAGCAGTCCAATTTCTACAGGACAGTACGATTCAGATTTCGAATATCACTATCATTACTAACAAACAGGCTTTAATGAAGGCAATAGAATCCAAAATAGTTAAATCAGAGATTGTAAAGAAATGTCATGCTGCACTGACGGCCATTGCGCACCACAAGGTCACTCTCCTCTGAGTTTCTGGACATAGCAATATTGAAGGGAACGAAAAAGCAGATGAAATGGCCAGAAGGGGCTCTGAAATGGACATTAACGAGGCAGATACTTCTATACAATCTCCAATGTGCGAACTATTTAGGAGAATAAACGAGTACACCATCGCGGTGTCAAATGACGCTTGGACTAACCTAGATGGCTGTGTAGTTTCACGGGCCTTATGACCAAAGTTAGATAGGAAGAAGACAAAAGTCCTGTTAGAGTACAACAAATCTGCAGTACGTCTGCTCACAGGAGTCATAACTGGACATTGTGCTAGTACAAAAATACTTCAACGGTGACGTATTTCGACGAGCGGACTGTGCATAAGTTGTCATGATGAAGAAGAGACAGAATCGATTCTTCACTTTCTATGTCAATGTCCAAGGCTGCAGATGAGTAGACTCCAATGCTTTTTTTTCTTTCTCTCGTTATTTTTCATACAATTACATGCTTAGAGAATTTTGTTAGATGGTCTGATTTTGAACTCTACTGCCAGTGAAATACTGGATTTTAGCTTTGATTCTATTTGTATTTGAATTCTATTGCCTGTAAAGTAGCAGTTTCATTTTTTGGGTATATGCTTTTAAAAATGATTGAATTTTGTAAGTCAAAGGAGAGTTCAGTATGCACATTCGAGTATGTATATTAGATGCTACAAAGTCAAGTCACAAACTTTCCAACAAAAAAATCAAAGCTATTTATGCAGTTTTTGCTTTGAGCCAAATAATTAAAGGGTAACTTGAAAATGTACAAAGGAAAGTGCATTAGTGTGATGTTGAAAAAATAAATTTTGCAAAAAAAATATACATATTTTTTTTTTACAATAACACTGTATATATAATTCGAATATGCTGAACGTGAAGGCGTTTTTAATTTTTCTTTATAACGTCTAATTTTTTTATAATGGGTTAAAAAAGAAACGTGCATTGAAAAATTGTTTATATTCTTTATGTACGATTTTTTTTTCAACCCGTTATAAAATAATTGGACGATACAGAGAAAAACTGAAAACGCAATTATGTTCGGCGTACTTGAATTATATCAATCAATTTTCAAAACTCTTGAGCTTTTTTTTTTTTGTAAATTCCGTTGTGCAGTGTAATTAATCTGAGTATTTTTTTTCTGTATTTTCAAAAGTGATACTTAAAATACAAAAAACAAAAAAAAAGAAGAAGAAATTCAATAAATCAAACCATAACTGCATGTAATTCAATTCAAATTTACCAGTATTTGTGCCGCCAGTAAATATCCATGCACCTGTTGTTTTTGCTGCCTTCAGTAAGCCTTTGCGTATTTCCTAAAATCATAAACGGTGGGAAAATGACAACATAAACATTATAAATTACACTCAGTAATGTATTTTGTATTAGGTAAGTTCATTAAAAACAAATCTCTGCATTGAGTACATAGGCGTTTATATAATACTATGCATACAATATTTAAATTATGCAGAATTTTCAATGTGCTATAATCGTTGGGCGAGTATACACAAATTAGTTCTTGAGTCTTTAACACGGCCAATTAACACTAGCATAATTAATTGCATTTTATAAATATTTTGCATATTTTGCAGTTAGCCATACACATTAATAATGCAAACACATTAATTATAAAATATTAAAACAATAGATTTAATTGAAGCATTTGAACTTTTCGCTCTAATGTATATATTGTGTTATAATTAGATTTTCAATAGACCATCTATTCAATTTATTAATAAGATTTTAACATAAACATCAGTGATTTTTTTTTTTTTTTTTTTTTTAAATTCGAAGAAGCTAAGTATGAATTAATTTGCTCTAATTAATATTAACTTTTCTGGACTTTGCAATAAAATTTAATTTCTAATGGCTGCTTAAATAAACGCAGCTCACTGTAACTAAAATTACACCTCAAAAAATATAATTTTTTGTTTTTAAAACATTCAATTTAATAATAATTTAATTTTAGTATAAGAAATATCATTTTAAAAGTAACGCAATTACCTTTTTCAATTTTGGTTGCAATTCAAAATTTGCTTTGCCACCTTGTACAGTTATCAAAAGTTTTGGTAATTCTAAATTCCATTCTTTGGTGAAAAGTTGTACCAAAAGTTCAGGACGAGTATCAAATGAGAGGCGCACATACTGAAAATAAAAAATAGAAAAATGTTGTAAAATGATGAGACTTTAGAGACATTTATTTTTAAATCGACGACAGAAAACAGCAGCAGTTAGATATTTATCTTCTTAAATGCTTGGAAGATACTCGCAACTCAGGTATTAGGATATTTTCACATACTCGAATGTCATTATAAAGTTTTGCAAAGAATATCATAAAATTGATTGGCAAAGTTTTCACTTCTTCTTTCATTAATGATTGCGTGCGTTTGTTTTTATTTGGCAAGGCTCGCTATGTCAGTTCGCTATTCCACACATCCTGCGATTTTCTTATCCAGAAATCGTTCAAATCACAGTGATTTGTCATATCTGGAGACATATATTGGAGAATATGCTCAATTCTTCTAATCACTGACAATATTAATAAGATATTTTCTATCGATTTTTTTTTGTAAATTTGTTATAGGCACAACAACCAATTAGAATTCGCCGATTTCCGCGTTGATCAATGGTTGATGTTTTAAAAGAAGACGCTACTCTGTTAAGAAGACACATATAAACAGTTCTGTAACCTTTTTTTCTTTTGGGTGTTTAGTTCACGTGTATGAGCTAATTAAAATCGGTAAATAAGATTATTATTTTAAAGTTTTACAACTTTGATATCTGAGGCAAAGTTGCGTATTGTGAAAAACTAAATCTTTTTTCTTTCAACACCAACCCTTCAAAGCAAAGGAGGCGTCCGAACAATAAAACTACTGCCTGGATTCGGTGAGACTACTTGAATTAAAATCTTTATTTAAATTCTCACTTTACAAAGCTGCTATAAACTGCTAATACAATGCTTATTATCTACACGTAAAGCCTCCTTCACTTTACTTCTCGTTGCTTAATGTTTTGCTATTCCCCTTACTTTCAAAATCACATACCGTACTGTTTCTATATTCAGCTGGTTAAAAATCACAGTGACTTGCACACAGTCACGTCTTTATGACATATACATACATTTCGCAATTTGTAATTTGTGACAATAACCGAATTTACTGCTACCCAAATATCAATCCAATTGGCATTGTGACGCACACATACACATCGATAATATTTATTTGAGTTTGAGTTTCTTTTTTTTTCAACTCTTAAGATTTCACGTTTCGCATTCGATCTTACCTGCGCTTTGGTAGGATGAGCACCGCCTTGAAATTCAATAGTACCATACGCATCGGTGGGCTGAGCACGTGTATGTTTTGTTGGCAACCATGCATCACCGGATGAACCGCTTTCGATGCCAGGTATAGTTTGATGGGTTTGTCGTCCTTGACCACAACAACATCTGCAAAAAAAATCAAATAAGATATTTTAAAAATTTATAAGCTCCTACATATAAAAACACTTAGTTTAAAGCTAGTATTTAAGCAAAAAACTTAATTGATTTTTATTTTTCATTTAATTACAAAATATAGAAAGCCAATTGAAATGTACTCATATACGCAGTTTCCGTTAAAACAAATACACTTGAATTATTCCCACTTGCCACACACACTCTCGCACACTCACTGTTATACAAACAAACAATTTACAAATTCATTCATTCATCTTTTGCTGTTTTACGCTTGTGGGAGCATAAATACACATTCATTCACATGTACGATGAAGGCACCACTTGCACCTATACCTACAAACATATGCGTATATCAGCCCAATCGAAAAAAATGAGAGTGTTTTGTAGAGGAATGCAATAAGGAGCATTTTTTTCACTCAATGATAGCCTATTCTGGAGTAGTTTTTTATAAAGTCGATCTCTGCTCTTCTCTTTTAGTTCAAGACTGCATAAAAGTAATAAACTCATCAGTTGCTGCTTCACTGCAACAATGCAAGAGGACATTCATATGAACATCAGAAGTTTAACTTCGTATTTGATGTTCGTATTATCAAATTATTGCCTCTCTGCATTTAACATTTGTGTATCAAATCGGTTGATTCGACCTCCGAGGTAGCATTTCGTTGCGTATTGTTTCAAAAAAGAATGTTTTCAGTTTTTTAAAATTTCAAATCGTGTCAGTTTAACACCAATGCAGCAACAAGGTTACAAATTTTTTGTTTTCGTTCTAATTTCTTTGAGGCCACGTCACATGAGAATGTAGTCAAAGCCTATTATTTCCTATTCTTTCAATATTTTTAAAAGTCTTGTGTAAAATTTAAAAAGAAAACAATTACAAACAAAATTGAATTATTTTCACGGTTGTTAATTTGTTTACACTTTATTCTGTCGCAGGTCAAAAATAGAAATAGACTGTAATCGATGACTACGGTAATTTTCGTTGTGTTTCATTGTCAGAGTGTTGCAGCCATAAGAATACATGCGATCTAATGCACCATACACATTGACGACGGCAGCTACACGACTACATCTTTCAAATTATTAAAACAACATGTTCTTATGGAGACGATTATTTTGGCGACGACACAACCACATCACCACCGATCACAATTGTGGCTGTAGTCCATTTTAAATCTATTTCTAATTTGAGAAGCGACAGAAAGAGAAGAGACTTTGCTTTTGTTGTTTTGGCTGTGTTTGCTGCAGGTGGTGCCGCTTCCATTGTGTTTAGTAGCTGACTACACGGCGACAGTTGTAGCCGACAAAATTTCGTAGTCGTGTGTTCATGTAGCTGCTGTCATCAATGTGTATGGACCATCAATGTGTATAGACCATGAGTCTTTACAGCTGTCGAATCCATTGTGTTGGGAGCATTACTGCAGAGGTTAAATAGAGTAAAAGAAAGTACTGGTCTATAAGAAAAGAGAGTACAGCTAATGACGCTTTACGGCTCTCATTTTACCATGTACTATTGTGCTGATCGCCTAGGATATGCCATGTAAAAAACTTTAAGGGACACCCCTAGTTGTGGTAAGAAAAACTAGGACTTTTCTCAAAAATTTGTTCCAAGTAAACCGCTAAAGATTTTTATAAAAAACTATTTCTTATGTTTAAGTACATATACTGAACTTAACTTCAACCAATTTTTATTAAAAAAAAAATTATGTGTCTACAAGCACTCACTGTAGAAGTAAAATTATGTTGTTTGTTAGAAAATTGTTAAAAAACATTTATAAAACATTTTGCTGAAGTCTTTGCAGTCCTCTTCTTTCTATTTTGTTGTTGCTTTGCCTCTGTTGATACTCTCTACACTTATTGGTACTACACGTATATAACACATGAAAGGAAAGTTCAGTTATATGCAATCAAGCCGGGACTTCTATATGGACTCTCTCACTAAAGCACCTGCGATAAAACTGCGAGAAGTCGTCTCTTTGCTTGATTGTACATATGTAGCCGAATAATAACTGCATACCTTCGTTTCTTATGTAGGCAAATTTGACATAGTGTAAACCAGGCATTTTTGGTTTTGTTTTTCACGTGACCGTTGTTGTTGAAGCTTTTGCACTTTTCCTCTTTCTATTTTCTAAAGCTTTTTTTCTGTTGATACTCTTTACATTTATCGGCACAAACACGACGTAGTAAACGAATATAACACATGAAAGGAAAATTCAGCTATATGAAATCAAGCTCTCTCACTAAAGCACATGCGATAAAACTGCAAGAAGTCGACTCTCTGCATGAATGTATGCAACAACAGCATAACTTCTTTTCTTGTTAGTTACGTATGAGTGCAACAACAACGCGATTTTCGTTGCAAAATTTTCGATTTACCCTCGCTAAAGAAGTTTCATATTTTGCAATTCTGGATCATCTAAAATGCAAAAATTAAATGAATATATTTTTATCATAAGATTATCTAGTAATTGATCGAAGGGTTTGAAAAATATACATATTGGGAGTATGAATGTATAAACTCGTATTTTTTCGTAATTTGGACATTTATTGTGAAAAAGTGGTTATAAACTTATTTTTTAAAATATTGTCCATCGTTAGCCACAACCTTTTCCCATCTTTCTGGCAGCATACGGATTCCTCGTCGAATCGACCCATTTTTTGAGTTCTTCGAAAGAACGGCCTGTTCAGCCAGGCCATGTGTCGTCGATCGGAACAAGTGGTAATCAGAAAGAGCAATGTCAGAAGAACACGGCGGGTGGGGTAGCACTTCCCATTTCAGCCTTTCCATTCGATTGTTATCGTTCCATCGAGCATTGTCGTGCTGAAGAATAACTTGGTCGTGTCTAATCTCATATTCTGGCCTCTTATCCTTTAATGCTAGGCTCAAACGCATCAATTGTAGTCGGTAACGGTCGCCAGTGATCGTTTCATTTAGTTTCAACAGCTCATAATACACGACACCTTTCATATCCCAGCAAATACACAGCATGAGCTTGGATCCATGGATGTTCGGCTTTGCCGTTGATGTTGATGCATGTCCGGGCGGTCCCCATGATTTTTTACGCTTTGGGTTAACGTAACGTATCCACTTTTCATGGCCAGTCACAATACGATGCAGAAAACCCTTTCTTTCCTGTCGTTCAATCAGCAGTTCACATGTGAAAAATCGTCGTTCGACGTCTCTCGGCTTCAATTCGTACGGCACCCAATTTCCTTGCTTTGAATCATTCCCAATGCTTTAAATCGTTTAGAAATGGTTGATTGATCAACTCCTTAAGATTCTGGAAGTTCTTGTTGCGTTTGACATAAATCTTCTTAGAGTAATGCCTACAATTCTTCATCTTCGAACTTCTTCGGGCCGCCTGAACGTTCCCTGTCTTCAGCATCAAAATCACCACTTTTGAAACGGACATACCACACCTGACACTTTCTAACGTCTATAGCACAGTCTGATAGATAAGAAGATAGTCACAATTACGAGTTTATACATTCATACTCCCAATAATAACAAAATGGCGACCTGTTAAAGTTAAAAGTTCGATTTGCACTAAAAAAATCTATGGTTTTTCAGCTGTATAAAAAAAAGTTTTGCATAAATGAAAAAATCCTTCGATCAATCACTAGATTAAGTGTTAAAAAATCATATTAAATTTGAAAATAATCGGTTCAGTAGTTGTTGAGTAGTCGTGGTCACCGACTTCATAAATGTCATTTTGAGAAAAACACGTTTAAAGTTTTAACTTTCTTTAATGTCTAGAAGAAATTTTTTTTTTTTGGCAATCACAAAGATTCATCAATTTTCACCATATCAGCTTAAATATTTTTAGACACATTTTTGAAAAATATATTTTAAGAAAATGCAAAAAAAAAAAATCAAGTGTTTGTATGTTACAACTGAGGGTGCCCCCTTACTGGTGAGTAATGGTGAAGTAAAAACCGTTTTGCTTTGTACAAAGCACTCCAAAAAAGCTTAATTTCCGACTGGGAGCGAACAGCACGTGTTGATATATTTTGAATTTAACACACTAACATACACACACACACATATACATATATACTTACAAATATGTGTATTTGCGTACAACTGAAATGCCATTAAACTTTACTGCAGGTATTCATTTATATGTTTTCTTTCAATTGAAGACAAATATATATACTTACATTAAATCGAAATTGAACTGAGAACATTTGGTTTTTTGTTTGCATTTATACATATATCCAGGTATCCATGTTTTGTATGTGTATTTGTTATTAAATAATGTATGTGTCAATTATACTAGAGTTGAGGGATAGGGTATGGTACACTCAAAAAAAAAATCAAGTAAATATCATTATGTAAAAGTCCAAACAGCCGAAGCTACACAAATTTTCAAAATCGGCTTTTGATTAATTATGATGCACATGGCCAAAACTACATGTCCCTGCAAAATTTTAAAGTTTTACGCCCAAAAATAACAGTTTCATTAACTAAATCCAAAAGGCCGAAACTACAAGTACATGAATTTAATAAGCAAATAGTCGTATTTACAACACACTTGAATGAAAAAGGAAACAAAATATTTGAATCTTTTTAGGTAACTAAGTTAGGGTAGCCAGACGTACTGATTTGATCAGTACATGTCCTGATTACTTTTTTAAATACTGATTTTTTAAAATCTTGAAAGAATTTTTGTGATTAACCTTAATGGTCTTAAAATCGTTTCTTGAGAGAGACTGGACTGAATGATGCACTCTAGGCAAACTCTCGGGACGTACAATAGATCTTATAGGTCGCGGTACAAATACATAAACTTCTCTAAAACAATACAATACAATACAAAATCGTTTTTGCAAACAGTCTCACCCTGTTTGTTTCTTTTTCTGATTGTTCATGAAATAAAATATATACGCATTGCTGCTATCGAGATGAGAAAAGCAATATTTGCTTGAAGAAAAGTTGGTTAACGTAAGTTTTTAAACGAGTGCAAGAATTTGTTATTAATTGAATTTGATTACACTATGCAACAATTTTAGGGTAGTGGAATCTAACGGAGAACGACCAACATAAGTCGATATTACTGGTCTAGAGTAACAAAACCCTAAAAGGATTTTAGAAAGTTAGCTCGCTTTTAAATGTTGTAGCCTTTCAAAGTTGAGCTGTTTTAGTGTATTTTTCATTTCTATTTTCTATTTATAATAAAAACAACAATTTGAAAAAAGTTTCAGGACGTTTATATCACTATATTACATTGAAATTACTAGGCAATAAAATCATTAAAAACTGTACTGATTTTCACTGATTTCCAACGTCTAATGTAGTGATTTCGCGGTTCAAAAATCTAAGCCCTAAACTAAGTGATACTAAAGGTACTGAACTTTCACAATTACATTCTTCTTAAATCTATAAAATTTAAGTTATGAGAAAAAATATAATAGCAATCTTTAATACGAGAAATGTTTTTTTAAATTCAATTAAAATTTTACTAAAAATTTTGGAAATATTTTCGGAAATATAAGTAAATTTTAAGACAACGTGTGAACAAATTTTTTATTGAGAAAAAGTTTGTCACATTCAAATAAATTGAGTGAAATTTACTCTAAACGTAAAAACAAAGCGAAATGCCTTTGACACAATTTCAATGCTGGTTTTCTCAAGATTTAGGATATTTTTCTTAAAATTTAAGTGTTTTTTTTTTTTTTGAGTGTATATAGAAGATTCCAATATAAAAAAAAAACACTGAAGAAAAATATTAAACATGTTGACTCATAGTGCAATAACAACATCTGTGGATAATGTGCGATAATAAAGCAATCAATTATGCTTATTGCCACTGCTTGTTATTGCTATTGCTGATATTCTTGTCGCTGTTTCTCTTGTGTTTGTTGATTTTGATTACCTTTGAGTTGTTGTCAGCGACACACACGCGTCTCTATTGTATTCAAAATTGTAATGTCCTTAATAATTTAATTTCATTCAGTTGTCATTAATTTTTTTTTTTTTTTTTGTGTGTGGACTCGTGATGGTTTCACAAAATCGTTATTTGTTAATGAAATCCAATTATGAATTTTACGATTGGTAAATAAGATAAAAAGATTGCATTACGTATTGCAAATGTTAATTTTGTACCAACATATAAATTATTTACGTAAATATGTTATTCATTACATCTTTCGTAATGTACATAAAAATTAAAAAGCAAAATTGTTTGCTTAAATTGCGTATACAAAATCTTTTAAGAATTTTTCTGAATCTTGGAATGTACATACTAGTACTCTTGATACCCGTTTACCGGGTTGTACCCGGGAGTTTCGGGTATTACCCGGGTACTATTATGACGGGTACCCGTTTTCTTTGGGTACCCGCACATTTTCGGGTACCCGTGAGATTGAGTAACACCCACATTTTCGGGTACCCGGTATTACCCAACGGGTATCAAGAACACTAGTATTTTAAAATGCATGAAAAATATTTAAGTCCATATAAATTTGACGAAAGTAAATTCACTATCATTTGACAGATCCCTAAACGATTGTGTGAATGTTCACTATTCAGTACTACCAAAATCTGACATATTAGATTTCAGCAACAAATTGTGCCAACAAAACAAACCATGTTATATTCATGCTAACAAAGAAACTTAATACAAGTACTAAATATTTGCAAATGCTATAATCTTCATACTATTTACTTATATTCAAGATAAAGCGAAGAGTTTATCAAATTACAATTATTCTTAACTCTCAACGAAATTTATCTTAATTTCAGAAAGCAAATAGCAAACAGAACGACAGCAGCAACAGCGACTGCTAGCATCTCCACTTATGTACAGAGAGTAAACTCATTTTGGCCAACTTAACCGCACTTTTATGTACAAATGTACACTTGAACTACTTAATTATTATGATACCATAGCAAATACTAATCAAATGCACGCATGCGAATGAATTAGGTCAATTTTGGTTAAATTTTGTTTAGCTATCTCAGAAATGTCAGTAATGTGACGTTGATGAGTAACAATGAAAAAAGTCAGATGGGAATATATAAAAATATAATTAAACAATCAAACATTTATTTCTTACTTCACTGTATACCGACATTAGATCTTAAATAAAATATTTTTAATCAGAAAAAAATTCAAAAAATACTCACTTTGTTTCATCTTTTGAGCATGGTATAAACTTGATGCATTCACGTTTTTGAAAATTAGTCTCAATCCAACTGCGAGGCTGATGCTATATTCATATAGGAAGAAGTCGTCAACAATGGTAGGATAATTTTCAATTAGCAACAATTTTGCAGTTTACAAAGAGAATGTGGTTTTGAGGCAAAAAAAAATTAAAAAAAAAAATGAGAAGAAATAGAGAAGATAAATAAACATATTAGTAATCAGTGGTAAAAAGAACACGTTATAATAACAAAATTATTTTTAATTTTTTTCTATAAATATAATAGCTACATAAAACTTTTACTACATAAATAAATATTTTTATAAGTACTTGAATTAAAATGCATAATTCAAACTTTTTACACATTTTACCATAAGTAAACAAACAAAACTAAATCAGGAAGAGAACAAACAACAAAAACATTAGAGTCAAAGAGAACATTACATTACGCTTTAAAAAGAGACAGGAAGAAAGAGAGAGAAAAGAAATAAATTCATATATCTTAAAGAAAATATATAAAAAATTGACCTACATTAGTTGAAAGAAAAAAAAACAAGGAAACTAAACGGAAATTCAAGAAAATAAATACAAAATTGGTACTTTTTTATTTACACTAAAGGGGGAAGAGAAATACCTTAAGTTAAAAAAAAAATGGGGTTATTCACAAAAAAGAGAGAAATTACTTCGCTGACAATTGAATGGTGAATAATTCCATGGCTTAGAGAATGAAAATTGTTGCGATTGGATGAAACCGAATAGCATTGCCAATAGCTGCTTTATGTCGGATCGTAGTTGCGTTGCTCTCAGTGGGAGAATGGCCTGCGCACCATATACATTGACGACGGAAGCTACACGACTAGATCTGTCAAATTATAAAAACACATGTTCTTATGGAGGCGATTATTTTGGCGACGGCACAACCACATGACTACCGAACAAAATTGTGGCTGTCGCTAATTTCGAATTTGACAAGCGTTAGAGAAAGAAGAGAGTTTGCTCCTGTTAATTTAGCAGTGTTAGCTGTAGATGGTGCCGCTTACGTTGTGTTTAGTTGCTGACTACACGGCGACAGTTGTAGCCGAGAGAATTTTACTTGGTGCGGGGAATTTGAAGTAATTCAGCTTTAAGTAATTAAAGTCTGAGGAATATTTTTTGTAAAATTTTATGTAATGTAAAACGTATGAAATATTTCATATTTTGGATCTTAAAATCTTCATCTTTTCTTAAGCAGGCCCTGCAAATTCATTGGTATGGAGAAATCAATTTTTAAAAAAGTGTGCTATTTGAAAGTATAATATTTCGAAAGTATTTTGTAAAAATTTCAGAGAACGCAGAGTGCTTTCGCAGATATAGACGATTATAGCGGCGAGTGTCAGTCAGACAGTCGCGCTGCTCTTCGACTTCCCTTTCGGCTGTTCAGAAAGGCTTAACTATGCCTTCGTCCAGCACCTCCTGATTAATTGTTAATCATTGCTGACTAATCTGTAAACTTACAAATTACGGTCAGCCATCATAAAGAAGATGAAGCATATTTTATATGTTAAAAACCGATAGTTTAACTCGTTTTTCTCAAAACAAAGTTTTTGCCATTTTTTATTTGAGTCAAAAGGGATCCCATGTCTTCTCCTTTGAGAAGTTTGATGTCCATAAGTGGACTGAAGCTTATATGTTAAGAATTCCAGTACCATAAAAATTTGTTAAGTTTTCGACCCACAAAGTTCAGAGTCACCTTAAAATAACACTCGCTGAGGTCAATTTCGTTTTTGGGAAATGTTTATATGGAAAGTGCGTGTAGCGCTGTTATAATATGAAATTATACCAATGCAGGGAATTCGATCGAAAATTAGGGAATTTCTCGAGGGTTATCGGGGAGAGAGAAAATATGAGTTGGCATCCCTGATATGTATGAAACATATGTCTCTAAACGAGAAGAAAAGGCTATTACGCGTGTATGTATGTGATGAAAGCGAAGAATGATAGAGTGCAATATTACGCAACGAGCATCTTCGTTATTCAGATCTCACAAATTTGAGAGAGAGAGAGAGACAGAGAGAGCTGATATGTCTATGACGTATATCAGTGTTGATATTCAAATTTTTTTGAAAGGGCCTAAATTATGTAAGAATTGTACCTTTTTGAGTCTGATTGTACCTAAAAAAGGATTGATATAACTCATTGATGTTATAGCCATGGGCGAGGGTTCAAAACCTACTGATTCTGAACAGCAAATAATCAGAATTTTGAGAGACGCGAATTTTTAAAACAGGCAAATTGCGAACAGAATCGACAGGACTTAGGGAGTAATACGAAATTTTTTGAAGAAATTTAAAAATATTGCGTTAAAATTCCGACTATAGGAAGAACGAAGCTGACATTGCGCCATAAAGGACAAATTCGTTACGAAGGAACTCAAGATCGGTTTTCTGCTCGACAATCAAGAATAAATTGGATCTTTCCGTCACTTCCCGACATGTCGCACGAGTTTTAAACGCAAAAACTCGGCAAAACTAAATGGGAAACCACGCTTGACTGATGCTCATAAGACCAAGCGATTGGAGTTTGCCCGCAGATACATATCCTGGAATGAAGAATAGCGAAATGTTATTTTTTCGGATGAAAAAAGTTTAATCTACAAGACAGTTACAGTTGTTATTGGCATGTTGTGAACAAACACTGCGTAGTACATTCAAAATGCTATTTCGGTGGAGGAACTGTAATGGTTTGGTGAGCTTTTTCATACTTTGGAGCGACATAAATTTGCTTCATCACAACAAAAATGAACTCTGAAACCTTCAAGGAGTTATTAGAAGATGTGTTGGTGTCTTATTATGAAAACGAGCCTGATAGAGAGTTAATTTTTCAGCAATATAATGCGTCTAGGCATGTTTCAAGGCATGGTTTTCCTCAAAAAACATCAAGTTGCTTCAATGGCATGCATGTAGTCCACATTGTAACCCTATGGAAAACGTTTGTGGCATACTTTCTGGCTAAGTGGATTCAAAGGGGAAACAGTACAACAGCGTGATTAAACTCAAAAACGCGATTCGTCAATCTTGAGGTGAAATCGGGTCAAAAACTATTTTCTTCCGTCATTCAAAATAAAGGGGGCTACATAAAAAACTAAAAAGAACATAAGTATACAATAGGAACATAACGCACGGTGTGTTTGAAGTACATATGTACGTAAAACTAAATCAGGAGCTCTTGCACACAAAGTTTTTTTCGGTGCAAAATTTTGACAGATAAACAATGCTGACGCTCCGATTTAGGTATGGCTGTAAGAAGCACCGCAGTAAGAATACATAAGCTATGATTTTTTTTCACAAGTGTAAAAATTCCAAATTGTACCTAAAATGCTTCGGTAGGGCTGAAAGTACCATGAAGATGAAAAAGGGCCGAAAAAGGTACAATTGTACCTTAAATAACAACACTGGCGTATATTGTAATATTTTCACTTTTATTGTAACATAAACATTGCTTTGAAGTGAATAAAATTTTTGTGTCTAAATTAATAAATTATTAAAAATGAAGCACGCAGAGAAAATAAATATTTAAAGCTAAATTTTTCCCACTCAAGAATTGGTACTTCAACTAGTAAATCTATGCACATTTTTAATCATCAAATAACTTCCTAAACTGTTTACAAAACAAGATTCTAGTATAAATTGGGACCCTAAGTCCAAGAAACTATTTATCCAAGCAATAATATAACTTGTACATGCTGGCAAATTAGATTGAATTTGACATAGTGAAAACCAGGCATTATATCAAATATTAAATTAAAATTACTTTGCTTTCGGTTTAAATTTTTTTTTTAAAACTTGATTTTAAAAAATTTTAATAAAAATATGTTTCTATTGTTTTTCAACTCATGTTCATACTGCTGCATATAGTGATGGCTATATTTGTGGCACGTATTATGAATGAAAAGTTACATATTTTAACTTATAATAAAGATCAACTTTTAACTTATTAATATAATGAAATTGTGCAGTCTCCATCTTCCACAATTTAAAAATATTACTTGTGATGGCATGCGCAGAAAGAGAAAAATTCTTCAGTTCATTTCAGTTTTAGATAGAGAAGAAATGAGATACTTCAATTCATTTTAGTTAGAACAGAAATGAGATACTATTTAGGCCAAACACTCAAGACTCTTTAAACTTTCCACTCTACAATTATAGGCAAAGGTAAAGTAAAAAAAGCAACGTAAAAGATAAAATTTAATACTAAGTTTTTGCTTTTATAAATTACTATGCATTCTATGCGTTTTTAATGACGTTATAGTTCATTTGAAATGATTTCACAATTTGTCTGCACATATTGATTATTGTCATTAGAATTTAATGGGAACTGAAAAAATTGAGAGAATATCGTAGATGATTTTCTCTCTCTTTTTGTAATTTTTTGATACGAAATAAACTACACAACATTAGAGCCTAAACGCAGTTGCAGCGACGGCAAAACATTTTTTAAACACAATCTTATGGGGGAAAAGAAACGATTAGATATAAAATATTCATTTCGCTCATTTACTAAAAGACTGTCATAACTCAAAAAACGCGATTTTGCAGAAAACGCGTTTAAAGTTTTCAATTGACTCCCACTTTGCAGAAAAAAGAAGAAATCTCATAACTCTCACGCGCAGAGTATACAAGATATTAATATGAAATTTTAACACAATATGAAGCGTGATATAATGAATAATTTTGCATCATTAACTCAAAATTCGTGTTTTTTAACTAGACAGTCTTTTAGTAAATGAGCGATTTATTTATTTTTCAAGGCGTCATCTCATATTTTTCTCTCAAATGAATGAATTTTAATGTCATATTATCGTTAACTTTTTAAATGCAGTCAAGTTCTCGGCAGAAAATTTTACAGATTCCACATTTATGCATTGTTCTTTTTTTTAAAATATAATTTTAATAATTCAAAACAATCGCCTTTCGCCGTTATTATAATTATGTTACTCTTTTAAGTGAATACCCCAAATATATGAAATAAAATTAAGTGCAAAGAGAGTGAAAGCAAACAACGAAAGAAAACAATTGAAATATTTCTCTAAATGGAGGGTAAAAAATAAAATAAAAAAACTTTGAATTGAATTTTAATTATTTATGTACAATTTTATTTCTATTATTTGCTTTGCAATCTCTTAGTATCTGCAAAACAAAAACAAAAAAGGTTCAATTTAATTATATTTAGAAAATGAGTAGAGAATTTTCTATAAAAATATAGAAAGGAACCATTCAATTTGATGGATGAATTTCGTTTAAAAACATAATTCTTCTATAAATTTAATATGCATGGCTATAAATAAATTGAAGACGATCTGAATATAAATAAATCTCAAACCTATGTTCATAAACTTTTATCTATTCGACCAATCTCGAACTGTTCTTGAACTATAGAAGACCTTTTTGATATTCCAGAACACCTAGACTTAACAACTAATGATCTTGGTTCAAAAACTGTTTGGGTTAAGTCCAGTATGGTTTTGAAACTGATATGCGTTTTACTCTTCAATCAGTTATCATTCTTTTCTAGTCAAAGCAATTACTTTTCTTTTCCTTGGATACTTTTAATAAAACCAGCAAAATTCATAATTCGTATCATTTTCGATATGTGCAGCTTCATGGATTTTTTAAGACTAAAAATTAATATACATATGCATATGGAGTTAAGCATGTATTGAATTTTTTTTATGTTTTAATATTAAATTTATATCAAGAAAATCTAAAAATTTTAAGAATTTAAAGCGATTGTTTGCTATGTAATATAAAAAACCATTTGCTGAAAATTCCACAACGCTTTCATCATTCCATAGACGGACATGTATATATGTATGTATGTATGAAGCCAACATAAGCTAAACTATAAAGAGTATAACTTATAAACGCTCTTGTGCACAACAAAACTGTTGAAGTAGAGAAATGCAGTCGAGGAAAAACTTTGCTGCAGCAGTGTAGCTCTCTAAAATGCATGAGGTTTAAATATGTTAAGGATTTTTCAAAAACAAACAACACACGCACTAATCAGACTAATCGGAAAAGTTTTCTATGGCGCATTTTCACATTTCCTCAATAGAAGCCGTAGATAATAGCTGAAAGTCATGGTAGTAGAAAATACCTCATGATTTTCTTGTTCGCGCTCGTTCTCGATATCGGGAGACTTCAGTAAATCTCTTACATTCAGTATTAAAACACGCGTTAAAGTTGATGAAACTGACGAACGTTTACGTGAATGTTGCTTACTGCGACGTTTTTGTATGCCACGTATCGAGTCGCGTATTGTTAAATTACTAACATCAACATGTGCGGAACTAAAACGTCGAACTGTGGAAAAATCTTTCGAACATTTACGTAAATATTTTTGCGTTAATTGTGGTGAATCGATGACCATATTTAAGTTAAAGGAGTTAAAGAAGTTAAAGTGTAAACCAAATAATTTTTTGTTATACTTGTTCACTTAGTTTTTCTCACTTTCTCTCCAAACTTTTTAATTAGTCAATAAACGCGTTCGTTTCCATAACGATTATCTCAAAATAAATTTCAATGCTGCCAATTAAAATTGTATATTTTTGTTTCTCCAGCTTAATAAATAATTTAAAGTATCAAACGAAAACTTAGAGTAGCTGCAGCAAGCAACTTTTTAATTTAATTGTCAGCACTTTTCATATTCTGAATGGAATATGAAATAATAGTAAATTCTGATGGAAAAGAAATGAAAATAAAAATCACGTTACAATTTAACCGAGAATAGAGTGGCACTAACTGAAAGTTAGTGTTCATCTAATGTAATGCTGGCTGTTCGGCTTTGGCTTTCAATCTCACACAGTTTCGAGATAAATTTATTTGCACAAGCAAAAAAAAAAAAAAAACAAAAATATAACTACATATTTATTTTTTTATCTGTGAGATACATTCCCTTCATAAAAGCGCACAAAGAGCAGCAGCATTGAGTGATATAGGTAGGTCGGCAGATGCGATAGTGTTCACACATATATCTCGTACCTCAACCATCTACTGTTAACTGGAAATTCCACACATATCCAAGTAAAGTACATGTACCCAGTAGAAAATCGAGCGACCTAAAATAATCTTACAGGAGACTTTGGGGGAAAAAATCCCCACCTTTTAGCGATGAAAATCTTATACATTTTGAACTTTGGTCATGAATCATACATAATTTTTTAGAGGCGAACAAATCGGAATTTGTATGGAAATGGGGCTGACGGGGGGACTCTCGAACTATCTGAAAATCAAAGGAATTAGTTTCGTTCATGAGTAAATATAATAGAATACTCGAATAAAATTGAGGAAAAGGAAGTTTGACAAGTTTTTTTTCTCATTTTTGACAAGTATTTTTCACTGTTTGACAAGCATTTTCCACTTTTAACAAGCGTTTCTGCTTATGTCTGGGCAGGTTATAGATTTGTTCCGAGTTCCCAATTACAAATGGGCATTCCATACCTCATACAAACCATATGCTTTTTTGAGTATATCTCCGAAACCATTTACAGTACTGGACGTTGGTAGACACTACCGTTTATTTACAGAAATAATGTGGGCAAGATTGTAAAAGAGGGCGTCGTATCTCCCATATATTCGGAATATTCATTATGGGGTAATTTAGGAATCATTTTGTAGTACTAAAATTTGTTAATTTGTTAATGTTACTATGGAGTTTAAGATCTTAGTTGCAAGTGAGCATGGCATCTCCCATATAACCTTAATGCTTGTTTGGGTACATTTCCGATAGGAAGAATTTACCCTGTCGGTTATCTTTGGATCCCCCCAGTAATGTTTGAGATTTCCTTACAGCCATAGTTTCAGATTTTGTTTGATGGTAACTACATGGTAAATCGCCGAATGGTTCATGTTCAATAAAGGGATTAGACGATTCTTTTCTAGCCCGGCCTCTTAATAAGATGAACTCTGTTATTGATGGCAAAATAGATTAGAAGCTGCAAACACTACCAAACGAGTTTGAAGATTATTTTAAACGCATTTAGTGTGAAGAGAGAAGCTCTGTTGTCTAAAAATATATACATAGATGTTCTTGTTGCAAGCATTACCTGATACAGGGCTTAATAGCATGCACATCGGCTTGAAATACTGAATTTTTTTTATATTTTAACAACTCACTCCCTATCATTCGCCTAGAAGCCATCCATGTACTACACTTGTTAGGCTCTGGTTAATTTTGCTCATTTCAGTTCCCAGTTTTGTCAACTTGGGAATGAGACTTTGAAGTTTTGTAACACATCCAAAGCATTGATGATATTGTTGAAAATACTAGTATGAGCCTAACTGTTCCATCAATGCCATCTGAAGCAATGCCATCGTTTCCATGATTTCAGTACTACAGCAGCGCAAAACCACAAGCATTCCATTTTCATCAGTGGCTTCAAAATAAAAAATGGTTTAGGTTTTGTAATACTCGTTAAAACAAATTGAAGCTCATCTTCACTTCTCACCTAGATATCATGCTTCTACTGTTCTTCTGGAAAGTATTGAAAAGCAAAATAACTTTCTATATGTGGCATGGGAAATTAATGCCCAGACTTCCTGGCAAAAAAGATTTAAAAAACTGGTTTATTTTTTCCAGAACCTCGACCTTCTCTGCAGCCATGAAAAGATTCAATTTGGCTCACAATCGTAAATGCGAGGAATTGAGGGGTGTAAACAGATAAAATTCTTGCTCACTGCCATTTTAAGCAACAAATAAATTTCAATATTATTACTCAACCGAAAGAACTATAGGCTAATAATCGGTGGCTTCAATATTTAAATAGGCTGCTTCCAGTTTGGAGGAACTGTGTGTATATGAACAACTTTACTCTTAAATAGCGCAAGATATAATCAGATTTATTACAATCTTGGTCGATTTGCAGAATAGCAAAAGAGTTTAGACAATGGACATAAATAAAGATTTCAGTCTAACATTCATGAATACTCACTTTACTGTTCTAACAAAAAATGTTGTTCTTGAAACAAACCGAAATTTGTTTCAGAACTCACTTCTGCTTTGGAGTTATATTTATATTAGAGCACCACTGCTCCATTCAATTAGGCTCAATGCATTTTCCTACTGGGTAAACCCGAACATCTAATCAAACTTTGCTTCTAGTTATTTTTAAGTTTCTAGATATAATCTCTCAAAGTAAACAAATGCGCCCATCGTAGTCATCGTCGCTCGTTTGTTGTCTCAAATTGGCACTGCGCTTATCACACGCCGTGAACTACGCTAAACTGGCAGTGAGATTTTGGAATATATGCGCATGCATATAAATACCGTTAGCTGTATATTACATATACACAAGATAGATGGACACGAGATACAAGTAGATAAGTCCTCTGTATGTATCTATCAGTTACTTTGTCACTGCCGGTGTCTCTGATTGGATGCTGTTGGGTAAAACAATTAAATTTTTATAAATCTGTGTGTCAGACACTACGAACAGTTTACATCACATATACACACACACTAGCGGATCCAAATAATTTCTAAAGCCTGGAGGAGGTTTAAATTTGTTCGTCCCATTAAAATTTTCTTTTGATACATGACCAACTATCAAAATATATGAGGCTTTTCTCGATAATGGGAGGGGCATATACCCAAAATCCCCCTTCCCCCCCCCCCCCCCCCTGGAATCCGCTTATGTACACACATATATATATGAGAGGGTGTAGGTGTTTTTAATATTTTTGTAAGTATAATAACTAACTCGGCAGTTATCTGCTCATCCAACACTTGTTTATATGTATGTACTATGTAGAAATTGCCAACGTGTAATGCAATTATTATACATAGACACACATTCATACATATGTACATACCTGCATACATGTATTTAGAATGCTGCTTTGGATTTCTATATGAGTGTGTGTGTGCGTGTTTTGGTATATGTCTCAACTCAGTCAAAGACTAACAATCACAAATAGTATCTATTTTTTAAGGGCTCTGACAAAATTGTGAAGGTCACGTTAATTAGAAATTTTCCACTCACCCTTAATATTTTATGCCGCCAGACAAGGTAAGACAGTGTGACGTGGCAAAGATAAGTTTTGCGGTTTATACTTCACAATTAAATCAAATAACCAAATTATTTTACGAATTAAATTAGAGCACCTTAGTATTGCAGTAAAGTTAACTTGATGCAAAAATGACAGACCAGAATATGGGCAAATGAGACTAATAAAGTCTGAATTTTCTAATTTAATGATCGATTGAATTTACCTTTAAATTAATTTGAATTGTAACCAACATTCAAACAAATCAATCATGTAGATTTATTAAATTGAACTAATAATGTTGATGGCAACGGAAATCAATGGAAAATAGTAGGAAGAAACTCCAATCAGAAAACATTTACATTTACATCCGCTACAAATGTTTACCACAAATTGTGTGTGTCCGTTATAAACAGGAAATTCCCTTTAAATTACTTTTGCCTACTACTAGATACATTGAAGATTAATTTCCGTACATTACATTTCCTTGCACTAGGATGATAAGCAACGTTTTCTCACCATCAGGAACAACCACATAGACAGTGCATAGTTTATTTCATTTAAATAAATAGAAAAAATATTAAAGTAATTTTACATTTGATTAGAAATGAAATAAGGGTTTTTCTATGCAATGGGAGAGCGTGTGTAGTGTCAAGTTTACTGCATACAAATTAAATGTACTAAACTATAGTGCTTAGTTTAATTCATGAATAAGGAGTGAGATTGAAAAAAATTTTAACACACGTTTTACCTAATAATTTTTTTTGGGTGTAAAATTTAAAAATTTCTTTGATCTAGTTATCTTTGAAAAATATGTCAGTTGTTATTTTTAATGACAAACATGTTGATTTATTGTGAGTTTGATCAAAATGAGTGAAGTACGTCTTAAAATTATTAAAAATTTTCAAAAAAATCCAAATTGGGCCTACAAAAAATTGGCCAAAGAATTGAAGGTCTGCCATCAAACTGTTTCCAATGTTATTAAACAGTTTCAGGAGAATTTGACCATCGATAGGAAACCTGGTTCGGGAAGAAAACAAGGACCACATGATATTGAGAAAGCCAAGAAAATAGAAAGCATATTGAAAAGATCTCCAAACACATCCGGTAGAAAAGCTGCCCGGTTGGCTCAGTGCTCTGACTATTTGGTGCGAAAAGTTAAATTTACATACAAAGTCCAAAAACATACAAAGTCCAAAAAGTTCCAGACAAGAATGCTGCAAAAAATTTAGACGCCAAAAGTTGGGCTCGGAAATTAAAATCGAATTTCATACAAAAATATTCATCTTGTATTATGGACGATGAAACGTATGTACTGGCAGATTTTACCCAGCTTCCGGGTCAAAATTTTTATGTTGCTGATGATCGAGGAAATGTCGACCAAAAAATTCCTGGTATGGCAAGCTATATGCAGTTGCGGCAAAAGAAGCAAGTCATTTGTTACAGTGGGCTCTATAAATACCAAAATATACATCAAAGAATGTTTGAAAAAAAGACTTCTTCCTTCATAAGAGAGCACAATGTGTCCACATATTTTTGGCCCGATTTGGCATCATGTCACTACCGCAAAAAGGCTCTGGAGTGGTACCAAAGTAGTAACATAATTTTTTTACCAAGAGAGGCCAATCCTCCAAATTGTCCGGAGCTAAGACCAGTGGAGAGATATTGGGCTCTTGTGAAAAGAAACTTAAAGAGCACAAAAAAGGTGTCCCAAAATATCGAAGATTTATAAGGAGATGGGCAAACTGTTCTAAAAAGGTGTCTGAAACAACTATCAAATCTCTAATGGAAGGCTTACCAAAAAAGGTCCACGAGTACATAAATAGTGGTTAGAACTATAAAAGTTATATTTTCCTGTAATTTGTAAAATATTATCAATTACATAAAAAAAAATCAAAACTCTAAGATCAACCGTTTAAAAATTATTGAATTTTAGATATGTTAAGATTTTTTCGATCTCACTCCTTAGTTACCATGAATAGTTACAGCATAAATAGTTACATTCATATGCAAACAAGTTAAGTAACTAAAAGATACGCGTATAAAAAAGAAGAGAAAACAAATAGAAACTGAACAAAATAGAACAAATTAATTAGAATCAATTAAATACACAAGAATGTATTTACAAAGTGAAGGGTGCTAAAAATGGGGGCGAAAAGGGTACGATGCCAGAATCCGTGGATTCTATGCTTTGATTTCGTGTAGGTTTTTATGTACACATAAATCTTACGAATTAAAGGTTAAATAAATTTTCATGTACGAAAGAGAATTGTAATCAGAATTTATTACAGTACGTGCCAGATAATAGCGCTATTCACTATTTAAAATAAAGGCGGATTCACCGATCGAGTGCAGCACTCGGAGAATGCGGCTCTCAGTCGGGTAATTCACCTTTAAGTTCTGAGGAACGGGATAAAGAAATAATCAGCTATACACGCATTTGTTTAAGCACATTTTATTTTTTTGGACATTTTTTATTTAATTATTAAAATATTTCCTAAGTGACAACCTTTGACTCTTGAAATTAATCTCTGATCTAACGGTCCCTTATGGCGCTAAAAAAAAATTCTTGTTGTTGTGTTTGTAATAATTGACACGAGTTCTTTAGCACTAACACTTAAATAATCGGCACATTCGCATAAGCGCAGTGAGTTAAACTTGAAATTTAAAGCATTAAAAAAATAGTAAAAAATAATTTAATGCATTTCGATAGTGAATTGGTACATAATTATTCTATTATTGGTAATAAAGTGTATCGATAATATAAATTCCACTTTTTTGCAGGATATCAAAAAAATGCCTAGAACAAAATACTTAAGCGACACAGAAAAATACAAATAAACTTTTTTCGAGAAAGAGGATACACCAATCGCAAAGTTGGGCGTTTAGTTAATAGATCCTAGTGCGTCATTCGCAATTTTTTCAAAAAAAAAAAATTGACAAAGAGGTAAATAGGATCCATTAAACACGAGGCAATTAAAAATAAATTGAACTTGACGCAAATTCAAAGAAAACTTGAATTGCTCATAACAGAGAAACACATTCCCAGAGTTTTGCGATTGACTACTCACATTAAATGGAAGAAGTTTAGCTGCAAGCCATTGCTTCGACCTCATCACATAAGCACACAACTAGAATTTTCTCGCACACACATGCATTGGACCACAGATTGGAACAAAGTTATATTTTCTGATGAAAAGAAGTATAATATGGACGGTCCTGATTCCATGAGCAGTTATTGGCATGATCTTTGTCATAAAGATGTCCATATATCTAAAAGAAACTTTGGAGGCGAGAGTGTAATGGTTTGGGCAGCGTTCTCTGCCGAAGTAAAAGCTCAGATTTGCTCCTTTTGTTCCTGCAAAAATGAACTCTGGCGTGTACACCGAAATGTTGGAAGTTGTGCTAGTAAATTTTATGGAAAAAAAAATGGATAATGATTGTATTTTTCGACAAGACAATGCATCAATACATGTCTCCAAGGCGTCTTTAGAGTGGTATAGGCAGCACCAGATTCTTTTGCCTGAGTGACTAGCTAGAAGTCCCGATCTTAACCCCATAGAAAATCTATGGGTCATAATGTTTAGAAAGATTTACAAAGTGAAACCACTGAATCGAAATTTTCTTAAAGTTTCGGAGCTAAAACTGAAAATAAAGGAAGTTTAGTCGGAAATCAACCCACAACTACTTATTTGGTGAATTCGATGCCAAATAGAATCTATGAAGTTATTCAGAAAAATGGAAAATCCACGAGCTATAAGATTTAGGTTATATTATATTTTCCACATGTGCGTTTAAAGGAATGCGCCATGTAATGCTTGAGTTTCTCATAATAATTTATTAAGGGTTAAGGGTGGCATCAAAGTAAAAGTGTAAAGCATTTGATTTTACCCTCAAAAGTAATTTTGTTTTACACTTTTAACCTGTTACTACGTTACCCAGCGGTTTATTCTTAATCATGAATAAGACTATTGTTTCAACGGAAACGAATGTAATATTTATTTTTTGTGATATTTAAGGAATTATACGTCAATATGTATTAGTTAGTAGTAGAAGAGATGAATAGCAAAAACCGTAGACCAATGAGAAGAATCTAAAAATCGTGATTAATAAAACTTCTTCTTTATTTCCTTTAATCGTAGTGGAATCTAAGGTATCAATGGCAATATGTATTAGTTAGTAGTAGAAGAGATGAATAGCAAAAACCGTAGACCAATGAGAAGAATCTAAAAATCGTGATTAATAAAACTTCTTCTTTATTTCCTTTAATCGTAGTGGAATCTAAGGTATCAATGGCAACGAGGCGATTCCACTTGATAACTTTTCGCGAGGTCTTTATAAAAAGTGAAGCTTAAAATGGTTGAAAAAAACATTTTTTTCTAATTGAATTCTATTATCGCGCGAAAATGGCGCACCCACGCCAACAGTTATTGTGAAAATTTCAACTTCTGTCTCAAACGTGAGGTCAAAAATTGGACATTTTGGTGAAAAATAGATCTCAAAAATTTGTTATTAGGAAAAAATGTTATTTTTGAAGTCCGTCAGTCGTACAGTAGTATCGATAAAATATTGGACTTAAATAGTCAAACTTTCAGGCTGGTACTCAGATTGTTGTTACGTCATAATACATTCAACATACTAAACGCCGCTCGGGATTTCCTGATTCAACTCTAGTCTTCTTTAGTTCTACAACCAGGAGGAACTTGGCTTCCAAGATATTTGGAACTGTCTACCTACTCGTTGGAATGACTAGAAACTTCCACTAAGTACTGCTACCACTTGTGAGGCTTAAAACTTTTTTTTTAAACTAATTTTAAGACTAATAGTCGACGTTTTAGCGCTCAATGAAAAACTATACGTCACATATCTATTAGCTGAATCGGCAGTAACGAAGACAATGTGCAAAACTCGTCATCATCCACATCTAACTGCTTTTGAGTAGTGCGGGATTTAGCATATCTCCAAGATCTAAGATCTTAACGGAAGCCACAGTGGATTTGGAAGAGATCAGATAACTTCCTTTTGTGTGAGGCTCAACATTTTTCACCTTCAATGATATTTTTCGGTACGCCTCTAGGAAACTTTTTTTCTGGGTTTCCAACATTTTTTCCAGCGACAGCCAATTTGACAGCTGATGATTTGTGTTTTGTTTGGATGTGCGTTTTATCTAGCAGACTTGCAAATTGTGCAATTTTATTTCCATGTTCAGTTTACGGTCCATTTAATCGACCGAGTGATACAACCATACGCAAAACTATTACAAGTTTCGGTCCACATTTACTGTTTTGCAATCAGACCCACTAATCACAATGCGCAGAGTGAGTACAGAAGAGTATATTGCTGCTGTTGAGGTGTATGTGACTAAAGACCCGAATTCAACGATACGCCACCGATCACAAGAACTTGGGCTGTGCCCTCACTATTTGGGGAAAATTTTATGCAAGAATTTCAGTTTGCGGGTTTACAAAATCTAATTGCTGCACGTACCGAAACCACAGGACCGCCATATGCGTCGTGAATTCAGCGAATAACCGATTGAACAGTTGTGATCAGATATCACTTAAAAATATTTGCTCTATCCTATTCAATAAGATTGTCGTCTCGTTAAGCAAACATTCTCCAGTTATTGGTGAACTATATTCTATCGCCTAAAAAAATCAGATACAATTCTGCCAACGAGGTTCTAACATTAATTATGATAACAGAACGAATTTTATATTTATATTAGTTATAATTTTATGATTTATCACTCCACAGTCAGAGATTTTTTTTAATACTAAGAAAATTTAAATCTCTTACAATAAAATTCATTTTCCATATACTTTACATATGTAAATTATTTACATACGTACATAGTACTTATAACAAAATTATTTTTTTGGTATATACGAGTATATATATATATATAGATTTATGTGCATACTCATATTTGATATATTTATAAGCATCTAGAAATACAATTTAAATCCAATAATTGCTTAGCATATTTATAGGGGCGCAAAGCTTAGATTAAACAATTAATACACTTAACGAAAACAAACGAAAAAATTTTTATTCACAAATTAAACAATAATATAAAAACAAAGTAGAAAAACACATAAACAAATGTAATACACACTCAAATAGACATTATTTGAAAATACATAGGAAAAACAACAATAAAAAATATAAAAATTAAACACAATTTAAAAAAATGAAACGAATTTTACGATTACACCCAAAAATTAGTGAGTAATTATAGAAATGAATAAAAAACATACAAACAAACAAACAAATAAACGAACAACGTACAACAAAAACAATCAATGAAAACAACCATAAATTAAATAGAATGAAGTGAAAATTAAATTTTTAATTTATTTTTCGTTTTTGAAAATTTTGTTTTTTTTTTTTTTTTGGATTTTGAAAATTTAATTTTTCTTCTAAATTTTGATTTTGCTTACCCTGGGCACAGTTATGTTTATCAGCCCCCAACAGATTTTTTTCAGTCCCCATGGTATCTTTTTACATTATTATTTTTATTTTTTTAATAAGATGGTGACGGTGGTGATGGTTGTGGTGGTTTGTGGTAAAGACGAATTACACAAGTGTGATTTTGATGTACACGTACACGTGTTTGTTTATGTGTGTGCGTGATTGTAATTGTGTGTATTTTGAGAGATAATTATGCACAAGTGATAATAAGAAATTTTTTTTAGTTTTATGTTTATTGCGATGATTTCAATTTAATTTGTTAGATTGGAAACGTTTAGTTTTATAGTGAAAATTAGTTTAATTTTGGGAAAAATATAAAAATAAATAAATAGAAAAAATTAATACAAATTCGAAAAAAAAAATTAAATAAATCAAATTTAGATTGATTTTAAATTTAATTCAAAATTGAAAAAAAATATATATATATTTAGAAAGAAAAATATGAAAGATAGAGTAGGTAGTGTAAGAAAGAGAAAAAATAGAATAATGAAATAGAAGTAGTTAAATTACATAATTTCATTCTTTTTTATTATTGCGAACAAAAATGAAAAAGTTTTTCTTTACTTTTTGTAAAAAACCAAAAATTTTTAAATAATTTTTTTTATTTAATTTAATCAAATTGGCGTCTGACTACTACCACACCACTTTTATTTGCAGATTTCTTTGCTGAGTTTTAAAAATTACTACTATGTACTTTTATATTATGCCTTAAAACTGTGCATTAAAATGTATGGTGCCTAAGTAAAGCGGCAGGTGAAAAATGTTGAACGTAAGTTTTACAAAAAAAATAATTGCCCAACAACCAACTGATATATGGTGATGAATATAAAAATTTATAACATTAGATGATGCAGCATGTTTTATTTTAGGTGTGAGTTACAACATTTTGAAATTTATATTAATCAATAAAAATTTAATTTAATACTATTTACAAATATGTATTTACATAATGTAAAGGTTTTTAAAAACTACGTGCGCGCTATGTTCATAAATAATTACAATTTAGTTAAATCTAAATGAATAAATAAAATCAACTCTCATATGGAACAAGTATAACTTTTTATCTATGTAATGCTAAAAAAAATTTATAAGGGAAGTGGGAGTAAATCGGCAATAGTTTCTATTAGACTCGATTAAAATTAAAAAAAAAATATTACTCTAATAATGTAATGATGCTATTCTTTGAAAAAGTGAAGGTAACTTACTTGTGATTTCAACACTTGATCAAAAATATCGATTAATACATCACTAAAAAAAAAAAATAAGAGGGGGCGTGGAGTGGGGGAGAAATATGTTTTATACTAGACAAAAGTAAGCTTTAAATATGATTTTCCTTATTTAAAGCTATGAAAAGTTTGAAAAAGTATTTATTTATTCTTATTCTTAACTTAAATTCGCGAATTCAAACAAAATTATTAATTTTCTGGCTCGATTTTACTTCATGTGGTTAGTTTTTTTGTCACTATATTCTGGTAGATTAAAGCACAAGAAATACTTTTTTTTACGAGATGACGCCCGACAAAGTCATAATTTTAGTTCCTGTGGCCCCCTGACCTGACGCTATATTCTAGTAGATTAAAACAAAAGAAACACTTTTGCTAGAGAAAAAAATCGACATGTCACCCGGTTTACTAGATCTCGGGGTTCACATTCCAATTCAGACGGTTCCATATTGAATATTTTTCTGCATTGAATATTTTTGTTCTGAGGCAGGAGATGAAGATCCGTTACCCAGAAACCCAAAATGAAAAAAAGAGAATTTATCCAACTAGGGAGACAATAAAGGATATTTCAGGATAAAAAAAAAATGCGATTGATGAGACACAGCGTAAATTTACATAAAATTTTTTCGATTTTTCTTTTACTAAATTAAATAGAATAGAATTTTTCAGAATGGGGTTTTTTTTTGCGACCATTAAAAAATTTATTTTTCGGGCAAAAATCTGAGCCAAGCGACCTCTTAAGGGGCTATATACAGTTGTTTTTTTTTTGCCAATGCGATACAATTTTATCAGAATAAATTACCGTTTATTTATTTATTGATGTTGCAAGGAATTTCATGTATTTCTTCAACAAAAAATGTTAACAACTGAAAAAGAGACAGCCGATGTGCCAAAACACATTTTTTCGTTACCCCTCGCAGTGAGAACGATAAATAAAGAACGGTTTATCTGAATTAAAAAAATATAATTTGTTTTAGTTTTCATCGTCACGCTCTTTGTGACGAAGGATTTTGTAAAATTTATATTTTTACAAAAAAGTTGATGATTTTTTTGAAATTCTTGATGTTTTTGATCTTGGCAGGGTCTGAAATTTTGGTTTTGGTAGGTAGTCAGAAAAAAAAAGTTTTGTTCCAAATAGTCCAGTCATTATAAAGATTTACATCATAAAAATTCTTAACTGTGATTTTTTTCAGTAATTGTTAGTGGGGGTATGAAGATGGAAAAACACAAAAAAAAAACAAGTTTGAGGTTGCAGAGCGATCCCCCCAAAAAACCCCCTCTTTGGTGAAAAAAAGCCTTTTCGTACTAATAACTGTTTAACCATTGGAGATATTAAAAAATTATCTACCACACATAAAAAGTTTAAGTAATTTTTTTGTATGTGTCATAGTTTTCAAGATATTCAATATTTAAGAAATTACAATTTTAGTACTTTGGATGTACTGTGGATGCACGCGCATCTTTGTTCATTTGAATTTTTGCGTGCGGAGCCTATTACTCGAAAACCAAACAAGCTAGGAAAAGGGTTTTGAAGAGGATATAAAGTTCAACATCCTCTGCCATTTTCATTAACAACGGATATTTTTTTGTATATAAAAATAACAATATAGTATAGTTGCCTGTTGGTTTTTACTATAATAAAAATAACTGGTTTCACTATATGTTACAAATGTATTATCTTTTAGTTCAAGACATTACTTCTGAAAATGCTGAAAAGTTAAAAATAAAAAAATTCTCATTTTGCAATTTTATCAGCATATTAAAATCACCCAATTTTTGGCGAATTTTTTATTGTTTATTGTATTTGATGTTTTTTTTTTTTTAATGCAATTTTTTAACTTCTAAATTATTAGATGAACTATTAGTGCATTTTTTACTGTACCGACTGGACTAAAATAAAAATTCCTTTGTTCATTAAAATGCTATTACGGTTACAAACTAACCAGTAAAAATTCAGATTGATTGCTGAAATTGTTCTTGAGAAACCTTTCTCACCGCAACGGATCATTTTGAAAAACAACAATTCGAGATAATCACGTTTAAACTTTTGGCACCATGTTCAGGTAGTCGGAGGCAGCACGTTGTTTATAGCTTTAGCGGTAACCTTGTGCTCAGTGCTCAGATCGCTATGAAATTTGGTAAATATTTTCTCAGGAAGATGTACTTTGAGAAAATGCAGTAAAAAATTTTCGATTTTTTCGACCAACAAGTGTATATAACCCTTTAAGCTTTAATATTTTTTCATGGAAATTTTTTTTTTGCAAAGTGCACTCAAAAATTACACCTTTTTTTTTTTGGTGTGCACTAGCGTTTCCAGAGATTTCCTAAGAGGAGGGCTTTTAATTTGTTCGTCCTTATGAACACCACCCTCTCCCGCCCGACACTTCCCACACCCCTTAGATACACTAATGCATACATACACTCAAACATACACATATACTTGACTCATCATACAATACAAAAACATGGCCCTTTAACTTTACTATTAATGTTGACAGTGTTGCCATTGTGCAGCAAGAAATCAAATTAAATTTGCTACTCAAACAACTAGTGAGATGGGGTGTTAAAGCTTTGATTTTATGACACCATTAATGTTACACATGTTGCTGTTGCAACAAACGTTTATGTACAATTTAAAAGCATGAATAATAGATGCGCACACATACATCCATATACCATATATGTATGTATAAAAGTATGCACTATATGAGTGCCCATATGAATGTAGACAAAGTTTACATTCATACTTTCGATGTCTGCTTTGAGTGCAGCACTTATTGTATAAGTGTGTGTGTGTGTGTATAAGCGAGTGTGTATAAAGAGCACTACCATTGCATTTCATCTAGTAGGCACAACGCTCCATAAAAACACCACCAAATAACATTTTCAATATTAAAATCATAACAAGTAGCTTTGTGTATAGCTTTCATGTAATGCACTAACTAAATATTTTTGCAACACAAGAAAACAAAAAAAAAAAAATTATTTTGCAATATTTTTTCCTTTTAAATTCCCACACGCCTACATTCGAGTTTGGCGTATTTCCTCTTAACAACATCAACAACGAGCAATTAATAAAAAAAAACATAGAAATGTAAGAGTTATATGTACATTGTATTCCATCACCGTTTATGTAAATATCGTTACAAATGTAGTACAAAGGACAAAGCATATTTATAGGCGTTCCAAAAGTAGCACAAAACCTTTATTTCATCAATAAAAAACTATGCTTTCCTTTAGTGTATTGAAGTACAATGCACAAATATAAACTTTAATTAACACACAAAAACCAAAAGAAGGCGTATAATTCTTACACATGAATTGTTGGCCGCTTTGACGCAAAATTTAATTACGCGCCTTCAGGTAGGCAATATAAACAAGTAGGCATATATGTTTGTGCATACGTACATGTACTCGTATATATTTCTCATTGCGTTCCGCTTCGGTGCTTTTAATTGTACTTGAATTTACACAACATAAAATGAGTTTTCAGACAATACTTTCATAATTAAGTAGAAAAAGATTTTTAATGCTTTAAAAATTCTGAGAGTTAGCCAATATCAGCCATATCTTTCATGAAGCTAGATTGGTTTAGTGGTAAAAAAGAGAAGGCTATTATTAGAGAGTACCGTACAAAGGCAAGAGGGTACCAAAAAAGTAAAGCTCTAAGACTAGAAAAGTTTCTGAAAGAACAGACTTGAAGAGTCACTTTAAGAAGATGAACTCAATTTCGCATGATACTTGATGCTTTAGTAATTAAAAAAATGCATACAGTAGGTGGAAAAAATTAAGTATCAAAATGAAAACAAAACTTTAGCACCAAATATCTTCGCAACAATAGATAGCTTTAAATTTATTTTTACATCATTAAAAAACTGCGTGAAATGTGGTTGAAATAGCAATAATATTATGGAGAAAGAAATTTAGTTTTGATTTTCTTTTAAAGTTTAATATTACTAAGTGACAGAACGATAGTGCAAAAATAAGTTATCAAAAGCTTCAACATCCAAAAAGCACGCTCCCCAAACTGACAAGGAATGAAGGTAATCGGTAAATGATTGTTGGAGGAAAAATACTCCGAAATGATGTAAAAATCTCGTTTTATTATAGAAGACCAATTCACTAAAACTGTTAGCGAAAAAGGTGCCCATTTTGGATGTTGAAGCTTTTGATAACTTAGTCACTTAGTAATATTAAACTTAAAAAGAAAATTAAAAACTAAATTTCTTTCTCCGTAATATTATTGTTTTTTCAGCCAGATTTCATGTAGCTTTATAATGATGTAAAAACAAATTTAAAGCTCTCTATTATTGCGAAGATATTTTTTCGACCTACTGTATATCACTCGTCTCTCAAAAATTAAGTTTGAACGGCTACCTTTTACCAAAAATTCACGAGGGGAGTATAAATAAACTTACACTAATCCAAAGCAAAAACAAAGGCATGGCATGAGAATGCCACAAGCTCCATCCAACCTACCTACATGCATCACTGAGGAATTGCTACCATTATCCAAAGCGACAAATCAGAAACAACTAAATAATCATATTTGCTGCTCTAGGTAAAAAATTTAATTTAGAATTTGATAGGCTTCTTGAGGAAACCATTAAGCAATTTTTTAACTTGGATCAACGTAGTTACGTACGTAGTTAACTTTTTTTTTAATTTTATGTATAATATTTCAATTTATTTTTATTGAATTTATACCAACACAACATTGAGCAACTAACCAAACAATCAATTAACAGCAACGTTTGTAACTACAACAATACCAACTTTAATTAAAACATGTACAACACAAAATTCATTTCATTAAAAATTTTACTGCTCTAATGAATAGTTCAGTGTGTACGTTCAGATACGTACGAACGATGAATTGTGTGTTTATGTATGTTTTCCAATAATGAAACAATTAAAAATGTTCAATAGACACGCAGGCACACATGAATCATTAAAAACAACAGTGTTGCCAAACTAGCATAGAATTTTGAGTTTTATCTATACATGCTCTGATGGTGTAGAGCATTGAATTGCATTTGTGTGCATATTAGTTTTTTTTTAACTGATGTGCAAATTTCATGTGTACATATATGCAATTTTTGTAACAGCACATAATTGTAGGATTCAAATGTCAGGTTGAGAGTTTTTGTTTTTTATTTAATTATTGTGCATTTTTCTCAAAAACATAAACTATTTGAACTGTGTGTTGATGGTTGTGAATGAGTTAAGGGGTCTGAAAAATTTCAAAACCAATTTTTTTAAACATTTTTTAAATATGAAGAATACAAATTTTAAAATTTAGAAGACATATTTATTAGTTTATTGATGTTTAAAAAAAAAAAAAAAATTTTGTATTTTTACAGGGCGCCATAAATCACGATTTAAAAAAAAAAAAACCATTCAACCGATTACTCTAATTTTTTTAATATGTTGTTGTATACATGTATGGCTGTGCTCCGAACTAGGATCTAAATGATAGTTTCTGAATTTCTTGATTTTCAGGTGATTTTCTAACTTCAAAAGTCGAAAATTACTAAAAAAAACAGCTAACATTTTGTTATTTTTTGGAAAACCAATTTCATTATAGTTCAGACGAGACAATATCTCTTCATTTTTTTTTTAACATCCAGTTAACTGATATCATGTCAACCACCGATTTTTGGCGGCCTTTTCAACAGAATTTTATCGCCCAAAAACGGGATTGTAAAAATTAAAAAAAAAAAAAACATTTTTATATTTTTTAAACATTAATAAACATGTCTACCGAATTTTAAAATCTTTTCATTTTTTTGTCTATAAAAAGAAGTGTTTCAAAAAAATTGGTTTTGAAATTTTTTTAGGTAGAAGGACCCCTTAAAGTCCCCTTTTGTCTAGTTCTCAAAATCAGTTCAAAAATATAATTGAATTTACTGAAAATTGACTAAACATTTTCTATTTCAATGTGTGCTGGTTTATTGAGTTTTTTGAAAAATTAGTCTAATAATATGCATGTGTCTGTGTTTATGTACAAACTTTTAATGTAATAATGATCTACTTATTGCCTATCAATTTGAATATTTCAAACAATATATTCGAGATATAATTTAATTAGTTGAAGGACACTGAAATAATTGCGTTCGTAGTTTAACAAATGTCAGGTTTTTGTATCGCTCTATATTTAACTCTTTCATACTCAATGTTGCATATCAACATTCACTTTTATGTGGCATGAAAATGATGTTTAAAAAATTTTATTCGGTTCCGTTATGTACTCTTCACCAGCGTGGCCAACTCAGTGCTTTTCCCGCTAAATTTAGTGCTTTTTGAAAATTAAAACGCAGAAAAAAAGTGATTTAGCGCTTAGTTCAGAATACGCTGTAATTGCAGAATACGTATCGTTTCAGTTTTTTTTTTTTTTACAGTGGGTCAAAGTTTTCTTATTTTGGTCGAAGGGATGTGAATACTAAGTGCAAAAAGTGTTATAAATTGATGTCTGAGGAAAATCTTATTGGCAAAGTTGTATGGTAAAATTTTACAAACGTCATTTCTTTAGAACATTTTAACCCTTTAATTCCTCTTTTTATGGGACATTTTGACCCCTTTTTTGATGAAAACCTGAAAAGTCCTTTCAAAAGAGACATTTAAGGATTAAAATATTCCCCACAAATATTTGCCAGAAAATTTCACTAGGGGTCACCAAAGACATAAAAGTTGTATATATAACGGTTAACGGCTGATAAAAGGAAATAGTTTTTTTACTTCTATCAAAATTGTAATTTACGCAGAACTAACACGCGCTTGGTATGTGATCTGCCGGTTCAATTCAAGTCATTGACATAGAAAATGCCAGTGCCGAGTCACCGCCTTTATAGCAGGTCAATATCCCACTTTCTCAAGTTGAACATATAACTTTTGGTATGAAAATTTTCGACAAAATTTTTTTCTCGTTACTTATATAAGGTGGGCATGGTTACTGCTGGACTCAGTAGATTTTTTTTTGCAATTGTTTTTTACGGCAATTTAAAGAAATGTGTCGAGTTTTATTGCATTTAGGGATTTGATTGATTTTTATACTAAATGTTTTATATGCCAATAAAAACAAGTGTTTTTCAGTTTCATTTAATTTATTTCAGTATTTTGCCTGATATAGCCTTTAAAAATTTAATTTATAAGGAAGGTGGGCGTGAGTTTGAACCAATTTAAGGAGAATTCGATTTTGTGTAAAAATAACTTTTTCCGCCAAATACCCCATAGTGCAACGTTAGCGATCGTTCATAGAAAAAGCATTCGATAGCATTCGATGTTGAATGCATTGAGAGAATATTTAATATAAATTGGAAAGAAGAGTTTTTATTTATATCACAGAAGACATTAATTCCTTTCATCGCAATTAAGACAGTCTACTCCATAGAGAGAATTCTCTATCGTAACGTGCTCCTTTATCACTCACACAGGCGCAATATTTGATTGAGTGCGTTTTGGATAGCACGGCTATAAATAGTTTAAAATCAATTTTACAAGTGCTTTTCGAGAAAGGGAGAAATAATAACTGTAAATAAACAGTTATTATCAAAAGAATAAATTTATTTTAAATTTTATTTTAGCATCGACGATTTGCCTAACCACTAAAAAGTAATCAAACTGGATTTTCTTTTTACACAAAACTACTATGTCCTCATTGAAGTAGTGAGTTCCATACAATTTTTATTCGTTAGCTATAACTAGAATAGTAAAATGCAGTGTTTACTATGTTCCTCGCAATACTTTAAATTTATTTTTAGCAGCACATCCGAGAAACGTATTAGTTTTCATTTGCTCGAATAAGTCACTTCTTTTTTTTTTTTTTACATGCGCATTACATTTTTGCTTGTTATCATACTTCAACTACATAAAAACACCAGAGTAAAAATATTAAAATTTCATTATATAAAAAAAGTTTCTTTGCATTACTTTTGTAGAAAAAGCTACTAAAAGCAACAGTTGGTCTCAACGATGCTCGGATGCTCGGAATACTTTACTCATTGATACTAGACACTCATTTCTGTGTGTTGTGCTGTGCGCTATCGTTGGATATCAAAACTTTTGCTGTCTGCAACCAACCACCAGCACCAGCAACAACTCAGATGAACTTTATTGCATTTCTTAAGATAATATTTCACTTGGCTTTGTGCCTTTTGGGAAGGGCGAAATTTAATAATCATAAAATAATTCTTGCTTTTTTTTGATTTTTTTTTGTTGTTTTTCGCATATTTTTACTCGTAACTACAGTGCAAATTCGTATTTGTACATTGATTTCGTGAAGCGTAAAATACGATAAAAAGAAGAAAATATTTTGAAGTATTGCAATTTCAGCTACATAAGAAAAAATTTTAATTCTTTTTCGTTTCAATTTTTGGCACAAAAATAAAATTACATATTTTTTAAAAGAATGCCTTTATTTCTTTTTTATGCATGCAAAATTTCAAGGATATTTTGTTTGCCTCGTATCTCAACTGAAGTGTCTAGCGTATAAAATGTTCGTGTGATGATATTACAGCCTTGGATTACAATGAAAAAAAGAAAAGTAAAAAAAAAGGAGAAAAAACATGATAAACTAATTTATGAATGAAAAAAACTATAAACGAAAAAGTTTTATTTTTGATACTTCTCTTTGTATATATGCATACACCTACAGTATGTAACAAAACAAAAAAAGCCTAAAATGACGTCAAATTAAAAATTATCAGCATAGTTAAGTTTCTACACATTCAGATTAATAAAAGTAGAAACAAAATTTTGAAATTAGATGATATCTTCAGGTTCCAAAAGGGTCTTGAAAGTACTAAAATTTCGAAAATAAATTATTATTTTTCAATATTTATTGGCCAAAAAATTTTTCAAATTTCATAGCTTTTTTATTTCTGCTTGAGTGTACACATATAATGCAAATCAAGGTTCAGAGTTCAGAAATTTCGAACAACATTTTTACGTTTCATACAATTTTTGCTGAATTTTTGAAAACTTACCAGCTTTATATATCGTGCTACACCAATAAATATTATCCGATTTCAAAAATTCTTTTTGCATTAAATTTGTACAATCAAGAAATAAAAGAGCTGTGAAATTTAAAAAAAAAAAATGTTGGTCAAAAAATTTTGAAAAATAATAATTTATTGTCGAAATTTCGGTATTTTTAAGACGCTTTTGGAGCCGGAAGGGGTTGTCTGATTTCAAGAATTTATTTCCACCTTTGTTCATCTGGATTTGAAGAAACTTTACTATGCTATTTTAAATTGGACGCCATTTTTGGCTTTTTTTTTTCATATCCCAAAAATGTCCCTTCATTTGCTGTATTTTGTTACATACTCTATATATGCATATATTATATGTAAATGTGTATATAATACATTCATGCCATTAATCGTTTTTTTATGGTGCGAAATTTAATTATGGAGGACTTATTAGAGTGTATTCTCATATGTACCATCATATGTATGTGTTATTTTTGTGACAATAAGAGAAATTAAAAAACTAAAAAATTGAATTATGCTGTAGTGCAATAGCAGCTTCGGCTCCTGCTGTCGAAAATTAAAGCAAAAATGTTTTACAACTGCACAGCTGTTGGAATTGGAGTATCAATCAAATTACAACACTGTGTTTTACACAAAAAAAAATTATATACACGTAAAAGAGGACGACGAGCAGAGAAAAACATTACATTCAATTTTTTTTTTTTTTTTTTTTTTTTTTTGTATCCCGGCAATTTTGTAGCATTTTCTGAATTTTGAGTAGATTTTATCTGACCAAATTATTCGATCTTAATTCAGTTTGGCTGGTGTCCATCAAATGGTCATAATGGTTGACATGTTTGAACAAGTGAATTCAGACGATACGTTCATTAAGTGCATCATCACGGGTGACGAAACAAACCAACGAGAAGCTTTGAATTGGCGCTTCAATAACAAACCAATTTATATATATATATTTTAAAAATCGAAAATCACGCTTGAGGTCGACTAACCCAATTCATGTTTGCGTTCATACGACATAAATAAAATTGAAAACTTTAAAAACTTCTTCTGAAAAATTCGATATATTGAGTTATGTTAGGGTGGCCATTTAATATATGGGAAAAAGATTTGGGCGTGTATTCGCTGTCTCACGGTCGATTAAATAAAAAACTAAGAAATATAAAGTTTCATGCCGATCGCAGAAAAATTAGAGGTCCCTCACCAGCCCTAAAGTTGAAAAAAAGTGTTTTTTGGCATTTTCCTCATTATAAAGCGATAAAAATAATTTAAATCACTCTTAAAATCTAAAATAGGTAAGTTACTATAAAACTGGTTTATTTTATGTAATTTCACCTTTACAAAATGGGGCTTAACATTTTTTTACGTCTATTATTTATCATTTTATTGCTAAAAGGCAATTATCTCTCTGTTAAGGAGAAAAAACTATTTAATTTTTGTTTTTCATGTAACACCGTGCGACAGTGAAAATATACTTTCCACGAGACATAGCTCAAATTGTAGGCATAGTCAAGCAGAAAAAAACTGCATATTCAGAATTTTGAATTGACCCTCAAAATCTGGACTTAGGGCCGAAAATCCATTTTTGATAGGTTAAAGAATATACTTGCCCATAACTCTATTTTTATTTATTCCAGGAGTAGGTTTTTATATGTCATTCAAAATAAGATATTTGGCTGCTTAGAACAATGTATAAATTGGTAATATATCTTAAGGGATACCGGAATTAGAGGGCAAAATATAACGAAAATGTAAAATGTTTTTACATTTTTTCATTTTGAATAGCGTTTCAAACTACTATTTTGTTTACCAGTGTATATAAAAAAGTATATGGGAATAAACTACGTTCTATTTTGTTTCCAACAAGCTATAAATTTTCAAATTCCATTGACTGACTTATTTAATTTTTTTATTTGACGACACAAAAAATTTCAATACGTAAATATTTATCTCCGAGTAATACTCCAACTACATTTTTAAGAATACATAACAGCAACTTAAAAATTTATTTTATTTATCAATGAATCTTAAAAAGTTATGGCTGGTTGGAAACAAAATTAAATTTAGTTTATTTTTATTTTCTTTTATTTATACACTGGTAAACAAAATATTCCTTTAAATCGCCATTCAAAATGAAAAAATATAAACAATTTTTCAATTTTCCATATATTATTCACTCTAACTCCGGTATTCCTTAAGATATTTTACCAATTTGTATATCGCAGCTAAATATCCTTTTTTTAAATTACATGTACTCATAGGATAAATAAAAATAAAGTTGCGGGCAAGTATATGCTTTAACCTATCAAAAATTTAGAGTATAAAAGACTTAGTGGAGTTTGAGCTTTTATCTGTGGTTGAACAGGATTACCAGAATATCAGTAAAAGCTCTCATTGTTTATTTTTCTCTCCCTACCTTTCAACAATTTTATTGTTTTACTTAAGTAGTAATCTGGACAAGTATGAACACAATGCTACGTTTGATGAGAGAATTTTCAATTTTTTTATTGTCTCTCATTTCAGTGCTTACCTTTAAGAGCTTTGCAGTTTTACATTTTTTAGTTCGTTTCTTTCGTAGTAACTTTTTTTAAAGCTTTCTTTATATTGCATTACTTCTAGAGAGTATTTATAGCATATCCGCTTTGACGCCCTCCTCTTTCCTTCACCTTCATGTGCACTGGCGACAACTTATCTTGGCATTGCCAGATAATAATTTTGAGCTCTCTGGGCTACTTGCCTACCTGTCGAATGAATCATAATCTTTCGCCGATTGTAATTTAAAGCCAAGTTAATTTTCAAACACTTTCAATGGTATATTTTTTACGAAAGCCTTTAGAATATTTCTCTCAATAATTCACGAATTATATTTGTACCCTTTAATGGTATTCACTTTTATGAATTTTGTAACGTACTTCTTATTTTATTACTGCTCAAGAAAACTCAAACTTAATCAAACTTAATATAAAAAATTAATAGGTCATGGTATAAATTTAGAAAATTTTTTACCTACAAAACCTTTGAAAACAAACCACAAACTAAGTTAACACAAATACTGTCTACGGCGATTGATTATGATGGTGAGAGATGCCATCACGCAACCAATGAAATATACCAACCAACCAACTAACAACATTTTCGCAGTCTTATAGTGCAGAGAAAACAAACAACTTTTTTAAAGCAATTTACGAACAACTTCGTCATATACTTAGCAACTGTAGCAACAACTGATACGAAACAAAAGTTTCTCCGGCAACAACTTTGTTGTGCATAAATTTAAATTGACTACTTTTTCAACTTCAGCGGAGGTAAATATCCGTTGCATACTAAAAAAGAAAACAACAAAAAATAATAAAACAACAATAACAACAAGTTGCATATCTTAAATGAAACAGCGTTCCTTACAAATTGAAAGAAGTGAATGAAGACAGTTAAGCGCTGCCAAAGATATAGTTGCAAATTTGTATTAATTTTATATACAATATAATAAAAAATAAAAATTATACATAAATATTAAAATTAAACTTACTCATTAATTTATAATTAAAATCAGGCTTTTATAATATTTTCAAATTGTTCCATTTTCTAGTCGGTATATCTATCGCACGTGCATATACATATATTATAATAAATACTAGTATCAAAACTGACAACTATTAAAACTGAAACTATATTTTTGTGTGCATTTTTCTAGCAATAAAACTTAAACTACTTAGAAAAATGTTTTGGAATTTTGAAAAGTTTTTCTTCCTTAACAACCTTCAACTTTATGCCATTTTTAACTTTATATATTTAAAGCATATAAATTTTATTTAATGTTTATCATTAAATTTTAAATTAACTTCATAACTGTCTCTGTCTCCGTTGTGTTGTTTTATGTGTCATAAAGTTGACAATATTGTCAAAATAAAAACAAACAAAATATGTCAGAATATGTCAGTATAGTTTTGACAATTATGTCATAGTATTTTTATAAAATGAAATTTATTTTGTGGAAGGATTAAAGTTAAAATGGAGTGGGTCTTATGCATAATGAAAAACTGTTAGTAGCAATTTTAATATTGATTACTTGCTATTTTCCAGAAAAATCATTAAATGTGCCAAAGAACGTTTCACTTTGCATTTATTTTAAATCCATTCGATTAGGTTTCATTACAAAACATATACTCAAGAATGACTTTTTCACATTTGAATATAAGCATATGCCGCGACATATCAAAACAGATTTGCGGTCTGACCTTGTGTTTATTTTACTAGAAAAAAACTAGATATAGAAAGAAAACTTGTATGTGTATATTCAAGACGAAAAATTTAATATAAATTTCTTTTGAAGGTTGCGCAATTGATGCAAGTTTTAAATGTTGTAACTTGAACTTGTCATAGAAATAAGTTTATTTTCGCATTACAAAATAAGTTCCATTTCATAATTACATATTTTGATTTCTGATGACAATTTTGTCAAATCCCAGTTGATAAAGTTTTGATTAATTTCCAGAAGAGTTATAATTGATTACTGCTTTAGGTTATGTTAGGTTGAAATGGTTGGTAAGAGACATACTTAGGCCTGAACGGCCCATTGTGGTACCACATAGTTGGACCTACAGATTAACGCCAATTCCGAACGGCAGTGTGACAATTTTTTATCAGCTTGGTGGTTTTGCTTTTACCAACAAAGGTGTGTATTGTACACTTTCTTCAAATTCTCAAACATTTCACATTGATAGTGAATATAAGAAAGTTATGACAATTAACCACCAAACGAAGATGGGAATCGAACACGAACCACTCGGATGAAAGTTTAGTGCACTACCCCCTAGACTATTGAAGTTGTCTGTTTACTGCTTTACTACTCTATCAAAAGAAATGAACGAAATTTGATTTGGTTTTGTTCTCTTTAAACTCTCTTTTCACTTCAATAAAAATTTAAAATTTTAGCACTTTTCAATTTTAATAAATTTATTTGAGGGTATTCACTGTTTCATATTATCTCTCATTCGTTGTTAATTCTCTCTAATTCTTCCATTTTTACTGCATTGCCATATTACTACAGCTAGGTACCATGTATTACAATCAACTGTGAATACTCCCATTGTGTTTGGTAACAACAAATTTTAGCTACAATCCATGAATAATAGCGAAGAAATGAGAAACCGATGAGTATTTATTTATTACTGATAATCGTAGCCTCTTTTCATCACGTTTGTGTCAACTCGCTTTCAATGGTGTCCGTCTGTCTGTTCGGGTGAAATTATGCAATCGATTTCAAACTAACTTCCCGATGAGGTAGAGACTTGTAACTTTAAAGATAGCTCAGAACTGGATGACAATGTAATATGAAATATCTAAAATAAATATAAATATAAAATAATATGAAATATTAGCGTTTATATATTTCTACGAACAATAAATACTATTGTTATTCAATACTTATAGTACAGCATACTTTCAGGCTGGTGTATAAATATTATTATTATACAATAATTATAGTACAGCATACTTTCAGGCTGGTGTATAAATATTATTATTATACAATAATTATAGTACAGCATACTTTCAGGCTGGTGTATAAATAAGGAGTACGGCAGTACTGACAGATAGCTAATGTATGGTTTGTGTCTAGGATAATTAATATGGCGTTCTGAAAGTGATATTTGTCAGTAAGATTCATAGATCAAAGCATAGCATTCATCGTTGTAAAAAATATTTTTCAATACGAACGGAACTTTTTCAGTACACTTTGAGGTTCGGAAATACGTCAGTACATAAGGAAGATTTTTAGTACACTTTCGTACAACTAATTCTTTAACTGCGCTGCTTTTCTTATTTGGTTGTTATCGATTGCGCAGTGCAACACGTAAAATTTACAAGGGCTTATGCCTATATATGTAGTATATAATTTTATCTCTACCCTTATGCGTCCCACGTTTTTCGTTTTAAATCATGCAAGTATTTTCATACCTACTAAAATTCACAACTACAAATTTTCAGGACAATCTGTATGGGGTTAAGAATCCGTGATAGGTTATAAGTCTCTATGTGGCTAGGAGAAACTACTTTATACTTTTTAATCCGTTTTAAAAACGTGGTATATTAGAATTTTTTTTTATTTAAATTTTTTAGTATTCTCTTTCAAAAGTTAAAATAAAGAAAAAGGAAGTAATTTTTTGTTTGTTTTTTAATGATTATCTTAATACGGATGTATGATTATTTTTGCAAATGGGAAGTTATTAAAATTCATATTTCACAAATGAATAATTTATCTCATTTTTCAAAAATATCATGTGGACAAAGTAGAAATTACATGCAAATAATAAATTTTTTTCAACAATTTTGAAATTGTAATTAAATAGAAATGTAATTCGAAACGTTTAAAGAGAAAGTTACAGGTGTTATGTTCATATTTCAATTAGTTAATGAAATTTTATCTACTTTCATAAATTAATTGAATGATTTCTATGAAATATCATGGAAATTCAAAGCTGATGATACCAAATAGATTGAGAAATTTGAGGTTTTACAGTTATGTGAATTTTTTAATGCTGAAAACGAATTTGGGCGGAGAAATTGTATTGCACGTCAGGTTTTGCAGTAACTTTAGGTTAAATGGTCAAAAACGGCAATTTTAATCAAATTTGTAGAGGTTTAATGGGGGAAAGGACTTTTTTTAATTTCTGAAAATGGCTTTATATATAGTGCTAGTATTCAGATATAAACTTTCGATTGTCTATCTATTTTTTTCTTTTACCTACAATATATAAATTTGAATTTATAATGCTGGTCATGTGTTAAGCAACTCTTGTCAAAATTGAGCTAGTAGGTATATTCTAATCCCTACTTTTCATATTAATACAAACTCTTAATATTTTTAATACAAACTCTTCATATTTTTAAATGCATACATATTTATACACGTACATATACAAAAGTTGAAAATTCTATTTTGTACTTTAGTTTTTTGATAAGTTTGGAGTCTTTTTATTTGAAAAAGAAACCTTTACTTGAAAAAAATCCGTTTTAGATTTCTTTTTTTTCAATTTCAAAGCAAAGGCCCAAGTTTTTAACGGTGCGTATGAGGAACATTAAATTATGTATTTGTCCAAAAATTAATTTTTTAATTACATTTATTTCAATTATGGACATGTTAGCTATTAAATGATAAAAATTAAAGTCTTTTATAACATTTTTGATTTGATAAAATTTTTTTTTAAATTTCTTCCAAATTTCACAGTTCACATTTCTAATTAATTATGAAAATTAATAGGCTTTGAATGAACAATGATGCCAGAGAATGTTAAAAAGTTCATAGAATTGGCAGATCAGACTATCGTTTCGGAACCTGCTACGGTTCCCCATCAGTGATCTATGTGATAGTGTTAAAATAAGGGATGCCTTAAAATTACTTACTTTTTATTATATAACTCATATCGGCGCAACGTTCGATTAATCGAACAGTAAATTTGAAAATTCGTCAAAAATACATTTTATTAATTTTTCCCAAAAGTAATCACTGTCTAATATTTGTATATAAACTGACTTTAAAATTGCATTTAGAAAATTTAAAAATATTGTATTTCACCTGACTTTAAGGCCAGGTAAACAGACATACTTTTTTGGAAGGTGGTTTTGAAAAATAATTATTTTGCATTGAAATCAAAAATTCGCCTAGATAAAATTACAAACTTGATGTGGAAATTATAACTTCACAGGTCCTTATATATTTTTCATAGGCTACAGCTGACCAAACTTTTATAAAAAAAATGCATGAAGAAATAGGCAAAATTCAACAAAAATACATATTTTCTGTTTTTAACTTATAATAACTTCGAAAATACTGTGTTAAATTCATTTGATCCCAGGGAATACTTGTTGCTTATGATATGGAGTAAAAACATTTTTTTACACCTGATCACCTTATTTTCTTGGGATAAGCCAAAAACTACTATATTCTCCAAAATTCAGAAACAATTTATTTTTTGTTTTTTTTAAGTACTAACATTTCTTATTGAAGACATATGGAAATTGCGTTTCGAAAATTTTCCAAATTGGATCCTGGAATCTAGTACCGGGACGATATGGGTTAACCCAGTAATGCCTAGCGGTGTCATATGGCACATTGTCGCTGAGCCGCTCCTGAACCAGGTTCAAAAACAATTGTTTTCTCAAGTTACTTTCTGGATCTATCTACTTTGGTTCCCGCTCGTCTTTAATGGTTTAATAGCTCGCATGTACTATACATAATTTAAGTAAATACAATTAAGAAATAAATTTTTGAACAATTACATAATTAAATATTCCTCATACGCACCGTTGAAAATTGGGGTATTTGCTTTGAAATTGGGGAAAAAAATGTCTAAAACGTATTTTCTTCAAGTAAAGAGTATTTTTGTCAAATAATAAGACTCCAAACTTATCAAAAAATTAATGCACAAAATAGAGTTTTCAACTTTTGCAATCAATTTCACTTGATATCCAAAATGTACAAGGTGTTAACTTTTATCTGGCCACTATGGTATGTAGGAACAATGTATACGTTTTTTTAACGTTAAAATGTACAACAACAAAAGTAACCACAGCTAATTACTATACAAGAAAAATAAAAAAGCAAAATACACTAATGCTCATGGAGATACGTAAAGATAAACAATCCATACACATACGCTCGCAATAATAATTTTTTACGCAATACTCGCATAGAAGTAAATATAAACGAGTAAAAATAAACAACAACCTGCAAATACAAGAGAACGACTCAAGAATTATAAATACAAAGAGAGAGTAGTACACAGAGAGAGAGAGAGAGAGTATATTATAATATTGACAGTTTTCGAAAAAAAAAAAACAGAAGAATTACTACTCCACAGAAAATTTCAGCGCTATACAGTTACGGACAATAAAATAGAATTATAAATTTATTGAAAATATTTAATAATTTTATACCTACACCATACCATATAATTGTCTATAACAGTCTCTATTGGTAAAAGTTTGTGATTATGTAATGCATAACAAACTCTCTGGTAGCGCTTATAAGTACATATAAATATTGGGGATTCCTTTAAATCAGATAAAAAAGCGTATGTGCTGGAGCGATTAAAGCTAACTGTACCAATTTCGACGTAGACTGTTAGATGACATTTAGTCGTGTTCAGTCTTACCAAGAATCAGAACAAAGTTGCATTAAAAAGAGAGAAATATCCTGTGGCTGGTAAGGCGGCCATAAAATCATGAACACGTTACTGCACCAAAGCATTTTAGAGTAAATAAAAACCGGGTATTCTTAAAGATTTGTGGCATTAGAGTAAGAATTCTAAATATATGATTCTATTGTTTTGTTCATAACTGTATGTATGTAACTTATATAACTGTGCACTTAAAAAATTAAACATGAAATACTTAGTTGGAAATTACTATAAATTTTAATATTTGTTTGTTTATTTTATTTTAAAACAAACTTTCAGACATATTGCCAAAAAATAAAACGCACAAATTTTTGAAAGGCATATAATTATTTTCGTCGTTTGTGCATGTAAAAAATATACAATTTGATTTACTTACAAAAATCCATTTGGTCTCATAAAACATTTTTAAAATGTTTGAAAATTATTTGATTTAAAATAAGCAAAAACAACAACATTTAAAAAAAATTAAAAATTTTTTCTAAATAAAAACACAAAATGGAAAAGAAAACGTATTATGAAATGTAGAAATTTAATTGATTTTATTTTTTTAGTCTACTATATTGAAAACATTTCACGAGATCGTCGCGACAAGACTAAAAAGCAAAACTTTTTTTTTCTACGCTACTCATTTATACTATGAAAATATATAAAGAAAAATAAATAAATAACCAGCAGAAAAAAAGCAAACAATCTAATCGGAACACATTCATAGAGAATTCATGGAGCGAAATGTCAAAAACGATGATGACAAATAATAACAAAACTTAACCATAACAACAACAATGCACATTGTATCAATTTAGCATGAATTCGCGTGCGCTTTGTAGAGCACACGATAACAGAGAGTATCTCTACAGCTAACCAAACAAGGCACTATATCTGAGAGAAACTCTTCAAATGTAGAGTAACCATATCATTTTCTCAATTACTCACGTGAAAGTATGAGTATGTAGAAATAGAAACAGTGGCCGGTTTGCTTTTAGTGCACTATTAAATTTGTTGTTGTTTGCAATATAAAATATTATACTAATTTAATTATTTCTTTAAGTTATAATTATTATTTGATTTCAGTTTACGTTTTCTGCTTAATATTATTTTTAGATATTTGGTGGATTTATTTATTGTGTGATTTTTTACACTTTGTGTAATTTTTTATTTTTTTATTTATTTTGAATTTTTATTTTTCAGTGCTAAAAGGTTCTACAAGTCATGGAATCCGAACTAAGATCCGTTCGCATAGGTTGAAAGTATGCATATACAGTAACAAAGTTCCTAAAGGGTTTTATAAAGTTAGCTCGAGTTTTGGTTTTATGCGGGCCTAAAGTTTTCCCATTTCTAGCATATTAACTGTAATAAACCATAACTTGTTAAGCTTTTATCTGAGTGATTGTATGTTCAGCAAATTATAGTATAATTTTCCGTAGAACATTTTTTTAGAATGTCTCAGTTCCTTATGAGGCTTTTCTGCTTTCCTTAAGAAAAGTCACTTTTTTAACCCATTAAGAGGTTTGATAGAGGATTAATATGTTCTAGAAATATGTTGCCCATAAAATTCTACTATAGGTCACCGAACAACAAAAATCTGTAAGCTTGACTTTAAAAAAAATAATCACTAAAATAAAAATTTCATTAAAGAAGTTTATTTAAAATAGTTTTTTTTTATTCTAAAACTAAATTTCTTTCATTACGAACAAAAATTTCTTCAACGACATGGGTCTAAAATGAATTTCGAGGCTTCGAAATTTGATTTTTAAGGAAAATGTTCTGTTTATGTAAAATTTTCAAAACATTTGGAATTTTTCTAATTACACAGCGCAAAAGTAAATTTCAAATATCGAATGTATAACTTTCCAAGGGTAATTTGGTGTCGCTGAATCCGACTCTGTACTCAAATTTTCTCTATCATGTCTTAGATCCCCGATATGGGGGCCGAAACCTATAATTTTGGTATACGTGGGACCAATATGAAATTTTTTTTATTTTACTTTGTACGTGTCTCATAGCTAAGAGAAAGTTGTTTGTTATGAAAGGGAGAAAAAATTACATAGACAGAAACACTCCACCAACCCCCCTTACCCGCCCTTTGGGGTGTTATATGAAGCCTCTATTCGATATATAACTATACCGGGTAAACGATTGCGAAACCTATCATTAGGTTCTGGTAAAAAATGTTCCACATCGAAAAATAGTTGGGGTCACCGGAGGTCAAAATTACCCAGGTTCAACATTTTTTAAAAAATTAACCCTTGAAAATTTTTTTTTTTTATAATTCCTTCGTACTGGTCATACCTTGTGAGGTAATTTTTCCAAGAATAAGGAAGTGGAGGGTATTTTGATGTTCTAGGACCCCCCCATACTTTTTGATAAGCAAGCTTCTTCTCAAACACAGTATAATACTTTTATCATTCCTTGAGCCTGTAGGCAATATTGTTCAAAGCTGTACTTAAAAAACTCCCAAAATGTGTGGTATGGAGCTTAGATGGAAGGTTCTTACATTCACAAATAATGTGCTTCTTTTTCTACGAAACAACTTTTCTATAGACACCAACAACGTTAAGACATAAATTTATAATATCCTGGTACAGTCTTATTAATGCCATTTTCATGATTTCATGTACCGTTATCTCGAAAGCCTGATGTGATGGAGCAAAATGGTCTTGAGGTTCGAGATCAGCGACCCCAAATTACTCAAAACTAGTCCGATTTTGGCTGTTGCATAGTGTAATAAATGAATGAAGTAAGAAAATAAAGAAAAATTTATGTTTTTGGATAAAATTAGCCAAAATGTTCGATAACGCCCCTTATCGGACGCCTGCGTTAAAATAAATATCAAAAATTAGATTCTCGTACGAAAAAACCCTCTAGCCTCGAAATTCATTTTAGACCCATGTCGTAGAAGGACTTTTTGTTTGCAAGGACGAGAGGAATCATAATTTCGCGTGTTATCGGTTCCCAAATCGCCCCGGCCTAATATGCATACTTTCAACCTATGCAAACGGATCTCTGTCCAGGTTCTATGGTTCTTGAATTTGTTGCACAGTGTAATCAAAAACACCAAAAAGAAAAAGAATTATGAAATTAACAGTCGATCAAGCTCAAACAAACATTACTACGAAATTTCGATGAATGTTTTAATATATTAAATGAAAAGCCCTCACTGATGAGTATAATCGAATCATACTTGTATTACTTTGTACTTATACTCTATGAAATACTCATACTACTCACAATCATTCGACTCGCATGCTACACTTTAAATCACTTAGTGGACTACTACTTGGCAAAGTTCCACTAATTACAAGTAATTGATGAGAATATGAGTATAATAAGAATGAGAATATGTATAATTAATGCACTCTGCAATGTGAATCTCAGCTTATATCTGCCAGAGTCAACAGTGCTTTAAAATCGTGAGTTTTTGTGTAATTATTATAAATGCAGTTAAGAAATAAAGTATAATGAATATGAGTACCCTATACTAGTCGTTCTTATGAGTAGTCGGCACTCCAATACACATTCGTATGTACGCTGCTACCAATGTTTTTTTTTTTTCTTTTTTTTTAAGAATGTATCGTGTATGCAAAATATTTTTCATATCAACTAAAATAATTTAACCATATTTCCATATAGTTATGTACTACAGTTTATCCACAGACACAGCGATGACGCACTATTAAATATATATTATAATTAAAATGAAAACATACACATGTTAATTATTGTTGGCATGGCCACTGCATTTTTCGTTTTTATCTACAAATACGATAAGTTAATCTTTTGTGTGCTGATAGATACATAAATCTAACTAAAACATTTAACTACTACTAAATGCGAGAAATTTTACATTGATAAAAATAGTAAACAGCTAACTACTTTTAGATATTTATTACTTAAAACTAAAAAAACATTATAGATTTTACAAATCAAACATGATGCATCCTTTTTATTATAAATTATCTATAGTAAGTAAAAAATCATTTTAATTTGCAACTAAAGTAGTATGTGTATATAAATTGCTAGAATTTTGAATTGTAGCTTAATTTATTTTAGTTTATTGTCAATGTAGTAAGCGCCAATTTTTTTTTATTCAACTTTTTGTAATTTTAAAATGAAAACTACTACACAGTTGCAGTAGCGGTAGCGAACTATAAATTAAACACACAAAATTTACTACGCAATTGAGATTGCAAATTTTAAGTTAAATGCCTAAAAATAGGCAATGAATAGTAGAAGAAAGTAATAGTAGCACAAAAGGAAACAAAAATAAAACTAATTAAATCTGTAGAAATAAAAGCAGTTTGGCAGTTTGGCAGTTAGTCAAAATTACAAATTTGTAAAAAAAAAAATAAAAAAAAGTTTTAAAGGTTAACTTGAAAAAACAAGAAATTAGATTTCAAGTGGATAAATTTGGTAGAAATTTTGTAGCATATTTATTATCTAGATTTGTTTGTATTCATTTGAAAAGAATTTATCTTACCGGTTTAGCTTTGGGCTTCTGTTTTGCCTGACGCTTCGTCTTCAACATATTTCGCCCGCGACCTTTTTCCAAAGCGTCGTTGGTGTTTCTACGACGCTGCACAATTTTGTAGTATTTTTGGCTAACGCTTTTGTAGTTGAAAAATATTTTTTTCTTACTTTACTATTTACTAGATTTTGATTTTCTGTGCTTTTTTATGTAGCACTACTTGTCAGACGCTTGCTCTTATGTGTCTAAACAAAATTCAAAGGATTACAAAAGAAAGAAAAAGAAGAAATGGTAGAAAAAAACGCTGTAAGATTATAGCATCTCTTGCCCTACAAAATTGTAAGTGAATTTCTATAGTAAAAAGGATTTTTTACGCGCGCCAGAATATGTTTACAAATTCTTTTTATATACTTTCTAGAGGACAACAAAAAAAAAATAGAGAGGAAGCAACAACTTTCGACCTAAAGTCGAAGGTCGAAATTTATAAAATATTTATACTAAAAATATGAAAATTATTTTTTCAACAAAAACGTAAAATGTGAAAAATTGATTTTAATAAAATTTAAAGCTAAAATATTTTTAAAGCCCAAATTTCACTTAATTTTAATTATTCAAGCATAATTCTTTAAGTGTCCACTCACTCACTCGTTTGTATTTTCTGTAATCGCCACTCATAAAAATGTTTTACAAAAAAGAAAATTGGTTTATATTTTATTTATCATAATGGACAATGATTTTTCATATTTGTGTTGTTTGAATGACATCACTTAAAAATGTCATATGAATTTTAGGCGCTCTTGGACAGAGTGACAGAGACAAAGTACTTGAAGCATTATGCACGTATGCATAAATATACAATACACACGCTTAGTTACATTTACAAATACGCAACTGAAATCCTTTTTACTTTTGTACACAGTACAGCAAATACGTAAGTTTGACAATGATGAAATGTGAGATTTTTTTTTTTTTTTTTTTTTTTGAAAATGAAAAACAAAAACCATCTTAAATTCATGAGAAACATTAATGAATGCGTAAGTACGTAAATTATACTGTAACAACAAAAACATAAATTGTGTACACGTAAACATTAGGATGATTAGTACTACCTTACCTTTTTAGTTTTCTTTAGTGAGACTGTACGTGAGTATTGATGATAAACCTGTACATGGTTTGATGTAAATTTGCCCAACATGGAGTCGTCTTTTTTATCATAAACTTTCAGAAAATACTATTACAGAAATAAACCTGAAAAGAATGTATAAAAATATATATTAATATTGAATTGAGAAATACCAGTCTCACTAATTAGAAAAATTAATACTCCAATTCAATCTATCATTCAAATTACAAAGATTAAAATTTATAGAAGAAATATATATTACCATGATTCTCTAAGTCTAGTATATGCATAACGCTCGTATCTATACAGTTTTTCGCGGTAGTATACCGCTTTTTCAACTCCAAAACCGCATACCGCCTTTTTTACCAAAATACCGCGTTTATACTAAGAAAAAAATATAAAATTTTTGAACACTACGAAATTCAAATTTATCAATCATAATGCAAAACGTGTCAGAGAACAAGGGTAACTAGTTGCAAGTATACCTTTGAAAGAAGTGGAAACATCGAAGGCGATTCTTATCGTCAAATTTAACTTGAAATATCCATACGTTGATTTCTATAAATACCTCATAGCCAAGCCGGAATCGCTTCGTCAAATTTCTTCAAAGCACAAATTCAATACAACTACAAAAGGAAATATGAAAATGGAGAACGAAGACGATTTAGATGATGGATAAATTGCTTTCCTGGTTAATTTTCATTGAAAAAAATTGATACCGCGAAATATACAGTTTTTTACAAATCGATTTACAGTTTTTTAAAAATTTTTAGTAGAAATATACAGTTTTTGGTCGGAAAAAAGATACGAGCGTTATATATGCACGATAGGACAAATTGTAAAACTTTCCAATCCGTACAACGAAACAAAAACAAAATATACGTCAATCCATTTTGCAGGATTTAAAAACTTTTTCTACAACGATACCCATGTATATGTTCAACGCAATGAAGTGTAGTATATTAAATGCAACTCTGTGTCTCTCTCTCACTCTCTGTGTTTACATTTATTTTTCTTATATATTAGCTGTGTTTTATTCGCCAGCTAGTTTAGCATGTGCGAATAAAACGGCCAAGTTGTTAAGTCTATTCTTCGTTATATTGTCATTCACAATAAAACTGCTCAGCAGCTAGAGGTGAAATACTTTAATAGAACCCAGTCATTGCGCTTAATCGTGGGCATTGTTTTTAGTTTTTACCCTTTATACGAATATTTAACAATGATTTTAACTTATTTTCACCGGCAGCCATTTCGAATCTTTTCCTTTTTTTATTTTTTTGCAAACTGACACGTTTCTTCTTTCATTACTGGCAGTTCACAATAGAATTTGATGTAGCTAAACTACTTGTTAAGTATACATAACAGCTATTATTATAAGTGTTATCTCTGCCTCTTTGTTGTTGCTTTCCAATACAATTATCGCTGGTAGTTATACATAACTAGAAGCAAGTGGCGAGTAGAACGCAGCTATTATAGTTCAATCGTGCAATGTGCGCTCTCGAATCGTAGTAAAATTTATTAGGTGCGCAACTAAGTTCTCGCTGTTTATCGATAGACAAACTGCTCTACTGCTCTAGCAGTAACAGCTGGTCGATTTTGACATATCCAAAACGTCATGAACAGAGGTTAAACATATAGTAAACAAACCGCTTTGACACATTAGAGTTTTCATTTTTTGTTGTGTAAAAATGGTGGTGTAAAAATGTTTGATTTTGTGCCAAATAATCGTCATTTGCGGGAAGTGTTGATTTTCTTCTATCAATCGAAGAAAACAGCGGCAAAAAAGAAAATGTTTTCTTCATCGCATTGTTACGGGTGATGAAAAATGGATTCATTACAGCAATCCAAAGAAAAGAAAATCTTGGGGACTGCCCGGTCATGCTTCTACGTCGTCTTCTCGGCCAAATGTTCACGCTTCGAAGATTATGTTGTGTATTTGGTGGGACCAGGTCGGTGTTATTTATTACGAACTGCTGAAATCGAACGAAACCATCACTGGGGATTGGTATCGAACTCAACTGATGCGATTGAGCTGAAAATTGCGCGAAAAACGGCCACAATACGAGCAGAGGCACGATAAGGTTATTCTGCTGCATGACAACGCTCGGCCTCACGTTGCCAAACCTGTTAAAACCTACTTGGAAACACTCAAATGGCAAGTCCTACCCCACCCGCCGTATTCCCTAGATATTGTTCCGTCCGATTATTACTTGTTTCGTTCGATGGCACATGGTCTGGCTGGTCAGCAGTTCCACTCTGGTAGCTAGCGATGGCCAATACTTCGAATGATTCCTTTGTAACCATTTCTTGACAATAAAGTTGCATTTTTATAGAAAAAAAAACAGCGAGAACTTAGTTGCGCACCTAATAGTATAATATTTTTGCATTTCGTTCTATTGTGTACTCTCGAATCGTAGTATAATTTAGTATAATATTTTTCCATTTCATCCTATCGTGCAATTATACTAGACTTAGAGAATCACCCTATTATTTCACAGAGATTGAAATCTCAGTGATTGATAGCAATCAAAATTAAGGATCGAAATAATTACAATTCCGAATCATTTATAAAAAGTTTTATTCTTCAAATTATAATAAATAAAAATTGAAAAACAAATTCATTTTCCTTGTCAAATCGCAAAGCTTGTAATTATCTGCAAAATGGTCACATTATTACATTTTATATTATAAATTATCTATAGATCATATTAATATCAAAAATTAATTGAGGCTTCGCAGAAGTGTTCGGATAGTAAAATTTAATCTCCTGCTTCTAAAAAGCAGGTGGATCAGGCTAATAAGATAGAATTGCTGAATTGTTAATTTTGGAAGTGGACACTATCTAAGTCATATATGAATAATATATCTGTTTTATGACGTAGGGAATGTTTCAAAACATGTTATAGACGGTTCGATTGGGATATTTTTCCCCCCTTATCATCTAACAATAGCTAGTATAAAATTTGGAGACAATTGCATGACGAAATCGGATGTAGTTGTAAGGACGAAAAATCTTTTTTATTTAATTTAATTAAACTTATTTTAGTATATATAAATTTTTTGATCAGTTTTTAATTTAATCTGGTTCTGCATCAAATTATCTTTCCCACGAACTATAAAAAATAAAAATTGGTTACAAATTAAAAAAATAACAACATTTTCGATTCAAATTACACTCGATTTTTTATATGTGGGATACTGTTTCTACAATCTGGAGCAAAAGTTGCTTCTCTTCTTTGTTATTCGTAAGGATTTTGTTAAAGTCTTTCATAAATTTATCTCCCCTTTCTGCAGTGTCATTTGTAACAAATAAATCACTGTACAATTGACGATCATTTTGGAAATGTTCGTTTGCTTCCCATGTTGAAGGATGAAATTTCAAAGTTCTAAAGATATGTGGAAACTGTTAAAGATATCGTAAGTCTTCTTCGACACAAAATCGATCAAATTATAATCCAGCAACATTTCTGGTTTGACAAATTTGCGATTATCAATTAGTTGTATATTTGGTTCTGTTGAGTTTAGGAATTCTGTCAAAAAATGTCAATGCGATTGTTTCTTCTGACAAATACAATAGATGCGGGTGCATTTTTCTCAGCAATTCGCCGGAAACTATGGGATCAACTTCTGTATAAGCAATGGTTACTTTTATAAAATTGAGATCTTGATTTGGAGTTTCAATTGCATTCGAGCATCCAAACCAAGCTTTTATGTAGAGTCGTACAAGAAAAATGCATATGCTTGATAAACCCTTGAATTCCGTCTTCGATAAATTATATTGTTCGCGAAATAAAAACATTTTTAATGAACAAATTCCTTTGGACATCCAACGGGCATAGCTTGTTGGGCCAGGCGTTCGAAATGTACCACCATAAGGACCAAGAAAATCTAATATTAATTGCAAAAACTCTTCGTAGTCCGGGCGGCCAGAATTAATTTTCAATATGTTTCTGCAAAACAACAACAAATTTACAAATTTTGTTTTTATTTTATATATAAACTAAACAAACGACAAAAGTAAGAGAAAGTGGTAGTAAGTACACTTTAACGTATGTAAATTCATGTGCGCGCCGCTCGAAGCCAGACGACTTTAGTAGTAGTTGTTTTGTTATTATTTGAATATCTCGAAAACTATATCTCATCTCACTTTGAAATTTTTACACAATTTTCCTAACACACTAATAAATATTTGCAGAGTAAAAAAATGTAAAAAAAAAATGTCCAAGTTTGGAAAAATTCAATTTGTTTATAAAATTTCCGGAATTCATATGTTGAATAACAAAAACAATTTTATGTTCATATTTTTTCGATAAGTTTGTGCGGTATACGAACTTTTATTAATTGGAAATTTGTTCCTACAACGGTTAGTTTTTGAGTAATTAGGGATTGAAAAACGTTCCATTTTTACAACTCCAAGACTTTAAAATATCGTAACTTGAAAATAAAAAACATCACATTGAAATAAAAAAAAATACGTATCGATTAATTTCTTCTCAAGAATGCAAGACAAAATTTTGGTTGAAATTAAAATTTTAGTTGTAAATCTGACATGGAACGACCCATATATTACATTGACTTCAACGTTAAATTTTTTTTTATGAGTAGTTCAAGGTCACGGTGCGGATCCGATGGAAACCGATGTGCAACTTTTTTTATTCGAAAAGCTACAGTTTTACCGCGGAAAGCTAAATTGTACTTCATAAAAATTATTTGCTTATACACCAGCTCACCATTCACTCTCTCTACCCCCCTATTCGAGGAGTTTTGGAACAACTGCTATTGAAAATATTTACAAAGTGTAAATTTGCTTGAAATAATTGATTTTCCCTCTATGGCAAGTAAATTTACAGGTACCAATGTACCTAAAATAATTTTTTAAAACACTTTCTACACTTATAATTTATTGGCTGAATATAACAACGTACCAATATATTAAACCTTGGTGTCCACAGTTCTTTAAATTCTCATTTTCTGGTAGCCTTGCATTGCTCGGCTGTAAAATAATATTCTACCTATAATTTTTTTTAGACTTTCCTTTTTTATTTCATATCTTGTAATTAATCTAAATTTTTCATTGAAATTAAAATTTGTATACGTATTACGGACAACTAAGTAGGTCAAAAGGATATACAATTAAATTCCTAGGTATGCAAATTTCTATATAAAAGAAATTAATTTTTTTTAAATTTTTGATTTTCCACAATTCTATTCAATATCAAAAGGGAGAAAAAACAATAAACATCATAGCAAATCGCTGTGACTCAACTGATTTATTACCTACAATTTATATTTAATATGTACGTACATTAAACCTGATTGCTGTGCTGCATTCATAAGCCAGTTCTGTGTTTTTTTGAAGCATTCCCCAATAAAATTCATATAAAATTATGCTAAATAAATTTCTCATTTTCCTCCTTTTTTTATTGCCAGCAACTCATTTCACATTGCACCTGCCGCTCTACCCATAAATAGACAAGTACGATGAGTATCGATTACGACAGTAATTGGAAAATTATTACGTTTGAAAATGTTATGCTTCAATTAAAAATTATTTTTGTGAGTACTAACGGTTTCTACTTGCCTCAACTTCTACTATATTGACATTGAAATTGTGAAAAAAGGAAAGAGATTTTCTTTCGTCGTATTAAATTTGCATATGTTTAGTTTCTCATACTTGGAGAAGGCGAAATATGCATGTACATACAAAAACTTGATTGTTTGATATTACTATAGAGTTGCCTTACAAAAAAAAAAAAAAAAACAAATGCATTGACTTTGAGAACAAGCGCTAAAGTAAGGAGAGAGAGAGAAAGAGAGAGGTGGATGTAAATTAAAGATACTAGCAATTATAATGCGTTAATACTTAATGCATAATTAAACCTACACATTTTGTATTTTCCACTCTCACACGAGTATTAAAGACAAAACAAAAATATTATTATTGTATGCAATTTAAAAAAAAAACTCCTCCAGCCAACAATTTTAACGAAAAATAAGTCAAATCAAATTACCATTACTTTATGAGCTCCACTTGAAAGTACTAACTGTAGAGAGAATACAAATTTATTAAGCAAACCGTAACCATTCACTTTATGGTACCTAAGAAACAGTGTGACCAACTCAGCGCTTTTCCCACTGATTTTAGTGCTTTTTGAAAATTAAAACGTGGAAGAAAGTGATTTAGCGCTCAGTCCGTTTTTTCAATTTAAAATATCTTCGAAAAGTCGAAGAAATTTTTAATTTTCGCACTTTTATAAGGGAAAAAATTTAACGCTTTTTTTAAGAAAATACGCGTTTTTTCGTCATTTTAGCGGTTTTTGAAAAATAAAAGTTGGCCACACTGCTAAGGGATAACAATGGAATTGTTAAATAAAATAATACCCAACTATTCGCAGTGGTTAGCAGCAGCTTGTAGCCCAAGTGACTTTCAACCAAGTGTTGTGGCATCTTAACTTTTAATTGAAGAAATACTTTAGTGTATAAAATAAAGAAATAGCAGAATACTTGAAATTGTAATAATAAAAAGTTACTTCAAACAAAGATTTTTCTTCTCGTCTCTTCTTCATTTTCTAAGGCTTTTTCTTATGAAATGCAACAAAATATTTTTCAAGTACTTTATTTTATTTCCTCTTTTTTGTTTACTTTTATTTTGTATGATTTGTAATAAATAATAAATGTATACAGAGTTCGGAGGAATGATTTCTCTTTCTTTTTTTTTTGCATTATTAAACAGAAATTTATGTTATATTTTTTTGGTTTATTATCATCTTAAGTAATTCAAGTAAAGGTTAAATATATTTGTCATTTTAGCATGACATTTATGGTCGCAAGTAAATTAAATTTTCTACTCTTCGTATCTCAGTTAAACGAAACATTTCTTTCTTGACTTAAAATTATTTTTTTTAAATATTTATTTGCAGAATTACTTATTAACAGCAAAGTTTCATTGAGAAGTTATTTGGTTTTATTATGAAATGAACGATGTAAAGAATCTCATAACAGAATTTTTTCATGAAGAGCTCTACCAACATTTTTGTTTTCATTTAGATCGAGTTTCATAGATCAATATCTGTTGCTTTACATAAAACTTAAATGAGTACTACTCTGAGAGTGGATAACATTATTTAGATTTTGGATAGAAACTAATAGCAAATTTTTAAACCTAAAGTATTACACTATGCGACAATTTTCGGGTCATCGAAATCAAACCGGACCGGACTATTTTTTTTGATGTGTAAACATTTTAGCTCACGGTATGGGCAAAATTTCAAATGTGTAAAATGTAAGAATAACTGTATCGTAAGATGTAAGATAACTGTAACGTCCAGTTCCCCTCTCGCTCACACTACTGCGCGGCATGACTGTGCTACTCTAAACAACAATGAGAAGAAGAGAGGGAGAAATTAAAATACGAGCGGAGTTTGTTTGTTTATGTTTCGATCAATTTACTCACACATATAAGTGCATACGAAAACAAAATGTGTGTGTACATTTATTCGTGGCAGAATTATTTGTTGGCGTTAAACGTGTGGAGATCGACTATACCATACAAGCAGAGAAGTCGCCGTAGCAAACATAGGCGATTGATAGGTTTTGCATTCGGTTAGTTAGATTGCATTAAAATTAAATATTCTTTAAAATATAACAACAATACAAAATGATAAGTAATAAGGAATCTAGGTTTCAATAAATGTATAAACAAAATGTAGGGATAATGATAGCAAATCACGGCATTATAAAAATTTTGCTTTGTGCATTAACATTAGAAAGGCAACACTTTTTTTATCTATGTAAATAGCAAAAATGTTAAACAGAAAAAATCAAACTTATTTATTATAAAATCACTTATTTACTTCAATAAAAATACATTCTTTTTTATTTTTATTAAATGCGGTTAAGACAACTCTCTTTGCGGTGCTTTCAAAAAGTAGTGGGTGTGACTAGTCATCCCTGTTGCCTTCCTAACGTTAAATGTGGAAAGCACTTATCGTCGCTTGAGGATTGATTTGACGTATGTGTGTACAAATTCATATACCTATACGCCAAATCATTTCTCAGGCGACGTTATGTAAAATTTTCACATCTAATAAAATTTCAAATCGACAGGAAAAAAAACTTAAAGCGCGAAAAAAAGGATGCAATTACCGCTGCGTATATGCGAGCATATAGATCCCGATGCATTGAGTAAAAGAAAAATAATGCAACTACAACATATCAGCCCTATTCACGATTTGGTGCAATTGCAAAATATTTATGTTATCACAACAACAAATATATGTGATATGGAATAAAAATTTGCATTTGCAATGATGCAAGACCATTTGCAATTTATGATGAATTGGGCTATTATATATAAAAGATAATGATATCTAATAAGTTTTTAAGTTTATAAAAGAATTGTTTTAATTTGAATTAATTACCTAAGCATATAAATTATACATTAAATCACTATATATGGCTATACATATGTGAGCTTATGTATATGACATTCAGTTAGCTTAACTGTTTACACATCAAATATCTTGCGTGCCTTGCACACATCCATTTTTTTTGAAAATATACATATCCAATAGTAAAACCCTTGCTGGGTTTGTAAAAGTCAGCTCGATGTTTTTTTTTATTATTTTTGGATTTTTTGAGCCTCAGGTCATTTTCGGGTTTTTCATATACCCCAATTCGACTTATAAATCGATTTTTTTTTTGGATGTATCGGATGTATGTTATCGTGATTCTTTTAAGAAATGTACAAATAAACCCATTTTGTAAAGAACCTATATCCTGAAACTCAATTTTTGAGACCAAATGTTAGAAAAATGGCAATTTTTTGGAAGTTTTTTACACTAATTTCGAAAATAATTAAAATTTCTTGCCACTTATTCTGGCAAAAATGTATTTAAATGAACTAGAAAAGATAATTTATAAAATACTAATACTAAATTGAACTTGAATTTGGTGGAATCGCGTTTTTTGTACGAAATCTTTGGAAAATGTGTAGGAATTTTAGAAAAGTATTTTCGAAAAGTAGCACAGACTACATTTTTTCTAGATTATATTACAAAAAAATAAACTTTTTTATACCAAAACATTAGAGACGAGCTCTTTTTGACAATGGACCATTTCCAACATCATCATCTGAATTATCTGATTCATCACCAGAGAATTCCATTCCATCCATTCTTCTTCTCCTTCCTTTTCTCGTTCTTCATTTTCTTTGTGGTCATATTGAAAAATTTGATTACTCCATCAATATTTTTTGGCTGATATGGCATCTGGATATCGTTTTCCTCTGTATCTGGATTGAATTCCATTGCAGTTTAATGATAGCGTACTCCCAGCTCATTTGATTCGGTCAACTGTCGACTAAAGTAGTCCAAATGGTGATGAAGGAAATGAATTTTTAGCGGTACATCGACTTCAATTTCGCAAAAACCATCCAAAATTCGTCGCATATATCCTTCATAATTGGGAGAACGATGTTTGTCTAAAAGTCCAACAATGATTTCTCTTATCGACGTCCACGCAACTATTTTATTGTCCACCAAAGCCTTGACAAAGTGTTCAGACTTTACCAATTTCCGAACATCAAGACCATTTAAGCAGAACCCCTGAAATATGCAATCGTTGCAATGTTGATTTTGACGAAACAAAATGTTACAGTCCGAACCAAAGCCGAGAACTGTAATTGTTTCACCGAAATCGGCATTGTGTAAATATGCAATATTCTGTTTTATTTCACATTTATCTAAAAATTCACGTCAAGGGTATCGATTTTCAGTAAATTTAAAATAAAAATATTATTGTATATGTATGTATTGTATGTATATGTATGGAAATAAATGCGCTTTCTAGTACATTGGTCTCAAAAATATATATAGGATATAGGTTCTTTACAAAATGGGGTTATTTGTACATAAACGCTATTTCTAAAAAGAATCACGATAACATACGTCCGATACATCCAAAAAAAAATCGATTTATAAGTCAAAATTGGGGTATATGAAAAACCCGAAAATGGCCTGAGGCTCAAAAAATCCAAAAAATAATAATAAAAAAAAAATCGAGCTAACTTTTACAAACCCAGCGAGGGTTTTACTATTGGATAGGTATATTTTCAAAAAAAAAATAGTCCGGTGCGGTTTGATTTTTGGTGTTGCACAGTGTTATGGAAACGTTTAAATTACAAGAACAAAAATAGTGGAGTTCACGATCTTCAGAGTTATCAAAAATTTAAAATTTTCTTATCCTCCTACTTGTCGACAATTTTTTTTTTTTTTTTTTTTCATTTGTTACACAAGATTTCACGACATCGTAGGTTATGTTTCAAATACGATCAACTGTAAATTGAAATTTAAGAAACACATTTTTGGACGTAGTCCCCTAGAAGTTCAGAACAGTTTTTCAATTTCTTCTTTTGCAGTTGTAAAGAAACAACAAAGGTATTTCGGTTTCGAGAAAATGTGAAGCCAATAAGTATGGAGTCTGTGAAATGATTTCAAATATCGCAATGTTTTAAGCTTTAACAAAAGTTTTGCGTAATTAGTACGTATCAATTTCCCACTTTAGACAGGCATCAAGCTAAATAACTATGTTTTGCAACTGAAAACAAAACCTGACGGCATTCACTCGTATGCTAAGAAATGGGCTCTTGCCCTCTGCTGCTTTTTCAGCTAATACTAGTAATAGACTAGTTTAATTACTGCTGAGATTTTACCACAAATTTCTAAACCACAACGAGCATTATTTTAAATAAGCAAAAAACATTGTGAAATTTCAAATCAAAATTAAATGAATGCAAAATTCGAATTTGGAGTTTGACAGAATTTGCTTCTTACTAAATTAAAAATACATAACAAAACAAAACAATAAGAATAATAACCAAAAGTACAATAATAATTATAGTAATAAATTTAAAAATCAAAGCCATGTATAGCAATTGCGAAATTAAATTGCCAAGGTTTTCAAAAGAATAATGAAATACAATAAAAAGTTATGGCAGAAGAAAGCGCAAGTATATTTGTACATGTTTGCTCATGTATATTGCTCCAACGCACTTCTCCAAGCAGACCATAGCAAAAAAATTAAGATAGAAAAACTGTAACGTATAAATGTCAAACAAATAACCTTTTTCACATATATACACACACATTTTGATGAACTCGACATCATCCTTGAACGTTACCACCAGACTTTCTGTGCTCCAACGATAATGCGTTGGTGAACATTGAAGAACTTTTAAGCAGGAGCAGCTTTGATTGTGAAATGGTGTTTTGTTGGCAACACTTTGTAACGAACCGTTTTCCCGGTCTTAGGCTGGGGTAGTCTCAGCGGGCTCCAGAGGTTCTTTGCGTTACAAAATTTGTATTTTGCAGGGGACCCTCACTTTATTTAGACACACAGGGTTTTTTTTATTATAACAATAATTCAAGTTTAATTTCACTTAATATTAATTACACTTATCAATGTTACTTCGAATAATTCAATTTAATATTTAATGGGCTGGCGTGTGACTGACGAATGCAATGGATCGCGCTGGCGTAGCGCTGCTGTGCGTAGACTAGCGTATAACTGGCGAATGCGAATGATTGCGCTGGAGTAGCGCTGCTGTGCGTAGACTGGTGTATAACTGGCGAATGCAATGGAATGGCGCTGACGTAGCGCTGCTGTGCGTAGACTGGTGTACAACGGGCGAATGCAATGGATCGTGCTGGCGTAGCGCTGCTGTGCGTAGACTGGAGTATAACTGACGAATGCAATGGAATGGCGCTGACGTAGAGCTGCTGTGCGTCGACTAGCGTATAACTGACGAATGCGAATGATTGCGCTGGCGTAGCGCTGCTGTGCGTAGACTGGTGTATAACTGACGAATGCAATGGATCGCGCTGGCGTAGCGCTGCTGTGCGTAGACTGGAGTATAACTGACGAATGCAATGGAATGGCGCTGACGTAGAGCTGCTGTGCGTCGACTAGCGTATAACTGACGAATGCGAATGATTGCGCTGGCGTAGCGCTGCTGTGCGTAGACTGGTGTATAACTGACGAATGCAATGGATCGCGCTGGCGTAGCGCTGCTGTGCGTAGACTGGTGTACAACGGGCGAATGCAATGGATCACGCTGGCGTAGCGCTGCTGTGCGTAGGCTAGCTTATAACTGACGAATGCGAATGATTGCGCTGGCGTAGCGCTGCTGTGCGTAGACTGGTGTATAACTGACGAATGCAATGGATTGCGATGGCGTAGCGCTGCTGTGTGTAGGCTAGCTTATAACTGACGAATGCGAATGATTGCGCTGGCGTAGCGCTGCTGTGCGTAGACTGGTGTATAACTGACGAATGCAATGGATTGCGATGGCGTAGCGCTGCTGTGTGTAGGCTGGAGTATAACTGACGAATGCAATGGATCGTGCTGATGTAGCGCGGCTATGGCTAGACTGGTGTACAACGGACGTACCATGCGGCGTCTTGCGTCGGTCGTGATATCTTGCCTCTTAGACCAGGTCGGCTTGTTGTTCCTCCGACGATCAACGGCAAGCCGCACACGTCTTCGCAGGTTACAAGACCTGGAGTTTTACCTGACTAATGACCAAGTCGGCTTGTTGTTCCTCCGACGATCAACGGCAAGCCGCACACGTCTTCGCAGGTTACAAGACTTGGAGTTTTACCTGACTATTGACCAAGTCGGCTTGTTGTTCCTCCGACGATCAACGGCAAGCCGCACACGTCTTCGCAGGTTACAAGACTTGGAGTTTTTCTCTGTCCTCCCAAATTTTGTCCGTCTGGTCGAATTAAAATTTTCCTCACTAACCCACTACTTGTACTTACCAGGGTACGTGTTGCTCCGATGCCAGCTGCCAGCCAAAAAGAAAGATCTCTGTTCTGTTCGCCCTTTTATAGCCCACAGCAAGCCATACAGTTATTCCATTGTGCAGACTGTCGCCACTGGAACGCATTGTGTTGTTGTTTTGTTGCTCTCCCAATTGTAGTTTTTTGTAGTATACACCCACACGTAGATGTTAGTATACATCTTTTGATGTTGTAGCACACTTAGTGTAGCGCATTTGTGCTTTTCCTTTTCTTTGTGCTAACTGTGTGCGTCTTTGTTGTTGTTGCGCGCTTTATTGTCCATTTCGCCTTTGCGGTGATCTTCTCCCAGCCTATGCTGGGGCAGGCTATTGTGTTTTTAATTCTTTATGCGGCATGCGGTGTTTGGAGGACGGTGTTATTGTGCGGCTAAAATTTGTGGTCCAAATTTTTGCTCGTCACACCCCCCCCTTACTTCGCCGAAAGAGACGGGGCCTCCTTGATTTTAAAGAGTGTGACGTCACTATTGCGTGACACCCGGATTCGGTACCGCTGTCCTTCGATGGTCTTCATTATACTAAATTTTGTATGGGCGTGGTTACCGTGGCTTGCCTTCCTGGCGATGTCGCCGACGGTTGAGGTATCGATGTGTGGTCCTGGTGGAATTGTTTAAGTTCGCTGACGTGCGCGGTCCTTTCCTGCCGCTGTCCCATCCGCTGTAACTTGACGATGACTGGGGACTCGAACGATGCCACCCGGAAAGGGCCATCGAACTTGGGTGCCAGCTTTGCCGCGAAATTATCCATCGCTCGAGATAGGTGGTGTTGTTTCACCAGCACCAGGTCCCCAATTTCTGGTTTCCAGGCCCGTCTACGTAGGTTATAATGACGTGCCTGATCCTGTGCTGCGCGTGCTAAGTTGCGTCTAACGATTTTGAAAGTATCGTGTAGTCTGGCGGCTCGCTCATCACCAGTTGGTGTAGGTGCTCCTGAGCCCAATGTTGTCTCATCATATAAGGCCTTTGGGAGACGGGGTTCCCGTCCTTGCGTAAGAAAGGCCGGGCTATACCCGGTGGTTTCTGATGTGCTAGAGTTGATTGCCAGGGAGATCTCGGGCAGCTGTTCGTCCCACAGGTGTTGTTGTTGACCAGCCAGTTGGGCGATAATGGTCTTGATCGTTCTATTAGCTCTCTCGGTAGGGTTCTCTTGCGGTGTGTAGGGTGCCGTGAATTGCTGTCTTACGCCCATTGCTTGCAAGAATCGTCGAAAGGCTCTACTGGTGAACTGAGTGCCATTATCTGTGACCAGCACCCTGGGGACCCCGTATCGTGCTAGAATGCGCTCTCGAAATGCTTTTTGTAGCCCGTCGCTGGTTGCTTTGCGAAGTGGTACCAGTTCCGTCCATTTGGAAAATTTATCGAAGAAGACTAGGAGCATAGTGTTCCCATGTTTTGAGCGTGGGAGTGGTCCCACGAAGTCAGCGCACAGCCATGCCCATGGCTCCTCTGCAATTTTCGTGAACATCTTCCCCGCAGGTTTCTGTTGTATCGCCTTGAATTTCTGGCAAGACTCACAACTCCGTACATACCGGCTTACTTCCTTTGTCATACCTGGCCAGTAGTATCGGCGGCATATTCTGACGATGGTTTTTCTAATGCCCATGTGCCCTGCCGTCGCGTCACTGTGGTTCTCTTGCATTACTCTAGCGCGCAATGAAGTCGGTACGCAAAGTTTCCAGGCGCTGTCGTTCTCCTCCTCGGTCGGTTGTGGTATATGCCGGTACAGATTTCCCTCTTGTACTGTGTAGTCAGGGTAGCTTTCGGGGTGGTCGCGCACTTCCGTTATCTTCTTTGTGATCCAGGTACAGCGTTCTCCTGGTGTTATCTCGGCTCCAGTGGTCCTCAAGTCTTCTAGTGGTTGACGGGACAGCGCATCGGCTACAACATTCAGCTTCCCTCTTCGGTACTGGATGTCAAAAGTATGTTGTTGTAGCTCCAATGCCCACCGCGCCACGCGTCCTGAAGGACTTTCGATTGAGTTCAGCCACTTGAGAGAGAGGTGATCGGTGACCACCGTAAACTTGTATCCCTCTAAGTACGGCCGCATCTTCCTTACTCCCCAGACAATAGCCAGGCACTCCTTTTCGGTCGGGGAGTAATTCTCTTCTGCTTTGTTAAGTCGCCTACTTGCATAAGCTATTACTCGTTCCTGGTTGTCAATCTCTTGCGTTAGCACCGCGCCGAGCCCATAGTTGCTGGCATCGGTCTGTAAGGTAAATTTCTTTGAAAAGTCGGGACAGACTAGTATGGGGGCCTCTGTCAATTTCCTTTTCAGGTCCTCGAAAGCTGCTTGTTGCTCTCCGCTCCAGTTGAAGTGCTTTCCCTTTTTTAGTAGTTTTGTCAAGGGGTGTACTATGTCGGAGAACTCGGGCACGAACCGGCGGTACCATGAAGCTATACCCAGGCATTGACGGAGCTCACGGACGTTAGTGGGCGGTCGTAGTTCTTGGATGGCAGCAATCTTGTCTGGGTCGGTGTGGATACCCTTATCACTCACGACGTGACCCAGATACTTTATCTCCTTCTTGAAAAACTCACATTTGTCTTGGTTCAGCCTGAGTTTGGCTTCCCTAAGCCGTCTGAAGACCTCGCGTAGGTTGCGCATATGTTCCTGCAGCGTTGATCCGGTTACTATGATGTCATCCAGATAGGCAAACGCGTATGGTTCCATTTCTGGGCCGATGACACTGTCTAGGGCCCGTTGAAATGTGGCCGGAGCAGAATGCAGCCCAAAGGGCATGACGCACCACTGGTAGAGACCACGACCTGGTACGGTAAAGGCAGTGTACTGCTTACTGTCTCTATCCATTGGGATCTGCCAGTAACCATTTTTGAGGTCCAGACTGCTAATATATTTGGCATCGCGGAGCCGGTCAAGGATGTGGTGTATGCGCGGCAGCGGGTAAGCATCGGGTACCGAGTGAGCGTTGAGTTGCCTGTAATCTATGCAGAGTCTCCATTGCCCTGTCTTCTTCTTGACCAACACAATTGGTGCACTGTGGGGGCTATGCGAGGGTTCGATGCACCCCTTCGAAATAAGCTCGTCGACTTCTTGGTTGATGATTTGTTGCATAGCAGGGTTCTTAGGGTGGTAGCGCTGTTTAATTGGACGTTCGTCCCTCATCACAATTTTGTGTGAGGTTATGTTGGAAGTGCCCTCCAGTGCCTCAAATTTTGCCAATTCCTCCTGCAGAAACAATCTAATGGTATCGGTCTCGCTCTGCGCGGTGTCGCGTACCACCGTGCATATGGGCACGTTTTTTCCGTGTTCTTGTGGATATGGCACTCGCAGTGTGATGGACTGGCCTCCGCAGCTTAGCGTTGCATGCGTTTTGCAGAGAAAGTCCATCCCGAGGATTAAATGATCTACCATTGTTGGCAAGATGAGCAATGCTAGAGTGCATCCACTGGTTCCTAGTCCGACATCTATTTTCAATTCCTTCTCGATGTAGCGGACACTACCGTCTGCCATGCGCACTGTTGTGCTTGTTCTTTGAATCTCCCCGTGTTTGTGAAACGTGTTGGCCAGGTGTTGGCTAATGAAGCTGCGTGTGGCCCCCGTGTCTATGATTGCACTGGTTTGATTCCGGCCCAAGGCGACGACGGCGAGGATTCGAGTGTCATCATGTTGGAGTGTTGTTGTGAGGTTCGGGATCGAAATACGGGGGCGGCCACCATGCCTCGTTACTGGTGGGCCCCTCTGCCGTTTCCCGGATGTCGTCGGCAGCACTCGATGGTACGCACTCCTTTCTTGCCACAATCCCAACAAAATAGGAGTTGTGGACTCTGACATGCCCGCCTTATGTGCCCGTTGCGTCCGCACCTGTGACAAGCGGTTCTTGGGTCGATTGGTGTCTGTGTCTCGTCTTTTACGGTGCGGTGATGCTCCTCTCGGGGACGTTGCTCAGGGTGTTTTCGCGCATCTTCGACCACGTGGATCACATCTAGGTCGTCAGCCAGCTTGACCAGCTCCCCTAGGTTTGTGAAGTCGCGCCGCTTGATGTAGAGCTGGTATTCTTGTCTGCAATTTCTAAAAATACGCTCTAGTTTTTGGGACTCATTGTAATGTGCGTGCCGCATCATATTTTGCATAGTGAGCACGTAGTCCTTAAACGTCTCCCGTGGTCGTTGTATCCTGCGCCGTATCTCGTCATCCAAATCTTCTAAATACCGTGGTGGAAGGAAAAAAGTAAGAAATAATTTTTTAAAAGTATCCCACCGCTGTTCTTGAACATTGTTGTTGCGGAACCAGGTGAGCGCTCTTTCCACCAATAATTGGGGCATGGCGCGCGGCACCCAGTCTCGGTCTACCCCATCCACTTCCATCAGCTCCTCCACCCTTTCGATAAACTCCAGCGGGTCTCTCCCACCGTTGAATTTTATGCCCCACTTCCGGATGCGGTCCATAGCCAGAGCATGTGTTACCGGTGTGGCGCTGCATGCTGCCTCTTGGGTTGTACGAGCCTGCGTTGCTGGTGCTTGTGGATATGGTATTGGAGGATTGAATGTGTGGGGTTGCGCGGCTGTCTGCGTGTGTCTTGCTGGTATATGCAATGTGAATTGCTGTAGGGCACCTAGGTCATCTGGCACCGGGTCGTTTGCTGGTGTCGGTGACGGACGCGGTGACTGCATTTTGGTGTGTTGTTCTTCCAACTCCTCCAAGCGTTCCTGGATGCCTTCGGCGAAGTTATCCCCGAGTATAAAAGCTACCAACCGCTTGCGCAATTCCTCCACGGTACCGCTGTCGTCAAGACCGAATTCGAGGGCACAAGTTGTTAGCTCCTCTTTCCTCATTGCATATACCCACGTTAGCTTCACCATTGTCTTGGGTTGTTTGTTTTTTTTTCTTTAACCCTTTTTTTTTTTCTCTACTGAGTTTATTCACTGTGTTTAATTGATTTTATTGTCACTGTGTGTAATTTAATTCTTTGTGAGTAATAATGTTTGTTTTTTTTTTCACTTCAGGGTCCCTGCTCGGGCGCCATGTAACGAACCGTTTTCCCGGTCTTAGGCTGGGGTAGTCTCAGCGGGCTCCAGAGGTTCTTTGCGTTACAAAATTTGTATTTTGCAGGGGACCCTCACTTTATTTAGACACACAGGGTTTTTTTTATTATAACAATAATTCAAGTTTAATTTCACTTAATATTAATTACACTTATCAATGTTACTTCGAATAATTCAATTTAATATTTAATGGGCTGGCGTGTGACTGACGAATGCAATGGATCGCGCTGGCGTAGCGCTGCTGTGCGTAGACTAGCGTATAACTGGCGAATGCGAATGATTGCGCTGGAGTAGCGCTGCTGTGCGTAGACTGGTGTATAACTGGCGAATGCAATGGAATGGCGCTGACGTAGCGCTGCTGTGCGTAGACTGGTGTACAACGGGCGAATGCAATGGATCGTGCTGGCGTAGCGCTGCTGTGCGTAGACTGGAGTATAACTGACGAATGCAATGGAATGGCGCTGACGTAGAGCTGCTGTGCGTCGACTAGCGTATAACTGACGAATGCGAATGATTGCGCTGGCGTAGCGCTGCTGTGCGTAGACTGGTGTATAACTCACGAATGCAATGGATCGCGCTGGCGTAGCGCTGCTGTGCGTAGACTGGAGTATAACTGACGAATGCAATGGAATGGCGCTGACGTAGAGCTGCTGTGCGTCGACTAGCGTATAACTGACGAATGCGAATGATTGCGCTGGCGTAGCGCTGCTGTGCGTAGACTGGTGTATAACTGACGAATGCAATGGATCGCGCTGGCGTAGCGCTGCTGTGCGTAGACTGGTGTACAACGGGCGAATGCAATGGATCACGCTGGCGTAGCGCTGCTGTGCGTAGGCTAGCTTATAACTGACGAATGCGAATGATTGCGCTGGCGTAGCGCTGCTGTGCGTAGACTGGTGTATAACTGACGAATGCAATGGATTGCGATGGCGTAGCGCTGCTGTGTGTAGGCTAGCTTATAACTGACGAATGCGAATGATTGCGCTGGCGTAGCGCTGCTGTGCGTAGACTGGTGTATAACTGACGAATGCAATGGATTGCGATGGCGTAGCGCTGCTGTGTGTAGGCTGGAGTATAACTGACGAATGCAATGGATCGTGCTGATGTAGCGCGGCTATGGCTAGACTGGTGTACAACGGACGTACCATGCGGCGTCTTGCGTCGGTCGTGATATCTTGCCTCTTAGACCAGGTCGGCTTGTTGTTCCTCCGACGATCAACGGCAAGCCGCACACGTCTTCGCAGGTTACAAGACCTGGAGTTTTACCTGACTAATGACCAAGTCGGCTTGTTGTTCCTCCGACGATCAACGGCAAGCCGCACACGTCTTCGCAGGTTACAAGACTTGGAGTTTTACCTGACTATTGACCAAGTCGGCTTGTTGTTCCTCCGACGATCAACGGCAAGCCGCACACGTCTTCGCAGGTTACAAGACTTGGAGTTTTTCTCTGTCCTCCCAAATTTTGTCCGTCTGGTCGAATTAAAATTTTCCTCACTAACCCACTACTTGTACTTACCAGGGTACGTGTTGCTCCGATGCCAGCTGCCAGCCAAAAAGAAAGATCTCTGTTCTGTTCGCCCTTTTATAGCCCACAGCAAGCCATACAGTTATTCCATTGTGCAGACTGTCGCCACTGGAACGCATTGTGTTGTTGTTTTGTTGCTCTCCCAATTGTAGTTTTTTGTAGTATACACCCACACGTAGATGTTAGTATACATCTTTTGATGTTGTAGCACACTTAGTGTAGCGCATTTGTGCTTTTCCTTTTCTTTGTGCTAACTGTGTGCGTCTTTGTTGTTGTTGCGCGCTTTATTGTCCATTTCGCCTTTGCGGTGATCTTCTCCCAGCCTATGCTGGGGCAGGCTATTGTGTTTTTAATTCTTTATGCGGCATGCGGTGTTTGGAGGACGGTGTTATTGTGCGGCTAAAATTTGTGGTCCAAATTTTTGCTCGTCACAACTTGCAGCCAGCCACCAACACCAACGCACAATATACTTTACTTTTAGTGTTAGTTCTAACTTAAATATGCCTTTAACGTAACGTCGTAACATATTCAACGTCATCCGCAAAACACACACATACAAGCACTCACACGACGACGATGATGATGAGAACGACAACAGCAACAACGATAGCAACTCATCTACAATGTGTGCTCAACTGAATGAGTGACTGAAGGAAAGAATGAATGAATGAATCCTTAATTGAGATAAGATTTCAGAGAAAAAAAGCGAAACAAAAAAAAAAGCTACGAACAAATCTGTAAAGTGAAAAGAAATGTGAAAAGAAATAAAGCTGTTCTTCATTGTTGTTGGTTTTGAGTACAAAGTTGCTAAGGCTTAACAATAGTGAAATGAATGGGAAGTGAAAGTAAAGGTTGCTCTGCACAAACTGTAGGTTTTACTGGTACACTGTGCAAAAGACCTACATAGGCTGCTTTATTTATGAATGCAGTTGATGATTTATTGAAAGTAACTGAATGTAACTGATGTTGATAAAATATGACAATATTTCTTGAAGCTCAATGCACACTTCGAAAGAAAAACTTATAATTTTATGGAAAAATTGGTTTGCTTTAACAAATGGAATGATTATCCCGAAGCAGAAAAACAGTTAAGCAATTTTGAGCATTTTTTTTTTCTTTTTTGTTTTTGACTTGAAAAAAAGAGAAACAAAAAAAAACAGGAAATTAATTAAATTGTTGAAAAAATACAGCCTCTTTTATAAAACTATTTACTTGTTTGTCAACCTTAAAGTAAACACACTTAAAGTTAATTCAACACATGCATGAATAATGTATTCTGAATGCTCAAGCTTTAACTACACCAAAACCAAAGCCCGGGAAAAGAAAGGAAAAACAATTTACAGAATACACACATACATATAAAAGAACGAACTGAGTCTTGTTTTTGTTTGGCAGAAAATCATCATTCTTTTTTAAAGAGTAGCAACACACACACATGCACATACTTATACAAACTTTAGATGGATGTCCAGCAACGCTGCTGACCCTTAAATGCCATTCACACTTGAACTACTTGTACAAAAGAGATTGTATATGTATGCGTCTGTATTGTATATGTAATACATGTTTTTATGTGCATATATGAATAAAAATATGCTCATGTGGGTGTAATATATAATATATGTTTATGTGGTTGTAAAAAGTGACAAATGTGTTGTCTACAACTTCCGTTTAGTATTTGTGAGTTTTTATTGTTGCTATTTTGTTGCTTCTCATACACACAAATACAACTACACGTACATATATTGAACAGCATGAACATACATTAATGCATTTAACCAACAAACTTAATAGTTTGTGTAACAAAATATTGATTTTTATTTAACACACGACACGCAGGAAGCAACAGTCTTATTGCCCTGCCCTGCCCTGCCCACTTCATTTTATTCAACACTTCCTAACATTGTCATGTAATCGTGGGAATTTAATTTATTATAAAATATTATTTGATATAGCATGATTGAAAAGGACTCAATGTTGTGTTTATTAGCAGATGTAAATAATCAATATTAAAATAAATATCTATAAATCAGTAGTGAAGTGGTGTCAATCAAAATTGTAAATTAAATTCAAGTTATGGAAATTTAAATGGGGGATTTAAGTATATGGTATATGCTATATGTAGTATAAAAGAGGAGATCGGATAGGGAGAGTCAGAAATTAATGCTGTTAACTTGTGTGAATAGAAATGATTTATCTAGCGAATGAATGAATATGCCTTGTTTCTAATAATAATTTGGGTGAAAGCAAATAATATAAATAAATTTGCAACTAAACTAGGCATTATGAAAAATTCTGCGCAATGTTGGATTTTTTTTAACTTAACTTTCATTATAGGCGCGTTTACAAAATTAATTTTTATATCAAAAAATTGCACTTTGAAAGAAATTTAACAATTTATGTAAACTTTACTTTGCATGCGAAATGCAGCTTTCAAAACGTTGTGTATCTTCCAACTTTGTTTACGCAAAGTCAATAGCCAATGCAAAACTTTTACTTAATAACCAACTTTTTTCATTTTAAATACGGATTAAAGTTTACACTTTCAAATTGCGAGTACATTACGCAAAATTAACTGTATAAACCCTCATTCTCTCTCTCTCTCTCTCTGCCATTAAATATGATAGAGAAAACTAGGCATTAACAAAAACAACACAGTCAATAGAAGCAACTGTTTCACTAATAACTTAAGAATATTAAACCAACAGAAAAATGTTAACCAAAAAAGAAATGTTGAGTAATCCATACAATAGATGTTCTCACTCCTCGTAGCATTTGGTTTTGAAGGTTCTGGAATTTGTAAATTTGTACACCAAAAAAATGCGTATGTCGCACAGTGTAGCGAGTATGGGCCAAATACCCAAATTGCGACATTAGAGAATTGAAAATTTGGGTATAAAGTTTCAATGATAATACTTTAGTTAAGAAAAATCCAAAAGATTGTTACAAAATATTTATTAAGAAAATAGTTATGGGAGTTCAAAGCCACTTATTTTTATGTTTTCATTCTACCATATTACAAAGTCAAATTCATGTTTCATCTTTAAATTTCGATAACTTGAGCGTAACTTAATAAATGAATCAAAAGTGTTGATAACATATAATTAGGTAATTTTTTAAAACCGTTCACTAACAGGAACTCGTCACACTGTGCCACGTCCATATTTCTAATCTTGACCATTTCTGTTTTAGGGAGTGCTTATATTATCGGTAGCTACTGCACTAAAACTTTTTTAAAATTTTTTGATTCAGCTTGTATGGGGGAAGTGGGCGTGTCCGTTAACCGGTTTAGTTGAAATTCGCAATATTTCTTAATCTTTACCTTAAAAATATCTGCGCAAAATTTCATTGGCCTCCACTAATCCTTCTTTTTTTGTCCACCGGTTGTATGGAGACGCTACACGGTGTGTCGTAGTATAAATTTGGTTTGTGCATGTCGAAAACTTGAAATATCAGCTGTCTTTTGTTTACTAATCCACCTTCTTGGTATTTTTCAAACAATAGAGTTTTCCGTATAAACAACAATATACCCGAAATGCTACAAAAAGTAAGAACCTCTTATATTCTTTCTGATACCGATAGCCATTTGGATAATTTGCTGTATGGATGCTCCGCTGTTATGGGATAGACACGGGTTAATATAACTGGCATGTGGCATTTTCTCTTTGCTAAAGTATGTAATGTTAATTAAGCTACATCAAAAGATATTAACCTCGGCCTTAAATGTTTATCTTCAAAAAATAGTTAAAAATAGTCTGAAATTAAAGTTTATAGATGTCTTATGCGCGGTTTTATAGGGTCGCTGATCACGACTGCGTACTCAGTTTTTCTCCATCACATTCAGCTCTCCCACAATATGGGCCTGAAGTCGGAAAAATGGGGTCTTCAGGGGCTATTAAAAAATTTCTTTATTTCAACAGATACGAATTTGATGTCTGAACAAAGTTGTTAAGGATAAAGAGATAAACAATTTTTGTGTATGCGGTTTTCCTCCATCTCCTACCCTTCTTCTTGAAAATGGGGGTTTAAACCCCCTTTTTCGATAAATAGCCGATAAAACAAAAATCGTTAAAAAACTATTATACTATTTTTGAAGAAAAGGTTTCCTATAAAAAATTATAGAGGGTTCCAGAACATCGGAATAACCTATAAGGTACACTTTTTCCAGAATAGTGCAAAAACCGTATTTTTCGCATTAGGATCGAGCCAATCACACTACATAAGTAAATAATGGAATCGCTTGTTGTTGTAATTGTATTAGACTTCCGTGTGGAGCCAACAAAATTAAAAAAAGAATGTAATTGATTTAAAAAAAAAAATTTGTTTGTTGGCTCCACATGGAATTGAACCACGGGTCAACATTTTTTTTTTTTTTAACCAATTAAATAATTTTTTTTGGCACCACATAGAAGCTTAATGTAATTACAACAACAAACGCTTCTATTATATACTTATGTAATGTGAGTGGCTTGATTCTAATGCAAAAAATTCGGTTTTTGCATTATTCTGGAAAATATGTTCCTCGTAGGTCATTCTCATGTTCTAAGACCCCCTATAATTTTGAACAAGGAACATTTTCTCCCAAAACAGTATCAAAGTTTTCTCAACGGTTTTTGTTTTATAGGCTATTTATCGAAAAATAGGGTTTAAGCCCCCATTTTCAAGAAGAAGGGTAGGAGATGGAGGAAAAGCGCATGAACAAAAATTGTTTATCACTTTATTCTTAACAACTTTGCTTCAGACATCAAATTCGAATCAGTTGAAATAAAGAAATTTTTTAATAGCCACTGAAGACCCCATTTTTCTAACTTTAGGCCCATATTCTGGGAGAACTGAATGTGATGGAGAAAAAGTGAATACGCAGTCGTGATCAGCGAAATTATTATAAAACCGTTGGAAAATCTGGCGCATAAAAATTTTTTTGCAAAGAAAAGGTAAAGGAAAGTAAAAGAGTGTGTGTTAAATATGGAGTTAACATTCATTTGCAAATAAACATTATCAATGTTGTAATCATTTGAACACAAGAAATCTTATTTCATTGAAAATTAACTAAGCTAATTACATAAGTGATTGCAGATTTTATCTAGTCAGCTAGTAATAAAACTTGTATATCCTTTTTCATTGAGCGAATCACAAACATCACATCCACACAAAGGAAAATAAAATATAGATACAATTTTTATTATTCAAAGGAAATTACTAAAGGTGTTCGAACAAATTTCAATGAATTCAAATACAATGAAGTTACTCATTAGAAATTACTTCCACATCAGACACACACACTCGCACCCTGCAAACATTTAGAAGATTACCAAAATATTTTTTTTTTTCAAGAATAATAGAATTATTTTAGGAGGCACTAACAGAACATATGAGAACAAGGTAGTTCTCTGTCTCTTGGCATATTTGCTGTTAACAGGGGCGCTTAAAACTACTCTTACTTATAGTTGATGGCTATCGCCATAAGAACTTACGGGCAAACAGATAGTAAAAATTGCAGCCTTATAGAGGAGTTTACATCTGCAAGTAAATTTCCGCAATCTCATTCAGAAAGTCTTCAGGAGAGTAAATTGCTTTGAAAGAGAAACCGCAAATTTCATGTTTTTCCCTTTGCATAAAGCCAACAAACTAGCTAGACAAAACACAACAGTCCCCAGTTGCGTCATTGAGGAGCACTCTTCACCTTTACTGCAATACGAAAAAGGAGCGTTCGGCAACGGAACTTTTTAATTTATGAGACTCATCTTCGCTACCTGAGATAAAGATGACAGCTATTCACTAACTGCCATTAAAAAATAAGTGGCCGGTCAATTATAATTCTTAAGTTTACTAACGCGGTAATGATTCGCAGAAGAGCTTTTTCGCTTTACAATATGTTTGCAGGATAAGCACGCATAGATGATATAAAATATGCGTTCATGCAGTAGTACGCAAACAGATGCGAGATTCAATGTGCTCATCAGAGCAGCATGCATGAGCTGTCTATGTATGTATATCTCTATACCTACACATGCATAGCTAAATACATATGTTTGTATGTATTTGAGAATGTTTACAATGTATGAATAAAAGCCAACAAATATAGCAGTAAGTAACAAAAAGCTAAATACTCATATCCACATACATACATACACACATAGGTAAATTTGTAGATAGCAATGAAAGTAACTAAGTACGCACCTACATCTCTCTGCATGCAAGCATTCAAGTGAATACGAAGGGAATGTTTAAATAATTTATGCTTCTTTTTACACTATTGCAAAGCGTTGATGAGGAAAATGGAAGCAATTGTTACATTGTCTAATTTTTTATTTTTTTTTGTACTATTTTACCTTGAAAAGTGAATGTCGTTGGTGACGCTGATGCTGACAAATGTCACTAAGCGCTACTTATTTGCTTTAAAAACAGTTAACGATGTTTGTTTATTCTTTTCTAAAATTATGACGAAAGATATTAAATTGAAAGGAACAAAGTTTGGTATGCAATTTATGATTCAGATGTAAAAAAAAACACAAAGTATAAAAATTTTGCACCAACGAATAGAAACAAATTTTTAACACAAATTTGCTAATTAATTCAATTTTATACACAACTTTACTTTTTTGAATTCAGTTTAACCAGTGATGACAGCATCAACTTTTATGGCGATAATTCGTAAACATTACGCGTTAACTTTTTTTAAAACGTCAATTTAAACGAACAAAAATATTGAACATCAATTAATTTTTTAAACATTAAATATTTGCTATCAAATAAACAAAAATTTTGATTATTGATGCTTAAAATGTTATCGCTGATTTTAACTATGATAGTAAAATTTCCTAATAAAATATTATTACTCGCGCCTCAGTGCATCAATGCAATTTGTGTTTTATTTGTTGAGTTAAAAATTTTACCAATTAACCATGGAACGGAAAATTATTATTTGCTGTTATACATACTGTTACAATTCAAATGAATTGCACAAAATAAAATATTATCACTCATACGCCCGAGTGCACCGATAGTGTAAAAAAAAAACTTTTCTTTGGAAAAATCAAGTAGAAAAACAAAACTTTTTATTTTATTCTTAATTGAAATGTGAAAGGGTGGAGAAGAAGAGTGTAAGCAAAATCATAATGAAGTATGCAGAAATATTTCATTTAAAAATGAAAATTTTTTTCTCTCAATGCTCTACACAAACTTTTTACTTTACGTTACTTAATTAAAGTAATTGCAACGTTTGCCTACATGTCTGTCGACGTATATTTTCCATTTGTCTGTCTAATGTCTATCTATGACATTCAAAGTACAAAAAAAATAAAGTTTTAAATTTAAGTTAAAATACTATCTTCATTCTGATCTCTCCTTTGCAGCACGCATTAAAAACCCCCCATTTGTTGTATTATTCGTTGTGCTTTTGCCTGTTTGCATGCATATAATCACATGCCGCCACTACTGTGCAACAGGATAAGTCTCCTTTGAATTTTCTTTCCATGTTCAATTCAATTAAATTTGGCATTGCTATGTAAAATGCAGGCATATACCTATACATACACAGTAAAAATGGAAAATGTTCCGTGACTTGTATTAATGTGTCATAAATTGTTCGCCAACATGACGGCCTTGATTTGTGGCACACTCAAAAGAAAAAAAAAAAACAAAATTAGTAGGTTAAGTTAAAGTTTTTTTTCATTCATTTTGTTAGTCAATTCTATTTTAATCATGGAAAATATTTATGTAGTGAATGTAAATTTAATCCTCGACAAGTTTCATTGAAAAATAGTAAAACAAAAATATATGTCTTTAGTTTGTCTTAAGTAACAAGTTTAAATTATTGAAAGGACGACATCAAAAAATTAAGCTATCACATTTCCGTTAGTTCAAGAACAGTAAAAACAGAATCAACTTCAAGTATTTTGGCAAGAGTATAATTAAGGTAAAAAAGATAAATGATTGCAGTAAGCTCGTTAGTGCTACTATTAAGTAGCAATCACATACTGCTACGAAATACTTGAAATACCAGAAATAGTTAATTATCCATAAGTTACTGTAAGTGATTTTCAAATAACAAATTGAATATCCTTGTATAGAAACTATACGGATATCAAGAAATTCTATGAAAAGGTAGTCGAATAAATGCAGTAGCAAAGTGCCACTTAGATGCACTTAAAGACCGCACACTCGTTGGGGAACGCTGGATGATGGAAAGCTGTAGCTACAACAAGCAACCGAAGCCTTTGCCAATAGACCCTCATTCTTCATATCGCAAAACACCCCTCAACTTAATTATAAATGCAGCAGCTGCTAAGTGCTAGACTCCAACCTACAGTCTGGATGGGGAAACTGTTGGTGTGAAAGATTAGAGCACAAACTGATTGAATTTTATCAGTGTGGTTTCAGGCCTGACAAATCCACCACTGACCAGATATTCACTCCACATCGGCACCTACCATCACCCACACGGATCACTTATACGCCATAATGTCTGGTTTTGCTATCCCTACGAAATTAATTGGATTCTGCAAAATAAAACTGGCCAACATCACCAGCGCAATGAAAATTGGAGAAGACCAATCTGTGTCATTTTATACCAAACGAGGATTTATTATTATTATTTATTATTTAGGGGAGCCCAACCAGGCAGGCACTGCGACCTAAAAGATTTTTTGTGCCATTCCCCATTTATGACAAAAGACGTTCAGCTGACCTAATAAAAGTCAAGACATCTTTTGTAGAAGAAGATTTTATTTGATTAGCCGTCAGAAAAGGAACACCAAAAATTCTTCCTCTTAGCCGAGCCAAGGCCGGACATTCACACAGAATGTGAGGTGTCGACTCGTCATCTTCCAGACATAGACGACACTCTGTCTCATTAGACAGACCTATTTTGTTTAGGTGATATCTGAGCCCATAGTGTCCAGACATGTAGCCCACCAGTAGCCTAAGGTCAGATTTGGGATAAGAGATGGGCTTATTTTGGGCAAGCGGAGCGATAAGCGCTTTTGCCTGTCTTAAACCTGGGATAGAGTTCCAATACTCTAGCCAGTTTGCCTTAGACCACTCCTCAACGATAGATTTCGTAGAGGTCCAGCCGACTCCGCAGAACGGATCGGGGCCAATGTGCTTGGTAGATGAACCTTGTCTAGCCAGTTCATCGGCGGCCTCATTACCAACAATGTCACAGTGGCGGGGTACCCTTGTTGGGTCACTTTGTTACGGGTAGACAGGCGCTGGAGACTCTCAAAACACTCTTTCACCAGTTTAGAGGAAAAACTCCATGAAGAGAGTGCTAAGAGAGCCGCCTGGCTGTCTGAAAAAATTACAATATTTGCGCCTTTAAGACCTTTATGCAGGTTTATATGAGCGCAGGTCTCAATTGCGTATATTTCGGCTTGAAAGACACTGGGCCAAATACCCAGAGGGATTGTGATTCTAGTATTGGGTCCTACAACACCGGCACCAGAACCGCAGTTCATTTTCGAGCCGTCTGTATACCAATTGAGAGCAGAGGGACCGAAATCGGGACACTGGCCATCCCATTCGGACCTGGAAGGAAGAATGATGTTGAATTTCCTACCGAAACACAGATCCCTAACCATACAATCCGATACAGTACATATTGGAGTGTTAGGAATTTCGTCAAGAATGCTCAGGTGACCATAGTTGCCTTGTATTAAGCTTGACGATATACGCAGCCGCAAAGCAGTATTTGCGGCTGTTTTCTTGATGACAATGTGGATACTTTAATCACAAAAATTCACACTGCGAGCACCGACATCTCCGGCATTATCTTTTACAAGAGTGTCATGCTGCTTGTGATCATGGAAAAAAAGAAACCTGAAATATCTTATGTAAACAAATGAAAAAGATGAGCCCATGAACCGTGTGAGCTCTACACCGACACTGACATAGCCAAATATACAGCGACTTCGCTAACTGGGTTATGGTGAGCGAATGCAAAAAACGCTTAGGTTAGGAAGGCATTCTATTCGATCTATGGTGGTGGCACGCGCAAAAAAAGGATGACCTTATATTCATTGAAAATACTAAGCATATGTCTCAAAAGCGACTGACGAAGCTTTATTGAGGCGGCTAGATATGTAAGCTAAAAGTTAGATATCTTATTATTCCTGCAGCGAAATATCATCAATGTTGGAATCCTTACGAAATGAGTAATAACAGCGATTGCTAGCGAATTGAAGAAGTAATAGTGAATGGTAATCCCTGCAATTGGTAGTCGTGTGATTTTGAAAAAGCAACGATTGGTACCAAAAAAGTAGGAATGCAACCATGACAGAACAAACGAGAAACGGACGAGACCTTAAAATACAACACTGGGGAACTGGACGAAAGAGAACAAGAACGGAGAGTCGGAGTTGAACTAGCGAACGTGCGTTTAGTTATTTTTTAATTAAATTTTAATCGTGAATCGAATATGTTTAAGTTCTTTTACTTTCATATTAAATAAACATTTTAAAATAAACATTAAAAAAGAAAGTGTGTTAAAAACTACATTTATACAATTACCTAGTAGATTCGAAGAAGGTTCACACTTGAAGATTATAATTTAATAATTTTTATAAGAAATATACCTAATAAAACAAATTGGTTTCAAAAGCAGATTAGGTTTGTTTTTTTTTTTTTTTTTTAAGATAAAACTGCTTATAGAAATAGTAAAGTAAACACATCTACAAACTTTCATACTAATCCTTTTCTTATAGTTTTCCATGAGTTCACACACACAAGCAAAGCGGCTCATAAATAATAGTCTTAATCTACTATATTGTTTTTTTCTTTGCAGCAGTTATAGTCCTCAATGTAGTGAATACCCAGCAAGCAAAAAAGTAATTCCCGTACTAAAAAACAAAAAACAATTCGAGAATTGAAGAAACAGCAAGGAGCAAGGCCGTATTTAGGAGGAGGTTTTGGGGTTCTGACTTTCTGACAATTGTTTTTAATTTTAAGTTTTCGTCCTGAAACTAAGTTTGAAAAGTTTTAAAATGAATAAAAGAATAGAAAAAGTTATCGAATTCTTGTAAAATTATACTTATTTGAAAGGTAATAAAATTATCTACATTTTTTATCGAAAATTAGTTTTTTGTATCGTTGAATTAGTTATTAAAACGCGAATCCAACTATGCAAAAATATTTTGAAATTTTAAATAATGATAAAGTGATTTAAACAACGTTTTCTGTATCTACAGGGATTGCCCAAAAATCCTGATGAAACAACAACGCGTTTTGCTTAACTTCACGGTTTGACTGCGAATGTAGATACCCATTTTTGATATCAGGACGACAGTATTCATATCATTTTCTACTACGTTTTTAACTTGGAGAGATGCCATCGGAATTTTTTGATGAATTCATTGAATACTTTCCAAAATAAATATTTCAGAAAAAAAAATGCATTTTGAACTAATAAAACCACAATCAAAAAAAGAATTTGTTCATTCTGTTAGTCCACATTTTTTTTTTTTTTTTTTTTTTTTTGGAATTTTAAATTTGTAGAGACTTTTTGCCAACATTTACACTAACTTCATTTAAAATTCACGCTAATGTTTACCTTTCGAATTGGTTTTAGTTTGCACCAATTCGATACCTATTAGCCGAGATATAGCGATTTGATGCATAAATTCTCATACAATTTCCATTCTGCATGCTAAATGCACAATATAAAATCATTTTTAATTTGAAAAATTGTGAAATTCAATGAAACACATGAGATCATGAGAGCAAAAGCGGATTAAAATGAATAGCAAAGAGCAAAAGTTCTATCGTTACTGCGCTGAGTGCAGTTATACGACTTGGAGTGAAAATGATACAACTAAAAGTAAGAGCAAAAATTACATAACAATTCTTTTAGAGCAAAAACTGCACAGCAACTTAAACCACTCTGAGCATATTTGCTATGCAAAAGTAAAATTTTACCATCTCTTTTTCTCACAGTCTCTCATACGATTCAAAAACAAATCATACTTTATATAACTACAGTACAGAATACAATTGGCCGGCTTTGTTCATATATGAGAGGCTTTCAGCCTCTTAAAAGAGGTGCAAAACATTATTAAAGGAAAGCGAATTGCATTAAAAGTGCAAAATGATGTAGCAATTTTTTAAAATCAAAAACGGCACAGCGACTTAAACCATTTTTACTTTGAACATATTTTGTTTCAATTTTGCTCTTAACGACACACACTGGAGTAGAATTCGCAAAAACGTTTGTTATTTAAAAATTATATGTCTGCAGACACTCACAGTAGAAGTGAAACTTTATTGTTTATTTGAAAGTTATAAAAAAAAATTTATAACAAATTCTGTTGAAGTTTATGCAGTCGTCTTCTCTCTATTTATCTATCTATCTACACTTATCGTCACAAACACAACGTAGCACATGTATGTAACACATAAGAAGAAAGTTCAGTTATATGCAATCAAGCAGAGACGCCGGCCCTCTCACTAAAGCAAATGAGATAAAACTGTGAGAAGTCGACTCTCTGCTTGATTGTATGTAGCCGAATAACAACTGCATAGCTTCGTTTCTTACTGGTTTCGTATGAGTGCGACAAAATCGCGATTTTTCACATGACTAATGTTGTTGTCCTCTTTCTATTTTCCGAAGTTTTTTTTTCTGTTGTTTATAACATATGAGAGGAAAGCAGCTCTCTCACTAAAACTGCGAGAAATCACCTCTCTGCATGATTGTATGTAGCCGATCCCCATATGACCTCGTTCGCTAAATACTAACAACAGCATAACTTCGTTTCTTATTAGTTTCGTATTTAGTGCAACAACAACAAAGCGACTTCCGTTGCAAAATTTTCGATTTACCCTCGCTAAAGAAGTTTCACTTCAAAAATTTCGCTTAAAAAGTTAATTCGAATATATAGGTTACAAAATTCTACATAACTATTTTAAAAGATATGCCAAAAGAGTTATTAGTTTGTCAGCTATGTACTTTGAAAATTTATGATATTTTAATTTTGGTTTTTTGTAAGAAGATTATTTTTTGAATTGTAGTTATTTTGAAGCAATTTTTTCGAATGAGTAAGCAAAAAATCTGTTAAGATGCAATGGATTCGACAATTTTAGGCATTTATTGAAACTAACCTGTTTGGTTTAAAACTTTTCAGATGATCTGTTTTCGCTTAAATATCGTTGAGCTTTTATAAGAACGGAGATATATTGTCTGCGAAGTATACGTCCTCTAACTGAGAGATTTAGCTATAGCTTAGAGATTTAGGTAGCTTATTCGAATATTTAGAACGATGTGCGAAAGTTCGAAACTAGCATTCATCATCAAAGCAACAGACAATCCTTTTTTCCCCACTTGTCAAAGTTATGGCAAATGTTTGCTCCGATAGGAGAAGCACAAAACGAACTCGAAATTTTATAATCTGTTGAATATGGGCAAAAACGTAATTTTTTACTTTTTAATGTTTAGTTTAAAATAGTTGAACTTATCACTTCAAACGAAGTGATTAGAGAGTAGAGATTATGAAAAGTCAGTTAAAAAATAATTTTTGGTAATTTTGTTGTATTCACATTATTATTCTGCTGAAAAAGTACAAATTTTTTACTGGGAATTGTTTAGGTATTGGTTGCACTTCTTTGCGAATAGATCTAGTATAAATGTATATACAGTTGTGCTATAAATATCTCAAAAAATATGTATACACTTGTAAATATATTTCAGTATATATTATATACTGGAAGCAACAGCAAGTAGGAGTAATATATTTTCTTTATTTCTTTTTTTGTATATGTTTCATAACAAAAGAAGTACACAAATCATGAATAGAATTAATGTATGTATGTATGTATGATTTTGATATTTTGTATTTTTTGTCGGTATGTATTAAAGGTTATTAGATAATAAGTTTGATTTTTCGACTTGTGTCACACAAATGTAGACTTCATGCATTCATACACGCTATCGGCTATAAAAGTTAAATTTATTATTATTTATTTGATGTTTTTATTTACTTTATTTGTTGCTCATTTTTGCTGCTTATTAATTGTAATTTGATATATGTTATTGTATTTATTTTGGTATGACAAGCGAATACATGTGAGTTCAGGGGGGAAATATGAAAGAAAAAAAGAATATCAAAAAAACAATATTTACTATATATGAGCAAAGCAAATCAAGAATACAGAGGGAATATGCACGTGATTACTAGGAAAAAATACAAACACAAAAGTTATGCATGATTGAAGGTTTAGACAAATATATCATAAAACGTTACAAATGATATTCAGTGACGAGTTCATGAGTTTGAATACTTCTCATTTCTTTATATTTAAATGTAAATTATTAATGCATCTTAATATAAGCGCATACATTTTTTGTATTAACTCAAGTTAAATTTAATTTGCCAGCATAAAAAAGCAGAATAATTGAAAAAACTTTGCCACTTTTCTTTTCCACACATCAAATTTGTTGTCATTTATGAAAAATTCTAACACAAAGTAAACGAGTATTTATTAAAATATGAACAAGCATAAGGATGTAGCTCTTTTTTATGTGCTATATACAAAATCAACTTTGAACCCGATACTGTAGCAACAGCATGACTTTAACAAGAAAAAAAAGAGCTTTGGAAACACATTCAGCTGGCACACACATGTGTTGTTTTTTTTTACAATTTAAATGAAAATAATGTTACTCATACGCCGCCAGAGGCTTCAAAAAGTTGTATGGAATTTTTTTTGTTTTTTTTTTTTTGAAAAAGTTGTTTAAAAACTGTAAACAAATTAAAGTTTGTTTCTGTTTGTTCGTTTGCGGAAGGGAGAAAATTGTTGCTAATAAAATATATTTTAATTTTTGTGCCTTTATTGGTGAACGAGATACATAAATATGTTAGGTGACAAAGGCCTGCGCCGCTGTTCTCAACAATCAGATACGCTCGGAATTCTTAAGTTCGGAAATCTTATTTGTCCAGAAAACTTAAGCAATTTTTAACTTGTATGTAACTTCCTAAAATTTTAAGATTTGACTTAAGTTTTCTTCTAGCTTTTAGTGCTTTTACATAATAAAATGCTACTGTGTACAATGTACATTAGACGACCTCTATATTCTAGTGGGTAGTGCACTAGACTTTTATCCAAGAGGTTCGGGTTCGATTCCCGTCTTCATCTGGAGGTTAATTCTCATAAACTTCTTATATTCACTATTGGTATGAAGTGAATGAGAATTATAAGATAGTGTACAAGTGCACACATTGGTTGGTAATGGCAAAACCACCAAGCCGATAAAAAATTGCCACACTGCCGTTCGGAATCGGCGTTAAACTGTAGGTCCAACTATTTGGTATCACAATGAGCCGTTCGGACCTAAGTGTGTCTCTCACCAGCCACTCCAACCTAATTTACCTAACAATGTATATTTATGTATAAGAAATGAAATTTATGTATTATTTAAAACGACAATGAAGCTTTGTCTGCTCTTAGACGGTGACTTAGACTCGTGCAATTTGAAAAAATTTACGGAAAAGGGGAGAAACCACCGTCTAAGAGTAGACTTAGAAAAATAATTCATAAATGCTACGAATATGTAGCATTGTCATAAAAAAGTACTTTTCTTGATAAAAAAAAATTGATTTTAAAAACCGTCCAGAAATGTTAAGAATCCACTGCACTGGTATCAGATGCGGTAGCTGGATATAATCTCAATTAAAAAATGTTTCAGTTGAACAAAAACATAAAAATCAAATAATAATTTTTATGCCAGATTGAAGATATAAAAATCAGGCAATTATTGGGAGTATGAATGTATAAACTTGTATTTTTTTCGTAATTTGGACATTTATTGTGAAAAAGTAATTATAAATTTATTCTTTAAAGTATTGTCCATCGTTAGCCACAACCTTTTCCCATCTTTCTGGTAGCATACGGATTCCGCGTCGAAAGAACTCCTCATCTTTTGAGGCTATCCACGAATCGACCCATTTTTTTGTTTTCTTCGAAAGAACGGAAGTGCTGTTCAGCCAGGCCATGTGTCATCGATCGGAACAAGTGGTACTCAGAAGGAGCAATGTCTGGAGAATATGGCGGGTGGGGTAGCACTTCCCATTTCAGCGTTTACAAGTATGTTTTTACTTGCCTTGCAACATGCGGCCGAGCATTGTCGTGCTGATGAATAACTTCGTCATGTCTATTCTCATATTCTGGCCTCTTATCCTTTAATGCTCGGCTCAAACGCATCAATTGTAGTCGCCAGTGATCGTTTCATTCGGTTTCAACAGCTCATAATACACGACACCTTTCATATCCCACCAAATACACAGCATGAGCTTGGATCCATGGATGTTCGGCTTTGCCGTTGATGTTGATGCATGTCCGGGCGGTCCCCATGATTTTTTACGCTTTGGGTTATCGTAACGTATCCATTTTTCATCGCCAGTCACAATACGATGCAGAAAACTCTTTGTTTTCTGTCGTTTAATCAGCAGTTCACATGTGAAAAATCGTCGTTCGACGTCTGTCGTCTTCAATTCGTACTGCGACCAATTTTCTTGCTTTTGAGTCATTCCCAATGCTTTTAATCGTTTAGAAATGGTTGTTTGTTCAACTCCTAAAGATTCCTCAAGTTCTTGTTGCGTTTGACATGAATCTTCTTCGAGTAATGCCTTCAATTCTTCATCTTCGAACTTTTTCGGGCCGCTTGAACGTTCCGTCTTCAACATCAAAATCACCACTTTTGAAACGGGCATACCACACCTGACACATTCTAACGTCTATAACACAGACAGGATAAGCTTCAGTGAGTAAACGATGTGCTTCAGTTGCGTTTTTCTTTAAATGGAAGAAGCAAATTAAAACTTCCCGCAAATGTTGTTTTGTTGGCACGAAATTCGACATTTTCAGGTATAGTAAAACACATTTGTAAAATTATGAAAATTATTTGACAGATCAATTCTTATATTATTTTTGGCGCACTTCGAGATAAAATAGCTGTCAACGTCAAAAAAATGGCGCGTATGATAGATATGAAGTTAGTCACAATTACGAGTTTATACATTCATACTCCCAATATTATTGTCGTTGATCGAAAAAAATTTAAAATCACAAAATAATTATTAAACTTTGATTTTTTGTTATCTCCGTTTTTTGGTTAATTTTCAGAAAAAATATTCAATAATCGATAATCAAAGAAAAAAATACAAAGAATCGCTTTGATTTAAAAAATATTTTTCATTTACAATTCAAGAATAATATTTGTTTACAATCTCTTAAGTTTTAGAAACAATAATCTAAATTTCAATTTTCCTCAAACACTGTCCTCTCGTTTCCTTTTGGAATACCACACAATTAAAATTAAGTTTGTTTAGATAACCACACATTTCCCATTACTGCATTATAAAAGTATAGGGGATTGAATTGTTGGAACGAAACTACACCACACAAGTCACATTCAGCACCACTTATGCATGTAAATAATTTTTTGAAGAAACTTTAAAATGCAACCTCTTTTTTCTTAAATTTTATCAAAACAACATGTAAATGTAAATTATAAAATGATAACATGATGAGAGTTTAATTTCCTGCATACCAAAAAGGAAATAGGTACACACACACTTGAAATTTGTATAGGGTGTATTTTTTTTGGTTTATAAATACAGGAGGAAAATAATATTTTTAAAAAGTTGCAAATTTTAATCTTCCGGAGTAATATATAAGAAATCGCATGTACATAATATGCAAAGAATATTGAATATAAAGCGTGACAAGTTTCGCTGAAATGCAATTTTCTTTTCCTCCTCCTTTCGTTTTTCTTTTGAATTAAACCCATTGCCAAAATATATAATACAAAAACGAAAATTACTCCAATCGATACAGAGTATATACATACATATTCTCTTGTGTTTTTGTGACAACTAATGTCAAGGACACATTTGTATATGTGTGTGCATCGTAGCTATTGCAATCAGTACAGCCATACCAATACGAGTAACGGCTTCTATGCATATACACGACTACAATACATATGTCGGTAGATGTATAGTAAATATGATAATAATGTGTCTTGTTAGCGTTAGTTCATTTTCCTTTAACCATATTACCCTCCTTATTTAAGGGTGTGCAAAATAGCTGTCAACATTGTTGCAAATTTCTGCACACTTTACTTTGAGTTGGGGAAAATGTATATCGTAAATTTAAGCGATTGTGCATAGTTTTGAAATTTCGTAAATTAATTACATCTTACTTTGTTGGGTTTAAATTGGAAGTAGATAAATGCAGGAAATGTCATATCAGTCTATAACAATGAAAACCGATTAAATCCATTTTAGAACAAACTGAAGATTTTTAGCTTAAAAGATATTACTCTAAATGGAAACGTTTTAAATTTCGTAGATTATTTCAAAACTACCCAAGTCTTCATATGAGTAAAAAAACAAGTTTGCCTAAGTCACTTTAAGCCAATCGCATCACGCCGTTTTACTAGCATTTATGCGTACTGAGCATTGGCAGTTTGTTTTATTTATAAAAAATCTAGAAGCAGTTTCTTTAGTACCTAATAGGAAAGTTTATCAAATCAAAATAAGAACTAGTTTATTTTAAATCTAGCTTTATGCCGGAAAAACGCAGCGAAAAAAAGAAGAAAAACAAAATTTTATAATGAAGTTTAGAAATAAAATATTAATATGTAAAAAATTTTAATTTAACATCTTATAAAATAAACAGGAAAATAAATAATAGATAAATATATTTCGTCTATTTTCAGACCCTTTAAGTTCGTTTCATTTGGAATTATTTGTATCTGGTTGAACGGAAATTGAACATATTTTATATCTACGTATGATGTGAAATATGATTAAATAAGAAATTTAAATTTTAGATGAAATATTAGAACAAAATGTTTGTATTATTAAAAATACTACTAATAACATTAAAGTACATTTAGTTTAAGGATATCTAATTATGAAAACTATCGTTTTTCCATATTATAATACAATTCTATACATCAAAGTTTTTACACAGCTATTTCCTTTTACGGTAAGAATTTAATTTTTATATACAAAATGCAAACACACAGTCGCCCATGCATATCACTTTTGAACTGTTGCATTGCTGGCTGTATTGGTGTTGGCTTTTGTTAAAGTGTAGTCCTTTTTGTTTCATTGTTGCTGTTTGCTTTTCCTTTTGTTTCTTTCTTTCTTCTTTTTTTGGTCTTTTGTTCATCACTTAAAGTAGAGACTTTTATGTGTTTTATATTTTGTAAATGTGTGTTTAAAACAAAGCATCATTGACTAATTGACAACAAGTTACTACCGTTTTTCTGTATTATAAAATTTACTATATTGGTGGTAATTACCATTATACTTAATTTAAAGTTAAGTAAAGGCGATTTATTTGAATAAATTTCATTAATATTTACAAAAAAGTTGCTTTGTTTAAATTAAAAAAAAAAAAAAAAATTACATAAATGAGAAATACAAATGACTCGATTTTCGTAATGTTCAACAGTGCGTATGAGTAATTGAAATAGTACAGTGCATTATATTATTAGGTGACTCACAAGACCTTTTAACTTAAAACAAGTTATAAAACCTATTTGAAGAAATGTATGACATGTGTGAGCTCCCTATCGTATTTTAATGTGATATGGCATCACTCAGTCAGCTGATTGCTATAAAAAATAATATAGAAATAATTTTTTTTTTAAATAAAATGTCAATAAAATGTGAAAAAGTAAAATATTACCTGAAGTGATAAAGAAGAAGACTCCAAGCAACAAGAAACAACTGATTGAATAGCACGCTCAAAAAACAACCGTTGTATGGAGGTCTACAACAACATTTTTACAACTATTGCAAAATTTTATGGCATGTGACTTATGACAGTTTATGACGCCTTGTGAATCACCTAAATGTATTTGTGGTGACAATAGGACAATTCAATCAGCAAAAGAGATACTGAGATTTGTGGCTGGAATTCAAATATCTAAAGACACAATTTCAACGTTGTTTTTAACGTAACACCAACGAGCAATAATTACACAGTCCAACAGCACTTTTGCAACAGAATAGCCACCCTATAATCCGGAGAGGATATGTTGTGTAGACCATTTTTGTAAAATAAACTTATAGTCCAGCACGTCTCCGTTTTTTTGTTTTTATACTGGCTCACAGTTTTCATTTTTTGGTCGAAAGGAACTGAATACTAAATGCAAAAAGTGTCATAAATTGATGTCTGAGGAAAATCTTATTAACAAAGTTGTACAGTAGAATTTTACGAAAGTAATTTCTGTGGAACATATTAACCCATTAGTTCCTCTTTGTATGGGACATTTTGATCCCGTTTTTTATGAAAACTTTAAAAGTCCTTTCAAAAGAGACATTTAAGGATTAAAATATTCCACAAAAATATTTGCCAGAAAATTTCACTAGGGGTCACCAAAGACAAAAAAGTCAAAAATATAACAGTTAACGGCTGATAAAAGGAAATAGCTTTTTACTTTTACCAAATTTTTAATTTACGCAGAACTCGTATGCGTCTGGTATATGATCAATCCCAGGCAGGGCCGTAGCCAGAAATTTTTTTCGGGAGAGGAACAAAAGGGTTAATGTGTTCCAAAGAAATGACCCCCGTAAAATTCTACTATACAACTTTGTCAATAAGATATTTCTCAGACATAAATTTATAACACTTTTTGCAATTAGTATTCAGCTCCCTTCAACCAAAATACGAAAACTTTGACCTACTGTAAAAAAAATTGAGACGTGGTGGACTATACTATAGGATTATAGGCTGGCTATTCTGTTCCAGCCAAAAAGTCTTAATTTGTTGGACTGTGTTATTAATACAGAATTTTTTTATTTTATTAAATAAAAATAACAATTTATGTATGGAAAAACTGAGGTACATATATAATTTGGATATAAAACAATTTTAATCTCTTATCAAAAATTCGTTTCTGATATGGTCGATACAGAGAAGTATCGATACTTTTTCCTCTATACTCTTAGAGCATCGATACCAGACAAGTACTTGGTATCGTTACTTAAGTCAGAAATTTCGAACCCTAATCATACTAAGCCAGCATTGAATTCACATTTTGATTAGATTGCAATAAAATAATTTAACTTTGCTTAAAATGCCAAAAAGGCCTGCATTTAAGGCAGATCTCCCGAAAATGTACTAATTTGTTGAATAGATTTTTTATGTGTTAAATTTATGTGCATAAAATTATTTATTGTGTTGTTATGATGTGCATAAGTGCATTTTTGATCCATATTTTTACCCATCGAGAAGTTAGTATGCTTACTTATACCCAATAGGGAAGAATGAGTTATCTTTTCTGAATAGTTAAATAGAAGAGTTTTTTGTTAGATTTTCTGGAGTAGAGAAGTATTTTTTTTATCAAATCTATCAAAATACGTGATTTCTGTTTGTAATCGATTTTTTCTCTTCGATCATTTAACCTCCGCAATCAGGCTGAGAAAAATCAGAAGTTTTTTTAATTACTTGTTGTAGTAAGGCATTGCAAAACTTTGATAAGGCTAACCGCACATCGAGTGCAGCCAAGCACAGCGTAATCTAGTGTAGCAGAGAAAAACTTTTCCATTTTCTCTTCGTTTTAGAGAGTCACCACATATTAAATGCAATTGCCTCACGTCTATTACCGATATTTTACACAAATTCAATTATCCACTCCATCTGAAAAAACCAAAATTTTAATTAAAAATAAATATTCTCTCCAATAGGGATCTCGGTTAGACAAAGACATAGTCGCATTGTTTAACTATCGTTTAATTAAAATCAAATCAAATTAACCATAAACCTCACAAGTGAGCCTGACAGTCACAAAAAACTTGTATTGGAAAAAATGGAATAAATCGATAGACCAAGAGGTTCATACTTTAAACGTTTTGTTTCTAGTTCGTCTTCGGATACGTAAAGTTTCTGCATGCACGTTTATTTGGTATTAAATCATTCCGTTTTCAAATAAATTACAAAAACAAATTTCTTTTTTTGCATTCAATGGAATTCTGTAGAAATTGATTTTTACTCTTTTTGAAAAAAAAATATATAAAATATTTTTTTTCTCCCATTGGCAATCATTAAGAGGTTGCAATTATAACAATTAAATTTTTATTTCAATACTTCAATACAAATGAAACAAAGCTACCACATAATAATTAAAAACTTTATATTTCTTTCAATTATACTTTAAAAAGAACACTCGCGTGAGATAAAATAATTTATTTTTATGTGGATAATTAAACTCATTTGCAATATTCACAACTATGTATTGAAAATTGATTTTCTCGTTAAAACTGCTAAAGTAGATACCACCAATATTATACATTAATGCAATGCGCATTATCATTTTCACTTAATTAATTAAATAGAATAATATACAGGGTGTTTCCGTCAAGATGTTCAATATGACTGCACCACGGTGATGTGATAGTGGAGATCAATATTGTCTGTTTTCATCCCCTTGGGAGCGATAGAGAGTTAAAGATTCTTGTGTCTTCTTCCAATCTTTACACCATAATCTCTAAAATTGCTAATAAATTAACAAAAAAAAAGTTTACAGAAGTTTTTGGGCCAAGAGAAGTCTATAGGAGCAAAAAAAAAAAATATATATTAATAGCAGTTTTTTACTTGCCTCGCCCTGACCTATCATTTCCTTTGCACTTGACTTTTGGAACAGAAGCACCATGCATATCCTGAGGGAATCAATTCATACATTGTTCATATCGCATATAACATGAATTTCGTTAGTACAATACATGAATACGTGCTGATAAAAGATTGAAACTCTCAGGTGAAAAAAATGTAATATGAATTACTCTTTTTATTGAATATAAATATACAATTTTCTTTTCATATAAAGTTACAAACACTCAGAATCATAATGTAATGCTTATAGCTTGAATCACATTAAGTAAGTATACATAAGCAAGCATACATAGTGAGATGGTAGTATAGGGCAACAACAATAGTCTTATCAGATTTTAATTTTTTCGGTAAATGTCAAGTGTTTACGTAATATTCTCTTAATCAATGTGACTGTTGTGTGACTGAATGACGAAAGCAAAATTAATTCACTTTATTAAAAGTAATAAAATAAGCAACATTACTTTCATGATAAATACAATAAAGCAATCTTTAAATTTTTATACAATTTTAAGAGATTTTTTTATCTTGAAAGATTTAATAAAAGTAACCACGTGAAAGGAATGACAACAGGTACCTACTTATCCAATAAAGTGGCAAGTAAAATTTTTGAAAATTGCTGTCACCAACAATGAAATTTATGATTTTGAAAAGGTTATTAAGGGGGTAGGCCACTGTGATGAGTAAAAAAAAAATTTAAATTTTTATCTTAAATTTCAAGTCAAAATTCCAAAAATTGCCTGAGTTACAGCCATTTTTGTGATAGTAAGTAGACTGAAAAGTTTAAACTCGATTTTCTCGAAACGACTTTTTTCGAACTGGTCGCGTCGATAACTCGATCAAATATTAACCGATTTTCAAATTTTTTTATTCGTTTTATTTGTCTTTGCAGTGGCTTTCGTTGAGCGTAGCCGATTTTCAAGTTTTTGATTTTTACTATTTTTAAGCTCTTTTGAAATAAAAAAAAAAGGATCGAAAACATGTTTTGAAAACTAACAATTTTTTTTTCTCAGAAAATCCGTTCTTGAAAAATCGACGCGACCATGGAGGGGAAATTTTTTTTGGACTCCACGGCAACGCCCATATCTTCAAAACTATTCAATATTTTTTAATAAAAATGTATGGAAATATTGTTGGAAGTGCACTTAATAAAATAAATATAAAACGATCTCCATATTCCTTTATTTGACAGATTAAACAAATTTCCGAAAATCAATCATTTTTCCAGCCGTCACAGTAGTCTGCCTCCTTAATGTTTATTTCTAAGCGATGGTGTGAGTGAAATTAAAATTTCATATTTTTATTATTTTCTGATTTTCGTAGATGCTATAGCGCCTTTACATCTCTGCAAAATTATTTCAAATTTATTATATTTAAATTTCTTACCACAAAAAACGTCTAAAAATACATTATGTCACAGCAGATGCTTGGCATAGATTGACTTATTCACAGCTTAAGTAACTTAAAGTCATCTACAGCCCTAACGGAGGTGGCATTTCTGTCGAAGTCAAACTTTGTTGAAAAGTTAGGGATATATAATGTAGATTTATATTTAGTCATCTGTTGATGTTTTCAAACACCTGGAGTAACTTTTTGGCTAAGAATCTAACTTCCAAGAACTTCACAGAAACATCGAAATTTACTTTAAAAACTCATATCTACTTTCTGTACTATACAAATTCTAAATTATTAACAAAACTTTGCATTTACATAATTTTAATATGTACATTCACATTCACATAAAAAATATGCCAAGTACCTATTCCTAAAGTTCTAAATTTCATTGTCGAATTGTTGATATCAAAATCGTAACTAATAAAAAAAAAATATTGTAACTGTCACATCAAGTGTCAGTTTGTGTGAATCAACTTTATAAAATGCAGTAATAATAACATAAGTTTATTGAACGTGTCAGTTTTAATAAATATTTATGATTATGACGATGACGATGGGGAAGAAAACCACAAAAGAAAAAAAAAAAAAAAAAACGAAAGTATAAAAAACAAAACAAAAGGAGTGATATATTACTATGATTGACATGTGTAGCAAAATGATGTTGATTGTTGCTGTTGTTTGTGTTTCACATGCATATAAAAATTACAGCAAAAATTTATTTATTATTTTGCAAACAATTTTGAATTTATTTTACAAACAATTTTGAGTTTATTTTACCAAAAATTATTTTATCAGTAAATCATTACTACAGATTTTCCTCCTTTTATCCAAGTGTAACAATAAAAAAAATACTTAAAAATAATACTATTAATACCACGCTTATATGCACTTAATGTAATTCCAATATGGCGTCCGTCATACTGTATATAATTTTTCTTTTATTATTTCTTCTTTTTTTGCTTTTTCTACATTTACATTATCTATTATAATGAACAAACGATGATATTGAATTGCATTTAAAAATGAGCAGCAATAAGAAACATATGCAGCAGTAACATCAGAATGTTGCTAAAACATTACACCAACACATTCCAAATACACTGATAGTAAAATTAGATAGAAACATAAGAAACTGAAATGAAGTCAGCTTATTTAAGAAATTACGAAGAACATAATTACAAAAACGACCGTTTGATTTGCTAGTTCTATGAACTTTTTGATATAAAGCACGGTTCACGCAAAATTGGCACGCAGGAAAGTTGCTGTATCTTTTAAACCAGAACACTCAGAATACTAAATAATGCATTAAATGATAAGTTTAATATTGTGTTTTAATACTATAATATTAAGAGATTTAAATTTCTTTGTTGTGCAAAAAGTTCTGGGTATTCCTTTTAATGGACCCCATCAACCTTTGAACATCCGCTCTGGATACTTTTGCGGCTATTTGGTTCCATTTTAGTAACATTGAATTCACATTTTTGACAATACCTGCATTTTTCTTCAACTTATATTTTGTAATAGCCCAGTATTTTTCGATATGTCGAAGCTGGGGGCAATTGGGTGGATTCATATATTTGGGTACTACATCTACTTTATTTGTCTGGTTTTCTTAGAGTAGTGGTAACTGGCTAAATCAAGCCAGAACTTCACTGGCGAATGGTGCTGACGAACAAATGGCAATAGTCGTTTCGAAAGGCACTCTTTGATGTAAATATCAGACGTCATAAAAGAGGATGTCACAAATGCCCTGGATTTGAGACCACAGCTGCAATAATGCATCCATTAAATTTGGTCAAAACATTATTATAAAGAAGACGAGCACGTTTTTTGGCCAGCAAATTCTGTTTGTCTGTTCTATTTGGATATTTCATAGCACGATAGCACTTTAGCCCAGCTTTTATGAGTATTCGTCTAGCAGTACTTTTGCTGGTATTGAATATTTTAGCACGATCGCTATCCGATAGTCCGGGATTGCTTTTGATGGACCTTAAGATCTTTGCCTTTAATTTTAGGTTGGTGGTTCCCGTTTTGTTCATTCAATACTAAGAGTTTCTTTATATCGTTTTATAACTCTACATACCGTTCTTTTGGAGATATTTAACACTTTCGCAATCTTTGAACCAGACCACGACGGATTTTCAATAAATTTGTTCACAATCAATTTTCTATTTGCAGCTTCCATTGTGCACACAATCACTAACTTGCGATCAATTAATATGAAAAATTTATCAACTAACGGTAACGGTATTGTAAACAAATACCAGTAAAAAATTTGTTGTTCTTATGACTAGGGGCGACGTGGTGACCACAACAATTTGGCGTGAACCGCGCTTTACTTCTAGCATCATTTTTCATTCAAAGCCTAATAATTTTAATAATTTTAATAGAAAAAATATATTTAGAACATTTGGAAGGTTATTTCTGTCTGAGTATTTTTTATGCAAATGAATGAGAGTTACAAGCCAGAGAAATTTAGCCTTGAATTTAGTTCATACAGTGGTTCGAATTTTGAACTTTTGTCCAATGAATTTAACCGTTTCCTTCTCAAATGTAGCCATATGGCTACCACATTTACATTTTATAATTTTAAATTATATTTCAGCCACTAGCTAATATTTCTGGAAAGTTTCCCAACCCAATCGTAAAGCTTTTTTATTGGTAACACTAAGGACTTTCCACATTTACTTGGCGGCTCTCTCTTTTGTTCTGCTTTTTTGTGTTTCATGATATTTCTTCAGTAAAAAAACAAGCAAGTTTCGAAACAGAATATATACATATTCGTGTAACTAAAAAATTCTGTTCGGCTTCTCAATATCTCAAAGTAGCCATATGGATTCCACCTCCCACCGCTCACTGGAATATTGAAAACACTTTCATTTTAATGTACTATCATTTTGAAATGAGTCAATCCCAATTTTTTTCTATGGCTCTTTCATAATTCGGGAGGGAATGGTTAAATGTTGAATTACTGTGCGCCAGTATGTCATCCAAATTGAGCCTGGTCCAAAAACCACCTACGAAAACCAGCTTAAAAATCAACATCGGCAAAATGAAAGTATTGGCCACCTAACGCAAATAATATATCTAACTCCGGCGTATTAAAGGGGTTAAAAAAGCAGGTGTTCGATATTTTTAATACGATATAGAGTTCAGCTCACCAGAGATCCAAAATATGGGTACTAGGCAACTCAAACGTCAAACTCTAAAAGTTTTCATCAATTCCCGTCTCCTCAAAGTACTCAGGATATTTTGGTCAACTATCAATTCAAACTCTATCTTGTGATAGAGAATATATAGATGGGTTGGCTATGTTCTCCAAAGATCGCACAATGATACCAGTAAGCCCGTAATCGATTGGAAACCGCAAAGCACACAGCGGAAAGGAATGCCTCCAAATACTTGGAGAACACTTATAGGGACTGAAGCAAACAGATTTAGCTTAACATAAAAATAAATTAAATGACTGGCGTTGGCTAGAACCGAGTAGAGAAAATTTGTTGTGATCCTTACATACGAACATGATATTTACTCAGGTCAAACATACAACAAATTTAATTAAAATTTTTATTGTATTATATTTATCCTTTGATTGTCGCCTGATTCAACTTTCAATTACATGGACCACCTGCTTAAGATTATAATGACCATTAAAAATGAGTAAACAATTTTGGCTTTTAACTTTTATCAGTGTATTGTGATGATTTTTTCACATTTATACACCATTTTCACTGCGAATTGTTTTTTTTTCGAGGTCGCTATTAAAAAAAAAAAGAGATGATATACAACGAGTTGGTTGGCAGAAGACAAAACATACTCACTGCAAATGGCAGCATCCGTTGACCACACAAAAAAATGGTAATAAATAAAGTAAGTTAAGGTTACCAAGAGGTGCGCGTCACACAGACACACACACACGCTATGCCATCCATACATACACATATACAAAAAATGAGAATTTAATAACTTTTAACATGTGGAAAGCATACACAAGTGTTCGGTTATGGCATTTAACATAAATTCAGAAGATATGTATAAAAAAATAATGGAAATGACCGCAAAAGCATTAAAAAGAAATTTTAAATTTTCTTTTGTAGATATAAAATAACAATAATGTATGGTAAAAGGTAGAAAATTAACTGTATTCGTTTATTCGAAGAATTGAATTTTCAGTCTTGAACCCTTTAGTTATTGGCAAAAACATATGGTGTAAAATGAATATGCATACTTTAGACAAATAAAAATTTATTTTTAAAGCACACATACACACATACAAGTTTTTTATTAAATTAAAGAAGGTCAACCACAGTGATGATATTTTTGGTACAATTGTGACTTTTTGGCACAATTGAAAATCAAACGGTACATTAACCGGCAGTCGGCTTAGACCATGTCGTATGTTCTTAAAACACATGTATGTATGAAGTAATCATGTAAAAATACTGTGTTGCATAGAAAAGAACTTTAACTAACTACATTTGCACCTCAACTGCAGTTTTGGTACATTTGCGTCGTCGAATATACTACTGTCCTTTTCTACTTCACACAAACATTTGCTGAATTATATGAAAAGGCAACAGATATTTTCAATGCAATTTCTGGCACTAATTATGAATCCGTTCGGTTTTTCGCCATAAGGTCTGGTTTTCGAGATATTTGCATTTGAAAATTATGGAAAGTTCAGATCTAACTTACAATAAATTAGTTTAAATAACTCATGAAAAGCAGGGCTTGTTTTTCATTCAGTTTGCGAGATATCCTAATATAAAATAAAAAAAATTTTGACTTTTTCCGAACTTTTTTTCTAAAACTTGTCAAAAATATTAAAGTATTTTCGGTTTTTGTCACAAGATGGTGTTAATGGCAATACATCTGCACCACTGTCAAACGAATACGCGTTTGAAAGGTGACATTTCAGGTTACAAGACAGTTTTGTAGTTTGTCATTCGTGTAAAAAGTTACATTGATTTGAAAATGGGTGAAATTTTTGAATAAATACGCTACGTGATACTTTTTTACTATAAAAAAGGTAAAAACGCTGCAAAAACATTCCGAAGATTTGTGCGGTTTACAGTGAGGATGCTTTAACAGAACGTACCGTCCAACTTTGGTTTGTTCGATTCCGTTTTGGAAATTTCGATGTCAAAATTTGCCGACTGAAAAAGCTGATGAAATTTTGCAACTGGTGAAGCAAGACCAGCACACAAGCTGTCGGGAGATAGCAGAGGCACTAAACATCAACCGCATGACTGTTTGGAATCATTTAAAAAAGGTTTACTACGCAAAGAAGCTCGATGTTTGGGTGCCACATAAATTAACACAAAGAAATTTGATTGACCGGATTACCATAAGTGAAACGGTGCTGAAACGCAACAAAATCAAACCATTTTTGAAACAAATCATTACGGGCTATGAAAAATGGATTAAATACGAGAATATTAAACAAACAAAAATCATGGTCAAAGGCCGGTGACCCTCCACAAACGACTTCAAAGACATAATTGACGGCGAACAAGGTCATGTTGAGTGTTTGGTGGGATCGGAAGGGAATCGTCTATTATGAACTGCTACAACCTGGCCAAACAGTCAATTCTGATCTCTACTGCTCACAACTCGACCTTTTGAACGAAGCAAGAAAGAGCGACCAGAATTGGCCAACATGATAATGCCAGGCCATACTCATTTTTGATGACCGCCAAAAATTGACTGCGAAGTTTTGATGCACCCACCGTATAGCCAGGACATTGCGCCATCTGACTAACATTTGTTTCGGTGTCTGCAAAACTCTGTTGATGGAAAAAAATTGGCAGACAGCAGATCCGCCGAAAATCACTTGGCAAAGTTTTTCGTCGATAAACCACAGAAGTTTTACACCAAAACTACCGGAAAAATGGCAAAAGATCATAGGTAATAATGGCCAATATATACTTGAGTAAAACTGATTTTTAATAAAGAAAATTTTTATTCAAATATTGACAAAAAAAAACCGAAAATACCTTTTATTTGACCATAGCAGCCCCATCTGGATGCAAGATTTAGTTGTTTTGTATCTAAAGATATTTTACCATTCGCGGTAATAGACTATTTAAAATTTTTGGTACATTTCTTTTTAATATTTGGTGCACAATCGAAAAACTCTTTTATCATCCCTGATATACCATAATTCTTTCTCTTTAAACACACATATTAAGAAGAAAAATGTCACACGGGAGTAAAACACAAACACATATTTATTTTTCGTTGCATACTTTTCTGTTGTTGTGCGTGATGCGGCACACACAGAAAACATTAATGAAAGTTAACGATAAAACTTTTATATGTTTATATTTGCTTGTGCTTCAAAATGTTGTTCCCCAATGCTGTTGAAAATATAACGTCAGCTGATGACATAAATATACGGTAAACAAATATATGTACACCACACACTTACTACTCTAAAATACATTCCCACACACGATACCCACGTATGTATGTATGTTTGTTTGTTTAGTAGTAGCAGGGCGGTCAGTAGGTCAACCAAACGAAAAATAAACTTAAAAAAATAAACAAAACAAAAAACAACGAACTTTTAAACTCGGAACACACACAAAACTATGAACGAGCTTCCTCACACCCACAAACACACACATAAATTACTAAAATAATATTTTAGCCAATAACGGAGGTTGGTCAGCCAACAGCAGAAACACATTCCTTGTTAAATATCCATGTTGATTTTTTTCTTTGTAGTATGTATTTTATACTATATGTTGTGATTTGCATTTAATTTTCAAATAACATGCAACTGGCGAAAAAAAATATACATATTCATATTGGCATACCCAATGGGAATTATTTGAAGCATTTCCCAAGGGAACGCGTTTTTTGATTTTGCAATCTTCTCTAAATATTTCTAAAAAACGACTTTTAGGCAGGGACTCAAAATAACAATTATCTTGTTTTTAAGGCAAAAAGTCATATATTTTTTGTATTAGTGTGCTCAGTAAATTTATTGGTAATAAAAAAAACTACAACTCTGCCGAAGACAGTAATGTAATATTCAAAACTGTTTTGGACCCTAAAGACCTATGAACCCGACTGAAATCAGCAAAATTCAAAGACAGACTTCTCCGACGATGGATCCAAACTCAGTACACTCATACTAAAGACAAACGAGGGACCTATTGTCTCTATTTTTGAATACCAATTTCAAGCACAGTGTTATCACCACCAAAAAAATTCCAATAAAAATGTTTAACTTTTTTTTCTTTTTTTTTTGGTTATCCATAAAAAATATTACAATGAAAAAACTTTTTTAGATCACCCATACATAACCTTTTTTGGAACTAAAAAGAATTTACTGGTTATCCATTAATATATAAAAAAAATTTTACAATTTAGTTTTTATTTAATTTGATTCTTGAGATAAGTTACATCTGAGGCTACTTAGAATATGTTGCAATGCTTACTCAACGCTCACCTGGGTAGCTGATAAGATGTGAACAATGTACATTAATTGTGCCATTCATTGGAAAAGGATATTTTATAAGTTTGCTAAAACAAACATTTTTGCTATTTGAATTACTCAAAATTGTAAAATGTTGGTGAATTTTCAAGCGTCACATTTTGTTTCAGCGTCAAAAAATCAGTAAGAATCAATTTCTTTAGGGGTTTTTTTTTGTTTGTTCCAGGAAAGTACCCAAAAACTATACTATTTCGGAGTAACGTGAAAATTTGTTGTCAGTGCTTATTATGGCCTACTTAACAACGAAATGTAAATGAGAAATTGGTGCTCTCTCAAAGACTTACTAACCGAAATGAACGCTTTTTGCAGAGTGTTTCTTTTTTATTGGGACTTCTTGTGTACCTGTGTGTCTGTTTGTCGATATGCGTGCAATGGTGTAGGGATATTTTCCTTTGAGTAGCTTTGAGTATATGTACATATTTGCATATAGTGACGCTTGACTTTCACTTTGAATTAAATTATTCTTTGTATATGTATCATAAGGTGAACTAATTTTATGGATAAGCGAATCTTTGATTTAAAATTATCAGACATAGTTAAAACCAATAAAAATAAGAAATTTTCACTTATTACGAGGATAATAGGTGAAAATTTGAAGACCTAGGCTGAACTTTTCGCATCCATTTATGTTGTGTGAATTATATTTGAACACGAATGGAAGGGACCTACAGTTTTATGCCGAATCCAATCGGCGAAATGAAAAGCTTTTTCATAAGCAATTTGTACTCTAGACTGTAAAAGTAATTAATATATAGCACACCTTCACAATGGCACAGTAACAAAGTAAAATAAAATAATAATCTAATATGAATATTAAGGTGGACAAACACGTTTTTATTTTCCGATGGTGTTCGGGCAAAAAAAGTGGGAGAAGACGGAATTCGTTAACCTTTTTCAGGTTCAGTAAGTCCATACCAAAAATTAGTATGTACAAAATATTGCTATACCTACCTCATGTGAATTTTAAGGCATGACATAAAGCCCATGGACATAACGCCCATGAAGCAGACATAGAGTACAAAATCACTTTGGGCGCTGTGACCACTCCAAAAACAGAAACGGTCACAATGTCTAATTTTTTGGGCAATTATTGTATAAAAGTGTAAAATAAAGGCGAAAATCCCGCGATTTATAATAAAATATTTTCGTCTTTTTTTTAAATGAATTTAACACAATAATACACATACATGAGTCATTTGCAATTAATATAAAATTTTTTAATTATAAAATAACATTTTTTATCTGTAAATTTTAGTTTCAGGTTTTCCATTTGAGTTCATACCATGGCTAATATAAAAAGAAATGTTAAAAGTCTTTGCGAAAAATTTTTTCAGTTTATGAACTGAAATCTCTTTGAATTTAAATTGAAAACTTTTACCACTGATTTGAAAAAAGCTCTTTGAAATGTAAATGCATACAGAAATCCTACAACGAAAATCAAACTTTTACGCTATGTCAGAGCATGTAGAGGAATATTTCATTTAACAATTTCAATTAGGCGGAAAGTCCAATGATCGAAATTCGATCACACTCTAGGGACAAAAATGAGATTGGGTGCCCATTTTAAGCTCGCACATTTGCATTCACAACAAGAAATATTCTACTGCAAGTGTTGTGGTGAAACGAAAAGAATTACAAAACACTTTGTTCGTATGATCGCTTGAGTGAAAGCGCACATTTATATTAACAAAATTCTTCTCTTTCCGCGTGTTTGATTACCCACAATTCTGTACTATTTGAATGTTAAATGAAAACCTTACTCTACTGTCAAATGATTCTGTTAGATGTTAGATGAAAGCGCTACTCTACTGTTATTTATTTTTGTGTTGTACACGGGCGATTTCTTACCTAATTTACACGCGTTAACGCCAACAGATATTTATTGACGTTAATGTAAGTAAAAAGAGACTACCTTTTTTCTTAATATATCGATTAATAAAATATCTTTCGTCTTAAATTCAATTTTGTTTAAATTTAGTTTGCCATCTGGACAGGTGATTTGCCTACCGCAGATAATCCTGAGTTGATGGGGCTGCCATCTTTTTGACATTGCTCAGGATCAGTGTTTTTCACCATACTGCAAGAAAGTCTTAAAAAAAAATCGTATTTCTTAAAAGTCTAGCAGTTTTTTCTCATTTTGTGTTTCTTGCGCTTTTCTTTTTGGTAAATTCCGTTGTGCATTGTTTTTATCCATATATGATTTTTTTAACCGATATAAAAAAGAAATAAGACGGCATAGAGAAAAACCGGAAGCGTCATGTTCAGCGTACTCGATTTATATAAGATCCATTTTCAAAACTCTTGAGATTTTTTGCCGTTGTACAGTGTAATTATAAAGTGATATCAAACAATTTATATATGAATACGCATGGCTAATCACATATATATGTATTTAAATGTGAAGGTGCGTGCCGGTATATTTACATATCCTTTTTACATGCCATGCCACAAGGTTATGGTGTCAAGTTTTTAATTTGTATGGATTTTTTTCAAGTTAAGTTTTTGTGTAATTTCTCATTTTTTATTATTCTATAGAATGGAGAAACTAAAAGTGCAACGCATTAATAATAAGCAACTATTAAGAATTTTACACTTATGCATAATTATAATTATTCATAAAACAGCTGGAAAGCAAGTGGAAGAACTGGCTGGGTGGGTGGTTTAAATTTATAATAGTTTTTACTTTTTTTAATTTCTTTGTCTGTCTTGAGTTCATGTATATATATATGTATGAAAAATATATATATAATTTATACAGCAATTATAGATGTAAGTGCTTTTATTCACAATGAAGCAAAAAAACGAAAAAACAACCACAAGAACAACTACAATTAACAAATGCTGGTGCATAGTTAATGGTTTTGGCCCAAGTCATTTAAGTGTATTTTGTAGTTAGTTGTAAACTAAGGCCATTATCCCACTGGAGGCAATGCAACTGCGGTCTAACAGAAAGCGGCGACTGGTAATGCCAAACGCTTACAAACAAAGTGAAAAGCCTTTTACTGTCAAAGGCACTGCCTTGGATTGCAGTTGCGTTACATCCAGTGGAATCATGGTCTAATCCTATATGTATTTGTATTAGTCGTAAGTTGTAAGCGTTTATTGCATTTATTAATTATAGGAATTATATGCAATAATCTTGTTGGATGTGTATAGTTTTGTAATTAGGTTAGCGATTTTTCTTTATAAGTAATAGTAACTTAAATTACAGATATGTATATTTGGCTCTTTAATTATTTCAATCAAAGACGCCTTCTAAAGAATGACTGAGTCTAGCCAAGCTGAAAAAATTAAATCCTATCAATCGGTGAAATAAATATTTTTTGATACTAATTTAGTTTTCTATATGGTAGACTACTTATAGAAATTTTATTGGTAGTTTATTGCGCGGAATTTTGGTTTTTAATACCACCTTGATCAAAAAGTTCCCGGAATTTATTCAGAAAATTAAAAATATAAGTTTATTCATCTAATTCTATACTGTCCCCTTCAAAGTAATATCCATCGACTGCAACACACTTATGCCAGCGCTTGATCCAATCCTCGAAACATTTTTTTTATTCGGTTTTCAGTATGTCCATCAGTGCTTTCTGCAATTTTTCCATTACTTCCTCTCGGCTGCTAAAACGAGATCCCCGTAATGGTTTTTTAACTCGATTGCACAGAAAGAAGTCACAGGGAGCCAAATCAGGTGATGGTATTTGTTGCATTTTTCGTCAAAAAATTACGAATAATGATGGCACTGTGCGACAGTGCGTTGTCATGGTGCAAAATCCATGAGTTTTCTGTCCACAATTCTGGTATCTTTCGGCTAATTGCTTCACGCAAACGCCTCATAACGCCCAAATAATACTCTCTGATGGTTAATTTGCGGTTATTGACCGAAATTTCTTTTACTTCATCAACGTTTTCTTCGGTTTTCGATGTCGATGGTCTGCCACTGCGTTCAACATCTTCGATTGACTCACGACCACTTTTGAACCGCTCGTGCCACTGTTAAACGACCGTTTTCTTTAGAGAATCGTTGCCGAAACACTTCTCCAACATTTCAATACAATTTAATAAAATTGTAAAAAATCGCCAACACACACAGAGATAGATGTACTCTCGGCTACGTAACTTTTGCAAATGTCAAGCTATAACGCTAAGATTTAGAGGGAATATCAACAACAGATGTACCAACTTAACAACTTAATTAGTAAAAAATCTTTACTTTTGTTTACTTTAATATTACAACAAAACAAAAAAAAAATTATGAAAAAAGGGCGGCCCTTAGTTATAGGTAATTTTTCAACAAAAAAAAATGTTGGTACTCTCTTGCACTAATCTGGTTTCAATCAAGAAAAACCAGGCTGTGCAAAACTTCAGCTTCAAACGCCTTGAAGTTGAAACAAAGTATACGCAACTATTAACTCTGTTCAAAAGTGCTATAGTTTTCCCTATCTTAACCATTTTCTTGTTTCTTCATAGAGAAATTTATATTATATATATACACATCCAGGAAATTGTGTGAAAATATTTTAAATCAAATTTTTTAAAAGTAAATTTGTACACTTCCTGAAACAACATGTAAAATATAATCGCCCACAACTTCAATAGGAGAATTGTATTTTTATTTACAGAAATAATATCTATAGAACACTATGCAACAATTTGAGGGTCAATAGTATTTTACCTCAGTAACAAAAGCCCAGATCCCTTTTTGCTCACTACGTCACAATTTTGATTTTTTGGGCAAAAATCGAATCAAATAATGAGAAAAATCATATGTAAAATTTTATTTAAGGTGGTTATTGTCTTGGGTAACCTATATTAAAATTTCCCAAAAAAAATATTTTCTTAGAACACTTTAACCTTCTAACTCTCACTAGTATTAACCATTTTGGGCTTTTTTTTTACAAACTTCTTAAAAGCTAAGTTAAAGGGGAGGTCAAGGGTTAAAACCTCCCACAAAAATATTTTCCGGAAAATTTCACTAAGCGTCACCGAAGACAAGTAGCCTCTAGGAGTTAAAGGTAACACATAAAACAACGAAATTAAAATATCAAAATGGGATCTACATAAGTTTAAATTTAAGGGTATTATTTAAGTACTTTGAGCTAAATTTTGAAAAATTATTTTTTTTTTTTTAAATGATCGAAGTTATTAAAATTCTGATTTTAAAATTTTACTTCCGGTTTGGTGCATAAAAAAAATTTTAATTTCCGGTCTGATTCCATAATTGAAAAGAATAGTAAATTTTCTATTTAAACTACCACGTTCAATATTTTATTGTAAATTTGCATAATTCTAAAAATCACTTTTGAAAAATTCATATTTCAATTACGTCAATTCTTTAAAAGCCCATAACTTGGCAAATGAACTTCATACAAAAAAAAAAATTGTGTGTCTACATTCATATTTTCTACAGGTTCAATTAAGCCGAATTTCAACGAATTTTAGAACCTTACTTTTTTTCGTTGTCCGCTTCACATGAATTGCCTCATATATGCTTACAAATAAATTTCTCAACACTTAATTTAGATTTTTTTTTGTGTGTTATCTTTAACTTCTAATTATTATTATTATTGGGGTAGCGCACTGCGACCTTTAAGATCCATTGTGCCCCTTCGTGAACTCATAGTATTTCCATAAGTCCAGCCTCCAGTATAAATTCTAGTATGGATCCTACTTCTATGGAGTTGAGATTATCATCTGGTATTTGGTGGTTACCCAGATTTCTTTTACGAATATGCATAAGTGCGGGGCACTGTCCTAAGATGTGCTTTGCAGATTCCTTATCTTCTCTAATTCCCAGTTTTTTTAGGTGATAGTTCAACCTACAATGACCTGTTAGAATTCCAGTAATGATTCTAAGACCATTCTTTGACAAATTCATACATTCGTTAAAGCGTTTTAGGTTATAGGTTCCTAATAGTGCTTTCGAATGCTCTAATCCTGGTCTATGTTCCCAGTATAATTTCCTTTGATTTTCTTCTTCTTTCTTAATTAGTATATAGAGTGTTCCTTTACCTATTCCACAGAATGGCTCTGGACCTACGAAAATAGTTGATGCTCCTTTCTTTGCTAGTTTATCCGCAGATTAATTTCCTTTAATCCCAATATGACCCGGAACCCAAAGGATCCAAACCCGATTTTAGACCTAAGCGTATTTAATTTATCAAGGCACTCCATCACCAGTTTTGAGGTAACCTGGCGAGACTTAAGTGCATTGGATCGTTGCGCTTGAGATTAAATTATGCACACCTATCAATTGCTTATATTTCCGCTTGAAAGATACTGGTGGTACCTACCTATGGGCTCAGAGTATTTTATCTTCGGCCCAGATGTCTTTGGAGACCCTTAATGAAATTTTCTGGTGAATATTTTTGTGGATAATTTAACCCTTTACCTCCCCTAAAACCTAGCTTTTAAGGAGTTTTTAATAAAAGGACCCAAAATGACCTATACTGGTGGAAGCTAGAGGGTTAAAGTGTTCTAAGGAAATATTCCTCGGAAAATTTTAATATGGGTCGTCCAAGACAAGAACCACCTTAAGCAAAACTTTGTATATGATTTTTCTCATTGTTTGATTCTATTTTTGGCCAAAAAATCAAAATTTCAAACCACTGTATGCATGTCAATAGACAAGCGGTGACTTGCTGGCTGTACTTCTCAATGCTTCAATGATCTAGAGTTCAGCAATTATTTGGAATTTCATAAGCGTGTTCGTATAAATTATTTTTTTCAAAACTTTCACCACGTATAGTTGCATGCTTTTTTTTTTTCAATCGCTCGTTTCCACGTTCAGAGCGCTGTCATTGATTTATTTTGCCCGTGATTGGAAATTTTTCTTCTTGGTCTTACAGTTTTATGCCGAATACAAACAGCGAAGTGAAAGTTCTTTACTTCAGAAAATTTCACTTGCCAGTCAAAAACAAATGGAATGTTTCTGAGTTTTTCTGTTTACTAGTTAAAGCTTCAATAAAGCTAATATAGGACTCGTTTTTTTCTCATTGTGTAAAAACTAATTTTAAACAAAAATTTTCTGAATAAGCACGCTGCTGAGTGTGTGACTTTATCAAACGATAGGAATTAAATTATACTTTAAGAGCTGTAGAATCCTGTATGCTCAAATTCATCTACTTTTATAATTAAAAAAATATAAAAATAATAAAATAGAGCAATTTAATTGATTAAATTTGTATCTCACGTGATGTCAAGCGAAACGTGAGAGTATTTCATATACAGCATATTTACCGTATACTTATAAAACTTATTATAGGATCACCTTTAGCCGTATTCCATTTTGCCGCAGTGCCAACGCACATTTCAGGATTAAAGTCAATAATTTTTTTTTTTCGTTTATGGAATGGCATAAAATGATGGTGGCATCAAATGGTGGTAAAATGTAATATTATTATGCAGCATAGCATTAAGACTGCGCAATGCGACAGAGAAGGTTACATTTTTTTACGTATATATAAGACAAGGACGAGTATGTGATGTTGGGAGTAAGTGTCAAAATAACATTTGGTCATACTCCAAAGGATTTTGTAGAGAGTAAGCTTCAAAATATGTTTTGATTCTATGAATATGAGTAGTAAAAAAATAAGCAAAAATTATCTCAATAATAATAAAAATAAATGACTTAAGAGCAACTGACGACAAGAGAAAATAAAAGAAATGCTGACATACTAACAGAAAACAAAAATAAAATGAAATAAAAATAAAAACACCCGTACTTTAGTATTTTTTATTACTTTCTAGTATGTAGAAGTATGCAACAAAAATAGAAATAGTGAGTTAAGCTTCAAATCAAAGCTAAATGAAGGAAATAACGCGCTGATAATAACCGCAATTACGGATCAGCAGCAACAGCATAAACGTGCATAACTAAACACATTTTCAATACCACGACGAGAGTATGTAACAATTTTTGAGCGTTCAAGCGCCAAATCAATGGGATAAAATAATAGCAAAATGTTTTTTTTTCCCCCCCCGAATGGGGAATGAAGTTCACATTACAGTATATGAAATACGATTAAGCGATTACGTACTCGACTGTGTTACTCAGCCCAAAACTTTTGGTAAAAGATTATCAGCACAAAGAATGTGAGAACGCAAATTGTGTGAGACGGCGACTTTTTCTTTGGAATTTCTGGCTGCATGAATGAATTTTACTAAGCATTTGTGTATTTTTTTCTGTTTTTTTTCTATTTGAATTCTTGCATATAAATAATCGATAGCAATGATGAAGGTAATCAGATGAAGGAATTCAATATGATAGAAAAAAGGAGCGAAGGTGAACGTGAAAGTGAAAGGTACCATATAGTACTTGAATGTTTAAAAAACAATTGAGGCAAAGCATTAAAGCGGTGCTATTGTACTTTGAATTTTAAATTTAATCTTGCTTCAGTGTAAGCAAAAATTAATTTATTTAAATTTCTAAATATAGTAAAGTTAGTAACTACTTTTGTATGTATACACAATTTAATTCCGCTTAAAATAAAATTCAAAGAATTATCAACTTAATCACAATCCAACTAACTTTGCTTTTAATATCTTAAGTTCAATAGCTATGAGAAACTGTTCTTGAATTGTTGGAGCAGATAAAAAATTCAACAGATAACAGATTCATGGTTCGCGTTATGAGCGTAATGTAGGTAGGTATGTTTGTCTATCAGACATTTTTGCTTAACTGACAGCAACTTTCATTATCTTCTTCGCAGTAGAATTTACGCAATTGCGATCTTTTTTTTTAGTAGTTCTCTTCTTTCACAAAAATAAAATACTTTCATAAAAACAATAAGAGCATAAACTTCGCTGTAAAGAACTTAATCTAGGAAAAGGAGTTTTTTTATAAATTTATTAATTTAATATGGCAGTGTGTTTCCAATTCCACTTATCTATGATAATCTTGAATAATATAATAAGCAAATACAATTAAATTTTTTTTCTTCTAAGTATTTTTCGTTGTTCTAACTCAATCTACAAATTTGTTATTTCATACATATCTTTTTATAATATTTTTTAATTAAGACAGCATCTTTAAGTTTTCTGTTTTAATTACGAACACTTAACCTCACCGCTATACGAACGTTTCCTCTCCTCAACTTCTCCTTAATCTCTATCTAATTGCTTCAATGTTTTAATTATGCTACGACACATAAACTTCATTATTCACCTTCATTTTATTTTTTGTTTTTTTTTTTGCCTGCTCGCTTGCTTCATTAGAACGAACGAAAAACGTTCATCAAGCGCTTACATAAATATTTACAAAATAAACAAATTACATGGCTACAAAATATTTAAGACAAGTTAAGTGAACAATATGATTTTGTGTTTTTCTTAAGTTGGCTGGTGGAACACTCAAATACACATTCATACATGAAAACTTTGCTTAACTTTTAATTAAGTTATCACATTTATACACGAGTATACACTACCTACAATTTGAGTAACTGATAACAGGAGACAAAAACAAATAAAAAACAACCGGCAAGTTTCCATATCTAAATGTCTTTAGATACTTGCATACATAGTCGTATACGTATAAGTAAAAGTATTAGTTTTTGCTATTAATGTTAATTAATAAAGTTTGTTTGGGGGTCACCCAAAGTACTCCTGCACTCATAAATAGATACTAAGATTTCTTTATATAAAAATTATAATTTTATATGCTTCCTTTAAGAAAATTATGAAATGGAATAGTGCATAGAATTCAAATAATTGTCTTAAGTTCAATCGAATTTTATTTACACAAACATATGCTCTTTAATTAAAACACACACACACAAATATACACACTTAAACGCTTGTATGCCAGTGCATACATAAACTAAAATTTATATTTTAGAGCACATAATTTTTTGCCATGATTTATGACCAAAGTTTAAATTTCATTAGCACCGCGAAACTATTTTTCATTTTCACATTTTCCTAGCAAACACTGAATTCATTCATTTGTGAAGGGCAGAAATAATCATCAAAAATATTGGCAAATATTGAAATGCTAAAATTTTCAAAAAAAATTCTGAATGAGGCAAATGAGCCACGCTCTTTGAGTATTTTTGAGGATTTTAAAATTCCGAAAGATTTTTTTACTTATTTTCCACGAAGCCTTTATCCTATATCTGCACAAAGGATAACACATTTTAGTTTAAATAAATATGTAAAAGAGAAAAAAATATTCTAAATATTACATTTAGGTTTAGAATAATATTATAATTAATATTCAGCAATGCAGTAATGCAATTCAATTCAGGAATCTAATCATGCGTTTCTTCGAATTGTAATTACATTTTTATAACTACATAAGCTGATCACATATTTTAAAAATAATTTTTAAATATGCTATAAAAAATATAAAAAATTTGAAACAGTTGCTGACATATTTCAAGCATAGATCTGTCAGACCTTATCTTTTTAAGGACAAGCAGACTGTGCTTGCTTCATTGCATCAGTACACAAATATTCTGGAAGTTACGAATGTAGAACTTGGCAGACGGTAGCACAGCGGTCATCCATGCTTGAACTTTCAAACGCGTTTTTCTCAAAACCATGTTTTTGAAACCGAGATAATGAAAAAATTCTTGAGATATTAATATGAGCTTTTTATTAATTAAAAGTAATTAAATTACCTTGAAGACATCCTAACATTATTTTAAAAAAAAGATATAAACAAACAAAATGTGCGAACTTTATTTGTTTTTTTCCCCCAAATCGTGAATTTTTCAATCTTTTATAAAAAATTTACAAAAAGTACTGGATTTCGCGTTTTATACTAGGCGACCCCCTTAACTGCTTTTTGAATACTGACCCAAACGTTGTAAGTCTGCGGAATTTCTGGGCCAATTAGTCCAGACCTTAAAGAATCTTTTTGCAACAGAAATGTTCTCTTTTTCAGTATTGCTTGCGGTCAGCTACATTTTCTTCGGTTAAGAGCGGCTTAACGGGTCTTACATAGACGTGCTAACCCCAGAGGCAGCTTTTGATGTATCATAAAACGGTGGATCGCCTCACTTTTTTCCTTTCGCGCTAGCATGGTTTTGCGACGCATTCAGTTGTTTGGTTAAGGTCCTTGGTCCTATACGAAGTGTCCTTTTTACCCATATCGCAAATTCTTCACTTCATCTCCTATGTCAGTAGTGTTCATCGACCACAACTTGGTTAATCAGCTACGTCCTCATCAACACTATTAGCGCATTTAATTACAGTAGGTCTGGAAACCTGAAGCTGCCTGCTGATTTTAGGATTTGACATTCCAATGCTTAAAGTTCTTATTGTTATAAGCCGTTGTATTCTATGGTTTAAACCACTTTAGGAAATAAAAGAAGGAATATTTTTAAAAATGTTCACTTTTAAGCTCAATTTGAGTAAAAAGGAGTGCTTATGTTAGTAACTCACAAACAATAACGTGCCATCATTTTGAAAAATTCCCAACATTTTTTATTATAAAAACCATCACTCTTTTCAAAATTAAACATGGTTGTAAAGTACCTCTTTTTACCTTTTAGAAAATTTCGCTCGTAATTGAGATTTATGAAATTATTGGCTTTATTTTCACTTTCAAGACTCACCACCAACAGAATATTCGCTACTGCATGTTTAAATGTATACAGGCTGTAGTTTATGTAACACAAATTGTTAAAAAGATGGAAAATCCGTTTTACATGCAGCGAAACATAATGCGTCTAGCCTCAAAGCTGAATGAATATCAAAAACAGGTGTAAAGAAACTTTTGGACCACGCTGTATATATAATGATATATCGTTTATATGTCAATATTAGGCTACCAAGCTGCATCAGAAAACATGGAACTTTTGGAAAAGATAAACCACTGTACAGCGTTACAATTTAAATAGAGAGCAAGCATGCAATATTTGCAAAAAACAAACTTATTTAGCGAAATCCGCGAAACATTAAAAAACGTTTGCAACTAGATTAAACTGTCTGAGGGTCGTGCGTTGCGATCCTGAGAATTCGTTATTGGGTGCGTTTCCCGGACGTAAAATCAGAAAAGCTGATTTCAAAGAGATTAATCAAAAACCAGTAATCAGTGCTTGCATCTTAGAAACGGCATGATGCATTAATTGTAAAATTTTTTAAAATCTTTAAATTCTCAATTGTGAAATGTTTTAACTTACTTCCAATAATGATATGATTACAAAAATGGCGTCAAACAAAATGGTGGAAACAGCTTTGCTAATCAGAAACATTTAGCGACGCGTTTCTAACATACTCTGAAATCAGCTTTTATGATTTTACGTTCGCGAAACGCATCCATTGTAATATTTTTGTTTTTGTTTTGATTTTTGTGCAGATTTCATCTTTATACTTTTTTTGTCATTGTTATACTTTTATTGTCTTTGAAGACAAGTAAAAAACCTAGGTGCAAAAATTGTTCGTAAAATCTTTTTTTATAAAATATGTTTATAAAAAACAAGAGAATATGAAAATAAAAAAATTGGAGAAAAAGGGTTATCCATTGGTTGGCTACAGCCCCGTGGTTATGTTTTTTTTTTTAACATTTCATATAAACAAACATATACAAAGGTAATGTTAGTCTGATTCGAACAACTACGAGTAAATACTCGATACTTTTTTCGAGTACTGAGTACTTTTTGTACTCGAGTACCCACCTAAGGGGCATCGAGTACATTGTACCAGTATTTACTCGCTGTTTGCTTCTACAACACTGTTTAAGAAAATGTTCCATTGTCTGCTTTTAGACGAGGAAACTTTTTTCAAGTAAAAATGTGTATTACTCTGTAAAATGATGTTTGTTACACTGTGCGACAAATATCATGCCATTGTATGGGGCATGAATAACGCTCGTATCTATACAGTTTTTCGCGGTAGTATACCGCTTTTTCAACTCCAAAACTGCATACCTCCTTTTTTACCAAAATACCGCGTTTATACTAAAAAAAAATATAAAATTTTTGAACGCTACGAAATTTAAATTTATCAATAACAATGCAAAACGTCTGAGAGAACAATGGCAACTCGGTGGCTCGTTGCAAGTATACCTTTGAAAGAACTGGAATCATTGAATGCGATTCTTATCGTCAAATGTGACTTGAAATATCCATGCGTTTATTTCTATAAATACCTCATAGCAAAGGCGGAATCGCTTCGTCAAATTTCTTCAAAGCACAAATTCAATACAACTACAACAGGAGATATGAAAATGGAGAACGAAGACGATTTAAATGATGGATAAAGTTAATTGAAAAAAATTGATACCGCGAAATATAGTTTTTTTCAAATCGATTTAAAGTTTTTTAAAAATTTTTGGTAGAAATATACAGTTTTTGGTCCGTAAAAAGATATGAGATGATGTTCTAACCAAAGTTTAAATTTTTTTAATGAGCACGTGAAGTTTTAGGGATTCAGGTCAATTCCCCAATTGACTCCAAGTGACTCCAATTGACTGCAAATTCTAATTGACTCCAAATGACTGCATTTGAGTTCAAGGGTATTTAAGTGACTCCAAGTGACTTCAAAGTAGTTATGATTTGTGAGTCATAAGATTTGCAGTCTCATGATTAAAAAAAATTGCATTCCCTTGACTCTAACAAAGACATTTCTAAATAAATAACCGGCGACTCCAAAAATACTTCCAACTGCATTTTTTATTTTGAAGTCAAATATGTTATTCAGTAACTGCAATCATGAATTATCGGTTATTAACTGTGACTTCAAGGTATTGCAATTAAATTGGCATTATTTTACAGCTCTGATCGATACTTCTCACCGATACTTTCAATGAGTACTGGTATAGAGTACATGCCGGTATCGGAAATTTGGTGTCACGGGCATGAAAAGGTTATGAAAGAGTTAACATTACCTTAAATTTCTATAAAAAAAAAACGATAAATTTTACATAACTTTAAGTCACATTTTCTTTTCTGTTCACACTCTTCAATTCAATCGATTAAAACGAAATGTTTTTATTAAATAACTAATAAGAAAATATATACCTACATATGTATGTATATTGAAGTAGAAAAGCTACATACTTACCAATTAATAAATATCCACAAAATACTCAAGCAAGAATTAATTGCAGCTTGGTTAATTTTTCGCTGTTCTATTGCCTGCTGCTGCTTCTTGCCTGATAAAAATGTGTATAAGAACTTGATGGTGATGTTTTGCTATCGATGCTGCCGACGATATTGTTGAAATTTTTTGGTTGCTGTGCTATGATGCAGAGCGTATAATTGTTGTATCAAACATAAACAACACCAAAAAACACAATAACCTACAATAATAAAATTACTTTTCGTTTTAGGCAATTGTGTGTGCAAGAATGTGTTATTTTTCTGCTTGTATCTCTGCGATAAGCCAGTGGTGGAGAGTAGAGGGAATAGCACTAGGTATAGCTCACGCTACCACAATGATGCTGGTGATGATGGAGTCAAAGGTGGTGAATAACAAAATGAATACATCAAAAATTACTAAACGACCAATAAACAAAAATTATATGGAATTGCTTCAATTTCATTTTCAACTTCTTATGTTTTTTTTTATAGACTGCAAGTTTTCACTTTTAAAATAAAACAAAATAATTTTTCTATTTTGCCAAAAAAAAAAAAAAAAATTTTAAAATGAAAAAATAGCCAAAGTTTTAAATTTTGTATTTTTGTATACTATATTAAAATGGTTTTCAATATATATATATATATTTTTTTTTTTTTTTGCTCAAAAATATTTGTTCTGTTTGTAATTAAATTGTTTTTGTTATTCTTTTCTTTTTCCGATTAAGGTCAGTTGCACACTTTATTGGAAATAAAAAAAGCACACAAAAACAAAATATACTCAATTGTTAAATTTTTCCAAAAAAAAACAAAGGAGAAAATAAAATTATTTACTGCAACGCAGTCAATTTGAGTTAATTTTAGCCTAAATATAGAAATTAAGATTGGTTTCTGTAGTAAATACTTATGTATTTTTCACTTTAGCAATTTCGAAATTTATTGTACATATTCATGTGTAGGTAGACAGGTACAATTGTACTCATACATCCCTCGATTTATACGTTTTTTTACAACTAACTATTGATATATTTTTTTTTTTTTTATCTAATTGAATTTAGTCCTGGTTTTTATCCCTATTATATAGTTTTATGATTCTTGCTTACACGTTTCAATTTAAATGATTAGTTGTGAAAGGTATCTGCCATGTAAATGGAATGAGTGGCAGATAGATTGGGAAGTTCGCATCAATTAAGGGCATTTAGTCGGATTTTTAAAAAATAAGCGCTAATAAAAAGATTAAGCTCAGTAGTTTAGCAAGAATAGTTTTTTTTTTATAGACAAATTCTGATTCAAAATTATTACGAATTCAAATTTATATGAATTTGTTGTTATATTTTGTTACTACACTAAAGGAATACGTATGGATTAACTCTTCCAAGCTAACTATTAATATTTTTTTAAAGAAATATTTCTTCTTTTTTTTTTTGTTTTTTTTTTGAGCGATTCAGCTTACGACAGCTTATTTTGAGAATAGTCATAAAATGAACCATGTGCCATTTTCAAAAGTGAATTTCATTTTACAGATTGATGAATTGAGTTGATATAAGATGATTCGTCCTACCTTTAAACCTCATTAACATTTTTGAACAAGTCTTAAAGGATAGTGAACTAGTTGTAGTAGTCAATTAACTGCTCGTTCTTTGCAGGAACATGTTTTAACAAAACAAGTTTTTTGATCTATCTCTTAAAAAAAAAACATTTGCGTTTTTTTATTCGAAAAGTAATGTAACAAAATGATATTAAATATAAATGCTTATGCTTAAGCTTCTTACTCGCAACCCCTTAAGTTAGCACTACATATTGAAAGGGAAGGATGTTTACGTTTTTATTTACAATTCCTATTTTATTTCTTAATTTCAGCAATAGAGAGTTAATTATTGAGAAAATTGTACCCCCGTAGTTTTTCTGCGGTGCACGAGTACGTAAACAAAACAAAAAATAAATTATTCATTAAGCAAAATGTGCAGTTGCAAATATTGAAACGTAATTTCGAAGAAATAATTATGATATAAAAATGAAATTATTGCAATAAGTTGCAATCAAAACAATCGACAATCCATTGAAAACCAGCCGCCAATACATTTGCATATGCAGCGACGGCGGCAGCAACAATAACAATAGAGATCTTAGCAAAACTAGATTTACATACAAAACTGACTGTGTATATCCGATACACGATACTAGATTATAGAAAGAAAAATACAAAAATTATAATAAACAATTTTCGAAAAGAATCACTATAAAAATAAACTTGAATACAAAAAAATCAAAGTGCGCTACGCTGCCATTAAAAATGATGACGACAAGAAAACAACAAAAACAGCAACAATAATGTACTCGTAATAATACAACAGAACAAATATGATTCTTTCGCACTAAAAAAAAAAACAGAAAACATCATATTTCATTTTAAAATTTGTTCAATTTGTGTTTTTACTTTTATTTTTTCATTAACAAACTATTTCTTTTTTAATGTTTCTTCTTTTCTTATTAATTTCTTGCACATTGAAATGCTATATATTTTTTAATATATATATTATTAAATTTTTGCAAATTACGGATATATGAATATTTATTAATTATGCACTAATTAATTCACATTAAAATCACTTCTGTGCACGACGTAAAATAAACCGCGAATAAAAGAAACATTAAATACCGCCAATCAATTACAACTGCACGTTTTGAAAAGAATTCTGCTACTAGTGATGCCAGACAATTTTTTTTATTTTCCCCAAGGTCCCTAAAAAAATTTGCCACTTTTGTTGAATTAAAAAACGCAATATTTTATTAGTGTTTAACAATATAAACTAAAAATCAGAAACATCGCAATTTTTGGGAATACAATCGCAAGCTTGAAGTTCGCTTGCGTGTTGATTTATTAATCATCTAATATAAAATGCATTCAATTCAATTGCATTCGCTATCAACATGTTTATAAAAGTGTTCCATAACCGCAAGACAGTGGAAAATTGGAAATTATACATGAAGCCACTCCTTGCTCTCAATGACCTTTCTTAAATCTAAAGCTGGTGTTACTGATGGTGGTTATCTATGCATAACGTCATGATACAGAATTTTGCAAACAAAACTAGTTGGGTAATCTCTGAAAACGGATACTGAGTTTAGTAGTGCCTGCACTTCATTACTTGAAGTGCTAATTGATTAAGATGATTAATGTGGCTCATTCAAGTTGGAAGTTTTCCAATTGAGAAATATGTACTTTGTAATTACAACCGGATAATTATTTTATATTAAATTTTTCCTTTTTTGTGAACTGGAAAACTTTCTTCAATCTGGCAACAGTATCTGCAATTTAATTTGATATTTTTGCATCTGTTCTTGACGAGACAAAACAGCTGTTTGTTTGATCTGTCACATCGTTTTATCTTTTCGTGAATTCGTATAAGCACAGAGCTGTTATAATATTTCTTTGCACATGATGGTTTTTAGATACCCAAAAATTTCGTTTCATTTCCACAATTTTTTGTTTTTATCATTTTTCAGTAAACATTTCATTATAACCTTTTAGTATATTTTGCTGATGCACATTAATATAAATAGTTCTGGTTTTATTAAAAATAAAATGAAAATATATCAAAATGTTTTGATCGTTCACAAAATTTTACGAGATTTTAATATGTATTTGTATGAAGTTATAGATCAGCGGTTCCAAAGCTATATTCCGCGGAACACTGGTGTTCCGTTAAAGATACAGGCGCATAGTCATAGTCAAAATTAAAGTGTACATTATCTAAACAATACTTTAATGCCATGAGAACTGCATGACATTAAAGTGTTCAGTTAAAGCACACTTTATTATTGACTATGGCTATTCGACAAACAAGTGATCCGCGTAAAAATCAAATTTATCTCGAGAAAAAAAATTATTTTTTATTTATGATTTTATTCGTTCTTCGATCAGGCTAAAACTTAGTTACCATACCAAATTTGAACAAGATCAGCTTAAAACTCGCCTAGTAGGAATTTTGACCTTTTGCGTTCAGAAAATTTTGTCCAACACGTTATCGGCAGAGTTTTATTCAACCCTTTGAAAAAAGAAACAAAATCAAAAATGTTTTTTTTAGGATCAAAAGAAAGCTCAGATGTTTTCCCTTGAGAACTTTGAGGTCCAAAAGTGAGCTGAGACTTGCTTATCTATCAAAATGAATGAATGAGACGAATGACCCGAACATACAAGAACTCAGCTTTCAAAAATAAAAAAGTCTGGTTTTATTAAACACTTTATTATTTAATCAAAATTATTAATTGTTTTATTTCCTTAGTGCTTTTAATTACTTAAAAATAAAATCGATTAACTCATTGTTTTTTCTGTTAACTTAATAAGAAAATTCGCGTCGTCGATTCGACGAAAAAGTGCCGTCTAGGGTTAAATGAATATACATAATTGAATTAAATTAGCTTGTTTTATTATTTTCCTGTATGTATGATTGAATTTCGGAAATATATACTATTTGTTTTATTTATAACTCTTATATGTATGAATATTTTCAAAAACACAACCTTATTACAAGGTGTTCCTCGATCCGAAAAATTTGCGTACCGCTGTTCTGATAATTGTTTCTTTGCTATAGACTAACTTCAAATAGATAACAATGTGCAACAATTTTAGGGTCATGGAATCTAACGGAGAAGCAACTTGCAGAGGTCGATAGTACTGGTCTAGAGTAACAAAACCCTAAGAAGGTTCTAAAAAAAAGCTCAAAGTTGTGATATTTTAGTGTGTTTTTCAATTCTATTTAAACTCTAAACTCTATTAAATTCTATATATTTTTGTTTATAGTATTACTGCTTATTTTTTACAAAAGTCATGTAATGTTTAAACTTCTTAATATTTAAACTACTAAAACTTCTTAATATGTAAAACTAATGTTAAAATTGTTAATATTATTTGTTGTTTCGCTGAAGAAAACAGTAAAAAATATCAAATATCATTCGCCTAATGATTTATAAAAAATAATTTTTTGAAAAGATTTTGAGAATCTGAGCTTAAAAATTTCAAACTTTTAATTGAATCCAAATAAAATGGAAAAATATTGGCAGCACTTATTTAAACAAATATTTTTGATCACAGTTCGTTTAGTTAGTGAAATAGGCAAATGAAGTTTTTTCAACAACGTTAACTACGTTTTCCAACAAAGTAATAATATATCGAGATTAACACTATTCTAAATTAAACTTTCATTATTTAAGCCAAGAAAATTGTTAAACTTTCCAATGACAATTCCAACCTTAATTATATTTAGCCTTTGAAAGTTTATCAAGAGTTCACTAAATTATATTTTCAAATAAATATTATGGTAAACATAACTTTTTAAGCCAATGTAAAAAACAATTCTACTAAAGTGACGAACTAGTTCTTTATGCCTTCTTTCTTTAATTGATTTAGATATATGTACTTGTAATTTTAGCAAATTTTTCCAGAAAGTAGCAAAAACACTTGCATATGAACATAAAGTATTGAAATGTTTTAAGTGTTTTTGGCTAAAGTATAACTAAACACAACAAAAAAAAGTTGGTCCTAAACATGGTTCCTTGATTGGATATGAAACCAAAACGTATTATATATGTGAAATGAATTATAAAACAAATACTGGAGTAGTTCATCCACTTTTTTTTTATATTTTTTTTTTTTAATTACGAAAAAAAAAAAATGTTTTTTTTTATGTTGTCAATGTTTCATAATATATCTTAAATTTTATTCATATTATTTTAAAAAATTTTTTAAATTTTCAATTTACAATTTATTTTAAATTAGTTACAATTACTGTTTGGTAATATTTGTTCAACTTTTTCCAAAAAATTGGCACTGTTTTTTTTAATTACAAATGAGTTTAAAAGCTTTTTGTATTAGTATTTTCTAAATTTTTTACGAATATTTTAAAAATCAACGACCGTTCAGAAGCACAGCTCGAAAGGAACTATTTCGAAATAGGTTTTACATACATGGATAGAGCTCAAATGTGTTCCGTGCATTTGCATATGCTTCCAAAAGACAAGGAGGCATGCGCATGTGCAGGATTGAAGGTAAAGAATATAAACAAAAGCAACAATGTATTACATTTCCGTTACTGAAAGTATTGCAGGAAAATTTCCTTATTTAATAATAAACAAATAAAATAACAGATTACGTTATAAAAATTTGTTTTAGCGTTAATATATCAAATTTTGTCAAAATATTTTTAAGTATATAACGTTATGCTGTCATATTTTAATACCGAACTTGGTTATTTATACTCCTGCCGCGGCACTTTCACTCTCTTTTTCAATTTTTCTCGGTTTTTCTCTCTCTCTCTCTCTCTCTCTCTCTCTTTGCGCATTGAAATCGAAAGTATATAAAAATAAAATGTACATATAAATAAATAAAGGAATATACCAGTACGTAAGTATGTAGACACATTGGAGCACATGATACTAAAAGCACGTGCGTTTTATTTCGACCATGTGTATGTGCATATACCATGACCTAGCTTAACCTCAGACAAATTAGACTCGTTTTTATGCAATTTCGAAGTTGTAAAAATCAATTTAAATTGCATAATTTAATAATTGCTTTGTTTTGTTATGAAATGATTTAATTTCTCAATACGAAACTTGCTATCTTTGAATAAAAGATAAAGATACCCTTAAAAGTTGTCCGTTATTGACGGCCTTAAGTTTATTGTATTTACTGATACTGGCATTTACATATATGGGTACATATTGATGACGTCATTGTATACCAAGGTTACTATTTAACACACAGACTACACGGTCATAAAATTGTATGTTTATATGACATTGTTTTAATTCCAGAAGTATGTATTAAAGTTTTTATTACTTGAATTTGTCTTGTGTTTACAGGTTACAAGTTTAAGTACGTTGGCCTGATACTTAATAATTAAAAATTTGATAAGCACAGGTTGCTAGACTGCCCATTAAAATACCTGTGAGAAAAAAGTTATGCTACAACAACTAAGCAGCGCGCCAGGTTACCCCACATCATTAATTTAGAGAAACTATATATAGTGGTTCCCGCAGCATAGTGGTTAGTATACTGAACTGCTTCACAGCCATTGTTAGCCATTGTTAGCCATTGTCAAAAATTAAAAAATAGAAAATGAAAATTTGTTTACATGGCACCACCTTCTGCCTGGCAAGAACAAACTTCTAAGAGTAAAAATTTGCCAAGAAAAGGTTTTTACTTCATCAAATTCAAATATAACTCACCAAACATTAAAAGATATTAAAAACTCGATCTACGTCCTCCATTGCGTGTTGCAACATAAAGAAAGAAGATACATATGTGTAGCAAAAAAAGCTTTTCTCGCTAGTTTTGCAAACTTTGAAAACAGGTTAATTTTAGGGCTAATTATTAAATTTTGTGAGATAAAACTACGTTTGCCTTATACTATACTCACTTCATAGGTGAGGTGTTATAACCAAGGTGAATTTATACCAGGTGAAGTTACCAACAACTTATTCTTCCTTCGTCGTCAAAATTATTGGTTACTTTTGATTGTTTGTTTACGATTTTTCTTCATTGTGATGCATGCCGCCACAATGAACGCAACAAAAAAGATGTGCTGTTATTGTTTTGTTGTTCGGCTGATTTTGACATTTTAGGGTATCTGACGCAACAACAAAGTTATGTTGTTTTTGCCAAGGTGAAATTATTGTAATTCGCTATCACCATATACATGATTTCACCATGGTTATAACATTTGAAACAAATGTTTTCGAGGCTTATATCTAACTATATTCGAAACTAATCAATCCATTTCCTACTGGATTGCCTTATTATGCCTAACAATTCCTCTCAAACTGTGAATGAATTGATTGTGGATGCTATTGTGAATTGTTATAAATATTGACAATTCTCAACAAACAACGACGCTAGAAATATCATTTCCTAAAGGCATTTCATAAGTTTGTAAAATAAGCGCGTCTTAAAATTTAAAAAACTCAAAAAAATATAAAGGTGTATAAAAATACAAATACTTTGTATATAATTGGATAAATGTTACATACAAACTCGTTATATCTTACATGAGCAGAAAATCAAATAAAAATCAATAAAAAAGTTCCTTGAAGGATACAACTTGTCAATGTAAAACGCCCATTTTATTTGCGTAGGCAGTGGATTAAAAATGTCAGATGAAGAAGAATCCATGTCCGAAGGGTTTTCCGCAAGGTAAATAAGAAGCAATAACCGTAAAATAAGTACAATTTTTTATGGATTTTTATTTGTAGTGAAGAGGAATGGAAACCAAGCAAAGATGTTCGAGGTGGCGAATCTTCTGATGATGATGATAGCGATTTTGAAGATTCACCTTTAGGTGGATCAGGTAACAATAGTGTTGGCGGGAGAGGAGCATCAACGAGTGCAGCAGCTAAAAAAAAGTAAATTTTGTACATATTTGTATCACATAGAAATATTTTATTTTTGCCTTTTAGAGGAGAACCGAAAAGTCGCAGCGCTTCGAAGGCAGCATCAACAAAGAAGCGCAAATCAATAGGTCAGTCATTGCGTGCTAAACTTTACAATAAATATCGACCGCCACCAAAAACGTTTACTTCACCTGGTGGTGGCGGGAGTAATTCACCTTCAGCATCTACTTCGCGTACGGCCTCAAAAAACGCCAAAACGCCCAATGAAAGTAGCGAACAGCATGACAACGAGAACTCTAGCAGTGATTCCAGCGTTGAGGATTACCTTGTTAATCCAGCTGAACTTGATTTCCGTTCAAGTTTCTTCAATGTCGATGGTGATGGGAGCGCAGCGATATCTAAAGAAAGTTCGCCAACTCCTATTTTCGATTGTAATGCGGGCTTGACGAATCTTTCAGATTCTGGATCTGAGGATAACAACGAGTCTAGCGCCGAAGAGCAAAACGCCGCCGATTCGAAGGCATTTGATTTTCGAAATTTATTAGAGAAAGCCAATAGTTTGGAACGTGCTAAAGAAACTATAGCAAAACGTGCTGCCGAAAGAAAAACTCAGGCAAAAAATTCATCGAAAAATAACACTGTAACTATGGATGTCAACTCGCTACTTGCATTGGGCGAAAAGCAAAATCACTCTGCAAATACGCAGGTGATGGAGGAGGAAGAAAAAAAGAAAATGAATACAGAGCTTGTAGAACGTGGTCCGCAAAAATTAAATAAAACAAAATCAACGCGTATCAAGCGGCACACTAAAACACGACCTGCTTCCACAGTAGTCGCTGGCGACACAGATGATTCCGATTGGGAAGAAGTAGCAGGTAGGAAACGCAAGTAGTTTCTATTTAAACTAACTACATATGTATGTACATGGTGAAGGGTAAAATTTAAAAATGCATTCAAACACCACACTGGATTGTTGTTACTACTCGTTATATAAAACTAATACTACTTGAATGATCGTAATTGCGCTTCCAATTGTTCAAATGAGACTGCTGTATAGGTTTGTGGCATTTTGGTTTTTCTTTGTGTGCAAAGATCAACCAAAATATATCAAAATATGCTGAAGACGAAAGGCTTCATATTATTAGTTCACATTAACTAGTATTAGTTGAACTAATTGGTAAACAAAAATATTTTCGTTCCACAAAGTTATATGTGTATATAAGGATTAGACATTTCGTCAGAAGACAGAAGCTTTGCATGTTAAAAACTATGGGTAATAATGCTATACTATATATGATTCACATTTCCTTCTTTAAAATATTTATAATGTGAAAACTATAATATGCATATCTTCTAAACTAGATTTTTTCTTTTGTTTTTCAATTATTTGTAAATCACGTGTATTAGTTAGAATTCAAATTTATTCATTGATTCATCCTTATTCTCTACTATTATTTTCGAATAATATTCTAATTATTCCTAGCAAAGTTCGCACAGTATGCAATTTTAGAAATTCTTAAATAATCAACGCGAAACTGTATAGATTAACACAAATTGTAATCAGCACAAACTTTTTGCTTCCAGCTTCCTTAACTACAGGAAAAATCAAACTGATTTTGTCTGTTTATCGTAATTTATATAAATAAAAATGTAAGTGTTCGTTTATTTAAAACCGCAAATCACCGAAAGTTTTTCACCGATGACTTCGAAATTTTTTACATAACATTGCAATCGAATACGATAATATATCTATATCTATATAAATAAAAATATAAATAGGTAAAAAGTTTTTACTAAAAACATGTTTTTTTTTAAAACAGTGCCATTTGTTGGTCGTAAAAGCAACACTTTCCTATTTAACCAGACTGAGTCACAAAAACGCGTGACCGAGTCCAGCTAGTAAGAAATAAAATGAATGTTAAAAAAAATGAGTTTAATGTAAATCGTGTACTTGCTTTAAAAAAATCTTCGGAGCTAGACTCTTCAATCCGTGACGCATTTATCAGAATCTGACTAAACGTCATTAACATTCCGTAAAAATAAAAATACTTGAGGGATTAATAATAATTAATAATAATAATAGATTAATCAGTTTCTTGGTAGATTAAATGTACAATTAATCGATTAATTATGATGAATAAGAATAAATCTGATTATATATTCTTTTAATTAAGATTATTATTATTGTTATGGAATGCACTGCGACCCATAATATTTACTGTGCCCTTTCATGGACTTGCAGTACTTCCGTAAGTATCTTCCTTCTATGAAGTACAGATTGGGGTCTGTTGTTTGCTGTCCACCCAGATAATATAAATATTGTAACTTTTTATTGCATGCAATATTTTTTTCTTGTTTGAGATTATCCAAAGGTTTCTATGTGTAGATATGTGTGTGTGTGCGTTTACAAAAAGCACAATTCGTATTCGTATATGTGTTTTAAAAAGCATTCAGAGCACTTAAAGTCCTATTTACTAAGTTTCATAAATACATATACATTGCTGTATGTTTAAAACAGAAGATGTTGTGCATTTTAAATTAAGCAAACAATATTTTAAATTATAGCATAATGTTAATAGTTTGTAAATGAAACGCAAATTTATATGCATACTTATGATTGCAATTGACAAACTGAACTGATTGTTAACGAATTTACTTTAAAAGCAAACATGAAAATCAAACATAAAAAAGTATACTCAAAAGACGTAAAATCAGTAAAAAAAAAAAAAAAAAATCAAAAATCGTAAATGGTGCAAGAAATAAATAACAAAACTTAAATAAACAAATTATAATAAACTGCATTTTAGCAACTTTTAAATTATCAAAATATATTTTAGCAGAAATTAAGCAAAGTTTATTGTTTTAGTGTAGAAAAAACAAAGAAAGAAGTAAAAAAAAATTAATTAAATGTTGATTTAAATGTAGTTAAATGAAAACACATTTTTTTCAAAAATCCACTCACAAAAGTATAGTAAAAAAATATATACATAGTAAAATAAATAAATGCAGAAATTTATGCAAATAAATAAAAATGTTATTAATAAAACAAAAACAAGACCTAAAACACTTGTGTTTGCTTGCATCCACTAATACCAATCACACTTCATTAATCTATCATTACAAACTAGGGCTGTTAATCGATTAATCAGTATTTTAAATTAACCACAATCAATCGAATTCAGTTTCTTAGTAAACTTATTTTTAGAATGAATAGAATTCGGGCAAATTAAAAAAAAAAAACGAAATGAACTTAGACTGAACGATAAATCGATAGTTATTAATTTAATAATAATAAGTTTTTTGTTCAATCTAAAACCTCATTAATTGCCAAGCTAAAAATTCGGTAAACATCAAATTAAATTTTATATTAAAAAAAAATAAAATTAAGCTTTTTGGACTGAACGATTAATCCAGTTTAATTAATAATATTTATGATAAATCGATTGTTCAGAATTCGAGCGCGATTAATCTAACCGTACAGCCCTATTCCATAAACTTTATGGTAACAAGAACAAATAAGTTTGTGGCTTTATCTTCAGTGACTTCATTTAATATGAAGCATCATTTCATATTTTCTTTAAGTAGTTTTGTAGCGCTGCTTGTGTTTAGCTTCTTCTTCTTCTTAATGTCTACTACTAATTTCTAAATAAATAAATAATAAAAAAAAAAACAACATAAATAAATACCACGTGACTTACACAAACAAATCAACTCATGCTCCTACTTCCTCCGTGTTTTCCAGATGGCGCTAATGATTCGCGCCAAGAAGACAAAAATGCAACGGTACATAGTGAAAGTCTTGAAATACACGTTGAATTACCATCTCGCCATCGCAAGAAGGACAATAAAAAACAGCAGGATTTGGAAATGGTCATCAAACGGAAATTGAATCGCGAATTAAAAGAGCGCCAGATGCTATTACATCAAACTAGCCTGCTTTGTAATATTGGACGAAGTTATTTTTATAATCGTGTCCTCAACGATACAAAATTATTGCAGGCTGCACTGAAGTTGTTACCCAGCAAGAATGTTTATCCACCAGAGCGTGGGACCGAAATCAAATATTTTCAATCGTTAGTGACTTGGTTCAAAACGGCCATCAAATTATTGTCGCCGAACTTATATCCGGAGAAGACGGCTCGAAAGAAATCACTCGTTAAAGTTGAACTACTAGAGCAGATTAAAAGTAAAGAAGCGCGCTGTAAACAAGATATGATATTCATATTTGTAATACTCATGCGTGCGATGGGATTACAATGTCGCCTGGTGGTGAATATGCAACCATTACCATTGAGGCCAGCACAATCGGATTTGCTAACAATCAAACTGAAAAGTGAAAATCTGGCGAAGAAAGCTAAAGTTGAGGAAACGAAGAGTGGTGAACAGAAGAAGGAGAACATTGTAAAAGTTAAAGAACAAAAAGAAAAGGCTGTAATGGAATTAGAAAAAGTTGAGAAAAAAGTGCCATCAAAAAAGAAAACTGAACACAATAATGAAAGCTCTGTTGCAGTTGAAGAGAAGGAGAGTTTTCCTGCAAAAACAAAAACAACAAGAGATAATAGTAAGTCGAATGAAGAAGTAAAATCAACGGGTTTTACTAAGAATCTAGAGAAAGTGCGAGTCAAAGAGAAGAGCATCGATAAAAAACTAACCCAGAACGAGAAAGGATCTAAATTAACGAAAAAACGTGAAAATATCGCTAAAGGACCGATAATAACAATCAATGAAGGCATGGAAAAATTAAAACCGAACATTCAAAACCCTCAGAAAAATAATGAAGGCGAACCCCAAAAATTTACTGCTAATATACTTTCAAAAGATATAGAATTAAATGAAGAAGAAGCGCACATGCTTCCGAAAACAAAACTATCACTTTCAAAATTGAAGCGTACACAAATGGAAGACAACAGCAGCGGCGCTGTAAAAAAGCATCCAAAGTTAATAAAACAACCAAGTCTTAGTGTGGATTTCACACCTGTAGCCAAGCGCACACGACACGCTTCCACAGATGAAAATACTTCCACTACTACCAGTGTAGGAAGCAATAATAGACCAGTAGTTGAGGTAGGTTCGCCAGTGTTACCTAAAATTATTATACAATGTGAAACCAATTTAAAAAGCAATATCACTGTTGCTGCTGCTACCAATAATGAAAAGAAATTCATCAACGTTCCACGCGAAACGCGCTCACGATCGCGTAGTAAATCACCCAAAGCTCATATATCACCAACATTTCTACAAACAGAAACATACAAGCAAAAATTCCCCGATGAACTAGTAGCAATAAAACAACAAACCAAAGAAAAACGTATTAATAAAAAAAGTCCCAATAGCAATAAAGTGAAAATTTCAACAGATTTCTTACAAAAATCATCGGAAACCAATACCGAAGCAACGACAGCAACAACTTCACGTGTTTTACGTTCACGTCAAACCAAATCAAATGAAAAAGCTCCTAAACTTAACATTCCGCAACTAGATGGTGCTGATGATGGTATTCCAGAAAATTATGTAAAAAAATCGAAGCGCCGCCCTCAGCTCAAAAAACTGCATAAGTCTTCTTCACGCAGCAAAGAAGATTCAGATGAAGATTTTGAGCCATCACCGCCAAAGAAACCGAAACAAGCGCCCCTATTGCCCAAAGATAAAAATGTAGTAACTAAAAATCGAAAAGTTCTTTCTACAGATGATGATGATTCTGGCAACGATAAAAAGCCAAGAACTAGTGCCACCGCAGGCGACATGTGGATTGAAGTATGGTCTGATGTTGAGGAACAATGGATATGCGTTGATTTATTCAAGGGAAAATTAAATTCGGTAGATGTGATAAGGGTAAGTGGAAAGATTTAGTTGATTGAAGCTTGTGCGATTAATCGAATGAAATGACTAATTTTGTTTAATCGATTAGTGGAGATTTTTGTTTAATGTAATGATTGACCATAAACAACCGATTAAAATTAGTTACCGGTGTTTTAATTAATCGAATAATCGAAAACTTCGAGTGACCGCACAATCCCAGTTTTAATAATAAACTCTATTCTCGTTTTTCTGTCGGGCCGTTGATTCTGTCACATACAATATATAGAAATCTGCATCTTCAAGTCTTGCTTATGTTTTTGCCTTCCAAAATGATTCTACTCTTAAAGATGTCACTGCACGCTATTGCGAACAATGGGCGAACACTGTACGAAAATCGCGTACCGATAAAGCTTGGCTTGAGAGTGCCATTTCCAATTATCTTGGACATCGCACAGCACGTGACATACGTGAAGATCAAGAGCTGCGTCGCATACATGAAGAGAAACCAATGCCGACCGCCATATGTGATTACAAAAATCATCCTTTATATGCATTGGAACGACACTTACTTCAGTACCAAGCAATTTATCCGCCAGACGCCCCAACTTTAGGCTTTGTACGTGGTGAGCCAGTGTATTCGCGTGATTGTGTATATACGCTGTATTCGCGTGAAATTTGGTTAAAATCGGCACGCACTGTCAAATTAGGAGAACAACCTTATAAAATTGTTCTGCGTCCTAAATGGGATAGTGTAAGCCTTCTGCCTATGCCACTAACATGTAGTGAATCAGTTTATTTATGCATTCATAATCTTTTCTGCAGATTAATCGTACTATTCTTAAGCAACAACCATTAGATACGTTCGGTTACTGGCAAACACAAGACTATGAACCGCCCACCGCGGAGAATGGCATGGTTCCGCGTAATGCTTATGGCAATGTAGAACTTTTTAAAACCTGCATGTTGCCCAAGAAAACTGTACATTTGAAGCGTAAGTTTTTGTATTTATTTTTAAACATTTTAATGCGTGTTTGACTTTAATGCTCTGCGTGTTTATGTATAGTGCCTGGTCTTAATCGCATTTGTAAAAAACTAAAAGTTGATTGTGCCAATGCTGTAATTGGCTTTGATTTTCATCAAGGTTTCTGTCATCCTGTGTATGATGGTTTTGTAGTATGCGAAGAGTTTGGTGCTCAAGTCACAGCTGCCTGGTATAAGGATCAAGCAGAACAAGATCGCAAGGACGAAGAGAAAATGGAGGCGCGCGTTTATGGGAATTGGAAGAAGTTAATACGTGGCCTTTTAATACGCGAGCGGCTCAAAAAGAAATATAATTTCTAAGAATAATGGTATTTTTTGTTTCACTTTAAAAGTTGAATTTTTTCATGTTTTTTGTTTTGTCCTCTGGTTTTTGTATTATTTTTATATATGGCTTTTTAAAAAGTTTATTATATTTTGGTGTTCAACATATTTGTTTAACTCAGTTTTTGTTTTTATCTTTTAAAAATATCAAATCTTTATATTATTTTAGTTTGTTTTTTGATAATTGCATGCAAATAAATATTTTTGAAACAAAAGGCATGTGCATTTTTAGTTCTAATTTCGATTGAGTGAAAAGAATCACTTAAACTTGTTATTTTTTTATAGTTTAAATTAACTTTATAGAAATTTTACATATTATGAGCTTGTTCATGAACACTAACACTATCCAGCAGCAATTTGAATATGAAATTCTTCGTAATCAATGAAACCATTATACCACAGAAGAATGACAGGTATCTGAATGAAAATCATAACCAACTAAAACATTGACACAATCACAATCAATGTTATCTATTAAAATGTTTAAAAATAAATGTAAAGTGCTGAGTTTTCTTGGAAAAACTAGTCTCTTTAAAATCTTCTGTATTGCCGTAGATTTTACTCTGCACCATGTCGTTCTCAGCTGTCGGCGATTCATAGATTTGATTGTAAAGAACCAACCTTTAGCGGATCCACGGGAGAAGGGAGGGGGCGACGGGGATTTATTTCCTTAGACCCGCTAATGGCTGCAGCGACTTATATGACGGCATCGTTTGTCATTCCATTTTTCCGACTTTGAATTTTTCAAACGTTCTGCTTCAGATTACTGAACTGTGCGTTTGTGCGGCGATGGAGTTTTTGAATATATGGATGCGTGATGTTTCAAGTCTTTTTTTTTAATTTGTATCTATACGTATGTGGAATTCAGTTGGTTTGATTGTTTACACATCAAATTTCCTGCGTATCCATGCACGCGATCTATATTGTTTAAAATGAGATTTGGCAATAACGTTCCCGTAATCCGTCCAGTCATCGACTGAGTAATTAATTGTGGCGATCAATAGCAAACTACATAAAATCTTACCGATTCAATCGATCACTTTAGTTAACTTTCAATTAACATTCAAAATAAGCATCTTAATCTAATCTTTAATGTATTACGTTATCCACAGAAATCAGCATCTTCGAGTTTGGCTTATGTTTTCGCCTTTCAAAATGACCTAAGCTTAAAAGATGTCACTGCACGCTATTGTCCACATTGGACAACCACTGTACGCAAATCACGCGTTGACAAGGCTTGGCTTGATACTGCCATTTCAAATTATCTTGGACATCGCACCAGGCGGGACTTACACGAAGATTTAGAGCTACGGCGCATACACGAAGAGAAACCAATGCCGACCGCAATTGGCGATTTCAAAAATCACCCACTATATGCACTGGAACGGCACCTGCTTAAATTCCAAGCAATCTATCCGCCAAATGCGCCAACTTTAGGCTTTATTCGTGGTGAAGCCGTGTATTCACGTGATTGTGTACATTCGCTGCATTCTCGTGAAATTTGGCTAAAATCAGCACGCACTGTTAAATTAGGCGAGCAACCTTATAAAATTGTGAAAGCACGTCCCAAATGGGATCGGGTAAGTTGCTGCTAGTTGTGTCACAGAAACGATTCATTTATATGCACATTTATTTTTCATATCTGTAGCTTACTCAAACTGTCATCAAAGATCAGCCATTGGAAATTTTCGGTTATTGGCAAACGCAAGACTATGAACCGCCCACCGCGGAGAATGGTATTGTGCCGCGTAATGCTTATGGTAATGTAGAACTTTTCAAAGAGTGCATGTTACCCAAGAAAACTGTGCATTTGAGGCGTAAGTTTTGTTTTATTAATTGTTTTTAAATATTTGATGAATGACTTAAATGTGTTTCTTCTCAACTTTCGCAATAGTGTCAGGTCTTAATCGCATTTGTAAGAAACTTAATATTGATTGTGCCAATGCTGTAATTGGTTTTGATTTTCATCAAGGATCTTGTCATCCTATGTTTGATGGTTTCATTGTATGCGAAGAATTTGGTGATCAAGTTACTGCTGCTTGGTATCAGGATCAAGAAGAACAGGCATGCAAAGAGCAGGACAAGTATGAGGCACGCGTTTATGGCAATTGGAAGAAGTTAATACGTGGTCTTCAAATACGCGAGCGTCTCAAGAAGAAATATAATTTTTAAACAGAATGTAAATTGTTTCACTTTTAAATTAGATGCGTATTTGTTTTTGCACTGTTTTAGCAGCTTTTTGTCAGAAGCTTATGAAATAATTCTTCAAGGTTTTTATCTACCTCTGTATTTTGTTTTCCTTTTTTTTTCTTTTCAATCATTGAATGGTAAATCTTTGTATTATTTTAAGTTATTCATTCACTTTGCACATGTTAATAAATATTTTTGATACAATAAAGTAAACAAATATTTGTTTAATTCCGAATTACGTAAAAAATGTAGAGTGAAGCAAAGTAAAGTGGAGAGAGATTCGGGTTATATGTATTATTTGATTATGAATAAGTATAAGAAATTAATCTAAATCAGGTCCTTAGTAATTTTGTTACTATTTCGAAAAATTCTATGAAATTTTGTAAACGAAATTACAGGCAACTTCACTTTCAAGTCCCAATTATATTAAAATCTTTTCTGTTCTTTTTAATTTTTCATTTTTCTTGAACTTCCCTAAAATTTGACAACGTTTTTTAAGGTTTCTGTTTAAATTCTCACATCTGGAAGCCATTAAGAACTTTAAAATCTTTTTCATTTCTTCCATTTTATAAACATGACTACGGCTTAAACAGATCAATCCAATATTGCGAAATATATTCATTTTTAATCGGCGAATAGATGGTGGCTGCCGATCTGTTTCGCTCTAACACCAATTGCCTTATCATCATCAAACCATTTCCTGCAGAAGCTTAGTCAGGATTTTTAAGATGTCTACAATCTTGAATTTTATCACATTTTTTCTTCCTTCGTATAATAAAATTCGAATGCGTTGCTGTAATTGTTGCTTTTTCATTTCAATTTACATCATTTATTATCATTTTGAATACCATAACTCGCTCACTATACATAGTATGTTTAAATTTATAAATATTTACGACATAATTGATAAATTAATTAAGCGATTTATATTCATTCCTTTCTTCTTTACATTGAAATTTTTTTATGTGTATTTAAGTGAAGAAAATGTGAAAATTCAAATAGTACAAGTACATAATAGTTATATCTTATGTGTGGATATATTTTTTAATATTAGCGTTTATGCTTATTTTAAAAGCGATTTAATTTTTTAAAATGGAATGCATAATCGTACGTACTTATGATGTATATATGTAAATTGTATGAATTATTAAGTACAATATTGTACACAAGCATGTTGGGTTGATTGAGTGATTGATAAAAAACCCAAAATATTATAATATATTATAATTTTTCTCACATAACTAAAAACTTATAAATAACCTTTAAAATAAATACCGTTATTAAATTCATTTATTTATTTAGTTCGTCATCATTTACTAAGATGGTAATATCTTCAGCTGCCATTGAACATTTTGCCCCATTTATACAACTCTCCGTGATTTATGTAATTTTGAATCAACACATTTATTAATTTGCTTCGTTCTGTATCTGTCCGTATTCTTAGCTTCTCGATGTCAGGATTCATCGTTGTAGTTTTGCCCATGTCGTACTGTCAATCTCAAAAATTACAATTTATTGAATAGTATGGAATATAATCTTCTGCTTAGCTAATCATCAGACTTTCCTCAAAACTTCGCTACAATTTATATAAATTCAAAAGTAAATAAAAACTAATAAGTACGATTACATATCTTACATACATAAATATAAAATTTTTGCAAAATGATTTAATTATGAAAATACAAAATCTCTGATGGTTGGATTACGTTCCAAATAATTTTCGCGTAAATCTTTTTCGCGCTTACAACTTGAAATCTTTGGTGTTTGCAGTTAACCACTATTTACTATTATTAAAATATTTGTTTATGCTCTCACGTATGTGCATTGCATGAAAAAGCGCTAAATGCTCGAATATGCTTATGATTTCGCCGCTGTGCCGCTGCAATAATTTTGTATTGTGTTCGTCGTCGTAGCCGCTGCAATATTTGAATTTCTATTGATATCACTCGCTGTTGAAGCAGTTGCATTCGCAGCAACGTTTGTTGTTGCTGCAGCAGCTGCAGCTTGCAAGCAGCGTTCACTGTATGCTTTCTGCACTTTAAGATAATCAATATACATGCGTCTGGCTTGATTCAATACACGAGTAACGTCATGTTTCCGTACCATTTTATCAAAATGCATTGCGATTTCATTGTAATCCATGCCCGACTTCATGATGGTATTGCGATGTTGCAACAGCAGCGTTAAACAAAGAAACATTAAGAATGGATTGCCACCGCCAAATTCACTGGGTGGCGGAAGCATGGGCGACGGTGAACAGGCACCACTACTTCCATTGTGTTGTTTCTGTGGTGAGTGTTTTGAAAAGGCTATTTCATCAGATGCATTGGTGGCCATTTCAATTTGATTAGATGAAGTACCTTGTATATCCGTGGATATGGGTACAATTACTTCGGGCAAACTGGTGCTATTCGCTAACGTAGTTGAGACGGTGGAAGTTGCTGTAGCTGCGACGTTTAGTAGACTCTCATCGATGAAGGGATTAAGTTTCAATGCATCTCTAGTGTTGTGCGTTGTTGATAGGGGTGGTGCAGATGTTGGTGGCAAATGTGTGAATACGCAAACATTTTGCATTTTATCAATGTTTAAATTGCTATTGATTTGATTGCTAAGATCATCAATTGCACCAACACAATTTGTAGCTGCCGTTGTTATTGGTTCATTCCATGCGTTTTCTAATTCCAAACATTTCCTATTAACTTCTCCAACATTTTGTAGCGGTTCAATGCTGCTCTTAACTTTTAAGTCACGACAACGTCTGCGCACTAATAATTCGCTGAGATCGGGGCATGCTATAATTTCATTCTCTTTTAGATCTTCCACTAAATCAAGTGAATCTTTATCTAATTTTTCATACTCAATGTCACAACTTGGAGCATGTGATTTCTCATCCACCTGATCTAAGCCAAAAACTTGACGATCGAGGTTTTCTGCTTCCAAGCGCAATTCACGTGTTATAGCTGTCGTCATTGGATAATATTCTTGATCCTGACTATCATCAGGTGTGATACTAGGATCATTGGATAAATTTCTTAGCGGCGAATTGGTGACGGACAAAGACAACGGCTTCTCCACTTTCGGCTCTAAAGTCGGTGTTCTGTCTGGAGTATGTGTAGCCGTCGAGGAGAGTGAGTTCAACTCCAGATGAAGGCTATTGCTGCTGAAATTATTTGTTTGTTGTATTGCTGTTGCAGCTGTAGAATTGCTCCATGTAGTTTCAGGCACTGAAGAGGAATCGGATTCGTCCAGAGATGAGGCGAACCCACTTTTGGTTAATTGTACCAATGGATGTACTACTAAAGGAGGAAGCGCTCCTGCCGATGTTTGCAGGGGTGTTGGTGAAGGTGTTTTTGACGTTTGATCTTTATCATAAACTTTAGCTGTTGTTGAAAATTTATCAGCAATACGACTTTTATTCATCGAAGCAAAATTTAAGAATTCATTGAAATTTTTAACTAATTTCTGTTGCGATTTATCGTTGCTATTAGGATCATCAAAAGACATGCCTGTGAGCAAGAAGTAAGCATTAGCAATTGAGATTATGAGCAATTGAAATTATTTAATTTACCTTTTCTACTCGTTGCTGCGATTTTCTCTTTTAAATCCTTGAAATGACCACCACTTCCACTGCTCACACGTTTCACGCTTTCTCCCACATTCGATGCATTTGCTATTTGCTTTGCAATTATATTGCTTACAGTACTATAATTCGATAGTATATTTTTATTATGCAATTTAGCAATACTTTGTGGCACTTTAGCTATTAAATCATCATTATCAATACCAGCCTCTACAGAATATTCATCTCCATCTACAACGCCAATCAACAACGGCGATGCAGGTGAACTATCAATGTTCACATTGGTTGTTTCCTGCTCCATCGTATTGCAACTGACTTCATCTGTAAGTTGAGCATCATCTTTAAATGGATTTGTTGGATGAAAATTAAAGTGAGTTGTTGTAGTTTCATTATGATTATCGATTGTACTGGTAGTATTGGTAAACACATCATCGTCTGTTTCTTCAGCTACATCGTATTTTAAGGCAGCGGCGTCATCATCGTTATTCATCTTTGAGTTTGCAATATCAATATTTTTAATATTTTCAATCCCCTCCATGAGCATTAACATTTTAGTTTCGTCCAGGCTTTGATGTGCTTTCGAGGTATGGCGATTACGACGCGCTGCAACGTGATGTGGTATATTATCATCAAGACTTTGATTAAGACGCTTTGTGGTATCGAATTTTAATGCATTAATGCCAGCCGTGGCATTATTTGTGCCAACACCACCGCCAGTGGATGAGCTTAAAGAACTCAGCGACGCAGAGGAGCTTTGGCGGCGCAAAGCGCATACTTTAGTGTATGGATTTTCACGTGCTTTTGCCAACATATACGATGGGCTGATGGGTAATGGTGTTGTCCCAAGGGAACTAGAAAGTGAACTGGAAGTAGTTGGTGCTGATGTCTCCAAGATGGCCACAAATTCCTAAGAGGATGTTATAATTAAAAATTGTTGTATTGTAAAATAAACGAACTACTTACCTTTTCATACAAACAAAGCTCTTTGTATGCACTGGTCTCATACTTTAACGAACTCCATTGTACTTCGAGCATACGCAGGGCATCATCAAATGGAAATTCACGTTTCAGTTCAAGCAATAACCAACGGTAACAAAATAATAAATCGTCAGCCTGCTGCGATTTCAAATATTCCCAAAAATCTGGATCATAATAACTCAATGCCTCGGTGAGATGCGAAAATTTTTGCGTCATTGCAATGCCATCCAACATAAAGTTCCCTTTAACACGTGCCATTATCGCACAGAAACAAATGTAAGCCTGGGCTTCATCGTTCATTGTGACAAGCAGCGGTGAAGCGATATCGGACATACCTTGACAATAACTCACCGTTGGATGATTTAGCGCATACGTTGTGAGTATATTGAAGAGAGAAGCAATATTTTGATTGTCGTCACTGCCAGCATAGAAGGAATGCAATCGATCAGTGCGTAGTACATCTTTTTTAACCATACCCGTTACATATGATAGTTCACCAACTATACAGCCTGAAGAAATAGCAATTGATTGATTAATTAGAAATATTTTAGGCTTGTGAGGGGGAAAATACAAGTACCTTGCTTAATTGCTGTTTTCCACGTATCACGCAATTTGTAGTAATGCTCGGATTTGCGACGCATATAATCCATACGTTGACGACCATTCATTACACTGGGATATACATTTAAAATATGCTTCCAAACGACGCGTCTCAAGCTGGGATCAATGCCACCAAAAAATATCACCTTACGCAATTCATCAGTCCGTTTAATTTGCCCCAGCGCATCAAGAAACAAACGAAACTCACTGTCAGCGAGAGGGGCACGTGGCGGAAGCGATGCCATTGTTTCCTCTGATAAATTGAATGCTTTTTGCACAATGGAAAATGTTTTCTCCATTTGATTCATAATCAGACCTGGCAATTTCGTTTGCATATTTTGCACATATTTTTGTGATACTCCAAATGATTGCTGCAGAGGAGACATTATTTCGCGTGGACTCGCAGTTGCAGTAGTACCATGGACGTTGTTAGTGCTGCTGCTATGATGAATACTACTAGTGCTACTGGATGGTGCCTCCCCATCCCATTCTTTGACCTCTGTAAAAGGTTTTATATCGATTTGTAATGTGAGGCATGGTTCCGTTGAGGTTTGTATCGAGAGATTGTGTATGCGCAAGAACGCAGCATCGAGGTCCCAATCGGAGAGTACGGCCAAATAAATTTCATTACCAGCTGGATCGAAAGCTTTATACTTGATGGAAAAATCTGATTTGATGTCGAAGGCTTTGGCCAGTAACGAGTAAAGTACTTCAAGTGATGTGATTTGTGGATCCACGCTAAATTTACGCCATTCTGCTGAAAAATTTTGCTCACATTTCTCAAGTGTGTGAAAATGAAGACGAGCAGAGTAGAAAGAAACAAATTAAATATTAGGTAGAAAAAGCTTATATTTTATTTAAATTTACTTTCACTTTAACACGCACTGCCTCCCTGTGTGCCATATTTATGCTGCTGCTGTTATAGTTTCAGCCAGCGGCCAGCCCTGTGGGCTGTCGTCGTGGTCTTTGCTTTTTTTCACTTTTAACTAGTTTTTATTTCGTTTTTTCTTTGTCCTTAAATTTATTGTTTGCATTTGAAATTTATATTTGAACTTTTACACACATAAACACGACTGGTATCCACTTTGTATAAACATTTCTAAATAATTAATAATTTTTGTACAGGACAGACTGAAAGACAAAACAATAAAACTCACAGTTGCACAAGTTCGTGATTTTCCGTACTATTTAACATTTGGTTGTGTAATAAACTTTACAAATCGCCTTTCCATAATACTGCGAAATACAACCATGCATACTTCAGCTGTTTGTATTAACAATTCAAAAGTACTCTATGATTGGCACTATTGGGTTCAGAGCAAAATGCATTTTGTATGCGATCTATACACTGCACAAAATGTTGCGCAAAATTTAACTTGCATCAAATACCAAACTCGACTTGATGTGGCAAGTAGTACAAGTTCGTCAGCGCCACAAACGATACAAGCTGCTAGTACAACCAAACAAAGATGAAACAAATTTCATGGTACAGTTTGGTTCAGCGGTGCATGGTTCGGTGTTAAAGACCGGTTCTTATACAACTTCAAACCGGTGGTTCAGTTCAAAAATCAACGTAAAGTTTAATATTGACCTTCAATGGTTTCACTTGTATGAGACGCATGTTTTAACATAACAGTTATTTTATACCTTATTTACCGTATTTGGTTTAATTTGCTTCAGAATTTTCTTTAATACAAATTTTTGAAAGTGCTGTTTATATGGTTATTGTTTTATATTCAAAGTTTTCATAAAAGTTACTCCAAAAAATACTGGTTTTAGATGAACTTGTTTTAGAACTTTTCCTGGCTGTTATAGTATAGTAGTCTGTACCATGATTGATTAAGATTGCTCAAGCTAGCGCAGAATGAGGTGAATTGCTAGATCGACTGTATGCCTATTTATGGGTTTGTAAACAACCGTATAAAAACGTAAAAACACAGTCAAATATCATATAAATTTTTGTAAGTTTACACACTTTATGAGGTTTAAAAGTCGTTTACACGAATTGATGACGGCGCGTTTTTTTTTTTCAACGATAATTAGAGCTATTTTTGGTAGTAGAATTTCCACTTTTTTACAGTAAATGCTGACATAATTAAAACTGGTGCAAAGCCCCTTTTATATAGTGACACATTAATCCCACTTTTTTCCAAAAACTTACTGTTTCTTCAATAATATGACCTATAATTACTTTTATCTGTGGCACGGTGACATTATCTTACTTTTTCTAAGAAAGAATTTATATAATTCTTCTATAACTAAAGTTTTCTCTACTAAAGCAAAATGATATTATAAATGTATCGTTTTTTGCATCAGAATACTGAACGTTGCCTTAGCGAAATATTCTACTCCAACTGCATGATTATAATGGCCTAGCTGACGAAGTAAATTATTCGGATAATAAAGAAACACATAATTTTGGGTTGTTTTATTTACTAAATTTATTTGTATTAACTTACATACATACATTAAACTAATATTCATATATTTAAATACATTTAAATTTATTTTACAAACAATTAAATATTATTAATTTTAAGGTTGCACTAAAGAAACGCTTATTTCCAACATCGTTAATCAAAAAACGTTTTTGTTTTATTGCTAACGGAACAAAAACAAAAAATTTGTGATCCTGGCGTTGGTTATTTTTAAATAATTTTTTAGTAAAATTTTAATTTTTATTTATATTTTTAACACATAACATATAAACCAAAATTTGTTTTCTTTGTATTTGTCATTACCAAAAAATAGCTCAAACTTTTAACGTTTTTTCTTAATTGCTTAAGCAACTTGTTTACATAATTATTAAAAATAAAATAACATTTATGCACAAAAATAAATTTTAAATAAAAATGTGACTACGTATTTCTGTATATTAATATAAATTAGCATGTATGTAATTTTAACTTGGTTATTCAAACTTTTGCTATAAAATTTTAACAAATTGTGATTGCTTTTTTTTTTTTTTTCTTATTTCTTAACAAAATACATTTTATATACACATTAACTATATTAAGGTATTGTACAAAATGATGAATTCCTGCAAAAGTATTTAAAACCGACTTTAAATATTCAGTAGATTTTTATTTTAGATTATTGCTTGTAGGCTAAAAATGTTTCCTAACAATTCATGAACTTTGATTTTAAATATCTTTGCACGAACCTATCACCATGTTTCTGATTTGCGAATCGTACATTTTAATTTTGTTTAAAGTTTTATTAAAGTAAATATATTTAAAATGACTAAAATGCTTTGTTACTTTGTAAGAAATAAAATCTCAATAATTTGCAGCAAATTTTAAGTTTTTTCTTTTATCATCATAAATCATAAATAAAAAAACAAAAAAAAAAAAATGTTAAAGTACATATATGGTATTTCTTTTATAAACTAAACGTTTTTGAAAATTACGCGATTTATTGGAGGTATGCAATGTTTTTATATTTATATACAAATATATAATTTTACGCACCATGCTAAACACAAATTTTTATAGCAATTGCATCAATTTATGGCTACTCTATTTGATTGATCGCTGCAAATTGCCTTAATTAATTAAAAAAAAAAAAACAATAATGTAAAAAATGTAGATTTATATATACCATATATAGTGTGGAGGGAAGACTTACTTTCGTATGAGCAAGTTTCTTTTCAAAAAAGCTGATAATTCTTCTTGCACACAGAGAAAAAATATCAAACAATATTAAGTTAAATTGTTGTATTTTCTTTTGTTCTCTCTATTGAATCGATTTATTTTGCTTTCTCTCATCTACACAATATATCTTTTTCTCACTCTTTAATTTTTTGGATCCTTATTATAGTCCACATAAACTCTCACCACTTCTCCGGAGTATTTTCTTTGTGATGGCATAAAATAGAAATCAGGCGTATCTGCGCCACCATTCGAATTCACACGTGGATCTTCACGTGATCGATCACGATAATGTCGATTACGATCATTGTCTGTTGTTGCTGTTGGTGTTGTAGGTTGTCGGTGGGCGCGTCGATCTTGAGTGTAATAGCCGGATGGTTGCATATTGCTATGTTGTTGTTGTGATTGATGTTGTTGCCGTGGCAAAGAATATGCACGTTCAGCATATGTGCTGCTACCGCCATTACGGTCATAATGACCATTTCCATTTCCGTTAGCATGACGTTGTGGTTGCTGCTGCTGTTGTTGTTGCAAGCGGCCATTACTACGATGATGGTATTCTTGAGTACCACCATTATCATAAGCATTATTATTTCGAGTTGCACGTGATGATTGATTATGACCATTGCCATTGCCAGTACCCTCATAATATATTTGCGATTTGCTTGTGGGTGAATGCGACATTGGTAGCGTTGTCTGTTGTTGTTGCTGTTGGCTATTACTATTCGCTGAACGACTACGTGTTTTATCTTTGCCACCATGTGAAGTTATGTGTGTTGTAGTTGTGATTGTTTTCTCCTCTGTCTCACCATATGGGTCGAATGCATAATTAGTGTTTGATGCGAATTCCTTCCAGGGTGAATTTTGTATTAGTTTATCCTGTAAAATAGTTTCAACATTTTTGCATTATTAAATATTGGTAGAAAAATATGAAAATTCTTAACCAGTCAGCATTGTATAAGTATGTATATTAAATACATTTATTTATATTTCAATTTATACTTTATTTAATAATAATTCACAACAACGTGCAATGTTAGCTTCACTTCATTTTATTTTTTGCTTGTATGATAAACTTTGCTTCTCATAAGAAATGTGCATTGATTCTCACTTTATTGGATAGATTTTCAATTATTTTTATTAATATGAATGAGCATTATAAGTGACCAGTCATGCACAGTTTATGCTATTTTGTTGATACAACTTAAAATATGATCTAGGTAAAGTATTAGTATTTATTCTTTAGATTTCTCATTAGAATTCAATATAAAAAACCTACTAAAACTGGGGATACATTTTTCCCTTTCGCGGAGCTCTAAATTATTAAAATCCTATCTATGAAAACTATACTTTGCATTACATTCACATTAAGTATTTACAAAACTATATTGTTAATAAATTACAATTAAACTTCTGTGTTCTATTCATATTATACGACCACGTATGAAAAAAGTACCGCGAGTATAAAATATTTTATATAACACAGGGATGAGATAATTTTTATAACTTAACAATTGCTCCAATATAAAAATATTTACAAAATTTTATTAACGTGTTAATGCAAGAAACTAAATAGGTGTAGCGAACTTTTTAATATAATAATAATAATATTAATAATAAAAACAAAATAGCACAAATCAAATGCTGACTGGTTCAGTGTGAGATATATAAAGGTGTTTTGTTCTTTTTGGTTAACAGAAAAGGAAAAAGTTAATAAAAAAAAAGAAATACTTTGGTTGAAACAACAAAACAAAAACACATAAACAGTAGATAAAAAATGTAGTTAATAATAGAAAAGAACGAGAAAGATATATAAAAGATATAGATTGAAGATTAGGATAGTAATACGAGTATGTAGAAACAAAAATAGAAGTTGTTTAATTACCAATGCAATTTTGTTTTTTATGGATCAACAAAAAAAATCAATCAATAAAAATATCGCCGATAGTTGTGTTCTCTGATTTTTGATTTAGTTTTAGAAGTTATGCTAAATTTTACGTTTTTTTTTTTAATAAGGTCTACTAGGTTTTTACATGAGATTTGGCAGTTAATAATTTTTGGAATTTCGAATTAAGTATTTTTGCAAAAAATTTATAGATCACTGGAAGGTTGATAGTAGCGCTGATGTTGCCGTTGCTGATATATCCTCCATTCATCGGGTATTACGTAAACCAGCTTTAAAATATATTTATTTTTTAAATAATAATGAACTTAACATTAATAGATAGCACGATAAATTATTTAAGAATATATTCAAATGATTACAAAACAAAACAAATTTTTTCTATAACTTGATAAAATGCACATAATATGAAATCATTTTCGCTTCAAGTTTACATACAATATATGTGAAAAGAAAGATGCATCATTTTGAGCATACAAAAAATAACTTCTGGGCTTAAAAATATACTTTAACCAGGTACATCGAAAGATAAATAATGAAAGCTTCATGTGCGCATTTTGAAAGAATCAAATATTTTCCTTTTTAATATTCTATTACCTTTAAAATTTCCTCGTCTGGTTTCTGTTAGTTTTAATCAATGCTTTTTCTTCCAATGTATGCTTGTTAAAATATAAATCAATCTCTCCCTTCATCGAATATTGTATGCACTTGCATGTAAATGTACCTACTTTTTATAATTTTCTATTGAACTCACCTTTTGAGTTTTACTCTTTCGAGATGTCTTATAAATTGTGCAGAAGGCTTGTATTAATGCTATAAATACAAGCGCAGCTATAAGACCCAGCACTATATACAAACGTACCTCAGAGAGTTCAAAGAAAGATAATTTCGTTTCATTTTCGTTAATTGAAGATTTATCTATAATTTAAATAGTTAGTTCAATGTGAAAGTTTCTTTTTAATCATATGCCAACTGCAACTTACATGCCAAAGCTTCAAAATCCAGAAATTGTGGATCAACATTTAATGAACCAACTTTTCCCGTAGCAATTTTATCCATTATAGCTGATTTTATAATATCTCCACTCTTTAAGGCTGCTTCACTTTCTGCATTGCCAGCAATAGCATTTGTCTGAAGAGCGTGTCCTTTCTCATAATCAGCTTTATCGAACATCGTTTGCATTTTAGCAACAATATTGGTGCCTTCTCTGCAAAAGCGCAAACATACATTTTTTAATATTTTGGAAACATACATATGTCTTTAAATAAACTTACTTCTCAAAACCTAAAATCTCGGTTTTGTAATAGCCAGGTATATTATTCAATATTCCATTAAATGAATCTGATATTGTTGCCGCAAGATTATTAAATTCAACACTACCCGGTTTTGGTGCTTCAAATGATTCAGCTAAATTCATAAGCTTAACACCGACTGCATAAACTAAACGATTTGGCGCTGGTGTGCTCGGTCCATTGAATAAATTTTCAAGTTCTGTAAGCGAAAAAAGTTGATCAGTTTAAATTTTCATTTGGTATACATGAGCAAGTTCTTTCAGAGAGTAAGAGTGAGGCTGGAGAAAGCCGGGAGGAATAATGCTCAGGCCATTTGAACCGCTTTTCATTTTTTTGTTAGAAAAATGTATGTGCAATTAACATTGGGCTTGCGTGTTTTCTGAAACGAAGTTGCAATGAGTACATTGAAAGAAAAATGTTGGTTTAAATTAAAATGTTTGGTTTTTCCATATGTTCTGGTATTGATTGACTAATAGTTTTCCATGTCTTAAATCAAACATTTCGGTAAGTTTTATATGACCACTAGGGTTTTGAGGTTTTGGTAAAAACCGCCCCATATTTCTCTCAGGCAATCTCTGGATCCGCTAGCGGATATGATTGCATACATATTGATTCAATTTCAACCAAAAATCTTATTCCAATAAACATTTTTCTGTCAGTGTTTTAATACGGAGAGAACGTACCTTTGCCACATGACTTAATACAGACACGCGTCGGTGAAATTGGTGGTACTTGTTCATGTTTACGTGTTTTCTTATTTACAGCATTAAAAGCACCACCCAAAACGGGGAAGAACAAATATAGGCAATGATCGTCCGTGAATGATAAGTCCTAAAATTTAAAATACAAATAAATAGTTTTCTTTATATATATATATATATATATATATATAGTCTCACCTGCTCATCATTACTTATACGTTTTCTGTTAAATTCCAATACAGTAACCCCCTTTTCAATACGACCCGATGCATTATAAATATCTTGACGATCATCAAGCTTTGGGGATGAATAACCATTAATCCACGTATCCATTAAGAAGGGACGTCCATTACGATCTACCCAACCGATTATGGCATCAGTCTGAGACATTTTCTCATCGTTACTGAAGCCGATTCCTGTCCAAGTTTGTGTATTGGTTGTCTCAATGTGCCAACGCATTTCATCACCACGTCCCGCCGTCTCCCATGATGCATAGTATTCACATGAATGATCTTGAGGTGAACAAGTCGAAGGATATTTCCAATGGCCATGGCAATCATTATCGAGCACATTTGTTGCAACATCCGTTGTTGCTGAACCTGTAGGTGGTTTCTCTTTTTCTATAAAACATAAATAGATGATTATTATTCCATCGTTTTTTTTTCTGTTAGTACCTACCAAAGAAATTTATTTGCGTAACACCACGTTGCATTGTATGACCGTGATATTTAAGCTCATCCGGTTGATAGAATTCCTTTACTGATGCCGTTTCCGTTTCAATACCAGATGGTGGTACATGCACGTAATTACCAGGCTCTTGACCTTTAGCCCAAATGATATGCGTTAGCGTATCGTCGAGCGTATGATCGGTGGGTTCTTTAGATACCAATTTTTTTCGGAATATTATTGTTGTAACGCCATTTTCTTCATATCCTGTGCCTAGTGACAAATCAGATTTTCCACCATAAAACTCATCAATGCGTGGGGTGGAACGATCGCGTGTATAATAATCACCAACACGACTCGCCATGCCACGTGCTGAGCCAATAACAATATCAGTACAATCCATGGGATTAAAATCGTGACGTGGTGTATACGGATTAAGTTTATATTTCTCGGTGTCTAAAGTTTATTAGTAATTTATTGTTACATGGATTTTTAGATAATCTACTTTAATTTTTTAGTGTCTGATAATGATATTTATACCTGTTGCTTGTGTTTGCTGCGATAATTTTTCATTTTTCTTTACAATTGTTGATTCCGATATGGATGTGGGCTCTGGTTCCGATTTAGGTTCTGGTTCTGACTTTGGTTCTGGCTCCGATTTTGGTTCAGGCTCTGATTTAGGTTCAGGTTCTGATTTAGGTTCTGGCTCTGATTTAGGTTCCGGTTCTGAAGTTGGCTCTGGCTCTGATTTAGGTTCAGGCTCAGATTTTGGTTCGGGTTCTGAAGTGGGTTCGGGTTCCGATTTTGGTTCTGGTTCAGATTTTGGTTCTGGTTCAGATTTTGGTTCAGGCTCTGTAGTTGGTTCTATATTAAGACAATGGAAAGAAAAATTGATTAAGCATTACATATAAACTTTAAGGCTGGCGAATAATCAATTAATTTCACAGCAATACTTTAAATTATTTTGCAATAGTTTAGTATTATGAAAAAAAGAGTATTGTTTTTTCAATTTCCATCACCAAAATTACAGATATTTTTTAATTTATTATTTTCTATTAACTACAATATAAACAGATTTTTCTAATTCCCACAAGGAACCATCAGTCAGTATGGCCGCATAAATTTTACCTGATGACGGTTCTGGCTCCGATTTTGGTTCGGGTTCGGAAGAGGGTTCGGGTTTCGATTTAGGATCTGGCATTGAAATTTGTCCCTTTGCTGATTTTGACTCTGGCTCTGAGGTAGGCTCCAGTTCAGTTTTGGATTCCGGTTCAGATTTAGGTTCAGGCTCTGATTTTGAATCAGTCTCTGTTTTAGGTTCAAGCTCCGATTTAGGTTCAGGCTCTGATTTAGGTTCAGGCTCTAATTTAGGTTCAGGCTTCGATTTAGGTTCAGGCTCTGATTTAGGTTCAGGCTCTGATTTAGGTTCAGGCTCTGATTTAGGTTCAGGCTCTGATTTAGGTTCAGGCTCGGATTTAGGTTCAGGCTCTGATTTAGATTCAGACTCTAATTCAGGTACAGATTCTGATTTAGGTTCATGCATAGATTTTGGTTCATGCTCTGATATTGCTACCGGTTCAGACTTAGGTGCTGAATTTAATATTGGTTCCGGCTCAGATTTAGGTTCCGGTTCAGATTTAGAATCCAGCTCAGATTTAGGCTCCGATTCAGATTTAGGCTCAAGTTCTGATTTAGGTTCCGATGTTGAGTCCACTTCTTCCAGCTTCGTTGCAGCAGGCTCTGCAGATGGTTCAGATTGTTTGGGTTCAGATTGTGTATTAGATTCTGTTTCAGTTGTTGTTTCTGTACGATTTATTAGTGGAAAGAAGAAGAAGAAGAGAAAATAGGTTGTGTTCCTATAGTGGTTAAGTGAAGTGCAAATGCTACAAGTTTTTGTTAAAGTAAAGTTAAATTAGTTGATGTTTTAATTATTAAATTTTAACTGAAGATCCCTTACTACAGTTATTGAGGGTTTAAATTTCACCATTTTCTATGTTAACAGCTTTTACTACTTTCTTGTTATTGCAGTTGAAGAAATAATCAAATCAATAATGAATTACCTGAGATTTGACGCCGACTGCGTCCTGCTGAGGAACTCACACGATATGAAACACTTGTCGCCACAGATGTCACGCCTTCCATGTTGTCTATATTTCGATCTTTAGCAACACGTTTCGACTTGGTTGAAACGTTTTCAGATTTCGGCTCAGGCTGTGAAGTAGGCTCGGGTTCTGCTGATGGTTCAGATGTAGGTTCGGGCTCTGCAGCGGGTTCTGACTTAGGTTCAGGCTCGGCAGAGGGTTCTGATTTGGGTTCAGGTTCTGCGGCAGGCTCTGATGTCGGTTCAGGTTCAGCAGACGGTTCTGTTTTATCCAAAGTTGTTGTTAAATCACCAATATCGCGTATGAGAGGGAAATTCTTGCATTCTTTGGTTAATGAACGTGGACGCCAACCCAATCCTACCCATGATGTACCATTTACTTTCAATACAATTTCAATTTCTTTCTGCTCCTCCAATAAACGCCAATACATTCGATAATCAGGTGACAGTTGTTTCATCGAATAGGCTGAGAGATCCAAGTCGGTCGATTTGTACGGTGAACGTTTATTACAACCTAAACCATACCAGCCGAAATTACAATAACATTGCCGACGAGGCAGCGAGGTACTTTCCAAATCAATGCATTTTCCTTGTATGCCACATTCTTGACTGGTTGAACACTCGTCCCGGTACTGGCAATTTGGACCATAGTGATTTTTATCGCATTTACAACGGGAAGGAAAATATTTGCCATGGCCAGAACATGTTTCTTTGAATTCTTTACGATTTTTTATATCTACATCGGCACACGACCAGAAACGATAGCCACTCGACCATTCATCGGCTTGGCGTAGCAAGCGTAGCGTGCAATTGTGACACTGAAATTCATTTGGTATGTTGACTTGAAAAGCTTGTGCTCTATGCATGGAAGAATAACAAATTGTGAATATATTTATAGAGAAACTTTCTAATATGTAAAAAGAAAATATTTTGGGACTTACGTTACATCAGTGCGTATAAAATCAGATTCATTTACATGCGGTGTCAAGTCCAAAACAGGACGATCATATGCATCCAACAACTGCAAACGGAAGCCACCCTACAAATAAACAAATGAAAAAATTAGTTAAAAGAAGAACGTAATAAAATTTATATTTTTTTATTTATTTAGTATGTAGGTTAAAGTGGCGGTAATTAACCTCATCTAGACCAGTAGCTATTATTTGTAAGTAAGAAAATTAAATATTGGAAAATAAATATGCAAATCGTGGGTTCCATCTATTAAGTCATATTTAACTGAAAATTATGACATAAATAAGTTGCTTACGTGTTGAAATCAAATTAAGATTAAGTTTACAAACGCATGCAAGCAATTCTTTTCTTCTAATTTGAGCTATACCTACATACATATACACAGTATAAGCGAATGAATCTCAGTCAAGTTAGTTACTTCAAAAAAGTTCTACTTAGGTACTTTAAATTGTTTTTTCTATAAAGTAAGGTGATGTTATTATTTTAAATAATATATGAGAATTTCTACCTTGCATTGCCGTGTTATTATTATTATATTTTCTGTGAATTTTCTGAGACAAATTAAAAACTTGCCAACAGTAAATTTTTAATGAATGAGAATAATAAAAAATAAATATCAACAGGCTGTGCACCTTAAAGCTTGAAAATTACTGCTGTATTAGGCGCATGTGTGTTCATAATAAAAAGATAGTACGAGTATATAACTATATATATGTAGAATTTTAGATAATAAATATTAATGAATGATGGTTCAATATAAAGTTCAATATAGATAAGCTATAAAGTTTGTTCCTTTTTTAATTCTACTGAATTTCATGAAAAACTTTTTATCAAAAATAATTTTAATAGTTAATGTTCATAAACACTAATAGCTAATTAATATCCAAAACAAAATCAGTCAGTCTTATTTACTTTATGAACAACTAATAGACAGACAATCGATAGCCAATATACCTATATCGAAAAACAATAATGGATAGGATACGTGTTTTTTATATTCAATTTCTAATTAAGTGATAATATATTGTTAAGCATTTGCGCATATTTATGTCATTATTGTATACAAATGATCAATGAACTATCTTAAAAAAAACTGGAGCTGCCATAAAATATTATGATAGCTTCAATGACATGATAAATAAATAAAGATTAAAAATCTGTTTCTTATCCAATCTATGTTACTTTTTCCCCATTTTACTAAGAATTATTCGAAATTTATTCAAGTAACTACCCACTACTTTTCGCTCTATCGAAGTCGCTACTTGCAGAAAATCATAGTGTATCTGACAAGAAAAGCTTACTACTTACAATATACTACCACTGATTTGCACAGCTATCAATAACTGCTATGCTAAAATCATTCATATACTTAGTCTGCTACTTCGTAAAAGTATCTTACAAATTTAATGGCAACACCCCCAATCCTGAATTCTAAAACCCCTATAAGACATAAATCAGATATATCTTTAAAATCCAGATGAACAAAATTCAGAAAAGACAAAACAAAGTCAAGCCAAAATAAGACAAAACAAAATTCCGACAAGACAAAATTCCGACAAGATACAGTCCAGACAAAAAATTAAAAATTAATTCATAAATCAGTTGTTTTACAGCTGATAGCTTCTTCTTTTATTCTCAAAAATTTTATCATTGGGTTAGAGGAGCTTTTCGAGAAATTTGAATTTTAGTAAATGCTTTGTTTTTGAAAGTTTTTGTTAGAAAACTTTTTTAGTTTTCCAAAATTTTTCTTGAATTTGTACTTTAAACGAGTGAAAGAATATTATTTATAGCATAATTGATCTTAATAGACAAAAACGTTTTGATAAAAATGTGAATAAATTAATTTGGCATCTAAATTTATTCCTTTCTGAATTACAATTTTAAAAAGATTTTATGCAGATTTTCGTAATAAAATATAACAATATAATATAGAATAATAAATTGTGGTAATATTAGATAGCTGCTTTTATAAGAGCAGTTTTCTGCAATGAAAATAATAGTTCTTCGAACATGGTGGACTTGCTTAGAATATTTCTCCAAGTAAAAACCCAAAAAACCCATAACAGAATGTATTTTGGGGGTATATCTAATGCCAGCTATATCCAAGACTCGACGAAACCGATTAATAGTGACTTTAAAACTTCCATAGAAACTATCTCCAAAACATGACATCACAACATTATCAAATGCTCTGAAAACACTAATTTATTTATTACCAGGACCGAGATCTTGTAAAATGTCCACGTTCTTTAGCTGCTTCCGAGCATTGTAGTAGTTCATACGTTCATACAAAGTCTGGACTACGCCCACTATCAAGTATAATTCCGGTAATGCGATATAATACATTACAGAAACATGTGGATCATCGGTTATCAATGGTAAATTAACACAAAAAAAAAAGAGTCAAAATGAGGAAATCGTTCTACAATACGATTTATTTAAAGCCCTGGCGGGCAATAAAAATGTAAATGTGGCATCAGCAAGTAGCCTCCAAGCTATCGAAATTTTGTTGGAATTTTTATGGGAGTGTGTCAGTGATAAGGAACATGGCATGGATAAGGAGAGTTCCCCCCCCCTTTCCCTCCTATTTTAATTTTTCCCCGATTACTAAAGTCTGAATAAATCCATTTGGCTACAAATAAAAATTTGTCGCGCTAAAATAATTTTTCAGACCGCCACCACCATCCATTCCTATTTTATGGTGAAAATCATATGAAATTCCGCGAGAATTCAGTAAATACGCTACAAGGTCAGGAAGATCCCCGCAGTACACAAAAATAACATCGTCTGTGTTGATGTCTAGTGTTGATTCGATACCCACATAGTATCGGATAAAAGTATCGATGCTACCGAAAATATCGGAAAAAAGTATCGAATATGTACTTGTATCGAATACTCGTTTCAAGAGACAAATTACTCTTTTTTTAAGTGGTTGTCAAGGAAAATATTCAGTCCAGAACGGCCCATTATGATACAATATGGTTGAGCCTAAAGTTTACACTACTCAACACGAGTTTTTCGCCAATAAATCATGGTTTTGAGATATTTCCACTGGAAACACGTGAATCATATAGAAATGACGTTAATTTAATTTAGCAAATCGCTAGAAAATTTATAATAGAAGGAAAACTAATCAACAGATTAAAGCTTGTTAAAAATATTTTATTTTCATGAAAAGGTTTTAATAAACATTATGTTCTATAGGCATGGCCTGAAATATCTTCTAAAACTTCAATACTGTACTGCAATATTGTTTGAAATATACATTGAAATATTGCAATAAGGACTGAAATATTTTGAATAATTCTGCAGTAGTATTTTGAAATATGTATTATTGATTGCTGTAAAATATTGTAAAATGATCCACAATTTTAAATATTGTATAGCAATATTTCAGTTTTTTAAATAAATATTTTCCAAAAGTATCGAGTATCCGATACTGACCCTTTTTTCCGATACCAAGTAAAATACTTATGTTATAGCATCGAGTAAAAAAAGTACTTTAAGCGAATGAAAAGTATCGAGTTTTTACTTGTATTTACTGGTTTTTAGTCGGCTTTTGAGTTTAGCTGTTATTCCTTATTGCCACAGATATATGTTCTGTAGAATATGCGCCGATAGCTTTGGATGTTTTTAGCTTAAATTTATTTTTCGTTTGATCATAATACTAAGGGGCATATCATGACCTTTATTTAGCGGCAGAATAAATCCAGATAGCTGTTTCTTTCCTAAAGATAACTATACCTGACTTGAAACTTGCTCTTAACATCCCGCCCACAACTGAAGATTATTCTTCACTTTGCTGGTAGTCTATGTGCTTACAATAGCAAACACCAATAAGGTTTTTATTTTATTACGAAAATCTGCATAAAAACTTTTTGAAATTGTAATTCAGAGAATGAATTTAGATGCCAACAATTGATTTATTCGCGGCTTTTATCAAAACGTTTTGGCCTTTTAAGATCAATTTGGATACTTTATTCTTTTACTATTTTCAACTAGAAATTCAAAAAACAATCTAATCTAGTCTGGGCAAATTCACTCAAAATACTTCCATACATTTAATTATATTTATATATATTAAAAACAATTCACCAAAAATCTAAATTTACAAAAAAAAAGAAGAAAATTCCGGTAAATTCGGCGGATAGTTTTAGAATGAATTATCGATCAAAAATTTAAGGGAAAAAAATTTGCCTTGATTGTTTCCTGTCTGGATTCGCCTCGTTTGGATTCCAATTTTCTGGTTTTTTCTGTCGGGGTTTCGTCCTACACCCAAATTGAACTCTAAAAATTGTCTAAAACAACCACTTATTTTTTGACTTCATGATATCTGATAAGTATACAAAGGTACTCAAAAATCACAGTGACTCGTGTAAGTGGCTATGCTATTTAAATAGAGTTTTTACTCACAAAATCATAAAGATAATGAGGAAAATAAACGAAATAAATAGACACTCAAAATTAAGGGCAACTAGAATATAAAGTATATCAGTAAGAAGCTAATTATATGACAAATTAGTAAAATAAATTTATTAATTAATGAAAACCCTAATATTGTAAATTATATTAAATTGGTTCGATAACAAATTCATTCATAAAGTAGACCTAGCTACTAAATAATTAATGCTATCAAATTTTTGTTCAATGTCCTCTTATAGTTTTTATCACTATTATCAGTTAATAAAATAAAACTTTACAGTATACAAATAAAATTATTGTTTTTAGAGAGCGATAAAAAAATATACCTAGTTAAAAATCTACAAAACAAGGTTATTTTTTTTTTTTTTTTTGTTAGTAGAAATAATTTTTGAAAATGATTGGTTTAAATATATTCAAAATTCTGCTTTTACAAACAGTTTTAGATGCGTAAATAACAGTTTCTTGTACAAAAGTACCGTCACCTATCGAGGAAATTGATACTTCGCATTATCGTATTTACTAAGACCGATAAAAATTATGACAAAAATTGCTATAAACTTTAAGATCCTTGTGACTAAATGAGCACAATGAAATGTATTGCGCACTGCTACATTTGCTGAACTGCCGAAATATTACAGTGACTCATACAAATTAATCTGATTGGTTGATCACTTACGGCGCCACCTTTAGGTGCTATCAACTGTTATACTATTGTACGACTGCTATCACAGAAAAAAAAAAGAATTTAATACTCAATGCAAATATTGAGTATAACAGACAAATCATGGTAACTCATAAATGCTACTTTTAAGAAGTAGAAACAAATCACAGTTGCAAAAGCTATCAATGCCTTGAAATACTTTCAAAAAGTATTGCTCAGATTGGGCATACAACTTTCGAATACTACCAACTCGATTGATCTAGGGAAAGTATCAATCAAACTGACTTGCTATTCGTATAATATGTACGATAACAAATATTTTATTAGTGGTATCGCTCTTTTGCGCATCTGTTGTATTGGTTGTAAATATAACTTCAAGTACAGGAGAAAGCGTGATTAACCTATTTGTACAAAGAAATTCACAAGTGTGGAATAAACAATCGATTTTTGATAATTCACCGATGATTCAAATAAAAGTTTTAGCAAAAGTGCATCTAGGTTGTAATCATCGTTTGATATTAGAATGTTGTACTTTAAGTGTAACTTCGAAAGCAATATGATTTTTTGTTATAGGTGTACTTAACCCAGTCCAGTACTAGATGCCATGGTCCAATTTTGAAAGTTTTTAAAGCACAACTTCTATATGTCTTCATTAAGAAATTTTAGTACTTGAAAAAATAAAAAAATTTCTTTCCGAATTTTAGAGGGTGCAGTTTTTGGCTAACCCCGAGGTGTAAAAAAAAAAATAAAAATATTTCTACGCCACATCATGAGCAATAAGTATTCCTTGAGATAAAATGTATAAAAACAATATTTTAGAGGTCGTAGTATTTTTGTTGAATTTTTTCTATTTCAACATATGTTTTTTTTACAAAAGTTTGGTCAGCTGTAGCTTCTTAAAAATGTATAAGGACCTGTGAAGCTATAATTTCCACACCAGTGTTTTTTTTTTTTCTAGGTCAATTAAATTTCGAAAAAATGTATTATAAATGTATTTTTGACGAATTTTTAAAGTTGCTGTTCGATTAATCGAAATGTGTCCCTCCATTATTTATATCATACACTTATAAATCTAAAAAGCCATGATTTAAATAATCTCGTTACCTTAGTAATGAAATGATGAATAACATTTAAATATTATTTTTCAACGCTAGGACCATTAGATTCCTCTTGGTCGATTCTATCTATGACTTTTTCCCGTTTGTTACACATATTTGATTGTGACACTTTTTTTTTGGTTGTACTTACAACCAAAAATGTTTTACCTATAACGGTTAAGAAAAACTATTTTTTAAATGCGATTATCTCAAACCTATAGTTTTGCATATACATAATTTCACTTCTAAGATATGTTATCATTTGAAATATAATTTTTTATTGTTAAATTTCAACAAAATTTAAAAATAATTAAACTAATTGTTTTATTGCTGCCAAAAAAAAAAAAAAATTGTGATGATTCATACAATTTGTTAACCATGTATTAAGGGAAACAATAAAATTAAATAAAATGACCAAACACTTTCCTATAGAAGTATGCACCCTGTATAAACCATGTATTTAATTTGCAAATCAAAACAAAACAGAAAACAAAGAAAATAATACAATTAAATAACGCAGAGATAAATTCTATTGTTGTATTTTTTCATTTGTTGTTCTGCTGATGATGATAAACTAAATTAACTATCATTGATGAGACACTTCATATAGGTAGGTAACTGTGTATGTATGTATACAAAGTTAATGATAAAATGATCTTGAGAATTTCTCAAGTGGCCAATTGCTGTTAATAACTTTATTTATTTTACACATATCAAATTTTTTAGTAATGATTGAAAATTTGTAAAATTAGTTTTGAACAAAGTGCGAAGTAGTAAAGTTTATAATCTGAAAAACATTAATTTAATTAAATTCTATTCCAAAATAAAAACGACAAAAAAATTATGATTTTCAATTTAAGTAAAAATATCTTGCACGTAATCCTTTTATTCGCCTGTGTTAATCTAGTATATGCAGATAGTGGCATTAATCCAGCTAAGCCACGTCAGTGCTACAGTTGCGAAGGTATCAATTGTCAAAGGACATCGAAAGTGAATGCAACAGCTGATTGTTCCGATTTATTGGATATATGTGTGACTATATTTGATGGATGTGAGTTTTATGACAAAACGTTCTGATTCTTTATATCTTATTTTAGGGTCTATGAGGTTAGAAATTATGTTTTTCGTCATATCAAATTTATAGATTGCACTCACATTAGGTTGTTGATCTTCTAAAAGAGAAAATCTTAAATGTCAAATCTTAAATTTTTCTTAAAACTTGTGCCACTTCGCTTTTGCCAGCGCTTTGTTGTTGCTTGATTCTAATGACATATTTAACTTATATATTTTTTAGTTACTGTATCTGCCAAGGGCTGTTATCTGGATATGCCTGAAGAACACCGTCGCAAATGTGGTGAACGTAATAATCCCGAGTGCTTGAAGTGCTTCGGACAACTTTGTAACAATAAAGGACGTGCCGATTTTAAATGTATCGTATGCAATTCGAATGATGTAAGTAAAAATTTTATTTATTTTATGCAAAACACATTTTTTTTATGAACTAATCTTACTTTTTTTATCACTCCATTAGAACTCTAAATGTGCCACCGACACTTCTGCTTTGACGCCCATTCAATGCGCCATTCCCACAGCACCTAATTCTTATTGTTATGTACGCGATTCTGGTAAAAATGGCTTTGCACGGGGCTGTTTCGTACATCAGCAGGAGCAAATGGATTGTATGAATGATGCGGGCTGCTCAATGTGCTTGACAGAAGATGAAGAAGCATGCAATTCATATAGACTCTCTTCAAATTCGGAAGCTGCCCCACGAGTGGCGCTTAGTTTAAGTGCAATGGTGACATTGTTGCTTGCAAAGTATTTGAGATAAACTCAAAAAAAAAGAAAAGTATTTTATATTTTGCTAAGAATTGTATTTTTCGAAATAAACAAATTTAAATTTTATAGGTATTTTAGGTGTCTAGTTTATCGTGTGGTCAAATTCAGCCATAAAATTCTGTTTTCGAATTTGGAAACAACTACATGGGCAGTGCTTAATTTATGTGTAGTTAAGTATATTTTGCTTGCAATCCATTTGAGATAAATTAAACTAAACAAACTTGAATCTTGAAATACAAAAATGATAGAATACTCAGGGCAACAAAATGGGAAAAAATTGTTGGGCCTTTGATCAAATATTATTTTCTTATTAATTCGAGGTCGCCAAATTAGGCATTGAATTTGTTGAATTGACTCAAGTTTCAAAGGTATTTTATTCAAGATTCATATGTAGCATATTATACCATAGTTTCGGAATTTTTAAACCGATTTCCTTTTTATCAAAAGAATAGTAAAGATGTTTAACCCTCTAGTAGGCAGGACCGTCTCCAGACGGGCAACAGCCAGATACAATTTAGAAATCGTTTAAAAATTTTTTATTTGTACATGAAAATCAACCAATCCTCATACTTTTTAATGCTGAAAAAATTGGTCTACTAGAGGGCTAATGATGTTTAAATCTTTCATGACTTGGAAAAAATGTTGGAGTTATTGCTCAAAACATGAAGCTGTTTCAAATTTTTGTGAACCAATTTTCATATTTAACAACACAGATTTTTCCTCCTCATAATTTTTTTTTTTTTTTTAAATTATATCATTTTAAAATCTGTATTCATTCATAACCATCGGTTGAAATTTGACTAAGTTACAGCTTGTTGGAAGAAAATTGTAGAAAAGCTTTTGTAAAATGCACGATCAAAAATTTTTCACCATAGTTACTGATGCTTGTATATTTTTCAGGTCTTCCTGACTTTTTCTTTCCTATAGGAGACAAACACAAAAATATTAAAATTTGAGTTTATCCCATAACCTCAACCGATAGTAATGAACAATTCCTCGTTAGACACCGATTTCAAAATGGTATCATTGAAAAAATAAAAAAATAAAACACAGTCAAATTTCTTAAAGGTTAGGTTAGCTTGGAGTGGCTGTCGAGAAACACACTTAGGTCTGAACGGCCCAAGCTGATTCCGAACGGCGGTGTGGGAATTTTGTATCGGCTTGGTGGTTTTGTCATTACCAACCAAGGTGTGTACTTGTACACTATCTTATAATTCTCATACACTTCATGTTGATGGTGAATATAAGAAAGTTATGAAAATTAATCACCAGACGAAGACGGGAATCGAACCCGAACCTTCCGGATGAAAGTCTAGTGCCCTACCCACTAGACTATCGAGGTCGTCTAAATATCGCAAAAATGGGGTTCAAAAATTTATTCCAGTTTTTGAAATTATTTCAAATATAAATTCTTCTTTTTTTGCTTGATTGTTGTGTGACTCAATCCAGTAAAAAAAAAATTGCCTGTTCGGATAATTAGTAGCTATTTAATAAAATTAAACCTGGAAATCCCATCATTTATGATAGACTGATAAAGACATAGAAATAATTTACTGTCACCGGCATTAAAGATTAAGCGGAAAATGAAATTATATTATTGAAAAAATGCTTTACTACTTTACTTATTTGTAGCGCATGGTTTTATTAGTAATTAATTGTTTAACAATTTTTATGAAACCACAGTCGAACATAAATAAGTGGAATTTCTCTGTCATTTCATTTAGGCAACTTTCAAAAATTAATTTTATTTGTCTTGGCTCAGAAATTCTAATTAAATAGTTTTTGCATGTTGAAAGGAGTGAGACCGGAAAATAAATTCCAATTCTACTTTTAATGTTTCTATTAACGAAGTTTGACTGTATATCAATAAAAAGTGCTTTGCACTTGGCTATTGTTTTTCAACTGAACAAATTATTGTTATTTTTATTGCTTTTTCACTTAAATAATTTTTTGATTATATAGTATGTCGAAATACAGTAATAAAAAAGTAAAAAAAAATATTTGTTACTCAATAATTTGTATACCAAATAAGCCATCATAAAGATTATATATAGGTATGTATAATTAAAACAAATATGTAATTTATGACTAGAAGAATCAGATTTACGGATTTCTTTTATACAGATATGGATTAAACATTTCACAAGTTACACTTAGAAATATCAGTTTCGATTGAACGCTTTCTCTGTTGTAGATAATAAGTTATGCTTTTAATATTAAATATTTTTTAATATTAGAGCATTCACAAAAAGAAACTGAAATTCTATGATATTCAAAGTAGTAGAATACACTTACTGAAGTAATAGTTTACTAGATTATTCACGGACGAGTCGAGAACTAATGCTGGCATTGCTACAAGAGCTTTTGAGCCAATTATCAAAGTCTAAGAGCTCATAAGAAAAGCAAAATATTTTTCAGAGGATTTTGAATTCAAATAAAATTCAAATATTGGAAAACTGAATTAAAACTTGGTAATATTGTTGGTACTGAAATCTGCATACATTTGTATGGTGCTTATATGATCGACAGAAGCACACAGAAAAATTAACTAGGTTAAGGGGTTCGTCCGTCTAAACCTAGAAAAAGGTGCTTTTTAAGAATTTTTTTTTATAATAGGAAAAACTCAATCTTCCAAATATAAGTGTTTTAATCAACTTTTGAACAATTATTGATTGTCTACGTTGTTTTTTTTTTCTGGGGTGAAAAAATCAGAAAAAGCACCTTTTTCGGACTCTAGAGGGACTGACTGACCCCTTTAATACTAGTCAATTTGAAATTTGGGGATTGAATATTTCGATAATATAAAAATATTAAAAATAATTTCTGAAAAAAAGTTAATAAAAAATTTAATTTTTTGTTAGTGTACTCAATGGTAATTCATGCTTCAAAGTTCAAAAAATACAGGAAATTCCGAAATACTTCAAATTTGTATCATTTGCTTTCAAATATTATGGGGAATTTTTTATCGGTGCTTGAAATTTTTGTTGTACTTTAAAAAAATTTGAAAAATGCATGAAAAGCTTTTCATAAAACTTAACACAATTTTCCAAACCTTTGTCTTTCGATTGCAACAATTTTCTTATCTAATTCTAAATCAATTGAAAATAATCAGAGATAAGCAAAGTGCACATATTTGAATTATCAATGATCTTGAAAATTGTCAAAAGCATTTCAAATGAAATTAAATGCATAAATAAACAAAAAAATCTATAAAAGTAGCAATCGATATATATTTTGAAATCATAATGGCAACAAAATGCAATCGCTACAGAAATTCACATTAGCAACAGTACTAACAATATCTTTGGCCGTGTATTGTGCAGGCAATACTGCCACGACGTGTTATACTTGCAATGGCATCAATTGTATGCGTACATCCGAGAGTGCAACACAAAAATGTTTGGATCCTTTAGATTATTGTGTAACGATTTTTGAAAAATGTAAGAAAAACTAATAGATTTAAATTGTAGAATTAGATTACTAATTGCTTCTTTAATTTTTTTACAGTTAATGTTGTACAAAAAGGTTGCTCCCTAGAAATACCAATTGAAAGACGCAGGCACTGTGATGCTAACACCGCAGAATGCCACAAATGCAACACGGATCGTTGTAATAATTTGGGTCAAGCTAATTTTATATGTTTGGAATGTGATTCATCTCAGGTATACCGGTTTTTTTTTTCAATTATTTACTTTATATACGTATGTACATTCATAATATTTTTTTTAAAGGATTCTAATTGTGCACAAAATCCAAGTGCCATCACCTCGACTCGCTGTGCCTCTCCAACTGCTGCCAACTCTTATTGTTATGTAGCGTATGAGAATAATGTGACAAAACGTGGTTGTGCCACCTCTGTAGCAGATCAAGAAAAATGCTATGCCAGCGCTAATTGTATGCTGTGCCTGCCCGGAGATATACGCGGTTGCAATGGCGTGGATTTTACACCAGGCACTCGTTCAATGAAATTTTAAACGAAATTCTAATTGAATTGTATATAGTTAGTTTCTATTGAAATAAAGTGATGCTTAATTAGCAAACATTTTTGATAACTTAATCATCAACCCATTTGGGCCTGCTACCAGTTCCCATTGGAAAATTTTACAAAATATTTTTACAAGCGGAATACAAGAATAAATTTCTATTAGGTAAAAAATTATTTTTTAATTTTTTTTTTTTTTCGTTGGTTTCCGAGATATCAACTGATCGATTTTTTAACCAATGGGCCAAACGATTGTCTAATTTTGTACAGAAATCTTGAATTTGGAATTAAAATAATACTTAGTTTTAGTAATTTCACGAAACCTTCAAAAATTATTATTGGCCAATATCCCAGTGGCACAGCACATTTTAAACGCGCATAACTATGATTTGATTTATATAATACTGCTACTACTATTATGGCACAATAGCCCATGGAAGTCCTAGGCCGAGTTTTTCGGCCTAGGACTTCCATAGATAGCTCGGTATCTTGCGAATACTTAGGTAGTTTCTGGTTGTATCTTCATAGCCAAATATTAATGTATACTGGAAGATTTCCTCTTTGGATGATTTACTCTCAAAAAAGTCTCATAGGCTGTCAAAATATACTGCTGTATTTTTAATACCAGTTCTTTAGTGATAATTTGGCAAGATATGATTCTATAATACTATCACTTGCGGTAAAACCCACAGTCTTAGTCACGGTAATAAATTACTGTCAAATCTTACTAAAAATTAGAACAAGTTAAAAGTTATCAAAACAAAAATTGTGAAAATTTGTTTTCTTTTTTATGCCTTGTGGTAAATATTGGCTTATTGAAATTGTATACAGAGTGACCGAAATTCATATCCCGGCTGGTAACTCTACGTTGATTTTCCTTTTTGACTGGTAGGGCAAGTCTCTAAGAGTAAAATTTTATTTATTTATTTAAAAACTTTATATAACAGTACTAGTCATACACTTGAAAGTTTAAGATAATGTAAAGTTATAAGAATAAAAGACGACCTCGATAGTCTAGTGGGTAGTGCACTAGACTTTCACCCGGGAGGTTCGGGTTCGATTCCCGTCTTCGTCTGGTGGTTAATTTTTATAACTTTCTTATATTCACAATCAATATAAAGTATATGAGAATTATAAGATAGTGTACAAGCACACACCTCGGTTGGTAATGGCAAAACCAACAAGCCGATAAAAAAATTGCCTCACCGCCATTTGGAATCGGCGTTAAACTGTAGGTCCAACTATGTGGTATCACAATGGACCGTTCAGGTCTAAGTGTGTCTCTCGGCAGCCACTCCAACCTAACCTAACCTATATGAATAAAATTCTAAAACCAATAAAAATAAAATTTTAATAAAATATCACATTAAACATAAGGGTACAAGAGAAGAACTAAGTTAAAAGTACTTAAAGAATAGCTGATAACTAACCGTGAATTCCGTTTGTAATAAAGTTTGTTAATTTTTGAAATGCAATGCGTTCTTCGTGAATCTTAAAATTCTAAAGACGCATAGTCAAAACAGAAAATTGAATTTCTGATATTAAACTACTAAATTTTTGTATGAATAATTTGATATGATCGTGCTGATCTCAGATTCAGTAAAGATGTTTTTAGTAACCATTGAAATATGGCTGGATGGCTATAATATAGCGAATATATGAAGAACAAGCCCCTCCCTTCCCTCTGAAAGGTTCTGTGTTTGTATTGCCAAGATCGGATATGTAAGTATTATACTAGAAACGAGTCTAGGAAAAAGCGAATTAGACTCAAGAGCATATGTGTATATGGTTTTGGTAGCGAATCAGAAGATGGTGGCTAAAATAAAAATGGTGGAGACGATAATGGAAATAATAATGTATTTTAAGTTTTATTTTATTATAAATTTCCTTACAAAGATCACAAATTGAATGTACACTCATATTGATGAAGAGTAATTCGGTAATTTTGTTGCTTACTTGATTAGAAGAGGGAAAAGACCTACAACAATATATTAATTCAAAAGCAAACTATGTAAATACCTCTTCAGGAAATTTTATCTCAAGAGTATGTTATGTAGATTACAAAAATGCAAGTGCCTTTCAGAATTTGTAAGAGAAAAGTAATATAAATGCCATTCGCAAAACTAAAGCTTCATTTTATTAGTTTAAGCACGTTAATTGAAACGACAAAATGCTATCACCGCAGCATTCGAAAACTTTTGAAGATCTAATGAAAATATTTTTCCTCATAGTCCTTTTGAGTAGTGTAATTGGCGATTCAGCGAATGCAGTGCGAACGTGTCATCAGTGCAGCGGTATTAATTGTCAGCGTAGCAGTTATGCGCAAACGGAAACATGTACGGATACTCTGGATACATGTGCAACCATCTTTGATGGACGTTAGTAATGAAAATAATTTTATTATAATCGATCTATATACTAGTAAACTATTTATTACGTATTTCTTTTTATAGAATCGGTATTAGCACAAGGATGTTTTGAGCAGCTTTCAGCGGAAATGCGGAGCAAATGTAATAATGCACCAGAGAAAAATGGAAAGGAGTGCTATAAATGTAATGCCGACTTATGCAATAATATGGGTACAAATGACTTTGAATGCATACAATGTGATTCGAATACGGTAAAATAGTTTAAAAGTGAAATATTGAAAATTGCTGCTTAAGTTTCTATGTGATTTCTTTAAGGATGAAAACTGCCGCAACAATCCGGATGGTTTGAGTTCCAGTAAATGTCCAATATCCAGAACAATCAATTCTTATTGTTACGTCAGCGATGATGGCAAACGAACCATACGAGGATGTTCTTTAGATTTAACAGAGCAAAAAAAGTGCCTGATTAGCAGCGATTGCTTGTTGTGTTCACCCAGTGAAATAAGTGGTTGCAATCGTGCGTATATAACGCAACAAGAAGATAATGGTTCAGGTTCAGGCAGCGGCTCAGGAGATGGTGGTTCTGGGAGCGGTTCCGGTTCAGGCAGTGGATCTGGATCGGGAGATGGTGGATCTGGTTCTGGCAGTGGATCTGGATCGGGAGATGGTGGATCTGGTTCTGGCAGTGGATCTGGATCGGGAGATGGTGGATCTGGATCGGGAGATGGTGGATCGGGAGATGGTGGATCTGGTTCTGGCAGTGGGTCTGGTTCAGGAGATGGTGGATCCGGTTCTGGCAGTGGATCTGGATCGGGAGATGGTGGGTCTGGTTCTGGCAGTGGATCTGGATCGGGAGATGGTGGGTCTGGTTCTGGCAGTGGATCTGGATCGGGAGATGGTGGATCTGGATCGGGAGATGGTGGATCGGGAGATGGTGGATCTGGTTCTGGCAGTGGATCTGGATCGGGAGATGATGGGTCTGGTTCTGGCAGTGGGTCTGGTTCAGGAGATGGTGGATCCGGTTCTGGCAGTGGATCTGGATCGGGAGATGGTGGGTCTGGTTCTGGCAGTGGATCTGGATCGGGAGATGGTGGGTCTGGTTCTGGCAGCGGATCAGGAGATGGTGGTAACAACAATGGTGGCGGAGGTGGTAGTGAAAATGGTGCAAATAATTCGCATTTAAATTTAATGTTATTGGTAACTTATCTTTCCGTAATTTCGTGTATTTTTATTAAGTAAGTAAATTAATGATATTGCCTTCGAACAGGAATTAAACATGGAACTAATATGTAACGATTGTCTACTTGAATTATCTTTTTAAATTATTTTCAACGTATTCATTTACTGAACAAAAACCAATTATTTTTATGCCTTTCTTTGAGGGACAGGAAAGATAATTTTATTTAATTCCCCGTGACAAAAATTATCTTTCTTTGCCCATTGAACTACTAAAAACAGTGACTCATGCAACAGATAGTTAACTCTCCACACATTTTTAATGACGTTGGAAATGCCAAAAACATTTTCATTTAATTCTAGTAAAAAAAAAAAAAACGATGGGGGAAAAAATTTATAAAATAATTTATTAGAAACACATAAGTACTTTTCGATTATCACATACATATTATACATACACACTACATACGTAATTAATAATAAAACCATCATTGAATTGCCATTAGGAATCATGTACTAACGCTTGTTGTACAATACTCGAAGAGCTACCAATTTGTAAATGTGCTCGTAGTTATCGTCCAATATTTGCCGTCTGCCACAAAGAACACAAAAACCTAATCGCAAAGTTATATTAGCATTATCAATAAAGCCAATATTCAAACATACATAGAAATGCTATAAACACTAACTAGTATATGTATAATTTAGATTAGAACATGCTAAAATAAGCTAAGTAAAATAAAAGAAAAAGTCCAAAACCAAAAAAAAAAAAGAGAAAACATTTTAATGCGTTTGCGGTGGTATTGCCGTAAATATTATTTTTGTCCAGCGTTAGATATTCGATGCGTTATCATTTAACCGCTGTCGCTGTCGCTGCATGATTATAAAGTAATAATTCTGAATCGATAACAAAGTTCTTGCCAAAATCTATAAAAGGCGTTGGGCATGTCTCAGTCCAATCAGTTTTGCCAAAACAAAAAAAAAGCGCGTTCAACTTCGAACAAACTTTTTGGGCAAAATGTTGCCACAAATATTAAAACTAGGAGTTTTACTAGGACTTCTAGTATTTTGCTTTAGTAGTGAATTCGGTAGGTGTGAATTATACATGCATTTAAAAAAACAAAAATTTATGATTCGAAAGGATAATAATTGTGAAATACTTTGAATTACTCAAAGGAGTATTATAATGTTACGGAACAGTGAAACAAATGCGAGTGAAAGAAGTGAAAATTCATAGAAAATAATTGGAATTACCATGTTAAAGGCAAAAAATTGCCTTTACAATTTCACAATACAACAAATAATATTTATTTCCACTCAGGATAAATATTAATAATGACTAAAAAATTATGGAGTTCTAACTTAATAAATAAATTCACCTCTAAAAGTCGATTATTTCTTTTGTCCTGTTTTGTAAATTTTGAGTATGCAGCCTTTAAATGTCTGACTGGACTTACAACATGCACTATGTCTGGGGCAGAGTAACTCGACCGTCCTTTTTTTTGCCACACAATATAATTGAAACAATAATTTTAAAGTTCTTTTATAAAATTTATTTCAAAAGTAAAAATAAAAGAAAATATAAAAAATGTTCAAAATTAAAAATAAAACTTAAAGGTCCTTCAAAATTAAAAGCAAAGGACACAGAAGTGTTACTCATGGTCTTATTGGAACTCAATTTAAGCTATCAAAATTAACCATAATTAAATTTTTGAAATTCGAATAAATCGATTCAAAGTCTACAGTACTGAAAGTCTGGTACCTGACATTTTCGGAAGCACAGGCATAAACAAATCTGAGGTTAAATTCCAAAATAATTAATTAATTAATTAATATCAAAATTCAGGCTTAAAAGAAAACTTTTCTCCTTTCCCCTTTTTTGGTTGAACACCAGATCTGATAAAGAACCATCAACTATATATTTGGGATCTAAAAACTAAACTACCTACAATTCAAGGTAAATTTTCCTAAACATAACATTTTTTCGCCTGGCGGAGTTTAGATACAGATTGGTGTGTTTTGCAAAAAAGTGTTAAACCATGCACCTTAAGGAATAAAAATTGATTAACATAAGAAGTGAGATTGAAAAAATCTTAACACACGTTTGACCTAATAATTTTTTTTTGGGTGTAAAATTTAAAATTTTTTTTGATCTAGTTATCTTTGAAAAATATGTCAGCTGTTATTTTTAATGACAAACATGTTGACTTATTGTGAGTTTGATCAAAATGAGTGAAGAAAAAGAAGTACGTCTTAAAATTATTAAAAACTTTCAAAAAAATCCAAATTGGTCCTACAAAAAATTGGCAAAAAAATTGAAGGTCTGCCGCCAAACTGTTTCCAATATTATTAAACAGTTCCAGGAGAATTTGACCATCGATAGGAAACCTGGTTCGGGAAGAAAACAAGGACCGCATGATATTGGGAAAGCCAAGAAAATAGAAAGCACATCTGGTAAAAAAGCTGCCCGGTTAGCGCAGTGGTGCGAAAAGTTAAAGCCAATGCAGGTTTGAAAACATTCAAAGTCCAAAAAGTTCCATACAGGAATGCTGCAAAAAATTTAGACGCCAAAAGTAGGGCTCGGAAACTAAAATCGAATTTCATACAAAAATATAATATACTGGCAGATTTTGCATAGCTTCCGGGTCAAAATTTTTATGTTGCTGATGCTCGAGGAAATGTCGAAGAATCCAAAAGCAGACAAAATTTCCTAAAAAATTCCTGGTATGTAAATGCAGTTGCGGCAAAAGAAGCAAGTCATTTGTTACAGTGGGCTCTATAAATACCGAAATATACATCTAAGAATGTTTGAAAAAAGACCTCTTCCTTTCATAAGAGAGCACAATGTGTCCACATATTTTTGGCCCGATTTGGCATCATGTCACTATGGCAAGAAAGTTCTGGAGTGATACCAAAGTAATAACATAGTTTTTGTACCAAGAGAGGCCAATACTCCAAATTGTCCGGAGCTAAGACCAGTGGAGAGTGAAAAGAAACTTAAAGAATACAAAAAAGGTGTCCCAAAATATCAAACATTTTAAAAGGAGATGGACAAACTGTTCCAAAAAGGTGTCTGAAACAACTATCAAATCTCTAATGGAAGGCTTACCAAAAAAGGTTAACGAGTTCATAAATAGTGGTTACAACTATAAAAGTTATATTTTTCTGTAATTTGTAAAATATTATCAATTAAATAAAAAAAAATCAAAACTCTAAGATCAACCGTTTAAAAATTATTGAATTTTATATATGTTTAGATTTTTTCGATCTCACTCCTTAGATCCGAATTGAAGCACTGAGTAATGTTTCTCAATACGAGTATAAGAGAGAATAATCATATTGATAAGTCAGTTATTTAAAATGTAGCCATGGTTAATTTTTCTTCAGCAGAAATCCTGATGAACTCTTTTCTGTATTGCACTATGGGAATAAATCCTTTATATATACATATATATATTGTTATATTGTTATATATTGTTATCATCATATCTCATATCAAAAACAAAAAATATCAGACTATTACCATGCCCACTTTCTATACCAGTAAAATTGTAAAAGCGCTATAATTACGAATTCAATACAGTTATGGTCAAGAAATTTTGTGCACACATATATGTTTATTGTTACCATCATGTCTCATACCAAAAATATCGGACCTGATATAGCAAGCCCACTTTCCACTCATGTAAAATCTTAAAAGTGCTATAATTGCAATATGATCATGCAATTTCATATCCTGGTAGTTATTGCTATCACCAATTTTTTAATCTTTAATTTAATTTTTTTCTCTTTCGCTTTTTCGCTTGTCCATCTTTCAAATAAATGTTGGTTCCGTAGTTCGGGCTTTTCTACAAAAATTTAAGTAAAAAGCGGAGTAACAAGTAGGAGCTGTTTTTTTTTTTAATATTTAAAACAAATTACACTAAAAGCCTTTGATCTTCAAACAGGTTACAAGTGTTTACAAATTATTATAAGCTTCTTTAACCCATTAAGGAAGAGCGGGAACCAAATTAGATAGATCAAGAAAATAACTTGCGAAAAAAATTGTTTTTGAACCTGGCTTTGTTATATTAAAATAATGTATAATATCTCAAAAATAAAAACACACTTTTTTCATTCACTTAAGTTATAGAACTATAAACTTAAAATAACGGTAACTTATGTTGAGTTTGACCATCAGTTTAATCATATGGTCTGAATTACCATATGAGTTAACTCACTCTGCCAAAAGTACGAGTGAGTGTGAGTGACTCTAACGGTAAATACTTATTAAGAAAGAAATTTTGTAGTAAAGAGTTCAGAATTCAAATGATATTTTCAAGAACATTGACCTAAATCTCACAATTTAAAATATTACAAATTTCCTCGGTTATAGAAAAGTATCACATATTTTATTATTTAAAATGATGCCCAACGTTATTGAAAAGTGTACTGAAAACATGACCTCAAGACACATTTCTTTTTTTTTAGGCTGTTAGACTCAGAGGTTAAGGGTTAATTAATATTTGTATACAATAGATCCATGCAATGATGCACAATCGACAATAACACTGAGAAAGTTAGCTTCAAAGATTTACGAAACTTCTAGAAACCTAGAAATATAAATCTTCCAAGAATTTAATATCTTGAATAATGATAAAGAATATCATAAATATCGAACGCATGTAGAAACATTATAAAACACAAAGCCATAATATATGATGATAACAAATTGGTCAAAAAGTAATCGGGTGACTTTTATCATTGACTAACTGACTGGTTGACTTAATAAGCGTATTAAAAGGAATATTGCCAATATAAAAGTATTGTATAACTATTAATTGATTTATTAATGCGATAAACATACAAAGGTTTAATCTGAATTAAAAATTATGGCATGTTTCAGAATTATATTTTTATTTCTATTACTTTTGTTTTATTTTAAACCGGTAATTACTTACTTGTGATGATAAGGAAATAAAAATTAGAGAATTGAATTATTAAGTAACACAATTGGATTTACCAGCTAAGTACTACTAGAGTACCTACCTCTATCTACGTTACTAAGCCAAGTTGTTGAGATAAACGTGAAGCATGGCAAATCACCTTTTTATGCAAGTTCATGCTGTACTTCAATATCTATCTGCATAACTATTTTAATATAATCTCCATATACTAAATATAATATAGATACAATATATTAAGAATTTTTTAGTTTATGGCAATCAATACAATTTTGTGCAATAAAGTTTTTTATGAATGTTTGCTCAATATTTGGTTGTCGCAAATCCTGAATGCAGCGGTATATCTTTTTGAACATATTTATCAACGGTACTTTTACAAAAAGTATAATTGCAGTATAAAAAATTCTTGAAGTTTTTGAGCTTTGAGTTTTTATATCTCAGAAACTACAGGAGATTGAAATGAAAAAATGAATGTTCCAAAGGGCTTACAATTTTGTTTTATAGTGTTTCATATAAAATGACCAGGAGAAAAAACTTTTTCTTTTTACATTTCGACTTATAACTCCCAAGCCCCTGAGATATATTCAAGATTACTTATTATATTTCAGGAACAAAAAAATCAGTGTCGACCAGTGATGTGATTTATGTATAATTTTGAAATTTTTTTTCTCTTCCTTACATTTCCAGCTGCTGCTGAAGCTGGTTTGCCTTCGAATAATGTTTGGCAAGATGGACCAATAAATTGTTATTCCTGTGATAGCATCGAAGAGTGTGCCCAAAGTGCAGGCGTTATTAGCAAATGTGAGAACAACGATACGCAAACATGTTTGATTGTGTTCAATGGCGATGGTGTTGTATCACAGCGTGGCTGCAGTGATATTGTCGCATCCAGTAGGAATAGCATCTATTGTGCCAGTAACCCTGAAAAATGTCCCAATTGCATATCGAATGGTTGCAATACTGCAACAACTTTAAACGATTACAATGAATGTTTAGCGTGTGACTCAGTGCTCGATAGCAATTGTGTCTTTAATCCAAGTGAAGTGGCCACGAAGAAAATGTGTTTTGGTGAATGCATGACTGCGCTGTACCCCGCTGATGAAAACAGTCATCGGTATTATTTGGTGCGATCATGTTTAAATGATCGTGATTTGGATGATCGTGATGCATGTTTGGATGGCAGTGATAGTAAATGCATTAGTTGTTTAGGGGAAAATTGTAATACTCACTCATTACCTGAAACGCGTCACAGTTGTTATCATTGCGATGGTGAGGATTGTGAAGATCCGGATCAAGAGCAAGAATGTGTTGTGTTCAATGATAATAAAGAACAATGTTATATACTTTTCGAAGAAAAGGAGAATAACGTCATTAGGATGGGTTGCATATCAGATTTCGCTGATGAAGAGGCTATCATCGATTTGGTTAAGCAAAAAGCATTGTTTGTATGTGATGGTGAGAAGTGTAACAGTTTTTCGAATATTGCTCAACCAAATGATTGCACCACCTGTAATTCGAAGACAGATGTGAATTGTGCCATTAAACCAACAATTGTAAAAGAACATAAAATGTGTCGATCTGTTCCATACACCTCATGTTATGAACGTGTGAATGCAGGTGCCACTGAACGTGGGTGTCTTTCGGAATTGGTTGGCGATGATTTTTACAATTGTCTTACTGGATCCGATGATAAGTGTAAAACTTGCACTGGTACAGAATGCAATGAAGAGGTAGGTGCATCATTATCATTTTAATGGAAGCATCTTAGTCATTTATATTTAATTCTGAAACTTTCATTTAATTTTTTAGATTATACCCGCCGATCGCCCAAAATGCCAACGTTGCGATTCTCAAACTGATGCGAGCTGCCACAGTTTACCTGCAGCATTAAGTGTCTGCCCCACATACGATCAAGATGACTCATGTATTGCTCTTTTCGAGAACGGTGTCACCTTACGTGGGTGCCGCACTGAATTCAGTTGTAATGCAGGCTTAAATTGCCAAATTTGCAAAGGGGATGGTTGCAATGTTGTCAATATCAAGAAACGTGTTGAAGAGATCTATGGTGCCTTCCAGGACCTGCCACTCAACTGTAATACATGCTCCGGTGTCGAATGCAAAACGGGTGTGAATACTGTACGCAAATGTGAAGGTGATATCTATCAAGATTGCATGACAGTTTTCGACGAATCTAACGAAGTCCTAAGACGGGGTTGCGAAGGTGTCATTGAGGCTGAGCATCAAGAGCATTGCTCTTTACATCCTGAATTGTGTTTCAATTGCAAGTCGAACGGTTGTAATTCTGTAGATGATTCAACCAAAGTCCAGGAATGTTTATATTGCAACGCAGCAGTAAATCCAGATTGTCTTTTTGATCCGAGTGCGATTACTACACATCGTAAATGTGTCGAAGGCTGTGTCTCTTCGCTGTATCCACGTAAATCCAATGCAGGAGTTTATGATTTCGTACGCACTTGCTTCGAGGACATTGAAGGCGACGATCGTGATAAATGCAATTCTGAGAATAATTGCGTTAAATGCACCGATTCAAACGATTGCAATGTTGATATATTACCTGAGGAGGGGCGTTTGTCATGTTGGCATTGCGAAGGCGATGATTGTGATTTACCTGAATCGAAAGAATGCCTTGGATTCTCCGAAAATGATAAATGTTACATATACTTCGATAATAGTACATTTAGTGCGGTTCGCATGGGCTGCAAGAGCGACCTTACCGAAGCAGAAATTTTAGCTGATGTTAAGCAGTACTTCCTGTGCGATGGCGAGAACTGTAATGATTACAAGAATTTACCGGACGCTAGAATATGCTACGTTTGCGATTCGGCGACCGATGAAAATTGCGCTATTAAACCAACAGATATCACCACACAGAGTAGGTGCCAAATTCATCCATACACAGAGTGTTATATGCGCGTAAGAGAAGGTAAGTGGAGCGGGATAGCGCAAGTATGTTTCACTTAACTTAATTAATTAACCTTATTTTTTGTAGATGGTCACACCGAACGTGGTTGTTTATATAATTTGCCAACTGAAAACTTTTTAGCTTGTACAAATGGCGAAACTGACGCCGTCTGTGAGATATGTGCTGAAAGCATTTGTAATGAGGTTATTTACCCTTCGAATCGGCCAAAGTGCTATCGTTGCAACTCTGCAGTAAATTCTGATTGTGAGAGAGAGCCTTCAAATTCTCAAGTTTGTCCACTCTATAAGGCCGATGATAATTGCGTGACGAAATTGATTGACGGCACAACCCATCGCGGTTGTAGCTCAGAATTAGTCTGTGATAATAAAAATGATAAATTCTGTAACACTTGTGCTGGTGATAATTGCAACACGGTGATTTTAAAATTTGACCCTATTGATGATCCTGGTCTCTTCCAGGACTTACCTTTGAATTGCTACCACTGTGGTCTTGGTGGAAGTTTTGACGATTGCGTCACTTCCTCTTTGGGTAAAATAAATGTGTGTGAAGGGAATAAGTTGCAAACATGTACCACTGTTTTTGCCAGCGATGGCAATGTGATTGGACGTGGTTGTAGTGATGCCGCCAGTGAGTTATGCAATGTTAATGGCAATACATGCTTCGATTGTAAGTCGAATGGTTGTAATTTGGCGAAAGAACAGTCCGACTATATTGATTGTATCTTTTGTGATGGCAAAAGAGATTCTGCCTGCATATTTGATGTGAATTCAGAGAAAACTGTACGCAAATGTTATAAAAGCTGCATGACTGCTTTGTATCCACGAACAGATGATTTGGTACCGGCGTATGAATTGATACGCACATGTTTGGATGATATGGATTTGGATGATCGCGAGGATTGCGCGGCGGGTTCTAATAAGAAATGCAAAGCCTGTTCAACTGCTAGTTGCAATACAGATGATGTTGGCGAACGTAAATCATGCTACCACTGCTCGGGTGACAATTGTCAGGACCCCCAAATAGGTGCATGCCACTCTTCAATGGATCACGATCAGTGCTTCGTGGAGTTTGATGAAGCAGGTTCGATTGTTGAGCTGGGTTGCAAGAGTAAATATGATCCAACGGATGTTAAGATTCTGGTAACTGCTAAACGTTTGTGGTTATGCGATGATGACAATTGCAATGTTCAAGACAAGCTCCCTGTGTCTCAACGTTGTAAAATTTGCAGTTCGAGAACAGACCCAGACTGTGCCATTGCGCCGGATAATGTGGTATCCCTTACAACATGTGCCGATTTCCCTTACATAGAATGTTATACTAGAACTCTTGAAAGTAAGTAATGAGAAGCGGAAAGTGTTAGTGAGTTTCGAAATTGTAAGATTTTTTTTTTAGATGGTCACACTGAACGGGGTTGTCTATCAAGCATAGAAGGTGAAGAATTCTACAGTTGCCTTTATGGATTTAATGCTACAGAGTGCAATGCATGTGTTGGTGACAATTGTAATCTAAACGTATGTGTTAATTAGCTATGATCCAATTAAGATTGTGGAGTCATACAGTAGATTTCAGAAAAAATATTTTATTAGATTCTATTAGGTACTGAATATCAGATTATCAGATTGCATAAAGAATATTCTAAAAGAAAAGTTAGGTGCTGGTTTTTGTTTATTAACTCCGATTTCATTTCAATTGAATTCAATAATCTTCCAAAAACTTTCTAGATTTCTTCTACCCTGATTTCACAATCTTTGATAAATTTATTACTAAAAGAATGCCTTAGTAATTAATATTTAATTTCACATGTCATTTACAGATTCATCCGGAGAATCGCCGGTCGTGCCAAGTTTGCGACTCTGACACATCGGAAACATGTGAAACTTCACCCCAGTCTGTTCAGGTCTGTCTTAAATATAATCCAAATGAAAATTGTGTATCCACAATCAAAGAAGGTGGAGTTACTGTTCGTGGATGTAGCTCGCAGGTCACTTGCGATTCAAACCTTCCCACCAAATGTCAAATCTGCGACACTGACAATTGCAACAACTTAAATATTAAGCGTAAATCCGATGGCAAACCAGGCGTATGGCAACCATTGCCATTGTCTTGTTATATCTGTGATGATGAAGAAAATTGTGAAACTTTCAATAGACAAATGACATGTACCTTGGATCATGAATATTGTATGACAGTATTTGGTGATAGTGGAGCTGTTGTCAGGCGTAGTTGCAGCGATGCCGTGGAAAGAGATTTCGGCAGTTACTGCGATTTGAATCCTGATAATTGCCATAACTGTAACTCAAATCAATGTAATTCGGCTACTAGTTTGAGTGATTATATAGATTGTATATATTGTGATTCTGAAACCGATTCGAATTGTGCTCTTAATCCAACAGCTGTTGGTAGTAGACGTAAATGTCATACAAATTGCATGACTGCTCTGTATCCGCGCAAAAATGGTTCTTCATTTTATGAGTTGACACGTAGCTGTTTGGATGATAAGGATTTAGAAGATCAGCAAAAATGCCAAGCCGATGATGCTAATTGCATTGCTTGCAATGATGAGGCATGCAATATTGCACTATTGCCAGCTGAACGCTTGTCCTGTTATTACTGCCAGGGCGAGAGCTGTGAAGATCCTCAACCCAAACAATGTGATGCTTTTTCGACTGTCGATCAATGCTATATGCTTTTTAATGATCTGAGTGATATTGTTCAAATGGGCTGCATCAGTGATTTGGATGAATCTTTTGTGGAGGAAAATATTTATCAATTGTTTATGTGTAATGATAAGGATAATTGCAATGATTTCGAAAGTATACCAACGCCAAAAATGTGTGCGACCTGCACTTCAAACGTTAATATCGATTGCGCATTGAACCCAGCTAATGTACCATCAGTTGATCAATGCACCGCGCTGCCAAATACCCAATGTTATACGCGTGTAAACACACGTGGTAAGTATTAAATAATAGTTAAATAAGTACTAAATATATATAAATATTGATGACGTTTTCCTCAGATGGTTCAACTGACCGTGGTTGTTTAAGTAGTCTCAGTAAATCAGATATGGTGAGCTGTCTCAGTGGTGATTCCGAAGCTTGTACTGTTTGTCTAGGTGATAGATGTAATATTGAGGTACGTTTTGATTTGTCTAAACTTCTCAGAAACATATAAAACTATCTATCCATCTTCTCTGATGTAGATATTCCCGAGTGATCGCCGTCGTTGCCATCGTTGTAATTCCTTGGATGATCCCACCTGTGAAAGTGCTCCTCAAGCCAGTTCTGCATGTGCAACTTACTCCGAAAGTGAATCATGTTCTACCAAATTGGTAGAAGGTATAACTTATCGCGGCTGTAGCTCAGATTTTACTTGCGATGTTTCTAATGTACAGAACTGTCGCATGTGCTCCGGAGCTGATAACTGCAACTTTGTTGATTTGACTTCCGGTAGCATCGGTTATCCAGGTAAATGGCAAGGAACTCCTCTTAATTGTTATACCTGCGTCGGAGAGGAATGCACTCAAGGCTTAGGCATCGTTAGAAAATGCGAAAATAATGATTTGCAAACGTGTGGCACAGTTTTTGCCGTTGATGGTAGCATTCAGCAACGTGGTTGTTCTGACCAAATCTATAACGGTGAGCTTGCATTGTTTTGCACTGAATATTCCGACCAATGTAAATTCTGTAAATCGAATGGTTGTAATACTGCTACCAATTTGGATGATTATGTTGATTGTTTGTACTGTGATGCTGCAGATAATAAAGACTGTATCTTTGATGTTGAGAAAATTACGCGTACACGAACTTGCCACCAGAAATGCTTTACTGGTCTATATCCCCGAGAACAAGAAACTAATCCTGTTTACGAATTAGCTAGAGGTTGTCTCGATGATTTAGATTTAGATGATCGTGAGAAGTGTGAAAATGGTGATTTGAAGTATTGCAAGGCGTGCGAAGGAGCCAAATGCAATACAGACGATATTGCCGAAGCAAGAGGAAAATGTTTAGTTTGCAGTGGTGACGGCTGTGAAGATCCATTAAGTCGTGAATGTACCGCTTTCCGTGAAAACTATCAATGCTTTACTTTGTTCAATAGCTTGAATGATGTTGAAAGCATGGGATGTGCTAGTGATTTGGATACAGTATACATAGAAGCGAATAAACGGCAATTATTATTGTGCACTGGCGACGATTGTAATACTTTTGAGAATTTCCCAAAACCAACTGCTTGTCGCGTGTGCAATTCAATCAATGAACCAGACTGCGCAGATCCCTCTACTCCTGCACTTTCCGCAGTTTGCAGTGATCGTCCATTTACAGAGTGTTATATGCGTATCGATGATGGTAAGTACTAAAAACGATTATGAACTCAACAGTTCTCTGTAATGTTTGCAAAAATTTCAGATGGTGTAACACATCGTGGCTGTCTCTCAGATATCGTGGAGGATGATTTATTCAACGATTGTGCAAGTGGCGATAGTGCTACATGTGAAACTTGTCACAGCAACAACTGTAATTCTGAGATCTATCCAGCTAATCGTCGCAGGTGTCATCGTTGCAGCACAGCAAATGACCCACTTTGCGAAGGCAATCCACAAGAATTTGCCAGTGTCTGCCCCATCTATTATGAAAAAGATAACTGTGTCACCGCAGTTGACAGTAATAACTTAATCCGCGGCTGTACTTCCGAATTCATTTGTGATGTCAATGACCGCACGAGCTGTCGTATTTGTGAGACTGACAATTGCAATACCGCTAACCTTTTAGCTGGTTTTATTGGAGATCCTGGTAAATGGCAAGGATTGCCATTGAATTGTTACGCTTGTGATGGTGATGACTGTGCCAGCGGCAGTGGCATTGTATCTAAATGTGAGGGCAATAATCTTCAGAATTGCGTCACCGTATTCAGCACCGATGGTGCTGTGGAGAAACGTGGCTGCAGTGATGCTATAACAGCAACACACGGTGATTACTGTGATGAGAATCCAGAGAAATGTATTGGTTGCAAATCAAATGGCTGCAATAATGCGAAGAGTTTGAATGATTTCATTGACTGCTATTTCTGCGATTCTGCAAATAGTAACTCGTGCTCGGTGAATTTCGATAGCGCTACAAAAACACGTAAATGTCAAAATAATTGCATGGTTGCACTGTATCCACGCAGTAGCTCAAATGATCCAGCCTACGAAATGTCTCGTTCGTGTCTTGACGATATGGATATCGATGAGCGTGAAGCTTGTGCGGCTGGTGAAATGTCATTCTGCAAGGCTTGTGATGGTGATCGCTGTAATACTGTGAGTTTGCCTGATGAGCGCCATGAATGTTACAAATGTGTCGGAGATAACTGTGAAGATCCTGCTACTCAGGCATGCAGTGCACATCATCCAAATGACCAATGCTACATTTTATTCGACAAAGAGAGCTCAATTTCTGGTATGGGTTGCCGCAGTGAATTCGAAATGGATGTAGTCACTCAATTGATAAAGCAAAAACAAATTATGTTGTGTGATGGCAAGAACTGCAACAACTTCCAACAGGTCCCTACACCAAAGACATGCTCAGTTTGCAATTCAGAAACTAATCCACTCTGTGCAACTAACCCCAATTTAGTTGAAAACATTGAAAGGTGTTCAGCATTGCCTTATACAGATTGTTTTACCCGTGTCAATGCTGGTAGGTAAACTTTGTAGTTAATTTCAAACAATAAGTGTCTATGAACATACTATTTGCTTTTTTAGGTGGTCACACTGAACGCGGCTGTCTGTCGTCACTCGAGAGTGAAACCTTCTACGGCTGTCTTATGAATACTGACGGACTCTGTGAAACATGCACCGGTGATAAGTGTAATGAGATTGATGTTTTCCCAGCTGATCGTTGGAAGTGTCATCAATGCAGTTCAGAAACTAATCCTTCATGCAGTTCTACGCCAAATAATAACATAGCTTGTCCAGTCTATAGCCCAACTGATTCCTGTGTCACTAATTTACGCAATGGCATCACAACACGTGGTTGCAGTTCAAATATGAAGTGTGATAATGCAAATGACAAACGCACATGCCGCGTATGTAATACTCAAGGCTGTAATACCGCCAATCTGGAGAAGGTTAGTGAGAATGGGGAACCCGGAAAATGGCAGGACATACCAATCTCGTGCCACACATGCAAGGGCGAAGAGGACTGCGAAAATGGTAGTGTATTCAGAGTCTGTGAAAACAATCCTTTCCAAAATTGCGTGACAGTCTTTAATGTTGATGGAAAAGTTAGTCAACGTGGTTGTAGTGATACAGTAGAAGCTGATAATGAAGCATATTGCAGTGCTAATGCAGGAAAATGTTTAGTTTGTAACTCAAATGGTTGCAACTCGGCCACTAGCCTTGATGAGTATGTCGAGTGTTTGGCTTGTGATACTGACACCAACGGTGATTGTGTGAACGATGTTAGTGTAATCACTAACACACGTCTGTGTTACAAACATTGCATGACTGCTTTATATCCACGTGAAGAGGAAACAAATCCCGCCTATGGGTTATCGAGATCTTGTTATGATGACATGGATATGGATGATCGCGATTCTTGTGCTGCGGGCGAAAAAGAATATTGCCAAATTTGCAGCGAAGCAAAATGCAACACTGTTACAATGCCAGAAGAGAAACGCCTCAGCTGTAACCAATGTGTTGATGATGATTGCCAAGACCCGCAAGCAATGAGTTGCCTAACATACCGTCCAGATGACAAATGTTACGTTCGCTATGACGAGCAACGATCCATTATCGCAATGGGTTGTCGCAGTGAATTCAGTAATGCCGATGCAGATTATTTGCTCAAACAAAAACGTTTATTCCTCTGCGAGGGCGATAATTGTAACACAATTGAGGGACTGCCAGCAGCACAAACCTGTATCATTTGCAGCTCACGCACCGACGTCACTTGTGCTATAAGCCCCGAAAGCGTGAAAAGCACAACCACATGCGCGCTTTCGCCATTCACAGAGTGTTACTCCCGTGTTTTAACAAACGGTGCTACTGAACGCGGTTGTTTGTCCAGCTTATATGATGATGAGTTTTTAAGCTGTCTCGATGGATCTTCAACTACTTGCAAGTCCTGCACAGGTAATACTTGCAATAATCAAGTGCATCCAGAGGATCGTACGCAATGTCATATTTGCGATTCATTTGCCGATCCCAGCTGTGAAAATATTCCCAACAGTCTTAGCATTTGCCCCAAATATGATGCGGAAGAAACTTGTGTAACCGAATTCCGCAATGGCGTTACCTATCGCGGTTGTAGTTCCAGCATTGAATGTGACACCACAAATTCAAAGACATGCAATAAATGTAGTGGAAATGGTTGCAACACTATTAACTTGGCTAAGAAACAAGATGATAATTTCGGCAAATGGCAAGATCTCCCGTTGAAATGTTTGACTTGCAGCGGTAACGATTGCAGCTCTGAGGATACTACTCATACACTGACTTGTGAAAATAATAACGAGCAGGATTGTTCGACAATATTTGATACTAACGGAATAGTGGTACGAAGAGGTTGTAGCGATGCCGTGGACATCGAATACGATAGCTATTGCAATGAGAACGAAGCCAATTGCTACAACTGCAAATCCAATGAATGTAACACAGCTACATTGAAATCTGAATTCATCGATTGCGTCTATTGTGATTCATACAAAGACCTCACTTGCATAACGAATCCATTGAATGACACGCACAAGATTCGCCAGTGTCAAGGTGGTTGCATGTCTGCATTGTATCCTTCCGATGGAAGCAGTGATCCCGGCTATGAATTAATACGCACCTGTTTGAATGATAAGGAAACCGCAGATCAAACCAGATGCTCTAATAGTAGGGATGCAAATTGCAAGGCTTGCACTGGTGCCAACTGTAATGTAGAAGACTTCCCCGAAGACCGGTTAAGTTGCATTAGCTGTGAAGGCGAAAATTGTGAGGACCCAGCTTCACAACTTTGCCCGCTGCACAAATCGAATGACAAATGTTTCATTTGGTTTGATAATGAAAATAGTGTCAGTCAAATGGGTTGCGTCAGTTCGTTCCGTAATCAGGATTTGGAAAGTCTTATTAAGACGAAACGTATCTATGTTTGTGATGGTGCTGATTGTAATACTATGAATAATATACCCGTACCACAAAAATGTGCAGCTTGCAGCTCAGCAGATGATGTCTTCTGTGCAACGAATGCTAATGAGATCAGTGATTTCAATACTTGCAATCAAATGCCATACACGAGCTGTTATACCAAAGTAGCTGATGGTAAGTAAACAGTTATATTTACACATACACTGAATTTATTATTCTAACTAATTGGATTTCACAGATGGATCCACCCATAGAGGCTGCTTAACTGAATTACCTGTTGATGACTTCGCTCACTGCCTACTAGGACAAGATGAGAACTGTGATGTCTGCACGGGAGATGGTTGTAATCGAGAGGTAAAAGAAAGTAGAAACATAGCATACGAGCTATCTAACTGATTATACATGTTTTTGTAGATATTCCCTGCTGATAGACAACAATGCCACACCTGCACATCAGAGGATGATCCCAAGTGCGAATCGTTCCCAGAATACAAAATGCCCTGTCCAATTTTGGGCAGCTCGGAAACTTGTGTAACTGCACTCAGCGGCAATGTCACTCTCCGCGGTTGCAAATCTCAAGTCCTCTGCGATAGTTCGGACCCTAGCACGTGCCGCTCTTGTATTGGCACAAGTTGTAACTCAATTGATTTGGTCAATAAAGTAGATGACGGTTACCATGGAATATGGCAAGACTTACCGTTGAGATGTCACATGTGCGAAGGAGATCAATGCCTTAACTCATTGGGCCCAGCAGTTACATGCCTTAATAATGACAATCAAGATTGTATGACAGTCTTCACTACCGACGGTCACGTGAAACGTCGTGGTTGTTCTGATGCTGTCGATGACTACGAAGATTTGTATTGCCGCTTGAATCCAAGCCTGTGCTTTAAGTGTAAATCAAATGAATGTAATTTCGCCTGGAGCGTTGACGAATATTTGAAATGTGCATTCTGTAATTCGGAAACCGATCCACTGTGCACTATAAACGCAGAAAATACTGATTTCGCTACAAGATCTTGTTACAAGAAATGTCTAGTAGCCATGAGGGGACAACAAATACTACGCTCTTGCTTAGATGATAAGGAATTATTTGAACAGTATAACTGTCAATTTGATTGGGGTAACAAGGAGTGCGCCAGTTGCGATGTAAATAACTGTAACAAATTCGTATTCCCAATGGATCGTCTTGCTTGTCACCAGTGCACGAATGCAGCATGCTCACGAAGCGAATCCCAATATTGCGGCCTATATGATGAAAACGATTCCTGCTTTGCTAAATACGAAAATAACAATGTGGAATTAGCAGGCTGCGAAAGCTCACAAAACAAGAATGATATTGAAAGCTGGAAAAATCAAAATAAACTTTTTAGCTGTAAGGATAGCAATTGTAACGCCCTCACTGAGCTGCCCAAAGGTGATACATGCGTTTCATGCGATTCAAGCAAGACGCCTAATTGTGCTCAGAGTCCGTTAGATGTTGAAGTTAATGAAACTTGCTATGCTCTACGTAATGGCTGCATAACACAAACGAATACAGGTGAGTTCGACTTCGTATGCTTTGACCAAGACAAATTACTAACGGAACCAAATATCATATATTTTTCTAGCTGGTCATACACTGAGAAGTTGTTTGAGTAGCGTTGAAGAAAGTGAGGTCACTTCGTGTACTGCTAACGGCACATGTTTAACTTGCCAAAATAACAAATGTAATGCCGAGGTAATTATTGTTCTTGATTGATTCTGAAAGGAGAATTTTACAAAAATCTAAACAACTACCAATTTCTCTCTTTTTTAGATCTACCCTGCCGATCGTCGCAAGTGTCATATTTGTAACTCCGTTGCTGATGCAAATTGTATTAAATCACCTAGCTCATCACTCATTTGTCTCAAATATGATCCGGATGATACCTGTGTAGCAAAGTACACAGACGGCTATACCGAACGTGGCTGCAGTAGCGACTTGACATGCGATGTCAGTGATAAGGATAGTTGTCAAATTTGCAAGGACAATGATTGTAATACTGCCGAACTAACTGGCTCTGCTGGCATGATAAGCAGCAGCTTTATACTTACATGCATTTTAGCAGCTGCAGCAGTTTTATTACTTAAAAATCATTAACAGAAAGTCATTAAACAATACAATTGCCAAAAATGGAAGGAACAAATATTTAAGATATAATACTAAAAATCACTCACAACGCACTAGTTGCCAATTGTTTAGTTACATATGTATGCACTTACTTAAAAGTACATTTATATTTTTTTTAAATTATATAATTATGCGTTAATTAGTTATTATGTTATATAAGATACAACAAAAATGTAAATACAACGAAATACCCAACAAATTTAGAAAAAAACGAAAAAAAATAAAAGAAATTCTTACTACAAAAATAATACTAAGGAAATTTTAGTTCTAATGTTTCTAATAAGAATAAAAAATAATGAATGAAGGTAAAGTAAAGAAATTATAAATATATTTTAGCTCTCGTCGCATGTTTGACAAACAGACATAGCTTGACAAAGATCTGAGCTGAATTAATTAAGAATGGATTTAAATAAATTTAAGTTCACTTTTATAAATCTTACCTTATGAGGATATGCTAAATGCCAGGTTACATTAAATTTTGAACCTGATAAAATGGAAGTGCGTATTGAACCTGTGAAAAAATAATAGAAAAATATTCAAGATTATTATTATTTTAATGATATAATATTATTATGGAAAAGTTCATAAAATTAGGTCAAAACTATGATGCCATAAAATTGATTCAAATACAGCTACAGCAATAAACAAATATAATTGCATATGTATGTGGATATGCATGTTATGAAGTTGTTACGGCACTAATGCTCTGCTCTCTGTGTTTAACTTAAAGTAAATTATATTCAGATGCACACAACATCAAGACAACGGAATGTAATGAACTTGAAAACAAGTGCAAGACAAGTCTATTAATTTGAATGTAGAGCAAATTCAAGTAGAAGCATCAGTAGTAGCAGAAGAAGTGGAAAAAATGAATATGAATCAGCAAATTGTAAGTTTTATTTAATGCTAAAATCAAAGCAAAAAAATATATAATATTTTCTGAAGTATATATGTACTTGACTTGGTATAAGCTGCTCAAATGACAACAGTTCAGTGATATAAAACAAATCGCAGTTATTCTTAGACCCCAACATTTTTTAATGTTTGATTAATCAAGCGCAAATATCTCACAAACATACACACTCACACACACATTCAACTTGGTAGCAGTGTAGTGATACATTAAAAAAATCGTAAACAAATTCAATATAAATAATTAAATGTGTAGCAGAACTCAAGTTTAACTGGTTTTCTTTTCTTTTCAAGTTATTTTTAAAAATTTATTTCTTCACAATTTTGCAAAAACGCAATTGGCTTGTTGAGTATTTCACATTTATATTTGCAATTACATATGTATGTACGCGTAATTGAATAAAATTTACCACTCAGTGCCACACTATGGAGCAACATCAATTTTCATAGACCAAAAATTATGAAAACTTTTATATCAGTAGATGGTAAGATTGAGAGAAAGGGCAGAAATAGGTAGGCATAATGAACGTGCAAGGGCTGTATTCCTATGTGAAAAATTGAATAAGATGAAAGTTTAAACAAGTTTTTAAATTTTTTAAATTTTCCAAACTTTTGAAGATATTTTAATCTGAATTCAATAATTTTAAAAAGTGTTTAGAGGCAGTATTCTTCAAAATTGAAGTGTATAACTTTATGGATTGGGAGATATCTGAGCTTAGAGACTCCTAACATGAGAGACCTAGAAAACAATTAAAACAATATAAGCTGATCCAACGAGGAGAGGGGTCAAACCCGAACCGTGATGCTTTCATACATTTTGATCGTTGGCCATGAAACAAAAAAAAATAAGTTAAAAGAGCAAAAAAGGTTAACCCTCCCTTAGCAAATCTTGGATCCACTAGTGAATATAAGTATTCCATTAATCTTTAGAATATGAACATAAATAATATTTATGTAAACGTAATCTTAGCTGGTGTGCCACAAGGAAGTGTCCTTGGGCCATTCTTATATGGGGCTATTCATGCCAGCAAATCCAACAATCAACATTCTCATTTCCAATTTGGCTGAAACTTGGATAGCTTTTTATATTCTGTGAGAAAAGCGTACTTGATAATTTTGAAAAAATTTTTTGGTGAAGCCGTTCTTGAGATATGAATTTTCGAAAATTCTGATAGTGTGTGGTTTTTTATACTTTCAAATGTACAACATTATGAAAAATGCACCAATATTAATTCGTTTTTAAATTGCTTGCAGTTCTATTCACAAGAGCAGCTGGAAGCATTACAATGTTCAAAAGAAATAATCGAATTACCAGGTTACCCCAAGGAAAATAACTTCATTTGATAGTTTTCTTTGCTAAACTTAATTATTTTCTCAGCTTATCCATGTTATTCTAAACACACAGCGTTTTGTTCATTTTGTACATGAATCTGCCATGGCGGTCACCGATGAACAACGCATAGGCCATATTTGTTCTAAACTCAATTTTAAAAGGCAACCCCTACGTTCAGCAAAATAAAAAAAATTTAAATTTGCTTAAAATACTTTACTTTTGCTGCAAATATCGAAATACTTTCTTAGCAAAAGTTTAATGACATTAGGATGGTACATTAGATTGGTAAGAACTGAGATCTGGTAGACAAATACTAGAACGGGGTACTTCAGGTCAATGGCTTTTAAAACAAAGCATTAGTCTTTTTAAGACAAAAACATCGATATATCATACTTTAAAAACCGACTGTAAATGTCGAAGATATAACGAAAAGTTTAAAAAGGCGACCCCTACGTTCGCTAAAAAAAAAAAAAAAATTCAAAATCGCCTTGCAAAAATAATTTAGATTCGAAGGTGTACGGCGCACTTTTTTGTACCTGTAAGGTGGTACGATCTAATATATACTATATAGTAAAATGTTAGTTTTTTTGTTTCACTTAATGATCTTAACATTATTGAAATTAACCCTTTGACGCCCGAATTATAATAGGGCTTGAGAGAAACCTTTTGTTGTGAAATTATGGTTACTTAGGTCTTCCACTGTAAATGTCGAAGATATAACGAAAAGTTTAAAAAGGCGACCCCTACGTTCGCCAAAAAAAAAAAAAAAAAATCAAAATCGCCTTGCAAAAATAATTTAGATTCGAAGGTGTACGGCGCACTTTTTTTGTACCTGTAAGGTGGTACGATCTAATATATACTATATAGTAAAATGTTTGTTTTGTTGTTTCACCTAATGATCTTAACATTATTGAAATTAACCCTTTGACGCCCGAATTATAAATTATGGTTACTTAGGTCTTCCACAATAATGACACCAAATTTCTTGCTTCTATTTTGATTTGTTTGTCCTTTATTAAAGGTTAAAAAAACATAGCTATTAAGCTGTAGACAACCACTAACTCCTTTTCTCCAATTTTTGGATTTTCATATTCTCATATCTTTCAAAAACATATATGATGAAAAAAATTTCCGATTAGTAATAATTTCATGCATTTTTTTTCAAAAAATAGTGCAAAAGATTCTACTAAAAATGTTTGCACTTAGGTTTTTTACTGGACTTCAAAGACAAAACATTAAAAAAATTACTTAAGCAAGAAATTTCAAATATTCGGCAATCAGCAAACTTGAAGAATACCTGACAGAACCGAATACAAATAGCGTTAATAGTAATATCTATTAAACACTTTATTTATGTCACATAAAATTGAATGTTGCATATACGCAACATTGGGTATGAAAGAGTTACGAAAAGTATTTACACCAAAATTTTTTATAATTCTGGTATCATGAGAATTTTAACGAAGAAATAAAAATTTTTATCTAACCATTTTTTTTTTCGGGACCATTTTAAATTTCTAAAAATTCGTTCTTAGAACTTTTACAGCTCGGGCTTCAAGTTAAATAATTACAATGTAATATGAGATGTGGCTGTAATGAATTTCAAAGCTTTCTGAAGGTGTAGCAAACGACATACAAAACAGGATCATAAAAGAAACTCGAGGCACTTCCACGTAGTTCAATAAAATGTATAATTTCGATATAAAACCGGGTTAGTTTCTTGTATAGTTGTGAAGCGTGGCTGAGCACCGATGCAGTAGCAAATAAACTGCAAAGTTTTCATCAATAAATGCCTGATGACCATCTAGTTATCAAGTGGATAAGACAATCTTCAAAGCAGAATTGTGGGCTATGTGCCTCCAATTGCAACAGAAGCAAAGAAAGGGGAGATGGATTAGTCATACACTCTGTATATCGGCAATAAGAACTCTAGGCAAAATAGAAACTCTAGGACAGCAGAAAACGTTAAAGGCATAGGTGTATTTGGAAAAGAACATTAGAGAAGGAAGTCCAGATATGGAAAAAATCATAAGGAAAACAAAATTATCGCGAAGCATCATATTCGATGGTAACGTTTTGTAGATGAGAGGACATATGAAAGAAAAGAATGATACACATTTTTAACCAACACCCAAGTGGTCAAGGATATTTTCTGTTTGTTCTTTCGCGTATATAAATCTATGTTTATATATTCTTGACGAGTATCAGGTTCTGAGTTTATTTAGATGCCCTCCTATCTGTGGATCTTTGTTTTCACATGATAAATTTCAAAAGGAAAAATGTGTTTTAGAAATTTCGGATGGATATATACATATACAATGAGCAAAAACAGATGAAAACAGAAAATACCGAAATAATGTTTTGAAACGTTTTACACGCACTTGTAATAATATAGACCATACCTACTTCCCATATGGTACAAGTGAAATTTCCAAATCGTAATATCAGTAAAGAGATTATTTGATGCAAGAATCTTTGGAATCCGTGTATAGGTTTTGTTGTTGTTTTCTTTTCCTCCTGCCTGTGCTAAATTATTTTCCGTATAGATTATAGTCATTAGGCCTATAGTACAACATGGACAACAACTGCAAACAAACCATGCAAGCTACTTTGGTCAAAATGAATTGTATAAATATTTTTGTTATCTGGAACACAAACATTCAATCTGCTTGTTGTAGTTATTAAAATCATTAAATGCTTTTGCGTTATAAGAATTAATCTTGTATACACTTGTTTGGTGGACCACTTGTGCCCCATTAAATTTTCAACGGATAAACGGACGGACGAACAGATGGCTAAATTGACAACATTCCTAAACAGAGTTTCAGCATGATTGCATTTTTAGCAAGGTCAATGACGACTTGTTTTACGCTATATTAATCTGTGTATAAGTAAGTTTGCATGTATGCATACAGACGCTTGATAATAAATGTGGAGAACCTTGTACAATATCTGTAAAGATCGTTTATATCGTCATCAATATTTAGAATGCTATTTTTTTTTTTTTTTTTTTTACAGGAAAAGCGAAAATATTTCAAAAAAAATAGGTTTTAAATACTTTTTAAATTCAGTTTAAGTAAAAAGACACTAACAAATTAAAATTTAAACGTTTTTTTAGTTTTAACAAAATTATGTTATTCTTTTGATTCTCCTGCAAAAAAAAAAAAAAAAACCCAAGTAACATTTAGGGACTTTCTAAATATTGATGACGATATGTATGTAAGATTGATAAAACTTTTAAGCCCCTATTTTTTTATTTTGTTTGTATAGTATCTCTGAAGAGCTCCATTTAAAGGAGTTAATTAGAGTTTCTGTTTTTATTTTCAAATTCTTTTCTGTGGGTAGCTCTTGAACCACACAATGTATCCACCTGCTTTGGATAACTAAGGCTCAGTTTACGAAATCTTACTTGCTTAAAGTTCACGCTATCTTCATAACAATTTACCAGTAAAAATTAAATATTATATAATTTTATTAAAATTTTATTAAAGGACAGCAACTGAAGATATGTACCAAAAAATTGTAGTGGATATGTGTCTGCATTGAAATCACTATACCTATAAAATTTTATTAATTCCAAACAACAAAATCGACAGAGAAACATCATCAGCTGTAATTACTAACTAGTACTAAAAAGAAATTACATAAATATTGTAAATAAAGAAAAATGAAAGGAGTGTCAGTCAGACACTTTCTATTGCCCAAGTTAGCTATTTTGCACAAATTTTTTTCATGAATTCGAGTCTAAGTATTTGAAGAACTGACACAGCAACATACTGAGCATTGTGATGATTATCATGATGATCATTATTGATATCATTATCATGTCTTTCATCAGCAGTAAGCAGTACCATATTCAGTAGCATTGTATTTTACTTGGGCATGAGGTTATCTGCTGCAAAATCTTGGCGAGAGTGTCATAAAATTAAACACAAACAAAGAAACAAACAACAAACAATGAAAAAACAAACAAACAAAAATACCAAATGTTGCATAGACAACATTCCAGGCTGTTGTTGTTGAAAATAAAATTTTGTTGATAATAATCATGATGGTGTTGACGATTTTACAGCTGCAACAAAAAACAAAAATCTATTGCATATGTACATATGTATGAGTGCGAGTATACATATAATGTGCATATGTATGTGAGCTTATACTATTATTGAGGTACGTTATTTCACAATCCCAAAAGTGAGGTAAATTGGCTGAACATGAATATAATTTCGGAATTCATGAGTTGATGTTGGTCAGCTATGGCTTCAAACAGGTGAACTGAAGGTGTTTTTAAGATCAGAGTGAGCGTAGGAAAAAGAAGTTTATGTATACAAAAAAAGTTGGGCGCGGGTTCTTATTACAATCATGACATCAGAAGAAGTTGGTCATTGCAAAAGTTATTGAAATATTTTATGTTTTGTTTAATTATACTAATCTAAATGGACCGATTACAGAGCTTACACCACTCCTCCGCTCCCTTACTACTGTAAAGCGTGAATCTGCGCCTGGATATAATTTTATTTTGAATTTTATTTTGGTGCATTATGTTTCAATTATGATCTTAATTTAAAAGTTTAAAAAGTTTAAACGCCAAAAATAAAAGGAGAAATGCACATATATTGTATACAAGCAACTCATGCAGGTAAATATATTTCTTGTACATTTTGTAGAATGCAAAAAAATGATAACGCCCATTTTTTAGTCGGAAAGTTGTGCATGGCTGATTCGCATATGCGAATTAGTGCCTCTTTTGCTGTTACCTCTTTATGCAACAAACGAAAATTAGCAGGTGTTGCAAATTTTTGTGAATTGTTCATTGTTTTTTGCTTTTTTTAGTTTTATAGTTATTGTAATTTTTCGCTAGTACCATTGGAAAGTTGAACACCTTTAAACTGTTTAGCCACCACTTGATAAATATGTATGAATTTCGGTATTTACAAGTTATGCATGATTTGTGGATCGTTTATTTAATGGAAATACATGCATATATTGGTCAAGTGCTTTCGAAACTGTCTGCTCGAATTGATTGATTTTGATGGAAAATTATATATATACCTACTATTTAAAAAATAAATAAATTTTTATGTTTTTGATTGTTGGATAGGTATGGACATAATCAAGTTCATCACAAGCCCGAACATTCCAATTTATGTTTGAAATCTGCAAAAACATTAATAACCCGGAAGTTATTAATCGAAAGTTCTTACTTTTCTTGACTTCACTGAACCTATATTTATTAAGGAAAACTAAAAAAAATTTGTGGTGCATATGTTGGATTTAGAGCCAGCAAATATTTCTCCTATGTCGAGAAAAAAAAATAAAATTTTCTAAAATATAAAAAAGAAAGCAGAATGAAGATATGCCATTTAAAGGATTTAATTTGTTTGGAAGGCGTTACTGGCTTCCTTTATTTGGTAACCAAGATACATATGTCTTTTCAAGCATTTCGTTGTTTTAAAGGTGCCCATTCTAAAATCAATCAAACACTTTCCTTTAACTACTAATAACTATGTCTTTCTTCTTTGGTTCCCCAGATACGTTGTTTCAACTATTTCGTTTGTTTGGTACCATGGAGGTACCATGCCCATTTGCCCAAAATCAACCACAATCTGCTCAGTGACTGCTACTAATATTCCGCTCTCAATCCAAATCTGTGAAAGAGCAATGGATTTACAAATGCTGTTTAAAATGCCATCAAAATCAGTACTCAAAAAACCCATTATCTTTTCATAATCATTGAAGCTCTTCTTGATTCAAAATTATTTACCGAAAATTTATAGCATGTAGGTACATATTCAAAAATTAAATAAATTTCTACAGGTTACTCTATGAAGATTTGAAAAAATTGGACAAGTACGATACGAGTAAATATTGATACTTTTGTTTAAATATTTCAGTAGCAGCATCGATACTTTTACTCGATATTTTTAATGACGATTAGTGATATCGACGTAATACTAGCAGATCCTGCAAGATTGCTGATCGTATATACGTTTTGAGTCGAGAGAAAAACAATAGGAACCCTGGAATCGTTATAACCAGCCGAACAAACCATACAAAGTCCGGAATAATTTTTTTTTGTATTCGTATTTTCGCAAAAATTTTACAACTTCCATCAAGTTGTTTACCTTTCTTTTTAACTTTTCAAAACTTGCAAAATCATGCCTCTATCGCATTTTTTTTATATAAAATTATAAAATTTTACAATATTATCGACGTCTGCGGGCTGACCCAGATTGATTCGTTTTAACAATTTGGAAAAACCGCATGGAATGACTGTCCAATCGTGTTATCAGTGTTTGTTCAAATCGAGTTCCAAGTTTCCAAGATGTTTGTAATTATGTGGACAAACCTTTTTTGCTTCGATAAAAAAAATTCAACTGACGATATTTCCAAAATCACACCATAGAATTAAAAATGGAGTTGATTTTCGGGCTCAGCGACCAATTTTACATAGGTATTAGTAAAAAATTCAGATAAATGCAGTGGTGTTCATTGCCCAGAAAAATAAAATTATTTTTAAACTATTGTAATTAGATAAAAATTTATAGCCTAAATTGTAAATAGAATATGGAACAAATTACTATGTGTAAATAACAAAAACCAATGAATGCTTTTCGCGTTTTTGCTCTGCCATCGATATCCATGTATATTTATTTAATTAGGAGTAAACAAATGTACAAAATGATATAATCGGCTGATTAAACAATTTAATTAGCAGCATTAATTAAACACAACATACATATACAACCCAAGGTTTTATTAGAAAAATAAACAAAAACCAAAAATACAAAATTTGTTTTGTTGTTAATTAATTTTCGTTACACAAAAAAAAAAAAAAAAAATGTGGTTAAACATTTCTCCATTTAAAGCATTTCAGACACTTTTAATTTCTTTTGACCATATTTCTAATTAAAAAAACCAACAATATCGGAGTATTTCAATAAGGTAACATTTTTACAATCACATTATGACACATTATGACGTTCCGACATTTGTATGTCTACCAAAATACCAAAAATGGAAAGTCCCAGTACAAAGACTTCCGCAAGCTTAATATATATAGATTTTTTCTACATACTAACAGAATTTGTTGTTGTTAGAATACAAATATCATTCACATCCGTAATGAAAATAACCTTTCATTTGTATGCGTTAAGTCAAAGTTTATTTGAATTGACTGCTATATCTGCAAAGAGCTAACATGGTCACCTTAGCATAAAGAACTGCGCGCTCAAACTCATTTAATTCCATTTCTTTTTTGTTCTGCTGCACTTGCGCAGCGTCACTTGGTAATTTGTTAATAGTAACAACAACAGCAACAATAATAACAACAACAACAACAAAATCCATATTGTATTTGTTGAATGCATTTTCGTTGCAATGCTAGCTGCAGTACGTAATAAGAAATTATGGTAACGTTGATTTAAACAAGAATGCAACTTCATTACAGCCAACTGACTATTACGCGCAGCTGAAGCGGTAATACATACACACAATGCAATAAAAAAAAACATAGCTTCACATAAATATATACACCCAGTGGGAAATGAATCGATCAATTAATAATAAATTCAGATAAATGCAGATGAATTCAAACTAAATATAGAATTGTTTAGGTTCAGCTCTAGTTAGAGCTCATATTCTAAAAACGTATTTTAATCTGTCAATCGGAACCATATGATATCCTAAGTAAAACAAAAGTTATATTAAAAATTACACATATGATGAATTTCATGTAATGAATAAATTTTTAATGTTGGTCTTGAAAAAGTGAGGAACATCAAATTGAACACATCGAGATCGATGTTTCATATGAACTTGAATGTTGTAAAGCGCATGCCTGGAGCTAAATCTAGTAATATCACTGTGCTAGTCATAAAATGTAGCAGACGGGAGACATTTCGTTTCTAACTAATTCGGGGTCAAGGAATTCAGTGGAGATAACAGTTTTTTCCCCTATCAGCAGCGTTTCATACAAATTTTTTTTTTTTATTGAAGTTTTGGTTTGGGGGTATACTACGAAGTTACATGTTCCTCTTCTTATTGCGGTGAAAAATGGTATAATGGGATTTTTTGGCATGAAAAAACTGAATCTGATATTTATTTGCAGAAAAAAATAATTTTAGACATAGCTCCCGTACAAAAAACCGTAAAAAATCCCCAAAAAGTGGAAAATTTATATGGGAGGTACCCTTATTTTAATAAAAATAAATATAATAATAAATTAAATTTTTGCACACATCATTTTTTTCGTTAAGAAATTAGTTTCTGAAAGTTTTAAAACAATCCGCTAAAAAATAAGCCTCCAGTTCTCATAAAAGCTGAAAATTTGAAACATTTTTGAAATTTGGGTTTATGTTTCCTAAAACTAAGTTAACAGATTTTTGTTGTTCAGTGACCTATAATAGGCAACATATTTCTTAAACATTTTAACCCTCTAGCAACTCTCGCAATGGGTCAGAGTAACTTTTTTCGATAAGGGCAAAAATGAACCGCACTGGTGGGTGCCAAAGGGTTAATATGTTGGAGGAAAATATTCTACGGGAAATTTTACTACAAATTTCCGAGCACACAAACAAGCTTTGATGCAAAACTAACAAGTTGTGTTATGGTTTATTTTATTTAATTTGTTGGAAATGGGCAAGCTTTTGGACCGTATACAAAAAACATTCTCACAAAATCAGTAGTAAGTGTTGTAAGTTTCTACTGGGTATTTGTGTGTACATTGAGTAGTAGTGCATACATACCTGACCATTATTTATAGCACGTTGCGCATATTTATTGCAAATAAATTTTGAATGAAATTTATTCATTTTACTTTTTGCGTTTATTTGTACGTGTATATATGTATTGTAGATTTCTGCAAATGGTAGATGGATATATGTATTTAGTTAAATCTAATTACCTGAATTGAAAATTATTTCATTAATGGATACGATTGTGTATTGGAATGTATATTATTAAATTATATTAAAGTTTAATCTTTTGGTTTATTTTATTACTAATGGTAAATTAAATATAAAATAAGCTTTCCTCTTATGATTTTGTATTCAAATGAAAGACATTTCTAACTCCACAAAAGAAAATCATTTCTAACACCGTGGTTTTTATGTATAGTCACATTATCTTGAGTCTAGTTGGCTGTGGTATCATTGAAAGGACAAGTAAGTACCCTGTTTAATTTGGCCCGAATGAAAAATGGTCCTAAACTAAAAATTAGAAATAGTTCCAAAAGTAGGATATATTTATTTAGAAAACTGAGGATAGAATCTAAATTCTTGAAGAAAACTTTCATAACTTCGTCAAAAAAATATCAAAATTTGTTAATATAACCATAATTATTAAAAATTGATTATATACATCAATAGGTTAAGACTGCATTGCTTTGATTTTTTGTTTTTTACCATGGAGAAGATAATCCCAATCATATTTAAACTAAACTAAAATTTTAAGTTTTTTGAAAATTTGAGAGATAGTTTTTATTATTGTACACATAAATTCTCAAAAACTTGAAGTTTTTGCATAATTTGAATATATTAAGAATACAAATAGCTTATTTTTTTAATAAGAATTACTTAGAGTAAACATATTAATAAATAATTCGAATCATGTTTAAAAAAAACCCAAGCTTTAAAAATAGTTGGAGCATAAATAGTATATATTGAATTTAAATCTCAAACTTAAAAATGAAAATCGATCCAAAACATGAAATATCGTCACAAGTGAGTTCATGATTTGTTTCCGTTTTTTTTTTTTTGCTTTCTACATGGCTCCATTTTTCATTGGAGCCATACTCATGAGAAATTTTAACATAAAAATTTTTCTAGGTATGTGTAAGCTACACAATTCGCAAAGAAATCTTATGAAGATAATACCCTGTATACCACCTTGATCAAAAAGTTCCCGGAATTTATTCAGAAAATTAAAAATACGAGTTTATTCCTTATGCCAGCGCTTGATCCAATCCTCGAAACATTTTTTAAATTCGGTTTTCGGTATGTCCATCAGTGCTTCCTGCGATTTTTCCATTACTTCCTTTCGGCTGCTGAAACGCGTACCCCGTGGTTGGTTTTTTAACTCGATTGAACAGAAAGAAGCCACAGGGAGCCAAACCAGGTGAATTTGGTGGCTGTTGGATGGTATTTGTTGAATTTTTTGTCAAAAAATTACGAATAATGATGGCACTGTGCGAGGGTGCGTTATCATGGTGCAAAATCCACGAGTTTTCTGTCCACAATTCTGGTCTCTTTCGGCTATTTGTTTCACGCAAATGCTTCATAATGCCCAAAAAATACTCTCTGATGGTTAATTTGCGGTTATTGACCAAAATTTCTTTTACTTTGTCAAGGTTTCGTCGATTTTCGATGTCGATGGTCTGCCACTGCGTTCATCATCTTCGATTGGCTCACGACCGTTTTCTTTAGAGAATCGTTGCCGAAATACTTTTCCAACATTTTCACCATTCGCGCACCATTAAATCCGTTTTTACGCAAAATTTAAAACAAGTTCGTTGTTGCAAATTTAAATCCATTTCTAAAATTGTAAAAAATCGCCAACACACACGGAGATAGATATACTCTTGACTACGTAAGCTGTGACGCTAAGGTTTAGAGGGAATATCAACAACAGATGTACCAACTTAACAAAAAAAAACAGGACTCAGATGGAGATAATTTGTTTAGTATAAACTGTAAAATTTCATACTAAAACAGCAGAAAAGTGGCCTAAAATCGTTCTAAAATGCGTCTGGGTGTGCTGGCGGAGAAGTTTATGGATTAACTCTATGAATCGTCTCTAGAAATGTGTGTTCACATAGTAAAACAGTCCCGCAGCAATTACTCCCTTTAAGTTTTACCAAAAGTAAATCAAGAGTAAATAAACCAAAATTTTTTATTTGTTAAAATTGAATTTGCACTTAACTTGTTTCAAAAATAATTAACGACAGTAAAACAAGTTCGTAAATAATTTTCTAACACTTTTTTTAGTGTATGACTTAAATGTATAAACTTATAAAACATATGCACAAAAAGTCTACAAGCCATGATTAAAATTTGATATAATTTGACCTCATATTGTAAATTATACAATTTTAAAAATTTATAAATTGCAAATAAAAAAATGAAAAATTAACGTAAGCATAAAGACAAAAAATAAACAGTATTCACTTTCATTCATTTTTTCCACTCAATTCAATTCAACTTAAAAATTTAACAAATAAGTGTTAAATATTTTATGATTTTTTCTCTTTTGAATATAGTTAGGTACTGTTTGTTGTAATTATGATAATGTAAATTATTTTATAACGCGTTGAACTGTTAAAATACAAATGGCTTAATTGGTAAACGACACGCAAATCATGGTCATTTCAACAACAACAACAATAACAAATACCACCAGCAGACACTTTAATATGTGTGGTAATGCCATATTTATTTACAGTGGTAACAAATTTATTGAAATTTTGTTAAAAAAAAAAAACAAAAGTCGTGAAGAAAAATTCACACTCAAATTACACTTCGATATCTATCAGTTAAAGCACGCATTCTTTGAAAAAAAAATTTCAAATGGTGGATCCAAGGAGAGTGTTTTGGAAATAATCTATAGAATCAGCCCCCCTTGGAAGCGCTAATATGCTTATGTATGTCTTTGTGTAGATGTATTGGTAATTTCGGATCTTCTTGCAAACAGACACGCATTCGAATATGCAAATTAATTTCAAACACATATAACTAAAAGCAAATTTGAAGATACACACTCGCCGCTTGCGGGTATTTAATGTTATTTAATTTTTTATATTTCTTTTCAATCTTTGCTGATGGTTTATTTTTTCTTTCATTTTTTGTACTCAACTTCATGGTCTGACAGTTTTTTAAAACAACATTTCCCAATCACTTGCAAATTAAGTCAATGGCCGAATTCTACTACAGTGAATGCTGCTCACAGTAAAAGTGTAAAAATTTTGTTGATCGTTGGTTGGACCTCCTCAAATGTTCACATCATGGATGGATGAGGTTTTTTTTAGATAGCTTTTTGATTAAATGCTGTAAGATAAATATGAAAACATATGACTATTAGTGTGTATTTGTTAGTATAGTTGTTGCTGTGATGTAATAAATGCGCACCTGATGGAATTTCACAGTTTTGTTTTGTATTTTTTGTAAGGTTTACTTCTTTTTGTTTTTAATTATTTGCAACGCGCTTTATTTGGAATCTAACCAAACCATAAAAATTCCACACACATACATACACATATACAACATTTGCATATACAATTTTAGCAAAGAAAAAGATAATCATTAAATAGAAATATAGTTATTTATAGGGGAGAGCGGTCCTAAGTTGGCACTGAGAGTTAAACCGACAGGCCGCGTTTCTCAGGGATGGCGCGCATGTCAGCTTAACCATTTTGTCGTATGACAGGTTGGTAGACATGGACGTATTTTAAGCTGACAATTGTCACATTAGTTTTCGCTTGACAACGTGAGCGCGGTATAAATGTTTCATGCAAATGGAATTCCATTTTCTTGCATTCTTGTGAATCAGTTACAGGTGTGTAAATATTTGAAAAGCTTAATTGATTGAAAGCGTTGGTTTCTGTGTTCTGTGTGCTATCGCCTGATAAATGATTTGTTTCGTATGCGTAGTATGGAAAAATGGTTCTATCCTATAAATAATGTTTGACAATATTCTACATGTTTTTTCGTTGTAAATGGCTTAAATTTTTTCCACTCGCTTTAAAAACCTACATAACCTGCCGTTTTTCTTGCATTTGGACAAAAATGAGTCTGCTCAGGACGAGGGGAGTGCCACTATTTTGAGAAATAGCTAAAATCGACTTCTTGACTTTGCGATGCATTGCCTCCACAAAAATCACACTACACTGCTACGAACGACATAGAATTGCCTACAAAGAATCGCGGTATCTGGCCAAAGACATTAAATTGTCACTCAACCCTGTTTACCCTCTTTTTTCGGCAAAAACTCCTAATGTGCCGACTTTGCACCACTCTCCCCTACATACATATTATTGAAGAGTATAAACTTAAGAAATTGAACATTATTTCTTAAAAAATTTTAAAAATAGGTGCCTATAATTCAGAAAGAACAACTCAATTAAAGTACCTAAGGATTACGAAGATTAAGTAATAAGTTTAGCGAGCAATTCTACTCACTCGGTTTCAGTTAGTAATATTCTCCTACTCATCCATTCTATTACCCTTATGTTTCTGGTCTAATATCAACTCATACCACAATAATTACTATTAAATACATAGATGCAATGGAAAATATGAAATTTGAACCAAAAGGATATCTTATTTTCAACATTAATATCTTCCTGAATTCATAAAAGCTTACTGGTAAAATTCTCCTCTTTACATATTTATACTTGCAAGAACGAGCCACATTATAATTATTTATAAAGGAAGTAACTTCACATTAATCCCACCCATATTCAATACGAAAAGAAAAAGTCTGATGCAAGTGCATACTGTGTACTTTTTACAAAAACAATTCACATACAGAAATTGATTTCCTTATTAAAACATATACACCGAACCAGTTCGTTGGCGTCGCCACCGCCGCCGATGATGCCAATTATGCATTGCGTATACACATTACAAGATGCCGCAATGTAATGAAATTGTTGCCTTGTACTGCTTGATGCTGTTGGTTAATGCTGGTGGCGACTATTGCACGCTTAACCCATTTTCAAGCAAGACAACGCCAATGATGACGACAACGCATTTTTTCTACTTTTACGCGCTTAATGAAAATGAATTTAGCCGCAAGCGAAGGCGCTTAAAAATACGTCAAGACACCATCACGTACACACGTAGCAATTGGCAATTGCCAATTGAAACAACAACCATGGCAAAAGTACAAAAAAAAAAAGTTGAAAAACATGTTGACATCGCAATGGCGTTGCAAGGCAGTGCGATGCAATGCAACATGTTACAAGAGAAGTACAAGTGAAAAACTTTCACTTGCTTGCAATGATGATTATGATGCCGATGATGATGACGAAGAGATTACAAAACAACAAAAACATAAATAACTAAAACAAAAACACAAAAAGAAAACTTGTATTACAACATACGAGTACCACATACTCGTAAGCATCTCGCATCTTCATCAATGATGAATGGAAAATAAAATATTTTCGGGGGAAATCAATGAGGAATCCAACCGCACTCACTGCATTTCATCTTCTGCGTCTGATTGAAGTTTACAGACATTCAGACATCCCGGTGAGCATGCATGCTATGTATGACAAAAATTCATATCGAATTGATTAACTACAGAGTACAGATAATGAAATTCTTAAACAAAAGAGTTGGGAAAGTATTTACAATTTGATGAAGCCGTTTTGTTAAACGAATCAAATTATGAAATTGAATGTATGTGAATACTATTTTTTGTTAATTAATGGATATCAATTTTTGTAGCTTGGATTGTTGCATACAGTTTTGGGTGCTGAAATAATAAGAGTGCAATGAATGTGTATATTCTCGACAACAAATGAATTTTTATCTGATTCAAAAACCGCAACACGACTTTTGATGTATCTTCCGTCTCTGAACATGAATCTAACCATTTAATTCAAGTCCTTTTAGGAATCCATATCATACTTATAAGACTCAACCATTACATTGGATAAAAATTTTCCATTTAAAAAGGCATTTGTTGTTGTTTTTCTTAAAAACTTCACGTGATGGTCAGATTCCATTAACCGATGAAAAATCTTAAAAAAAATCGTGTAATTGGTTATTCCTAATATTGATGTTCAATATTTATTCAACAGTGAACGTTAACAATTTTGATTTGAGTTTCCGTGTTAGCGGTTAAATAACACTTTTCTGCACATTTTTTGTGACATGAAAATATACCAACTTTGTATATTAATCATTAATTTATTAACATATCAAGAATCATTTAACATTTTTTCGCGCAAAAATATTCAGTTAACTCGCCCATACATTGGAACAACACCCGACTATCAACTGGAATTACACCCGTATAAAAAAAAATTAGCTGACGATTGCCATAATTCCATCTGAAATCAAAAATTGAAACAACATATTAACCCATTAATGTCAGCACCCAAATTCCATTGAATCTCAAATATAAAACTACAAATTTTCAGAAAAATATCTTAAGGTTTGTAAGCGTGGTAACTGTTTTAATGTTTAAATATGATATTATTTATTTAAAATTTTTTCGAATATTGTGCATACAAATTCCCGCTCAAATTAATCTTGTGTATCTTCCAGTTTATGAGTAAAAATTGCGATTCCTACAAAAAGCACGATTTATTTGAAAAAAAAAAAATAGTTTGAATGTCTCCACAACAGATAGACCCCCACTATAAAAACTCATTAATGGACCCAAGGAGAGGGTTTTGGAAGTAATCTTTAGAATGTGCCTTCTTTGGAACCGCATTTAGTGCTTCGATTCATTAGTTTTGGAGATATCGTGGCAGCAGTTTTGAGGAAATCGCGATTTATCTAACTCTCGATCGACTGTGAATTTCAAAAAATCCACTTCTACTGGATGGCCTTGGCCGAGCTTTTTGCATCTATACATGTTGTTTTAGTTATATGTGTACACGAATGGAAAGGACCTACAGTTTTATGCCGAATCCGAACGTCGAAGTGAACCGCTTTTCATAGACAATTTTTACTTTTGGAGATTTGCCATTGCCAGCCAAGAATTGGCGCCGTGTACAAAAATGTTTATTTTATAATTTTGAGCGCATCCAAATTTGAGCCCGGGCACCTATGCGTAGCAGTCCAACATACTAGCCACTAGGCCACGGCGGCCAAAATCCTTTTACACACCTATTTTAAAGACGATATGGTAGCGATCCAAGCAAAAATAAGTCCGTTTTCTGGCCCATCACGTAGTCTTCGGTAAAAGCCGATTTTTTAGAACTTAGAATTGTTCCATTAGTTAATAATTAAATTTTGGCCATATTTTAGAGCGTATTCAATTTTGAATGTAAACCAATCTAACTTATAAATTTCAGTTCAACGAACATGAGAAAGCTTTCAGACTTCAAACCAGCAAAATAATAGAGATTTTGTATAGTGTGAGAAATATCAAACAAATTATGGAAGCTAAAAACCAGATCGAGGTGAATAGAATTGGTAAATGCGGTCGAAAACGTAATTCCACATCTCTCACTGAACGGGAAATTTGCAGAATTATTTCAGAAAATTATCGGAAGCCTCGAGAAATTTAAAAAAAGATTTTTCATGTTGCTGGAGTAGAGATATCAAACTGAACTGTTAGGCGATGATTTGAAGAGATGTGATTCGAAAGTTGTCGGCCAATAAAGAAACCAAAACTTAATTACAGCCAACAACTTAACATAACTTGAGAACTTTTTTAATATTGGCAGTTCACATTGCTAATTACATAATTATTAAAATTATTAGGCTTTGAATGAACAATGATGCCAGAAGAATACCAAAAAGATCATAGAACTAGCAGATCAGACGATCGTTTCGAAAAAAAACGAGGCTAGATGGCGCTCCAATACATAAATTTGTATAATAATGAAAAATCTTGTATGTAGTCAATAGGGTTGTAATTTTAATCCACTCTCACGTATACTAAAGTCCAATTGAATTCGCTTTCAACAACGATCTTAATAGTGCGCTAACTTATTGTTCATCACTGTAAGCTTACAAGTAAATATAAATATTTCATTAACTCTGTGGTCAAAAGTAATAATCGCTTAAGTCGATTTCAAAATTAATTGAGTTACAAATCCTAACGTGTTCTAATACACATACACCTAAAACTCACAACTTTTTTCTAAGTTTTTAAAACAAAAGTTATTAAACAATGAATTACATTTACATCAAGCCGTGGTTACTAAAAATGATGATTTCAAACTTAAATGATTATTACTTTTGACCACAGAACTGTTACAGCAAGAGTGATTTGTTGTTGTTGTAATTAATAAGGAACTAGTAAAAACTTAAATACTATTGACAGTTGAGTTAACCATTTTTATGTCTATACCTATAGTTTCATTCGTTTCACATTTTAATCTTACATAAGAAAAGCAAAATGATGCACTACATAGTTCAATTTTTTTTTGTCTTTTGTTTTGTTTATTTTTGTTGTTGTAAGTTCATGTAAAATTAGTAAAATGTAACATGACCTCCACACGTCAGTCCGTCACTCAGTCAAATTAATGATTTTGTAAACTGTTGGCAATCATAGTCGTTTGTTTATCTGAATTTTTTACCTATGTATGTATGTATGTAAATAGATGTAGTATAAAAACGTGGCTGGCTTTAATTTTTTTATTGCATATTTCCGTTTGTTTTGTTTGTCTTTTGATTTCATTTTCTATTTCTTTTATTATTTGTTGTTTTTGAGTGCATTCGCACCACGATTACTTGCATTTGTCTAATGAGTTTTTTTTTTCTATTATGTATTATCTTCTTTTTGCTTTTGTTACTATGCACGTATAAAGGTCAAGTAGTTGACTATTTGCTTTTTATTATTTATATGTATATTGAATTATTATTTTTCACGTGGATTTTTCATCTATTTTATTTGCAATCACTTTAGTTTAATTGCCCAACATAACAAACGTTATGGTCTAGAAGAGATTATCATTATTTGAGTTTAAATTGTGTATGAATAAAATCTTTTATGGAGGCCTGGAACTGTGGCTAAAATGTGGCAAGCGCTAAAAAGCAGTTTGCTGTGAGAACGAACGCATGTGAACGATTTTTACAGAATGTGTGAAAAGTTTCGTATGCTTTCAAAGTAAAAATTTACTTGAACATACAGTTGTGTTCATAAATTGAGCAGAGAACCTTACCATACAAATAAACTCGCAGATAAATCGTTTTTTTTGTACCAAAATCAATGTCCTGGAGAAACACTCAACATTTACTATATCTGGAATCGATTTTAAATTTTTGAAGTGAGAATAGAAAACCGATTCTCATAATACAATTTAAGATTTTAAGGAATCTGCAGACTGGTGTGAAGGCAGCAAATTGATAATGTCTTGTAGAGAGACCTAAAGGATTAGTTGACCTTAAAAACCCGTCGTTGTGCCACTGGAATACAGAATATATCTTGTTCTACTCCGTATCAAAATAATTAAGTAGAAACTTAAACAATTTTTCTGTAAAAGGTTCCAGTTCACTTTTACCAGGTAAGTTACTATTTCTCAAATGTTTCTATTTTTATGAACATTAAAATTTTTGAGTTGTAGGAGATTTTTATTTTTTGTAATTTTTAAACAAATTTAAAAACAAATAGTTCTTATGTTTTGGATACCTTAGGCTACCTAGATTTTATTTCACTGTATCGGAAAAAAAATTATTTTCAAGATTTTTCGTTTGATCGTCATGCTATTGTTGATATTTTAATGAACACAACTGCATGTAGGTAAGCTAAAATTTCATAAATTTCAACACCAATATATAAATTCAAGGGAGAAAAGTACAAGTATTTCTTATATACTATAAACAATGATTCCATAATAAATCTGGGCCAACTGGGGACAACTGACTGTGGTTTGCTGTAAATTTTTTCGTTACAAAAAAACCTGCTGTGGACCACATACAACAACAAACGCAACAAAAGTCTCAAAAAAAAAAAAAAAACGCTACCGATTTGTTGCAAAATCCAATAATATTTCCCACGAATACAATGCCAAAAAAAAATAAAAAAAGAAAAATTTATAAAAATAAAAAGATTATTTATGTGCATGCAGCAGCAAGAAGTGAAAAAACTAAAAATCTGTTGGTTTAATCCAGTTTCAAGTTGCAAGTCTAAATCTTAAATAAGAAAATGTCGCAGCAAAAAGTTGCTAATAACAACAATATGGCATTTTTTTTAACTAACTCACAAACAAATTGTTGTTTTTTTGTTAAATTGTGAAGAAAGAGAAATAAATCGACAAATGCTTTATTTGCATAAATACTTGATAGAATTATTAGAATGATCTTTAGAAAAGCCTCTTAACATATGTACAATTGCTTGAGAATATTTTTTCTAGCACTTGTGCTAAAAGTTTTAGCAAAATATCCACATTTGTTCCACATACTTATGTCAATATCTTAATGTGTCAAACTTTTTAGGATAATTGTTCATTAAGATATTGAAAAAGAAACCTATCAAATGTAAAGCATACTTGAGATTTTAATTGAATTTACCAGACATACTACAAACTTTTTATTGGCGTATAATTGTTGTTGTTACCACACCTTGATAATTTAATATGCAAACAATTTTGGTGGTAAATACATAAAGGTGTTGCTATAGAAATTGTAAAATATTCAAATTAAGTGTTTCAGTTTTAGAGAGTGTTGGATGTGATTGGTTGGTTGGTTTGGGAAGTACTTGTGAATGCTTGCGTTAAGTTAGGTTAGGTTAGAGTGGCTGTCGAGGAGAATTAACTACCAGACGAAGATAGGAATCGAACCCGAACCTCCCAGATAAAAGTCTAGTCTAGTCCCACTAGACTATCGAGGTCGGGTTTGCGTTAAATTTTGAAAGATTATAACCAGGGAGCGAATCATGAGGAATTCTTCTTTTTTCTGCTTCATCCTGAATGATGACCGACAAAATATATATTCGTTTTAAGCCCCCTTATTCCAAATATACAAATTTTATTTTGCATTTTTTGCTATATTTAAAAAAATGCGCCTTTAGAAATTTTGGAAAATTAATTTGACGATTTTCTACGTATTTTTTTTTTTTTTTTGCTTTTTGCAACTGACACCGTGCCATACATGAAAAACGTGCAACTTCGTTAGCCTTGCTAAATCAAACTCACTTTTTTTTATTTAAAAATTCAAATTTTTATGTAAGTAAGCTCTTGAATTGAATGGGTATATCTAGAACATCAGAACCACCAATTCCGCAATACCAATCCCACCGAAAACCAGGGCGTTAATTGGAGATTAACCTTCTTTATGAGATCTTATACGCGTTAAACTCAACTCCGTTTGTGTAACTCCGCTCGGAGATTGATTTAAGGGTAATGAGTAGATAGGGTTGTCTGTCAATGAGAGAAGACCATACTCAATTCAAACAAATTGAATTCAACTGTTTAGATAGTTGTTAGAAAATCTATTGTAAGCTGGTAGAATTTGATAAGCCCACTTTGTATGGTTAAGGAAACATAAAAAAACAGGTGCTAACTTTGGATATAACTAGCTTTTAACTGGCTCTTTTTGTGCTCCAAGTTTGACCTGGCCACGTCACTGAGAAATCTTAATGCATGTAACTGAAACATCCAAAAAGAGAAAAGTTGGTGAAAAATCCGAAAACCGAAAAATCCAGTTTTACAGCCTTCTAAAAACAGAGTGGTTAGATAGTTTTCGAAGGTACTTCAAACTTTAAATGCATTTTTCTCGATTCGCGCTCTTGGCATGCACAATTAAAAATAAACTATTTAGGCGATTAGCTCAATTCTTTGTTTAAAAATTTTATTTCAAAAAATTAATTTTCATCTTAAAGCTTAAGACGAGAAAATATCTTAGTTTTCTTTTTTCTCTACTATGGGATTTTAGAACTTATAGTAAGATCCTACTCTAATAACCATTTTTGGAATTCGTTCTAAAAACGCACATCTAAATTTTCCTTGCATGATTAAATCAGCCGACTGATTTAATTTCACAAGTTTTGACGCAGCAAAGAAAGCTGTTAAAAACAATTGATAAGAAAATAAAAGGTAAGAGAATGGATTCAAGACCCAGTCAAGGTATTGTAGATTTTATGCACTTTAAGGTTACAAATTTACGCAGGTTTAACAACCGGTTTATCAATAATAAAAAATGCCGCATGTGAATTGATAGTTGAAGTGGTTTTTTATTTTCAACACTTGTGAGTTGGTATGCATTACAAACCTAAAGTATGTATAGAGGAATTCATAAAGAAATATTTTATTTAAGTTTTTTTCCACTCACCTTTTGGCATGCCACATGGTCCCTTCGTACGCGAATTATCCAAGAAATCCAAATCGTATTTGCGTGCAGGTGGATATGTCAATGCAACGTGTGCGGCGGTGAAATCCAACAAAAAACAACAGCAAATGTATGCAAACAACAAAACAATGATAGCATATTTTGTAGTGCTTGAGGCGGCTGATCTTGCCCAATGCGTGGGAGCAGCGTGAAGTATTTTATTATTTATTGCCATATTTATTTAAAATTATATGCGAAAACAAAAAATTAAAAACAAACAAAAAAAAAAACTTTTGAAATATTTTGAGTTGATTTTTTTTTTTTTTTTTGCACTGGTCTGAAATTTATTTTTTTTTATTATTATGCAGAAAATAAAGCAAAAGTTATAAGTTATAAAAGCACACTTTACTATTTACGACAGATACAAGCACATAGCTTTGGTTTTGTATGTATATATCTGTGTGTGTGTGTTTGTGTGTATCTGTCACACTTTTTGTTATATCTTAAAATTGCATTTCCGTCACGTTCACGTGATTTTTCAATTCCAACATCTCAAAAATATTATTAATTTGAATACACGTTTTGACACTTTGTATGTATGATTTTTAAGAAAAGCTTTTAAAATTTTATTTTGACTTTATTATGATTTTAAGACCCTTTTTTGTTTTATTTTATTTTTATCATATCTAACGTGACTTTGATGAATCTGACTCTGATTGACATATGTGAGACTTTATTGTTGTTTTTGTTCTTTGTTTGTTTTTAATCTGCAAAAAAGAAAAAAACAATAAAATTAATTTTATTATAAATTTTTGTCTCCTATTTATATTAGAAAAAATATTAAAAGTGAAAGAGATAGATTATGTTAGATTCGTATTAACTTCTTTTTTAAAACTTTAATGATATTATAGCGAGCATTCAAACTATAAAAGACTAACCTAATCATATTAACTTCACACTCACATTACATTTTAACTTTTTTTATTAACAACTAATATGTGGATTAGTTTAAATTAGTGATGCCAACATTATATAACATAAACTTAGCTAATCTCTACAATACAGCTGCATTTCTGGAAATATTTTTAAAAAGTTGTTGCACTAACAGCCATAAAACTTGTTTAAATTTTACTTGATAATAACACTTTTTTATTACACTTTCAACACAAAAACCTTGGAACAAAATACACTTTTTTATATACATACCATCCACATGTTTTGCATCTGTTGATACTAAGCTAATAAGACAACGTGTAAACAAAGGCTAGCCTCGAATGCAATAAAACATACTAACGAAAGGTGGTCACTGGAAACCAATTGCAAAACTACGAGTCTCATTTGGCCTAAGCTGGATAGTCAACGGACGAACGACCTGATACATATCAGTACTGTGCACTTCATCAGTGACTTGGATGATTACTGGGCACTGCTCCATTGGAAAACACGCAGAAAGACTGGGTCTTTCATATATGTAGATATCACTGCAGGAGCTGTGGCAACGAGGAAGAACAAGAAACTGTAACTCATTTTGTATACGAATGCCCAGCTCTGATGCACGTACGAAAGAAACATCTGGACAGCTTTGTCTTTGATGGCCATAGGTTAGGTTTGGTTGGAGTGGCTCTCGAGAGACACATTTGACCTGAACGGCCCATTGTAATATAACATAGTTGGACCTACAGTTTAACGCCGATTCCGAACGGCGATGTTTTGGTTTTGCCATTACCAACCAATGTGTGTACTTGCACACTATCTTATAATTCTCATTCACTTCATACCGATAGTGAATATAAGAAGTTTATGAGAATTAACCATCAGATGAAGACGTTAATCTAACTCGAACCTCCCGGATGAAAGTCAAGTGCACTACCCACTAGACTATCGAGGTCGTCAAACCAATGATGACCTTAAAGACTTGACTAATATCCAGATCAGACACCTACTTAAATTCAAATGGCCTGAATCAGAGGGATAGGGGCTTAGCATTATATTGTTCCATAGGATTCGAGCTCGCATCGCTCAGCTCAAACACTACTATGCTATTCTCGCAGCTACAGCCTCGTTTGAAAATTATAGAATTTTGAAAGCAGTTGTAGTTCATTTCAAATGAGATGATAGTTGTGAGCATGGAAGAGAATATTACTTGATAATAATGGTCTCAATGATTCAAACAAAAAAATTGTTTTTAATTTTTTCTAGCTAAGAAAAATTCCAAAAATCTGGGCGAAAAAAATTATTAGTGTGGGTGCAAGAGCATTGCTTCTGAAGTTCAAAGTTTTTGAAAACATGACAACAGAAAACTGACGAATTTTGAGGAAGAAATCTAGAAAATATGGTATCTGATATATGTTCCTGCATTTTTCCTCAATTTTAAAAAGCACCTTCTTTATCGGAATATGCAAAAATATTCTCTCGCTCTCAAGAAATAATTTAATTTGAAAATAGGTCCGAACACTTTTGGATAAAAATTGGAATTAAACTTTTTTGTGTTAACCCTAAAAGTACGCAATCATGGTGAAAAAGTAGTAAAAATGTAAAAAGTCAAAAGTTGCATTCATTAATATTACTTTTATTCCATCATTAAAGGATTCCAATAAAAAGTGTTTGACTTTCTCAAAAGACCAACATTAACAAAACTAAATGAAATAAATTTCTTATAGGTCAAACCATCCATCCTTCCACTATAGCTTGCCAAATATGACTAAAATTTTAACTTTATTCTTAGTTTGTTCCGAAACCAAAACAGGTCAATGACAACTGACTAATTTTGTTCCGTCGTTGTAAGAGGTCAAATCACTGTGTAGAGAGGAGAATACCTGACAAGGTCATTATGAGCTAAAAGGCTGTTCACACGGCCGCAAGCATGAACGCCTGTCTGAAAGAGAGAGGTAGAAAAAATAGGTAGTAAGAAAAAGGTAAAAACTCGCCTTTCTGTTTCTTACTTCTTATTTTTTCTACTTTATCTTTCAGACAGGCGTTCATGCTTGCGCTCGTGTGAACAGCCACTAAGGGTATACTCAACAAACTTAAAGGGACGCTAGTGTATGTATGTGTGACCTTGTGAGTTTAGTGCCATAAACCGTTTTTCGATTGCTAACACTCTTTCGTGAATTGGATATTTTGAAAAAACTTAAATTTTTTGACAAAAACCAGTTTTTGTAGGGAACATTTTTGTTGCTGATTTCACGCCATGTAAAACAATAGATCTCATTGAGATCTTCCTAACAAGTCCTTATTGGTTAAAATCAGATAGAGAAGAACTGATTTACCAGTGATTGTATTGAAGGCTAAAGTAATTTTCACCCCCAAAATCGCAAAATTTAATTTTCGAATGCTCTATAAAAACGTTTTTGTAGCCTTTCCAGCGCACGAAAAGTGTTAGCAATCGAACAACCGTTTATGGCGTTAGACTCACGATGACCAAATGTATCAATCGCGGGGGCAAAAGCATGAACTTATTTTCGTCCATACATCTCCGCGCATCTTAATGTCCATATTCATTTCCCATACATTCACCTCTATACATATTTTTCATTTGCAGCATAAACGGAAATAATCATAATTTTCCTTCCGGCAATAAATAATATCTACTCATCGTATATCGTTCATTAACTTCTCTCTCCATCTTCCTTTTGTTGCTTCTTCAACGTTAATGAAATGTTCAAAAACTTATTAATAAATAAATACAAATAAATTATTTAATTGCTTCTTGTTTTCAATCATTCATCATCATTCAAATATTATTTAACTATATTTCCAAGTAGTAGTATCTTTGCCCATATCAATTATAATTATATACATCTATTCAGATATACATATAAGCATATAAAAATTTTATCTATAGATACGTTGTTATTAGAAAATATGGAATAAAAAAATGCAAAGTGTCAAAATTTTATATTGACACGTACTTAAATTTTATATTTCCAATGAATAAAAGTATGATTCGGGGAATGTGGGGAATTTCGAACCATGGAGAATATCGAACCATTAGTTTTATCTTGCATTATGTGACATTTGATCTATACGAAACTTTTGCCATCGTATTATGTCAGCTTCCTCTCATTTTTTCATTAGCAGTCGAACTGATGTGACGTATTTTGTGCTGTCTGTGGTATTTAAGTGATTTTTGAGATCCCAAAAATGTTTTTGTGTTTTAAAAATTACATTGCTTTTTCAACATTTTTGCGTAAAACCAAGCAGGTAACTATTTTTCAAATCATTGTGTATGAATATTATTTATAGTCAAACAAGTTTTTTTGCATGAAATTTGGTTTTGCGACTGATGGGCGGCTATTTTGTAGAACACAGTTTCTGGGGAATGTCGAACCACTTAGTTACATTGTAAATTATCGACAAAAAATTAGTTATAGGTAGTTTTTAGGACTATTTTTTGAATTTTTCTTAGTAATTTAACGTCAATATGCCGCGTGCAAAACATCATGCACCATGCAAAACATGATCGATCAGATGATCTCCAAGAAGATTAAAATAGACAAGAAATCGTCACGAACTGTTGCCAATGGTCGTGGCTTATCCCGATCCAGAATAATGCGCTATTTGAAGAAATTTGAAGAAGCCGAATTGAATGTTGCTAGCGAAGAAATGAGGTTGGATATCTTGAAATCATCATCTACAATGGGTGCCAATCCGGGATGTGTACACATGACTGGTGGCTGTTTCACATGCAAAAATTGCGACTCCGAATAAATAACATAGATTTTTTCTCTATATTTTTCATTCAAATCTTATGTTTTTTCATAACGAAGTCATAAATAAACGTTTTAAGTACATCAATATTTGTTCGAATTTTGTCAATTTGCAAAGTGGTTCGACATTCCCCACGATTTTTCAAAATGACAAAATCAAATATTTTGGTATAATTCTTAAAATTTTACAACAAATTCGAATTTTTAAATTCTGCAACTCCCAAAACGTGGCATTTTGCTTCTAGTTTAACCTCCATTTCTCAAATTTTGAAAAATTACGATTTTAGGGTGAGTTATCAGTCAAAATCAAAGTGTGGTTCGATATTCCCCACATTCCCCTACAAATATAACAGATACTTGCATTTCGATGTTTCCATTTGATTTTTGTATTTAAATGTATACAGTACTTTTCATTTAAAACGTTCTTCAAGGGACCAGCAAAAAGAGTTTGATATATGGAAAAGAAGTTTGTTTTAAAAGAAAATCGATTTTCGAAAAACTTTGTGTAGACATTTTGAATGCCAAAATGTTTCGTTATGACGGAAAATTTGCTTAAACTGGTTTACAAGTGAGATTAAGGTGGAAAAAATATTTTATGGAGTTCTTTGGTATACGTGGTCGCCATGGTTAGTGTGTTGGAAAATAGAAAATAAAAATTGTTCTACACGGCACCACCTCTAGGCTGGCAATGGCAAACCTCTAAGAGTAAAAAAATGCCTATGAAAAGCTTTTCACTTCGCCGTTCGGATTTGGCGTAGTTTTTTGGTATATGGGAAATAGGTTGGTATTTTTCCAATTAAAATTGAATTTGCTGTTATTGAAAATTGGTTATAACTATGCGAAAACCACTGTATTTTTGTAGCTTAATACTTAAAATTTAATTTGTTTTTTTTTTTTTATAGATAAGTGCATTAAATTTAATGAGAAAGTAATAAGTTTTTATGATGATGATATTTGGCAAATAGATTTTTCACGATAATAAATAATATTTTTTTCGTTCATAAAAATAAAAAATTGCATTATGAAGTTACTACTTTCTCTTTATGCATACTTAGCAGCAGATATTTGCTTACCTTTCCCTTTAAACGAAGGGACTAACAAGAGTTTGCTAAATTGGTGGTATTTTATTAGTTTAAAAAACTAAAAATTATAAATAATTTATAACAATATTCAAAATTTCAAGAACATTGGTAAGAATACCAGCTTGAAAATGCAAAATTACTGATGTAAGGTCGGTAAGAAATCCCACCGCCAGTACAGCAAGAATTTAAGTTAGCTTAAATTTCCCATGGAGCCATCCCTTGTGCCTGTCCTCAAGTGGTTACCAAGATTCCAGACAAAACGTGTTCTATGGTGAACGACCCCAATGAAAGTCGCCCGAAATTTTCGTGCGACGGTACAAATGTGGCCCTTTTGTAAGCTAAAATTAACGAAAATTTAAGATTAACCCAAGAAATAACAGCTGATGGCCGGGGTATAATTGCCATGGCTGTGTGGAGAATATTAAAAAATCATCTAGCATAAACGAAGAAATCTGCCCAATGAATTCCATCAATTTTGAGTGACGATCAAAAAGAAGCACTTGTTACTTTATCCAATATTTCCTCATAAAATTTTAAAACACAGAGTTTAACATGTGATGAAGCATGGTTTTATACCAAATAGTAGTCTATGTTATGGAGCCCTGAAGATGCAAATCCACTCATTATTCAAAACAACAAAAGTCACCAACAAAAGTGGTGATGTCGATTTACTTTACCAGGGAAAGAATTTTAAATGCTATTCCCTTAGAAACTAGTCAGGCGGTAACTGCTAAATGATATACAGGCGATTGCTCACCACATGCTTGCAAAAAGTTAACAGAAAACCAGAAAAAATGGAACTGCTTCGCTATTTTTACACCACAATAATGCTGTAGCTCACACTGCTGAAAAACAACAACCAAAAAGAACAAATTTTAAGGAAAGAATTTTCCTTAATAATGAAGAAATAATTAATAAAATTAATGTCGAAATTAAAACTTCCAAAAAGACAATTTATGAAAATCGATTATGTCGAGAAAATAAAAAATGATGAAAATTAAAGATATGAAATGAAACTCTATTTCTATTCTTTCAAAACAGCTATTCCCTCTGTACTTTGATTCAAAGAACGTAAACAAGACAAAACTAAACTGTAAGATTAAATCAAACATATCAATTTGATTTGAAACTCACCTTACCACCACACCGAAGAACCCAAAAAGCAATAGCCAAAACCATTCTGGTAGAATCTGATTAACTTTTTCGCAATCACTTGTGATTTAGACGTTTAATTTTCAAACAAATTCAGAAGATCTAGATATAATTATATGCATGCATGTGCAGATGAAATTGAATGGTGAAAGTGTGAAAGCACCTATGTAAGTAAATAACTCACATACTGGCTAAAATTAAATAAATATTTAAAGTTAATATATTTGCTATAATTATACATTAAAGTACTATATATGCTTAAGTTAAGAAAACCAAAAAAAAAAAAAAAACAAAACTGAGAACTAAGTACCTCAAAATTTATTTCATTTAGTTACTAATCCTCACATCAATCAAATCAAAAACCCACATTGGCCTACTGCCAAGTCAAAGGTGTAGAAAAACAATTACTTTAATGGCAGCTACCGAAAAAAAATATAAGGTGAAAAAAACAAACAAAAAAAAACAAACAAACAAAACATTCACACACATGCACACATTAATTTTTAAGCCACATTATCAAGTCGAGTCAAAATGTCAGCGACAATGAAAGCAAATGGGCGTCGTCAGACACTAACAAACAAAAAATTTATAAGGCTCTATGAGTAAATATTTGTGTATTTAAATATAGTTTTTTTTTTTAGTTTCCATTAGTTTTGTGTTTAGACAAACGTGCTTGATGAAAAATGCAAGCATAAAAAACTGTGTATATAAACAGCACAGGCGCATATAATGTTGCTCCATTAAGCACAAGTGCAATCGCGTCGTGGTCTCAGGCAACATGTTGCTTTTGCTTACAAAAATATGAAACGGGGGAAAAAACATAAAAACTTAAATAGAAGTAAAGTAAACCCGTTGAAAATCAACTACTAAATCAACTTCAATGGAAATTGGATAGATGAAAATTGTTGAATTTATTTTTGTTGTTGATTGTTTTTTATTTACTATTTTTATTACATTGTTAGTGTCGCTTTTTGGCAGCGCAATTGCATATTTCCGTTGATATTGTTGCAGATATAAATAAATACCACATTAAAATTGTGTCAGTCGGTCGATGGAAAAACAAAAAAAAAAAAAAATATTAAGTTATGAGATCACAACTGTGAAAAGAAAAATTAATGTTTATTAAAAAAGAAACAATCATTTATTACTCTACAACATGAAAATTGTATTAATGTATTCATTTCAACACCAATAAATTTTCTTCCATAGCTTAAAATGAGCTGTGGTTGTTAGGATATGATAAACTTGCCAGAACCTGTAGTTTCGAAGATTCACTGTTTTATAATCTTAAGATTCGAAACACGTGCCGTTTTTATAAAACCATTAATAAACCTTTAGATATTGTAGAAATTGGGGTAATCTGGAATTAAACATCAACACTGATTTCCCTACAGCCTACTGAGGCATCCATGTTGACTATAAAATCATCGATCGAATCAAACAGATTGTCAGCCTGTCAAGTGTTTTGTTCCCTCTGGTACATTTTTGTTCTAAGATCTATTGTGACGTTTGTTCTTCTTCATTTTCCGTTGAACTATCGTCGGTGTTAATATTCCTTTTTTAACTCGAAACGAGATCCCCAGTAAACTCTAATTTAGACTGCAGCAAATGTTGAATCTATTTTTCAGCACTGCACGTTATCCAAGTTTGCAATCATGTTTGTCGAACCCATAAATTGAAGAGCTACCTTTAGGATTCACTTTCAAGTTTTAATTCGGGTTCGATAGCATATCATCAGCACCTCCCATGTGTCTGTTGTATTCTTTTACGAGTAGACAAAATCTAGAGCGTGACATCTGATATATAATTAATGTGTGCCAATGCAGTGAGGCAATGGAATGCAGCCGAATGCCATAAAATTTTTAAATTCCTGAAGGAAACCCTTATTTTCTGGGGGTAAGCCAAAAACTACTACACCCTCTAAAATCCAGGAAAAAATTTTTTTTTTTTTTTAAATACTAAATTTGTTGTTGAAGGCATTTGGAAATTGCGTTTTGAAAATTTTTAATTGAATCATGGCATCTAGTACCAGTCCAAAATGAGTTAAAGCACCAATCAAAGTATTTGATTGAAAGAGAAAAAGGATTTATAATCTGGTCCGGAATTCAATTTGCCCTCGGAACTTATTCCAATTGCAGCCACTGCCTAATCATACATCGTAGATTTTGTGACTTATTATGTGATTTGCTCCAAAAAAAGAGTAAAAAATCTAATAAAAACTATGGTTGGGAAAAACGCGAAAATAAAAACTGAAACAGCAACTTACCAATATAGTACAAATGTTTGTTCTCAGAAGGAGCGAAAACTCACACATGAGTGCCCTCTATGCATCGTATTTTCATTATGGAAGATTCTGTTCTCTGTAGAGTGAGAGAGAGAGAAAGGAGTTATGGTAAAACTTCTCAGGAAGCCTTCACCCCATCAAATATATGATAGTTTCTATGAGAGGTGCATTTTTCCTCCATAAGAACTTGATTATTTAAACTTTGACATGGATATAAAAAAATGTGGGAAGAATTCCATTTGATTCCAGATCATTTGGTCCACTTCATTTTTAAATAACGAAGTGATATCACCTTTTCATTGACGAGTCACAGGCGCTGTTTTACATTCACGTTTAGTTACAGAGATTCCGGACCGGAAAATACCGGTACATGCAGAAAATAAATGTTATACAAATTTTATGTATGTGCTCCAGTAAAATAAAACTGATGCCAATTAATTAATTTGGTTTATGTTTTCTCTTAAATTTGTTACAAATTCGTGTACATATTTACTTTTATGTAAACATAAACATAAAATTGTGAGACGCCACAGCAAAGAAAACCAATTAACCATTGCGTACAAAAACAACAACCACATTTGAATATGCAACAAAGAAACTGAAATACTAGAGTCAAGACAAGTCAAGTTTTTCGTTGTCTTTTCCATGCTGTTGGTAGATTCTTGAAAGTTATAAAGTGTACGGCAAATGGTGAGTGCGACTTTACTATGTAATTGACAATAAGGTCATTCACAACTTCTTTTGTGCTGTTTTATTTCACCGGTTTTGTTATTTTTATGTTTGTGTGCCAGTGACAGTAAGCAACAAGATGACATTGATCTAAATACAAAATCGACACTCGTAAAATAAAAGTGAAACACCACCGAAAAACAATAACGTTGAAGCAACGTTCAAACTACATACAACATATCAACATATGTAGAGTACATACCTCAAGAGGCATGAACTCAAATCAACTAAACTTTAACCAGCATAAACAAACCAATAGAATGTTAAATGCACATAGTATAAATCAAATAAACAAATTCTTTAAAAAAAATTAAACAAAAATGGTATTGGTTTTTTTTTTTTTTTGTAATTATGTTGCACATCACAAGGTCATCACGGTAAGACAAGAGGGAGGAGAACCAACGGTGGGGGTTAAAATAATTAAAGTTAATTGTAGCTATTACAATCCAAAAATTGAACAATGGTTAGTTTTTTTTTATTTTACAAATACTTGCACATTTTTTTTCCATTATTGTAGATGTATTTTCTGTTTGTATATATATATTTTGTTTGTAATGAAAAATGTTGCCAAATTTATTATTGCACGTGCCCCCTTAAATTGTTAAATTTTTGAAGAAAAAAATATGTAGGTACGCTTGCAATAAGCTAACAACAACGAAAGAGAAAAGAAACAGTTGCAGCCACTCAATAAATGAATTGCATGAAATTGCAGTTCAGCAATGATTTTTTTTTTTTATAAAATTTATGGTTCTTTCAATAGTAACCGGTTTAAATTTATACAAAATATTTTATTGTGGATATACAAAGATAGATTTCGATACGCTCCGACGAATATCTCAAAGCAAAGCTAAATTTTTATTTTATATATAAACTTATGAATGAGCTTTACTTGCTTGATTGAAGTATTTCGAAACCAGTTAAACTACATTCTTGTTAACTTAACAAACAGGCAAGCAAATCGTTAGCTTAATTTAGTGTAAATACTTTAAATTATTACAGACAATTTCATGCAGACGGGTACAAATGTATGTATATATCAATATTGCCAATATTGTTACCTTAATATAGAAAGCAGAGCTGTAAAAGAATGCAAAACATTTGAGATTAAAAATTACTTGCTTTTTTAAACGAATGCATAGGGGAGCCCCCCACAATCCCGATTTCCAAAATCCCTACGGGACATAATCTAGACACATCCTTAAAATCCAGACAATGCAAAATCTAGAAAAGACAGAATCCAGACAATACAAAATCCAAACAAGACACAATCCAGACAAAAAATTAAAATTCATTCTTAATTCATTATTTCTCCTTCAACAGAAAATAATTTGTAATAATTAACGTAATGTTTTTCGTTTAATTTTATTTTGGTTCCAATTTTATTTCTGGCTTTTCTTTAGAACAAGATTATTTTAGAATTCCTCTTAAGGCCAGGCTCATTCTTTCGTATTTTGAAAGAACAAGATTTAAAGCTTTTAAAACTTTTTCCCCCTGAAACAATACTTATACTTTACTTCCAGTAAGGTCCCAATGAGGAGTTTCAATTGCAAATAAAAAAACTCAAAGCCTCTTCTTTTGTGCCAGCTGAAGACATACCAGAATACTATGAATCCATTAAGACTGCAAACAACGATTTTTTGAAAATAGGAATTTAGAAAAACGTTGGACCCGTCAAAAATGATAGATAATATTTGTAAATGAATTACAAATTCTATTTTCTGAATTTCATTATTGTGGAGCAAAGAGTAAATCGCGACAAAAAATAATAATTTAAGAAAAAATCGCGCGATTTTTTTTCATTGTCTGGATTGTGTCTTGTCTAGATTTTGTCTGGGATGGATTTTGTCTTGTTTGGATTCTGTCCCATCTGGATTTTGTCTTGTCTGTATTCTGTCTTTCTGGATTTCGTCTTTCGAGATAGTGTTTTTCGAAATTTCGTCATACATCCGCTACTAAAAGTAAACAAATCTGTTTAATTTTTAAAATTTTTTGGTTTTCTCTTCCTTACTGCTACTATTACTTCTCTAAGCTAAGCCTTCTGCATCCATTCATGTTGTCGAGTTATATTTATACACGATTAGAAAGGACTTACAATTTTTTGAAGGGCCCGAATGCCGAAAGAAGTGATTTTCTTAAGAAATGTTCGCTCATGGATGTTTGCCGCTGAAAGCCAAGTGGTGGTTCTCCGCAGAATTTTAATTTTTTGACTGTGCCGAGTGTCGAAACAAAGTGTAGGTTAGGTTAAGGGGCTGTCTATCAGAACACACTTAGGCCAAATACGGCCCATTGTGTTATTACGTGGAGGTTCCATCTACCGCATTATCTAACATTGAGCAGACGCCGACTATCAAAAGCCACTTTGTAAGTCTGTGATATACTGACCAGGAATTTGATAGCAGGTTGGCTTCGCTGAAAATGAAAATATTGCTACCTTTTAGTCTCTTCGCCACCAACCCAAACGTAACAGTTCTGTAAAAATTGTAAATATGCATTGTACTGGCTAATATTGTATCTGGTTTTTGATGTGCTTTTTATACGAATTTTGGGTTGAATTTAAACTGAATTCCGGCCTAGATTTCGGTCAGAATTTTTGCCTACGTTTAATGTAGTTTTGAGCTGTATTTAGCACTTAGGGGTTTGAGTTTTACTCCAAATTTAGTCTACTTTTTGATATGGTGAGTTTTGGTCCGTTTTTTGGTGTAAATTTTTGTCTTAATTTTGCTCTGAATTTTAATCTGTTTTGGCTTAAATTTTGGTCTGAACTTGGCTCAATACTGATGGGTTTTTGAATTGACTTTAGTCTAAGTTTTGGTCTGAAGTTTAAGCAGGTTTTCTGTCTTGATCTTGTTTTGTTCTAGCTTTTGATCTGAATTTTCGATTGGTTGTTAACCGGATTCTTTAGTAAAGTTTCCGATCTAGTCTGGTCTAGAAAAACATTTTATATGTCCAGCTACTGCTTTTTTTACGATGAATTCTAATTTTGTTGCTATTGCTCAACTTAATTTTATTAGTATCACTTTGGACAACAACTATATATTACCGTTTATGGTACAACTAGTAGTTCTAAAACGTTTGAAAACCTATATGAGGCCCACCATGAAAAACTTTACTCAAGGTGTTAGACCTTGAGTAAATAAATATTAAAATATTAAATATTAAAGTATTTAAATATATTTCAAAATATGCTTTTCTATAATTTAGTAAAGTCAGATCTCTTGGATAATCTTGTATCCGCCATTGCCAAGCTCCTTTAGTATATCCCACACAACATTAATATATGCATGAAGCATAGGCCTAGGCTCTAAACAATATACTTTTATTAACTATTATAGAAATGTATACTAATTCTGTTTTTGATAAAAAAAAAACATGAATTGCGCATACTTACATTAGAAAAAATATTTTAAATATCCACACCTTAAAGATAGTTTTGTTTTAAAATAAATGCTTTAATTTATAGTATTTTGCAATTTTTCTTAATTAAGTTTCATTAAAAAGAAAATATGTAAGTAAGTATTTGCAAGTAACTAACTGTATAGTATTGTGTAATCGAAACTAATGGAACAGCAGCGGCAAAAACAACGCTTTAAAACTTAACAATAGCAGCAGCACCAAAAAATAGCAATACAAAAATTTGCACACTTGCACATTACGAATATGTATGTACCTTTAAAGTTGTTGGCTGAGACAGGCAGGCATTCATTCACTCACCTATGAAATCGTAACAGCAATAACAACAACAACCACAGCAAGCAACATAAAAAATACAAAAAAATATTCATTTGGCAAGCAAACAAAAAAAAAAAGAAACAAAATAATAAGAAGAAGAAAACCAAAAAAAAAACAACAAAAACAATACAATCAAAATCGCTCTTGGCCACTTTGGCGTACAACGCTCCGAAAGCGCGCATGCGCACAAAATTTCTTTACAACATTTTACGCTCACATTTTCAGTTGAGTGAATTTTTTCCCCCTTCTAGCAAAAAAAAAAAAAAACTGCAAGCAACGCAACAGCTCAACTGCAAGTACTGCACACTGGCATCAACAACAATAACAGCAACAAATATTTGGTTGGGTTGCTTGCCTTTGTTGCAGCACATTTTTGTATGCAATTTTCATTTGATGAGTTTGAGAGTGTTGGTGGTGGTAATGGTGTTGTTGTTGTTGTTGCAAAAATACACTTAAAGAAGCAAATACACGTGCATGTTTACTCATATATTTTGAATTGCTACTGCCATAAGTAACGCCAACATAATATTGCTGCGCAGGCAGCAACATTGAGGCCTCATGCCCAAATACACATACAGCTAGTCGTAGTCATCGTCATAGTCATCGATATCGTAGGTCGTACTCCATAGTTTTCATATGTATGCATTAGGGCGCACCAATTTGTATGGATGGATTTTTTGTTTGAAAAGTACTCTGATAGCAAAATTTTATATTCGATCCTGATCAACTTTGCTGAAGAAAGTATGGCAAAAAAATAGTAACATTAAGCGTAACTATCGATTTTTATTCAAACAATAGCAGTACGTAGTACTGTAAATCAAATAACCGAATCTTCAAATATTAAATAATCACAATAATCATTAAATTTTAAGATTGACAATTCATGTTTAGAGAATTTATTATCTTGTGGTCGCCGTAGCCTAGTGGTTATTGTGCTGGACTGCTACGCAGAGGGGACCGGGTTCATATCTCGGCACGCTCATAATTCAAAAATAGAAAATACCTCTCCACCTCTTGGCTGGCGGTGGCAAACCTCCATGAGTACAAAAATGCAAAAAAAAAAAAATGGAGTGGGATCCATTTTTTTTTGCCATACTTTCTTCGGCAAAGTTGATCACAATCGAATATAGAATTTTTCTGTCAGAGTACTTTTGAAAAAAAAAATTGGTACGCCCTAGCATGCATATATGTGTGTGTGAGTTTAATTGCTGTACCTACTCATTGCTGCAACAATGCACTATAATATCTTGTACAATACTTGCTGCTGTTGTTATTATTATTTTTGTTGTTTTTTTTTAAATTCCTTTTGCTAAATAATAATAAAACAGAAAATATGCTTGTAATTTGTAAAATACAAAAATAAAAACTAAAGAAATATACAACTTCACAACTACAAAAGTAATACAACATTGATATAACCAAACAACATACGAAAATATTCAATTTTATATTACGTCATTTGAATTGAATTCACATACAATTTATATATATGTTTATTTTTAGTATGTATATATTTTTAAGTTTTATGAATGAATGATGTTTATTTTTAAACGGCAACAATTACAATGTGTAACAATTTCAGGGGTCACTCCGTGGAATAAGAAACGGTCTTCATGGGACTCAATTACAAGTATAGTATAGTCAAACCCCCGGATGAATTTGTTTAAATTATGGCTGTTTGAATTTTTTTTTGCTGGGAATTTCAAAAGATGAACAAACAGGAGTTACATTTTTTTCACGTTGCTGATCATGAATCTATAGTTAAAATTTTCAAAAACAAAATGGCGGAATCAATATGGAAAAGCTCGGTCTAGACCCTTTATGGGCTGTTGTACCATAATAGTAGTACTGGTAGTAATAGTTATACGCAAATCTTATAATTTTTCGTTTTGGTAATGTGATAACATCACTAGTCAGTTCTAATTACAGCAGTGCCTTAGCAGAGCAAAGCATTTACTATGGGGCTCAGGCTTAAGGAAGCCTCGAAAAAATTAAAATTTCGTTTTCTCTATTGTTCGATAAATATTATTATACATTCATAAAAAATTGATAAATGAGAAGGATTTTTTACTGAATCTAAAAATAAATATGCTTTTGTACTATTTGCCATTCAGAATACAATTGTTCACTTAATTCATTTAATTTGGTCAAAAAGTCACCTTTTTTTAAATTTTTTTTTACAAAATTAAAATATAAATATCAGACTCACTATCGGCCAAAACCCAGACCTAGACCAAAAACTAGTGCAAAAATTGTATCAAGTCCAGGTCAAAAATTAAAAGATAACTGAAAAAAAAACTGAGATCAAAATTCAAACTAAAATCGAATAGAAATTTAGGCGGAAATTTCGACCGAATTTCAAACTAAAAATCAAATACTTTTTTCAGATCGAAGTTCAAACCAAGAAAAGAGTCAAATTCAGATCAAAAATCTATGTAGATCAAAATGAGACCAAATTCAGATCAAAATCATGATTATGACTTTTCTGTTAAATGATTGTTAAATGATCTATTTTGAAAAAACAATTTGAAGGAAATTTTAATATCCTTTGACAAAAAAATTTTGATGAAACAATTTGATTCATCTCCATTTTTTTAATCATTTTTGGTCGAAACAAAAATTCGAAAAAAAAATTTAATTAAGATAACAGTTGATTTGGATAGTACTTTAAACGAATTTTTAAAATATATATTCATATCACTCTTAGCATCGATATAACCATTAATATCGGCCTGATGGTGAGTTTACAATCTCACAACTCCATAACCAAGGACTTCATTTTTATGAAAAATTAAATACGTTCTTTATGCCTGTTATACATTACTTAAAATATAAATATATCTTTTAAATTTCATCGAGGTCCATACACGCTTTCGGGTACCGGGCAACAAACGGTTAAAAAAAAAAACAATGTTTAGACCACAAATGGGAACAAAATTCCAACAAAAATCGACCAAAATGAGATCAAATTCAGGTCAAAACTCAGACTAAAAACCCAAAATTCAGACCGAATCAAAACCAAAATCAGTTTTAAAATTTATTACAAAACTCAAAAAAAAATTCAGACCACAACTCAGAAAATCTTAAGGACAAAAATACACCAAATACCGAACGAAAGTAACCCAAAATTCAGACCAAAAACTAGTGGGAATAAGTATATGATAAATATTTACATAAAAAAATTTTAACTTAAATTAAACAAAAACTAGACCAAAACTCCAGACGAATTCAGACCAAATTTTAAAACAAAATTCAGACCGAAATTCTGACCAAAAAAATATCTAAATCAGGCCAAAAGAGGCTAAAAATACGCCAAATACAAATTAAAAGCAACCCAATATTCAGACCAGAAATCAGATCAAACGGTGGTCTGCAAACGCTGGAAAGCAAATAAAAATTTAGACCAAACATGGATTAAAACTCAAACCAAATATTGATCAAAATCGGGCAAAAACGGAAAAGTTAAACCAATATCAGACTAAAATTCAGTACAAAATTCAATAGACAATTATCAAGCTTTCTAAAAGTAAAACATTTATAAGCTGGCGTTGAAATTGTAGATTTAATGTAGTCTAAATGTATTTAATAACCAGTTGGACTGTAACGTGCATTGTATTGGCACACCCAGCATAGCGGCTAATCAGAATTGATTCAAATATCCGACCCCATTTTAATATTTATATTAAATTATTAATATTAAAATAAAATAGAAAATAAAATAATATTTTAAATCCTAAATTTTTCCGTTTGTTGAAAGTATATACTTTTCACTGTAGATGGCTTTTTTTTGGAAAAATATAAGTATTTTTGATTTCTCAAAAATGACTGTTTACTATAAGATTGTCGGGTTCTGGGGGAGAGGGCTTCAGCCCCTATAGCCCCCCTCTGGAAACGCTACTGCGTATTACACACGTATGTATGTATTTATTTAACTCAACACAAAAAAATGTATTTCACTGATATACAGTAGAAGTTCTTACAAGATGATGCTTTCGTATTGGCAATATACATACGCAAATGATGAGCTCTAATAAATTGTATAATTCATAGATGTATAAGGAGAAGAAGAAGTTTAAACTTTTTATTACTTCTTTTCGTACATCCATTTTATATTTTCAAAAGAAATATTCAGTATTCATGCAATTAACACTAAAGCCTCTATGCGAAATTGTTAGTAAATTTATAAAAATGTAGGTGAAATGTGAAATGCAATAAACTTATTGAATAGCATAACTTTAAATTTCATTATATGTACTTGAACCATTTAGAAAAAAAAGTTAAATAATTTCTGACGAAATTCACAGAAAATAGATATACACTTTTTTTAATATTTATAATTATGGTTTCTGAAGTCGCCCCGTGTAGCTCTGCTACACGGCTCGAATCATGTACGCTTGCTATTTCAAAAATTACTTAATACAATTATGAGGCGGCTCATTTCAGTTCGAACTTTCTAATCGCCCTTATTGACAAAAGTTAGAAAGTTTTTTTTTTTTTCATTATTATTATTTTCGTTTTTTCCGTTTTAATTCGATTCGATAATTTTTTGCTTTTCTCACACATGCTGCTCGCTGCCACAGCAACAACAACAGCCACAGCAGCAGTTTGCAGTTTTACTATTTCTATTTCATTTTAGTTTTGTTTATTGAAATTCAAATTTGTATACAAACATAGCTACACTTTTTTTCACACCTAAATATTGGCTACAATGGCTATTTTGTAATATTAATGTATAAATTTTTTTGTACGTGTATATATATATATATATAATTTATATGCCAAAAGCTGAAAATGCGTGATTAAAAAATTTGCTCAACATTCATATAAAAAATTTTAGCCTACAAATATTTCAACAATTCCAAGACACCTTCACTGCTCATCGCTGCTGTTGATTTCTTGGACTTTTTCCCATTTATTTATTTATTCATTTAATTTACAAATAACAAAATTATTACAATTACAACAGACCATCAAAAAAAAATGTGTTAAACATTAAAATAAATACTTTAACATTTTTTATTTTCATTTGCAAAGTATTTTTAAAATAAATATTTGTATCTATTGCTTTGGTTAACTAAATAAAAATGTACGCAATTTTTGGATTTTGTTTTGTTTTTTTTTTTATAGTGAAAGTTAAGTTTTACAATTTTTTTTCTGTTTTTAGTATTTGTTTTTTTCGAGTTGGGTTTATTATTAAATAAAAAATGCAATGCGTGCGCTTTGAAAATGGGTGCGTGCGTATTTGGCTGCGTGTGTGTGAATTTGCTTGCGTGCGTATTTGTGTACGTGTATGCGTGTGTGTGGTGCATGTATTTGTACATTAAATTTATTTTACCATTAATAAATTTTTGTTAATTTGTTATTAGCGTTTATGTGCTCATGTATTTACTTGCAGTTAAGTATTTGGTTTTGGAATTTTTTTTATTTTGTTAATTTTTTTGTGATTTTGAAATTTTAGGTCAATTGAAATAATATTTGAAAATTTGTAATTTGATTACTTATGTGCATTTGTTAGCATAAATTATGATTTGTATCCATGGTATAAATGTTGCTTGTTTTTATTTTTATTTATTTGCTTTTCTTTTTTTTTTTTTGGTTGTTATTTTTTTATGTATGTATGTATGTTTGTGGGTAACCAGTGTAACAGGTTCGTGTCTTAAGTCTTTTGTTTTGAGCATACATAAAAAGATAAACCGCGCATGGAATTGAAATGTGATAGAATTTGATTGAAAAAAAAAAAAAAACAAAATAAGAAAATAAAATTATATAAATATCTATGTAAAGTGGTGGCTAAAAAGAAATAAAATCTATTTTTCATAAATAGTTATGATACTTGTAGTAAAATTAACCGAAATTTAAAAAATGGTATATAGATACAATAAATGAAATTTTTTGAAGTGGCAATCTCTTTTTTCTAAATTTTTTCTTGCTGTGTACTTTTTACTGTCACTTTGAAATTTTGCTTTGCATATGTCAAAAACTTAAAATAAACCAAAATTTTAGTAATGAATTAAACAAAAGGCCACAAAAGCCTCCAGAAGTAGGTATTAAACTCTCTTAAAATTTCAGCTGCATACATTCGCACTTGTTTTTATTTATTTGCATTTTTCTAGCAGCACCTTTTTGCCTAACAATGTGTTTTTCTATATGAAAGGTACTAAGCTTATTTGTTCGATATCGATTATTTTTGCATATTATAGGATTGTGTTAAATTTCAAGCAAAAACATGATAGTTTTTCGGATTTTTGTGAAACAAAATATGCGATTATGATGTTGTTTTATATGGAAGATACCACACCTTCTTTCGATTTTTAAATATTAAAATAAATTAATTATATACAAATAATTAATTTTCTCACTTTTCTTTCGCAGACAGCTTTTTTTTTATTTTCTCTGCGATCAATGTTCTCAATTCAATGGGTTAGCAACAAAACTTTTAATTTTTTGTTGTCGTACAAATCAGGAACACAAGTTTTCTCTCTTACTCAGGGTAACAGATTAACAAATATTTTACTCAAGGGTTATACTAGAATAAAAGTGTAAAGTGAGGTAAAAATAAATGACTTATATTTTGTTATTGTAAAGTAATTTTATTTTCCACTTTTAGGGCCATTTTCTCAATGTCCGGCTAAGTACTACTTACAACTACTACTAACCATCGTTTAAAGTTCGAATTAGGGCTTAATCGCACATAAAGAAAACAGCCTTTAACCTCAGTGGCGGATCCACTAGGGGAGGGGAATATAGGGACTGATGAGCCCCCCTCCCCTCCAGAACCTGACAATCTTGATTTACCAAATATATACGAAGAGCAGAATATTTATAGTAAGCACTGATTTTAGAAAAATCAAAAATATTTAGATTTTTCCAAAAAAGCCATCAGCAGTGAAAAGCATTTACTTTCAATAAACGAGGAATTTTAGGATTTAAAATGTTATTTTATATTATATATTATTTTAATAATAATAATTCAACATAAATGTTAAAATGGGGTCGGATATTTGAATCAATTCTGATTAGCCGCCATGCTGGGCGTACCAATAGCATGCACGTTACAGTGTTACCGCTAGTTTATAAATGTCTCACTTTTAGAAAGCCTGATAATGGTTTAGATTTTGGGTTAAATTTTGTACTGAATTTTAGTTTGATATTGGTTTGACTTTTCCGTTTTTGTCCCTTTTTGATCTAAATTCTGGTTTGATTGAATGCCAGAATTTTGTTATGATTTTAGGTTTGAATTTTAATCTGAATTTGGTTTGCGTTTTAATCGGTGTTTGATCTAAATTTTAGTTTGCTTTTGGTCTGTATTTAAGATCCTTCTCTCGTCTGAGTTTTAATGTAACTCTTAGTCCAAATTGGGGTCAAAATTTTACTCAGACCAGCATTTACTCAGCGTAAGATCTGATTTCTGGTCTAAATTTTGGTTTGCTTTTAATTTGTATTTGGCGTTTTTTAGCATCAATTTTAATCTTACTCTTGTGCTAGACATTTTAGCTGAATTGAATATTTTAGTCTGAATTTCGATCCGAAACCGGCCTGAATTTTGTTTTAAATTTTAGACTGAATTTGGCTGGAATTGTGGTCCAGTTTTTGTTTAATTTTAGTTGTAATTTTTTGGTGTGAATATTTATCAGATATTCCCACTAGTTTTTGGTCTGAACTTTGGGTTACTTTGCTTGGCGTCTTTTTAGCCTTAAGTTTTGTCAGACTATTAGTCTGAGTTGTGGTCCAAATTTTTTTTTTTTTAATGAATTTTAAATTGATTTTGGTTTGGATTCGGTGTGAATTTTGGGTTTTTAGTCAGAGTTTTGATATGAATTTGGCCTCATTTTGATTGATTTTTGTTGGAATTTTGGTCCGATTCCTGGTCGGAACATTGTTTGTTTTTTTAACCGCTTGTTGCCCGGTACCCAAAAGCGTAAACGGATCTCGTTGAAATTTTAAATGTATTGTTTTTTGGTCAAATTAAGATATATTTAAACTTTCATAAAAATGGAGTGCTTGGTTCTGAAGTTGGGAGATGGTAAACACGCTTACCACCCGGCCAATATCAATAGTAATATCGATGCTAAGAGTGATATGAATATATATTTTGAAAATTTGTTTAAAGTATTATCCAAATCAACTGTTACCTTAATTTAATTATCCATTTTTTTTGGTTTTTGTTTTGAATTAAAATAACTGAAAATATAGAGATGTAACAAATTGTTTCATCAAAATTTGTTCTCAAAGGAAATCAAAATTTCCTTAAATTTTTTTCTCAAAATAGCTTTTTTAACAATATAAATCCATCAGACGAGTCATAGGTCACATACTTATATGAAGCTTAATCAAGGTTTTGGTCTGAATTTGGTATGATTTTGATCTAGATTTTCGATCTGAATTTGGTCTTTTTCTTGGTTAGAACTTCGTTCTGAAAAAAAGTGTTTGAATTTTAGTTTGAAATTTGGTCGAAATTTTCGCCTAAATTTCTATCCGATTTTAGTTTGAGTTATCTTTGTTTCAGTTATCTTTTAATTTTAGGCCTGTATTTTTGGTGTGAACATTGATAAAATTTTTGCACTAGTTTTTGGTTTAGGTTTTGGTCGATATTAAGTCTGATATTTATCCTTTAATTTAGCAAAATCACTGCTTCCTCCCTCCCTCCACAAGCCCAAATCCTAGAACCACCAATGTATACAAGTATATATAAAGAATATGAAATAACATTGGTTCTTCTATATTGCAATTGAATATGTGTATACAAATATTTTTTCATATGCTATTTCTGATAGAGGGCGCTGCTTATCATTTCCGTTATCTAATTTGCGTTCTGAGGCTCATCTTTTATTCCCGTCGTAAATATAAAAACAATTCTAAAAAAGTAAACTTTAAAAATAATGTGAAAACAATTCAAAACAGCACCTTCAAACTATATAGAAAAATATGAGCATAGACCCAAACTTACCACGAAGGAAGCGTATACGAACATATTTAAAAGTATAATAAACCGGAAAAAATTGTAAAGCAAGTGTCAAATAAATGTGCAATATACAAATTATAATAAAGTTAACTAGTTTAAATACAAACGTTATTATAAATATCAAGAAAATTATTGTAATAAAAAGTTATAAAATTTGAAAATAATTTTTTTTTATTTCTACAACTAAATAAACAAAAAATGCTACAAGTCAACAATAACTCTAAAGTATTTTTTTTTTTTTTATATAAGTTAATTTTTTATCCCACATACGGTAGGACACATTTAAAAATTTTTTTTTTTAAGACAAGGTCATGGCAAAAAGACGAGATGTAAGACAGCATGATATTTGAGCATAAATTGTTAACAGTTGAACTTTTTACCTTCTGACAATATCAAAGTCAAATATATAAGATAAAAAAAAAATAAATAAAAATATGTATGTAGATACATTAAATTTAAAAATGTTAAAAACTAAAAAAAAACGTTATTAAAAGAAATTAGATGATAACCCCAACGAATGGCATACAAATCATATGTACACATTAAAAATATGTTGAGGTCGAGTACTTAAATACATAAAGAGTTAACACAAACAGAAAATAAAAAAGTTTAAGTTATTAAATCTTTTAAATTTTAATTAAGATATTTTGTTAATTAAAATATGATTTATTAAAATGTTTTAACATTTTTTTCACTTTTTTTCACCAAGTACAAACATTTTTGAACTTGATCTTCACTACCCTTCATTCACTACTTATTTATTAGGTTGTCTACGTGTGTCGCAGAAGTTTTTACAATTTATTTTTTTTTCTTGGTTGTAACTATTTTTCATGTTTCTAGCTTTTTAACAAAATTTTGTATTAAGTTTCTGTTATGACTTGCTAACTGAATACTGCATAATGCCGCTATTTTTATTTCGAAACTCAAGCTCAAGCTTTTTGTATCTATTAGAAGGTACCTGCCTCACCTTATACGCTCAGTGATTGTCGTTGCTTAAATGGTTGTCATCTCAAACAACAGTCAGACAGAAAACAATTTCGATGTCGATGATGACGATGACGATCAAGTTGTTGTTTATTTTCATTTGACCTTAAGATCATTCGTTGTGGGCTTATTTTTAAATTGATTTGCTCATTCTTCTGTTTGTTGTGCATGTAGTATCTACCTATCTATCTATCTGAATTTAGTAGTAGTTGTTATGTACATACATATTTTAATGAGTTATGCTATTACTTATGTGGTTATAAATTACATTAACAAAAAATATGCATATTAATTATTTTTTATAAATTTCTTACTCATAATTCTTCCTTCTTTACACATACATAATGCTGTTTGAATAAAATTTTTCGTCTTTGTTTTCTGGTAATATTTTTGAATACGAATGGTATTCACGAACGGAAAAATTAGTTTAAAATTTTCAAGCTAAACCTGAAGATTTTTGAAAAATTGAAATTACTTTTTATAAATGTGTAGTAGAATTGTTTCCCCAGTAAAAACATCATCAAGATTTAAGCTTGGTTCACATTTAACTAATCCGACACGTCCGGAGGAGGACAACAACTATTTTGTTTGTTGTTGTAGTTTAATAACTCTCTTAGAATTACATATTTAAACATTTTGTTCCCTGTATGTCAATATTGTCTAAAACGAATGTGATACCTATTCTCAAATCTTTTACAGGGTGTATTTCAAAAGGGTTGCAAAAGGTCGCCTTTATTTGTTTTGTAAATTATAGCTAAACATATTTAAATTTATGGAGGTGAAAAAGTTGCTCATAGTTCCGCCATTTAGGATCTAAGACGTTGGCATCAGAATTTGGATTTTGCTGAGAATAAAAGCTGTAGGACATCATAATTTATTAATAAATTTTATATATGTCTTTAAAAAGATTTCTTTAGTCATATCAGTATTTTCTATTCAATTCTTTTTTATAAATTATAAGTACCCGATTTTAGTATAGTATAAATACTTTTTGATTCGATTCAAGTCCCTAGTCGTGACGATTCTTGTTATACAATAATAGACTTTGCAATGAAAGTATTGGGAGCTTTTTTTTAGTCACTGTGAATTGGTCTAAACTCAACCTTCAGAACGGCGACAATGTTTACAATAGAAGAGAATATAAATATTTCTAGACACTAGAATCTTGCTTATTTTACATCATTATATATTCACGTTTATTCAAGTGTTAATTTTAGAAAGTTTTGTTTTTGCACAAACTTGTTGGTTTTTTACACGTACAAGCTTACGAGCAAACACACTCACATACATAAAAGCACATTCCTTTAGAATATTTCTTAATACTAATGGACTATGGCTTAATTAATTAAGCTGCGAATGATTTGAAAGTAAAAACAAAACGAAATAGTAGAAAATACGTTTACGTGTTTAGAACTTCACGCTTATTGGATATATTAGCATTTAAGCAATTCTTCACACTCTGTGTCGTTTATTTTTTTCTTTTAAGTTTTTTCTTTTTCTTTCTTATACCTAAACTAAAAGAATTAGAAATCGCATCGCGTATGTACACTAAAAAAAAAAACAACTTTTAGATGAAAACAGAAAATATTAGATGAGAGTATCAATGAAAGAACCAAATGGTGAGCGTAATTTTACCAAGTGGATTAAATAGAGATTGTTTCAAAGTCGTAAGTATTTCGTAAGAAATTTTTAAACGATTTTATTGCCTTTTTCTCAAGCGCTAAGTTTTATTTTTCATTCACTTTTATGGTAAGTTTATTACAAAATATTTTAATATCCAAGTGTTAGTCCACAGTCATTAACACTTATTTTCATACTTCACTAAAATTCACTAAATTATATCATACTTTCATTTTCGTAGAAACAATAAAACCCATAGAAAAATAATTTCACTAACCCTTTATGAACGAATGTTTTTTTTGCCAAGTGAGTGTGTGTGTGTGTGCGAAACTGCATACAAGTTTAAGCCAAGTTGAAAATGTGTTTTAATGAAAACAAATAATTAATAAAAAACAAAAACTTCAGAATTTCATTACCTCTGGCAAAAATATAAAAATTCATTATTATTAAATATGAAAAGAAACAGAAAAGATAAAAAATATAATATTTAATGTGCCGAAAAAACCGCCGTTAAAAATGCCACTTGAAATATTTTTTTTCTTTTATTATTAATTTTAATGTTATTATGCAAAAAAAAAAAAAAACAAAATACAAAAATATTTTAAACTTCATAAAAAATAACCACAAACAAAAAAAAAAAACGGAAAAATTCAAAAACCCAAAAAATGTTTATAAATTAAAATGATATATCTTCCTGAATATAAAAAGAAAATTACGTAAATTAATGCAATGATTGCATACCTACAATTTACTAATACAATATTGAATATAAATGTGTTTTTTGTGTGTGTTCATTTACCTTAGTAAATACATGTGAACGTATACAAATGTACTTAAAATCAATTGGCATTGAATTTGACTGATATCTATGCTTAAGTTTATTTTAAAATCTTATATATTATTTGGGCATTACAACTGATGCACATTAATGTTGTGTACTTATAAAGAAATCAATGCACGAATATGTTGAAAATCAATTATATATAAATTATTTGGAAATCACACACGATGGTAGGCGCACAGAATATACCATATGCCAATGTAAATATGTAGGTATGTACTTAAAATGAAAGACTTAAGTAACGAACTTCAACAAGAATTTAATTTAAGCGGATTAAATTTGCGTGCAAAAGCGTAAGACAAAAGCATATAAATAAAAATATGTATACTGGGCAAATAAACAAACAAACAAACAAACAACCATCACATGGACAAACGTCGAATGGCATTTAAATCATTTGAATGATAAATTATTTTCTGCATGACTTCATCGTTTGAAAAAAAGTAAATAAATAAGCTAACGAAACAAAACACAAATTCCATCCATCTATGTGTTTTAAATAATTGTATGTCGTATTAAGAAAACAATCTAAACAAAAAAAATCTTATTCCAGCTAACTTGGAATAACAATGACTACGAGTGTGGTGATACAACTGCAATAGAAACAACGTCAACGAAAAATAGTCATCGAAAAAGAATTTGTTAACATTCGAATAAATCCATGAAATATTCAACAGCAATAAGAGAAAATTTTTTTTAACCAATGATTAAATCGATATGACTAGGAGAGCTTAAGGAGTAATGTTCTCTCATATGAAGGAAGAACACAAAGTATTGTAAATTTGCCATAAAAAAGTATGCCTCGTATTTGTGTTATACTCCCATCTAAGCTTTTAATCTTAAAATTAATCATTTTTTCTTTAAGTTTTGTGTACATAATTGAAGTCTTGATTTTTTCTGTCCGTAACCAGGATAGCCCAAACAAAACCAGGGTAACTCAAGCACAGATCAAATTCAGAAATGGGTATAAATCAAGTGGGCGCAACAACTCTCAGATACAGAATGTGACAAAATTGAGCAAATAAAGAAACATTTTTGGTATATGAAAAAAAATCAAAAATAGCGACAAATTAAAAAGTATCTGCATAGCTAAGTTTCTACACATTCAGATCAATAAAAGTGATAACAAATTTTTGAAATCAGATAATATCTTCAGGTCCCAAAAGGGTCTTTCTTGAAAGTACTGAATTTTCGAAAATAAATTATGATTTTTCAAAATTTGTTGGCCAAAAATTTTTTTAAATTCCACAGCTTTTTTATTTTTCCTTGAGTGTACAAATGTAATGCAAAAAGAGTTTTTGAAATCTGATAATTTTTATTGGTGCCACAAGAGGTTCAAAGTTCCGAAGTTTCGACCATAATTTATACTTTTCATACAATTTTTGCTGAATTTTTGAAAACTTACCAGCTTTGTACATCTTGCTTCTTCTGCAGAAACTTTACTATGTTGTTACTTTTTTTGGGCTATTTTTTATGTCTCAAAAATGTTCATTTATTTGCTCAATTTTGTTACACACTGTAAGTAAAATTTCAAAAAAAAAGAGGTGATATCAAAGGAAATACTGAAACAAATTAAACCAAATTTGGTAAAACTTTTACCAATACCTTCTCGAATATTTTTTGAACAATAGCCACACCTACATCTAGGGTTGCGATTTTTCTCAAGCAACAGACCTGTATATTAATGTAGTAAATTTATTTGTTAATAATAATACAGGCCTGAAATGTTTTTAGATGATTGAAAACAAATAGTGAATCCCTAAGTAAGTGTATTTTTAAACTCTGACTGAGTCGGAATACAGAATTTTTCTATGACGTCAGTATTAGGAGACATTTTCACTGAAAATGCGAAAAGGCCATTTTTTTATTTCTCATTACACAGACATTTTCGGGCCTCAACAAAACCTGCCTCATATGAAAGTATTAGTTAGTGGTTGTAAACTCCTAGCTGTGTTTTGGTCCACACATCACAATTTTTTTTTTGAAAACATCAAATGATATGAAAATTACGTGTAAATTTACAATTAAGATGAATCTTGTATTCAGAAATCCAAGCTAAAATTTTACGGAAAATCTTTTTTCAGAAAATTTTAACCCATTAACTCCTACATATATGGGTCTTTTTGGTCCTTTTTCTGAGAAATTCCTTAAAAGTTTCTTTTAAAAGGGTATTCAAGGGTTAAAGTGTTTCACAAAAATATTTTACGGAAAATTTTACGAGGGCTCACTAAACAAGAAGCACTCAGCGGGTTAAAAGTAAGACCGTAAAAAGGAAAATCGTCGGCTTCATATAGTAAATGTGTTACATATTGTAAACATATCGAACCATAACCGTCGTGGCGTAGTTGGTAATGTGCTTCACTGCAACCGGTAACTATTTTTATGCGCAATAAATTTACTGAAGATATCATTCCAAAACAATTACACGTGAAAATTGATAAAGTTTTGAGAAAAGTGCATTTTTTAAATTATTCCTTAGGATTTTCACTCATAAATCCCAAGATATTTATTGTGTAGACCGACAGTTTTCAGCCAAATTTAGCCGTGTAACCGGTGCTGCTCAAATAAATCTCCATATATGTTGACTTTTTATATAAGTTTTTAAAAAGTTTTCAGCACTTAGAGTTCCCGCTCAAACCCCTCAATTCTAAGGAAAACCAGTAAAGCTGGTAGACCTTGCTGCTTCAAGCATACAAGTGATATTTTTAAGAGGCAACACGAAATATGTATTTATAAATTAAATATTTCACGCACGAATAAAAAAAAAAAAACTAAGTAACAATCATGCTAAAAATAATAAGATATTTTTACAAGAAGATCTTTAAAAAACGACCGTGAGATAAATGTTGTTACACAGTGTAATACTATTAAAACTTTTCATAGTGAATTTAAGTCATTAGAGAATACTAAACAACATACATATAATAATTTAATACCTAATAAAAATAATTGCACTGCACAAATGAAAAAAAATTCAGATTAAGAATTTTTAACACAATTTTTTTTTTTCAACACTTCTCTTCTTCTGATGTTGCATTCATCTGCATAAATTTAGAAAAATGCCAAAGAACAAAAAAAAAAAAAGACGCAGTGTGGAAAACAAAAATTATGGTTTTCTAAAAGAGTGAAGATGCACCTCAAGGTTTTTCCCCCGATATCACTAAACACAAATACACATTTATAAATACATTTTTACATACCGACAGATGAGTGCACATGTATGTGCGTGATTTGTTGTTTTCTTTTTTTAATTTTTTTTTTTAACCAGTTTACGTGCAAGCTTCTTCTTCCAATAGCGACGACATTAGAAGTTTACAAATAAAATATTTTTGAGATTTAGATACTACTTTGCATTAAGAAGAGAAGAGCCTTCGTAGATACGTACATAGAGATACAAAAATACTTAACAAGTTTCTTTTTCTTGATTTTTAAATACAGGTTTCTGAATAATACATAAATAAATTCTATAAAATCAAAAAAGAATTCTCGCATTTAGTAGTTAGAATTCATTTATACCTTCATACATACATACTTATATACTTAGATAGCTATAGAATAGTATTTATTGTTATTATTATCATATTATATTATTATTTTTTATTTGTTTTTTTTCTGTTCTTTTTTTTTTTCTTTTTTTTTTTTTGAATTGATTTGAAAGGGTGTGTGGATGTATTGGTTATAAAATCTGACGTTATGGAATTTATTCTTTTAATGCGCAACGATGAATATTAATTACCTGCATACCAACGAATATGTTGTATTACTACATGTTGAATAGTTTAAGTATTTAATTGTTATTTGTTTATTTGTTTCTTTTATTTATTCGATATTTTAAATATGTAGCTGGTTGCGGCAATATTTTTAAGACAAAATTACAAAATTCTATAGGTATGCGAAAAAGTATTACAAAATATTAATATCAAGGTCGTAGACAACAATAACAAAACAATTTAGACAATTTTAAAATAAGAAATTTATAAAATTAATATCAAGCTAAACAAGTTTTTCTCTCAATTGCCTCTCAATTTTTAAATTAAATTGTGTAGGTATGTATGGAAAGTAAATCAATATCAAAATAAATAAATAACCACGAAATAACTTTCGAATTTAAAATAGAATTATTTATGTGATGATTTATAATTTAAATAAATAATTTATAGTTTAAACTTTTTCGTTTTTAAAGCATTTATGAACTGTCACACTAAACCACAAAAATCAAATATTGTTTACCTGATTTTTTTTAAATATACAAACATAAATTTGAAAGCAGAAAAACCCACTCATTTGCCCTTTTTCTTAATGAAACCGTATTCAAATCTTTCATATTTTAATTCCATTTGAAATCTTTTATATTTTGATTCCGTTTGAAATCTAAAAGAAGTTTCTACGATAAAGAAACGCACATATTTCTTTGTGCATTTCTATATATTTTAAGCTTCTATTCTCCTCAAAATTTACATACGTATGTATATTAACATTCTTTAGGCCAATAATGAAATTGTGTGCATAAAAGACAGTGGAAATTTCACCTCAAAGTTGTACTACATTTTTTATATATATTTTAACATAAATATTGAAGATAATAAAAATTATCACATTCACTGTTGTTAACTCTTTCGATACCATGGTGACACCGATTGCACAAAATTAATTTTTCAAAAATTAACCCATCAATTTTTATAAATTTTGTGTTTTTGGAAAAAGAACTGATTGTTCTTTCATTTCAATTAAGAAACTTTACAAATATTTTTTTATAACGATACTATAGCGAAATTAAGTGGAAAATTTTAATCTTTTTTTTTTTTTTGTTAATTTTCAATTGCTCACAATTCGTACAAAATTTGTCCAAATACAGCAAATTTTTAATATGTTGTGGGAAAAACTATTTAGTCAAACATGATTTCCCATATTTTTAAATTTTTGTTTACTTTTTCGGAAACACAAGTTTTTCTATGGATAACCGGTGACCCTAAGATCTTCAATGGAAGCTTTTAAAGAACTTTTTTGCAATGAAATGGGGGTCGAAAAATGCAAATCTGGGCACGGTTTTGCTCTATTGATTCTAGTTTCCTTACGGTCAAGAAAGGGTTAAGTGAAAAAATAATACTATGTTACTTCGCCTATTTAAAAAAAAAAATCCGTTGAAAGTTGAGGCCTTCAGAGGCGAAAAATTTGTTTTGACCAAAAATTGTAACAAGAAATTGGGGTCAGACAATACAAATCCGGATTCGGTTTTACGCTATCTCTTCTAGTTTCCTTACAGTCCCAAAAGCGTTAATGAATCAAATAAGTAAAAAATTCAGATTTTACACATTACAATATCATTGAAAAGTCAAGTAGCAGCGAGTATTTAAATGAATGACGATGTCAAGACCCTTTTCAGATCGCAAGGTAGTACAAAAGAGTAGACGGTAATAATGAAGATGACAGATTACTTCGTCATACATTGTATTCCAACTTTTTTTATAATCCTTGAAATTCATTAAAAACGAAATGAATTAAATGAAGTATAAGATATGAGCTTACTGCACTGAACGAAAAAACATAAGTAATTTTGTTTTTGTGCGGTCATGTGTTCTTTATTCATATTTCTATGTGCTTAACCCAGTAATGCCTAGGGGCGCCAGATGGCACCTTGTCGGGAGCGCCCTGAGCCAGGTTCAAAAACAATTTTTCCGTTAAGTTACTTTCCTGATCTATATACTTTGGTTCCCGCTTGTCCTTGATGGGCTAAAAAAATTAATATTATAAATACAATGTGTAAGCCAATATAAACTCCTTCTTATTAAAATACTACTTCATTTCATTTTATTGTTCTATTATTACACAAACTATATTATACAAATAGAAAAGGGGCAAGTTTTAGTTTTTTCTCCCTGGAGCAGCAAAAATCGTCCGTAAGTATAGAACAATATAATCCGTTAGAAAAAGAATATCTAGGCGCAACTTTTTGTTCAACATAATTTTACTCTATCTCTCATGTTTAAAGCTAAGCGTTACTTTTTTCAATCAAAAAAAAAAAAAAAATGGGGCAATTCAGCACAGAGTGGACTAATGTGGGACATTTTATTTTGTCACTAAAATTTTAACAAATTCTATCTAAAAATAAGTAATTTGCTAACTTAAACTGTTGTTCATTTATTTTAAATGAAAAAATTATGAGAAAACATAAAGAAACTATGTCAAAAACAAATGAAGTCTAAAGGATCTAAGCGTCACTTTTTTTTTTGGAGAAGATCAATTTTTTCGTTGTAAAGAGTTTTGTGTTTTATTTATTAAAATAAAAAATAACAAAAATACGAGAATATTTGCTTGGGGTCTAAGTCCAATACTAATTACTGCCGCTTCATATATATTTGTTATATCTCCGTTCAATGGCACTTAAACCGTTTAGACTTACATCCCTTCAAATAAATTATTCTTCCTCCCAATATTATGAGTTGCAAAACATGCAAGGAAAATACCAAAAATTCATGTGAAAATAACTATTCTGAACATTTTTTAAGTGAGTGTCATGCAAACTTGATGTCCCACGTCAATTCACTCGAAGTATCCCACATTGCCTCAATACAAACCATTGAAAAAATAACGTCATAACAAGAAAAAAAAAGTGATGCACATAAATTTTTTTCGCATACAGAAAGAGTTCGTCGAAGCAAAAACTGCATGAGCCATTGAGTGCAAAAGTGATGTAAGTCAAAATAAAATTTTTAGAAATATATTGGATTTGTAGAAGTGCTGTACAGAAGAGGCTCCATATGAATTTTCCTCCCCACTGTACAATCAGCTTTTTGAAGAACATATTCAACCTAGACTTACACTACTTTAGCAGAAAACTGGATAAATAATAATTGTCTGGAGGTGGAAATATAAATTATAAAAAATATTGACTTATATCACTTTTGCACTCAACGGCTAATATATATATATATACAATATATGTATATATATTTTAATTGACCTTGCGTTAAAAATATGAACATTTTTAAAAGTTGAAAAAACTTGAAATTGAAAAACAAACAAAATGTCCAACCACAAATCACAAACACGTCTGTGACTTTTTCAGTTTCTTGTGAAAAACTAAAAGGCAACAATAAAAACCTAAGACCTTACTCCCATCAGTTTGACACTTCTTTTACATTACTATAGATCGATTATCCCCATGCCCCAATTTTTCCCCTTTATTAAAAATCTCTAAATATTCAAACAAAATTTGAAGACAATTAATATTTTAATGAGTCGTTTTAAAATAATTCACGGTACTAGTGATTAAACTCAATGGCCCTTAGTAATAAAGAAAATAATGACGATTTTAAATTTAGTAGTGACTTTACGTTTTTTCCATATTAAAATATAAAATCGACTTAATTTTTGTTTTGTTCTATTACTAAGGGCCAATATTTTTGCTCTTATGATTTTTCTCTGCAATCATTTCTAAAGGTCACTACTAGGAAGCTTTTGAAACTTTTACATGCTGCCGAAGCGTTTGAGTGGTTTGTTTTTTACTGAGGTAGATAAGATGAACCACAAAAGAATTTAGTTAAATTTATTAAAGACTGAAAAACTTAGAAATATCAAACTCCACCAGTTTTTCTGTATTAGACACTTATATTTTATGTAACTTTACTTAGTTTTTTTTTTCAGTCTCGGTAAATCGGATGAAATCCTTTAAAACTCTAAGAACTCGCTTTTAAAAACTACTAAGTCTTGTTCTACCCAAAATTTCTCAGAGAATACCAAAACGCCAATGGTATAAAAAAGTTACTAAATCAAATGGGTTTGGAATAATAGGTTACTATTCATTCATACTTTCTTAGCTTTTATAGCTCTGCCAATGATATATCTCATTAGGTATATATTCGAACTCTGGAGACAGTATAATAAATATTTCTTGCATAATAATAGTACATTAATTTATCGATTCGCTCTGAATTGATCTAATTTTCCATTACTAGAACAACAATAACTTTGGTCTTACCAAATCATTAAACTATAAGCATAAACTTTAAGTGTTCTACTTCTGAAATTAAATAAGATTGTGAGAAGAAATAAATTCCAGAAAATAATTTAAAGCTATTTTAAAGATTTAATCATTGCTAATTCGAAAAATTTACAAATAAACATAGAAGACATAACACAAACCTAAATTCCTAATTTTACCACGAGCAAGATAAATTAACTTTTCAACATAAAACCATAAATAAAATCTAAGCAAAATAAACCATTTTTTTGACAATAACACTGTGCAACATTTTGACATCTTACTAAAATAAATGGCGTATGGATAACTTTTTAAAGGAAATTCTAGGTCGCTGATTCCAAGACTCAATTTTTCTCCATTAGGAGAAAAAAATGACTCAAGTAGCAAGACTCCAGCAGCTTTGCGGTGTTGTGTGAAGCCATTGTCCGATATATAAAGGTCTTCGAAAAAATATTTGTTACTGAAAAGCACTTGGCGTTCCTGAAGGTCAAAATCAGTCAAGACCAATTAAACCTTTAATGTCCGCTGTTGCACATTGATGTGGCATAAAATAAGTGCTCGGCAAATTTTACTATTAATAATATATGCATTAAAATCTTTTAGGTACTCATAGGTTTGCGGGTTGCCGAACATTTGAAATTTCGTGCTTATACCATTTTGTTTTTTTTTTTTTGTCTTTGAAGTCAAGTCAAAAACCTATATGCATAAATTTTTTCTAAAATCCTTTGCACTATTTAAAATTAGAATATATTTTAAACTATTACTAGACGACCTCGATAGTCTAGTGGATAGTGCACTAGACTTTCATTCGGGTTCGATTCCCGTCTTCGTCGGTTTTTAACCATAACTTTCTTATATTTACTATCAACATGAAGTCTATGAGAATTATAAGATAGTGTACAAGTACACACCTTGGTTGGTAATGGCAAAACCACCAAGGCGATAAAAAATTGCCACACCCCCGTTCGGAATCGGCGTTAAACTGTAGGTCGAACTATGTGGTATCACAATGGGCCGTTCAGGCTTAAGTGTGTTTTTCGACAGCCACTCCAACCTAACCTAAACTATTACTAAGCTGATTTTTTTTATAAAAAACTAAAAGATAAAAACTTTAGAGAAAAGGAGTTATCCAATGGTTGTCTGCAGTTCTATAGCTATGTTTTGTTTGTAACATTTCATAAAGGAGAAACTAGGATATGCAGACGTACGAAAATTGGTGTCATGATTCTGGAAATCTTATGTAACCATGTTTTCTGCATAAAACCTTCCCTTCCCATAAATCCATATCAAAATTCGGGTATAAAAGGGTTAAAAAAAATAAAATTTACCCTGAAAAGGAAAAATTTAAATTTACCTCAAAGATTTCAATTTTTCAAAGATAACTAGTTTGCACAGCCACTCCGCTTCATCCAAGATTTATTTCGATTTTTATACAGGGTATACAAAATTCGTTAACTCTATTTTGCTATTACCTAAAGGATCACGTAAATTTTGTAGAAAAATTTACCACATAAATATTGAAGAAGAATTAGACTATCTACATGCTTAATCTTCAGCAATGATATTAAAAGCATAAAAGAGAAAATATATTGAGCATATTCACATATCACCCCAAAGGATGAGTAAAAGGAATTTAGACAGTTGTTGCTGACTGATTAAGTTTTTTCTCTTCTCTCACGATAAACAGCTTTCTGTTAACCATGAAAACATGTATGAGCTAAAAAAAAAACTTTTTATATTGGTCTCCCATATACCGACATTATGGGTTTTGGGCCTTAAAATTTATCCTTTCGACGTTTGAAATTTACTTTTGCACTGTCTTATTAAATACATACTTATTTGAAAAAAATTAATAATACAAGAAATCCAAAACGAAAGCATGCCGTCGAAAAAAAGGACAATTTTAATTTGCTATAATAAACACGTAAACAGATATCGAGATACTCTGTGCATAGGTACATGTAGGCAAAGCTCCAGATATACTGTATCAACAAATACCATCTCCTAAAAAGCGACGCAAATCCTAACACAACAATACAAGAAGAAAGAAAACAGATACGAATAACGCAAAAAATAATAAAAAAGAAAAGATTTTTTTTAATTTTTCGTTAAATTAAATAGCACATGACTCAGATTGCAAACATTCCACAGCAGCAAAAGGTTGTTTTTGTATTTTTTCTTATTATTATTTAATTTTTATTTTATTTAACGATTGCTTCTTCGAAAAATCTTCCTTTTGATTAATGATTTACACAAAATAAAAATGCTAATGTTGCGGTTGCTGAAATTCTGGATGCTGGTGCTCAAGATATTTATTTTATTTTTTTTTGATTTTTTTTTTTTTTTTTGGTTTTATATTTTTATAAAAATGATGTCATTTCAGTTAGGTTTTTGTTTGTTAAGGTTTTATTATTCACTAGGCACTGTGAAAAGATAAAATGTATGAATTCAGCTTTTTTTTAAAAAAAAGAAGGAAATCTATCAATGAATAAATAGTGCAATGTTTGATTCAAAGTGTATTATTTATTAATAAAGTTATAAACATTTCTAAAAATAAACAAAACAAAACTGGAGTGCATAGATACTTCTATTATTATATTTTTTTCAATAATTAATTTTTTTTATTTAATATTAATTCATTTTTATTTATTTTTTGATTTTTTTTTTTTTGTAATGTTGCAGTGCATTATAATTTGGTCAGCTCTTTTTTTGATTTGTGGTTCATGAAAGAAAATGAAAATAAATTTAAAACTAAAAGTTAATAATAAACCGCCGCAATTTGTAGAAATCCATTCATTGTGATATAAGAAACTAGTTTCAATATGTCAAATTATAAATCCCCGTAAGAAATCCTATTAAAGAAAAATAACTTTTTTTAAGCAGTACAATGACCACAAACCTTTAGAACAGAAAATAAACCGTTCAAAAAACAAATAACAAAAATGGTTATTGAATATGTGTGTGAGTTTTTATCTTTTAAGCCATATTTCATTTATTTTGAGAGTGAAAAATTGAAATTAGTTTGAGTGAGTTTTGGCCGGTTTATATTCTGTGACAGACTCAATAAGTTTTTTATAATCCACTTTTTTTTTGGAACTCTATATATTTAATTTATAGCGGCTGTTCCGTTTACCAGTAAGTTTAAGAGAAAGAACGATAAATGAAATTTTCAAGAACAACTATACCAACTAGGCAAGAAAAACATGGAGAAGCTACTTTGACTTCCAGACCACTGATTAGTAGACGAAGTTGAAGTTCAGATCCTTCAGATGGCAACATAATATTGAGCTTTCACACACTAAACTGTTTGATCGGATTGAAACGCGTCCGACAGTCATAGAATTATATCTTCTTACAGAGGGGTTAACAAAAGATCGATAAGTTGGTTAGAAAAAAAAACAAACAACAAATTTTATTTCATATCTTTAATATTCATCATTTTTATCTTCTCTTCAATACATTTCTTATATTAGTGTATCTATTCTTCCTTGAAACCGTTTTTTTTTTAACGGTAGGCTTGCATTTTTGAGCTCCATACCATGAACTTCAGTTTGGTTCTCGGTTCGTACTTATATCTTAATCGCCTATTACGATTTTATTCAAAGTGCTAGACCCTCCGTTTTCAAATTTTGTACGGAAAAATTAAGAAAAGCGAACAAAGACACAGTTCATTATATATAATTTTTTGGTCAATCTTGGATCCTCATCAACTTTAATCTTCATCAGGGTCACATTTGTACCGTCGATCTAAGATTTCAGACGGCGTGCACAAAAAAAAATTATGGTCTGGAAGCTTTGAAAGCACTTGGAAACACTTACAATGAATTGCGCAATCACTCCATATGCATTTTGGCTGAGATGACGTCGAAATCCGTAGAGAATAACAATTCGAATCTCTGTCGTCTTTACATCAGTATTCTTATCAGTCTTATAAATAAAATTCATTTCAAAAGAGTAAATAATTATAATCATGCACGGAGGTAATGACCTCAGTAAACCAGTGATGGTACAATGATCAGCAGAGCTCTTTTTCTATGGACATGAGCCCTACACGTCTGACAAACAAGTCAGTAAACCAATCAAAGTCACTGGCTTCCTTTGAGTGAGGATCAAATTCTCTCAATTTGCAAAGAACAAAATTTTATTCTTACTTAGACTCTCTACTGTGTGTATATTTTCTTTCTGTGTATGATTGTTAATAGAAATCTTCGGAAACGAACTATACTTGACAAAATGCAGATTGTGTTAGGTGGTGGTGGCCATGAAGATTATTCTAACTATTTTTACTTTCCTTAACAATATGTATATTTTAATATTCACTCGCATCTGATTATTTTCCAGAGGTGTGTTTATGAACGCACCTATATAAATACATTATGTACGTATGTATAATATCTGCATGTACTCACACATTCCTTCATTTAATATATACAAAATTTGAAATGCAAAAAATTATTGTGGTTTTAAAAACAATTTATTTTCACTTTTTTTATTTGTTCTTTAAGCGTAATAGCATTTAGAATCTTAAATGAATTTTACCATCATAGACGGCTTCATTAAGAATTCTCAACGCATCCCCCACAATACAAATAAAAAAACAACAATACTAAAACCAAGAAACATTCGTGAAGAATTGTTATTTTTTTCGCCTATCCGGATTTAATATGAATTTTATGTAGCTACGAATATTTGTGTTTTTATTCTTTAAATGCTTACCCAATCTCATTCAGGTTGATGATGGTGATGTATGTGAGTGAGTGACGTTTCTGCTGGTGTCGATGCTTGAATAAGAATAAATCACAGCAACTAAGCCTTTTTGAAGAACGATCAAACTTTAGAGTGTTGTTGGCACATCTGCAAAAACAGCAGAAGAACAGCGAATGGAAGGAGAGTCTCAGAATGGTATGGAATACACTACGCACGCAAGTTATTACAACACCGCGACGATATGCGCGTGCGTGGGTGCTCGTTTGTTAGTTCAATCAAAGTCAGTCAATGCAGCAGGCGTTAAGCTTCTGCCAAACGAAAAATGTTTATGATCAAATATTTATTTTTGGTATTTCTATTTGTATCACCATAGAAATCGAGAATCTTAACACTTTTGAGCTAGTGTAAAATTTTGCAAGTGATATTCGTTTTTGCTTTGTTTTTATAATTAATTGATTGAATGTGAAGGTGCTGACGGTTGCTGTTTTTTGTAGCTATTTGTTTTTTATTCTTAACTTTCAATTATTTTCTTTGCAACTGTGTTTAAATTTTATTGCACAATTACTATTTTTTGTTTATTCGTTTTTTCTTAACGATGATGGTTGCGTCACTTTTTATTTACAGATTTTTATTATTTTTGATTTAACTTACAACTATAGTGCAATTTAAAAAATTAAATTAACTGAAACTCAAACCAGAAATTTATTTGTATTTTATATTTTGGCCAACAATTTCAAGATAAATTTAACACTTTTCAGCACTTTTTTTTGCTTTGTTTTTGTTTTATTATTGCTTTAATTTTAAACGTGCATAAAGCTAAGTAGTGAAGGCGTAAGATGAGGGGCACACACAAGTTAAGTTGTCCACCTGAACAACTAAACAAACAAAAAAAAATTAAAAGTAATTGTGAAGCACTGCACACTGAGCACGCACAGTCAAACTCTACAATCGAACGTCTCAAAACCGACTGAGCATCTTGGTGTAAAATGTTCGAGCGCTAAGCTTAAAAGCCAACATGCGAGGTTATTTTTTATTTTTGCTTGTTTGCTTTTCTTGCTCGCTCACCTTAAAATTTTGAGCAGCTATTCTAAACTGTGGTTATTTCTTGTGTTTTGTTTGCTCTCGCTGTTATTGTATTTTCGTGGTTTTTCCTTAATAATCCAAAAAATCAAAAGCTTTGGAAATTTTTGTCTCAACTTGCTGCCCAACTCTGGTTAAGATGCTCTCATTTGAAGTTTTAAGATTATGCTCACCTGTTTTATTTTCATTGATTTGTAATAGTGGTTGGATTTTGGTTTTTGTTTTCTTTGCAAATTCTTTGGATTCTTGTATAGAGTTGCTCTTTTCAGTGTTTATTGTTTTTTATGTATATGTATGTACACTGATCGTGAGACAGTAGCGTTTCAAATAAATTGATTCAATATTAAAAATTGTTAAACTCAACTTTAGAAAAATAAAAACTTTAAAATGCGAAATAGTATAATAATAAAAGGGGATCTGCAATTTGTATTTCTTTTTTGTGTAATAAAAAAAATCTTCGTCGCTCTCAAGAATATATGAAAACACTATTTTTGCAAATCACATACACGTACATTTGTTATGATTTATATATTTGTTGTATCAACCGTAAATGAAATTTGATTTATTTTTGTTTTTAATCTGATCCATAAATAAATTTTAGCCTTGATTTTTGAATTCAGCGGGAGAAAATCCCTAAAAAAGCCACCTCTCATCAAATGTAAAGGAAAAAAAATTAGTTTTATAAACTAGTGTAATTTTGAAGTCATCTGGTTTTGTTCGTATAAAATCGACGTTACGTAACGTAATTGGTAGCCTCTCCCTCCTCAACCCCCTCTCACTTATCGCGTTACGTAAAATGAGAACGGCCCCTAAACTGAGCGCAGCTCATGACACAATAAATACATATTTTTAAATTTTTACATCAGTTATTTATAAAGTATTTAAAATAAATGGGTGAAAAAATAATTTAAACTTATATTAATGCACCTCCAATAACGCTTGCCAAGCGTCTTGATATTGTGGATACAAACGAATGGCGCGTTGTATTAATTTCAAAGAGCGGTGGTTGTCGACAGACTGGAGCGAGCGACTGGCAATCAATAATGATTTAGCATCTTGTATGCAATCACTCCTTAAATTGTAGAATAAGCAAAAATATTAAAAAATAAATAAATAAATAAAACGAAAGAACAATACAGATACACACTTCTTCATTTTGCTGCGATGTACCAAATCAATAGTGCTTAATGCAATTTGACTTGTGGGAACACGATATTCATACTTTTGACTAAAATTGTCCAGCAAAAAATTGGCCAGAACTTGACGCAATTCAGCGCATTGTGGAAATGTATGCACTCGTGATATAAGATAAACCAGACCTTTGTGTTGTTGTTTCTATGTATGATAGTAGGGTTTTAAGTATGTATATTTTTGTTTTATATATGAAAATTTAACAATGTACAACTTACATGCACTAAGTAATGCTGGGCCGTTAGATATGCAACATGCGCACAATATTCCACAGAGTTTTCATATTTTTTGAGCTCTGTTAAAATTGTGGCAGTCAATTGATTGTCATGGTGTAAAATTCCTAGAGCACATGCAGAGTATAATGCTTCTATGGGAGAATCCTTGAGTAGTATGCTTAAATGTTGAAAAAGAAATCATAAAATGAATTTTCGCATTTGTACAATTATATTTTTCATACCACTGATATAATATGGTTTTCGTATCGGCTTCTCCTTGTGATGCATAAACCATTGAAGCCATTGCTACTAATATTCGAGCAGCCTTATCGTCTTCATGGCCAGCAACACTTTTAAGCACAGTATTATATACGGAATACGACTCTTGATGTTGGCCAGCACGAAAATAGGCTAATGCTAAACCAATTATAGGTTTAAAAGTTGCCTGTGTTACTCTATTAAAAGCATTGATAGCTTCGTTGGGTTGATTTAATTTCAAATGTAGGTAACCTAAATTAGCTAAGATCGTATCACGTTCAGCTGATGCTGTAGCATTTTGAGATGCAAGCATGTATGCTTTGACAGCGGGTTGCAAAAGTTTCTGACGCTCATTAAGGAAACCTTGAAACGATAAGGCAGGTATTGAAGCGTCATCTTCCTCATTTGTAGTATACCTAAGATAAGAAAAAGAGATAAAGAGAGAGGATAGTTATATAACAAGTTATAAAACTTAAACGCTTCACACAAACAATTTGATATATAAATTATATTTGTTCAACATAACATTCTGAGCCAAATTTCACTGTGTATTTTTTAACAAACATACCAGTTAATTGCATCCAAAGCTACAACATCTGCATACATGCTCTCGATAGCATGTTTGTAATGGGGTTGTTTACACTTCTCGTCATTTGTTAGTATATCACAAACCCAGTGCGCATACCCAACCGACGATTCCGGATGAAATTCAAACTGCTGACAATGTCTAAAAAGATCTAAAGCTTCTTCCTCTTCACCGATGGCTTCAGCAATCATTGCTTGTCCAATCCAAGCATTTGGATAAATTGGGCTGGATTGTTGTGCGCGTTGAAAAGCTTGATTGGCTAATTTTATTTCATTCAACTGCAAATAGAGAACACCAAGATTTGTCCATGTGGTGAAAGATTTCCGTTCGTGGGTGAGGGCTTGTATAAAACAATGCTGAGCTAGAGCTAAATTGTTTATTTCTAAATAGCAAAAAAATATGAATAGAAAATCAACATTCATAAATTTGAAACAGTTAATACCTTTATGCATATTTATAACACCTAATAAATTCCAGTTTTGCCAACGATTGCTTCGTTCGTTAATTGCCATTTTGCATGCTTTAACAGCGAGCTCAAGATGTGTTTGTGGCTCTTCAGGTAAATAGTAAGCATTGTAGTAGCAACATAAAGCCAGCTCATACCATAAGTAGGTATTTTCTTTCAGTTTCAGTGCACAAGTGTAAAATCTTGAGTGTACAAATAGAATAAAAAACTGTTAAATTATATAAACAAGTATAAAAAAGAAGCTTACCTTGTAGCCAAATTGAGTAAATCCTTGCGCGTCAAGAATGCTGTTTCTGTCTCACGTTTCGCCAACTTACCAGAAACATCCAAATTAGCTAATGATGTAGGCAGTTGAGCGGTTAGCACAAAAACATTAGCAGTGAGGCGCCAAAGCCAAACCATATTGTGATTTTCATGTTTTAAAAATGCACTAAAATGAAATTGAATTGATTAATCTAGGTTCTTAATTTTGTTCTATACAAAAATGTATTAAAAATCGACTTTATTTTAACTATTAAATAAGACTATGTATTTATGAGAACCAAAACCAAAACTGACGCCAAACCTTTGCAAATGATTTGCTGCCAGCTGCAAATGTGATTTACATCTACCATAACGATGTTCTTGTTTCAAATTATTCGCTAAACCTATATTTGCCTCAGCAGCACCTTTCAAACAAGGTAAATAATCTGCGTACACCAGTAGTAAGTCATCAAAATCTGCAATAGCTTCAGAGTACATGCGTATGGTCTGAAAAGCGTTGGCGACAATTCATTATAAAGTTTATGCAGATATTAACAATGATATCAAAAAGTTCACACCGTCTTTATTTGTGCTATTTTTAATTTAGCGTAAATATTTTCAGCATCCAATTCGAGTATTTTTTGAAAGACACGTATGGCGGAATTGTACGAACCACGTTCGCAGTAAGCATCGCCTAAGGATTCCCAGTAAATCATACAATTGACATCATATTTGATGGCAGTGCGAAATGATTGTATTGCCTTTAAAATGAGTGAATATTTATGATGAAAATAGTACAACAATTAAATGATCGCGAGTTTCTTACATCATCCCATTTATTTACATTTAAATAATGTAAGCCCAATTTATGATGCACACGTCTGGAACTTTCGGATTTCATAAACTTCAGGGTATTCAAGAGCAAAACTACATTAATATCCTGTTAACAAAAAGAGTTTAGCTTAACCATTTTGGCGTTTCTGAAAGTTAATGATATTACCTCTTCTCCAATTTCCTGATAAATAGCACTCAAATTATTCACCGCCTCTTCGCACAATGGATTCAAATGCAGGCACTTTTCGTAGCATTTACGCGCACGCACTATATCATTGATGGCATAGTATATTTTACCCAAATAGAAAAAGCATTCTGATCTATGTGGCTGTAATCGGGTCGCTTTAAGCATATATGTTAATGCTTGCGTATAGTTTCGTAATTCCATTTGTAATTTTCCAAGTAAAAGAAGCACAGAAAAAGATTCACTGTATACAGCAGCTGATTGTAGCAATGAAACAGCTTCATTGGGCGGTAGTAGAAATTCTGCTTGTGTGGTATCATCCACTTTCAATAAGTTAAGTTTTTCCATATTATTTAATTTGAAATAACATCTAAAATTTCGAATACGTTAAATAAAAGGTAGTAAATTCGAATTCTAATTGCAAACCTTGCTAAAGCATTCGTGTTGGTGTCAGTTTCTTCTAACTTCAAAAGTAATTCAACCGCTTCTTGTAGTCTATCTAATTCACTAGCATGTGATAAACATATTGCATATTCAACTTTAAAATCTTTCAACTGCTGCCACAATGATAATGACAATCCATAGGCGCCTAGTGCCATTTCAGTGCGTGCCAGCAATTCCACTGCTACCACGTAATTTGGCTGCAATATTTGCACTTTATAGAGTAGATCACGTGCTGCCACAAATTGTTTTTGTGCATATAAATCAATAGCTTTAATTAATAAACTTAAGCTAGAGTTTTCATTTAATTTCAAAAGTTCATTTGCATAATGTTCGATTGGTCTTTTAAGTTCGCTTTGCCATGACATACTATGAGTGATAAGCCCCGATATTGAGTATGTTTCACAGTATATTTTACAAATCCATTCGTAAGCATAAACATCGCTGGGATATTGTTCAATTATGAGACAGGCACGTTTAATGCAATTTACATAATCCTTTTGTTTATAAAGTAATTTCAAGTAGCGCTTATTTGCATTCAAATGAGCATCAAGTTGAGCATCATCAATAGTCACCTCCAAAGCGAGTTTATACTGTAATGTTTATATAAATATATATATACGATTATTTAAGGATTAGTATAATGGAACTCACAGTTTCTTCATCTTCAGCCACATCATAATCATTTGCAATCCATAATTTAGCTAAATATTTCAAAACTAATTGCTGGCGATCACCTTTAGTTTTATTTAATTCTCTTTTGAAAATGTTTATACATTCTTTTACTATATCATTGCCTTTGAGTGCAAATAATTTATCATAATAATCTGCAAATTTTTCGCTAAACAGTAAAAAAATATATTTCGCTTAATATAAACATTAAGATAATAGCCAATTCAATTTTACTTACGGCACCAACTCTAGTAATTTTTCATAGATTTCGGGCAATTCTTCAACTGGAGCACAATTGGCCAATCCTTGCAGCGCAACAGTTGGTGCTGCCGGCGAGTGTTCAATTGCTTTGCGCAAATATTTTGCGGCCTGAAATTAGAATGAACAAATTTAATACTTATAAGATTTTTATATTATTTGATGAAAACTTGCTTCTATTTTATTATTATTCTGGTAGGCCGCCCCCAGCAGTAAATATACCATATAATTTTTGGGCTCACTTTTTAGCAATTCCTATAAAATATTTAACATATTATTGTAAATTGATGCATTCGCACATATATTGGTTTATATACTTGACACTTTTCAATTGCTTCTGAGTATTTTTCGCATTTAATTGCTTCGCGGACTTCCTTTAAAATTGTTTTGGCTTCCTTTGTACTCATTTTTTGTTAAAATATATAAAAAAAAATGTATTCAATTAAAATTCACTGAAATTTTAAATTTAAAGGGAATGAAAAAAATATTTGAAATCTATTATCAGCTGTTTTTGACACGTAAACATAAGACTGGTGCCTACCCAGTGAAAGAACATAGATGTTTGGCAGTTGTTGTTGTCTTTTTATTGTGGTCGTGTCCCTTTCCACTATGCAAGTTTTCTTTCTAATGTCCCTCTTAGATGTGGATTCTATGTTCTTGAAACTATCAAATTGTGTTGGAAAGGGGGGTGATAGTTCAGAATTTAGTCTCTAAGCCAAAAAGCAAACTAGCAAACACAGTGCGTAGGAAAAAGAGGAATAGTGCTTTTTCAATAACAGCTAATGAGTAGTTCGATTGTAAAACAACGACTTGCATTTTTTATTAAAACAGGTAAAATCAACATAGATCTGAAAAAATCATTTTTTGCGTTTTTTTTAGCATTGTCTGAGTCGTAGCCCAACTTTGAGGTACCAAAACCACCTTTAGTATTAAGCTTGCTTTGTTTTTAGCTCCGATCAGAGCCTGATCAGATTGTGCTACCTGGTTAAAATATTGATCGTGCAACCAAACCAATAAAAAGAGATGAACAATACTTCGAATTTCCCGATGTATAGCTTTATAGTGCACATATTCAAACTAGATATACACGTTTTTTGTAGAAAACTAAATGAGGCCAATATTATTGCCTGAAGGTGAAAATCCAAATAATAAAAAAAACTGACTTACACTACTTTTGCACGCAACGGCTCATATTTGCTAACGGAACAGCTGACAGATGAGGCAGCGCTCATTGTACTTGAAATCGACTAATCGTAAATAGTTATACCTGTTGAAATAAACACTCATTTCAACTACGTTGAAGAAACTAATCTGGGAACTAATATTATGCATTTTATAAGTATGTAGTTGATTTACCTAAGCCCAGAACTAAACCAAATAAAAACTAAAATGAGTCTCTTCTGCACTCATCGCATAATGTGCTAACATACCATTGCTTTTTACTTCATTATAAAAGTTTCCGTTTTTATGTTCAAAAAGTGCAACCATGGGTTTTCCAAATTTACCATTTTCTCTTTTCAATGCACTTTCATCGCTTTTTCCACTTCTACATCGCCTAATGTTGATATTATTTTACAATTTCAATTAGGAAAGAATGAACTGTAAACCAAAATAAACTATGCAATAAAGCAATACAATAAATTAAAGCAATTTTTGGTATGTTCCACTATTCTACAGCTGTTTTTGATGTAGAAATTATGTGTTGCATACTTTTGGGCTGAAAGTAAAATATATAATAAAACACACACTTATATACTCACATATACTATGAAACCTCACACGACACCGACGTGAAATTTGAATTTAATTTCTATCAATTCACTCACTATAAATTTTCCTTCAGCTCCGAGCAAAGATGTTATCATATCAAAAATTTTAACTCAATATTTTAGCTTCATAGAATTCACTCCCGTTCTGCCAACTCTTTTTTGTTGGTTAACCGCTTAGGAAAATAATAATTAAGCAATTCATTCGTTTAAAACGAACTTGAAGCTCTGATCAAAACAAATAAACGATTTGCATATTTCAAACTGACTCTTGCTGAATTAATTTAAATTAGTTATGTCAACGTTTGTAAAAATATTTAAAAGAAAATTCTAAATTATTGTTTCATAGTACTGTTACTTCATTTATTTATTTTAACTGTAAATTAAACATGCGATATTTCTTAACATTTCAAAATTAATGTAAAAATGTAAGATTCATACTGTTATCATTTTTAGACCATACTTTTTTGTAATTTTTTTTTTAAACATTTTTTTAAAATGTTCAAAAAAGTTATGTAAACTTAGGCTTAAGCCTTTTCGTTTTAGTACAATATTCACTTTAGCTTTAAATTGAAATTGCAATAGTTGTTTACTTTAAGTGAATGAAATGCCATTTATCCACTGCAAATAAAATAGAAAAACGTGTTAATCAATGTTAAATCATAAAATATTTATTAAACTAGTCTACCAGGTGAATTGTATATGTACATAGTGTTGGAAAATATTAGTTTTAATTTAGAATTCAACAATTTGCAATTTTGTAAGCAAAAATACCATATAAAGAGTTAAAGAAATGTAAAAAATATATACAAAACTACATTAAAAGCAAGAAATTGTTCATTTACGTGAATGTGTAAATTTGTGTAAGTGTGATGACTCATTTGCATGCATTTCATAAATCGAACGAGCACAGTCGACGGACTACAAGTGGTGTTTAACATAAAAAATCTTACCTGTGTCTTCAATAACTTCAACCTCACCACTTGCTGGTGCCGCATTGAGAATATGCTCGGCTTCCTCTTCAGAAATAGTATCTGGTGATCCTGTAGCAGTAGTATTAACACTAATAAATAATTACAATTAATAAAAAATTATAAAAAAATTATCATATGGTTTTATATACCATGAAATTTCACCACCATCCAATGATTTCTTCATTAAATCTCTCCAAAATTTATGAGTTTCTGAGATGATATTGGTGGCAAAAGCAGAATTTTTAGCATCACCATTGAAAGCGAATTGATTTTCAGGTTTACCATCGGGGATTTTATAAATCTATATAAAAAAGCAAAACCACGATTCATTTGAAAATAACGCAAAAGTACTACGTTTACCAATAACTCGTCATATCATACCTTGAACCACTCAACTGTTGCACGCAACAAGCCGGGGAAAAATTTATCAACATCTACGATATCATTCATTTTTTCAGCCAATGGATCATTAACATCGATGGCGATTACCTTCCAATCGGTTTCACCCTCATCTATTAACGCAATAGCCCCAAGCACTTTAACCTGGACCACTTCGCCACGTTTTGCAACACGATAACCGATTTCTAGTACATCGACCGGATCATTATCACCCTTGCACCCTGTAGATGGCTCAATATGATCAGGATTTTCCCAAGTCTGTGGAAAAGCGCCATAATTCCAAATGTATCCTTTATGTGGGAAACAATTAGCCACAAAACGCAATTTACCCTTTTTCACGTCTTGCTTAATTGGATTCAATGGATTGGCCAAGCTAATCTGTGTAAAAAAATTTGTAGCACGAAAGAACGACACGCAATTTAATAATTTGTAGTCAATTTAAAATTAATAATGCAGATATATATAAAATAGATTTTAACCTCCATTTTAGCATTTGTCCAGCGTGGAATTTCTACTACCATATTATAAACGGTTTTCTGTTCATTGGCAAAAAGGGGAATGTCGTGCAATGGAGATACTGCATTTCCAGCTTCGTTTTCTGCATAGTGTGGTATGAAATGAACAATAAATTAAAACACGCACAAACTCAATTACAAAATAATCAAGAGGCTTCGTTGGTATATTCTAAATCAATTATAAAGTCATAATGAGAATGAAAATAGAAATAGCAAATTATTAAAAAAATTATTTATTAAAATTTGTAACTATGTTTATATTATACTTCCAACCAAATCCCAACAACAAGGAGTATCGGAATTGCCTAACATTTGATATGATATGAATAGAGTTTGGGTTTACCACATATACATAAAAGATAACACAATATAAACGTTTTTATTTAACTAGTCCGATAACTTATCTTTTAGGTGGTCGGCTAGAAACCACAATGAATACATTTTTGGACGTGTGTACATACAAAACCTCACAAGTGATGATTTGCTTTTGGGGCAAAATTTATGAATAGAATATCCTTATATTATGTGATTCAGCCAAAAACTGGTTGCTCTGGTGGCTCTTGAATTGCACACCAACCCTATACATTGAATTTTATTAACAATTATACTTCGTTTAAGGGATGCTTTTTAAATTTTAGATATTTTGCTAGGACCATCTTTATAATAGAGAGATATTGAATTTCATTTTAGTGTTTTAAAAGTTATAAAGACAGAATAGAGATAAACCCTCCATTTGGAAGATTACAAATTTGGAATGCATTTATTTAATTTCGATTTGGCTGCAGTCTAAATCAAAGAAAATCAATGTAGTTGTTCAAACATCAATCTGGTCATGATTTTAATATAAAAAATTAAGGGTAAGTTTCGGCTTACACTTTTATTCGTATATTCGCACTCGACACAGTAAATAATTGAGAAAAATGAACAAAAATAATAAATACATTGTTTAGAAAAAATGTTTTTTTTTTTATCAAAATATTTAAATAAGGTAAATAACATTCTTCTTTTCTTCCCATAATCAATTATATTGATTAGAATTCAAAACCGCTTGAGCATTTGAGCATCACAGCGTCTCTTTAAAATTTGGTTTTATTCATGCCCAACGATCAAGTAGTATGAAATATTTATCGGGATCCGCTTGTGCATATCGTTATAAATACAGTCCGGGGCAAAAGTGTCTAAATGTGGATTTATGAAAAGTCTTTAAACCGTGGAAATATCCCCTTATTAACACTTTATTTTTTTCTAAACTAACATTGAAATATTTTAGATTTCTTTCACTAACAAATTGCGCAATTAATGGATATTTGAAAACCTAAAAGCCTTTTCCGAAATCGGTTTCATACAAACATATATCTATGATTTCTAAATATGTGTAATACATTTGCACACTTTTGTCTCGCACTGTATATCAATTAAGTTCTAAAGTCAACTCTGTTATATACAATAATATATTCATTTGGAAATAAATATCAACTAGACTTCAATAAAAATACAAAGTTCATGATAGTGTCAACGAAAAAGAATTTTGAAGCATATAGAAACAATTTAAATGTATTATCAAATTTACAAACATATTAAATAAATTAAATGGATACATTCTAGTGTTTTACTATAAATGAGGCACCTTGATTAGTCCAAAAAAGTCTGCTAATACTATACCAAAAATTAAAAAAATGGATAAAGTGAAAGTCAGTAAATAATTAGTCGTATATTTTTATTATGCAAATTGCATAACTACTACAGTAGATGCAGCAATAGATAAGCTTTGCTGAATTCTAAATATTAATAAACATTTAAACTAATTTACTAGATTATGACGTCGACAACATTAACAACTCTCTCTTTGATAACCCCCGTTTCATTCGTCTCATTTTCATACTCACTAAAATAAACGCTATAGCTGGTGGAATTCGGTGCTCCTTTCTCGACAATTGTGTACTTTGACATAATTCTGCTCTGTTGTATTTTCCGATAAGGAACTTTTAATTGTTGTGTAGTATATGAAAAGTTCCGTTTAATTATAGTTGCAAAAACTTGCTTTTTAGCTTGTAATGATGATGTCGCTAAAGTTAACGGTGGCAGCAAAATACGACGGAACACGTGTGCACTGAAAGTCGGTCGAGGAAATTGTGTGAACACTGCGATTGCCGTCATTCCTGACTTTTACTTTGAGTTTGTCTATTGGGGTGTTTTATAAATGTCGAAATTTTACGCAGAGTTGATTAAAACGTGCTTAGTCAAACAATAGTACAAAAAATAGTACCTCACATTATATTCCAAAAATGGAGTATGGAAATTTTTTCCATTGTCGAGAAATTTAATTTTTAAAGAAAACACTCATTCTGAAAACTGATACAGAGGGGCAGAGGGGTATTCCGTCCGGGCTCGAAGTATACATGGGGGCCCAGAATAGACACTTTTTCACATTCTTTTCAAGCATGTTGCAAGGCGCCTTGTACGTGGGGCCCGAGTAGATTCAGAATAATTTAAAAAATAAAAACTATAATCGTTCTTCTTCAATCCAAACTAGAGTATCCGGACTGACAACTCCTTGCTTGGAATCCGAATTGGCAAGAAAACTTGATTTCAGTTTTTTGGTCCATAAGTGCATTGTTATATTGGTGCTCGGTGTTCGACGAACACAAAACATTTTCTCCCATGCTCGGTCGAGGTGGTTACATTCAGCTCGTTGCAGAGTGGGTTTTTGTCAAAATATACTCGTTGACCTAATACTATTTTGTATGTAATGATACTGTTTTGTAAAATAGATCATTGTCACCCTGAATACCCTGAATGTTCGGTGTGAGAGTGAGCAAATACTATCTCTTTGTGTTCGGTGCAACAACAATTTCATAGTGTTCGCCGAGCATACTCGCAATATAACCACAGCCTAAACAAAACATACAATTAAAAAAATTAAATATTAATTATGCTACAATATTTAATTTTACGCTGTTTTTAGAATATCGATAATATTGATTATTAGGTATAATTAGGGGAGATGGCCTCAAGATGAACAGGGCCCCAAGATGGACATTGAGTATAAAATTTTTGCATTATGTGACAGCACCTTCTGCTTAATTATTAAGTCTTAATGTCATTTTTGTTGTTTGTACAGACGCAGTTTTTTACGCATACTCGAAGAGAAAAGATTTGTTTGTTTTTCTGCTCCACATACGAAGTTAATTATTATTATTATTTTTTTTTTGTTTTTTTTTTTTTTGAGAAGTTTTTAAACATTTTTTAGTTGAGTCAAGTTATCTAAATTTGCGATTTTGAACAGGTGAATATGGCTATAATCCTATTTATTTATTGTATAATAATATTCTAAAATAATTTGATCGATATTCTGTGCGTTTTCCGGGTGCAAATCAGAAAAGCTGATATCGAAGTGGTTAATCAAAAATCAGTAATCAGTGTTTGCGTCTTAGAAACGACATGATGCATTAGTTGTAAAATTTTTGAAAATCATTAAATTCTAGTTTGTAAAATGTTTCAATTTCCTTCCAAAAATATATTTATATAATTTTGGGATGATTTCGAACTTGTGTCGAGTTTGTCAAGTGTCAAAGTTTTGAGAAATCATGCTGACCTGAAAAATCAGAAAAATTATATGATTACAAAAATGGCGTCCGCTCTGCTAATCAGAAGCACTCAGCGACACATTTCGGGAAACGCAGCCATTTCGAATATTTTAATTTTTTTATTTTATTATTGGCAGTTTACAATAGAATTTGATGTAGTTAAACTACTTGTTAAGTATACATAACAGCTACAATTATACGTGTTATTTCTGCCACTTTGTTGTTGTTTTCCCATACAATTATCGCTGCTAGTTATACATAACTAGAAGGAATTGAAGTTATAGAGTCTAGTACGATATGTCGAAAATTTTAATGTCGAAACCAAAAATGCCGAAGACAAAAATAAGGAAAAGAAAAAACTGAAAGCAAAAATGTTTTGCATTTGCCCTTTTAAAACAAAAAATTATGGGTGTGATTTACCAAAGGTATACCGGAATATCAGAATGCAAATAAAAAAATGAGATGATTTTGAAAAAATTCCAAAATATGTTTTGCTACTTATTTTATCCTTTAAGGTTTTAGCTTGGGAAGATCCCATTCTCTTTTTTGGGGGCCCACTGTGTAGTTCTACTAAATGTTCCAACACAAATAAACAAATTTTCCTTGGGATTTCATTCGGGAAATTCAATTTTCTTTGATTGGAAGCAAAACTTTTAGTATCTAAAAGGGGATACATTTTGCTTCTATCAACACTTTTTATAATTCGGTAACGATGCAGTCGTAGGAACTCATTATACAGTAATGGGAAAAGTAGGAAAAAAGAGTTCAAAAAGATATTTTTATTTTTAAACTTGTAATAGGCAAAAATGTAAAATCGTTGGTACAGCCAATTTTGGCTCGTTCACTTTCGACTGAGAGAAATCGGGTAGAAATCGATGTGTATAAAAGTTGACTGATAATTACGCCATACAACAAATTTTTGAAAAATTGTTGCAGCATGAATAAAACAAGTGGACCGATAAACATGCAACAGGTTGTAAAATGTAAAAAATACAGATTTTTAATAAAATGAAGTCATTGATTATTTGCCGTTTATTATCTGCTTGTATACCACCTCTGGAGGCCTCACATACCACTGGTGGTACGCGTACCACAGCTTGAGAAACCTTGTTCTAGAGGGTCTACAAAGTTTTTAAATGCGATTGATATTTTGGAGGAGGAAAGTTCAAAACCTCATAATTTTGGAACAGAATATCCGGTTGGAATGTTTCAATGCATTTTCGACAAGTACACATTGAGATTCTTCCAAAAAGCATAAGTTATGATGTTTTAAACTTTCTGGGCAAGGTAGCTCCTCCACCTCTCTAAAATATGACTCTAGTGAGGAAATTTGGTTAGTATTAGGTCCTTTTTCATGCCCACTTGATTTCACTCATGCTGCAAAAAGTCTAATGTACAATGTTATCATAACTATTACCACAATTTTGCTATTGTTAGTTATAAAATAATGCAACCATGATTATTTTTAAGAGCGATATTCACCAACGACTGCTGTCATCTGTCATCCACGCTGTCAAGATTTTTTCGCATACCAATTAAACATTTTCGTAGTTCGTATTTTTTCCCCTATTTATTTTATCACGCAAATATTAAATTGCTGTAAAACAGATTACAAAGAATTTCACAACAACTCGAATTTATATGAAAATCAATTCAAACATCAAGTAGTACGTCTGTTTGGGAAATAAGAAAAAGAAAAAAAGAAAGCGACACATTCAACTTTTTTCAAGGTCTCTAAACATTTTTTCGGGGAAGGAAAGAAAGACGATTTGCTATAAACGCTACAGTTCCGATCTACATAAAGAGTCACAAAGTGTAATAACAAGAGTATGAGTGAGAAACCTAGAGATTTAAGTACTTCGGACGAGAACGACGCTTGCGTCGTTTGCTTTAAAGATGTAGATATATATTCAATTGGTGAATGTGACCATCCAGTTTGTTACGAATGTTCCACTCGCATGAGAGTTTTGTGCAAACAGAATGAGTGCCCAATTTGTCGTCACGATTTGCTCAAGGTATGTATAGAGAAAAGAGCTCATACTTTCACTAACAAATTGAAATTTGGTCTTCAACTCTGACTCTTTCTCTATTAAAAGGTAATTTTTACCTATGACAAATTGCCATATCGTGAGCTGGAGGCAAAAAATCGTTCGGAATGCTACAGTCAAAAATACAAAATCAGTTTCTACACAAATAAGATTCAAAGAGCATTCTTTGAACTGCTGGATCATCCTTGTCCAAAGTATGTTCACGTTAGAATTGAAAGAAAGTTGACAGTAGTTTTTTATCTTTCGTTAAATATTGCAGATGCAACGCACGGCCTTATCGCACATTTGATGGACTCAGAAACCACGTGCGTAAAGAACACGATTTACACTATTGTGATCTTTGTATTGAGAATTTAAAAATCTTCACTTTCGAGCGACGTTGCTACACCCAAGCTGAATTGGGTTTACATCGTACTAAAGGTGATGCAGACAATAGATCTCATCGTGGCCATCCACTCTGCGAATATTGTAACAAGCGATATTTGGATCGCGATGAGCTCTTTCGGCATTTGCGACGTGAACATTACTTTTGCCATTTCTGTGATGCTGATGGATGCAATGAGTTTTACAGGTGAGTGAAGCAAAAGTATGGGAAATGTTACAATATTAAATAATGGTACTTGATTTTGCTTGCTGTTGCAGAGACTACGATGCTTTGGCTGATCACTTTCGGCAAGATCATTTTCTCTGCGAAGAAGGTAAATGTGCCACCGATCAATTCGTTGGCGCTTTTCGCACTGAAATCGATTATAAAGCGCACGTTGCAAACGTGCATGGCAAATTATTAAATAAACAACAAGCTAAACAGGCACGTACTTTACAACTCGAGATTACACTGGGACCACGTGGACGTTCGGGCCAAACAGAGCAGGGCATTGCCAACGTTCGTTCTAGAGGGTAGGAATCTTTGTTGGCATTTATATTATTAATTTTTATAAGTAATGAATATTGATTTCATTCAGAAATGAGGGTAATCGCCAATATCATGATGACGAATTAGACGATTACAACTTGTATACATCTCAATCAAACCAACGTTCAATTGCAATAGATGCTCAAAATGAACAAGATTTTCCATCGCTTGGTGGATCTGCTAGTGGACCAAGTGTATCTTTAATTAGACCTTTACCACAGTCCTTGCGTTATCGTGGGAATGCTGGTCTTGCGCGAACAAAAGAAAATTTCCCTGCTTTAGGCGGTGGCGAAGACGGAGGTATGTAACAGCACCGCCATACGCGTCAAATACTAAGCTAAAACTTTTTAATTGCTTGAATTTTAAAGGTTCTTCTACCCCTGTTGGTTTGCTTCAACGTTCACAACAAAATCAACAATCTGCGTCCATATCGTCTATGCTAAAAAAACCGAATACTTCCGCGGGAGCAATTGCACGAACACCAACAACACCTAGTAGCAATAGCAATGGTTCTAGTATGGTTATCCATGTTTCCAATCGTCCAGCGCAAAGTAACTTAAACGGCGGAGCCACACCAAAAAAACCTTCTGCTTATGATTTCCCAGCATTATCTGGTGGTAAAGTTAGAAAACCGCAGCAAATACATGAAGATATGTTACCCTCGATTTCGAACATAAATATGTCAAATGTTGCCTCAAAGCATCGCACCTTACTCGATGATTACGTATCTGTAGCTAAACCTAGCAATTTTCAAAAACTACAAATGGTTCAAAAAGAAGAACTGGAGGCTAAAGCGCGTAAAGCCGCAGAGCTAATGAGTGCACCAAAATTGACCTCGACGGAGTTTCCCTCACTGGGCAATAAGACAGCGGCTGTAAGTAATTCAACGCCTTGGGTGAAGACACCATCTGAGAAAAAATTGCGTGAATTGGAAAATCGTAAATCTAAAATAGCGCCTCCGCCGCTTTTACCGAAAGACAACAACAAAACAACGACTAATAAACAATCATCCAATAATAACTCCCAACATGAATCAACTGTGAAAAAGGATAAAAAGAATAAAGAAAAGAAATCCCCCACGGAAATTCCAAACAAATCAAATGGTAAAGTAAAAGAAAAAATAGCAACAACAACGAACAGAAATTATCAAATACTTTTACGTCCTCTTTAGCGTCATTAGTGAATGGTAATGATGCATCCAGTAGTGCCGCAACAATGCGTCCTCCGCCTGGCTTCTCGAATGCGAACAGCCCATCAAGCTCTGTGAAGCCTCCGCCTGGCTTTCATTCAAATGTTACTGTGAACTCAGTAGCAAAGTCGCCCAACAATTTGACATTTACTAGCTCGCTTGGTGAAAGTTATAGCATCGTACCCACGCACGCATATGTCCAGCCGCCAGAAGCTATAACAAGAAATCAAGTAAATTCTGTGAATTAAATACAAAAAAAAAACATTAATTTTTTTTTCTCCTAATTTTATAGAAACTCGTTGCCCATTTCAAAAATACTTTAAAAACACCAGAGTCACTGGAAGAATTCCGTCACATATCGCAAAAATTTCGTGAAGGTGTATACAAAACACAACCTTACTATGAACACTGTCAAGCTGCGTTAAAAGATAAATTCGATACTATCTTTCCGGAGTTATTAGCACTCTTGCCAGATATAAGTAAACAGCAAGTAAGTTTGGCTTTTGAAAGATTATTATTTATTTATTATTAATCTATGAATTATTATATAAAAATGAATTGAAAGGTAATTTGACTTATTTGCAAATAATTCTACATTTTCTTTCTATAGGCGCTCTATTTGGTGCACACACAACGCTTAAATAAGTTGGCAGCAAACGAAAGAAAGTTGCTACCTAAATTGGAAGTTTGCTCCATATGCAAGCAAGTATTGCTGCATAGCGATTTGGATAATCACCGAAAGTTGCATGATCATAAGACTAACTTTCCAGCCCTTGGCAGTGGCAATGGGAATGGCAACGTTACTAATAATAAACCCGGAGTTGCAAATCGAAAATAGTTCAAAATTCCACAAAAAAATCTTAATTCTAAATTGATCGTTTAAAGAAATTGTTATGATTAAATTACTAATTTTATTTCAATGGCTTGTTCATACTACCAAATTCTTTTAAGGTTCTTCATTTTTGCAATGCCTATTTTATGTACTTGCACACTTGAGATATCTATAAGCAACCAAAAGTGAGGTTAAATGCATAGCATTTTAAGTGTTCATTTAAATAAATATCTAGTTTAAATTTATTAAAATTCATCTATGGAATATATATTTAATGTACAATGAAATGAACAAAACCAATTTACTTACTACTAATTGCATGAAACAAAACGAAACACAAAATGTAAACAATGATGTAAAAAAACAAAGATTACTTTATACATACTTTTATTATTTGTATAAAATTAATTTATCTGTGTATCAACGTATAAATTTGCTATATTCTCTTATAAAATACAATACCGAAAAACTTTATGTATGACTACAGGTTATTCAAAATGAAAATCTAAATAAATTTACATAAAATGTGAATATCAAATCGCATTTTAAATATTTTCGAAGCTTCAATGTTTTTTTTTATGGACAATCTATCGTCACATTCAAAACATACATACTTATAATAAGAAAAACATGAATATGTTATAATTTAATATTTTTAATAGAAAAAGTGAAAATGGGTGATGAAAGTTGCGATATTTGCAAAAACAGGGGAGGAATGTTTTTTTTTTTAAATGAACACAGACGACAGCGAAGATAAATTCTTTTTCTCTAAATCACTTCATAAACTTTCCAGAAATCCGCCTCTTAAAGGCTAGGTTTGCAGCCAAGCGTGTCTTTGTTAGCTATTGGGACTAAAGCATACAGTCTAGTTGCCTGAATCGAATTCAATCGCGAGTACCGTTTACTGCAAGACTGAATGCTTTGATGTATGGTGTATTTTCATCAGTTCATTATCTATGGTAAACCAAAGCTAATTTTTTTTGTAAAATTTTTTATTTTACACTTCAAAACCACTTTCAAACACGCAAATAATTGGGTAAGTTTGCCAATTATTAGCCAATCACTGCGCTCAGTGTTCTCCTTTTATAGTTTAACAGTTACGCTTAGGTTCGGTGGCGGGTCTAAATTCTTTGGTGCCGTGGTGCGAGATTTTTTTTGGCATCTTTGTGTCAAAAGAGACGATCAAGGGAGAAAACAACGGTTTTGGCTCTCCAACAGCCAGCCGCCTAGGTGCAATTGCATCAAAGGTAGGCCGCCTCTGCTTGGATTTTCTCCCTTATCCCTACTTATTCTGCCATGATTATGTTACTGGTTAAGCTCAGTGAAAATTTTGTATTACGAGTTTAATTTTGTAAACACTTAACATTTTCCCACCTCGTGCCAAAATTTTTCAATGCCGTTTATTTCAAATAACTTTTCAAAAGATTTTTACTTAGCTTTGAGATTTAATGCGGAGTTTACGTCTGCAAAAAAATTCCTTTCAGAAAGGTTTTTCAAGAGTCATCAGCAATTTACTCTAAAAAGGACATTCTGAGAGCAACTTGCAATTATCTCGCAGATGTAAACTTCACCATAGGTTTTAGCTCGTCAACTACATTTTCTCGATGACTTATAAACGCTTAAATTCCAAAACGATATCAGAATAATAAATGTCTTCAGCATACTGAATTACTTTAGGGTCCAAACTTCGTAAAACACAAAGATGTTTATCAGTTAGATCAATTCTTAACAATATTTGATCACATAGTGTTTGATAATATTTTAAATTAAAATTTTTAATACATTAGATTTAATAGTTTTAATTGCAGATTCTGCAACTTTTTCGTCTCGGAGAGCAGATTCAGCTTCATTTCCCATATATAGGTACTTACATAGGTCAAATTTCTTTTTTGTACTTAATGTTTATTAAATACTCTTTTTTAATAAAATTTTGCATAATTTTAAGTAAAATTTCTTTCGTTAAAGAAATAAGTTAAATTAATTGAGATGGCTTATTTTGGAAGTTTTTGTAACAAACAAAAAACCATGGAAAATTTTTTTCCCCTTTTAAAACCATCATGCACAAATTGCTGTTTTTATTGTCATCGATTATTTTAACCAACAAAAAATGTTTCACAGGATCAAAAGACGCTAAAGCTTTAAAAAAGGGTCAAATTAGGATAATTTATAGTTAATTAATTTTTTAGCCAAAGTGCACTTAGCACATTTACGAGCTTAACCATCGATACGTTCAAAACATAGAAAATCAGTAGTGCCAAATTAGTAGTGCCCATTCAACTGCCAATTATGCCAAATAACGATACAAATAAAATGAAATTTTTTACTACTATCGTGAATGTATCTATTGCAGGAAGAAGAAGGGCAATAGTTTGCTAAGTTTTGCTTCTAAAAAATTGTGTATAGGAAAGAAAAATATTATATTCGAACTGTAAGAAAAAGATAATAAAAATGACTACCAACATTAGTGAACGTGAAAATGATTTAAAAATTAAACGAGCTTGTCGTTTTTGCCTTTCGCAAGGTCTGGAAAAATTGAGCAAAATTTATACAAGAGACGCACACTTAAAAGCCACGGTGCCATTACCAGTGCAAGTAATGGCCATTGCATCGATGGAGGTAAGTTTAAGCTGTTGCAATTTTACAAAATTCTAACTTTACTTTTATTTCTATAAAATTAAAAGTTGAGACTCTACTAATGAAGTCAGACACTAGTTTTTGTTGGTTTGTTTCTAAATAGAGGCGTTTGTATTGTCTGGCTAATTTAGCTAATACACACAAATCGAATAAATTAAAAATATTGCAATTATTAGTGGAGTTCTTGGAATCTTTTTTCAATTGGATTTTATTTTTTATACTCTCTTGAAGAGCTGTACAAGAAGTGCACATTTGTTTCGTTACCAATGAGGATAAGTCATGTAGACACTGAATCGTATTACCTAAAATTAGTGATGACCATTTAACTTTTATTAGGGCACAACAGTCCATGGAGGACTTCATAGAAAATCATTTCTAAAATTTTTTTATGGATCATTTTGTGAGATATTGTAATTTTTTCAACTTTTTGTTACGATGTGTTACGAATAGGGGGAAAGGTGTCAAAATTGGCCAAAAATTGCGTTACGTAATTTATGAACGGCCCCTAAGACAGAGAACTCGTCAACGCACTTGCACTTTCTACAAAGTATTTAGTATAAGAAAAAGGTTAATATATTCATTCATTCAAACATTTATACATTCTTTTACAATGCATTTCAATTTGACCTTCCATTAAACTCTCTACACTTACTACTAAATGGTTAGTGGTAGTGGGGATTAATTTCCACTAGTTTAGTGGTAGTTGGTTTCGATTTCCACTACCACTAAACGTTTAGTGCTAGTTGATTTTTATTTCCACTACTACTAAAGGTTTGATGGTAGTTGATTTTTATTTCCACTATCACTAAAGGCTTAGGTAATGGAGCCTTACTCCCATTGGCACCAAAAGTAGTGAAGAGCGAAATTTATTCACTAAATCCCCAGTCTGGTATTTTGTAATTAAAAATCTATCAATTCCTTAAAGGAATTGAAAGTGTAATTGAATAGAAAGGAATTTAATATTTAAGTGTAATCAATTACTTACTTGGAATTAAATTCCAATTCAGTTGTAATGATTCCTAAAAAGTAATTGATTCCCTTTCAGTTCAATTCCAAAAAACCAAAAAAAAATTTCGGAAAACATTGTAAAATGCTTCTAATAAGCCATTACGTATAAAATTTGGGTCACTTCTGTCGTAACGGTTTATTAGAAGCATTTTACAATGTTTTCCGAATTTTTTTTTTTTTTTGCTATTTTGGAATTGAACTAAAAGGGAATCATTCCAAATAAATTGGAATTTAATTCCAAGAAAGTAATTGATTGCACTTAAATTAAAAATTCCTTTCTTTTCAATTACATTTTCAATTCCTTTAAGGAATTGATATATTTTTAAGAAATTTAAAAATTTCAATTACCGTTTACAATTCCTTGTAATGGAATTGAAACATTTAAGTACCAATTACAATTCCTTGTAAATGGAATTGGGTATGTAATGTAATTGAATTTACCCAGCTCTGGTGAGCTTTTCTTCGGTATTTCTTGAAGCTCTTAATGAATGGAGGCATTTAATGTAGACATTACGAACGGCTACAGTTAGTTCGTTGATGTACTTTTTTTGTCCTTGTCAAAAAAAGCAAAAGTAGGATTCTAAAAGGATCTGGATCGAAAAAGAAGGTGCCATCATTAAAAAAAAATGTATAATTGGTAGCATTATCTATACACAACTATCCCCTTATAAGTAGTTATTTTTATGTACAGTAGAAACTCGGATCTTGCACATACTCGATACTTGCTACACAAACATTTTTTTCATTACGTACTCAGTATTTGCGACATTCGCAAATTTTTACCTCGATACTTGCGACATTTTTGGTCTGGTCTTTGAATACTGTTTTTTTTTTACTTTGTAATAGACTGAATAAAATTCAGTGAAGTACCGTCTCTTTCATACTGCAGACGAAATGTATTGAATTGAATCAGTTTTGAGTTGACTTTTGCATAGTGCGGTCTCATAATGGCAAAAAAGGAAGAAATCTAAAATTTCTTTCAATACACATAAAATACTCACTTGAAACTTATTATACAAGTGTATTGAATTAAAATATTAAATATAATAAACTTAGATTCTAAGCAGACCTTTTTAAATTTGTATGGAAAACAAAAACTTGGTATTTGCGGCAACCTCGAAACCTGCACCGAGCCCGGTTTTCATTACGTGCAAGAATCGAGTTTTTACTGTAGTTAAGATATGCATACATAGTAATGGCATTTTACGAGACAAAAAACTTGCTTAAAATTTTTTGAAATATTAAGCATAAAATAATTTCTTTGTGCCAAACAACACATTTTCTTCATTTCTATTTTTACTTTGAATTCTTAATTGAGTACGTTTCTGAACCATAGTTCGGCATAACGAAAACATAGATTACCATTGCATTAATGAAAATTTATAGTGATGCCAAAGTAAATATACCAAGTTTCACAATCCAAGCCATGATCCACCATCTTGTTTAGCAGGAAAATTTTGCAAGATTATTGTGAATGAAAAAAGACGACGAAGAATAAAAAGAAGCATAAAGTTTTGCATCTGTCGCTTGTAGAAAAAGTTAAAACCAAGGTGAAAAAGTAAATAAGTACACAAAAAGTGAATATTAAATTAACATTTCTCTTTTTTAAAAAATACGTTTGCAAAAATGTCTGCGGCAACTCATGCTTCGCGTGAAAATGATTTAAAAATGAAACACATTTGTCGTTTCTGCCTTTCGCAAGCTGTGGAAAATTTATCTAGCATTTATTCTAGGGAGACGCTTCATAAAACGGCGGTAATATTACCAGTGCAAATTATGGCTATTGCATCCATGGAGGTAAGCCCAATTCAAATGTAAAATATGCACTCCGTTTAGTTTATTAGACCATTAACCGATAACTTGACGTGCCTGAATAGTTTGATGTTTCTATTTTTTCGATTGTTGGTCATCTCGCTGCTCATAACCCAGACTTTATTTATTTATATAAATCTCTATTGGAGACACAAACTCTATTTGTGAGTACTTTCAAAATATTTCTTAAACACTTGGCTAATCCTAAAAATAAGTTATGGAAAGCTATACTTTATTCAAAATATTAATCTATTTCCGGGTTGGTTGTATAAAAGTCATTCCTACCTTCAGTGTGTAATGGTAATATTGTTTTACTAAAAAAAAAATTTTCGTAATGCGAATTTTCTTAGAAAGTTTAGAACATACTTTTAACCTGTCTATTGGTTTGCTTGCTTTAATTAATTTTATGCATAAAATGTATATGCGCTGGGTATGGATTTTATATCATTTGCATGAATTCTAACCATGTCTGCGCAAAACCCATCAAGGAAGAATTGTTTTCTCCCAATTTTATTAACATTTTCATACGCAATATTGCGTATATGCAACATTCACTTTAATGTGGCATAAAATAGATGTTTAACTAATTTCACTAATAATAATATATGCATTCAGTTCTGTTAGGTGTTCTACACGTTTGCTGATTGCCGAACATTTGAAATTTCTTGCTTATGTAATTTTTTTTTTTTAGTGTTTTGTCTTTGAAGTCCAGCAAAAAGCCTAAGTGCAAAATTTTGTAGTAAAATCTTTTGTACTATTTTTTGAAAAAAAATGTGTTTAATTATTACTAAGCGCAAATTTTCTTTATCAGATATGTTTATAAAAGATAAAAGAATACGAAAATCTAAAAATTGGAGAAAAAGAGTTATCCAGTGGTTGTACACAGCTTCATAGCTATGTTTTTTAACCTTTAATAAAGGACAAAGAAATCAATGTAGAAGCAAGAAATTTGGTATAATGATTGTGGTAGAGCTAAGTAACCTTAATTTCAAAACAAATGGTTTCTATCAAGCTCCATAAAAATTCGGTCGTCAAAGGGTTAAATAAGTAAATGAATAAATATTGAAAAGATTTTGATTTATTTTTTACCGTTTTCTAGTAGTGCGCCGGAAAGGTTTAAAGAGCAGAAAACAGTGGCGCCCATTCCTGTGCCCGCAGATTAACATTATCTTCTATTTTCTGCACATGAATATATTCTTTGCCAATCACTGGGCTAGGAAACTCTGCTATACATTGCGGATATTTTAATTGCTTTTCCTTCCGACATAATTGGGCAGAGAGGGTGAAATTGACACAGAAATCTGCTTTTAGTTTTTGTTTGAATGGTGGAGCCATATTAGAGAAGGACGCGTGACATGAATTTTGCGTGACACGCGTGAACACACACGAACGTGTCATAATTTCCACGTGAGAGTGATTTGATTTCCACAATTTCTACGTGATCATGCGTGAGCGTGACATAATTTCGATGTGAAAATGCGTGAGTATAAGTCACATTTGCCCATGATGTCGTTATAATTCACAATTTCTTAAATACTTTATTTTGTTTTGCTTCACTGTGTTTTTCTTCACCGCGTTAATCATTGTAGTGACAAAAGAAACGCGTATCTCTGTTGCTTATACAAATTCCTTTGTTCGGTTTTATTACTGTAATTTTTCTTTTTAGTTGCCTACTTTAATACATACTAATTTAATACAAATAAATACACCGTTTATTGTTAAAATTAAAAACTATGACTCGGTTAAACTTCGCAAGGATATATTATCGCGATCTTAGCGTATATAGGATAAATTATCCAGCCAGCAAAAATTATTTAAAGCGGTTATGCCCGACAAAAGCACAGCTATAAGCACTTTATTTTTTATTTATGCAAATAAAAACAACAATAAAAAGACTGTGCGTGAGCATGCGTGAAATTTTTGGAAAAAATCCGCGTGCGTGTACATGCGCGCCCATCTCTAACCCATGCTATCTGCTTCAAATATTTTTCAGCTAATATTTATTTCAGTCTACAGAAAATTGTTCCAGACTAGATAAAATAGTTAATATTAAATATTTAAAAATAGCGAATAGCTGAGACTTAAATCTATAAATGCTAGCATAGTAATCAATTAGTAAGCTATTATAATTATTGAATAATCGAACGGATATTGTGGTTGGCTAATTAAAATTAAATAATTAGTCCTATATGTGATTTTGTAATGTAATGAATGTAAAAATTGAATAGATTGATTAATTACATATATTTTATATTGCAATTCAAGATAAAAAATTCTCATATATATGAACTGAAGACCAATGGAACTTTTTTTTGTTTGTACCGATTATAACCGCAATCACATTTGGGTTTTTTTTCGGTTCCCCACGACCAAAATATTTGTTTGGTTACCCTTAACCAATATTTGAATCGTTTGGTTATCCATAACCACTTTCAAAATTAAAGTTTTGTTTTTTAATATCTATGAACACCAAAAAAAAAAAAAAAAAAAAAGGTTTAACGTTGAATTATTCAAAATCCTGGCGTGACACATTCTTTTTCGTATAGAATTTAATGGCAATATGTTCATGTATACATACATATTGCATTTTTTAAATGCTATGAAATCAAAGATACCAGTTAGTTTAAAGCAGATATGGAAAAAACCTTTTATGTTTTCAAATCATCATTAAGTAATTATTTGGTTGACCAAAAAAAAAAAAAAAAAATTAAATAGACTTCCGGAACAAACATTTTCTTTCTCAAAATTACATGGCTGAGATAACTTTATCATCTTTTACTGTGGAATTTTTTCTTTAGCCCCAATAGTACCAAAAATATTAATTTTGGACTCGTCTATACTGATGAACTTAAAATCGTACAAAGAAATCAAATTGACTATTAAAAAGTGGCAAAAGCTATATTACGGACGAAAATTAGTAGAAAATCGAATGAACAATTTTGTTCTGGAGCCGTTTTTACATAAAAAAAGTTGCAATGCAATATAATAACCACAAGGATAGCACCAAAATACACATGAAACTTAAAGAAAACGAGTAAGTTATATTGTTGAAATGGTCCCAATAGTCATTACATCTTAACCTTATCAAAAATTTGTCGGGACATTCAAAAATTAAATTTACAGTTACCAAAATTCAATGAAACACAAGGATGGGTCTTTGTGAGCCTTGTGTGAATATATAGACCGCCATATCGCAAGACGAGTATTTGAAATCCTGCCTTCTCTTGCATAAGATGTGGTAGAAGTTAAAAAAAGACAAAAAAAAAAGAAGAAAAAATCATCCACATTTTTTTCTTTAATATAATTGAATTTTGTTATACCGCGCCACATTTAATTATTCTTAAATAAAATAAAAATTGTATTCAATTTTTTTTCTACCTAATAAATACTTAATTGATGAAGGTTTGAAAACATAAAAGGTTTTTCCAAATGGGTTTTATACTAACATGTATCTTTAATTTCATAGCATATATAAAACATTTACACAGTTGTGTCGCGTACTGTATAATAATATGGCAAGAAAGTTGAGTCCAAAGAAAATGATTAATTTAAAAATTACAAAAAAAACTTGCATTCATTGATTATAAAAAAAAATGAATATCTATGAAAAAAAAGGACAAATTTTTGTTTACTTTTCGAGTTTTCATTGGCCACCCCAAAGAATAATCCTAGTTACGTCAATTACTGTATGTGTATGTTTTTTATAGTGGCTTATTTCTTATTTCAACATACTTAACGTGTAAAACTATATTTGTTTTTGGTTTTGCAGTTTTTAATGGATTGTTTTATTTTTCGATATTTTAATAAAACTAATAATAAATACAAACACCGCTTTTTTATTAGCAGTATTTGGATATAACAACCGTCGATTATATCGACCGACTTTGAACTGTCTAAATACCGTTGTTATAAGCGATGTCCATTGTATTTAGATATAAATGGTAGTGATAAGATGCTCATTTTGTTTTGCACATTATGGCGACAAAGAGATTTGATACTTTGGTCTAAAATCTCCAAACCCATTTTGCTATGTTTCTTTATTATTATTGGTTTTGGAGACATCTTTATACACATAAACGGGCCAAAAAGTAAAATTTTAGTAAGTTTTTGAGAACTCAGCAATGGCCTCCTCTTGCCAACACCAACGTTCTCTATAGTTTATCTTTCTCTTACGTTGTGCGAAACGCCGGTTTTCAACTCATAAAACCAGTTTCCAGTGCTGGTGGCCCATTAAGAATTCTAGCAGCTTTTCTACTCTCACATTGCTAAAATCATTCGCTTCCGGCAAGTAGGTGACAAATATTTGGTTTTGCTGGTGAAACTTTCTCAAAGAAAAAAACAATAGATGGAAATAACTTTCATTAAATATACATTTATTAATATGTATATAATTTATATTATTTTAAAATGGCAATATTTTTTAATGAAAATTGTGAAATAATCGAATTAATACTAAGAATTTCACCTTAAATTGATAATAAAAAGCTTATCAGAAATTCATTATATTTATAACCTTATAGATAAATATTGTAGTTGAAAAAATATTTTTCAAAGAAATTGATATCAAATTTCATTATATAAAATATACTTTTTACTTCTACTACTGCCGAGATGAGTAATATGATTTAAATTTAATTTTTTATATGCAGAAAATATTTGAAGTGTTTCTTTCTTTGATTTCTGCAATTACGTTTTTGTTTTTGTGGTAATAGTTTAAAGCATTATATTAACCACCTTTTGTATGTTTGTCCGTAAAACGTAAAATACGTGTTAACATCGTAATGACGCACGGGATTTGTTTCTGTTGATGATACATGGGTCTCTCCGGAACATGTGATTCAAAGTCAAATGCAACACGTTGACTGACAAATGTTAGTAAAGTTAAAATGTCAAGTTTTTTACCATTTTTATTCAGTTCTTCAACCAAGGATTGCATGAACCATGAACCATTTTCGGTATTGCGCCATGAGTAAAAACCTGAAAAATCCAAATTATATTTACCATCTCATTTTATAAAAAATTAGATTAATTAACAGCCTTACCTGATATAGTTGAGTAGGCAATTAGGAAATCGGCATGTATTGGTATTTTATAACTCATTGATGATTCACCATCGGTTTCAGTTCTTTGTAAAAGTATCCCGGGATCTAAACGATCTCCTTGGCAAGCTTGTATTAGAAATATTTTTGGTTTCCCAGCTAAAGTGGGGCAAGTGTGGGCAGTAAAGTAATGTGAGATCGAATCCAATTTGTATTGAGCATCTTTGGCATAAATGTAACCAACTTCACCGTGTGATAGAATTGCGATGACAATGCAATCGTTATCGCTATGATCCTGAGAAGCAGCTAAAATTTTGAGAATATAATTTAATTGAGTAGATAAAAAGGGTTAGGAATCTAAATATGCCTTCTTACCCTTTTCAACTTGTTTGATAATATCCCTAAGTTTTGAATCTTTGTGTACATTCACACTAAAATGCAGTTGCTGTAATGCTTTGCTAAGATTTTCACAATCAACATTTGTACCGCTGCGAGGTGTTAGCGATGGTATATCAAAATATTCATGGTTGAATATGAGCGCGAGGCCACGATGCTTGTGGTTCATGTTGTATTCAGCAGCATAACGTTCAGTGGGCATCCAAGCGGTTTGTTTGCTAAATGTGTAAAGGCCGAAGCAGGAAGAAACGTAGCAAAACATGGATTATTTTTTGTAAAGAACACAAAAACAACAAAATTGGAATAAAGGAGGGAGTTCATGTGGTGTAAGTAAAGGAGAAAATAAAAAATGAAATGAAATGTCTCAAGGACATCACGAACGGGCGGATATAACTTACCCCGCCACACTATTTGCGCCACTTGACTGTTGTTCTCGCTCCGTTACGAATGCATCGTGTGTATCACCACCGTTTCCCTCTTTTACATTGCATTTTTTTATGGCAATGCATTCGTCTGTCATGATTTGTGATTTCCTTTTTTATGAATGTTTGTTAGTGTATGTTGTATGTGTGCCTGTGTTTGTTTGATTGAAAATTTCTTCTACGTTGTTTCGTTTGTTGTTTGTGTTCCAGACACGCCGCCGTTTTCGATTCTAATAGTGCACATTTAACAATGTAGCTGCTGTGCATTAAATTCTATACAATTTTTACTTGTAATCTTATTAAATTTGTCATGAGATATTTAACAGTAATTAAAATTTCGTTTCAAAGATAGTAAAAATATCCTTATATGTCAACTTTTGTTTATTTCTCGTTTTAATTAAAGGTTATCCACCTCGTAAACACAAGCAAAGAAACAACAAATCGTGAAATTTTCTTAGTTTTATAGTGAAATAGTATTACTAGTAACACTGTTATTGCTTTTGAAAATTCACTTGTTTGCCCATGCGATCGCAATCTATAATACCAAATGCGATAAAACTGAAGCTGTTTCGCGCAAAAACGAATAAAACAATAGAAAATGTACATTCACAGTAGTGAGTAGTTTTAGTTTATGTGTGTAACAGAGTTGCAGTGAATTGCAGTTTGCTATGTTATGGGAAAAAGGAACTAGCCTTCTTAACCCATTAATGCTCAGACGAACAGCTAATTGAACGAATGTACTGAAATTTTCAACATTTAGTATTACTTACTTCTAGATAGAAAATTAAAAAAATACCTTAAGGTTTGTGGGCGAGGTCTTCATTTTTACGTATGATATCTTATACGTTATAGTTATAAACAGATTTGAAGTCTTTAACCTTACTACCTTCTTACTTATGTTAATTTTGTATCTTTGGCTTAAAGTTAAGTAATACGTTTTATTGTTTGATATATTTTTAATAATAGTACATATCTTCATTACTTTCCGTTTCGAAGACATTTGAAAACGTTACATTACCTCACCTCAAACGTTACAGACCTAACGTATCTTACATTATATCGAAACAGTGAAATATTTATTTATTAGAATAAAAAATAATGCAATTATTACTCTACTTATGAAGGAAACTACTAATTGTTGCCAAGCCCTACGATGCTTATTTTATAATTCTGTATAATGTAGTTAGAGAGGGGTCTGCACACTCGGAACTAACCCCGCAACCAGAACCGTCACAACCACGAACTCAAATCTATAGATCTTACAAATTCAAGTCCGCGCTCGTAGTTAATCTTGCATAGAGAAATCGGAGTTTGCAGGCGGCTCATAATTTAAATTTCGTACAGTAATTTTGGAAGAGATAGAGTTTTTATCATTCCATGATTTTGCTTTAAAATTAAATATTTTATCACAACAGCCAGATAGAAGAATACTATGATTCATTCGTTTGCAATCAAATTAGTAAAATAATAAAAAAACGTTTATAATTTTTTGCAGGTTTTCTCAAATGATGGTATGCCCACATGGGTTTGCACTGATTGCCGTATGATTTTCGATTATGCTTATCGATTTAAACAGATGTGCAAACGTGCAGAGACTTTGTTGCGTCAATATCCGTTGACAGGTCAATGGCCAAGTCCACTGAATAAACCTATGATTCCAAAAGAATTGTTGCCAAAACAACAAATACTTGCAACACAAATAACAAAGACAACACAATCGCCAGGGCCAACGTCATCCAAATCCTTATTCATAAAAACCCTTCCAAAACAACAACAAATTAAGTTAAGCATTTCGACCAGCAGTGGTAGTACTGCACCAAAGAAAATACTCAATTCAAATCCAGTCTCTTCGCCGGAACCACCAGCACCGGTGCGTTTCAAGAAAGAGAAACTCGATGATGAGACAGACGATTTCCTGAATCGAGTCGGAAATAACGAAGAACTAACAATGGATGATGTGCAGCGTTTAATTGCAGCCGCTGTCGATGACGATGATGAAGAATTCGTCGGCATTACAACTACGACTACGGAAGTGATGCCTGTTGTCATTCCTCAACCCAAAAAACCAAAACTATTAAATAAATCATCTATACGTATACTTAATAAGGAAGCTGATGTGGTTGTGGAACCGCGTCTTAGTAAACCACAAGTGAAACGGGATGAAGATGGAAATGTTGCAATTGTTTCGGAAATACTCGATCCAAATTTACCGTATGAAATGGAACCAGACCCAATTAAAAATGCAGCACCTGTCGAGACTAATGTTTTCCCTTGTCCACATTGCGAGCGTTCATTTCCGCTGTTGCAGTTGCGCGATATCCACATGGTCAATCATAATCGTGAGCGTAGTTATCAGTGCATCAATTGCGAGAAATCATTCTTCTCCAAGTATGATTTACAAAAGCATAGTCTCATCCACACAGGCGATAAGTACGTATACTGTCATTATCAGACAAAAAAAAAAAAAAGAAAGAAAAGATAGATAAGTTTGTAAAAGTGAATTCTGGTAGATTTCAAAACAAACATATTATACGTATCCTTTTAAAATGTTACATCTAATTTATATGATACGCGGGTTCAAAGTTTGCCACGATTTCTCAACAGTGATATTTGTGATGGTTTTTACTAGTTAAATGCTATATAATTTACTAATATTTGAAAACGTAACCAAAAATTACAAGGTTTCTGTTTTCAAATATCTTCATTGAATAGAAATGATGAATGAAACTTGAACTGTTTCATACATTTATTTTTGTTGTAATTCTTATTGCAACTAAAAAATTCGTCCTAGGCGTAGGCTGTTGGTCCATAAAATAAGAAGAAAGTATTTTTCGAAAGGAATTTTTCAAACTAAAAATGTATTTTACATAGCAAAATAGAAAACAATAAGTTTAATTTTTAAATTTTGTATTCTAAAACTTAATTTGGGTTATGGCAAATTTTTTTTTTCAACAAAATCCTCTTAGACCCCTATTAAAAAAACAATTTCTATGGAGGAAACCAAAGAACATGAGTGGAAACTATTCTATGGACAATTTGACTACAAGTCGCTAAAAATTAACACCATTGTAGATCTAAAACTAATCAAGATATTTTAAGTTTTAGTTTAAAAAAATCGTAAACTTTAACACCGCGTAAAATATAAATCAAATCCAAATTTATAATATGCCGAAACATGCATATTTTATTTTTTGATCTCTACGAGAATCCGTTCTCAGTACCTTATTAGTTTTGAAAAAGTTTATTTTTGTCGGACGGTGCTATTAATTTGTATTAGTAGTGTTTTAATTTTATATTTCTCCATCATGCAGACCTTTCAAATGCACCGTTTGTGAAAAAGCTTTTACGCGTGCCTCGCTTTTGCATCGCCATGAGAAGACACATACCGACATACCAAAATTCATTTGCATCTATTGTGAGAAACCGTTTATTTCAAAAGACGAAATGGAAAAACACACAGAACGCCATCGTAAGAATCGACCGTATCAGTGTAAGATATGCAATAAAGCGTTCGCTTTCAAGCAGGGTCTAGAAAGGCATGAGGTAAATATAACTAGAACAATTAAAGTGTAATATTGCAGTTTTATCATTTACTTCTTTTTAAAACTTTAAGGTCGTTCACAGCCGCGATCAACCGTATCCTTGTCAATACTGCGAACAAAGTTTCTCTACGCCTAGCAAATTAGCGCGTCATCTTACTGCGCATGCTGGAAAACGTCCATATCCATGCAAATTCTGTCCCAAATCATATTTGCTCTCACATCATCTGACGCGCCATATGCGTTCACATAAACAGGGTGACACGTTGTTCACTTGCAACGATTGCGATAAAGTATACAAGACGCGCGATGAGCTCATATACCATTCGGCCGTGCATGCAACACAGACACTTGTATGCCCACTGTGCAAGGAGAGCTTTGATGAAATCGATGGCGTTACATCGCATATACGGCAGCATGCCGAAGGAGAAGCTTTTGCATGCGAGTTTTGTGATTTGCTTTTCATGACCTCTGAACGACTGCAGGAACATGCAGATATTGATCATGCCGAGGATATGGTGGCATATTATGAAGACGACAACAAAGCAATGCCAAATGATACTGAAACAAATTCAGAAAATGCGGATGTTGATAATAGTCAAATACGGAGAGATTTACAGCAATCTATCGACCAATTTCTTATTGAAGAATTACCTGAAGGTGTGCAGATTTTAAATAATAAAATACTGAACGCTAGTGATGTAACAGAGGAAAATGATGTGGTTGTTAAGGAGGAAAACGAAAGTATGTATAATTTTTTTGTATCATTTATATCTTTTTACTTATTTTGCACAAATTACAGCAAATAAATTGCAAATTCTTAATCAAGTTGTGCTCAAAAAGCCCTCAGCAGTTATTGTGGCGAATGAGGCTGGAGAAATTGATGACGTTGATGCCGAATATGAAATTGAAACACAACTAGCGCGTGAGCCACCCATTAAAGTGAAGAAATTTTATAAATGTGGTGATATTAAATCACAGGAAAATGTGAAAACTAATGACAAGAATAAAACTCAGGCATCATCACAACTACGGCGTAAAGTGGCGATATCATCATCTGAAGCCACAGCTACTACTGCAAAACAAAATACTCAAATTAAAATTGAAGATAATGATGAGACCATTAAAGACAACACTTCACCTAAACAACAATCGGCCATCAATTCAGTATTGAGTTCTTTACCAAAAAGCGTTTCAGTGCGTAGAAATGTGCCAGCTGGTGCTGTTTTTTCCTCATCCAATACATCTGTATTAAAATTAAAAAAAATAGCTAGTCCCCCGGCAGAGCAAGAATTACCAACGATCGAAGCAACGAAACAATCACCAGAAAAACAAAAGCACCAGCAACAGCTTCCTTTGCGTTCAGTTGCTAAAAATGTCTGTCCAACAAAGACGAAAACAGTTGTACCAACAGTACAGCCGCAGCAGTTGCAAACACGTTCTGCTGCCAAACGCACTTCCAACGAAGCAAATCAAAACATCAAAACAACTCTGCTTAAGAGTTCGCCTGCCGATAGTAAATCCTCGCTAAAAATCTCAACGACTTCCGCTGCTACCGCATCCACTTCAAAACAAGCTGCTGCGAGCGGTGGTGGTAATGATAAAGTTGTAAAAATGATGCTCGGCGATAAGAAGGTGAAGATGCAAAAAATTACTATAACACGCGCTGAGGCATCGGCTATGGTTAAAGAGGGACGCATACGCATTAAGGATGGCAACATGATTCTTACACAGAATTCACCAAAGTCTAGTAAATAATTTCTTCGTACGCTATAAAGTGTACATGCAGCAGCAAGAACAGCATTAAGTCAAAAGTCTAAATCAGACAATGAAAAATGAGTGCATCCTTAAATTGAATTTTATGTTTTTGACTGTTTTCTTTCATCTTATTTCCTAATAATTAATAATATATACTTTCAATAAAAACAAGCTGATTTGTAATTTCGAGGAGTTTTATTTTCAATCGAAAATATATGAATATATGCCGAATAAATTTCGGGGGGAACTACGGTCAATGAAATAGCAAGCAATATATATCAGTGAAATTTACTACTATATTTATTTAATGTTTAGATATAGCAGTGCTTGTAATAAAAATAGGAATACGAACAATATTTTGGGAACAACTTTCATATTTCAACCAACTAACTAAGCCTTCGCAGCTCCCTGCAGTAATCGTCTGGCATTCTGGTATCATTGGAGCTCACAGATCCTCCAAAACTATTGGTTTTATCATAAAAACTACTTTTTCAGTACTATCTCATGTGATTTAATCAAGTTCAGGTTTGTAGATTGGGCAGGTCACTTTTGGACATCGATTTTATTATGAAAGTATAAGTTTTTAAAAATTTAATTTTATTTTTGGATATCCTGGTGGAATATCCTTTTGAGCGGCATATACCACTAAGTGTGTAGTAACAAGACTGTAGCTACTACGTCGACGTATAATTTGATATTGATCCAAATATATTGACTGTTATCATTAGATATATTGGAAAAATTATGAAATATGGTTGTGGCTTTTGGATTGGCTAATGACAGATATTTTGTGAACAGATAACTACAAGGTGTTTTTTGGTTCATATGGTTCTAAATAATATATCCAAAGACTGAAATATGCTGAAACTATACCCAATTACCAATTAGGATATCACTTACAACCTTATTGGTTTCACTCTTTGTATTAAGGACGTCATCGATACTAAAAAGTTCGGGAACGTGATGGCTTGATGACGATCCTCAAATGGAAGTAAATTCACAAAAAATTACTCTTGTAACAAAATCGATGTTCTAAAGTCTCCTTATAATTCACAGACCAGATATTGAATGATGTTGATGGGCCATGCCAATATGCCGCTGGTATAGCGAAAAAGAACGATCCAAAAATTTTAAGATTACTTAGGAGAAATATGATAGTTTTGTTTCCAAAATATTGTTTCTGTCCCAATTTTTGTTATAAGCACTGCATTTTTTTTTGTCCTTTGGGTGGGGTAAAAATTATTTTTGTTCCAACTATCTGGTGTCCTCAATATAAGATCTATATAGACAAATTGGAATCAGTTCAAAAACAGTTCTTCCTTTTTGCTTTGAGATCCTTGCCGTGGGATTTACCGTTTAATCTCCCACCTTACGAGCACAGATTAAAACTTTTGAATCTACCTATTATTGAAAGCCGAAGAATTATGGGCAACGTGTGTTTTATTGCAAAATTGTTATCTGGCACTGTTAATTCTCCATCTCTGCTGAGGAACATTAACTTGAACGTTCCAACTCGTACTACTCGATGCTATATCCTTATCAAGTTATCTATTTGTAAAACCAATTATTCAGACAATTAGCCGTTCCGCCGTGCCTGCCGTGATTTTAACAACCTCTATAATGTTATTGATATTTCTGATTCGGAAGATTCCATAAAACAAAATATTACAACTTTTTTAAATATGTAGATGTCGTTATCAGCTGATGATTTATAATCTGTAGCTGGATTTTAGAAGGGCCACTTGTTGGGTAGTGCACTACCCCAACTTCCTTAAAAAAAAAAGTATAAAAGGCTTGAAACTGTTACTCATATCTAAAACTTTCCCTAAAATATATTGTTTGCGTGATATCAAACTGCTATTCCATCAATGGATGCACAATATGGTATTATTATTATTCAGAGCAATATTTGATACACCACACAAATTACAAGTTTGTAAAAGCATTTCGGAACTAATTCATATCGATGGATGAAAGCAAGAACATTCTAAATTGAACCTCTTCAGGAGAAATATTCAGTTTATTTCCTTCAAGCAAATTTTTTGGCTATAACTTTTAATATGCCTTACCATTTGACATAAAACTTCAAAAACATCTAAGTCAACTTAGAATTCTATTGCATGAAACCATTGATAAGTGCAAACAAAATGTAAATATTAATAATTTATAGCTGAATCGAATGTAATTTATTTTGGCAGAAAATGAATTGAATCCAGCTTATAGTTATTATTGAAATACAGAAATTCCCCTATTGCTTCTCTCCAATATATTTTACACACATCTTCTGTTACTTCACTGCAATATACACTCCATCCATTATGACATCCTACATTTGATTTTTGTCTTCCGCTTAATGTTCATAACCATCGGGCAAAGGATTAGTATGAGGATTGTGGAATAAGCTCTTGGTGCCATCACCCCATGGGAAACGCTTTTCACGTCTAACCAAATAATCGTATTTGATGAATTCTTCACGTGGGTGATCATGTTCTTCCTGGTGCTTCAAATATGCATTCAACATGCAAAGACCTACAGCGGGCATGGCAACGAAGAAGGATAAACGCTTCCATACCTTGTAGCCACCTATATAAGAGAGGAAAATTAGAATAATAATAATAACAATAGGGCAAAGTATTGCAAATTAGAAAATCAAATAGTTATATTGAAAACTATTAGTATATTGAAATTACATAACCTCCCCTCTTCCACAAATTTAACCTTAGTTTCTTCAATTCTTACTTAATTTCTGTTTTCACTTTTAAATATTTACCTGAGTGTTCACCAGCGGTAGCAGCTGTTCCAGATAAACTGGAAGCACCAGTTGCAATCTGGCGACGAATCGCATGCGAAAGAACTGCAGCCATTTCTTATCTTATTCTTGATTTTATAAATACAGAAATGAAAATTTGCTCACAAAACCAATCAATTAATTAGACGTTTCCAAAATATAATGAAAAAAGTTTAAGTGTGATGGCAACGCTGATTCTGACATTGGTGACATTTTTAAACAGGGGTGTAAAAAAAGTAGGAGGTAACTATTGAAAATATTAAATTTAGCACATAATCATGAGTAATTTAACCATATCAATATTTTTCGACCGTTTACAAATCTTTGGTATCTCATCAATAAATATTAACGAATTGATAATACTTACGCGCTGCCAACTGCATATTTCATGGGAATTATCTCTGCTAACTGTGAACTGACATTATGTGTGATTAACAAAGAAGAAGCAACGAAATTTTGATTCGTGAGCAATTTTTTTTGCCAACATTATTTAATATTTTTTCCAACAAGGTAATTTGTATGCTAATATATAATCTAAAAATGAGTAAATATATTGCACGTGCAAAAAATGTGAATAATAATCAATACACAATCAAAAGTAGAAATTATATATTGAATGGTGAACGTGTGTGATGACACGCATTGCAATTCACAGTTCATATTGTAGAAGGTGATTGCCAAAAAAAAAAAAAAAAAATGGCAAAAAGTGAATAGATATCGAATCCATCAAATATTTGCTTATAACTTACATACTTGTAGTACAAATATGTACAATAATTCAAAAATACTTTTCTTTTGTTATTTAGCTATCGCTAAGACACTACCACAAAAATGCCAAGTGCTAGTGGAGAGGTAAAGGTAAAGAAGGTACATACACTTGCAACTTGAAATACATGAAGCTGTTTTATTAGTAGAATCTGCTTTGCATGAATCGCTTACAGTTTTACATCAGTTTTAAACTCATTATTTCCATGCTAATGAATAATTTCGCAATTTTATGACTAATTTGTGTATTTCTATGAATTATAAATGTGTTTTCCTTCTTATATAAAAATTTGTATGGCTTCTGCCGCAGGATATCAACTCAAGTGGAAATTCTGAAAGCACTGGAAGCGCTGAGATTAAAAGAAAAAAGAAGCGTCCTCGACATCGTATTCGTAGTAGAAACAAGGCTGTGCGAGAAGCAGCTTCGAACGCAAATCCAAATTCTGAAGCTGCAACATCAATAAAAAACCCAACAGAGAAATTGACTCATACCAATCAAATTGGAGAAACTGCAATCGAGAACTCAACACAATCGAAAAGGCGGACTTCTAATAATAATAATAGACTAGGAGTGGCTGTAATACTAGAAAAGACTAAATTGCCTGGAAATTTGTCAAACAAAGACTCAACGACTCAAACTTCTACGACAATGGAGCCAGTCGGTGGTAAAACGCGTGAACAAATTATGGCTGAACGTGAAGCAAAAAAATTGGCGAAACAAACTAAAAAGGCAAAAGTTGATGTCACATTAACCACATCGCTAACAGAAAATGCTACTCCAGCCACTAATGCAACTACTGTTAAAAACGCAACGCATATTGAACCGCAAGTAAAATCTCTTCCAGTTAAAGTTATAGAGCAAACGAAGTTTAATATCTTTGAAGCTTCAGTTGCTACTGCAATTATCGGCGCCGCAGAGAAATCACGCGAACAAATTAAAGCTGAACGTGAAGCCAAAAAGCAAGCAAAGCATGCTGTTAAAACAGCTAAAACAAATGTTATTACAGCTGTGGCGACGCCCTCTCTAACGCAACAAATGGCTAATGCAGCAGAACATTCTCCACAATCACAAACACAGATGGCTTCCGATTTAGCAGCTGCTGCCTCAGCATTGTCAGAGGATAAGGTTAATATTTAGTTTTATTGAATTTTATACCTAAATATATTTTGCAAATTGTTCGTCTATAGAAAAAACCTACGCTCTCGAAAGCTGAACGACGCGCTATACAAGAAGCACAACGTGCGGCCAAAGCACACAAATCAACTCCTACATCAAAGTTATCTGCTACAGGAGTTCTGTCGAAACTCACTTCAACCTCAAACTCCACAAATGCTACACCACTAAAGTCTGCAACACCAAGAACGCCATCAACATCACCAAGTAAAAGCGCACGATCACCTGCGAAATGCAGCATACTCGCCGATTGTAAAGTTAAGCTTTTCAATCACTTGAAATGTGCCGACAATGATGTCAGTCTCTTTGTAAACAATACACAAATACATCCGAGCATTGCGCGCCTGGGAGAACAATATGCAAAACGTACAATTGTGGGCTCGAATGCGCGTTGTGTAGCTTTTTTGAATGCACTGAAAATGGTGAGAAGTGAATACCAACTTTCGTGTTAAGCTTAATTTCATTGTTTCATTGTAATTAGGTCATACAAGATTTTGAGACACCGCCAAAGAAAGAATTTGCACGCAGCTTGGAGACTTCATTCAAATATTGTGTTGAGCACTTGCAAAAATGTCGTCCATTGGCAGTCTCGGTGAGCAATGCTTTCAAACATATAAAACATGTGTTAACGCAACTGCCCACCGATCAACCCGAAACAGAAGTATGCATTCAATTGAATTAATTTTGCAACTTTTTTTTTATCTCCTTTCCAAATAAATTTCAGCTGAAGTTGAACTTATGCCATTTCATTGACACTTATATTGAGAATCAAATCGAAAAAGCAGCGCAGGCAATCAGCTCAAAAATGCAGGAGAAAATCTCAAATGATGATGTCTTATTAACTTTTGGATGGTGATAAAATGATACATGCACATATTTATAACTATACAATAATTATACATAAGTATGTATTTAACATTTCAGCTCCTCACTCATTAGCTACATTTGCGAAGAAGCTAAACGACGACAGGTTAATTTTCGCGTGATTATTGTTGATTCACGCCCATTTTGCGAAGGTCAAGAACTGCTCCGCCGTCTAACTGCCAAGGAAATCCCCTGCACTTATGTGCTTATTAATGCGCTCGGATATGTGATGACGGAAGCAACGAAAGTATTGCTCGGTGCTCATGCATTACTCTCAAATGGTTATGTTATGGCGCGCACTGGGACCGCACAAGTAGCGTTAGTGGCACGTTCGTCTAATGTACCGGTTTTGGTGTGCTGTGAAACGCATAAATTTAGCGAACGTTTTCAAACTGATGCAATTGTCTACAATGAATTGGGCAATCCTGATGATTTGATTATAAACGATAAATGTTGCTTAGCGAATTGGCAAGCAAAAAATAAAATGTCACCATTGAATTTGATGTACGATATTACACCACCCGAACTAGTGACCGCGGTCGTAACAGAAGTATCAATTCTCCCGTGCACCAGTGTGCCGGTGATATTGCGCCTTAAACCAACAGAAATTGGTTATTATAATTAGGTGCTAGGCGCGACTGCTGGTACTGCCACAAGACACGGAACGAAGCTAACGCAAAGGGACCTCTTTTTAATTTAATTTTGCAATTTTAAAACAAAAGAATGCAAAAATAATGTACTCGCATTAGAAACATACATTTTCTTGTATATCAAAAATTCTCTGTTGTAATAGTTAACATTAATGGTGTTTAAAAATGAAAAAAAAAACAAATAAATTATTTTCAATAATTGCGTATACTCACCTGCTGAATACTTTGCTTTTTTGTATTTATGATTAGAAAATAATAGTTTTTAGGTTGCCAAGACTGTCTACGATTAAACAATAAACGATAAAAAAAATGTTTTTGCTTACCTATGGATGATTTATTTAATGTAAAGACATATTTTTTTTATAAAATGTATTTTTATATCCATCCATGCAGTGAGTGGGAGTCTAGTTTACTGTATATAAATTCAGCTTAAGAATTTATTGGAAGAAAAACATTTTTATGACACTATATCAAACCCTTCCCGCGATTTCATCGTAAGAGCCACTTTTTTCGAAATTAACTTTTTTATTGCAAACGTAAGTACTATGAACTAGACATCAGCTCTCAAAAGCTTAAACTTCTCAGATGGACCGTTATGAAATTAGAGAGAATACATTTTTAAGTGCACTGCTAAACTGTGTACTTTTTTTGTGACTGCGAAGTGGTACTTACTATAAAAAAAATTCTGCATTTGTAAGAAAGACTGCCGAAGTGTGTTCGCTTTTAAACTTGTATTAGATGAATAATCATTAATTTTTTCAATTAACAATGGCTTATTTCCAAAGAAAGTTATTTATTCTTCCATTATTTTACGAAAATTTAATATTTTTAGTAATGTAGTAGTGTTTAGTATTGCGTATAATAACTGAAGGAGGCATCATTGGCACTGCGGTCCTAGCAGTGCATACCCTTTCGGAATTGGCACTTGGTATAAAACTCAGAAACCTACACTGGCTCCTAAGTCGAAACTCACAATTATCAACTGACAGTAAACTGTTACTATACTCAGCAGTCTTAAAACTAGTTTCGGCATACGGTATACACTGCGGCAACCTCTATCCTTATATTCTTGTAGGTTTGATGAAACTAATAATTATGCTTCGTTGCCAAAAACTTTTGCTTTTGTTCCGAGCGTCATTCTTGTGGCTTTCTCATTATCCGGAACTATCCGAATAGTTCGGTTTTCTTACAGGGATTCAAATCGACTTTGATTATTCGAATCTAAAATATGCCGGATACTCAGAAGCACTAGCAAAAGCTTTTTTCTAACATTCGATTAGGTATAAATTGATTTTATTGTGCCTGTTGTCACAAACTAATAGATGAGTTTTTGTTAATATAATTTCCTTGTAAATTAATTGGTTTTATTATTATATTTTTTTTTCTAAATGGTGGCCTGTGCCTAACTTTTTTAAACTTTTTGTTCTGAAAAATTGAATTTTGGTGTTTGAACAAGGATTTTATAGTTTTTAATGCCCCACGCCTTAAGTTTTTAAAAGTTACTCTTACTTACATATTGATGGGTACTTGGCAAAACTATGAATGCGAATTGTCACCACGTCTCATATTTATTGTTGGATACTCATCAAAATATAGCGAAAAAGATATACAATAACAATGTTAGATATGGAGGAGTAGAAGAAGTCATTGGGTTCTTGTAAATTTTGCTTTATTAGTCTCGAATTTTCTAATAAACCTTCCGAAAAACTCGACGAAAATCTTACTCAGACCTGAACCAATTGAACTTTCGTTCATACAACATTTTTCGTACAAATAACTCAATATTATCTAATAATTAGCTAGCGACAAAACATTTCTGCCATTTCTTCTTTTTAAGTATACAATAAAACGAATAGTGATTAAACAATTTTAATTTATTTATTTTTGTATGCCATTCAATAAGTTGATTAATAAATAGTATATGATTCTTTAACAACAAGAACATTGATTGAAATATTGACATTGATTAAATTGTTGTACTTTTAAATCTTTTATGCATTTAATGGATTAATTTCATGCAATAAGCTTTCTATAGAAAGGAAAAGTGAATCTGTTGTAATGAATGCCGCTTACAAAAACGTTAAAATGATAAGTTTCATAAAAATAAGAACTTAAGTTTCTACTTAAAACTAAGCAAGTGCTGAACTTAAATATGTATACAAAAAATATGTTTGCATATGAATATATACTCATGTGTGAACTTTGTGCTAAAGGAATTTTATTTTATATGTATGCATATTTTTATTATAATATAAATAAAATTACTGAAAAATTAATATTATGTAAACTACGAAATTTAATGGAATTTTTATAGTTAAAACTGGTTTCTGCAATCAACCTTTTGTTTGTTTAGGAAGCAACAATTAATTTTAATTCATGTATTTGCGCTTAATGTTAAAATGTAGTTTTTTTCTGTTGTTGGTATTTTTTTCTTTTTTAAGTAATATGAATTTTTCTGTTTATGCTAAAGAAATGCAACAAATAACTTTTACATATATGTATAAATATATTTTCTTATTTTTTTCTACCATCCACCATAACATCCATACAACTCCTACACATACACTCATAAGTTCCCACTTTCAAGCGATTAATTCATTCCCACGCAGATAACAACTAAGCAGCATGTTGATTTTAAAACAATAAATACAGGAATTCTTGTTTACCGATGATTACTCTAGATCAAATTTCATGGCTTAATGGCGATACAGAATTTACGGGCTACTCTTTTGTACCAGACGAAAGCATGTGCGACATACTGGTGCCGGCTTGCCGCTATCCTGTCCAGGCAATGGTATACTCTTGTCTATGCAGCGCTCGCAGAATATGTCACCACATTTCCAGCAGTGAGTCTAGCACAATAAACAAATATAAATGTAAAATTAATATTTCGAATAAAAATACGAGTAGCTTGATATAAATACCTTCTTGCTAAATTGATCAAAAGGTGTTGAGCACGAACAAGCGGTTACATTACGCATTGATTTCCAGTCAACAGCCACGGAATTTATTTCATCGGTTATATTGTTGGGATCGACGTGATCGGTTAGCTACAGAAATGAATGCTCAAATAAAACTTAAAGTCTAAAAAATTGTTTCATTATTTTTCAAATTTACCGAAAGACTTGCAAAAGACATATCATTTGGCTTCAATGGATGATCATCATCGGCTGAAGAAAGTTCGCTCATTTTTTTGTCATAATTATATCTAGTTTTATGCAAAAAAAAATATTTTTTATTACATTAAATAAAGCATTGTGAGTAGGGTGTTTACTTGTTGTCATTAATCTCGGCTGATGTAGCTTCTTTTGATGCAGATTTTGTAGTTGCATCCTGGAGTTTTTTTGCAGATTTCGAAATGTAACTTTTAAAACTTGCAATGCGCTGTAAAATATAATAATTAATTAAATGCTATAGTCCACATATATGTATACTTTAATTCCTTCTACATACCTTTGTTAAATGTTGCACATGATCCTCCAATGAAGTGGAATGGTCCTTACTAACAAGAAGTAAGTCAGCAAGCGGTTCACGTGGGTGTACACCACTTTCGAAACGGCTATACATACCACGCCAGAATCTAATGAAAAAATTAACAGTAAAACAAAACGTAAGCACATTTAGTTCTGATCAATGAGAGAAAGACTGAAATACACAATTGATAGAAATACAAATCGGAGTTTACAGTCTCAATTTCGATCGAAATTGCAATCGAACTGAAATCAAATTGCAGAAATAATTAGCAATACCTGATTTCATTTATGAGTTATCAAATAAAAAACTCACTTTATACATTGTGGTGCCAGATTCGCCTTGATAGTCTCATCTACATCCGGTTTATATAATGGATTGATATACTCATTCAAATGGTTTGACATAAAACCCCACAGCGAGAACGTTCTCTCTGATAGTTTTAAATCTAAACGATCCTTTTCACAATTTCCAACAAATGTACCAAACTGACACGAATGCACATGATCATGTAGAATCAGTAGGAAACGTTCATTAAATTCGAATGCATCGGTACGCTGACACATCAATTGCCAAGTGCAATCAAGGAATTGTGTAAAAATTGGAGACATTTCACGTGGATCTGTTTGTATATGACCACAACGTTCACTGAATTTATGTCCGAATGCCAGCCAGTCTTTTTCAATCAAAGCCTATTAGATATAGAGAAAGCAAAATTTTATGATTTAGTAAGGACAATCATGAATAGATGTGTTCTTACCTGAAAACCCTTAATAGTTCTATAGTAGGGATCCAACATTAAGGAAGCCAGCGAGCATACTTGCGCAGTACGGTCCCAGCCATCTGAGCAATGTACCACAACTGAAACACCTTTATCCACGGCATTAGCTATAAAACTGCAATGAGAATTAAGAAAATAATTAAATAACAAAAAATGTATGTATAGCCACAAGCTAACAAGAATAAAGCTTTTGTGTTGCCACTGTGTGACAGTGATCTGGCACTTTTATGGAGACCTAGCACAAATTGTAGGTCTAGTAATGCTAAGAAAAATGGTATGGAGGAAATTTCCCATACACCCCAAAATCTCGTTTTATGGTCAAAAAACCGTTTTTGGGTAGATTCATGTAAACAATCGCTCATAACTTTGCTAATTTTTATCCGATTTACAATTTTTGTTCTTAGTTTGAAAAATAGTTATTTCCGGACATGTATTGTTTATTTTCATGAATTGAAGACTGACGAGACTGCAGTTGAAAGTAGTTGCGATTTTTCGATTTTTTAATCATTTTTTCGGCTTGGACGATGTTTTTGCGACATTATCTTGGAGATTTTTTGCGACAAAACACTTTGAAAGTAAATTTAATTTCGTGTCGAATGACTTTTTTTTTAATAAAATTGGGTGAACATTTATGGAGTTGTGTGAATTTTAAGATTTTAGGATTATTTTATTATTATAATCATTCAGCACAGTGCACAGTGCAGAGTGCTCTTTGATTCAAAAATGTTTGCTTCTTTCATTTCAACGACTAGCAGTAATCAGCAAGCATGTTGATGGAGCTCTTGTCTTGGAAACGTTTTTCAATAATTCCTATTTTCTGGTGGATTCATTCACCTTATGACGATGTCCTTACTGAACCTTTACTAACAAAAGAAGGTTGTTTTCCGACCCGCTTCATTATTCAAAGTTTCAGCGCTCAGTTTAAAATTGTGATGTGCTATTATTTACCAGAATATGTAATTTCATCACTATATATACAATGGGTCCAAGATATAGAGTTTTAAAAATTTCGCATATATGAGACGTGGGTGTGATAATAATTCAATCTATCCCATTTTTGAGTGATATATGGCAATAATAATGTTTATAAGTACATCAAATTTCATGATCATATCTATAATATATACCAAGTTATACCCTTTTCGCAGTTTTATTTGTATGGGAGGTAGGCGTGGTAATAGTCCTATCGTTATAATTTTTCACATAGTGATTGTTAATGATCTCATGAGCCAACAAACCAAATTTCAGAATTTTGGACGCCTAAAAACGGATTTGGTCCCATAGTGCACTGTACTGAATGATTATAAATAATAAAATCGTAAAATTCACACAACTCCGTAAATTTCCATCCAATTTCATTCAAAAAAAGGTCATTAGATACGGCATTAAATTTACTTTGAAAATGTTTTGTCGCAAAAAATCTCCAAGATCGGATAATATCGTAAAAACATCGACCAAGCCGAAAAAATTATTAAGAAATCGAAAAATCGTAAATATTTTCAAGTGCAGTCTCGTCAGTTTTCAATTCATGAAAATAAACAATACATGGTCGGAAAGATCCCTTTCAAACTAAGAACAAAAATTGTAAATCGGATAAAAATTAGCAAAGTTATGAGCGATTGTTTACATGAACCTACCCAAAAACGGTTTTTTGACCATAAAACGAGATTTTGGGGGTGTATGGCAAATTTCCTCCATACCATTTTTCTTAGCTAGGTCTCCATAAAAGTGCCTGCAATTTTTGTTTTTTGTCACACAGTGTTATTCCAGTAAAATTTCCAAATAGCTTTTATTTTACTCATACAACTTGATGAGTTCAACAATTTTGATGCTAGAAACAAAGTACACTAAGAATGATTTATATCTTATTTCTTGGGAGGAATGTATCCAGAAATAGCAAACAAAATCGAATATATGGAAGGCGCGTGTGAAAGCTGAAGTATTCAATACAATTTTGGTGGATATGTTCCACATGAATTAGTTGCGAAGGCAGGGAGATTAGCTATCTTAGCGTAAACATAAACGAAAATAGAAAGAACTAAGGACATAGTTATGGTACATTACTATAGACCCAATGTGGTTTTTGTGAGGCAATTTGCCGTCATTATAATCTAACTATTCTGCGGTAGATACGTTCCAGCAAAAATCATGCAAATCGAAATTGTTTAAAAAGAGACAGAGCTTTCATGTAAAAAGGGGTGGGTCGGAACTAAATGTTTAGAGGTGTAAATCGAATCAAAGAACATAAAGAAAATTTGTAGATACGTTCATAATAATCGTGCAAAATGAGACACAGATTGTATGGAAAAATGGCGATTGGTTCCACTAAATGCCAAGGCATGAATCTGATGCTCTAGTTCATTCATAACGTATTCAAAGACGTAACATTTTTTATTTCAGTTCTCTACCCAGTCGAAATCCTTCACCAATTATATTTGTGAAACGAGTGTGTTGTGTTCTTAAATACTAAATAAAAATTCATAATCGAAATAAAACACTAAATATTTTGTATTTTGAAAACCGTGTTAAAGCAAAACCAGGTAGGTAATAACTTTGAAAACCGTGTTCGAGGGACGGGTGTATTTATATATAAATAGATATAAATAACAGTTCCAAGTTTTGAATTTTAATAACAAGAATAATTTTTAATTTTCTATTAGACCAATTTATGTATTGTTAACGAGATTATAATGACAGGCTTTTTGGTCGAAATTTTCATACGCAAATAGTTAACTATTTCATACTTTTTTCCCAACGTTTCGGCGCAAATTTTAGGCCTTCTTCAGGGGATTTTTATTTATTTATCTGTTTTTTGAGAAAATTTACATATTTTTAAAAAACTATAATTATTACAAAGATATCATAACATTTTAACACTTACAGTAAATACTATTTGTAAAACATTCAGTCAAGTAATTAAATTAGATCAAATAAAATATAGTCCTTAATTAACAAAAGACAAAAAAACACGAAAAAAACTTTACAAAACACGTAACATTTTTTATCGCCGAATATTATTGATTGCCACACTGTAGCTGCAGCTTATATTGTCTTTGTCTTCTTTGGTGTTCATCATATAATAATTTTTATTTATGATTACAGTCATGTACCGCTAACTTGGTGGTATGCTACTACTATTATTGTAGCACAACAGCCCATGGAGGGCCCAGACCGAGCTTTTTGCTGAGTGGTTTATGTCCATAGGGATAACGATCCTCAAAGTAATAATAAATTGTTAAAAACTTGCTCAGTCTTAATAAGATCGAGATTCACAGACCGATTGAAAACAGTTGGATTGAAAAGGTGTGTTTCAAAATCATACCTATAATTTTTGAGGATCTGGCAGACGACTACTGTAAGGAGATGAGGAGGCTTAGTGGACTAAATGCCCCGGTGATGTGTCGCTGATTTTAAGATTACTTTGTAGAGACATAAAAGTATTTTCCAAAATATTGTTCCTATCCCTATTTTAATACTAAGCACTTATATCGCAAGGTTTGTGAGAGTCCTTAAATTTTTGTAATTGTTTTAGTCCTTATTTTTGTTATAAATATTCAAAACTTCAAGTTGTTATTCATAACAAAAAAATATTGTTTGCATGGTATGAAATATTTGCCTTATGTCACTGGCGTTGTTTTGACAGTAGCTAATAATACAGTTTTTTGTTTTTGCTTTGTTTTATTGCTTCTTGGCAATATGCCAAGTAAATTTTTTTTTGGTGCCTGTCTCCTTTCAATAGAAGCTATGAGAATTTTTATCGGCAGCATTAAAATGTAAATGAGGTGCTATATGCTACTTGTACATCACACACACATGCACACATATGTATATGTATACATATACACTAGAGTGTGTGTGATATTCGCATGTGTCATGTGAAGAGTTTGATGAACAATAAACAATTTGCCAAGAGGATTAAGCATAATTGTAGATATACGTATAGGAGCTTCATGATGATTATTTGCCAAGATGATTAGAAATGAGTAAATATGTCTAAAAATATATGTATATATTTATGTGAGTGTGTTAGACTTATTATAAGTGGTCAGTAACTTGAGCTAATTTATCGACTCATACATACATATATGTTCGTATGTTCTTATGAGAACTTAAATTTAAGTTTGCTTTATAAACTTCATTGCTACTAACCTGGAAGTATCCAAAATCGAACGTATATGTTTTAGCCATCCCGAAGATTCTAATGAATTCAAGAATCCACTCATGGTCGGTGCCTTTTGTTCGCATGCTTCGATTAATTTTTGTAAACTGGTACGTTGGACATGAATATTTTCGATACCAAGAAAATGAAATTTAATGTTTTCATAGAATGCTTCATTTTCATAGCCTTTTCCAGCGGCGCGATTTGCCATGGCATTTATCTGTTAAATGTAGATGAGGAGAATGAGAAAATGTAAGAGATAAATTATTCAAGTTTTTTAAAATTGCGACAAGCAATCTCTCATGGAAAACACAATCAACTTAGACAAGGAATGTGGTGCATAGTTATTTAATTGTATCTGTTATAAGTAAATAACCAGGAAGAATAACTAGTAAGGGAGAGTGTGGTAATTGGGAATAAAATTTTCTTCTGAGCAGTTCAATAATTTTTTATAATTTTTCTGAGATTTAATAAATCAAAGGTGAATCAAAGTTGGCATGGTATTTTGATTAAAAGGTTTAAAATGAGAAGAGAAAAATAAAATGCATGCATTATGAGTTTTAAAAGAATTGATATTTACAATCATATGTACCTATAGATAAGCGTCAATTACTCTATAACATGAGTGAAAAATATCATAAGAAATTTTACATGCACAAGGTCTATGTGGGTGGGTATCACTGGTATAGAGATAAGTGTTTAAGCCCTACTTCTAATTGACAAATAACAGCCATTCGGTTCCATAGACTGAAATTCTAAAAATATCAGCTTAGCCTCTGATTTTTTTTCTACGTTTTTGATGCTCGTTTTCTCTTGCATTGAAAATAATTTTTTTTTTAAAGGTATAGGCACATACACCATGGTGTATAAAAAATCACTAAAAATAAGTTGATTCAAGATCAAAATTATTTTAAAAGTATTTGCCATTAAAATTAAATCTGTTTTTTTATTGGTGCTCTTTTTCAGTTTGAGTAAAGTTTTGGTCAGTTTTAGACAGGCCGACCTCGGAATTGTGAACTTACTAGAAAATTTAATAAATCTGTTAGACTAATTCGAAGTTAATTGAAGAAACGAAGTAATTATGGGAAAAATAAAAAAAGGTGGACAAACTAAAGCTTTGCATTATCAACATGGCAAGCAATTCAAGAAAAAGTGGACACTAAATTGCGAAAAATAATAATAGGGGAACGAATTGGAAAAAATTTTGTTATTTTTGCCAAATCTTTTATTCCCATTTTGAACAATTTTCTGATTTTACATAAATTTTGCCAACGAGAAAAATTTAATTAAATTTGAATGGCCCTGATTGGTTTAGCTTATATTGGAGATATTCTTCCAAAAAAATTTTTCGTCGAGATACCTTAATGATTTTGGGAGCTTTTTAATCCAATAAAATGCTGAAAATAGCTTTTCCAAGTAGTTGAATAAATTCTGCAGATTATGGTGACAGACAATGGTGAGGATGGCACTGCTTCCATTTCTGCAGAAATACAGGGCCCACGAATGAATTTTCTGAGATGACAACGCTTTAGTTTATAGCAGTCAAGGGCAAGGTAATGGTTGCAGTCGCACAACTTTAAAATTGTAAAATAACCATTAAGTTGTCCGGATCAGAGCCCAATATAAAACATTTGGGGTTTCTTTTTCAGCAAATTTATGATGACAACAAGCAGTAGAAAAATGCTTCAGAGTTGAAATATGCTGTCATTGCGGCATGGGAATCCATCACTCAGTACAAATTTCGAACAAGGTCGATAAGAGCATGCAACATCAGATTTTTGAGCTAATTCAAAATGAAGGAGGCTCACCACATTATTAAGTGGTGCATAAGCAAATATTTCAAAAATAATTTTGATTTTCAATTAAGTTACTTTATAGTGTTGTTTCATTAAAAACCTCTTAAAACCAGTAAATGTGTTGAAATGTAGGTGCATCATAGTGTAGAAAAAGACAGGCCTGCGACTATATAATTGAAATTGCAGTTGCTCTTCTTCATTTTTCTGTTTTGCCACTGTTAAATTATAAATAGATTCAAAATTCGACTCCAAATGGAGTTATGCAGTTGTGTAGTTTCTATGTTTTGCAATTGTTTATGCCATAAATTGGTACCACTTTTCCCTATTACATAAAAGTTAAACATGAAAATGCATTTATTTATATTTTGCTTTCTCTTTTCCTTTTTGCATGCATGTTGCTATGCTTTTCCTTCTCTCCGTGACATTATTACCATTGCATGAATTTCGTATGTGTGCAGGAGTATGCACATGTATGTGTGTGTTAGAAATTCAGATTCTTCACTTACCCTCGGTCTTGTATCGACGACATACATATAATCTGTGTTGGGATTTGTTTTGCGTATTGCTTCCAGCATTTGTTCATCCTCTAAACAGCGTGCACTAAAACCCGATAACGGTTGGCTGCAACGGCAAATTGATGCCTGATGTGGATGTAAAAAGTGGGAGTGGAAGAAGGAAAACAAAATATTTAGTATTAAGCTTTTACAATAAGTATGTTGATGTTATTATTTCTTATGGAATTTGTGGTCTCATATGTGGTGGAGATACATCTTTCCGACAGACATTTTCAATTACAAAATATAACATTTGCGTGGGGCAACATTTTTTTAATAAATTCTTAGTTTTAATTACTTTCAAGAATTATGAACGTTGGAATGCTAGAACGAAATTTTCTGGAAATATTCTAGCTGAACTTATAATAAATTAAATTTATTTTATTACCACAGATCAAATTTTAGTTCGAATTCATGTGTGAGAATTTGGAAAATTATTGCCCGAGGTTCAACGTATGTCGGTAAAAGGAAGGACAAGTCTCGAACTTCGATGAAAAAATGCTACCGAAAAGGTGTATCACTAGATAGATTTACTATCTACTGTATGACTATTTGATTTTATCTACTGAGCACAGCTATAAAACACATGAGCTTCGTACACACTTGTGTGAAGCGTTCAAGTTTCGCAGCAACATCGTCTATGGCAACAATGGTTGCAGCATTTCTGTTTATTCAATCACTCTCAATTTATGTATAAATTACATTACAAGTATAATTAATTTCAATTGATACCATAAATAAAACTTTTGCTTACACCAACAACCAATTCATCTTATAAACGTTTATCAGTCAAGTACAAAAATAATCCCATATGAACAATGAAAAACAGTTTTAAATGCCGGTTGGTCGGTTGATGTAAATGGTAAATTACATAACATTAATGAAGTAATTGCCAATGATTGCTTACGAGCATGTGAATCAGTTTCAATACATTTTAAGAACTTTAAGGATATGTGAATGAAATATAAATACAGTACCCAAAATCACAAAAGAGAATGTCAGGTTCACCATTTCAAAGTAATAGAAAATTACATAAAATTTATATGTAGAATATGTAACTAAATTTGTGGGCGTAATTGAATAGCAAAAAAGCTTTTCAATTTCAATTAGAATAAAGGCATTCAATTTTAAATAAACGTTTTAACATAGTTCGCACAATCAAAGTTGCTAAGCTTAGTGGAAATCCGGGATGGAAATACAAATTAGTGAATCGACAGAAATAGTTTTATTAACGACTCTGATAAAGCATTTAAAATATAATAAAGTTCAGTAATTTGTAAAGGAAAGGGTTGAAAGGACCGAGAAAGCTTTGGAGTTCATATTTGATTTACTTTTCAAACATTTTGCTTAAAAAATAAATATATTTATATTCATAGTTTCTGTAAATTTCTACTTTTTGTAGATACGTGTATAATAAAATTAGCAACATTAACATAAATATGAATTCATAATGTAATTTACCTTATTTGAATGTAAATACGTTAATGCTGGCAGGCGACCCTTTGAACGGAAACGCGAGCTACCAATCAACATGGCGGTATTAGCCTCTTGTGGTACATAAATTTGACGTGGATACGTGTCACATAATTCATAACTCATATTCAAAGAGTTTAAAGTCCAAATATCATTTGGAACGCGCATACGTTTAAATTCGTTTTCCAATTTAAAAAAATCCCAACCGAAAGTTTTGGGGAAATCATCCTTGACGGGTTGATAGTTGAAACAGTATAATTTATTTATGGAAACTGTAACCAAAAAAAAAAAAAAGAAGAAAACAAAAACAACGAAATTAAATTAATAAAGCAAAGGAAATATTAAAGTAGAAATGTAATAAGTAAAGACGCAAACAAATTTGACAAAATGAAAAATTGCAAAATGTCAACAGCATCTCAGTCAGACATCCACACAGACAAATAGACACTTACCTGGTTGAAAGAGTTTCATTAACGATGTGTACACATCATGACATTCTGAATCTTTTGGTATTACAAATGTTACCGACAAAAATGTTTTGCAACGTATCAGTAATGGTGAACCAGTTGTGCTCAATGGCAACTTTTCAATGTTGGCAATGTGCATGTGCAAAATCTGCAAAAGTGTAAAAAAAATATTTAATAAAATCTAAAAAAATTTTATTTCAATTGAATTGGTAAAATATTAGCTCTGTTCACGTACTTTTCCATCAAAAACTTTCAGGGAGAGAGTAAAAGAAATATTGAGAAAAAAATTGTCACAAAGAGAAACTATCAGAAAAAGTACGTGAACAGAAAACTATTAAAAACTTTCAACTAAACAGCTGATCCGTTGTTTTGACAGTTAATTTTTAGCGCGAAAAAATATTGTGCAGTTTATAATTTAATTTAATTAATTCAAAGAGTAATTTGTTGAATTCATTTCGTGTGACACACTCGCATTCACATATATTTACATTTTCAAAATCACAAATTCACTTTAACAAATTTAACATAACCAAAATTATTGTTGACATTTTTATATTTGACAGTTGTTTTTTTTTTTCGGCTGCTGAAAATTTGTGAAAGTAAAAATTTTACTTTCAGAAACTTTCAACTACTTTTTTCTCTCTCACATTCTTACGCTCTCGTTTTTCTCTCTCGTCAAAAGTTTTTCGAGTACGTGAACACTTTTCTAGTGAAAACTATTAACAATTGCTAACAATTTTTTGTACGTGAACAGATTTATTATTGCAACAGGCACTTAAATATTTCTTCAAATTTCATATTTATTTTAACAGGATTTTTATAAAAGCACAACTTCCCGGTTTGTTATTCATGTGCCAGTAAATTAATTATGAATTACTTACAACTACAACAATTTCTTTCCTCTTGTAGTTTTCATTTCCCTTTTGAAAAAACTAATAATAAGGAAACGCTTTACAGGAAATTGCAAGTTGTAAGAAAATATTTTTATTTACTCTTCTTACTGTTTACAATATATGAAGCACTAAGAAAAAATATTTAATATATTTTTACGTACGTTTTCATTTCCGTCATGGCACTTCCGCTCTTTTCACACACACAAAAAAAAAAAAAAAAAAAAAATATTTTGAATCTCAAAAAAGCACGTTTCAAAGGCTCGCATATTTTCAAATCATACTTTTATTCTTTTGTTTTGGATGATTTTAAATTTTTATTTGTTTATTTCTTTTTCGAGTTAAAACAAAAGGAAAAAGTAAGAAATTCTCATGTAATATAAATCCACCGAGACAAATCAAAAATTAAAATGCCTGTTGAAAATGTTGAATTCTAAAGGAAGGACAAAACTATAGAAAAATACGAATATACATAAATGAAAACTTTGCGAAATAAATTTAATGTTTGGGGACTCCAATTCCAAACAACAACAAAAAAAAAAAAAACGGAATAAGAAAAATATTAAAAAGTAAGAGAAGAAATGCAATGCGCAATGTAAATATTTAAGAATTTAATTTTAATATTTGTAGATACAGAGATAAAATATACAACTTCTTTATTCTAAGAATATTGTTGGAGATTTATTTTGTAGGTACTATTTTTATATCAGCAACTTTGGATTATGTATGTGTAAATTGGCGGAACCTTTTAGCGAAATTGTATGTAGGCGTGTAATACCTTTAAGAATAAGTAATAAATGTTATTATGCTTTTCTGTTTTAATTCAAAATTTAAAGAAAATCCCGTTCAGCTACAAAGTTAATTAAATATAGTTTAGCTTTTTTTCATTTACATCAAAAAGAAAAAATACGAGAAATAAGAGAAAATAAAATGTTAATTGAATCCTGGTATTTCAGTTAGCTCGTAATACAAAATGAAAACAGAAATCGACAAAGTAAAATCACATTCACTGCTAGAAAACCTTTGTGGTATTTTATTGGTACTATGGGGAAATGAGGCAGCACAGTTACTGCTGGTGAATCTTTAAAAATTTACTATGGTTTTGCTATTGTGAAACAAAAATCAATAAAATCTATTTTGTTTAAATTTTTTTTTGGTTTGTCAAATCATTAAATTGAAAAATTACATGGAATAGCAGTTTAATAGTTTACTAACACTTTAACATGTGTTTTCGTTTTACATAAAGCATTAAGCATAAACTTTTAATGAGATTACAGCCAAGTAGCCCTTGCTTGCTTTAATTAAAACTGCAAAATCATTAATAGTTTGTGGATTTGTGGGCTTGGTTGGAAGATTAATGGTGGTGTGAAAGTGTAACGGCGTAATATTAATTAGAAATTCATTTAAAAATAAAACGAAAGTTGTCACGAAGAGGGAAGAATAAACGTAAAGAACTTAAAGTGGTAGAAAATATGTGCTTTTTAACCATTTTTCAATATCCTAAAATGACATTAACGTTGCTTATTTTTTGATCAATATCTTTTGCAATTAATTTCTTTAGCATTTTACATTTTAACTAAGGAAAAAACATATGAATTTTAAAGGGCAAAACGGTTGCTGTTTAATCTACGAATTCAAGTTTTACTTTGGAAACAAAACCACAGTGAAAAAATCACTGTTGCTGAAATTCTTAATAGCACAGATTACTACAAAAATCGATATTTTCCACACGCTTTTTTCAAATACGAAGTACATGTGGTGTACGATGTAAAATTATATCATTAAATGACTTGCAATCGACTGTGGCGTAGTAGTTTGTAAGTTCAACTACGGTGTACACTATTTGCTGTTAAAGTATTGAACAAAGGACAAAATATAAAAGGATAATTAGTTTTTTAAGATTATCTATGTTTGGATATATTTTGACATTTTTCATAAAATTATACCTATATAAAAAGGTATGGAAAAATATGTGGAATGAGATGTATGGTGACCAGGGCCGTACCCAGAAATTTTTTTCGGGGGGGTTTTCATTCGAAGAAAATATTCATAAATAGTTTTTATCAAACTGATTTTTAAATACAATAAATTAAATCAATGATACATTTGATGGACCCTATAAAATTAAAATTTTAGGAAATATTTTCCGATTTTTTTAATCTTAACCTCAAAAAAATTGCCAAAAGTGACAAAAAATTCACAGAATGATCAAATTAAATTTTTTCAAATAAATATTATTCAGTGTGCATTCTAATGCATTTTCTTTTATCGTGACGGACATATTTTCGTTAACTCATTGACTTCCCACCACTGATGATGTACCCAACCTCAAAAAAATTACCAAAAATTGTAGAGGCTCATTTTTTTCAAATGATCATCATTGGGAATTTGAGCCATTATCAATGATAAGGAACCCGGATGAGGTTGGCTTATATTCCCTAAATTCGTGAAGTCACAGCATTGGAAGAGATCATTCTAGTTGTGGTGCTCTGAGCAATAATGCGTTAAAAAATTAATTTTTAGATGGGTTTTGCTAATAAGATGGAGTTTCTGCGAAAGAATTTTTCAAGTTGAACACGAATCAGAGGTCAAAAACTTCCCATCACGTTCTAGGAAAAAAATTGGGGTTCAAGCAAGTCTTATTTTACAAGGATCCGATAATTTTTTCTATATTTATTAATTTTTAAAGTTTTCAAACTGATTCAGGACGAAACCTTAAATCAAAAACAGTTACTGACCCAGAAAAACTATGAATGCAGGAGTGCTCAGTATCACCTTCTCTTTTTGAATCCGTAGTCAAACCTCATGTCGAAGAAAACAAATCGGATTTGATCACATATTATTTTTTATATTTGACTTTTTAGAAAACCCCCCCCCCCCATAAACACGGCCTTGATGGCGACGCAATTCTATATATAAAGTCATTTAAATTGAATTTAGACATAGAAACCACGATGTAAAAAGTTTGTTGATTTGTTTTCTGTAAAACATTTGCGTGTGCAAAATTCACCAAAAATATACGTTGTATCTAGAAAAATTCTTTAAACAATATGAATTTTATAATTTTCGCCAAGGAAGAGTGATCTAAAATTTGAATTTCACTAAGAAGAGCGCAGGTAGGTTTTTTTTCAGGTAAAATCAATCCAAGCTTATACTAGAAGACTTCTAGTAGAAGTCTGATAGATACCTACACATATGTATAATACGTATTCATGAATTCGCTCTAAAAGTATATTTTTAATTTCACCATATGGCTGATAACCATAGCAGTCACTGCTATTGCAATATAGTTTATATATAGGTACAATTATATTATATACATAAACTTTTTAAAATAAATAAATAAATTTCACTATAAAACAATGTAAAACAATTTTTTTTATTTATATACATATGTCTATATGTTCGCCCTCATTTTGTCAGAAAACCACAAAACGGAAACATGACGTGTTATTCTACTAAGAGAGGGAGAGATAGAGGGAGTGGGATCAGAGTAAATGTGGCAAGTAAATTAAAAAAAGAAGCTTTTTGTAAAGTAGACGTCAGTTAAATTCAACAACGTTCATGTGTTCACTTTAGGCACAACCTAAGGTAATACGTGTTATTGTTTTGTTCTTCTTGGCGAATATAATATGCATTGATGCCATAAGCGGAAGTACTGCTAATTTTAATAAAACTGAATTGACGCCATTTTGTTGAAAGTGCAAATGGTAGATAAATAAGCAAAAAGTTACTTCTGCTTTTAACCTCAATTTCATTTGAGCTAAATATATAATAAAATATACTATATATTATAAATTCTAATAAATCTTAGTACTAGTTTAAACTATTTAAACTTTTTTTCAATCAGAAACTTAGAAAATCGTATTTCTTATAAAAGTCTCGAGTAAAAAGTAATACAATATTTGTTTAAATTCTCTTTCGGCTAAAAATCAGAAATTGCTTTTATCCTTTTGTTTTAGAATATTTTTATTGAAATGAGAACTTTAAATAAATGAAAAATAAAAAAGCAAAAGAAAAACTTACCAAATATATGTATGAGCATGAACAAGTTATCACACAATTTGGAAGTTTACCAAATATTGTTGACAACAGAAACCAGAATATTTAAAATGGCGTCGTCTAATAGTGATTCAGATAAAACATTGAAGATGAAGCAATTGTTTTATTGATATGCAAACATGACGACTCCAGAAAATTGACGGTCTGGGATGAATTGGGGAAAGTTGAGCTGTTAACAGCAATATCTATGCACAAAACAACTACAATACTAATAATGATAGGTATTTGGTGTTTTCCCATTTTCTTTTCGATATAAATGTGATACGATAATATTGAAGAAATAATATAAACGAAACCCATCTAATAGTGTCTGCACTCATTTTGAAACCACATATGTATTTATGATTTATAAAAAAAAACTAGCTGGCCAGGTCTTTGCGGGTCTGTTCAGAATTATGTTCAGAATCTGGTTAATAGGAAAATAAACTTTTGTTCTCATATAAAAAAAAAAACAAAACATTCTAATACATATGAAAAAGAAAGAGCAATTAAAATATGCCCATTAAAGCATTTCATTTGTATGAGAGGTGCTACGGTCCCTTTTTCAATCCTATCCATATTTTTTTTATACCATGACACGTCATTGTACCAAATCTAATTTTCGTTTTAAGATACAGTACGTATATATGGAGTAAATCGCGTCAAATCACCACCGGAAAAAAAATCACTCCGATTGTACTAGTGAACTGCAAACGAGAAAACGAAACGTAGTTATGTGTAATGGTCAATAGCTATGGTATGTTTGCTGCGCACCACCGTTTCGGGCGTTCGGTGCGCTGGTTGCACTCGGTTCTAAGTCTTCATTTGTTATGACTACTTCACGTGCCCACTACGTTTGATACATCATTTTAAAGGGAAAAGAATAAATTTTCTTTTAGTGTAAAGTAAAAAATATCAAAATTGTCGCATTGCGAGAAAAAATGGAAAATGTGTTTGAATTTGAGTTTTTGGTAAAAAACAAAAAACAAAATTACAGTACTTAAAATATTTTTATTGAAAAGATCCGACAAAACCCTATTAGAAACATTAAGGAATTTTTGTAATAGTTTAATTTGATCTCACATATGAATTTTTGAAAATTGTCATAGAGAAAAAAAGTCCGAACTTTACGCCCATGTATCTTGGCAATCAGCTGATATTACTTATCCTCCTTTCGCATAAAACAACAAGCATACAAAGTTTCAACAAAATCGGAGTGATTTTTTTTTCGGTTGTTATTTGACGCGATTTGCCCCATATATAGATCTCAGAAAACAAGATAAGAAAAAAAAACCAAATTCAGTTTTTTTTTCTCTTGTCAATGCAGTTGAAATATATCTGGTGTTGGGAAGTGAATAAGTCGAGAGAGAGTTAGAGAAAAAATTATTAGAATAACATTACTCACTTTTCTTATAATAGTGGATATTATTTTGTTAAGTTTGCTTAAGTTTTTATTCTATAATACAGCACAACACAAATACGAATCCATAAAAATAAATATGCATACAATACATAACAATTAATTAAAAAACTCATATGAGTGCAATTAAATTGATTGACGTTACGAAGAAGCAGATAGAGAAAAAGAGAGACAGAGAGTTAATGCAATTTAATTTACATGCATCCTTAAATACATTGTTGTTATCAGTGTAAATATTGTGGTAGTAAAGTGTTTATAAATGCTATAAAAGCAGGATAATACATACTTGCAATACTCGTATTTCCATGCATATAAGGAATGAGATCGAAAAAATCTTAACATATTTAAAATTCAATAATTTTTAAACGGTTGGTGTTAGAGTTTTGATTTTTTTTTTTAATTAATTGATAATATTACAAATTACAGAAAAATATAGCTTTTATAGTTCTAACCACTATTTATGAACTCGTGGACCTTTTTTGGTAAGCCTTCTATTAGAGATTTGATAGTTGTTTCAGACACCTTTTGCCCATCTTCTTTTAAAATCTTCGATATTTTGGGACAAATTTTTTGTGTTCTTTAAGTTTCTTTTCACAAGAGCCCAATATTTCTCCACTGGTCTTAGCTCCGGACAATTTGGAGGATTGGCCTCTCTTGGTACAAAAACTATGTTATTACTTTGGCATCACTGCAGAGCTTTCTTGCCATAGTAACATGATGCCAAATTGGGCCAAAAATATGTGGACACATTGTGCTCTCTTATGAAAGGAAGAAGTCTTTTTTTCAAACATTCTTTGATGTATATTTCGGTATTTATAGAGCCCACTGTAACAAATGACTTGCTTCTTTTGCAGCAACTGCATATAGCTTGCCATACCAGGAATTTTTAGGAAATTTTCTCTGCTTTTGTTCTTCGATATTTCCTTGAGCATAGGCAACATAAAAATTTTGACCCGGAAGCTGCGTAAAATCTGCCAGTACATACGTTTCGTTGTCCATTATACAACATGAATATTTTTGTATGAAATTCGATTTTAATTTCCGAGCCCTACTTTTGGCGTCTAAATTTTTTGCAGCATTCCTGTTTGGAACTTTTTGGACTTTGAATATTTTCAAACCTGCATTGGCTTTAATTTTTCGCTCCAAATAGTCAGAGCACTGGGCTAACCGGGCAGCTTTTCTACCAGATGTGTTTGGAGATCTTTTCAATATGCTTTCTACTTTCCTGGTTTTCCCAATATCATGTGGTCCTTGTTTTCTTCCCGAACCAGGTTTCCTATCGATGGTCAAATTCTCCTGAAACTGTTTAATAACATTGGAAACAGTTTGACGGCAGACCATTAATTCTTTGGCCAATTTTTTATAGGACCAATTTGGATTTTTTGAAAATTTTTAATAATTTTAAGACGTACTTCTTTTTCTTCACTCATTTTGATCAAATTCACAATAAATCAACATGTTTGTCATTAAAAATAACAACTGATATGTTTTTCAAAGATAACTAGATCAAAGAAATTTTTAAATTTTACACCCTAAAAAATTATTAGGTAAAACGTGTGTTAAGAATTTTTCAATCTCACTCCTTATGTACGCAGTAGCGGATCGAGGAATAATTTCGGGGAGATATATTTAGAAATTTACAAATTTAATCTATGGTTAATCTCAACGTACAACGAATTAACAAAAGTGTAACGAGTTCGCAGATCTTTATGATTGGGCTTGATTTCAATCAAACTGAAATATTTTGATTAATGAAAATGCATAACATTGCTAATTACAAAAATTTAGCAATTTTTTTTTATAACTTTGATAGTTTCGTAGTTAAATTTGTAAAGAATCGTAAAGTAACAAGTGTCGGATTCGATAATTGAATGTTAGTATGCCGTATAGTATAGAATTTCATATAAAACTCTCTAGATTTTTTTCAATTCCGTACAGAAACTCTATTTTTTAGCTATAAACGTTATAAAGATACATCGTCCAAGAAATTATAGCAACATACTTTATTACGGCAGGATTTGGAGAAGAGACTCACCCTTATTCGAAATATTTCCCGTATTCCTACAGGAAAAGAAGGGGAAAGAAATAAATTTTCACGGGGATTTCATTTCGGGAATATTTAGAATATAGCTGATTATCAAATTATATTTTCTACATTTTTCTATAAGGTTTGCATTTTTGATTAGATGCTGCAATACATCAGCACTATGAAAGGAATTTTATGACTGTTTTATCTTCAAATATATATATATTTTTAAATACAACAGAATACTTATTTTTCAATATTATGAAAATGAAAAAAAAAAAGAAAACCGTATTGGAGAATTGTTAATACATATGAGGTCTGCTGCGTTAATTTTTGAACTATAATACTAATAGTTGCAAATTTTTTGACCTCTTCAATTCAGACTTTAATTTAATATAACTTCTATCTTTTTTATTTGCAACATAATTTAGTTCTTTTAATTTTTTATAATAAATGGCAATAAATACACTTTGTTTTGAACAAAAAAGATTTTTGATTAGAATTATTTTAGTGAACTTAAGAAGTCATTTAAAGTACAAATGATCTTGGTTGCAAATGATATGACCGGCACTGTACATATGTGCATAAGTATTCAAAATTGTATATGCATACAACCCTTCTACACATGTGTATACATATTAAATAATGGAGGAAAATATGCTATAATTATGTATTTTACAAATTATAAACTGTTTTCGTATTCCCTTTGAATATGCGTGTGTGTGTGTGTACTATGAACAAGCTGGAGGTTAATATCTTTTATATTTATATAAGAAAGTGCATGTATATGTACGTAGTATATAGAATATACGACCTGTATTACGTATATGGAATTTTAATTTCTATACTACAATTTAACTTGCTCTGCAATTTATTCCCTTTTATATATGACCGAAGTAAATTTGCTGCTATGACGGTGTGCTGTTTTTTTATTTTCTCAATCATAAGTTTTAATGATGCCAGTTACTTTACTTCTGTTTAGCAATTACATTTACATTTTACGTTATAGCCAAGGTCACACGACACCAGGTGTCATAGTTTGCAATTAGTTACTCATACGTCGTGGTGTATGGGTATTAAATGCTTTCAACCTTAACTATTGTGTCATTTAATATATTGTATTAAATTTTTATAAATTTAAGTGTACAAAAAAAGAAGAATTTATTAAAAAAAACTCAAAATGCTTTCAATGAATTTACATCTAACAAAAAGTTGATAGTTTGTTAAACACGCACACATAAATGCAATTCAACATAACTTTAGCAGAAAACATGCAAAAAGCAAAAATGTGTCAGAATATTTTTTTTTTTAATAACTGTTTCAGTACAATAATTTGTGTAGTTGTAGTTTGGTTTGTTGTGTAAAGAAGCCAAAGCATTTTCAAAACTTTTTAAGTAGTTTGAGAATAATAAAAACATGACATGGGGTACTCGGTGTAAGTACTAAGTTTAGAAATTGTAAAAGAATAATAAAGTGACAAACGCAAAAATTTTTGAATGCACTTGAATTTTTTTTTTAATTTTTCTTTTATTTGCGCTAGAATTAGTCACAATTTTATAATTATTTTTTTTTTCTCATAAGAATTAATCGCAAATTAGAAAAATTCAAGTAGTTACACGAAAAATGTTTTCAAATGGAGGCGCACTGAACAATGATTTCTTATTGCAAGACTCATGGTTTTTCGTGTATTGTAGTGGAATAAGGTTGGTGATTTCAAGACAATAGTAATAGACGAATGTAATCAAAATTTAACGTGCTGTCGCGCAAAACTCAGAATAAATAATAAAAAATTCAGAATGAATCAGCGCCGTCTTAGCATTTTCGGGGACCCTGAAACAAAATCATTCCGAAGCTCTAAAATTTTCTCTCAGTATTACAAAATTTTAAATTTTGAATACTGCGCCAATTTTGATTGAATTTACGCAAATGAAATTTGAACAATTTAAATAATAATGAAATATACAATCATGTAAAAAATTTTCTTCATTTTATTCTAATGATTTGAAAGAAGAAGAGTTTGAAAAAAGAATGTATTTGACATTCAGCCAAAGAATATTTTGAATTTAATTCGCTGAACTTTTCTCTTTCTTCAATGTACTCAACAATCATAAAAGATGGTCTCATTTCTACCATGCTTAATCTTGAAATCCTTTTATGAATTTATTTGTCATTGTTTTGTACAAATGTGCCCGATGAAAGGTCATTCTCAAAGTTGAAGTATATTAAGAATTATTGAAGAAGTAAGTTTTCTAACAAAACTAAAGATATGAACTAAGTCATGACTATTTATATGGATAAATTAACATATTTCTAGTTTCTTAAAAAAACATATATAATGTTAGCATCTTTATGTCCTTCAGCCATATTTAAAATTCAATAAATTTGAAACATTAAAGACAAAAATATAAGTAATGTAACACGCTTGATTTCAAGGTTTTTCCTCAACTACACACCAAATTTTAAGAAAATCGGCGGAGGTCATGATAAACATTGGCAAGAGGCCAAATATTTTATAAAGCGGAGCAGAAGTTTAGGGTGGAGAAACATGGAGCAGAAACATTTCGAAAAATAAAACTTACAATGTATTTGAAATTGTTTACTTTAGACATTGGCATGTGTAATAATAAATAAAAATTAAAACTACAGTAAGAAGCAACGCACTTAGGGCTCAAAGTATCATCATCTCATACAAAAAAGAATTGGTTTCAAAAGCACAAGAAGTAACTTAACTAAAGTCACGTTTGCCATTGTTATAACTTGTCAACACTATAATTCCCAATAAGTAAATATGAAGTATTCTCAATAGAATATTACATGTTATACGACAATGGAACCAAATAATAAAAAGTAGAATGTCGGTACAACACTCAAATGAAAATATAAGTACAAAATATTTGTTTGACTAACTATTTCCTACGCTAAGTTTTTTTTTTAATTTTTTGTACATATAAATTTCTTTGGATGTAATTATTTATATGCATGTGCCTACTATAACGGATTCAAACTTTTTGGAAGGAAGGATTTTAATTTGCTTGTACCATTAAATTTATTTTTTCATCTACGAGAAATTCATCGGTAAAGAGAGAGTTTTATCGCCGAACCCCCTAAATTCCCTTAGTATCTGTTAGTGTACACGTTTGTTTATATAGTAGCAATTAACAACAAAAATTAAACAATAAAAATTTATTTTTATTTGCATGGGAAATAGTATCTATTTACTTTGGTATTTGCGAAAAACAGGGGACGTCCACTTAGAAGTATTTAAAAACACATTTTTTAGAATAACATTTTAGAAACCACAACATAATATTGCACTTTTAATTTTTTATAACAAATGGCAATAAATAAACTTTGTTTTGAATAAAAACGATTTTTGATAAAAAATATTTAGTGAGCTTAAGAAGTCATTTAAAGTGCAAGTAATTTTGGTTGCAAATGATATGACTGGCACTGTACATGGTCGCAACTTTATACAGGTATATGATTGCAGAATTTATACCAGCGTTCATTGCACTTGAAACTTTGAACTCATTTTTCTTAACACAACGTTTGCAAAGTCGGTTGAGTACGAATTTTCAAGAGCCGCTTGAATATTTACATAAGTATTTTGTTCAAAAATTGTCTCGTTCATCCACAGATGATTTGATGTCCCCTTAACCTCACGAAGTCAAATTTCACACTTTTCTTAAATTAATTTTGTAAATAATACAATAAAACAAAATAATTTCAGAATTTTCTTGTTTCATTAATTCATAATATTCAACAAAATTAATTCTTATTTACTCAAACTCAATGCTTGAACTTTCAAACGCGTTTTTCTCAAAACCATGTTTTTTTAATTGAATTACCTTGAATTACCTAAATTTAGCAAAAATGTATGCCAAAAATTAATTTTTTTTTTTCAAATCGTGAATTTATCAATTAATTTGTTAAGTATATATATCTACAAATTACAATCATATACTTTAAAAAACTATATATTTTTGTTTTTCTAACCAATTGTAAGAGACGCTAGAGTGCACACCGTAAAGGAGCAATTTTTGGAGTCACCTTCACATTCATTGCTACAACTTGCTTAATTTTGTGCACAACGGCATTGAAAATTAATTTGAACTCTTGAATATGTTAAAAAAAAGCACTGTATATTGCAAAAATGAATATTGAATAGTTTTGAAAATAAAAAATTTGCAGAAAGTACTTTTTTTTTGGCTATCTATACCAGGCGACCCCCTTAAAAAACAACATAAATCTGCATATTCATACGGTTGCGCGATATTGGAGTATGATTCAAGAACCACTAGTTTCTGACGGCTTCGTTATATTGCTATACACGACGTAACGCTTTGTTAATTGCACACCTATCATTTGTATCAATTTCACTGCATTCGTTACTTTAACTTTTACAAAATTAATTTAAGTATGAAATTTTACTTTGTGAGGTTATTTCTCCAAGAATAAGGAGTGGAGGGTATTTTGATGTTCTAGGGCCCCCTATACTTTTTGATAAGCTTTTTCCCAAACACACTATAATACTTTTATCATTCCTTTAGTTTTTTGGCAATACTGTACTTAAAAAACTCCTTTCTTCTACTACGCTTCATTTTCTATTAAAAAACTTTTTTATAGACACCAAAAACGATAAACCATTAATTCAAAATGCCCTGGTGCAGTTTTAATAAAGCCATTTTCATGATTTCATGTACTGTTATCTCGGAAACCTGCCGTGATGGAGATAAATGGTCAAATCGCCAGTCCGATTTAAAAACTCAATTTTGTGTCAGTGTTATTATTCAATCTTGATTTCAGATAATTTGTTTTCGAGTTACCGAGCTCACCACAAAGCACCTTTGAAAAAAGTTTATTTATGGAAACGCCTCTGTCGTTCTGTCAGTAGTCAATTTTGTTTTGTATTTTTTAATTGGACGTCCCCCTTTAAGGGTGGAAATTGTTGTAAATATATTATGAGTACATACGATTATTGGCAATATAATTGCTCTGCTATATTCATGCATATAGTATGAATCACTATTATTATGGCGTCAATAATGCGAGTCACAATGGAGTTAATTTTAATGTGACTCATATACATTTGCATAGAAATATCTTGATTTGTTTATCGCTCTACAAACAAAATTATGAAATGAAAATTGAAAATATTTACATAAGGTAAATATGCAAAAATATAATTTCTAAATTAGGTTGAAACGCATAAAAAAGTTTTTAACTATTTTCAATTTGTTCGACATAAAAAAATTTAATTCAAAAATATCCATAAAAATTAAACTTTCTAAACTTTATGCCATTTTTTTTTACAAGAATTTCACTCAACTATTTCTGTTTCTATTATATTAGTTCTACTATTTCGTACTCTTTTGACTTTTGGAAAATGTGTACATACTTTTAAAAGAAATAATTTAAAAAAGTTGTCATGACAAACATATTTTAAGTTTTGGTTGCATGCTGCAAATTCACAAGAGAAACTTTAGAAAGTTTTTGAAATTTTATTTTAAGCAGAGAACTTTTTAATTTTATATTTACTTGCTACGAAACTTGCAGTTTGCTGAACATTAAATTTCAGTAAAGGGTATTGCAATATGGAGATCTTTACAAAGAAAGCGAGTTCGCCAGAAGCTTATTTGAATCATCACGGCGGCCAATGTCTAAGTCAAGCAAAGATGCTCACTTTATTTTCTTCTTTTTGCAGTAATTCTATGCAGAATTATGGCCAATTTATGTTAGGAAAAAAGATGCATACCATGGACCTTCACTCGTTAACTCGAGAACTTGGACTTCGCAGACGATTTATGAGAAGGACAAAGCTGCGAAAACTAACAGTATCAGCATTTACCAAATCACAATTGAAGATCAGCCTCTTCAATACGTGAACAAATTGTCTTATTTAGGAAACATGATGACCGCAGACTGTGGTTTACCAACGTCGACAGGGTTCAATCAGAATTCAGTCGGCAGTGGCTAGATGGCACAGACTACAGGTGGATTAAACTGATGGTTAAAGAAGTATCCATAAACATTGCGCCCGTTTTGCTTAAACTAAAGAGTTTGAGCTGCAGGCTGAGATGCACTCTCTGTGCAACAGCTTTACTTTCTCTAGAATCCACCTTTAAGGTTTAGGCTTTTATGAAATGAGATGAGAATCGACTAACTTTGATCTTTGTAAGAGACAATAAGCTTCTTCAATTTATATTAACGACGCGCAAATTTACATATTAAATAGGATCGCTCTTACAAACAAATCTTCCAAACATAAAATAAAAACAAGTGTCTGGGGATTATATGCAGAATATTCTGACCAAATCTTATTAGAAATAATATCTGGAACTTTGTATCGAAAACCCAATAACTCAAATAGAGTAGAAATGGAACCGGATAGGTTATATTTTAAGTAAGCCAGCCAAACGAACCAAATAGTTAGATGGCAATGGCTTATAGAAGTTATAAGCTATCAAGAGTAATAGGATATAAAAACAATTACAGAAATCAGGTTGTTTATGGATAAATTGAAAGTAATTTAGTTACAATATTGACTAATTTATCTTCTACTATGTATATACATGAACGAATAAATCTTATCAAATGAAAAAGTAAATTGTGAAACATTTGTTTAAGTTAAGTGAATATTTCTAGAAATTGAAATGAAATTGATCTTGCCACTAACTTAAATACACAGAGGTTATCAATATAGCTCATCAAGAAAGCAACAATAATAACAAAAATAAAATAAGCACAACTTTGTTTTTATTGCTTAATCCAATATACAAAATATTTGTTTGCCAACAACCATAAAAAGGTCCTTCTTTGTTTTCTTATCATTTAAATCTTTTATTGTCTTCGCCAATTTGGAGGAGTACCCAGCTATGAGGATTGCCTAATTTTCTACTTACATATCCATAAGTAGATATATACAAATAGATATTTGAAAGTGTCCTTGTTCTTAAAGAATTGATGATGTCATTTACAACCATAAAAAGAAAAGATTCAGGCATGCATGCATGCATGGCTTCTTAAATAAATTAAAGGCAAACAAAAAAGAAACATAAAAAATTATATAAAATTAAGTTGATGCTTACCCAAGTTTCTTTGTTGCTATCAGGTTCGACAAATATTAAATGTGTTGCTGTCAAATACAAAGTGCCAACAGTGGGATTTTTTGTATTGTAGCGATCAATCATGCGTACATTTTCCACCTGAGAAATAAGGTACAAAAGAAGAAGTGTGATATTATTTAGAGAATTTTATTTTTAACTTTTAAATTATAATACATTATGATTTATGAGCCAGTAGCAACAACATACTACATACATGTACATATATACATAAATTAAAAAAATTTTATTCACTAAAATAAGGACGGAAAGTTGATCCTTTTTGTGTCCTCTCTTTTGCTTTATTTCTTTTTGGCTATAACTGTTTGATATGGAACGAGAGAGCAATGGAAAGGGTAACATGTCCTTTCAAACGAAATTAGTTTCTTTTGTTGTCTGTAGGCAAAAATATAGACCAAATATTTAAATATGTATCTAATAATTTTTTTCCGAACTTTAAACTGTGATAGTATAGAGAAGTGTGGAATTTCGACGACCATATTTAAACTTTTACTCAAAATTTTTAGACTGAGAATATAAGAAAATATTAAATAAATTTTAATATACGCAAAATATTTATTAGGCACAATTCTTAGTATAAACTAAATCGGACAAAAAACTTGTGCTCATAAATTTCTCAAACGTAGTAAACACCAAATGTACATAATATACAATTCATACATTGGTGCTTGTGTTTTCAACCGAAAAAATATGTGCATTTTTGCAAAAATAAAACAAAAATTAATATATGTATATAGAGGTATAATAAAAAGGTTCTTGATTCTTTTAGAAAACGGAATTTAATCAAGCATAAAAGTGGCACAAATCAAATGCGAATGTGTGAAACTGTAAAAGGAAATGTTGAAAACGAATTAGGATACCATAAAAGGAAGATTTCATCGCAAGGTCTTGGTCGACATAGCTTAATGGAAAAATTAGCTCATATAATTTTGGGTATTAACAATTTGGGAATACATGCACATACACATACAAACACGCCCTTGCACACGTGCTACGAATTTAAGTAGATTTTCTTTGTATTTATTAATGTAACAATGATGCCTAAAAATATGATTTAAAAATATTTTTAAGACATGATGGAGAACTGACTTTTTTGTTGGATTGGAAGGTAATACCCGGCAAAAGTTGCCCACCTATACCAACATTGTACCCATACATTTTTTTTTTTAATCGAACATCTTCGGTTCGAAATTAGGGCGATGTGCAACCACCTCCAGGTGGTGGGCTCTAGATTACTCTCTTTAGCAATGCAAGTTGCAAGCGAACTAGGAGCTGCACGAAATGAATGAAGCATTTATAAGTTTCGAGAACTTCTCGGTTTATTTTCAAATCGAAATTCGCAAATTTGTTCCGTGTGAAGGGAGAGTGAAGTGAACGTGATTGGGGACTGTGATGTTACGTTATCACTTTCATCAGTACTTACACAGAGAGGCATAAGAAGGGGCCATCTTGTGAAGCCACATTATCACCATAGTAATGCCCTAAAAAACACATACATTATATGCTAATACTGGCATTAGCTTACTGTTTTTTGTTGGAATACTAAAACTTGAGGCCCTAAGTTCGAACCGAACGTTGTCGCTGGACCATTTGTGTAGACTTCATCTTTAACGTAGCTCCAAAGGAAAAAGTCAAACGGCGTTAAATCACACTATCTAGACGCCCAATTGAAGTTCCCAAAACGTGAAATTACCCGGCCACCAAATTTTTTTACGCAATAAGGGGATTGTTTCACGACTTGTGTTGCATGTAGCGCTATCCTGTTGTTCGTTAATATCCAAAGCATCCATTTCCGGCCAAAAAAAAGTAGGCCAACATTGTTTAATAACGCAATGGACAGAAACTTTTTTTTTGCCACTTACTTCGTTTGGAGTTACTGAAGGTCAAAGTGAATATTGTTATATTGAACGAATTGTGTGGTGCTAAAACACAAGTGTTTTAAACCACAAAAGATTAAAACTTTGCATTTAAATTGTGGCAGGTTCTTTTTGTGGCATCAAAACAGTAAACTCTGTCCTAATTGGGCTACTGCAAATAACAAGACTATATTAGTTTGTTTACTTTAATAAAGTATCTATTTTATTGAAAGTATTTCTACAAGCTTTTAGAAAAATGTCGTTATAATGTTTACCTTTCTCTTTAAAGCAGTTAACTATTTTACCTCATTACGCCATCTCATATTAAATTAATTCCATAAATTTGTTTTAGCTAGTAAAAATGTAAATGTATCCATATGCCGCCATCATAAGAACTTCCGCCGCCATCCCCTCTTTCCTTCGACAAGAAAAAATCATAAAAATTTACGTTTTATATCCTCCCAATAATAAAAACGTGAATTATGCTAATTCCATGTACAAGGTTACCGAAGGTCGTCGTCATCAATACGGTATTTTAAATTTACGGCAGCGTATTACGTCGCTCGCTATTTCTTATATTGTTATTACGAAAACATTAAATATTATAACTGATTGCTGTCTGATTAATGAGGCATGAGAACATTGTGATTTATTCGTATTTGTTTTATGGCGGTAACATTGTTATTGTATGTAATTATTGTTTTTGTTCTAATGCTTTCTATAGATTAAACTTCTCTCAGTCTAAGAAATCAACAATGCTTCGTAAATATATTTGACAGTTTACGAGACAATATGAAACCCTTTTCAAAACAATATAAAAAAGACCGCCATTGATTTTAGCTGTGTCACAAAAAGGATATTCCAAAAAATATATGCTCCTAATAATATGTAATAAATTTTTTGTGAAAATTAATAAAAAAAAAGAATACTGCTAATTGCTTTACATCAGGCGCGAAATTTAGATTTTTGAGTGAAAAGCTTTTGGTAGGCCAAGCGAAACGTATTTGTGGTATTTCGTTCGTGAACAATGTCAAAGTCGTGTCACTTAGATTTGTCGCAAAACATTAATATTTTTATCTAGCAGTGAGATATATACATATATGAATAAATTAGATGCTTTTTTCCTAAAGCATTCAGTTCTTTCCTACGCTAATAGAATATGAAAATAATGTGCCAAATGGGGGAAAAAATTCCAAATTTCAAAAACAGGATCCGAAATGCGTGTAACCGAAATCGACAGCTACTAAACGACATCATCTCATGGCTAGCAAAGCCAAAAGCAAAAATTACCTTAGAAAAGCATTGCGCTTCGACGTTCGGATTCGGCAAAAAACTTTAGGTGCAATCCATTCATGTTAAAATAAAGCTCGCATAATATATGTATATATGTATGTGAAAAGCTCGAAAAGAATCGAATAAAAAAATTATCTAAAGAAGCACAAATATATGGTGAAGGGATAAGGAACAAGGATAATAAAAATATATGACAGAAATAATTACCAGAAATGCATCCTAAGAAGACAAAAAAAAAGCTCAATAGATTTGTTTGAATATGAAAATTGTGTAAAAGCGAAACCGTGCAAATCAATTACCGAAATATGAGTGTATACAAGTTTGCAAAATAACGATGCAACAATTGTATTGAGGCAAGGTCAATGTGAAAGGATAATGAATAAGAATTCAGTTGAAAATACACAAATTTAATTTGTAAAGATTCTTAAGCACTCTTCTCACTCATAATTTAAAATATAAGGATATAATAAAACTTTTAAGAAGTAAGAGTTAACAGCTAACTCAAATTTACAATTGAAATTATAGAGTACGACAGAAATGACAAGGCAGCAACACATAGTAATTATTCTTTAAAATTATTTATTAAAAAATGTATCTTTTTAAAAATGCCTACTATGGGTGGTGCGCGTCAGAATACTATGGGAAGATTAATTAAAAACGTTTTATGCGATTCCAACTTTTAGCTGGTAATGGCCTATCTAAAATGCCAATTTTATTTTATCGTTTTCTTGTCGAAATTGACAGGGAAGTTGCAATGGCAATTTGGCAACGGAAATTTGAAACACTCCTCAAAGCAGCAAAATATTAAATGCTGACTAATTTTTTTTGATGTCATTATTGACTTTAAGGGTTCTGATAGCGCAAAAAGAGCACTTCATGGAACCTAGACTGTTTCATAGGTTCATCACCGAATTTGCTTTTTTGTAATGAAAAAAAAAAACAAAAAATTTATTGATAAAAATTAAACAGACTAGAACGATTTTTAACTTATTTTTACTATTAACTAAGTTCTAAAACTATAATGAACTATGACGAATAGTACAATTCAGAAACTTAGGTAATGCCAAGTTTCTATTATTGAGTTACAAACCTTTTTCAAAACACTATTTCCATTGTAGTAGATGGGAGGATCATTGAATTCTTCTTCAATCCATGAGACAACCTTTTCTGAAACAAACGGCGGCACTGGGACACCCCAAAGGCGTTTATTTGCCTCAGGCTCTTCAGTTTCTGGTGATATATTATCAAAACTGAGCCGAAGCGCTGAAGTCGGCGATAATGAACGTTCAATTTCATTGAATTTATTCATGAATTTTGTAAAATCCATTTTGTTGTTGATTGAAATTTAAATCATACACTTTAAATTATATGCACGTATTTTTGCAGACAAATTTTGTTATTCTTTCTTTTTTTGTTGAGCGGAATGCAATCAATATTGATTTGGAAGAGTAACACACAAAGTCAAATGGCCACAACAGCGTGAGTAATAAAACTACACACTCATACTACAAAGTTGAGGAAAAATTGCTTATAAACAAAGAAGACACAAACACGACTAACACCCACCGACGGAATTCACCACAATCAAAATTGTTAAAAACACTTTCACTTTTTATATTCCTTTTTAGCACTTGAGAGGATACTTTGTACGTGATGACATGTAAGTTTCGATTGTATTTGCCTGTGTGAGTGAATGAGTGTGCTTGTGTGAGAGGTGTATGTATGTGATGTAGGTAGATAAGGTAAGTATATAACGATAGTACGCTTCGTTTTATAATATATAAAATGCCGTGCTTTATATCATCCGCAACGTTCAACCGTCATCACACAAGTACGAAATTATACTTAAAGGATATTTTGCTAGATATGCATTTATTTATTGTGACTTTTAGATTCGTAAAGAACAAAAAGGGAAATTTCCAGTTTGAGAAATTCCCATTCACACTGGAAGGATTTAGTTCGAGCTGAGTCAATGCCCAATTCATTCATTCATACAATTATGGTAAGTTTTTATGTGGAAGTTGAGCTTAATTTTATTTTTGTGTAGGCTCTTAAGTTTTGCAGAACAAGTTTCAAATATATTTTTACCTGTGAAGGTTATGGATGGATAAGACTCACCATCACCCATAAATGGTATATAAAAATTGGCTTAGGTTAATTTTGCCATACCACTGCTATAGTATAACCAACCTATTGACGGCCTATGCGTAGCTTTGCTTATTCATTCATGCTGTGCGAGTCATATTTGTACAGAAATTTTCTTAGCCAATTTCTACTTTTAGAGGTTTGAATTGCCCATCAACAGTTGAGATCATGTAAAACGACTTTTACATTCTGTTTTAGCTTTTTGGCTGTACCGAGTGTCGAATCAGCATTCCTGCATGAGAAATGAGGGTTACTTAACATTGACGATATTCGGTAGACGGTGGAAATATATTTTACGTTGTTGTTAGCCAAAGCAGGTTACGTTTAAATTAGAAATATTCCTTTTTTTTAAATACGATTCAATTTAAAATAATCAAAATAACAACAGGCCCGCACTTGAAACAACGAGCTTCGAAAACAACAAATTGCAACTCAATTTATATTAGAAAAATTAAGAAGTGAATTTCCTATGCATTTTTAGACATGCGCACTTCCTATATAGGTATAAAGTTAAATAAATACCGCCTCAAACATTAGAAATGTTGTTTGTGATTATAAAGTTGTGTATACAAAAGCAAAAATAACAACAAAGCAGCAAAAAAAAAAGCGAGTTGGTGATGAGGAAATGGCATGGAGGGTGGGTTAATCCAAAAACTTAAAAATATGGAAAGCAATAAAATTATAAATTAAAATAAAAAACTGTTTTTTGAGCATTTTGTAAATTAAAGTTAAAACAAAAACATTTTATCACTCGCAGAAAAATTCCCCATTGCTGACATTGACATTTGCCGCTAATGTATGGGGGCAAACATGATTGCTCTTATTTAGTCGATTTTTTAACCTTTCTTTAAGAATGATATAAAGAAAGTTAAAAAGGGACATTTTAAGGGAGTTTAAGTGTTGTTGTAATTGTTGTGCTCAAATAAACACGTAATGTACAAGGAGATAGGTGAATTGCATAAATTCTTATGAAATGGGGGAATTTTAATTGGTAAATTTATGGTGTTATTGTGATTGGTAAATGGTTTTTTTTTATATAAGTATACTAAGGTATGATATAGATAATTATATTAAATTGTGTCTATTTTTCATAAGAAATTTGTACAAAATCTTTAAAATATTGCAGTGCTTTTGTATTATGCTGAGAAATATCGATTTTTATTTTACTTTACTATAAATTTTTGGGTGCTAAAAAAAAGAAGAAAAATGTACATATCAGAAAACATGGGGGTACGTATGCAAAAGACAGAAAATCATGGATGCAACACCTGTAGACTACAACAATATGAACTTCATCAAAATCACCCTTAAATTTTCAATGTAAGTAAATGGCGATGTCCTTGTACCGACCGCATAAGGGTGGAAGCAAAGAGAGGGGCGGCACATACAAAGCGATGGACAACTAACAACAAAAATAATTAAATGCAATGAATTTAAATACAAAAAAAAAAAAAAAAACAGAGATTAAAATAGATGACTCAATATATGTGCACAAAGCCCATAAGGATTAAAAATAAATCTTTATATATCTTATCAGGAGATATGCGAAACTAGAAAAAAGGAGAACGCTTTGAAAAATAAAGTTTTAACTTTCACCTCAATCATGTTTTTGATGTACGAATTTACCATATTAATATTGCGCTTACCTTGGCCAGTTTAATGTCATCCATGTTTTGTTTGTAGTGTTAAAATTAGTAAAACTCTTTAGTTTTTATTACTATTGGCTTTTAAATCGTTTACATATGTCTCACTGAACACACAAACAGTTTGCAGTTTACTTTTTTTATCGCTGTATGCAATCGTGTTTTGTTATTTTTCCTTTTTTCATGTCATTGAATACGTCACGTTTAATTATTAATTAATACTGTGATATTTTTGCCTTTAATTTTAGTTATTTAATTTGGGTTTCAATTAAAATCATGGAAATTTTAATGTACGGAAAAAAGTGGGCAGGCAAACTAAAAACAGCCGAACGCAGATTTTTCTTCTTCTTGTTCTTTTTCAACGAAACGAATGCCAAGAAGAAAACAAAATTAGCAAAATGTCTAACTGAAAGGTAAAAGAAAATTGACAGCTGTGAGAACTGCAGTCTCTTACAGGGTTGTAATTATAATGGAAGTATCTACTATTTCAGCGGCTCAGTAAAAGAGGTTATATTTTTGCACGGCGTAAATGGGTGTATTGCACCCGATTTTATCAGTGATTTTAGGTTAATTTTGTGATTTTATTTTTTTGTATTTTTAAAAATATTTTTAATATTATTATTTGTTTGTTTGTACTTAAACTATTTTTTATGAAATTAAAAAAAGAAAACCTTAAAAAATCTTGTTTTATTTAAAGGATTTATTGTTTCTCGGGTTTCACACATTCAGTTCATTGACGGTGTAACAAAAATTATGTTCATTGACGCCGGGTTAATAATAAAAACTTTCATTTTATTTTTCAACTCTTTTTAATTAGCCTCAAGCTAACATAATAAACTGCTATAAAATCAATAAATTTTAAACAATAAATGGCAGCATTGTGCATTATTCAATTTCTATAGTTCAATGTTTATAAAATACAATTAACTAGAAAAAATACAGTACGACAATTTGTGTATAGAGTATATACGGCGACAAAAAATTTATTTACGCATGCCTACATATTTGGTCCAAATCCCTTTATTATCGAAATATGGTTTATTACGCGAACATATAATAGCATCTTTGAAAATGGCACCATATGCCTCAGGAATGGCAGCATTTTTGTATAGATTATATAAAAACTCATAGATCTGTAAAATAAACGATCGCGATTAAAAACATAACTAGGTAAAAATGAAATAAATCGAAAAAAATTATATTAATCACCTTTGCTTCTTGATCCTTCCAGAAGATATGATCGCACAAAAACTGCATACTTTCAGGGAAAATCTCAAAACGTTCATTGCGTTGCGTAGCAACTATATCTAAATTACCCAAGAGCACAGCACAACCTGATAGCACCACAACAGCCAAAATGAAAATGTCCAAAAGATATAAAACTTTTTCCAGTTTCTCTTTGTTAGATGATTCCGCAAGTAGCGCTTGGATTTGTAAAAATATATCCATAACCCAATTGCACGATTGCTCATCATTGTTAAATGCATATAATGTGGCAGCCAAATGGCGAAAGAAGAAGAAATGCTCCTCACGCTTGGTGGCAAATGCATCTATGATCGGTGCTAGCCATTTCAATGGATTCGAAAGTTTTGTGTTATAGAGCACAAGATAACAACGTATTATCGTGGCCTTCTTCAATTTGCCTATGGGTGCTTCCCACCAGTTGGCAGGCGATGTTAGACCATCTATCGAATTGGGATGCAGCACGGAGACAACTTCTGTGTAGCGTTCGAAGAGCTGGAATAGAAAACGAGAATTGAAGTTGAAACAATATTAACTTATATTCTAGAGCTGAGTGATTGAATCATTTAATTATTCGATTAATTGAACTCCTCACTCTCTTGTAATACATACTCTAGAATCTAAGTCCATTGAATCCATATAACGTTCTACAATTAATGTGAATATATCCAGAACTTCTGGAATGTCGCATTTGCCTGTGAAAATGTATTTCACGCTGTCTAGGAACTTTTCAAAAAGACAACCTACACAATATAATACAAGGTGTTATAACATAATTTTTTGGTAAACTTTACAGTATGATGAACCTTCTGTAAATCCATTTAATTGCGATTCCTTGAAACAGTAGACCGCCACCTTCTCTGCAAAGTTTTTCAAAATCTGCAAGCTAACACCATTTGCTATTTCCGGCAACAAGGAGAAGAGCAGTAGTAAATCTTCCTCAAAGCAATTTGGCTCAAACTCGACAAGGAAATTCTCCAGCAAACGACGCGCTGTACCCGAATGCAGCAATTGATTTTTTGCAATTAAAATACAATATTTACGTGTCTCAAATGATAAATGAAAGAAACTATGCAGAAAGCACCAATCAAGTGGCGGTATTGGCTTTGAGAATTTCTTCGATATGGCACGAAGCGCGTTAGTAACCGCATGCGGTTCAGTGACATGGTCACCGAAGCGCGATTGTGCCACAAGATAATTGACCATCGCACGCAATGGACTTTCTTGAAATAACCCCAACAGTTTACGTGGCTCTGGTTTACCTTCGGGCAGATGATAAACGCCACTACGATAACGATTTATTTCAGCGTAAATGTGATGAGCTATCATGTCTGCAGCGGCAGCACCACATTCAGGACGAATTTTTTGTATCAAATTCACCCAACATTCACCTGGCACCACCTCATGCTGGAGATCAACAATTTCACGCCCACCTGCACCACGTACACTATGCAAACCACCGTCTTGACGAAATTGGGGTGGTATGTGCCGAAATGTGAGCAGTGTGCCGATTTCGTAATTCTTTAAAGCAGCTAAAGCCTCACGTATCATTTCAGGATCTGAATCGGATCTACAAATGGTTAGCCATATTTGTTCCAAAGCTTCATCTACAAGCTGTTCGTATTCTAGTGTGGGCATATGTAGGTGTGGAACATGGGCAAAGAAACGGTACAGCGACTTAAGTGCACGTGGGCGTCGTTCATGACGAAATTTACTACTCAACACACGCCACGTGGATGTGATGTTAACCGTGTGACTGTCACAAAGTGCAACTATGGCATCTAATGCTAAAGAAGTGGCCAAGTCACCCGTTTCATCGGTGCAGGAGTTGAGCGTATCAGAGAGATGAGAAACTAGATCGGAGCCATGCTGTGTAGGCCTGTGCGATAATAAGAATAAAAAAGCAATACATTTAATAATGATATAATACAATTCAGTGTATATGTAAGCAGTAGATACTTTTCCAGGCATATATCACGAATAGTGTGCGTTTTAGCTATCTCAAATTCCCAGCGTTTAGTGCTGTCATTGTAAGGCTGCGACAGCAATTTAATTAAGAAAGGATATGTACGCGATTCCACGTGCCACAAGCGCAAGTACAAGTCCATGCAAAATGTGGGATTATCGGAGGCTAAGTTACGTATTGTATTTAAAATCATGGGAATGTTATCCTAAGGAAATTAATAAAGAGATTAATTCTTCATGCTTAATAAGAATGCACATACCTTGGACACAGCAAAGTTAGGCAATCCACGCAATAGCTCCATTTGTATTTCGGGGTTCTGTTCGCTGGCCAACTTAAAAATGTAAGTCATTAGAAAATCATAAGCTATGCCACTATTCACTTTGATAATCTCTAAAATCGCTTCATAGATCTTAAACCAACAATCCATCGAAGGCTCACGCGACAAGAATAAAGCACGTAAAAATAAATTCAAACGCTGACAAAACGCAGAATTCGCTTTCACATTGAGTGCATCGACAAAACTGAAAACATCTTTAAATTCAGACTCATCAAATGATTCTACCAATTTGGCCACATCAAAGGCAATGGCAATATCGGGATGAAAATTACGTATTCCTGCGAGACGCAACTCCTTAGTGCGTATTTCTGAACTTGTATTTGTTGTTTGTTTAGCTTGTTCCAAAATTTTACGTACAATTTTATGGGCAAGCGCCAGGCCTTCTGCGGGTATGAATGCAGTCTGAGACATCCACTGGATGATACCATCAAGACACATGTTCAGAATGTATTGATGCCCACAGCCTTCCTGTACCACAATGAATGAGATGATGCGCAACAAATCTGGCAGATAATACGGTGAAAGCAAATGCAGACCCTCGGCTAGTAGTATCAGAAGAACATTATAATGGTGTTGCGTATGCTCGCGTGTTGTATGCAATACACGCAATAGGCAGTGCAAACTGGGGCGTGGATCGATCCCATACTTGACCAGATTATTAATTAATAATGCTTGAAAAATGCATAGATCAATAGATTGTGCATAGTCTTTTTGATTGTTGAGATAATGTTCGATAGCTTCTATGAGTAGAATGCTAGTGAATAGACATGATGATGACGTGGACAATTTACTCCATGAGAGTATTTCTTGCATTAGGATTTTTGCTTCGGTATTGCTCTTACTAAGCGACAGCAAACCAGTCCAAATAGTCTTCGAATCGGGCAGCGTTTGTGGATTACACAAAATGTAGAGGAAGACGGGACGTAAATATTCAACGCTGTACTCTTTAATTCTAGTGTAACGAAAATAATGTATAGTTTAGTATTATAGCGAATAATTAAATAATAAGAACGTCTAATTTCACCATCCTCTGCTCGCCCAAATTTGTTCAGTAATTATTAAGAACAATTAAGGACATTTAATAATACACAAATTTAAGCGAGCAGAACGTGTTTTATATAGCATTTCACTTACTGTTTATCATGATGATTGCAAATTCCATTGATTTTATTAGCAACATCATTCATATTGACACTAGGATTTTGTAGTAATGTTATCATAGGGTGTTGTTGTGTTTTCAAACCAAATTGACTTTGGAAGACTTCTTTAGTTTTTAGTGACGCAGCTCGTCTTTTCAAGCTAAGCAATAACAAACTTACAATACCCTCGGTAATTGTTGTATATTGTGTGGGACTGAAATGAAAAATATATATAAGCATGAATAAGAAATCAGAATAGAATTTAAAAAATCTAAGTTAAACTTCTAAAGTGGTTTCACACTGAAATATTTTGCTCGCTATTGGACACATTCTAGGCGACTAGAGTTTATAATCGTTTATGGACACATTCAATTTATTGATTCATAGAATATTATTAGTTTTTTATAAATTCAGTGAATAAAATATTGGACGAGACAGTTTCAGCAGATAACAAAGCTGCCACAGAAGCATTTAGTTCAAAATATACATATTTAGATAAGAAACAATTTTGAAAAACATTTTTTTGTGTCTTTTAAGTAGACATCATCCCTCAATAAATTATAAACTCTTACCATAGTCCGCAGCTGCAGTAAAAGTGTTATTTCAAGCATTGCTGCGACGATTTAATAGCGCCGTAGAAAAAGAAAAAAATTATTACTAAAATTTAAGATCTATTGCAACACTTGTTTTTTGAACCATATGTGTTGTAGTTCTGTAGTTATATATGTATGTGTTTTATGGTTGAAAGCATAACATTTGAACGAAATTTTTTTTTTAATTTCATTATCTGTATGCACTATAATTTAATACAAAGACTATGTAATTTTTGCTTTCGTAATTTAACTGTAGCAAACAAAACACCCACAAACCACAAATTGGCGCTGTTTTATTAACGTTCCTTTAACGTTTTTATTAGCTAATTGAGCACATGACATTGACTTATGTTCTTTTTGACATAGTGACCTCAATATTTTTGACCAAAATGTGTGTACAAGTGGAAATATTAAACAAGAAATTTCAGTGCAAACAAGTGTTCAACATTTCGTATTGTTTGAAGGAATTAACACACAGTTACTAGCTATAGAAAAAAAGAAAAAAAAAAAAAAAACCAAAGCGATAAACGTTTTTTAAGTAAATGTTAGTCATAAACAAAGAAATGAAGTCATATCATAGATAGCACGCACATTTATGTATATGTAGGTATAGCGGAACAGGATACAATTTTTTTTTGTTAGAAATTATTTTACACGTAATTAGCAACTTTCGGTTTAAGAAAATTGTGTAAAAAAAGTTTCTGTCGAAAACATAAAATTTTCCACAAAGGTAATAAAAGAATAAAATTATTGAATGCTGATAATGCAAACGCTTGTATGAGGAGTATATAACAATCTGGGTAATGACTGTATATTTTTTTTTATTAAAATCAAGAAAAAAGTGTGAACGTTTATTAGAACATTGAACGCCTTTTGTACTTCACTCTATAGCGATTAAATTGAAAATAATGCAATTTATGAGAAAGAACCCAATGGCAAAGGAACTGAGAAGTATTTATTTCGGCAACGTTTTGAAAGTTTAAGTAGTAAAATTTTTGCCTTTATGGTTTTTGTGTTTGATTTTGTAGTTGTCAAATCCGTATAACTGATATAATTCATATAACTAAATTAAAATAACCAACTTGAATAAATACTAATTACGAAAGTGCAACGACCATTGGATTTCGTCATACTTTATTAATCTGGATCGATTAGAGACTGCTCAAAATAAGCGTATACTGAGCTTTTTCTAAAATTTTACTTTAATTATACAAATCTTTTATTATACTGCACCCATATTTTAACTTTTACCTTGATAATGAATTTTAACTTTCTAATCATAATTATTATTAATTTTTTTATTTCTATGAGTTCGTAGTGCAATTTATAAATGCATATATACATAAAGGTTCTTACATACATACATACTTACATATGTATTTACTTCCTCATATATCTATCAACATTGAACTTGATATATTTTACCCGTGCAGTAACATTTGAAGGATAATAATGAGTACAAAAAAGAAAATGCACTGGAAAATACACAGAAGCCTTGAATAATGTTTTAAAGTATGTAAAAACATATACAAGAAATAATTGCATAATAATGAGCGGTAAAGTATTGTAAAAAAAAGTGGAAAAAGCAAGAAAAAACCAACGCAAATTATTCATAAGCAACTCCACCTCCTTCTTCCGTCGTCAATTTCACTACATTCAACAACTAATAATAATATGTGTGTAGTTTAAGGTTGGGCTGAGAAAGTTTAAGGTAAGCAGGTTCAGGTGCAAATTATAATTAGTGTAGAGTTTAGGACGACATGAAGCAAACAAACTATAAAATCTTGTCATTAATCATTTTCATTCTGTATGAAAGAGGGCATTATGACCGTAAGTAAGGTAATTGAATAACTAAAGTTATCTTTCGAGCTAAAACTACTTTATATTTTGCAACTGATTGCATAGATTTATTCTGTTTTCATTCTAAGTATATGTAATTAACCAGTATTACAAAAAATTCTTAGGCGGAGTTTATTTCTTAAAGAAAATTGCTGCAAAAAAAAAAAAGAAAAGAAACTTGCGTTTCCCGTCTAAAACAATTTACTCTCAAAACGACTGCCTGAAAAAAATTGCAGCAATTTTCTAGCAGATGTAAACTTGAGCTCGGGTTTAAGAGATACAATATTTTTAATTCCTTAACACAAAAGTTCGAATTATCTTTTCAGTGTATGAGAATATGGTATACTCTTATGTTTCGTAATCTTCTAAGCAGAAATATTTTCTAAAAAAACTTGAAATATTTGTTATATTAGCTTAAGTTTCAATAATTTGCTTCTTCCTTTTCCCCTTAACTCTTACTGGACCAGCGGTACAAAATCCAAACCACTAATTTAGCGATTTTGTTAATGCATTAAATATCTAAGCTTTTCCCATACTAACCTTTGATTTATATTTCACCGATTTTATTTTTTTTTTGCTATAATAATTTTTCTGCAAGTGAAAATATGGGACTAACCCGACTCTTTCTGAGGTGATTCCAACACACACCCCTTTTCCAAAGTTTCCTAAAGGAAAACTAAATAAAAGTTACAGTTTTTAAAAGAAGACTGTGCTGACTGTTATTTAAAAAAAAGAGGGCCAGAGATTACTGAATATCTTGGCAACTACTTGTGCGAATTAGTCGGCAGCTTCGTAAACGTAATGCTGGATTTACATGTTATTTTGCTCGATGCTTTTTTATTGTTACAGCACGTTTATTGCTTAACGAAGACGTAAACTTAAAACGTGGTGCGATATTTAGCGGTAGTGTGAGAGTGTGCTTCTTATTTTACCAGTTCATCTGTGCTCTCATGTTCTGCAGTACCTTGATGATATGTTATTAAGTACAAGAAAACAGAGATTATGAGACTGAGTTTTAGATGAAATTTATATAACTTTAAAACTGAATTAGGTTTGAATTTCGCAGTGGGTTTTTAAGCAGTAATCCACTAAACTTGTAATGTAATAACTAAAAGTATAATAACAATTTACTAACAAAACTAAAACTTTTAATTACTCTTATGACGTACATGTATATAAATTTTCAATTTATTTTGCGAATAAAAAGAAAAATTTAGAAAATGCGAACCACCCCCCAGATTGCATGTTGAGCTGCAGGAAGTTGTTTTTATTATATTAAGCAAACATAAACGAAGCAAATCTAAGCTAAGAAAATAAATAAAGCACAATGTGTTGGAAAGTTGCATGTTGCGAATGAATGATTGATTATACATATGGCCCTGGGTGTTGGTTTCCGTTTTGAGGCACATGTATGTTACACAAGCAGAACATGAATTCAAATTAAGTTTCAATTTAAATGTAAGAAATTTAAAACCAGCCAATGTGGTTTCAATTTCTTTAAATGGATTATTTTGATTGCGAGTAATTTTGCAAGTCAATCCAAGGTTTAAGAAGAAGTTCTACTAACTCTAAATACAATAAATAAATACGAAATCACAATACAATGTGAAGAGAAAAAATCGCAAAAAAAGGCGTACAAATCACGCCAAAAGCCAAGTCTTAACATTTCTTTTATGCGCATAATTAATGAGTATAGTAGCTCTACACAAACGAAGAAGCAGACACACTCACCACACACAAGTGGGCACTGTAGTGGTAAATGAACTGTAGAACGATCAATTAAAAAAAATCGCTACTACACATTGGTCAAGGTATTCATTCTTATATTCTGAAAACGGAAGCGACGCCATAAAACATCTGAAAAACAAAAAGGATGAAATAGAATAAAACGAGGAAAATTTTATAATTTTTTGCACTTAAAAAGAAAAACCGAAAATGAAAGTGGTAGGTAAGTACTTGCGAATATTTAAGAGTGAATACGCAAATGAAAGTAATTTATGTGGGAATCCTTGAAATGATTTGCCTTTGGTTTGCTACAATTTCCGTCTTGCAAAACAAAAAGAAGAAAAACGGAAATTAAAAGGGGTAAACAAGATTTGTTTACCTATATCGACAAAAAATTATATACAAAACAAGTCGATCTGGTTTTGGTGAAAACGTTCGAGAAACATTGGATTCATTTTACTCAATTTTGATTATAAACCTCGTTAGTTGCCAAAGTTTTTAAGTTTTAATTTATTAATAAAATGTGCATTATTTTCTAAATTCATAAACATTAAAATTTATTAAAATATTTGAAATATATGGACAGTGCCCATTTATGAGTAAGACAAACAAATACTTAATCATGAGTTTTCTGTGATAAAGAAAAGTTGTAAAATGCGTGGTTCATTTTCGCTATTTGATAAATAAATTTTAGTAACTATATTCTTTATTTCATTCGGAATGCGATTTTATATTCTTTATTAATTTTTGTCATCTAAATTTTTTTATATTGAAATATTCGATGCTGAAACGTTAAAAGGTTTACAACCTTTAAGGCAATTAGGAAAAAAAATTATCCACTTTGTTTCATAGTTTGTCTAACGTATAAATTCATATATGTGAATATAATTTATATTTCATAAATGTCAAATACCACTTATCTGGCAACTACGATCTCTACTTATATACATATTTTTGTTATTATTGATATCAGTTATCACAGTATTGACCTTAAATTTAACTGTTTTATAATATAAATTAATTGACGATCACTTGCACCAGCGAAAATGTCTTCCGCCTTCATTAGATTTATTCTTGCGGAAATACCTACAGCAACTTGGAACACATCTTTGAACAAAGAATTATATAGAATGTGGAAGATGGCTCAAGAAAAAAAGGGAGCGAGCTTATTACTCCAGCATAATGCTTTACAAGTGCTCTCGAATCGCATCGCTACTTGCACAGATATAACTCTTAACGTAACACTTATCAGCATTCTGGAAAAAATTTGCATGCGGAAGAAAGTATCGAATGCCTTATTACGTGATAATAAAGCTACTATGGTGACACTTTTAAAATTAATCCATACCAAAGAGCATTGCATTTTCATTAGTCTGTTGTATCTTTTGAGATCGCTGCTGAATCATGTGAACCCGGGCAATGCTGCTGCAAAGATGTGGCTTGTTTATTTCGATGTAGTGCCAGATTTTATGATGCAATACTGTTCCATTCTTAAGCGCACTTCAAATGATCAAGAACAAATCTGTACATTGGAATTACTTTGTATAGTTTTAGATGGAATCGCACCAAGCAGCTCTACAGAATACAGCAACGACTTCCTAGCAATATTCTATAGAGTCTTTATCGATAAAGTGCTTGTAATGAGTATCTGCCAAGCTTTTGCAAATTTTCTGTCGAAGAGGATAACACGGGACTATGGTTACTTTCCAGATACACAGCAAGTGATGGCAACATTTTTGAATATTCATTGCACTTTATCATCGTATAAGAGTGTATCGCTTGGTTGTTATGAACACTGCATGGTATCATTTATGTGTTGTGTAAAACAGATTCTGACGGCTCTTAATCATTTTGTAATAGTGTTGCCAGTTAACGCTTTAGATGTAAAAATGGTGCGGTCTTTGAATGTCATTTCTGAGGTAAGAAAACAATCAAGGCGGATTCATCGACTGAGTGCGGTTTTTTATTTAAAGTTATTCACACTCTTAATTTCAGACCGTAAAAACTTCGGTGAATCTGAATTTAGGCTGTGGTTACATTGCAAATTTTACTCAGAGAACAGATCATTTTTTTTTTCTCGTGCTTGGTCTGCTTGATCTGAGGTGGTAACATGGAGCTCGTTTCAGAGTTTCTTTTTGTAGAAATGTACGTCTCTTATTTTGCATGTAATAAGTAAAGGGCCTCACTGCATGTTCGGTGCAACACCAATTTTATGGTGTTCGCCGAGTAAAATTTTAATGTAACCACGGCGTAAAAAACTAAAACTACATAAACAAATCGATAATAATATTACATTTATAGCAATTGGAAGATCCTACCAATGAAGATTATTTTATACAAATGATACAAATGTGGGATCTTGTTAAGAAACGTGAAGACACACTACCTCAGACTGACGATCTCAACCGTGAGTTTTGCCAAATAATACTAGAAAATTTAAAACGTATTGTGAACCGTACTAATAGGAAAGCATTGGAAAAAATATTGGTTAAAATACACTCAAGTACAGTCGAACGATTTATAAGTTCACTTGAAATATTAGATTGTAAGAAATGTTATAGGAAAGTTAAAACAGCAAGTTATGATTTCCTACATTTTTAAGATACTAATGATTTTATAATGAAAATGTAAATTTTAATATGTAGTATGTATTTGTAATCCAAATTAAATCTAATAGTTACAATGACAAAGTACTTTACACAAGATAGTACAGTTTAGGCTGTACATTTGGTGGATCTTGGAATTGTGGCATCCAATTATGCCATTGAACCTATTAATATAGTTTTTCGGTTGGTACATCGGTCATTCTAGATAGAACGTAACGAATAATTGACCTACTCCTTTTATATTTGGCTCAAATTTTGCACATGGTTTTGTTTGAAGCCAAAACTAACAATAATGGCTACAAAAAAAATTCTAGTGAGTTTTTCACCGGAGTTACGAGAGTAATCAAAATCGCAGAAATCGACTATTTTGTATTATAAAATCTTCCATGACTCATTATTTAACAGATATGCATGTATAGGGCACCATTGAAAAAGTAACAAAGGGTATAAATGAAGGTTAGCTTCGTTTAATTTTTAAATTAATTAATAATTAATTTGCTGAATTCGTACTGTTTTCTCTAAACCAAAAACTTCAAATTATAGTGCTCAAACGGTTGGTCTACGCAAAAATAAAAGTGCTCGAAAAATTATAAAAACCAAATATTAATTTAGAATTTTGTTTTGTCTTGAAACATTTGAAAATTCGTTGGAAAGGTTATTTTGTTTCTTTTCGATAACCATAATTTAAATTTTTTAATTTAGAGGATATAGAACGAATTTTGCAAACTAAATATTAATAAAATAATTTAAAAATCAAACGAAATTAATCTCAGTTTATATCCTGATCCTGTTTTATTACTTTTCTCTATAGATGCATATCAGTTGAATAACGACTGAGTTATGGACTATTTCGGCAATTTTGTTCACTCTCGCAACTTCAATAAAAATCGGATTGGAATTTTTTTGTAGACATTATGCTTAGTTTTGGCCTCAAATAAAACTATATGTTTGAGCCACATCTAAAATAGTCGAGGTAAAATTCGGAATTTTTTGTTACCTTCAATCTGGAATGGACAAAATAATAAAATTGAACTTCTGCATATTTTTTATTTTATCTCGTTCTAAAAAATTAGATTTAGGGTCAGTTTTTTACTGCGAGTTTAAATCATTTCTGAGTTTATGCTAAGTTTGAACCATTAAATGAGTACTAATTACATTGGCTTTTAATAGCTTTTAGATCTGCGGATTTCTTTGTCGAAAATTAGTTTAGTCTTATACTTTATTTGTTCAATAGAAAATGTAAAGTTTTGATTTTAAGCTTACTTGGTAACTAAGTTTCATATAAAATTTCACAACTTCATATTTTAGCTGCTAAAAATATCTAAAAAAAAAAAAAAACTAGTGGAGCTATGAACAATACCATCAAATAAGAAAAGTCTTCTAAGTGTGTCACCATTCCAAGTTTCACAAAGCCTACAGCATAGACGATGATCCGTGTAAAGTATCACGACTTATTTAGTTTTTAACTTAAACATTGTGTTGATTTTTAACTAACTTCGAATTAGATAATATCAGTATTTGGGGTTAGGCAGTTAAGAGGTCCGTATTTATACGGGTATGATTACATTTCATACGTCCAGGATTCTGTATATTTCGACATGTTTTTTGTGTTTGGTTTATTAACTTGAAGATAGTGATTATCAATACTTTGGACCAAAATATATATCAAAATATATTTGGACAATATATTTGTTAACCTGAAATTAATCAATTTCATGTGCGAAAAAAACGAAGACCATGACAGGGAAAAACATATGATATAAATTGGACACAATGAATGAAACATGGCTTTCCTTTGTATATAAAAAGTACTTGGTGAGTTAAAGAATTAGAAAATTTGTTTGATGCCAGAAGACTTGTTCATTCAAAGCCTAATAATTTTAATAATTAATTAATTAACAATGTGAATTGTCAAATTTGGAAGAAATTTGCAAAATTTTTTTCCAAATTAAAAATATGAAAATTTTAAATTATTTGAGGAACAAAATCCCTAGTCACGAAATCTTTTAGAGAAAGATAGAGTTTTTGGGTGTTTTTGCTTTGCAGATAATTCATAGATACGGTGCATATTGTGGGGGGAAAAGAACATTTTTTTTATTAATGTAGTGGCAAAACAGAAAGCTTAAGTAAAATTTATATCAATATCAAAAACTTTAAAAAATATAATAAAATCCAAAAAATAAATATCTGGCAACCACAGTCTATGAACTCACTCACATATTTTTGTTATTATTTATGTAAGTATCATCAGAATATTACCGTTATTATCAGAGTATTTACTCGTATTTACCACAGAAAAGCCAAAAAGAGTATGATCAAATAATACATCAGCCAAAGAATTCTTTAAATTAAGTGGTGACATCTGATCAAGGAAGCAATATTAAAAATTAACAAGGTACACCAACAACAATCATGTAAATAGTGTTAGTTAATACGATTCACTCTGTTGAAACTAATGATGCAGTGAAAATTTTTAAGGGCATAATATATTGTGCCGTTCTAATTATCGAAATGCTTCAGATGATTGTTGCGCATATGTGCAAAAAGAAAAATTCATAGCATTCTTATGTGATAATAACAACGATTTTCAACGTTTCATTCAACTAACACTTTTTCTGAAATTATTGTTTGTTACATAATATGAAACGCGATGACGTCCGAATACTTTGATGTAGTGAATTTTTTCTTCATTCTTAAAAACACTAAACACGACACTACAACACAAATACACTGGAAGCGCTAAATCTGATTTTATATAATCCCGCGTAAACAGAAGATAACTTACTTCGATTATTCTTCCATTTCGATCAAGTTTTTATAAAAAGTATCTGCACATAGAGTCAGATCTAAGATTTGAGTTTGGAGAGGGCTGATTTTGCTAAATATATATATTATAATATAATTGTCAGACAAATAATTACACCAAAATCCAAACATAAAATTTCAGAGAGACCAATTTCAGATAAAAAAAAATCAGATAAAAATCTGATTAAAATCAGTTTAAAATTGACATTAAAAACCAAATCAAAAATCACATAAAATATTCAGACTAAATCCTGATTAAAAATCAAACCGATTTTCAAACAAAACTCTGAATAATTCAGAAATCAAGTCGAAATTCAGACCAAAAACCAAACCAAAATTCAGACCTATAATAAAAATAAAAACTAGACAAAAACCATTCAAGCTTTCCGAAAATAGGTCATATATAAATTGAACTTAAATTCAACTTATCTACAACATTTGTGACTGCACAGCATAATATAAATATTAAACTGAAATAAATTGAATGATTTTTCTTTTTCTTTAATAAACAAACTTACCTCGAATTAGGCAATATAGAAATCAGCATAGTTAACACACTTGAAGCCTCCAATACACCCGCCTCAACCAAACGCACCAACGTCTGACAGCTCATCAAACTCAATTGGATGTTGTCAACCTTGCATTGTGTCCGTAAAAACTCAATTTCCTTAATACTGTGCTCCGGTACATTCTTTTCACGACTTTCACAAATTTTCTTATAGATTTTCTCCAAACATGAGGATAATTTTACCACAGATGAACTGGGCGTAATCGTTTTGAATTCTTCCATAGCGTTGGCTTCAAAGCAGGGAAAACAAAATAAATACGAAAATATTAAATTAAACAAGTAGAAATTAATGAGATATTATATCAAAAACAATTAATTTTTAAGCGCGTTTCTAATTTTTCATAAATGAAAAATAACAAAAATTCTTTGCTTTGTTTTGCCCCAAAATTTGTGTGTTTGCCAAAATTATCGCGGAATAGTCTTCTCTACGCGGCCTTTATTCACTGCACGCTGGCCAATTTTCGATTGAGTATTTAAACGGCAATGGTAAGGCTTTAAACTCATTTCAAATGCAGTTCTTATTACCAATTTCTCTTCTTACCAACAATCAACAGCGCAAGTCTTTGTTTGCCTCCTTAATATCCTTTTTATTGTTGTTCCTGATCAACTTTACTGAGTGTAAACAAAACAATACCGTCAACATATGATAGACACTTTGGCACATCAACACAGCTGATTTTGACAGTTTACTTTGGGGTGGTGCGACATCTGTTGCAGAATAGCAAAAGTAAAGGGAGGAAAGTGGCATCTAGCGTTAGGCAAAAATAAACAGAATAAAAAGAAGAGCAAAATTTACATTCCACTTTGGATTTTATTCCATTTTCTTGTATGTTCCACTTTTGATATCCGCTTTGAATTTAAAACAAATAATAAATACGATTTTAATCGAATATTCGTTTGCTGTAAACTGATTATCTTCAAATTCAATATTGAATTAATACTTCTGTCTACCAGCAAAACCTGAAAAGTAAGTAAAGTAATTACATGAAAGCTTCAGACTTAGTATACTTCAACTGTTGAGTATCCAAAGCCTTGTGTAAACCATACTTCGAGCAAAGCCGAATAGAATCCTTCAAATGCAATCTTCAGGCAACAGAGTAGTCAAATTGAAAATTAAATGGAAATCAACGGTAACGTTGGAAGTAATGTCTCATGGAAAACCATGGCTATTAACGAACGAAACACGAACATAATCAACATACGGATGTAAGTCTCCAGTATTTTAACTTGTCTTTATTTTATTTTACTTTACGTCAGATTCACCAACAGCGCGTTGAGTGTCGCCAACGCTCAAAAATTAAATATACCGATGATTAGTTTGTAACTCTCATTCCTGATGAACTGTTTTTAGTCCTCGACTTTGAATAGTTATTGTCCTTATTCCTATTTAAGCAATGCAAGTTTACAAAGGATTCTTGCAGATCTAAGTAAGGGTGTTCCTAATAGTAATGACAATAATTGATTTTCTAGCTTAAGTGCTACTCGTTCTTTGCGGATTCTCATATTATATTGTGCAGTACTAGCTATGAATCCGTTTCATTCGTTTATACATCGCGTTCAACACGAGTGGATGTGAAGACAAATAATTAAATTACTTCCGCTTTTACTACTGTAAAAATTAACCTATATATAACAAACAAGAGAAAATACAAAACAAAAATTATGAAAAAAAATTGACAATTTTACGATACAAAAGAGATTAAAAATAACAATAAAGCGCTTTGAGATATTTTTGATATAAAGTTTGGTGTAATTGACTTCAAAAAGCTACAATAAGTAACAAGGAAAACATAAAACTGATTCCCTAGAGAGGGAGCTGGAGAATTAATGTGAAGGAGAGAGGTAGAAGTAAACATTTTCATTTGCAATGCCATAAATTTTGTATCAGAGGTAATTTGTTAATAGCGAAAAAACTCGTAAAAAGGTTAATTTAAAAATCTGCCAAATTGTTGTTGTTGTTGGTAAAAAGAATTTATTTTTCAATTTTTCCGTTTTGCTTTCAAAACAAAAATGAAATCCTTGTTAGGTAGGTATATGTCCACACATTCATACAAATATCCGTTCTGCTTTTACTGCGCAAAGTGCAATCGTCTCTTTCAGGCACATAAATCAGGCATTTTCTTGTAATAATCTTGCCACAATTTCCTCCGCGTCGTGTGCAGAAGACATTTTTTTTTCCAAATTGTTTTCTTTCTTCTTATAAATATTTGCTGTTGTGTTGTTCATTGTTCTTATTGTTATTGTAGTTGTTGGATGAATGGTTGGTTGGTTGGTGGTGACGGTTGTGCAGTTGTATTGCCAGGATACATGGAAGTGTATTATTTTATTAGACTTCATAAATCAACACAATGATTTCGGTTAAAGGATTTTATTATGAAGCATTGTAGCAAAACATACAACAAACAATAACAACAGAAATAAAAAAAAAAAACAATAAAAAACTAGAATCTTCATGTTAAAGTGCCCAAGAAGAAACCATTTCAAATATAGAGCTTATAAACTGGCCTCAACCAAGCGTAAACTCTTTGAAAAGTGAAAAAAAAACACACACATATATAACTAAAATATAAGTATGTATGGTATAGGCTTAGAAAACATGTTATAGAAGTTAAGGTCAAAAATAATATTTTTTGCTTATTTTTATTATGAAGATTGGGTTGGGTACGGAATTTCTAAAAACGGTATACCGAAAAATAAAAAAAAATAAATTCTCAAACCTGAAATCAAAATTTCCAGAATCAAAATCCTCAAAATCTCCAAATCCAAAATTTTGGAGAATATGGTTAGAGTAAATTTAAAGTCGCCGTGATTTCGAGTCCGAGAATTTTTTTAGAACTCAGATTTTGTGTTTGCGATGTTATTTATTAGGGTTTCGTCGCTTTTCCATGAAAATGGTGTTATGATTTCATTGTTTTCGTGTGGCTCATTGCTGCACCTACCGCGACAAAGTAAGACTATAAGTAAAAAAACAGAACACTAATGGGCTTCAATGGCTCTCGTGTAATAAGCTGGATGGATACCATAACAGTGAGTTTTCGAGTGTATACTGAATATTGTGTAAATTTGTAATTTTTTTATTTCCCAATAGCCTCTCATCATTAGAGGTCATCGTCCACGTCTCAGCGGGAAAGATGAGGGACTTATTAAGCTTTATCTTCGTCCGTCTAAAGGGTTTTTCTTTTCCATTGCCTAGTGAGCTCATAGTAGCACCTACAGACTAGAATTATTCGTTTGATCTCAAGGCAAACATTGTTGTTGTTATTATTATTGGATCCAAGATATAACGAAATTGAAGACGACTTTTTATCTATACTTAGTATCTAAATATAAATCTAAATTTATCATATCTTTGACAGTTAGCTTTGAAAAGGTTTATAATATTTTCAGTTTTTTTTTATTTGATTTGATTCGTGTGAGAAAAATCTCTACAACAATAAGACTTATGGGTCCAAGTTTACACGCTCACCGAGAATGTGTTTTGGTTTATGAGATTGCACAAGGCAGTTTAGCCCACAGTGAATAGTTAGAAAAATAACCGCGCATATCCTGATTACGAATATATAGTCTTTCTGGTAAAAGTATTGAGGCTCATTGATATGCGACAAGTGTGAAGCTAGATAAGCTTCTTAGCGTGTTCATTACCACCCAAAATATTGCCTCCATATATGTATGTGCTTTTCATGGATTGGTCATTTCCTTTTGCTGCTTTTTGCTGCTTTGTCTGCCTTCAAGCCTCATCTCTGGAGTCCCGGGTTCAATTCTCGGCCGCCTATGGTATATTATCTTTCTTCCCTTCTTTTTCTCATAATCAACACAATGGTTTGTTGTGTTGATTGGCTTAGAAAAAAAATTATACCGTCTGTGGACAAAAATGAATCTTACCACTTGGCTGAATCGTACTTACAAAGAATATTTGCTTTATGATAAACCGATTTTTTGTTGTTTTGTATTTAAGGATATTTTTATGCTATGAGTTATTGCTTGCTTGTGGTCATTTCTGAATAAAAATATATCAGAGCTCACTCAACCAAATAGTGGATGATCTATGAAAATCATCTCAGGGGGGAAGGGTTAATATGAACAATTTTAGAAATAAGTACATTCCTTCAGCACTAAACCTTATGGATAAAATACAAGTGCATACCAAGAAGTTCTTTCTCAAATTTTAAAGGGATCCCTCTTAAAAATTAAGCAAGAATGATGTTATCTTTCTTGCTAGCATTAAAGTGCTACTCCTAATCCTGGAAAAACGAAATTTCTGTTAGACAAAAGAATTCCAAAAGGACTCATAGACATTTCCCCGCCACTGCACAAAAGACACATGCACCGAGAAACGAAAAAGGAAAATGAAATTGCTGAATACAAAAGAAGAAATACAAAAAAAAAAACGTTGGAAACGTAGTACATATAAATTTAATTTATGTTGAATCTTTTATTTTGTGGTTGTTAAAAGAATATCAAAGGATATTTACTCAACTAGGCAATTGTTAAACTTTTGTTTTTTTTTTGGCTTTTAAACGCAGTTATTCATTTTTATTCGGATTACTTTTTATTTGCATCATATATAAAATTTATGTAGAAGAAATAGAAAATATTTTTCCTCTTTGTTGCCTTCTGTGACTTTGTATTCGGGTCATGCTTGGTTTACTTAGTTTGCTACATTTTCTGGGGTTTATACATATAAAGATTCATGAATGTAGATATGCTCACATACGCTACGAGTATCCCTTTCCTGTTTGACATTAAATTCAAATTGAAACTGTTGCGTTTTTATTTATGAATTAGATTTGTTTGTATATTTTAAGTTATGCATATTTACAAAGGATATAATTTTATTTCTATGGTTTTATCTGACACATATAAATTTTGACTTTTTTTTAATAATAAAAAAAAGTACTAAATGAGTGTTGGTAAATTTGTACATAAAAAGACTTTGTCGTTTGATATTTCATAAGCGATAATAATAAGTTTTGTCTTCTACAGGTAAGAGAAACATGAATACAAAAAAATAATAATAATAATAAAATAACACAGTATAACATAAAACTGCTGGGCAACAGGATAAAACTTGTGGATGTATTTAAACTACTAACCAACCCTAGAAACTCATTATGGATATTCACGGGTTGATGCAACATGCCCTTGCCACGTTGCGCAAAGTGCGGATAGCGGAAGTTTGACACCTTTCTACCTTTCGTAAGAAGAATCCAAAATATTTTCATTATTTTTCAATGAGATCGTAATATTTTGACAGTTAAACTATTTCGCATCTCCAATATCTGCATTGAACGCTAACACCTTAGTGCTTTAAGGGGGTATTCTACCCGAGATGGTCCGAAAAATCGATTTTCTTTTATTCAATATTTTTGATGTAAACAACGAATTTTATGAGAAAGATAAGGGGGCAATGTATGGTCCTGGAATCGCTGATTAACCGTAAGTTACATAATTTGTAAATACGATTTTTGTAAATCTTTAAACTCGTTTTTCTCGAAACCATTTTTTTCGGGACGGTGGACACTATTCACAAAAAACCACTTGTCCAATTGACTTGAAATTTTACAAGGCTACTAAGCAAATGTATAGGTATGGGCTTATCTAGGATTATGGCGAAAGCATTTGTTTAACTAATGTTTTTAATGCAAAATATAAACAAAAGCAGGGCAAAAAATCGTCATTTTTTCAAATGAAGAAAATTTTTTTTTTCTTATTCCCTAGATGAGACGATAGCAGGAAGTCTCAAGATTACATAATGGGTTACATTTTGTGTTTCAGAATATTTAAACCGGAGATATCATGTCCACCATGGAGCAACTATTTTCGGGAGGCTCAATTTCGAGGCGTCGAATGAACCATTATTAACAAAGATATTTTTAACATTACAAACGAAAATTATTGTTCAAAACCTGTAGAAAAACTTGCAAACCTCGAATAAAAATATTGAAAAGCTTTTCATTTACAACTATTTGAAAACATCGATATTTCGCACCATCTCGGGTAGAATACCCCCTTAAGTCGCACTTTCGCATCAACGCGTGAATACCCATATTATAGTGAAACGTGCTTTGAAACGAAACTAAAAACTGAATTAAAAATAAACTTAAGAATGCGCAATGAACTAGGCTTATTCGGTACAGCCTTGTAATTGTTTTTTGTTTTTGCAATTCGTGCTATTTTAAAGCACGATCGGTCGAGTCTTTTTTATCAAGCATGTTTTGGGATTTTTGAAGCTTTTTCCTTGAAGTTTAATAATTAACTATTGAAATACATTGTTTGTCAGGCAGACTTTAAATATTCGCTGTCATTCATATATTCACCCGGTAAAATTAAAAAAATTAAAATTTATTCCAACAACATTAGTAGATGTAGAAAGATCTTTTTCCACGTGAAAAAGCTTTTTCTCCGAAAACGCAGGAACTTTATATGTGTAATTTATGCATTGACAAATTATTATTTGAAGGAAGAACGACTCGAAAGTCAGGCATTGCGACCTATAAGATATATTGTAACAAAGATCCAAGTTATGACGGAAAAAAAGGAAGAGAGAAAGAAAGATAGATAAGGAACATACCCAAGCCGAGAATCGAACTCGGGTCTCCAGAGATAACCATTGCCACTAGACCACAGTGGCGATGGTTGGACCTACAGATTAACGCCGATTTCGAACGGCTGTGTCGCAATTTTTTATCAGATCGGTGGTTTTGCCATTATCAACTAAGGTGTGTACTTATACACTTTTTCATTCACTTTCTCATTCACTTCATATCCATAGTGAATATAAGAAGTTTATGAGAATTAACCACCAGACCAAGACGGGAATCAAACTCGCAAACTTCTGGGTGAAAGTCTAGTGCACTATCTACTAGACTATCGAAGTCGTCTATGAATTGGGAAAAGATAAGACTCAATAAAACACAAAATACATGTATGCTGTCCTTTTAACCCGGCAGAGGTGTGGTGGTATATGACATATATTTTCTGATGTAATCCTTTTTTAATTTCATTATATTTTGTATTTTGTTTCTTTTACCCTTTGCACTCAAAATAATTTTATGTTATTTTATTGAAAAATTAATAAACAATTAAAGCCCATATATATATATATATATATATATATATATATATAATTTATAAAAACAAATTTCTACATTTCTTTTGTATTATGCATTGGCGGTCATGAAAACCATATCCCTTGCGACTCTGCTGCTATTTAGGTAAAATTCCCTAACTTTGGTCAAATTTTCCTTCCTTTGTTTTTTGACGCGACTTTTTTTTTTTTTTTTGCGAAAAAAAGAATTTTTGAAGGAGTGCCAAAAACAGTTGAAATTTTTGTCAAAGAATCTGATAAGATCGAATACCTGCAAAAATCTGATGCTTACATTCGTCTGCTGATAGACCGATCTAGAAAAAGGCTTGAAAGGACAAAAGCATCAAGAAGACTATGGAAGACAAATACTAGAGTAAATATCATAACCCGAATAAGCTTAAGGATCGATTGAAAGTATAGTCACAAAAAAGACTGCTGAAGAGCTATTACAACGTAATATGTATAATATAGGTGCCGAGACCTTACGCAGAAGGCAACGAGTGTTCGGTCTTTATAGGAGACGATCAACCAAAAAACTTTTATTGAGGAAATGGATTGAAACAAATCTCCTAGCATGTATTAAAAACTATAGCGTAATGGGACTGTGAAAGACTGGAGAAAAGTTATATGATCGGAAAATTCAAACTCATAGATGAGTACTCAAAAGCTAGAGTTTTATATTTTCGTATTTAAATAAATGGAATTATTAAAAGTTAACAGACCTGAGTATTTATGAGAGAAATAGCTTGAGAGACCTAAGTTTTTATTGAGTATCCATTTAAGAGAAACGCTTTAATTTGAATTCTGTTATATTTAAAAAAAGTTTTTTTTTTTTTGAAGTCAAAGCAATGCAATCTTTTTTTGAAATCATGGGAGTGCAATTCTTATGACTTCAAAATCATGACTGCTTTGAAGTCGCTTAAAGTCACTTGGAGTCACTTGGAGTCAATTGGGATTTGAAGTTGTTAACACATTTAATCAAAACTAATTTTCTAAGCAATGCCTCAATAACTTATTGGACTAGTGCAAGATCATTTTCAGCAGATCGTGAATACCCCTAGTGAAATATTGTATTCCCTTGACGACTTTAAAAAAGGCTTTTTTAAATTTTTAACTGCATTTTTTATTCTGGAGGTAAATACATTTTTTAATAACTGCAATCAAAAGAAATTCAATTAGAAATTGATTGCATTCTTTTACAGCTCTGGCCACGACCAACAATCACAAATGTAGAAAGCGAAAAAGCTGCTACACGTACAGAAATCAGATAATATCTTTAGGTCTTAAAGTGCTCTTGAATTTGTTTTCACTCTCTAAGTATTATAATTATCTTTCCCTAAGCTGTGCATAAATTTTATACAATATCTTTCTTAATAGTAAAAGTTTTAAAAATTTATATTAAAACTCATACATATTTCTATTTCAACTGCTTACTGCATATAATATTCCGCATGAGGTAATTACAACTTAACATAATTGCATATTCATAAACTTTATAAATTCAAGTTTTATAAAAATATATTTCACTTGATATACTACCAAAAATAAATTTTATAAAGTTTTCTTTATATGCCACCACCATTCATGTTTTTGCAATGAAAATGAAATATTCATCATTACTTATTCATAAACATGTCTACATTTGTATAATAATGATTACACCTTAAACTTTCATTAGATCCAACCAACCAACAGCGTACTGCACTACCACCTTCGCCTACCTACCATCTCGGTATACTAGTTACTTAACATGGTATGATAATTTCCTACTTACACCGGGAAATCAACAGGATATCAAGTTACGCAAAACTTCCGGGGTAAAAGTAAAAGAAGAAACAGAGGAGAAAAAAATGGCGCATATCTGCAAATAATTTTAAATTAATATACGTAAGTAAAGAAAATATTTTCATGATGAAGTTTTTCCTGTGTATTTTTTAGCATAGAAAAAAAATCTAACAATAAAAAAAATTGAGCAGAACAGAATGAACAAAAAAAAAAAGAAGAAAAACTAACCAAATCTTGTAGTTGAATTTGGATTTGAATTTATATATATAAATATATGTATAGGTGGATTTTTACCTTCTTCATAAAGAAATATACCCCACCGTGGTAGCATGTATTCGCTTTTAGGCACCATAAACAGGATAAGAAATGTTTTCAATCTGATATTGTATAATACAAATTATCAATTTTGTTTACTTTTCATTTGTAAACTGTGAACTAAAAACAAAAAGAAATCTGAAGAGAATTCCGTCGATTTATGGGGTAATTTTATTAAATGTGAAGTTTATGCATTAAACTTTAGGCAATTTTTCATGACATTACAGAATTTACTTTATTTCACATAAAGTAAATTTCCAAATAACTAATTAAGTATATAACAAAAATATATTATAGATATAGGATATAAAAAAATTCTTGAAATAAATGATGTGTAATCAGCTTCTGAAAAATGCTGAGCAGAATAAACCGCTTCTAAAAGCATATCTGATTGCCTCATTAGAGTTGCAAATTCAATGTAACACCTATCAGCTTATTTTTTAAATACAACGTTTACACCCACTTACTCTACCATACATCACAATCATACATTTCTCCCATTGACATGTAACGGCATGAATATTCATAGTATGCAAAACTTTAAAAGAATATTTAATTCTGCAAAAAATGCCACTAACTGGTCGGTCGGTTGGTTTGAAGCTTTCCTTTTGCTATTTAAATAACTTCTTGCATTTGGTTTTAATGGTTACTTATACAATATGCATATAATTTTTGGAAAAACTAACTTTATTTGATTTAATTAAATACACAAAAATGTTATTTAATTTTGGTTTTGTTTTAGGTATGTATTTAGTATAAATTTTAAGGTCTTATTTACATTTGAAATGTTTTATAACTTTTTACTTAGAATAAAGCAAATGTTAAGAGTGGGTGACTACCTACGAGTACCTAAGTACTTGCTTGCATTTGTTATTGGTTATTGGCTTTAGCATATTGGAATTATAATAAAGGTAACATAATTAGTCATAAGACAGACATAACTTTCATGTAAAATCACCTTTTTATGCTTAAGGGAATTTGTTAATTGTAAATTTGATAAGCCCAATCTAAAAAAAGGTAAAGGTTAGGTGAGGTTTGGAAGGCGTGTGCAAATATATATATTCACTTGAAAACTTTTCGTCAGCGGTCCAGGAAATGTCTCAATTGAATCATTCGGTTTTCCGGATGAAGGTAAGGATATCCGATAGTTCCACTTTCGTTATTTCTATTAGATTATTGAAAAATCGCGATCCCAAGCATTGAAGTCTACTCATCTGCAGCGTTGGACATTGGCATAGAAAGTAAAGAATCGATTCTGTCTCTTCTTCATCATGACAGCTGCTGCACACTCGGCTCGTCGGAATACGTCACCGTTGGAGCATTGGTACAACAGCACAATGTCCAGTTATGACTCCTGTCAGCAGACGTACAGATTTGTTGTGCCCTATTCTCTTAAATAGTTTACGTATCGGAGATTCAATAGAGGTATCCGCCTAGTTTATGCTACTTCGTTCAATATTGCTATGTCCAGGAACCCAGCAGAGAGTGAGCTTGTGGTGCTTAATGACAAGCAGAGGAGCACGGCATTTCTTTATAAACTCTGATTTAACTATTTTGGATTATATTGCCTTCATTGCAGATTGACTCCGAATCGCACTGTCTTATAGAAGTCGAGCTGCTTTCTCAATAGCAAAAGTCTCTGCCTGAAAAATGCTGCAACTGCCAGGAAGACGATACGACCGCCTTAGCTGCAGGTATTCGGATTAGAGAGCTCCAGTCCAATTCTCCATCTTGGAGCCATCGGTAATGATGGCAATACCAGCAATACCTGTTACCGAACCCAACTCCCAGTCTTTCCTGGTTGGATATAGAGTTGAGATTCTAGTAATAAAATCTAAATTTGAAGTCATATAATCCGTGGCCACATCTAAGTCATCCAATTTTGACTTTTCCACTTTATCTCACTCTAAATTGTAGAGAATTCATAGTTTGCTGATCTCCACACTTTTAGTCTGAGAGCTCTTTTTGCGGCACAGCCTTGAAGAAACACCCGTAGCGGTAAAAGATGAAATATCATAATCATATCTTCCTGAGGTGCACTACTTACAGTTTCTGAGATCCCTAGGCTGACAAGTCTCTGTACTTTTCCTATGCGTGCTTGGTTGCTCTTCTTACCCAACGCCTTCCACCAGACGAGGGACCCAAAGGTGATGATTGGTCGAATGATTGTGCTGTATATCCCATAAATAACGTACGGTGGAAATCCTTTTCCAAAGGTCCTTTTACAGATGTAGATTCAGTGTCACTCCGTTGAGCTTTTTTGCGATGAACTTCATCAGGTCGAGAGAGGCTGAACTGGAGTGGAGCAAATTAATTTGCACCACTTCCAGCTTCTTCCCTTTTAGTTTGTGACCCCTCTGGAACACGAACCTTTAGGGTGCCTAACCTGAATCTGATACTGCCCTCGCAGCTCCTTAGTTTTGGTTTGTCACGTCTGGTCTACTGTAATGAGTGTATCACCACTCATTCCATTTTGCAGGGGGACACGGGGACAACCTGCCCCTTCGATGTACCAAGTGTCTGGTTTTGACATCCAATAAGTTTCAGTATGGATTCCTGATCTGGAACCGGAGGAGGAATCCACCGAACCGGAATCTGAGAGTGAGGAACTACTTTCAAACGGACTCCCTGCCAGAGTTCATCAAGGCTGCTGATTGTAGGCGTTAAGAAATCTAGGGATTTCTTGTTGCTACAACCAACAACCTTAACACCCTTCAACCAGCCAACCTCGTCAAAACCAGCTCCTCACTGTCAGCCCTGGGCATCGCCTGCATCAGTTTAGCTGTCATGTAGACTTATGATGGTTTAAGCTGATTGTGGTCAATCCGTGACTTGCGGTGTGAATACAAGGTTGTCCCCAATTGGAGCGTACTCTCTCCACTGCTGTGGTGTCTGCTGATTGACTCTCTGCATGTTTCCCTAAATGAGTCGAGTATCTACACACAGACCTATGCCGATGATGTTGCCTGCTTAATCACGGGCCAATTGGTAGGAAGTCCCAAACTGCTCTGAATATGATTGACTCTTGGTGTTGCTCAAATGGGCTATGGGTTAACTCTCTTAAAACTGTTATTATCCTTTTCACTAGGAAAAGTATAATCGAAGGTCTTATTTTACCAGTACTCAGAGGAATCACTATTCAGCTATCCCATGAAGTGAAATATCTAGGAGTCATTCTAGATACCAAACTTTGATGGCGTTCTCATGTTGAGCATGCACTGGCAGCTTTTTGTCAATGTAAGACTATTTTTGGCAAAATATAGGGTCTATCACCTTATAAAGTCTTATGGCTTTAAAGATATATGATTGGACCCATCATCACCTACGCACCCATAGTCTGGAGGAGCAGATTTAATGTTGACAGCGTTAGGAAAGCTTTTGTCAGACTTTAAAGGATTGTGGCCATTTGTTGTACCGGAGCTTTTCCGACAGCACCTGGCCCATACTTGGATGATTCCCTTAACTCACCACCCCTTGATATTTTTGCTAAAAGAGAGGCTTTTAGAGCCATCTGTAGGCTTAAACGCAATGGGTATTGGTAAGGCACTTGGGATATTGTTGACATTGTTGAAGATACTGATTTGGATCTAACAGTTCTATCAATTTAATTCGCTTTTCCATGAATTTTTTGATTTTTGTCCAAGAAAGGAGCACTGTGCACTAGTGAAAATTCATTAAAACTTTGCTGGAATTTAATAAAAAACATAGCAAAGGGCGATAAAAATGTCATAATTTCTACCGAATCTTTTACATATACAAAATACCTTTCTGCTTTTTATTCGCAACTGGTGTTTTTCGTTCGATTTTGTTCCACAGTATTACCGACTTCAAAGCGTGTGGTAAAGTGAAATTTGTTTTATGAAAAATTAAGTATTTCGAAACTTATGAGAGCAAAAGGATTCAATCTGAAATGCTAGTGGATTGCTTTGAAATTTCAAAGAAATTAAATTTTTTTTTTATGAGACTATGAAAATTAAATCTAGAGGTTAATTTTCAAAGTCATGACTTAAGTTCATGTCAATTTCGTTATTTGAAGTTATATATAAACAGGCTTAATGAACAAATGTAGTCATCACAACAACAATGTATATAGAGACGGGCAAATCAGACGGCCGTTTCGGAATCCGCCACAATTCCTCATCAGTGATCTTAGTGATAGTTTTTAACCTTTCAATATCCTATATAAGCTACTAATATTTGAAATCATAACCCAGAATTACGGATTTGATTCCAAATATCTTCACTGAATAGAGATATTGAAAGAATAAATAAATAAATAAATAAATTCAAACCGAACAACAGTTCAGTGGTATTCACAGTTCCAATGTTGAAATGAAATGCACACGTTTACAATGCTACGTTGAAATGCTTAATTAACTACCTACATAAAAGGAATATTTATCACTACAGTTCTCGAGACATTCGAGCAAATGTTTTTCGCTTTAAAATTTCTGTTGGCAAAAAATAAGAAGAAAATGTGTAAAAGCTGATAGCTTTTTGTGGCTTTAACATTGTTACCGCTAAAACAAAATTGTTGCTTTCAACACAGAATAACAAGATTTTCCTATAGAAATACACAGACGCACACACACACACACACCAAAAGTCACACTCTTTTCACATGGTTACGATTTAAGTTTTGTATTTGTTTTATTTTATATATTTTTTTTTTTATAAATAAAAAATACAATCTGTATACGTGCGCGTATAATCCAAAGGATTCGCTTGCACTCTCTTTCTGTTTTACCCTTGAAAGAAATCGTACATAGTAAAAGCGATGATGTAGCATAAATGGGGAGAAAAACATTGTATCTACATTGTACACAAAACATGTAAGGCGTGTACTATTAGAGGTTTACAGTTGTTGTTGTAGCTTTTGTCATCGGCTATTGTACCACAGAGGGAAGATATGTACACTGAGGTATTATAGTCGTAGTTTTGCTTAGTTTGTTTTGTTTGTCTTGCAATCAGATGATGAACTCGTAATAGTTTTATAAATAGAAAGTAATAAAAAGCAGCTATATGCATATGTACAAAGAAGACCGCTATTAAATTTGAAATGCATGAAAATTGTATTTAAAATAAGAATGTACAACATTTGGCTTATTCTCCCCACACATCCACACAACAGATTTTACTAACTGATATTCAAATTTTATTGCGAATGCAAATAAAACTACTAGGGATTGTGTAGGTGGTATGTGTGTATATATGCGTGTGAAGCAGAAATGCATAGACTAAACATGTGTTATGGCATAAGCTTAAATCGTATGTTGTTGGTTGTGTTGGAATATCTGTCTGAATGCCTATGGCGAAAATCCTGATTTCCTTTATTGTGTATGAGTAAGGTTCAAGCACTCAAAGAAAAAATGTTTGTTAAATCAAAAGAAATAAAAGCCAGGGGTCGAATCGTCTGATCCGTGAACGTACAACTCGTCACGTAAAAGCGAGTATTTTGCATGTATTTTTGAGAACATTACGTGACGAGTACTACGTTCACGGATCAGACGATTCGGCCCCAGTATTTTACGTAACGTTTTCGATATCGAAAAACTCGCATTTCGAAAATGCAAGCCATGCCATAATTGTGCGATTTTGCAGCACTGAACGAAATTAACTTCAGTTCTACTTGAAAAATTTGTTTACCAAAGAGGAAGAGAGAAAGTTCAAAAGGCTTCTCAATTTCCACTTACTGATATTGGGTCTCTCATTTGTTTTAATTATAGCAGTAGGTAGGTAAGTAGAGTGGCTAGAGCGCGGTTTTGATACCATAACCTCATTTGTTAATGGGTGCTTGCTCTTTGTTGTCTAGAGCCAGTTCGTGAGGTTAAGAAATTGGAGGAGTTTTCCAATTTAGGTTTTGGAGATCTTGGTTATGTTGTCTAGAAAAGGTTAGTGGAGTGATTTTAGTCTGGTCCTCGCAAGAGCCGGGCAATGACAGAGAAAGTCGGTTTGAGTTTCTCTTTCTTCAAGGTTATTGTAGCTTCTGCAGTGCATCTTGTGTGAGATGCGGAGTCTGACCGCATGATCCCCTATTGCCCTATGTCCCGTCAGTACTGCAGTCAGTCTGGCTACATCAGATCGAGTGTGTCAAAGAAGGTCCCTGGCAGTGCTGTCGCTGTCACTTCAATTGAACTTTTTTACATCACTTTCAAGCCTGACACTTCGACACTTCCTCTTTCACAAAACCACAGCGGTTTTCCAGTTTCAATGAAAACCTAAAATCGATCAAAAAAAATCTAAGTATGCTCATCTCTGTAATATACTACGACTGTAGCCAGATTGGTGTGTTTGAATTTATATTCCATATAAAAAGTAAAAAGATATCTTTAGTACATTTTGAGACCTTTTGTGGTTATTTAAATACCTATGTAGCAACACTGATGACGGACTGTCGTATAATTTATTAGAATTTGGCAGAAAATGAAGAGGTAGATGATTTTGAAGGAGAGTGGAGAATTTCATTTCCAAATGATTTTATTCAAAAAGGCAACAGTTTCGAAGAATTTTGCCATTTTGTTTTTGTCGTTAAAACAAATTATGTATCCTCATTCAAAAAGTTTTGTCGGAGTCTTATTGTGTCTGCCACACAATAGCTCTCCACCAAAAGTTTTTTTTTTCACAAACTAAGCACAAAACCAGATAAATTTTGAAAATATGTCATTTTCTTATTCGATTTTTTAAGAATTTCACATCTCAAAAAAATTTCAAAACGACAGCTCTGGTCCCTGGTTCTGCTATGGTTGAATTTTGGCCATGTTTTCTTGGTTGCATCGCTTGTGGAAAGGCTTTTCCTTCTGCTATCTGCGAGAGTAAGGAAGTAAGAGAGTATATCAGCCTTGATTTTATTCAGGGGGATTTCTACAGATTACGCCTGAGTTAAATCCAGAGCTGATCCTCGCCTCACTAATTCATCGGCCTATTCAATGCTTTCGAGGTTCCTGTAACCAAGAACCCAAATAAGACCAATGTCCAGCGTATGACTTATGGTGGCGAGTAACTCCTTGCAGTGGCTAACCCAAGTAGAAGATATTATGTCTGAGCCTAGAAGCTTAATTGGCGCTGTCTGTAAAGAAAACTACTTTAGCCATCCTTTAAATTTTGGTCAGTGCTTTGCAGGCTTCACTGATCTTCAGAGGTTCGGCGGGGAAACACTGGCTTCATTCGGGAGTCTAATAGATTCAGCAATATTGAGGAGTTCGGGAATCTACCCGCACCGACCCCGCAGTTCATCTTTGACCCGTCGGTGTAGAGTTCTTTCTTAAGACCAGGTGTCACGCGTTTTCTTCTCCTTTCTACTCTTGTTGGAAACAAGGTGTCAAAGCCCTTCATTAAGTTTAATTTGGCTATCTACATGATCAGTATTATGCCCGTTTGTATATTCGGTTCTTGTGATAGAATTCTGCTGTGCCCGTAGTTTTTCTATTTCTCTGAGTCTGACCGCGCTAGTATACTACTTACTAGACTATAGAGGTCGTCGACATACCACCTTGATCAAAAAGTTACCGGAATAACCACCGTGTGGCGCTCCCATCGTTCCGATTTGAGTTCTGTTGTTGATATTCCCTCTCAGCCTAGAGTACATCTATCTCTGTGTTGGTGATTTTTTACAATTTTATTAAATTATAGTGTATTAAGTTTTACGTAAAAAACGGATTTAATGGTGCGCGAACATTGGAAATGTTGGAAAAGTGTTTCGGCAACGATTCTCTAAAGAAAACGGTCGTTTACCAGTGGCACGAGTGGTTCAAAAGTGGTCGTGAGTCAATCGAAGATGATGAACGCAGTGGCAGATCATCGACATCGAAAACCGATGAAAACGTTGATAAAGTAAAATAAATTTTGGTCAATAACCGCAAATTAACCATCAGAGAGTATTATTTGGGCGTTATGAGGCGTTTGCGTGAAGCAATTAGCCGAAAGATACCAGAATTGTGGACAGAAAACTCATGGATTTTGCACCATGACAACGCACTGTCGCACAGTGCCATCATTATTCGTAATTTTTTTACGAAAAATGCAACAAAAACCAACCAACAGCCACCGAATTCACCTGATTTGACTTCCTGTGACTTCTTTCTGTTCAATTGAGCTAAAAAACCATTACGGGGAACGCGTTTCAGCAGCCAAGAGGAAGTAATGGAAAGCACTGATGGACATACCGAAAACCGAATATAAAAAGTGTTTCGGGATGGGATCAAGCGCTGGCATAAGTGTGTTGCAGTCGATGGGGATTACTTTGAAGGGGGCAATATAGATTTAGATGAATAAACTTGTATTTTTAATTTTCTGAAAAAATTCCGGGAACTTTTTGATCAAAGTGGTATGTCGTAGCAACTACTTGGACTGGTGCTCTAGTGAAAGTTCGGGTATTTCAATCAAATGTGAATGCCACTGAATTATAATCCGAATATTCTGGCCTAACACAATATTCAATGAGCTATTGCTCCGTAAAACAAGTAAGTAAGGAGCTTCTAGAAGTCCGGATAAGCAGACGGTAGTGGAATTGTATAAGCCACGCTATCCGTAAATATAACGGTAATATTGCGTTATAGAGTGGAGCCTTGGCGGTGTAAGAGGCACGCTTTCTGGCAAACACTGGTCGGGCTACATGCAATAGCTAGAAGGCGCTAAAAGGAAATTATGAAAAAGCACAACAGGTTTAAAAAAATCTTGTTATTTAAATAGTTGCCTTTTGAAAGCTATTACTCTGTTCAAATGAGGAATATTTTTTGAACAGAGTAAAAGCTTTCAAAAGATAACTATTTAAATAACAAGATTTTTTTATGAAAAAAAATCGTAAGATTTTTATATAAATATTTTTTGCTTGCATTTATATAATTGCACTTTTTTTTACTGTCATTTACTGTTGTGTGTAGGTATGTGATTTTAAGTGTGAGAGTGTGTAAGTTTTTACTTGTAGATTATTTCAACATAGCACTGCACTATTTTGCTTCAAGCTGCAAATCTTTTATTTTGATTTTTTATAGCTCTGCAGCATGTTGTTGGTTTTTGTACATACATTCATACTTATACTTTGTTTTTTCTGAATATCCCTTATTTTTTCGCTAGCTTTTATAGTTAAAAAAGTTAATTGAGTTTTTATGTAGTTGAAGTTAAAATAAAAAATGTATAAGAGAAATATTTACATGTAAAGTAGTTGAAAATGTATGGTTTAAAATGCATTGTTCTCGAAAAATTATAAATGATTTTCTTTTTGCATTTTTATTTTGGTTTTTATAAAAAGTATTATATTTGTTTTGCTATTTTTTTGTACGCTTGAAGCCTAAAGCATTTAAGCCACGTAGTAGGATATGGTCACACATGAGGGAAATGAAAAATGCAAAAGTTCACTTGATGTATAAAGTTTATTTAGTAGCTATATTTTTTGTTCGCTTTATATAAATATTTATTTGTAGTTTTTATTTTAAAGTTTACACACATAAGTACTGTATTACAATTTATTCATTCATACCAATAGTGTAATGAAAACGCATTTACTTATGTAGAGTTTAATTTAATATCTACAAATGTAAACTACAAACATTTTCTTATACATACTCGTGTGTGTATATGAAAAATTATTAGAGGTACATACTACGTAATGAGAAATTAATTGGTATTGTTGCTTTGAATAGAATATTTACTTGTGCATTTATGGCATTACTATGTTTCCAACTATAATAATATTCAAATCCTTTAGTTCAATATTAATTTGCATATATTCTACTTACCACACCTATTTAACACAATATTCAGTAATTGAAAATGCATTTAAAGTGAATTGTATACATTCATACATATTTAGAATGTACATGCAAATGCTCACACATTACCCAACGGGGAAAAGAAGAACTCTGGTTCCCTTAAGTTGCGCTTACAAGACAACAAAGGGGGCTGCATCTCGTTACTTAAATTATGTTTTTAGTTTTATGCTGGCTGAGTGCTTCTAAGTTAAAACTAGAGGAATCTCAAAATTTCAATTTACCACACACCTGCTGTAACCAGATTTATTTAAAAACGTCAGTAATGTATAAAAAGTAATGTATAAAAGATAAATGACCACTGTATCCTATATATATTTGGTAACTATAACAAGAGTAGATACGCATTCTGCATTGGTCTCAACAAAAACAGTTTGCGTATATTAGCTGGTATTCTGACTGAGCTTTGCGGGCTCAGAGAACACCTTTGCAAAATAGGAGTTGAGGAAAGCTCAATATGTAAGTTTTGTAATGAGGAAGATGAATCATCAAAACATATTTTAGCCCAGTGTGGAGCACTGATCCACAAAAGAATGAAATGTCTGGGTATGTACCAAGTGCTCAGTACAGAACTAGCACCCATAGATCCGAGCGGAATACTCAAATTCTTGAAGGAGACTGGACTGGCAGATCAGACTAGATAGAGAAGAGGGATGTACAATAGATCTTATAGATCTCTAATACAATAGACAATCATATATATATTTTACAATAATACAGCTTTCATTTAATAGTACAATTTTTCAGTTATAAATTAATGACTTTAGCTTTAATAAGGACTTTTCTTTAATGCTTTGTTTTCACAAATTTTGTGAAATTTGTTTTTTGAACCAAAAATAACTGTGACTATACGACCGTTGTTATTTTCCCATTCGTATTTGTACGTATCGATAAAGAAAACCTTTATCAGCATAATCAGCTGTTTGTTTTAAACGACGAATCTAAAATGGCAGCACAAATAGCCACTGAAATGGTTGGTCATTCCAGTGACCAGTGCGCATTTAATGGTTAAAACTGTGGAAATAGAATTTACAAACTGTAAAAAAAAATCGTCTTTTTGGATTCAATGATCAAGATTCTACTAAGAATGATATATTTGGCCAATGTGGTTCATACCATAATGAGCAATAGTCTCAGGTCAAGTTCATGCGGATCCGGAGAGCCATACATATCACATTAGACTCGACCGTAGGATTTACCTATGCCCTGCTGCTCTGACATGATTAAAACTAATGTTAGTTTAATAAAAATACTGTTTAACACTTTATTTATGCTCCTTTAATTGTTGTGCCATTGGGTATTGCGATTATTGTGTACAAAGTCTTAAAGCCACTTTGCAATTTGATATGCTATTACTGCGTATAAGTATGTATTTGTGGTATGCACAATATACGAATACGGAATTTGATCGTTATCGCAAACGGCATTATGGTCGTTGTATCTATAATGATTTGTTATTGTAAACAATTGTTTACGTTATTGCCAAGTAGCAAAGTAAAGCATTTACAATGATTTGCTATTGTAAATAATTGCATAGCTTTGTTATAATATTTTCTTTGTATTTGTACCAACATATAGATATGAAACATATTTGAATGTATTTGCATATACATGAAGAATATCGGATAGATTTTCATCATTTTCTAGAACTAGAACCAATCTTATTTTTCAATTTATCTTATCTCTTGTCATCATTTGCCATAATGCTGATTTTCGATACCAAATTTTGTCTTGATGGGATTGTGTAATTGGTTCAAACACTGAAATATTGTAAAATTCATTTCCAGAATTTTTAATGTATTCTTGGTCATTTCTGCTTTTGTTTTCTCTGCTCTTTTTTTTTTTCTTAAATTTTTTTGTATTCATTTTATGCAATCATTTACGCTCATAAACTCTTATGTAGTTACATGAAATTGAAAAATGGAAAAATTCCTTATTACTTGCCTATACAAACATTGAAATGATGAATTTCACTTACTGTACCAAGTCATCAGTATTTTTTGGATCACTTTTTCAAACATATGTTTATGGTTGAGTTTCAATTATGCTCACAGCCTAAAATAATAATTTTCCAATACAAAATAAGTTCAAAAAATGTATATGTATATAAAGGTAGGCAAGTAGGTGGCTGGATGCCTGGGTGCTTGAGCAACCACTCGAATGGGTAGTAGTAAGCACTTTTGCGTAAATTTGCTAAAACTAAACTTTACTATATAACCTCAAAATTTAAAATCTCCATTAGGTGAAATGAAAATATTTACACATGTGCGTGTATTTTTCTATAGAGTGGTATTATAGTAGCTATACTTTTTAGATAGATAGGTACATGCATACATATGTATGCCTGCATATAAGTGTATGTGAATATATATACATATATCACCACAAGAACTCGTTAATGGTGTGAAATTTTCGAGCCTAAATAAATATTTTGTTTGTGTGCAACTCTTAACGTTAAATTGGAATCCTTTATGTGGTGAGCCAACATCATTTTCGTAAATAACATACTAGAAAGCACAATATCAAGCGAACGAACAAGCAAACAAGCGAACAAGCAAGTACGAACGCTCGCTTTCATCCTTATTTACCAATTTAAACTTTTGCAAAATTTGTGCATACACATGTGTATACATATATATCTATACTGCGTAACGACTATGTGTATGTATTAATGTGTGTGGGTGGAAAAGTTTAGGTCTATAATTTTGTCCATTACCGCAATGTACTGGCAACAAATGGGTATCGTAGCCGCAAAAACAAAATTTTACATAGTCTCCTTTAAATGTATGCGCACATATACACACATACACAGATTCCCATACTGTCAAATAACCAGCAGCTTGTACGTATATGTGTTTGTATACGTATGTGGAATGTTTCAATTAATTCTTCAAGATTAATAGTTAGGACACAATTTTCATAGTTTGAGTAATGAAAAACAAACTCAAGCTCTTATACACACACACGTACACTCATGCATGCTACTACAAGTTTCTAAGTAGGCGCCCTTTTTTTAATTTTGTGCAATCTCGAAAACTTTGTTGCCTTTTGAACTTTTTGATTCCTTTTTTTTACTTAACGTTTATGCTGAAATTTGTTAAGTACTTTTTATTTTGCTGGGTTAAGAACATTTTAGAAATACATATATGCTAGTTAGTTTTTCTTGTAAGTTTGTGTGTGTATAATGTGAAGTATTTATAGTTTGCACAGTTTTTAAGTAATAACAAAAACTTTTTTACAAAAGCACTTAAGAGGGTAGCAATGCGGTCAAGTCAAATTACTTTTGAATTAATTTTGCAGTTTTTATGAGTTTTCATTTTGAAATTGGTCAGAATTGACATTTTCGGAAACCAAATGAACTGTATTCGAGAGACTTTCGTTACCTACTTTCTAGGGAGTGAAACCTTTGTTGATTATAGTCCTTGTTGGCTGACCACTGTTTCAGTAAATCCTACTCATTTCTTATGACCAACACTCAACTCCTTCAAATCTGCCGGGCCAAATGGAATCATTCCCGTGGATATTCAAAATGGGATTGAATGCGTTACTCCTTGGCTATTACAAATTTATAATATTTACCTAAATTTATCGTACATTGCCAAAAACTGGAGAAATGCTCGTGTAGTCTTTATACTTAAGCGGGGAAAGCGTCTCATACCGAACTCAAGAACATAAAAATTTTGAAAGAGTTCTTGATACTCATATACCAGAAGTTCTTTTAATTCTACTTTTATATCCAGATCGCAACAGGGAAGTATGTGTAAACAGCGCTTCACGTGCTCATTGAGAAATTGCTCTCTAATAAGAAGTATACGTTTGCAGGGTTTCTCGGTATCGAGGGGCCATTCAACAACGTCTGCCCGGACACGGTCGTTAATATTTTATTAAATCTTATCCTTGGTTTTAATCTGGTTAGATTTATAGGACACTACTTAAAACACATATCATCGGCTTCTCTACAGGAAATGTTAACGTCAAAAAGATTTTAAAAGAGCCACACCATAAGGTTAAATCACTTACTTAGTATTCTATCCCACTGAAGTTATGCCCTTCACTGAGGAGAACAAAATACATAAAACTGCCCTACCCAAAAATAATGGTACCTCGTTAAATATCTGGGACTAATCTTTGATTCGAAACTTCAAGGAAAAGCTAACATAGCAGAAAGACTGTGAAAAGCCTCTTTCGCTCTTTACCTTTATAAGAGAGCCTTTAAAGTAAGATGAGGACTCAGCACATCAGTGATTGAACCGAATTTTCTTAATGGCTCCGTCTCCTGGTACTGCAAAGGTGGTTAACATGAAACTAGTGGATGAGGTCAAAAGAACTGAACCATCATATTGATTACTTGGGTTTCCGTACTGCCTCTATGAAAGTTCTCTTTGGAATATGTCACGGAATGACGACTACACTTCTGGCTAAGCAACATGCTGAGCCCTCTGCTGCCAGACTCAGTGCCATATCTTACTGAAGTTGGACGGACCTGGGGCCTAAGATTCTAATTCAAGATATGACTGTGCGGACAATCATGGATGACATTAGCTCTACTCTGCACCAGGGGATAAAATCTGTTGCAGAAATTTCTCTAGCACGTTTGGTCTCAAAATCTCTTTCCATCTGCCTGACCTATGCAGCATTTTTTCGGAAGTGTTGTTCTTCTCAAGTCTTTCAAATTTACCAGCAAGCAAAACTTCCTTGTGAAAGCAAGAAGATCCTGGGTAGTAGAGTGTGCTTGTAGTATTACCAGATTAACCTGGGCCACCATAAACAGAATACACACAGAGATATGCTGCTGCACGCTTAGGGCTGTCATTCATGACTTCTGTCCGGCTTGTGGCGCTCTGGGTAGGCGGATACTAAAACTCTTAATCTCCCTTGCCTTTACTAGTCTATTCCCCTATAAATATTAGGGGCATAGCTAATAATCATAACGTAATACTCGTAACAAGTTTAGTGGTATGACAATGAACCAGTAAGTGTGTTTTCACAGAAGACTGCCACTTTGGCCTAACTCAGCCTAACCTTCGACAGAAAACTGTGCCATGAATAAAATAGAGAGTGCATGGATAGGATTAGTCTAAAAAATATTTAAACTGAAAGCATATATTTATTTTTAAATGAATGTAAATCTTTGTTCTGAGAGATAGGTGAAAGATCATGCTCTCGAGTGATGAAAGTCTTGTACGCTGCCTCAAGATGAATGACGTGGCTTACTTTATTTTTGCTTTAACATGATTTAGATTTTTTTTATCCAATTTTTATTTATTTTTTTTTTATTCAAAAAGTAAATTCAGATACATAATACAAAAATAATACATTTAAAATGAGCATGTGTCGAGTACTATTTTGTGTTTATTGTTAAATTCTAACTTAATATCTTGGATATGAGACAGTTTTCTCTACACCGATTCCACTGAGAGAATCCTGTAAAGAGCGCAAGATGCCAATTGGAATCTGGAAAAATAAATAAATAAAAAATTGCAAGTGCAAAGTAATAAATTTATAATTTAATTTTTTTAAACTAACGTTTAAAATATCACCAACTACGCCCGTTTTTGAAATAACGGTAGTTTCAGTTTCACCGCCCAGTGGAAATAGCGGTGGTGGTGGTGGTGGTGCTGGCCGTAGAGGTGCACCGTGATTGAAAGTTTTTACAATATGCTTTGAATGCACCACATTGGCATCGGCACTGACGGGATGCTAAAAAGAATTGAAATGTTTTTAAAAATGTTTTAATTTTGGTTATTATTTGTTTGTTAAAGTTTCAATTTACTATAATTGTGTTTTTTCATATACACAAGTCAGCCTTAACCTGTAAATATATACACATATTTTTTTTCAAAGGCTATTATCCCAACGGAAGAATTTATACTTTATTTAAAAGTTATTGCCTTAAAAAATGTTTGTTTTTAGTTTCTTTTTTGTTTCTACGCAATAAATACTTAAACTATATTAAATTATATGTGTAAAATCATTTTGTTATAATGTTAATATTTTTGCATGCAGAGTTTTTTCCATTTGATAAAACTGAAAAAAGATCAAAAGGAGTGAGATTTAGGTTTTTGTGGCTGGAACTTCCTGTTTAGACATCCAACGCACCTGTCACTCTGTTAACAGTGGCTACTTATGAGCTAACAAACAATATTTTACATAAAATATATCCTTTCTACGGCAATAGATTTCTGGAAAAAATTATTTGTAACCTATCAAGCTGTAGAAACTTTTTGTAAACTTTTTTAAGTTTATTTTTACACATACGTAAGCACGTACACACATGCCGATATCTTCCTTTAAGATCTTGCCAATTTTATTTTTTATTGTATTTTTGGAATGGTTTAACCAAACAGTTCCAAGGAAGCAATTTTGGATGCAATATTAATTATTTATCAGGAAAAGAAAAAACTCATTTTCTCGTAATTACAAATATGAAAATTGAATTGTGAAATTTGTGTATGTTTCCTTTAAAATGCACATTTTATGCTTCCTGAAATTTTCCTGACAAAGCAAATAGTTCCTTGAAAAAAAACTCATTAAAAAAATCGACAATTTCATCTGTTGGGTAATCTCTTTTTAATTAGCAAGAAAATCTATGATGTATGAAAATTTTTATTTACAGGAATGAATGCGCAGAAATGTGGGACTTGGCACCACTTGGTCATAATCTGTGTTAATATTAAAGTCAGTATTCTATCACCAACATAGTTGTAGAATTTGAGCTCGTCCCTAAGTCAGTAGATGACACTATTACACAATCAAGAGTATGATAGAGTTTCGAAAGCATTTTCAACACAATTTCTTACGAAACTCTGCTTTTGTAAGTAAGTAAAAAAACACATTTACATAACAAGCAATCTACGTTTCTTATTTCAGTTATCACCGACCAATTGTGTCAAAGATTGTCCAAATTACAGACGAGGTGATATAAAAATTATACATTTGAATGACTTTAACACGGATCCGTTGTTGGTACACTGATACACTTTACAAATAAATATAAATTATTTTACATGTTTAATAGTTCACATGAATAACTAAATAATATGGGGAAAAAACAAAAAATTATAATGAAATTGTTTCTATTGAATAAAGTGGTAGAAAGGTTTATAATTCAGTAAAAATATTCAGAGAAAATATTATTTCGGCTTTATTTTAATTGTAGAACAACATTGTGTCAAATTGATACATTAACAACTGATTCGATTGTCAAAATGAACGACGGATTCGTGTTAAGTAACTGCTTCAACTGCTTGAGTATGTATTAGTAAGTAGGAGCGATTTCTTAACAGAAGTTTTCATGACTGTGTTGTTCTAGGTGCTAGAATTATTGTCGATTTACGTAATGGCAATATTTTATATAAGCTTTCAACGAATACAGAGAAAGGGCAGGCCATCCATTCGTTTTATTAAAACATATTTATTGGCAGTTAAAAGCTTTTCCAACTCCATATATCGTCGCCTGAGAATTGATTTGGCGTATAGGTATATGAATTTGTACACACATACACCAAATCAATTCTCAGGCGATGTATGCGTATGTTTATTTTAACGTATTCACCATAACCAAAAAATTGATAATATTTCCATAATTTTTAAATATAAAAACCGTTTAGGCATTTAAAGCCAAATTCGAACATTTGAAACCAATTTATTTAATAATGTTGAGTTATTTATGTACATACAAGAAAAATATTGCCATAAACATTAAATCTACTTAAATAAATGCTTGGAGCAAAAAAAAAAAGCAAACAAAAATAGAATAAAATAATATTTCTAAAGTGCCACATACCACGCGAGCATTACATTCATACATGTATGTATGTAAAACAACAAAAAGCAAAAAACCAAGCTGAAAATGTCATGTGTATGTATGTATGTATGTATGTATGTATGAATGCCACAATCAAATGCACTAGTGGCAACAGTGGAAAAAAGTAACAACAAATTATCACTGTGCTTTAAGCCGCAACTACATACACACAAACAAACAATAATAACACCACTTGTGTGTGCAAGTGTGTTAGTGCTAAGCGATGCAGTGTAGGGGAAGCGGAACATTTAGAATTTAACCGCACAATTTGTATAAAAGCGCCAAATGCAGCTTACAACCATATCCAGATACATGTGTGTATTTGTGAGTGTGAGTATTTCTGAGGGGTTTCGTGTGTGTGTGCATGCAACATTTTATGCTCTGACACAATGCATGCACAATAGCTTATTGCATGCCTTGGAGCAGTAGCATATTATTTGTTTTTTTTTTCTGTCATTCATTGTTAGTGTTTTGTATAGTTGTTGCTGCTTTTATTGCCATTAAAAATGCAAGCAAAGTATTTGTATTATTTCATTTATGTTGTTTTTATTGATGGTGTTGTTGTTCTTGTTAATGTTTCTGTTGATACCTGTATGCCATGTTGCTGCTGTTCCTGCTGCTGCTGTTGTTGTTGTTGTTGTGATTCTTTAGTGATATCAATAGGAGCGGTGTTGAATAATGCCACTGTGGGTACAACCTCAATATTTTTTTCAATGATCTTTACACGTTGACGGATTCGTGGTCTTGTCTGCTGTCGCAGCACTTCACGCTCACGTTTCCGCTGCTGGTGACGCTCATGATGCCGCAGATGGTGCCGATGTTTAACAATTACTAACGGTAATGCTGCATCGTTACTATTATTCTCGTAATTTGTTATATGAGTATTGTTGTCCTGATGGCCGCCGTCGTTGTAGTCATGGTGATGGTGTTGTTGTTGGAGATTATAATTTTCATCGTATAGTACTGATGATGGTGGTGACGGTTGCTGCTTTTCAACAGTTGTTATGGTAGTTGTTTTACTTGAGGTTTTTTTGATGCTTGCTGCCGCAACTGTGTCATCATCCGTATTTCTATTATTAATTTCGTCGAATGAAATGTTATCACTGTTTTTGGTGGTTTCGTTATTGCGATTTTCATTTGTATGACTATGAAATTGCTGTATGAAATGTGGCAAGTTTAATGATTTTTCTTTGACATGAGATAAATTATGTGTGTACATATGCAAAAAATAAATTTTGCTTTTTAATTAAAAAGGAAATTCTGAAAAATACGGATTTTATTTTTCAAATGATACAAACAGAAAACTTTTTGAGATGTATATTAAAATACAAGGCCTGCAAGCAGAAATCATTAAGTCGAAATGAATTTTTTTTTGGACCCGTATTAATTAGGTTTTAAAATTCAATGGACGAACTAAATTAAATTCTTGATGATACAGTTGATACGTATATATATAAGTTGACTTTTTAAATTTCCCATGTGTTCATCATGCTTTTTGTAAAACAATATCAACTCCGTAATTAAAAAAAATGTACCTAATGAATTCTGTCTGAACGTCAACGATACGAAGTGGTTTTTTTCCGTAATCCGGAGTTTTGTGATAAGAAACTCTGGAACACGCAAAATTGCTTTTGAGGCTTAGGTAAAATGTGAATACCTTTAGAGAGCTGTCACCAAACTACTTCAGTTCTTTATTCCACAAATTTAAGTAGTGAATATCAAATCTTGAGCTTTCCTTCTGAGCTGTATATATCAGTGACGGCCAAATCCGAACTTTAATTCAAAAAGAGCTTTAAGCTCTTTAATCGACGTGCTTGCTAAAACTGTTCAGTTGTCGTTGTTTCTTTATACTTCAGAGCAAAAACCTAAACGTTTTTTAAAGCACTAATAAATAAGCTCTACATTTAGAATCATATTGATAAGTCCAATTCTTTATTCCACAATGATCCAATTAAAACAGCTAATACCAATTTTAGGACTCTTTCATTCTCTCCATCTCTTTCAGATCACAATATTTTTCGTATTATTGAAAAGTAAAGATACATATACAACTATAACCGCCAAATTAATGAAAGCGAAATTTTTTCCAATCTTGCGTTTTTGACTAAAAACGATGGCACTGCATATCACGCATCAGCTCCCATTTTTTTAGCTAAAAAATGATCTTTAACTGAGAAACGGAGACAAAATTTGCGTAAGTTATTGATTGGTGCCTTACAGCATTACAACGAAAAAAATCTTTACTTTTTGTCGCTTACACCAATTTGGCGGTTATGGTTGTATATGTATCTATACCAGGTATGCCCACCCTTGAGCTCGTGAGCGAAAATAGCTTTCGTGCTTTTACATGTATGGAGCTTATGTGCTTTTACATATACATACATGACAGATCGCACGCGAACCCAACACAAACGCAAAAGACACCAGTATCCATATGAAAAAGCTTAAAGCTTTTTTGCCCTTTTTCAGAACCACATTGAAAAGTCATAATAAATCTATGTGATTTAATAAAAATCTTTGGGGAAATTCTTTAAAAAATTCCAGTTGAGTTACTCCGAGATAAATTAAATCTTATTGGCCTATAACCCAAGACAACTGGATAGAAAAATTATAACACATAAATAATTTACCACTTACATAAATATTTATTTTCATATGCAGCTATTTACATTAAAAAAAAAAAATTGTTTTAAAACTTAATATGTATGATCTATAAACCTCATGAGCCTAAATATTTACTATATTCCCCATACAATTAAATCAATTTATTATTTTGTTAGTATGATCATCTGTAAAAGCGATCTCGTTGCAGACATGTGTTTTTCAAACCCAACTTTTTATATTCATTTCATACTTACATCGTTTCTGAACAATGAATATTTTTTTGGCGGTTTAATTTTCTGAATGCCATTATCAACGGGATTGGTAGGTGGAGCGCTAGTCACAGGTATAATATCACGTTGTTGTTGTTGTAAATGATGATGTCTTGAAATTGTGTTTGAGAAAACTTTACCATGAGCATGCGCCTCAGAGCCAGCAACACCATGTTCACCAGCGCTGCCTGCGAGTACAGCGCTAGCACCAACAGATGGATTCGCTTCAGCGCCTGCATAAGCAACACCAGATGTACGACCTGCCAAATAAGAAGAAAAGAAATGAATGAATTCAGAAAAATAAAAAAATAAGTAAGTACAAAATTAAAGAAAATTTATGAATAAACTTTGACATTGAAGTTAAGTTCAAACTTTTAACCATATTTCAGTTTCTTGCCGTTTTTACAATTAATCAAATTTTGCAATTGCCTAAAACTGTTTTCGTTTCCAACAAACAAATTAACAACAGTTTGCCTATGTGTGGTAGGTATTTGTTAGTGTGTATGTTTATTTTATAGGTCCACTGTGCACAATTGCCACTTTTGCCAAGTTTAATTAATTACATTTCCCTGACTATATATATGTATATATGTGTATGTGTGTGTGAGAGTACGAGTACAACTAAACGAAATATATTTATTTATTTATATGTATATGGTTTTTGTAATTAATTGTAATGAAAATAATAATAGCCACAAAAATGCAAATGGTTTTCTTTTATTTTTATTTTTATCTTTTTGCTGGATCTATCTACTTTGTAAATGCTGTAGGTGTTTCCACGTTTAACTTTGAATTGATTGATTGTGTTCAAATATCTGCTTAAGATAAAGGCATACAAAATTAGTCGATAAATGAGTGAGAAAAAACATAATAAATGTATAAGGAGTCTATAAATTTTTGTGTATTTAAACGCTTATTTATTTCATTAATTAATTCATTTAGTTACTTAATAAACCGAAAAGGAATTGAAATAACAACCTAAATGAGAAATATGAATCTTAAAGTACCTGTAAAACTTCAACTAGCATTCTGTTTTTATAATTGTTTATATCTTTAAGGCGAATACTGGCTGCATTTGCCACCACTCAAATACTCTCTTTTTTTTTGGTTTTGGTGCCATTTTTATTAATTATTAGCTGGGCTCTGTTTGGCCCTGGAAAATTACAACAATGAGATATGCATGGCCAGGGCCGTAGCCAGGATTTTTTTTCGGAGGGGGAGGGGAGGGGGAGGGGGGAGCGGGGTTTTCATTCGAAGAAAATTGACATTGACTTGCCATTACTGATGATGAGCCCGACCTCAAAAAAATTACCCAAAAATAGTTAGAGGCTCATTTTTTTCAAATGATTATCAGTGGGAATTCGGGCCATGGTAAGGAATCAGGGTGAGGTTGGCTTATATTCCCAAAATTCGTGCAGTTACTGCATTGAAAGAGGTTTTCCGAGTCGGGGTGCTCTGAGTAAAATTGGGTTAAAGAATTAATTACATTTTAAGATTGTTTCCTAAAACTTTGGAGCTGATCCACTACTACTGCCCTGCATGGGCTTTGCGAATAAAACTGTTCCTAGTGTTTGTGAATGAATTTTTTATACTGAACACGAATCTGAGTTTAAAAATTTCCCATCACGCCACGTTTTAGAACCTAAAATGGCATAATTTTTAAAAATTGGAGAGCTGAACACTGCCGTGCTACAAGCTTCGAAATCCAGAAATTATAGGCTGAATCATGCCCTTCTAAATGAGCCCTAGACCCGAAATTGTAAATCAAAAACAGTTACTGACCTGGAAAAACTATAAATGCAGAATTGCTCAGCATCACCTTCTCTTTTTGTATCCAAAGTCAAACCTCATGTCAAAGATTTCAACTTTATTTTTTTATATTTGACTTTTCAGAAAGAAACCGAGTGAAGTAAAAAATATTTAAAAACTATTCAATAGATTTTATTTTGACTTATTTTTCATCCACTGGCAATTAATATCAAAAAATAGAAGAAAGTTTCCACATTTCGGGGGGGTCAGAACCCCCAAAACCTCCCCCCTAAATAATGCCTTGTGCATGGCAACTTCCAATCTAAATCTAATAAATACGTGGGTTTATCACAATCCAAAAATTCGTAGGTCTATCTTTTTTGAAAAAAATTTCGCATATCCAGGTCTAACAATTAAAAAATTTGACTTACTTCAATGTTGTTTATTCATTATTATTAATTAAGTTTCCTTTTTTTAATTACTAATTACCATCGAGTCTGCCACCTAAACCAGCAGCCGCTTGTGGTCCCCATGGTGTACCAGCCGATGCACTTAGACCGCCATGTGCTGCATCACCAGTTAATAGCCCTCCAAGACCTGCATCAGCATGATAGCCCCCAAAATTTACACCAATTTTACCGTCCTTAAATGTGAGGAACTAAAAAGAAAAAATTGATTTTTAAAGTATTTATTAACAATTTTATATTTAATTTATTATAATTTGATTTATAAGCTTTTCTTATATAAATATAAGTATAAAAAAAATATAAATAATGTTAGATCCACTCTGTATTTGAATTCGAGTGTATCATTCTCTACAACTTTCATAAATTTTAAATAGAATAATTTATTTAAATACTACTTAAAATTTTACACAAAACATTATCAAATCTTTGGCGATTAACGATAAAATTTGAATCGCAAAATGCTTTGGTTTTTTTGGGTTTTTAGTGTAGATACTAACTATTGGAGTTTAGTGAGTTTTGAGATAGGTAGTTATAGTAAAATAGTAATTATATTATTGATAAAGTTATAATTATAAGAGGTGTTAAGTACTTTACTGTCACATTTAGTTTAAATCTGATAGTGAATGATCGGTACACACGCAAAAAGAAAAGTTCATAAGTTCGCATGTATTTATTTTTCATACTTCCGAGAACTTTTATTTGCGTTCCACTGTGTTATTTAATAGAAATAACAAATATCTTAAAATATCTACTGGAGTTAGGGTAGCCAGATGTACTGATTTTATCAGTACATGTACTGATTTTATAGAATTTTTTTTTGAGACTACAGATTTTAAAATTCTGGAATCAATATGTAAATCTAATAAATTTTCTAAATCTATATTTTGTTTATATCTTGTTTTCAAAAATTGATTTAATGTTTTGAGTAGTGGCACATTTCTGCAGAATACAGAATGTGCAATTGCAATTTCTTTCTTTAGAGAAAGGAAAAAAACAGGCTTACCCCCGGCGATTTCGAAAAAGAAGCTTCTAATAAAAAGAAAAATTTACTGATTTGTACTGATTTTTCAATTCAAGTTCAATGTATTGATTTTTTAGATAAAATTCTGACTAATCTAGCTGGAGTAGTTAATTTTAACACTAATTGCTGTAGTATACTTAAAGTAACGATTGTTTTTGACGAGAAGTAGCATACAAGTTGAAAAACGCTGTACAAAAGTGTGTGTATATTGAGAAAATCAATACTTTCAAAACTACTAACATTTTTGTTTGTATAGCACTCAAACAATCTGACTACTGCAGAATCTTTGATATGCAGTGAAAGCGATTGGCACTTGAAACGAGATAAGACTAAAAAAACTGTTAAGTTAATTTGATTGAATTAACACAATAAAGAAAAGTTAGAGAAGCTAAGGAAATTTATTATATTACATTCATTACTTGCAAACCTCTTTAGAGGGTTTCTACGACAAGTATACAAAACTTTAATGATATAAATAAATAGCGTGGGCTTTGAGCCGGTATGTTAAGTTCAAAAGTTCTTCTGCCCGCTAACAAACGTTTTCAGTAGGGTTGTATGTCTTCTCTATCATACTACATACTCGTATGTATGCGAATTCTATATTAAGCATTACCTTTTTATGCTTTTAGTATCGTTTTCATAACGTTTGACAATGGCAGTGATAACTGACAGTATTATTGTTGTTGTTCTTAGTTTGCTAACATTTCATTTATTCTACAGCACAGAAGCTTTTTCACATACTTGGGGATATGTAAACAAATATGCCACACCTATTTATAACAAGGATATATGTCTTAAAGGTGAAGGTTCACAGAATATGGGTGCATTCGTTGATATCATATTTCCTGAATTGGTAAGTTCATGCAAGTTTACTTTTATTTGATGTGGTTGGTTGACTGTTTTTTTCATTTAGGATTGCTACAATGATTACATTATCACCGCTATGCATGTTACTGATGTTATGCAATATCCCCATCAAATGATGGAACTGACGGGTGACAATATTGAAGCTGTTGTTTTGTCTGGTGGCATTGGTTTCAATTTCACTATAGTGCGTTTTTATTCACCTTCAATTTATCAGAGTGGAGCTGGCATACAGTTTAATTTTGCAATTTACGGTTTAGATTTCGATTAGCATTAGTTATTTTGGTAGTTATATCTTTTTGCTTTTTTTTTTTTAATAATAAAATTTTCGATTTAAAAATAAATAGCAAAAAATTTAATTTAATACAAAAAAAAAAAAAAAACAGGAAAATGAAGTCTAAAACTAGAACTTTGCTCGTCAACTGGTTCATATCATTGACGTTCCAGCAGAAATCACTAAGTCCAAATTTTTTTTTTTTGTATTGGGCCCGTCACAGTATACAGTATGCCAGATAGCAGAAAGTAATCTGAAATATTCTCAGGTCTTCTGAGATTTGACAATTATGACAAGTATTCGCTCAATAAATTTTGACAAATAATTTTGTTTATGAGAGAAAACTCTCTTAACCCATTTTCGTCAGCTGTACACAAATAAATAAATGAAATAAAAGTATCAAAAAACCAGAAACCTTTCGTTTGTTGTTTTTTTTTTCTGAAATAAAAGCTCTCAAAATATTTTGTAGAGTGTGGTTCTATAAAATATTTAAATAAGCAAAATACAATACTCTTACAATTATCGTCTTCAAAAATGTCCTCTTTATATTCTAAATAGTTTTATCGATTTCAAAAGAGTTTTATTTAAATTTCGGAGAGGTAGATTTTTTAATTGAATGGCATACATAACAAAAACACTAAGTTTTGGATTAAATTATTGGTTCACATTATGCACATGGTTGTTACAAACGCCTTCGAAGATCTCGTTTATCAATGTCTAAAAAATTTTCTGGCTTTTAAAATTTTTCTATTTTTTTTTATATTGTGCTGGTACCAGTGGGTTAATATTTTTTTATATTTACTTCTGAAATATCAAATGTTTCGGGAGAAGTAAGAGAATAATTTTTAAATTTGGCAGACGTCAGTGAACAGAAAAGAGGGCGTCACTTCTATTTATTTCACTTTATTTATTTCACTATGGGGCCCGTTTTAATTAGTTTTCAAAATACTATTTATTAAATTTTTGTGCATTGTGACGAAATTACTAGAATAGAGACATCTCGTGACATTTGATTTGCTAGGAAATTTCCTGAGATTGCGATATCGGTGAGAGCCTGGCTGAAAAGGTTAATTTTTTACATAAAAATAAAAACAGTGGAAAATCTAAAACCGATTTGAGAATAATTGATGGACCCAAAAATGGTTAAAGTCAAACAAAGGAGTATTTATTGAAATTTTGAGCTTTTCTCGTTGTTTTTCTTATATAAAGTCCAAAAATACGCTAATATTTAATTGAAGTGTGGAACAAATTTCAAACTTTGAGTTTGACCAGACAATGACAGTCCAGTCAATATTTTCTGACCTGAGTCGAGTCGACAACTTGCAATATATGAGCTTAATAGCTTCTTCTTCTGAGCTTCTTCTTCGTCGTGTGTTAAAATACTTTCATGAATTTAAAGCCACGCTCTGCAGTATCGTTAACGACAAAATAAATTTAGGAAGAACTCCGAAGCAGTTTGATATTCCACATTGTCTTTTCGTACGGATGGGTCGAGCTCGAAAAAGCCACTGTTAGTGACACTGTTTCTGGAGTCAAATACCAGCGTCAAACACAACCTTACCGATTTCAGGAAATTCGAAAGTGGCACCCAACAAAATCAAATACTGATTGGAGCATCCGTGCCAGGCCTTGATGCAAAGTTTAACAACAAAAATTGAGATATCTCGAAAATAATTGCGCTCTTATTTAAAATTAAATAATTTATGCACGAACCATGAAAATATTCATGCAATAAATTGCCGCCTTTGATATAAATCTAGCATGAGATGTTGCACCACATGTGCGAAAAGCACCACCGTCATCACCAAGGAACGTGATCGTGAGCTCCAAGATTTCATAATAATCGTCGCGTATTAAAGTATGTTTGCGAGGTTTCGGCAAATCGGAAATTTTTGAGCAAACAATTGGATCATGGAGACCATAATTGAATTGATCTCGTTTGATATTGTGTGAATCGGTTGAAAATGAGAGTTTCAGGTATACGCTTTTGATGTACTTCTTCTCGAAAACATTTTTGAGCCCATTCTCAAATATGTAATGAAGGCATCCAAGTATTCAAAAAAAATAATTAAAAAAAACAAAATTTCAAAGCTTCTTTTGTTAAACTTTAACCAATTTTTGAGTGTATCAATTACTATCAGATCAGGTTTAAATTTTTCAAGTGTTCTTTCAGTGTGACCAAAGCTCAAATGTGTAACATATGTGGAACAAGTGCAACATTATCAAATGTCAAAACTGCTGGAATAATATAAATAATAAATATAAAAGTAACACCGGTTGTGATTGATTTATTCAGAGTATTAAATTAACCGGGGTCTAAATTTATTCAGGTTGTAGTAAATTGTATAAAGTGTGTATTTATAAAAAGCTTAATAAAGTTGTATACTGTGTATAAGATTTCGCATAAGATTTCGCAATCTACTGACTTAGAAGTTCATTCAACGGGTACATAAGAATACCATCTTCATATGAATCTGTTTTAAAAATGAGTTTTGATTGAGAAAAAATGTAGTAAACTACAAAAATATAATTTTTTTATTTCACGAAGAAAGTTTTACAAAACATTTTAAACTACCAACACTGCCCGCCAGACACAAACTGTTGTTAATGCCGTGATCAGTGTTTTCTTGCTTCTTATTGTCTTAGCTGTTGCTTGGTAACTTGGTGCTTACAACATTTGTGTGTATCCTCACAAGAAGGTTGCCAACGCCATGATGATAAAAATCTTAGCAAAAGGAAAATTTAATGAAGGACGTTGAAAAAAGAAGGGAATTTCAGGCTCTGCTTTAAATTTTTAATCTATTGTACTACATTGTACTTGTATACTGTACTAAAAAGTCAATCGCTTACGGTTGCTCTTGACTTTACATAGTGCCTAAATACATTGGGAAACAAGGTAAAAAGAACAATGTTAATACAACATGAGTATGTTAAGCTAGCAGTAAACAACTTAATTGATTTCAAACGAACTAGTGTGAAACTGAAACGCCTATGGATAGCTAAAAAAAAAAGTTCCTTTATATTTAAAATTTATTTTTTTATATAACTACCTACATTTATTTATTTTTATTTTTTTCTATTTAATTTTGAAATGGTTGCCTTTTTTTTTATAGCCTATTTGCCACCTTCGTTTTCAGTAGCCACCATGTTCTACGGTGGTAGTCATGCCTTTTTGTGTCCGTCTTTTGTACCTTTGAAGTGAGCGTGACATTTAAAACAGTTTTTTTTTTTTGCTTTTCTCAAGAAAGAAAGAAAAAGAAATGAGAAAAATAAATTTCACTTTGTGTGAGCCTCCGAAAAAAACGGAAATCAAAGGTAATGAGACAGATTTTTATCCGAATCGCTGTGAAATTAGCATTTTTTCCTTTGCGATAGTTGAAAATGTGTAAAGAGGTGGGCGGTGCTCATATTGGCAGTGAAAGTGTGAGAGTTTGCAGTGGTAATAATCTAACTCATTTATACCCTACATAGGTATAGGGTGGTTACCGAGTACATCGTACTTGAAGATTCGGTTCAACAAGCACCGTCCACCCATTTCTTTGGTTTAAAATGGAAAATTTTTTATGTCTGCCGAAAATCGGTATTTGCAAGTGCTGGATATTTTTAAAGTTAAGTGTTCCATGTTTTTTTACACACTGCTTGAACGCTGCAGCTTCGGCATCGATCGTTCAAGAGTATATCCATTTGCCATGTTCCGGTTTGGTGAATAAATCGTTGGTTCTTGTAGTATTATAAGAGGAACACAATTTTTTTTTTTTAATTTTTCATGTTTGCATGCTATCTATCTATTGTGGTTAGCCATATATGGCCAATTTTTTGGTCTTTAACGTTATATTTTTTTGGCAAAAGAATGTAACGTTAAAAACCACTTAAAACGGTTATATCTTTGAAACGACAAAAGTTAAAAAAAAAATTTGTTCACATGGAATGTAGGCCTTGAGGCCTATTTTTATGTCAATGGAAAAAAAAATTTAGTTTCATGGGATATTTTCGACATATTTGCAAAAATATGCATACGACTGAAACGTTAAAGACCAAAAAATTGGCCATATTGGAAATTTTCTGGGAAATTCGTCTGATCTTCTTTTAGCGAAATGGGAACAGTATAAAATCTACTGAGAGGACAGGTCTCTCAAACTCTGCCTGACACAAGTGCCTGTAAAACAAGTTTCTTCCCAGCAATTCGTAATTTTGACCTTAACTTTTGGCCTGTTCATAGTTGAACTTTGATCTAAGAAATACGTCTTAATATAGTATCATCGTCAAATGTGTTTTTAAACTCAAAAACATTGAAACATGAGGCATTTAACTCATGGCTTAAAACATCAAAAATTCAAGCACAAAATATTTTTTTTTATTGAAAGAAAGTTTATCGTGTGCAAAGTTGATATGCTTGAGCAACTTTTCGGGTCAGATATGAGTTTGAAATCAAACTGCTCCAATTTTATATAATTACATATCGTCGTCGTTCAAGCAGAAATCACCAAGTCCAAATTATTTTTTTTAATTGGATCTGTATTAATTAGCTTCTATATGTAATTTGAATGACATAATAAATTGCATTTTTGATGATCCAGTTGAAACGTATACTAATGTGTATATCAATCTGTTGACTTTTTAACTGTTGACAGTCATCTCTGAAATTAAAAAAATGGACTTAGTGAATTTTACCAGAACGCCGTTTTTCTATATTTTCAATGCTAAATGCTTACAAACAGCCAATGCGCTTCAGTATAGGGTATTCAAGCAAATAAACAAACAAACGAACAAAAAAGAAAAAACCTTTTCGAATTATAAATTTATATGGGTACGATTCTAATTTCTGTTTTACGTCAATTGAAAATGGTAACATTGCACTTTGTACTTAGTAGGTAGTTAGTTGAAATGAGGCTTATATATGTGTGTGTGTGTGTGTGGGTTGAATGAATATTGAAATTAAGGTCATAACGTTAAGCGATAAGGGTAACATTAGTGGTAAGAAGCTTGAGTATTTTTTGTTGCTGTTTTTGGGATTTTCCGCTTTTGCTTTTTTGTGTAAATTAAATGATAACTGAGAAAATTTAAATAGCTTTTGCAAATTACTCTTAAGCATTACAAAATCGTAAACATTTCTTTGTGAGATTTTTAAAATAAGTTCGAATCGAATTAAACAAAAATTTTTCGATTTTTGAGTTAATGATACACAATGATAATAGAAGAGGTACTATAATTTAAATAGGTACATAAACTAGCACTTGGTTGCAATAATTCCTACCACTTCAAAAATCTTAATTTATTTGTTTTCTAAATTATTTTTGTTAGCAAACAATTTCTTTAAACAATAATTTAAACAAAATGAGGATCAAAGGTATTGTGTAAATTATGTGCGTAACGTTTTTCTTGCGGCAAAATTAACTTCGCTTGTAGAAAAGTTCTTGACCAAATGCTCGTAAGAAAAGCTTTTAAGCTAATCTCGATAACCTTTTTTTGTTTGTTGTTGATTTGTGGGTAGCAGGTGTTTTCTGTTTTGGCTAAAGGCATGAATGAATGTATGTTTTGGTTATTTCAAAGTAGATTTAAATAATGGAATTTAAATGTCTGAACATCGAAAGGGGTCAGCATCGTACAAAATATCAAATGGTTGATATAATAATAAGAACAATAAAAAAAGAGAAAACAAAATATACAAAATAAAAAGGTTAACAATAGTATAATACAAACATTTTCACTTAAGTTTAAGTATATAACACATGTACTTATTTTATTTACATATAATCTATACTAACATATGCGCCAATGCGTTTTAATTTCAGAGCCAAGATAATAAGTTTTTTTTCATTAGTTTTTTACTACACTAGAGAGGATACAGAGATTTCTGAAGGGGATTTAGTTTTCTAGTCCCTCTAAATTTTGTTTTAATATTTTACTTAATCTTTTTTCCTCGAAAAATTAGACCTTAAAGTATAGAAAATACTTACTTAAATGCCCTAGGGTCCGATAGTTCATCTGATAATGTGAAAACAATTTTGCAGTAATCATTTTGGACTAACTAGTACTTTTGTATAAATATACATATATACGAACGCATATACAACGTATTTGACACCAGAATAAAAAATGCAGTTGGAAGTCTTTTTTGGAGTCGCCGATTGGTTATTCATTTAGAAAAGTCTTTTCTAGAGTCAAAGGAGTGCAGTCTTTTTTTGAAATCATGAGACTGCAAATCTTATGACTCCAAAATCATGACTGCTTCGAAGTCACTTGGAGTCACTTGAAGTCACTTGGAGTCGCTTGAGTAAACTTGAACTCAAATGCAGTCATTTGGAGTCAACTGCAATTTGCAGTCAATTGAAGTCACTTGAAGTCTTTTGGAGTCAATTGGGATTTTGAAGTCAATTGGAGTCAGTTGAAGTCTTTTGGAGTCAATTGGGAATTTAAAGTCAATTAGAGTCTTTTGGAGTCAATTGGGGATTTGAAGTCAATCGGAGTCACTTGGAGTCATTTGGAGTCAATTGGAGATTTGAAGTCAATTGGAGTCACTGTTTCTACGAGTTATAGCTTAGATATTGTTAATACATTTTTAGGGTAATACACCTTGTTATTTCATTTACAATACTCTAATGTCAGTTTGGCAGAAATTATTGTCAAAACATTTTCTTTTTAATATTAAATAAATTAGTAATAAGTATTAATTATTATATTGAAACCTGAAACCTGGAATAACCGCAAAAAGTGCAAACCTTTTTAAAGTGAATAATTTGTGATATTGTTATATTATTTGTGGCGTGTGTTTTGTGGAAAACTGAGTATTTATGAAAGAATCAGTATGAGAGACCTGAGTATTTATGAGAGAAGATATAAATTAAATATTAAATAACAATATTTGACTGACTCCAAAAGACTCCAAGTGACTCCAATTGACTTCAAATCCCCAATTGACTCCAACAGACTCCAAGTGACTTCAGTTGACTCCAATGACTTCAAATTCCCAATTGACTCCAAAAGACTTCAACTGACTCCAATTGACTTCAAAATCCAAATTGACTCCAAAAGACTCCAAGTGACTCCAATTGACTGCAAATTGCAATTGACTCCAAATAACTGCATTTGAGTTCAAGGTTACTCAAGTGACTCCAAGTGACTTCAAGTGACTTCAAGTGACTCCAGGCGACTTCAAAGCAGTCATGATTTTGGAGTCATAAGATTTGCAGTCTCATGATTTCAAAAAAAGACTGCACTCCCTTGACTCTAAAAAATACTTTTCTAAATGAATAATCAATAGGCGACTCCAAAAAAGACTTCCAACTGCATTTTTTATTCTGGAGTCAAATATATTATTCAATAACTGCAATCAAAAATTATTATTCAATTGTGACTTATATCCTCAATTGACTTATATCCTCTTTTACAGCTCTGATAAGTAGCACATGTAATAATCTTCAGTATAGAATAAGCTTAAATTCAATTTCCAATACGTAGTTTTTTGCTTGACGTTATATTAAGAAAATTATGACGAATATCATACCTCAAACATTTCCTATATGTTTAGATACACATAAACAAAAAGAGCAATCACACTTCGCTGTAGTTAGTTAATTGTTTATATTTTTATGTAATTAAATTCTAGTTTAATTAAACAAAGATTTTGTGTAAGTTTATTTGCTGTGTAACCGGTTTTTTTTATTAACGTATTGATATAAGACTTTTACTTGCTTTTATTTGTGGAATATTTTTTTTAATTACATAAAAAAATAAGAGTAATACTTTTAAATTAAATCATGATATAGGAGAAACCGGGGCAAAGTCGGTAACAGAGCGATAGCGATCATCAGATAAATTTTTTTTTGAACCCGTTCTAAGAGAAAAAGGTCGCTAATGCGAATGAGTCTTATCATTCTGCATTTAGCAACACTTTTATTTAGTGACGTTACATTAATGCAAAATTGATTTTCATACCTTAATTTTAAAAATAAAAATAATTAAGCAGTTGCTTATTTTGAATAAATTTGTTTAAAATTTTAAACAAGTAGCCGGGGTAAAGTCGGTCATTTGGCACTGGAGTAAAGTCGGTCACCGATTTTATAATTTAGAAAATCCAGGAGACAACGATTTTTTTGTGTATTAATTTATAAAGCCACTATTTTTTGTGGCTTTTTTTTACGTTTTTACGCGTATATATGATGATTTCGATGTGGTGGTTGTAGTTTGGTTTCGAAAATATTTTTGGTGGCTGTCTCTACTTTAAAATTTGCTGTATAAAAATTCATATTATTCATATTCTCAAAAAAAATAAATTTACAAAAAATAGTTAAATGAATTAACAAAAATTAATTACACAGTGTGACAAAATAAAAGTTCGATATACTTTTTTCAAGGTTTGCGCGTCTCGTAGGTCTAGTCAGGCAGCAAAATACTGCATGCTTAGAATTTTGAATTGAATCCTCAAAATCTGGACTTAGGTCCGAAAATCCCATTTTCGATAGGTTAAAGCATATGCTTTATTTTTATTTATCCGGTGAGCTGCAACGATGGATAAATTGCTAATATATCTTAAGGAATACCGGAGTAAGAGGGTAAAATATGAGGAAAGTTTAAAATTTTTTTTTACATTTTTTAACTTTAAATGGGGTTAAACTACTATTTTGTTATCAATGCATATTTAAAAATAAATGAAAATAAACTGCATTTAATTTTGTTTGCAACGAGCTATACATTTTTTAAATCCAATGAGGTTTGACTGAGATATTCGACTTCAAGCACCATATAATAGAAAAAAAAAAGCTGTCGTATTGTATACTCAAAAATCGGTTTTTCGGTCCGAAGTCCAGATTTTGAGGGTCAATTCAATTCAATTTTAAATATACAGTTTTTTCTGCGTCACTATCACTACAGTTTGAGCTGTGTCTCGAGGAAAGTATATTTTCGCTGACACACAGTGTTATTTAAGAGAATAGTAAATTAGTGATAGAAACAAAAATAAATGTGCAAATCAATGCAACATGCTGCGTAATTTTTAGAGCAGTATTCCCAACACAAAAAAGGAGCAACAATTATTGAAATTATAAAGCATTAATGCATTAATAATATACACATCAATACATATGCACACCTGAATGCAAATTCATAGAAGCATGTATGCGTATGTTTGGGTGTGTGTGTGTGTGTGTGCATGTGACTATATGCATTTGTGTTCATGTTGTTAATTACAAACACACTTTGCATAAGTCTAATAATTAATTTGCATGATTTTGATGAAATTGTGTTAATTTGTGGTTGATGACAATGCCCAATAATGATGACAATAATGTTGGTAATGATGACTTTAAAGAAATTACATGAATTGTTAAAGGTAACTAAAGGTAACAATGACATAAATAACGATAAGTTTTTTTAAATTGAAACAGGTCTGTGTAAATTTTATAACCAAAACTTTTATTGGAATTTCGATAAATTCATTAGATAATTTGTTTTATTTGTTTATATAAAATTTTACATAAATTTCTATACCACAATGCAGCTACACATTAGCTTAAATGAACGTACACAAGTATTGGTGAAATAATTAGAAAAATTTGTGCAATAATTAATTACATTATTGTTATTGTCGCATTTATTGTTTACACAAATACATTCAAAAATTATTTAACCACTGATTTAAATGAAACTGAACTACTATCGATTTGGTTTGATCGTTTACATTTGATTGGCCTAATGAAGCCATTGAGAGTATTATGTTTTATTTACTTAATTAAAATGTAATTGATATGCCATTGTAGGTAGTATTGTATATATATATATGCAAGCTAAAATGTTAAACATGTTGTTTAAAAAATAAACATGTATGTGGTGTAATTTAAAATCGAAATTTGCTATTTTTTTTTAATATTTAAATAGAATAAAAAGAAAAAGCCGGTATCTTGTATTGTAGATAATCTGACTATTGTTGTTCCAATATCGACATGTACTCGATACCAGTACTCAGTAAAAGTATTGCTGAAAAGTATCAATGCTAGTGAAGTACCTATCGGTAAAAAATGTTCGATACTGTATTCATATGAATACATAGTAATATAAACTCATGAAATAAGAACACGCAATTTATTAAGTGAGTAATACAGTAATACGACAAACCTTTTGGGCGTGAATGATTCCAATAGCAAAATAAATTAGACATATCGCTCGTTTTCCGCAATATTGTTATAAAATTATCATAAGATCATAAAATACCATTATGAATTTTTTTACACAAGATAAAGTCCTAACTAATAGTTGACTTAACTTGAAATTTTTTTAGAGTATAATAGTAATCAAAAACCGCAAAGAGTTTGGTCTAGTCAGTTGCCAATTTTTTTTATGTGCATTTGAAGTTCCCATATTTTTGTTTCATATACCACGTAAATGTATAAAAAAAAATTTACAGCAAGTTAATCTGAACAACTTCGACACAGAGCGAATTAAAAAATTTCCAACCATTGTCGAGATATGGCCAAAAAATTGTAGCAATCGCCTGAACCTCTATAATTTTATAGTAGGTGCTCATAAAACAAAATGGGAAACCAATCACACTAAACTCATTGGGATTTTTGATTACTATATATGTATGTCTAATATTATTTGGTGCTTGAATCATTCACTCCCAATTCGAAGACTAGAAATTTATCGCAAACAACGAGTAAATACTGTCACAATGCACTCGATACTCTCTAGAGTACATAAAAGTAGTCACTTCTCCAAAAAAGCATCGAGTATTTACTCGTAGTTACCTTTATCGGACTAACACTAACTCCGGCTGGCTCAAAGCCATTCATTAGTTTATTAGAAATTTAAATATGGGAAACATGAAAATAATTTTTCGTTTGCAGGTATTTAAGTACCATATACCATAAATTAATAGTTCAAGTTTGAGCCAGATCATCATATTGGTTAGCCTTTAGTTCTATATACATATATCATATTGACATATTCACCACAAATCTTCTTATGATGAAAAAAAAAAAAAATTAAAAATACAAATAATCAGCAAAAAACCTTTTGATGTGTAAACATTTTAGGTCACGGTATGGGCAAAATTTCAAATGTGTAAAATGTAAGTATCGTAAGATGTAACATAACTGTAACGTCCAGTTTCCCTCTCGCTCACACTACTGCGCCACATGACTGTGCTATTCTAAACAACAAAGAGAAGAGAGAAGAGAAGAAGAGAAGGAGAAATTAAAATACGAGCGGAGTTTGTTTGTTTATGTTTCGATCAATTTACTCACACATATATGTGCATACGAAAACAAAATGTGTGTGTACATTTATTCGTGGCAGAATTATTTGTTGGTGTTAAACGTGTGGAGATCGACTATACCATACAAGCAGAGAAGTCGCCGTAGCAAACATAGGCGTTATAGGTACATAGGTTTTGCATTCGGTTAGTTAGATTGCATTAAAATTAAATATTTTTTAAAATATAAAAACAATATAAAATGATAAGGAATAAAGAATCTGGGTTTCAATAAATGTATAAGCAAAATGTAGTGATAATGATAGCAAACCACGGCATTATAAAAATTTTGCTTTGTGCATTAACATTAGAAAGGCAACACTTTTTTATCTATGTAAATAGCAAATATGTTAAACAGAAAAAATCAAACTTATTTATTATAAAATCACTTATTTACTTCATTAAAAATACATTATTTTTTATTTTTATTAAATGCAGTTAAGATAACTCTCTTTGCGGTGCTTTTAAAAAGTAGTGGGGTGACTAGTCATCCCTGTTGCCTTTCTAAGGTTAAATGCGGAAAGCACTTATCGTCGCCTGAGGATTGATTTGACGTATGTGTGTACAAAATCATATACCTATACGCCAAATCATTTCTCAGGCGACGTTATGTAAAATTTTCAAGTCTAATAAAATTTCAAATCGACTGGAAGAAAAACTTAAAGCGCGAAAAAAAAGGATGCAATTGCAGCTGCGTATATGCGAGCATATAGATCCCGATGCATTGAGTAAAAGAAAAATAATGCAACTACAACATATCAGCCCTATTCACGATTTGGTGCAATTGCAAAATATTTATGCTATCACAACAACAAATACATGCGATATGGAATAAAAAATTGCATTTGCCATGATGCATTTGCAATTTATGGTGAATTGGGCTATTATATATAAAAGATAATGATATCTAATAAGTTTTTAAGTTTATAAAAGAATTGTTTTAATTTGAATTAATTTCCTAAGCATATAGATTATACATTAAATCCCTATATATGGCTATACATATGTGAGCTTATGTATATGACATTCAGTTAGCTTAACTGTTTACACATCAAATATCTTGCGTGCCTTGCACACATCCATTGTTTTTTTTTTACTAAAACTTTTTAGTGAAATTAAAAGGTAAAATTTACCACCTCGTCATAGACTTCAAAAGATTCACCTCCTTAGTTAAAGGTTAAATAAATTCCGCAGCGGCTGCTCTTACGAACAAATTTCGATAATTTCAGTTCCAAAATTGCTGCGGTTCTCTTATAACTTATAATAAAGTTAACTTATAATAGTTATCTAATTTTCAGTGAAACTTTAGCAAATGAAATTCGAGATACTATAAAAACGGTTTCGCTTTAATGACCTTTATTTTTGTTTTTGTAGGAGCTTGTATTTACACTAATTATTTAATTTTAATAAATACTCACTTATATTTTATGGCTATTTTATTTTTGATGTGTGTATCTACAATAGTTGTTAAGGCAATTTGTAGACAAGTTAATTGTTCATAAATGAATTGACTATTTTGGAAAAAGCCACTACTAGTACATACAATAATAAAATAATTATAAGTATATAAGTATAAAATTTGTTCAGAACTGCAAATACACCATTCGCTTGCGAAAAAAGAAGTACTCTTTGTTAATGTGAAACATTTTTGTTTGTTTACGTAAATAGCTATTAGTACAGACCGACAGTATTTTCAAGGGTGCTCAGTCCAAAAATTTGTTTGTTTTAGGTATTGCGAATGTGAAATCGTTCTGGAAAACTAATACAATGTCAAATAGTTTATATTCTACGCACAAACTAAGTTGATTGGAAAACATACTAATTCCATTAGTTTATTTCTTTACTTCACTGCACAAAAGATCAACTCTGGTCACAGTGCATTATAGATTACAAAGAAATTAACTACATATGGTTACAAATTAGTACTCAGATCAAGTTCTGCTTAATAATTCTATTATTTTTGAGCAGTTATAAAAAAATAACTAGTATAATTGTAAATATTTTTAACTGATTTAATACGTAAATAGAATTACAACATATTAAAATCAACTTTTCTTCTAAGTATATTAACCGGTTTTATTTAACCTTCATTTAAGCTATAAAATCATATTAATTGCTTAAAAAAATCTTCAGATTGTAATTGAAAAATTCTCAGAATAAATGACACGAGTAAAAGAATATAACTCAAGGTCTCAGACTAGCGAAAGCGTTTCTTTCACCCTTAACATTGTACAACAAAATTAAATTTCAAAACGTTATTTGAGTTCTAGTGTTTTTGACTGCTGAACATGGAAATTTCGATAAAAATACAAAGTGGCTCATACAAAAAAAAAAAATTGTTTTTGAAAAAACTTTTGTGCGTTCAAAACTGATAAATTAAGTAATTCGTGAAGAAAACTATAAAAGGTAATAAATAAAAAATTTCCAAAAAAGCAAAATCTACGAATATACAGGAAACCTGACTTAACCCGAACAAAATGTTTACAGCTGCTAAAAAAAAAACTCTACTGTTCAGTGAGTCAGAGTTTCGTTTATGTTTGGAAGATGGCGAGGCGATAACTCACATTCTCTGTGAACCCCCAGCCATGGCTCGGTTGAAAAAGGGCATTTAAGGAAAGTAATTTCTTCCAGTCAATGAAGTAAAATTTTCTTCTTTTTAAAATATCTTTTAGGTCATAGTACGTTCCGCTTTGGTCTTCTTACATTATTTTAAAATATATTGAAAACTAGAAAATCTTTTATTTTATAACCATCTACTAAGTAAATTGTTACTTAAGGGTAGAAGAACTGTGAACTTGATATCTGCCATAAAACAATTGGTATTTAGGGGAAAAATTGAGTAGGCTTGCCCAAAATAGACCTGAAATATTATTTTATTAATCCAGAAATAAAAACATTATTCTGGTCTGCCTTCATCGTGACTGATTTTAGTCCGAAAATGTGAAATAAACCAGCACGCGAAAGTTTTATTTAAAAAAAAGCATATATTTTTATTTAAATCTGTCAAAATTGAAACAACCACGCTACGTTCAAGAGTAAGAGATTTAATTCGATTGAGCTAAACTACAGAGACTACAGAACTTACAATGGGTTGGACGAGAGTCCTGAGAATATAGTAGCATTGATCACGTAAAAGACTCAGTTGAAAATGAATATAAAATTTTTACACTTGAAGCTGAGTTAACAATCTGACAGTCTTAATAGGGACTGTATAAAGTCAGACGCATAGTGATAAAATGCATTCTAGGTTAGGTTAGGTTGGAGTGGCTGTCGAGAGACACACTTAGGCCTGAACGACCCATTGCGATACCACAAATGCATTCTAAAAGAAGTTATAATTGGTAGGCGGAAATCGGTATTTTCTCTGTATGTAAGTATTTACTAGCCACAGTTAACTAACCCTCTTACATTGAATGAAATGTGCAGGAAGGTTTTAAACTTGTTTTTGTAGCTATTTATTTAAATGCAAATAAAGTTCATTCTTTAATATACATATGCATATATAATTTATACTGGTTTACGTAAATCACTACCTTAAATGTAGCGTAAAACTATAGTATGTAAAAAAAGATAAAAATTGATTGAAAAGTATTTCACAATTTAATTAGTTATATCAACAATACAACAATGACAAAATTTACAAAAAAAAACCAGTCCTTTACATCTTTACAACATTTGTTTTGTATGTTTTTTACACTTAATACACTGGAATACAAAATTTCACTTTAAAAATATAACATGAACCAAAATATGTTTTCTAAACTAAATCAAAGACACTGAACATGAAAATCATATTAATTTTTTTTTCTATGGTATGTTTTCGAGATATGACAAAATACCGGTTCTTCAGGTTACAGTTTTACTTACAGGCTAATATCTATTTATCTATAGTATCGACCGATCCAAGTTTTATATCATAGGAATTATAATTATATTACGCATCTTATGCTGTCAAGTTTGTTAAAATCGGATAATAAATGACTGAGATATAAATGTTGAAAGTTCAATTTTCGTGTGATTTTTGAGAAATCTTCACACAAGTCGTGGGCTAAATTTTCTTTAATCAACAAACTTGGCAGCATTAAACGCGTAATTTAATTATATTTCTTAAAACATATAACTCAGATCGGTAGAAGCTATAGGTAATGAGATATTAGCCTGTAAGTGAAACTGTAACCTGAAAAACCGTTATTTTGTCATATCTCGAAAATTTACCCATAGAAAAACAAAATTAATGTGATTTTCGTGTTCAGCAACCTCGAATTAGTTTAGAAAACATACTTTGGTTCATATTATATTTTCACTGTATTCCAGTTATATTAATTGAGTAATATATATGTATGTAACTAGGCATTTGAAAAGATTTTTCTTCCTTTTTTACATGATATAAAAATATATGAATATTGTATATAAAAAATATGCTTATTAAAAAAGTTGGTGTTAACCTTTTGTTTAATTTAACATAAAAAATTATTAAAATCAAACTCACCTGCGGTGCAGCAAATACCGCATGCAGCAAGCAGCACACAAACACAATAAATAAGCGCATTTTTTATGTACGCGTTGTAGATGCTGTGATGTTGTTCTGATGAAATTTTTTTATTTAATTAATATTTTGTAACAAAAAAAAACATATATTTTTATACTATTATTAAATTCGAAAAAATAAAAATAAAAAAATTGTGTGCAAATTCACAGCTCATGAAATCTAAAACAATAAGCGATATTTTTATATTCCTATAGCGTAATATTACTCACATTATTTGAACAAATTATGACACGCTTCTAGCATAAATTTATTGAATTTTTTGTATTCACAGATCTAACTTTATATTATTTCCATGCATACACTATTTTCATTTTTATTTCAACTTTTTATTAAAGTTTTTTTTTTTATAATTTTTATTAAATTATTTTTTAATTCTACACCGGTTATTTTCCTTTCAAGTCTGTTGTCTTCGCCTGTCCGTTTTATACTGTACTTGGCGGCTCAAAGAGATTTTTAATTCAGCTTTAGAGAAAACGCAAAACTTTGAGCTACTCTCATAGTCTAAAGCCGTAATTAACATGTAAGCTTGTATTTATACATATATAAATTTAATTATAATTTTTCTGTTGTTGATAATTTCTCATTTGTATTGTAAATAAGTAATTAAATAAGTCATCATCTACCAACATGAGGAAACGAACTCGTATCTTTCTTTTTGCAAATGAGATTCTGTAATCTGTAATATGAGTTTAAAGTTGAATTTGCGGTTATTCTTCTGGGTTTTTTGTTTATATAGATATCAATGTTGTTTTGGTTTATGTGAAATTCCATTTGTTGTTTTGATAGGAAAAGAACAACCTTTTTTAATACCTTCATACGTATAGAATTTTAATAATGTTTAATGAGCAAAAATTTTGTTTATTCCATAGAAATCTAAAAAAAGCAATTATTTTTAATTTTTGGCTACCAAAGTTAGTTCTTCTAATAACAAAATAAAAAATACCACATTGTATCAAAACAATTTGAGTGATTGTGCTAAAATAAAACTACAGGGGCGTTACTAAGTATTTAGGATATAACCGTATCTGTTTGATAGTTTAGATATACATAAGTAAGAGTCATGGTAAAATAAACAAGTAGGTTAAATAGGTAGAGTAGTATTAAAGTACTCTGGATTGTCAAAAAATATGTCAAAAAAAAGTCAAGCAAAGTTGAAGAAAAATGTATTCCATATCCAAAATGCTATATGTTTTCTGACAATAATTTTTTTGAGAACCATTAAAATCAAGTGAATCTCAAAAATTTCATTCATTTAAAGAGGGGAGAATTCGGCTTAGCATACTTCTTTATTTTACTATGATGATGAACGATAAATGAAAACCTGAAATAAAAAGCAGAGATATTCAAACAAGTTAGAAACCAACAGCAACATCCTATGAAGTTATTTTGTTTATAGGCCGCTGACATGAAAATTTGCGCTTTTGTTCAACGAAATTTTAGTAAATCTCCATCATTTCTAATAGTAGATGACGTTTTTGGTTGCCATTTTCGTCTTTGTTTTGAATTGTGTTATTTATAACAATAGTGAAAACCTACCCGGGTTCAGTTTCAAAATCGAAAGTATATGCGATTTATATCTGTGGTAAAAAAGAATAACAGCTAAAGTTTATTTTCTTGTTAGCTGAGTTTGATCTCTTTGAATAGAAATATTATAGAAACTATAGCACTTTTTCAAAATACTCTATGTTGATATCAAAGACGTTGCTTGAAATAATATATAGTTCTAAAAATATTTGTTTAATATTTATAATGAAAAATATATGTATGTATATTTTTACCACAGATATATTGGATTATACCCAAGTCTTTAATAGTCTCCTAGAAGAACTTGCAAATCTCGCTACTGAATTTTACTTGATTAACACATTTCTAAACAAACTATGCTAATAAAAAATTAACAACTCATTTTCTAGATATGTACATATGTATTCATGTAAAATTTATCGCTGCTAAATAAAATAAATGCTTCTCTGTGATACTCAACTTCTTAGTTACTGCCATACAGCTATTTACTTGTTTTTTGTGTAGCTGATGCAATAAATAGTGAAATATATGTTTTTGTATTTGCAAATATTTCGACCGGTTTCTCTTATTATTTATTTTTTTTTAAATTTTTTTTCAACTATTTTTTTGTCTTACTTTTTTGGTAGATATATATTTTATTTTTTGAAATTACGGAAAATTGCCAAAAGCTATAGAATTGCAATACACTCGTGTACGAGTATGTACTTGCAACCGTGTGTGAAGTATGCTATAACCACAACAATGACGTCCACAACAACAATGAAGACGATGGTGGTAAAACTACTTTTCATTAAATTGTCCATAAAAATAATTCATACCACATATGCAGATTGTGTTTACTACTATGTAACCATAGCAGATGTGATCAATTTTTTCCATGAACTAAAATGAAATGTAGTGGTAATGCATGATTAATGTTTTGACGCAATTGTGCTACTTATATATTTTTTCAGCAAGTTTAAGGTTACAGGAATTAAATATTTACTGATACTAATATGAATTATGTTGAATTATTAAAAAGAGGAACGTACTAAATAAGGAAGGTTAAAGTTCACATAGAAAAATCTTATTATGTATTGATAAAAATAACTACTAGCGTAACCAGATAATTTGGCGGGCTTGAGGATCACAACAATTGTATGCAGTTGAAGTAGAAAATTTTAAAGTTTACCTTAAATCATGCAAAAACATTAAAATGAAAAAAAATTGTGGGTTTTCTAGCGGGGTCTCCACCTCCTGACAGTTGTAAACCATAAAACTTCAAAAGGTAGTGCGCTTTGGATCAATATAGGAAACGAAACCTTCAAGTCACCCTCACTCTCATAATCCGCCATGCTATTTCGCAAAATCTTAAGTTATGTTCCAACTGAATCCGATTCAATAGCTCTTTAGTGTACGTATACGATAAACGTATAGTAAAATCGTTCGCATCGGTTTCATTAGTTCGCGCCAATGAGTAAATGAGGTGAAACTTAGAGAATTTTTTAGAAACAGCTGATAATTCTGCCCCACAACTGATTACAATCATAAATTATAGTTTCTATTTCTCTTATTCTTATATGAAGTTTAATTAGAAGTAGTTTCACTAGGGTAGGACTGTAAGATTAGCTTTGGGGTAGAATTATCCGCTGTTTTCCCCACAGTTTCTTCTCATGTACTCATTGGTTCGTGCCCTTAGTTTAATTTTCATTTAAGTTCTTTCGTTTTCTTACCTTTCAGTCAGAGTTCGAGCGTTGGCCCAAATAATAATTTATTCGAAAGGTTATACTCGTATTTCCACCCTGTATTTTTGTTAACAAAATTTTTTGCATATTATTATTATTATTAATTGGTTGTTGTTTATTTACAGTTTCTAAACAAAATTTTAGCTTTGCCCAATTGGTAATTTTTTTGGTTTTTTGTCTGCGGTGAAATTATTAATTATATATGCATAATTTTCAGCTTGAAAATAAACACAACAAAATACTCAGCAATTACAACAAAAATATCAGAAGTTTCTGTTTTGCCTATCAATTTATAGCACGTAAAACCAACAAAGTAAAATTTCCAAAAAAACAATTTGAAGTCTAAAAAGTAAAATCTATTTCTTTGATACATCATCGTCTTTGCGTTTTATACTTGGCAAAGACAGCGGTGAACGACGTACCTGTTTGCTAATTTTTGTTGTTGTTTTTATTCTTAATTTTATAAAGTTTGAAATAATCATTCAGGTGTTTTATATTTTCCGCTCATTGAATTTTTAATGTAAAAAAAAAAATGTACTCAACCATGTAAGTGAATAGAAAAAGTGGAGGGTCATCAGGAACAGTTTTTATTTGACTCCATACAAATTAACAATAAACAGAATAAATGAATTTTTCTTTTGAATCCAACTCTTGATCAAAAATATAGATTAATATATATTTGTTAAGCTGTGAAAAGTTGGATACAACTTGTCATTTGAGGAGCTTCAAATAAAAACTCAATAAACGATACTGAATTTTGTTGTTTTTTGCGTGTTGATTGAGAGTTCCTCATTTAAAAGAAGAGGTGAAACGTGAAATATTCTATACTATTTAGATAAAAGTTATTTTTATTAAGATTTTCTTTATTTCGAGTTATGTAGATGCTACAAAAAATTTCAGAAATACTGGCTTTGCACCTTTTTGATGAGAAACCCCAATAGCTGTTGCTCTGAAGCTTTTGAAACATGAAGTTATTCTGTTTTGAGGTCACTTGAAAGCAGATATAAATTCGTATTAGTAGCTTGTTGCAACACTTAAAACTGACTTCTTTTATTTCTCGATAGTTTTTTTTAGGAGACTATGAAAATTAAATCTAGAGGTTAATTTTCAAAGTCATGACTTAAGTTCATGTCAATTTCGTTATTTGAAGTTATAAACAGGTTAATGAACAAATGTAGTCATCACAACTACAATGTATATAGAGACGGGCAAATCAGACGGCCGTTTCGGAATCCGCCACAATTCCTCATCAGTGATTTTATAGATAGTTCTTTATCTTTCAATATCCTATATAAGCTACTAATATTTGAAATAAATTATAACCCAGAATTACAGATTTGATTCCAAATATCTTCACTGAATCTTAACAAAAGTTGTGGACATAAAGCAGTAATCCGTCTTTTTAGTGTATCTTGAGCCTACGATGCGTGAAAATAAAATATAAAAAACTCTATTGGTATTCCCCGATTTCCCCCCTCTTCCGATTTACCATCACTTCCCTTAATATATATACTTTTTAGTTAAAAATTTTCCAAGCGCATTTCATCGTTGTTTTTGTTGACCACTATTATGAAAAAAAAATTATTAAACTTAATGCAACTTTAACAATATTATAAAGCGCGTACTTATATTTTGTTGTTGTCCTCGTAATTAAAAATTTAATATTTTTTTATTTCATTGACTCATTTAATAATAAAAAGTAACAAAAAGCAAAACATTATGAATGCGTTCACATTTGAATTAAAAGAGATAAGCGCTCAAGTTATTATTTTCATACCTAGTAGAAAAGATTAAGTATTTGTCGACCGGCGACTTCCTTCTTAACTGCTAGGGCAAATGCGCTCTCATATGTAAATTAACGCATTTGGATTTATATTTTTATTATTTTTTAATTGTTTTTCTAGCAAAGGTCGATAGCATTATTTTTAGTCATTAATTATAGAAATAATTGTTTTATGTTTGAATGCGCAAAACCTTATATGTACTATTTTGATATTATACATATTTCATGTGCACATATGTATTTTTTCAAAGTACTCAAAAAATTATTATTTGCTTACATTTAACATTGAGTTGAGCATTTTTTCTCTTCATGAATACTTAGTATGTATATTTATAGGTAACCTAAATTTCAGGTAAATTTTTATCACATCTTAATTTGTTTAATGCTACTTCCATCCCCATAAAAAATACATTAACCCTTAAATACCCACTGGTCACTGCAGTGGCCAACCACTTCTCTGATGGCCTGTGCTGCCATTTTACGTTCGCCATTCAAAGTAAACATCTGATCTTACTGTCTAAAGTTTTCTTTATCGATATGTATAAATAAGAATGGAAAATTTACAACTGTTGTACAGTTACAGTTATTTTTAACTCGAGAAGCATGTTTTGCAAAATTTTTGAGCCACTAACTGAAAAAAAATTTTTTTTTTTGAATTTTTGTATAATATATATGATAAATATATATAATAAATATATTGCCGTGTTAAAAAATTTGTGCCAAATGGTATAGGATAACACCAAATAATTGTTTTTAAAAATTATTGCGAATGCATTTCAATTTATTCTCCCAACAATCCTCAAAGGTTACAACAGAGGTCAATCAATTGATCAATCAATCAATTAAAATTACGGCACCATAAACTAATTTATTTTACAACACGTAGAACAAACGTTGTTCGGAATCACAAACACTACCTCTAGGTATGTTCTTATTTGAAATTGGATATTGAGTTTCGGAAATTCAAAACGAGATAGAGTGCTAAGATCGGGTGCGGCTGAAATTTATATACCCTGCACATAAGGTAGCCAGAAGTACTGATTTTATTGATTTTTTTAAATTTATTTCTGAAAATACTGATTTTTCGATATCCAGAAATCAGAACGCAAATGTACTTTTTATCATTTTGTACTGTTTTAGTACTGATTTTTCTAAATCAATATTTTAAAAATTTATAATTTTCTCACACTTTAATAAATTTATAAAAAATAAACCAAACCTAAATTGTCTTTTTAGTGAATTTATTGTTTTAAAAAATTTTAATGACAACGTTGATAAAACCATAAATGTTGAAAAATAGAGAATAGAGTTAAGTCTACATTTTTTTAATTTCGCACTTCAATGCCAGCCACTGAAAAAAAAGTTCAGTTTAGTGTTCACTTTTTTGAAATATCTTTTTATTATCCGATTTTAAAGGGGTTTGCGTGAAATAACTTTTGCATCACCTTAACTAATTACACAAAATTTGTTTTTCATTGCTTATAAAGTTCTCACTTATGTGGAACGTAGGCGTGTTTATTGCCCCATATTGACAGTTTTCACCAAATTTATTTTAAAACTGCGAACCATTAACTATTAAATCCCAAATTTCGTTCTAATAATTTCAATTGTGAAGCATATTCATTTAAATATTGATATATATTAGGGAGGAGTGAAAAATTAGCTTTTTCTCAGAACTTCTTGAGAAAGTTAGCATCTGACGTCAGTAGTAAGTAGACAAATAATTTTTCTATTTTAGTCAACTTGACCACTTTTAAAAACTTCATCACAATGCAGAGAAGCCCCCCTTTATCAGATTTTGCCAGATTTTAACAAAACAACAATGTTTTTTTCCCCCAATTTCAACTCTATAAAACCTACGTTAAAAGTTGACAAAATCAAAAAAAAAAAAAATTTACCCACTTAATACTGACATCAGATGCTGACTTTCCAGGTTAATTTTGAGAAAAACAAAATTTTCAGTACAACCTAATGTAAGTGCAGTAGGGTACAAAACTGTTCACAAATTTTTGAAACCTTTTTAGATTATTAGTCCAATTACACTTATCAATAAACTGTATAAATTTCAATGCAACGTTTGTGCCTTTTATATGCTTCCAGAATCTTAATCCGATGTCAATTTGGGTATATTGAGATTTGGGGAAAAGGCATTGCACCTTCTATGCAACCTAAATTTTTATTGAGAAATATCTCAGAAACCAATGAATAAATAAGTTAGTGGACATGGCATCTGGCACACAAAACAAATTGTTAAAATGAAGTAACTGGGGAACCATAGTGAGATAATGAAAATTTGTATGTGAAAGTAGTGGAAGTTTTTGGACAAGTGACGGCATATGTGGGAAAGCATAGCAAGAAAGATAGTTTGTATGGATGTGGGTACTATTGGACAAGTGAGAGTAGAACCATCCTAGTAAACGATATGAATGGTAAGTACAATAATTAGATTTAGATAATGCATGACCATTCATTACCACGGAGTTATTAGGATTCTCGGTTGTTTTGCACATATCTCAAAAACTTCACGTGATATAGAAAATTTAAGTTAATTGTTAAAAAAAATGAGAAACACAACGAAAATAAGTATAAGGAATAGTTGTGAAGGTTTATTTCAGCATCTCTATTCAGTAAACTAATTTGGAATTTATCCTGTAATTTAAGTAGCCCATATAGGATGATGACAGAATTGTCACAGTCGTATATATTCTTACATATTATAAGTATATATATGTAATGAAAATTTTGTTAAATAAAGAACAAATAATAATAATAATAATATAGCTTGTTGAAATAGTAATAAAGAACCATCTCTAAAATCACTTATGAGGAATCCTGGCGGATTTCGAAACAGCCGTATGATTTGCCTTTCTTATAACATATACAAACACTATTGTGACTTGGTCACTTTGACAAATGTTCATTAAGTCTGATAAAATCAATCAAACAAATTTAAGACATGAACCCAACTATGTAAAAATGAACATCTAGACTTCATTATCATAATCTCTGAACATAAAAATAAAAATGTTTTACCAATAATGGTTAAGAAAAATTATTTTTTTAGTGCGAATATCTCAAAACTATAGTTTTGCATATACATACACTACCGGTCAAAAGTTTGGGTTCATCTTATAACTTTCATAATATGCAAAAAGATTTTGGTTTTTTCTAATCATTATTATTTATTCGTATTGTATACAATTAAATAATCCAAAAGTTTTGAGTTTTTTTGTTTAACATTTTTACTCTTAAAAATATCCTCCTTTCGATTTTATAACAGCAGCACATATTCTGTGCATCCTTTTAAACACAAATAATGTTTTACTTACTTTTTGTTATAGAGAAACACTCACAAATAATGGAAAATGTTAAAACTTAAGAATTATTGCAGCACAAGGATGTAGCACGCGGTATTTAATATTGTAATGATGAGAAATAAACACTCTCTATTTACTGTTAGTTAGTGAAGTAGCTCTGTTTACAAAAAAGGTCCCAATGAATGCTTAAAATTAATAGTACACTACTTTCGATTGGAGCAAAACCTAAGTTTCCCAGAAAATTGTATTGAATTCAAAACCTAAGTTTCCGAGGAAAATGTATTGAATGCAAATGAACCCAAACTTCTGACCGGTACTGTATATCATTTCAGTACTAAGGTGATGATATAGAAGTTAGGTATCTGACATGAAAAAGTTTTAAATTACTGCTTCTGATTAACCATACACCCGTTTTTCAAGAGACATGATATGGTATATCTCATTCGCAATGCCACATATAAATACACATATACTCTCACGACGAAAGATTACTTGTTATTTTTTTAATTTTTTTAATTTTGATAATCTTTAGATTTTTGTGATTGTCGTATAACAGTTACGCCCACAAGAAAGCTGGTTTTCACACACTTTCTATTTTCGCAGTTTTTGAGCTATACAGTTTTAGATATTTTGGTTGTCGGAAAGGAGCGAAGCCCGCTTGCTAAATACCGCCCACATTTTGTTTAATGAAGTAATTACTGTAAAGAACAGCCATTTTGAGCCCCATACAGTACCACATACAGTAATTTAGAAAGAAATATATAGTTTTTTTTTAAAGAGCAAGGTCATACGTTTACTCCGCGTAAATACTCTTTTTCACTACTTTTGGAAGACACGAGTAATTAAGATTAAGAAATTTAAAAGTACTAGGAACGGAAGAAGCACAAAATCTGTGCGTTTTTCCACGGTGAAGGCTAAAAAAAAAATTTTTTCTGCCTAAGAAAAAACATTCAGTGACGCACGAAAACGTCAAGGTCATTTGAAAAATCAAAGAAAAATTTAGCGAGTTTTTTGTACGTATCGTCGTATGTACATTTAATGGGCTCGGCGGGTGAACTTACGCATTTGTACCAGTATAATTTTGATGAAGCGGCAACTATTTGATAAGCGGCTTCATATAATATTTCTTGATTGGTGTGTTATTGCTCAAACGTACTGTAATATTATCAAAAAAAAAAAAAACAATAATTTATTTATTCAAAACAGTAATTTGAAATTTTAAATGTAACAGCCCGTAAAGTTTGAGAAGCACTGATTCGTTTGTATTTATTTATATTCATCCTAAGCTTATGCAGTGAATTTTACACTGAAAAATTGAGTTTCACTGTATTTTAAATATAGCATTCAAAATTAAATTATAGCATATTTTTAGGAGAGTTTTAACACTAACATGACGTATTGGTTTTTTCGCTAAATAATTTTACCGAAAAAGAACGATTCAGCCAGTTATTCGAAACCGGCGTTAAACTATAGATCCAACCATAATGGTCTGTTATGGCCTGAGTGTTTCGCTGGACAGCCACTTAACGTAACGTAAGGCACATAATTGATAGAGAGTTGATGTTCCAAAAAATATTCGTTGATTTTTCAAATGACCTTGACGTTTTCGTACGCCTTTTTGTTTCATCTTCACAGTGAAAAGATGCTTAGATTTCGATGTATTTCCTTTTCCTATTGCCCTTCATATAATCTTTTAAACTTCTGCATGCATCAAAATAGTGTTAGGTCTCATTTAATTAAGCAAATAATTCAGTTAAACTCATTGCTCACAAGAATATTCTTCGATGATTAGGACTTAGGTTTAGACGGTAAGCATGGAAGGGTCCTTAGGTTTTGGAAAAAACTGGTATTGGTAAAAGTACCCATAGGAATAACGAAATCTAGTTTAGGTCAAAAAGCAAAAGATACAATCAACTGATTTTTGCAAACCAGGAACGACTGTAGGATAGTCCGAAGTTTATGGTCTCTTCTTGAGAAGAAAAAAAATACAGAGTTTCCTTCTACTAAGCGAGAAATAAGATTGAATTCTAAATGGAGTACTTAGAAGTTCTTGTGCCATTGGTGGTATGCCCTTGAGGATTCGAATTGCAGCACTTAAATGTTGTTGAAGTGGAAATGAAGAAGAAATAAAGGCCATCAACCACCATCTCCTCTGTGAATACTTATCCCAATCTTGAGATCTGTTGGCTCCGTTTCTTAGAAGACAGTGGTTTCCACCAACAGACTTTACAAAGTTTATCAAAATCACTAGATAGCTCGTTATATAAATATAAGAAATTAAAAGTATTCAAGGTACCACATAGAGCGGAATCGTAATGGACAAATTTTTTAGATCTTCTGGGCACTCCCTTTTAGTCTAACCTAGTGTAGTAGCTTAGACGGTTAGGAGATTGAGAAGATGATTTGCTATTTATGTTATTATAATTGTGATTGTGAAGTTGACCGCATTGCGTTGATGCCCCGTAGCTTAACTTCTGGGGTCTGAATTTCTTATTTGCCTTCGATATCAAAATGTGAAAGTCTATTGAACGCCCGGAATATATGGTTACAAAGCAGCTAACATTGTACAAACAAGTGTTAGTGTTGATAGTAAACTTTGAGTTTAGATTTTTTATTTGTGTAGATAAAGGAAAAGTCTTTAATCAGTGTTAGGGGTAAACCTATAAAGATATTGTGATCTCGGGCAGGTTAAGAATCTCGACATGAATATATGAATAATTTTTTCTTCACGATTTTAGAATAAAGTTTTTGGGTTTAACCATGAAAACATAAATAAAATTATAAAACAATGACTGGCCCTGTTGGTCAAATTGAATCTGACTAATGAGTGGAATGTAATGACTAAAAACATCAATTATCAATCACATACTAATGATTTATTTTTATTAGTCATTTAGTGATGCCTCGTTGACTTTGTGGTATTTAATCGTTAGTTGTGACTAAAATTTTAGTTGATTGATTACTTAATTGAAAAAATTAATTGTGATTGCGCGCTACCCTGCTCACAAATTACATGTTGTTAGCAAAATAGCAAAATAGGAATACTATTCCAAATATCTCCTTTCTTGTACGCGAGAAAGTACTACAGTGCAAATAAATGTGACTCAAAGGGAAATTTAATGGCATTTCGTGATCTGTAATTTATGGAAAATATAAAAAAACTTTTTTTAATTTTTTTATTTATTTATTTATTTTTTGTTTTTTTTTAATCATTTTTAAATTAAAAAACGCCTATAAAAATTACATACACATAAAATATTTAACACTAAAATAACATCAATATGCTTAATAATAATGAAATAGTAACGTACATTTACATATAAAAATATAGTTTTAAATTAATATCACAAAGAAATTAAAAACAAGTATCTATTTAATTATAAAATATCGATGTGAAAAATGTTTGAATAAATTTCGGATTCAATACTCAAATGAGAGAAAATAAACCAAATAATAAAATTGATGCTGAGGATTAAACTTTTTTTTGATGTTCATTGATATTTCATAAACAGAAATATAAACAAGTAGTAATAATAATATCGTGGTGCAAAATAATGATTTTTTTTTTAAACTTTAGAACAAGTTTATATTAAAAATATGTAAATTTTCGCAAACACAAACGCATAAGTGAAAGGTACATTTAGAAAATACATACAATTAAAGCGCGTAACCCAGACACAATTAAACAGTAACTCAAACTAAAACAAATTCAAATGAACAGATTTTTTTTTTAAAGTTTAAAATATTAATTTTTCCCACCCATAAATCGCGCTAAATTTACGCAATTTCCTCACGCATAAATGATTTTTTTACTGCTTTCACCCCATCGGATGTGGACGACAGGATGCTGCTGCTGCTGCGCACCCCACCACCACTGGATGCTTGGAATGCTACTCCTCCGGGTCCGGCTGCTACTGCTTCACTTACACTTCGTACCATACCCGCATTTCCAGATTTTTGCGTTGGTATTTGCTGGTAACTGCCTGTCAATCGTGCAACCAAATTGTTGACAGCGCGCAGTGTTGATATTGGTATCTATTTTGGGGTAGAAGTAGAAGAGAGAAACAAAATGTTTAATGATATCTTCATGCAGTAGATGGAATTTTAATGTCAATGCCAAAATGAAATTTTAATTCATTCATCATCGTCGTCATCACAATTTACGAAATATACATTTCAATGAAATATTCACACTTTAATAATTTATATCGCTTACCTCAAAAATGCTATCAATTAGTGGGCGAAAGCTAAAGGAAAATCCACTTGTTTCAGCATTGGGGTTGTTGTTGCTGGCAGGTGCTACAATAACAGGTGCATTGGCTTGCATCATATTGTTGTTGTTGTTGTACAAGTTCTGGTTGTTGTTGTTGTTGTTATTGTTAGTGCTATAGTAGCCTGGCTGCTCGTAGATACCATACTCCTGTCCAGGATAGAATATCATATTCTGTACAGGCATTGGATGTAATAAAGTCTATGAAAGATTAAAAAGAAAAAAGAAAAAGGAAAAAGGTAAAATTAATTTATTATTTTTATTTAAATATTCATTTTAAGTTTTACAAAAAAAAAATCAGTAAGTATAATCCGCATAGCTTAAGAGCTTGTCAGCGTGTTTGATAAGTGTTTGCAAGTTTTCAAGCCTTTTCAATTGCGAAAAAGTTAATTAAAGTATTGAAGGATGAAATGATTTTGTTTAATGAATGAAATTATTTTTTAATTAAGCAAACTATTCATTACATGTACTTTGGGATTCTTGAATGTGTGATGAATTTGTGAAAAGAAAACTGGGTGAGGATGACGCATTTAATAAATTCATTAATAGAAAATTGGCCACAACAATTGTTTTAGCAGAGCTTGTGTTCAGGCCCTTATATGAATTAAAACCTTAATGCATGGGATTACCAGTGGCGTTATCATGTGAATAACGTTCTTTTCTTATGGTTCTCTAATAAATTTCCCTTTTCAATTGTTGTCTAGCTAACCGCTCCTATTGATTCTGATAAACAACCAGCATTTCTACGTTTGTTGTCTGAAGAATTCATTTTCAAAAATTAGGTGTAAACAGTTTCTTAAAACCTAAATATGCTGGCTAATTGGGAAACTTTATATCTGTTGAACGAAATATTAATATCGTTTTGGTTCAGAATAAGCCCAAAACTTTTTTTAATTCAAGTGTGCTGATTCCAATTGCTTTCACAGAATTCGTTACATTTTGGAAAATTAAATGTTTTAAGCACTAAGTCTCAGAGAATCTTTTGTAAATCGCAAAAAATAATTATAGCAACCTTTGAAAAAAAGGTAAAATATATTTCATGTGTTTTACTGTTAGTATATAGTAAAAGTTAAATTGAAAGTGAAATTGAAAATATGACTGTATATTATCCCTTATGAAATTAATCCGAGTAGCATATTCTAAAAGCAACTCGGATTAATTTCCTTTACTATCGTCATATGCATAAATATAATAATACATTTTTAACGATAACGAATATACATTGTTTGGAATTAGTATAAATGGAAGCCTAATTATTGATTTATTTCAAACTATTTGGAAATATTTTTATATTTTAGGACTAAAAAGCAACAAACTATTTAATTATTTATCATTTAAATTAAATCCCTTTATAAAGTGATTCATTCAGACTTACATCATTTATCAAAATGACATCGTTACGTGAGCCACGTGCATATCCTGTGACGCGTGTAAATTCCGTAATTAAATGTGACATAACGACTAAAAGGATAAACCACACAAAGCGATCCATTGCGTTGATAATAATCTGCAAATGAGAAAGAGGAAACAATTTTATAAATTAAATAAATTCATACATTTGATTGCATGTGAATTGCTTGTTGAATAGTTAAATATTCTTCTATATAAAAACAAACACAAAAACAAAACGTACATCATTATTGAAACTCATTATGGCACAAAAAGTTTTATAGACACGAAGAAAATTGTTAAGAAAAACTAAAGTAATTTAAAGGACAATATCAATTAAAAATCGCTTTGATCTTGATTAAAAACTTAGTTGGTAAAAAAAAAATAATTGTTTTAGTTCTAAAATAAAATATTTCAATTAAAAAGCACTTTGATCATGGTTTACAAAAAACACAAAACATAAACAGAAAAACAGAAAAAATTAAATAACTAACTAAAGTCAAGCGCAAATTTTTTTAAGCGACTTGAACTGCGCATGCGCGCACGTTTTCCACACAATTTATTTTATTTTTTTTTTCTAAATTTTTTTCTTGCTTTTGCGAATTTGAACTTAACCGATCGATGCTTGAAAGCATTCTGAAACTCGAGTTGAGTTGAATTAAGTTTGTGTAAATATTTGAAAAGTGCACACGGTTAAAAATAGAAGAAAAACAACAAACCTCGATCAGCGATGGATTTGTGTTTTTATTGTTGTTTTCATGTTTAGCACGTCAAACAAAAATCTTTGGTAAAGACAAAAATAATCACTAAACTACAGCAATAGCAAGAGAAACAAAAACAACCAGCGACTCTTGTTATATTGTGGCAACATCGTTATGCTCAGAATGATAATCATCATGGTCATGATGAACATAAGCATGTTGTGGGGTTCTAAGACCAAAAAACAGAAAAAAACGCTGGAAAATATGGATTAGCACAAGGCCATGTTGCCGCATCGACTCAACGCAGCGCAAGCAACCGCGTGTAACCAGTTTTCCTTTTCGTTTTCGTTTGGGTGTTATTTCTGCGCTACGTACTACTAATACTACAATCAAATAGTTTTTACCTATAAAATATTATGTTTAGTTTTCTGTGTCCGTGTGTGTTTCGTTTTTTTTTTATATAATTTTCGTACGCTTTTCGTTTTTCTAAATGATGGTGTTTATTTATTTATATATATATATATATTTTTTTTTTTATTTTGTTTTGGTTGTAGCCACTTTTCAAAGATGGTATTTAAAGATAAATGAATTTAAGTAGTAGTAGTAATGGCAATAGAAGTAGGTACGTTTAAGAAGTTGAAGAAGACGAATAAGTAGAAGAAGAAGAAGAAGCAGTATAAGTAGAAGTAGATGAAGCTTTATGACCATAGCAACAACAGCACCAACATTATAATTAATACATAATACTAGAATTCATTAATTTTCGCTATTTCATAAAAGCAGAATTTTTTTTTTAAATAGTATAAAACAAACAGTTGAGTTGATGTGGCAAAGAGTCACTATTAATTTAGCAACTTTTTTCTATACTCCTTTTTTCATGACTTGGATAGTTGTATTTATAAGTGTGGCATATTTTTTTTTTATTAATTTGAGTCTTTTAATTAATTTTTGGTTTTCTTATGAAATTAGTCTAACCTTAATTGTAAATATAAATCGAAAAAAATATTGAATTATACGTGTATAATAAACGCATTTTATTATGTGTTTTCTTATGATTTTGTTAGCTATTAATTGAGCAAATATATGTAGTTTTAATTCATAGAAGCTCAAATGTGTAGGAATGAATCATATGTTTAAGTAGTTCTTCTTCGCTTCAGTCTCATTTAATCGGTACGGCATTAGAAAACCGAAACGAAATTATTGAAGCTCATTGCATTCATTGGCAACGAATATTGAGTAACACGAAACGATTCACACGACACTTTTAAAACCAAGAAGTAAACAAGATCGCTGTTTCGTTTGTGTCGTACTGGTCAAATGTGAATCGACATGATAGCCTTTGTTTTGATCCAGTTTAAATTGTACATTTATAATGAAAACAACAGTTGAATCAAAGTTAAAGGTAATTACAATTATTTGAATTTGGCAGTACTTTCAGTTTCTTTCCCATTTGAATGCGTACGCTTATTTTTGTATTTTATATTTGACTTTTTTCTTTCTAGCTTGTAGATTTTTGGCAGACAGTTTAAGTTGCCTAAAACGTAAAAAAACCGAAGTGCCAATTTTTTTTTATATAGAGAGCGCTTTATTGAAAAGTAACATTTGAATCAAGCTCGTTTTTGTCATGCTTAACCTAAACTAAATCAAATTAAATAAAAAAAACTTTTGATTGAATCAAGATCAATCTAATAGCATTTTCATTTAAAACATAAGATTATTAACAATTTGATTTACTTCATTGTGCACAGTTTAAATACAGCATGAATATAAATGCCAATATAAAAATTTGGTTTTTATTTAAAAGAAAAAATAAATTACCAATGCTGAAGTTTCAGCAGTGAACTTGAGATTTGCAGCAATGAGCTCTAATCAACTGAGATTTTAACGAAGCAATAATAATTTGTAAATTCAAGCTGTGCAAGAGATTAATCAGGTTCTCTTTCTTTATATATAGAAATACAGAATATAGATATGAAAATCAATTTCAAGCTTAGACCAAACAATAGAAAAGCTTAAAGAATTGTTATGACCTCAGTTCTTTTTCAGTACTTTTACCTAATTTAATGCAAAAGAAGGAACTAACAATTCACCTTGGTGGCATTGGATGGGAAACTTTGGCATTATGAATTGTTTCACTTCAAGTTCTTTGTATGCTAATTTAATTGCATTTTGTAATTAATAAAGAAATACAACAAAGGTTGACTACAAAACTTAAAATCAAAATATCAACTTATTTCTTATTAAAAGCAATGACGAAAAATTAAATGTCAAAATTATAAAATAACAACATAAAAAATATTAGAATCTGTTTAAAACATTTAATTTTGTTATTTTATATTTATTTTTATTTCTTATTTTAGCTTAACTATAATTTGTGTGAAATTACTTAAGACTGCTGTGAGTTTTTTTAAATTTTGTTTTATGGGTGAAGCGCAACTTGAACTTTCTTGACTTACAATATACGAGAATATGAATACATACATCTAAAGGTTCTCACACACCTCATCATAAAAAAAAAGAAATAAAATAAAAATAAATGGAATTTTAATTATTAAAAATACCTTCAACAAAATCATAGAACCGTGAAGTATTAAAAGATAAAACAAAAAATATAGACGCACATATATGGGTACATACCCATATATAAATAATATTTCAAGTAAATGCAAACTAGAGGCAGACATTTAGAATAAGTGCAAAGTGTGAGCATGTTATATGTAAAAATATCATTAAAAAATATTAAATAAATAATTTAAACTTAAAAAAATAAAAAAAATTCATTCAAATAAATAATTTAAACTTAAAAAAATTAAAAAAATTCATAGCTTGTAAAACATTAAAATTTTAGTTTACTTGTAGCAATAAGTACTTGAACTAAAAAATAAAATGTTATAATTTTCAACAAGTTTGTGCATGTACTGGCTTAAAATTGTATTCATGCTTGAGCTTAAGCCTTAAATGATTATCTCAATGAAAACTTATAAACCTGAATTAATAATTATAAAAACGTGTTGACACGACAGTGAGCCCTCTAATTATAAATATTATAATTATATGTTTCATATTTTCTAACAGAAGTTCACTTTAAATATTAATAGTATTTAGGTTAAACAATTTGTAATATGTATATGAACTTAAAATGAATCCTTCAATTAAATAATAAATTTAATTACACACAATTTAAAGCGAAACGTGTTCTTTGGAATTATTTTTTAACTCCAGTGTATGCATGTACATGATTATAATATATACTTGGTTAAATTTTAAAAAGCAGAAAAATGGGAAACCAACATAATGAAAATCCACAAAATTAAACATAAACAACAAAACAAAAAAAAAAAGTTTTTGATTAACTTTTATATTTGCTGAATAATATATTTTCTTAGAAATTGTACAAACACACACACATGTAAATGAAACTAAAAGTACAACATGAACGCAAAAAATGATAAAAAAGCGCACCTTAGAAAATAATAATTAAAATATAATTTTATAAAGTGCTACTTTGAATACAAAAAATGCGTTTGAACTATTTATATGCATGAATACTATTTAATTAGTTTTTAATATGAAGTTTTTAATATTTTTTTAATTTTAATTGCAGCAAATACAGCGAGCAAAAATCTAAAATTTAGACCTGTCGTGACTAATGTTAATTATATTTGGAATGTTATGTCCTGTAGCCAGAAATTTTTTCGGGGGGGGGTTTCATTCGAAGAAAACTAATTTTTAAATACAATAAATTAAATCAATGATCCATTTGATGAACCCTATAAAATTAAAATTTTAGGAAAAATTTTCCGATTCTTTTTAATCGTAAAAAATTTCCAAAAGTGACAACAAATTCCCAGAATACTCAAATTAATTTTTTCAAATAAATATTATTCAATGTGCATTCTTGTGCATTTTTTTTTATCGTGAGGGACATTAACTCATTAACTCATTGACTTCCCACTTCTGATGATGTACCCAACCTCAAAAAAATGACCAAAAATAGTAGAGGCTCATTTTTTTCAAATGATCATCATTGGGAATTTGAGCCATTATCAATGATAAGGAACCCGGATGAGGTTGGCTTATATTCCCTAAATTCGTAAAGTCACAGCATTGAAAGAGATCTTTCTAGTCGTGGTGCTCTGAGCAATAATGCGTCAAAAAATTAATTTTTAGATGGGTTTTGTACACGAATCTGAGGTCAAAAACTTCCCATCACGTAACGTTTTAGGAAAAAAATGGGATTCAAGCAAGTCTTATTTTACAAGGATCCGATAATTTTTTCTATTTTTATTAATTTTTAATTAATTTTTAGACTTTTCAAACTGATTCAGGACGAAACCTTAAATCAAAAACAGTTACTGATCCAGAAAAACTATGAATGCAGGAGTGCTCAGTATCACCTTCTCTTTTTGAATCCGTAGTCAAACCTCATGTCGAAGAAAACAAATCGGATTTGATCGCTTAGTGTAAATAAGATTTCAAATTTATTTTTTATATTTGACTTTTTAGATAAAAAAAAACCGATGGAAGTAAAAAATATCGTTAAATAGATTTTGAATTTTGTTCCATCCATTGGCAATTAATCTAAAAAATTAGAATAAAGTTTCCACATTTCGGGGGTGGGGGGTCAGAACACCCAAAACCCCCCTAAATACGGCCTTGTCCTGTAGCATTACGATATGTGAAGAAAATAAATTAAATCTATGCCAAGAAGAGATTTTTTATTTTTGCATTTTCAGCTGTGTGGGTAGGTCTGATTCAGCTAACACACATTTCTTAGTTAAAAAAGATTATAACTCAAAAAGTATGTGACCTATGAAAATAACAATTGTATGTGGCTAAAATTTGAATATTTTTTTTCGTTGGTTTTTTTTTTCTAGCTTGGAAAAATGTAGGTACTAAGTACACTACTAACAGCAATATTTTTATGATAATATGCTAAACTCTATTTAATTTTTTTTTTATTATTTAACGAATTTTGTTTGATAAGAACAAAACGTTATCTTAATTTACAAAATACGCTATTTACATTGTAACTAGTGAATATTACTAACAAGCAATTCGTTTTTAATAAATGAATACAAAGTAAATGTCTTGGCTTAATAAACTAACATAAATATGTGTTTATAAACAAGTTTATTTTAACTGCGAAATGCATGATCGATGGGCTTTCTTCGATGCAATCTTCTTTCTACCCCTTCTCTGTCGTAAAGCATAGAGACTTCATCATTTACGTGCTGTCTTATTGGATTTTCATGTGATTGTGAATATTTTCTTATTGACTCCTCCACTGAATCTATTCCTAGATCTCTGTGAAAGTCAGAGTTTCGTATGTACCAGGGTGCGTTTACAATACAACGCAGGACTTTCTTTTGAAACCGCTGGATTGTATTTATATTATTTTTACTGGTACAACCCCAGAGTGGAATACCATAGCTCCAAATTGGTTTAAGAATTTGGTTGTATATTGCAATTTTATTATTAATTGACAACTTAGACTTTCTACCGACTAGCCAGTACATGTTTCTGAACTTTAATTCTAATTCTGCTTTTTTAATTTCAACATGGTCTTTCCAGTGTAGTTTTGCATCTAGTGTCATTCCTAGATACTTGGCTGTATTAGAGCATGGTACTTGATCTATTTAATTGAAAAAGTATATAAGCTGAGAGAGAATTAGAAGACTGGATGGTCATATCCAAAAGGCAGATACGGGCTCTTTCCGATTTTCAATTTCATATTATTAATTTTCATAATTTTTTACCTTTTCTACATATTTTCATTACATTTCTTAAGAGGACAGATCCATCTTTAAAAACATTCTCCAAAATCGTTTTTTTTTTTTGAGTTTTTTTTCTAATTTGACGTTAATTGCATTAATTATTTCTTCTTTACTACCCTCAATTTTTTTCCCAGGAAACAATCACACGGTGCTATATCCAGGGAATATGGTACTGGTTACGGATTTCTTCTATGCCTAAAAACGCAATAAAATTATTGGATTTTTTCAGGAATGTGAGCTGGCGCATTACCGTAGTGTAAAAAACAGCAGCGCAGTTACCCTTTTTCCTGATTTTCCAACATAGTTTTGAAAACTTGTGACAAGAAATTTTTTGTATATCACTAAGCTGTTACCACCTGATCAGTTTCTAGGTGAATAGCAGCTCCAATTTTCTTCCTAGATGAATTTAATCGACATCATCACTCGTTAAGGTTTACACTTTTTGGGCTTCATACCATAGACTGATGTTGGGTTTCTGGATCATATTTACAGAACCAAGTTTCATCACCTACGATTGTTACGATTTTATTAACTGTGTTAGACTCTTCGTTTTTAAAATTTTATAAGGAAATATTTTATTAATATTTTCCGTCATTTAAAATTTGTGAAACCCATCGAGCAGATTTGTTTGTCTATCTACCCAAGTTGATTTTCTATCATTTGTGACACAGCCATAATATTCAAACCCAACTCTTCAGCTATCAATTCTTGGATTAGTTTTGGACCCTCATAAATTTTAGTCTTTTTCTTGTTTCCGTTGTCTATTAACTTTAGATGAAATACTATCTACTTATGGAAAATAGTGTTAAGTTTTTTTTTTCGCCTAAATCGTTATGATTCAATAAGATTTTTTTTTATTATCTTGTCATAAGTAGGGAATCCCACTGAAATCTGCTGTGAATTCAAATTTTTGTATTTTTTAAAAGGGGCTTAGAACTTTTCCAAAATATTCAAATGCAAAACCTTACATAAGGCAAAAAACCTGCTACTCCATCATGATGGGAAAACCCCGGAATTATACAGAAATGATTACCTGACGCAAAAGCAAATTGCAATTTGTTGAGATTTAAGAATTCAATATAGTTTGGATTTTATTATCAAATATACATGATTGATACTTTATTTTCACCAGAACTTTATGCTACTTAAGTTTTTAACCCTCTAACCCGTAAGGCCGCCCTGAGGCAAATTTATTTATTTTTTTAATTAATTGACAGACCTGAAGAAAGAATAAACACACAATTTGTGGTCAGTTTGCACTTTCTGCGATCACACGATTGCTGTTTATGAGAATTTATGCCCACATATATCTTTATTTTTTGGCTTAAATCCGCAAGGCCACCTCAGGGCAGCCCTTTGTTTTTCTCACCTAACTGCTAAACTCAAAAACTAATCAAAAAAATGGACTTCATATTCATTTTTCATATTCATCAATGTTAACTGGAAACAAAAATTCTGGTGTTTGTTTTGTTATTATTTCAACCTTGCGTTTTAGAGGGTTAAGTGAAAGAAGTAATAGTAATAGAATTACAAATGGGTATAATTATTCAACTGGCCCATTTATCTATTTTCCATGCAATTAAAAAATAAAAAATATATGGTATATAAAAATAGTTTGAGTGCGAATATTGAGTTGAATTTTTTATCATAAATATTACGATAATTATAGAAGAAAAACTTTTCAATGGTGCTTTTGATGCTTTTCATTTTAACTACGTGTCCTGCACACTTCTAGAAAAATATTCCATTCGCTCATATGTTAAAGTAAATATTTAGTTGTAATATTTTTTTGTTTGTCTTCCTAACTAGTTGTTTGTTTATGTGAGATATGTGACTAACTGATATAACCTATACATTGCACGTTATTATGTTTGCAAAAGTGAAAATGAAAAGTTTTTATTTTTGTTACTTATAAATATTTTATACTAAAGTTATAAGGGTATTTTCCATACAAATATGTACTTACAATAAACTTATAAAAACTTTAAAGCTTTGCAAATACAATTTACATATGCACATATTTGATAACTTAATTTTATAAACTTTATGGTTTTAATAAAAACCTTAACTTGCTTTTGTAAATTGAAATTTTCTGAAAAGTTACTCATGAGCAAAACAAAAAAAAAACAAAAAAATAAAAATAGCAAATACAAAATTATTTACAATTGAATTTAAAGAATATGAGTAAATAAATGTAACAAAAGTAAAACAAAGCAACAACAAAAACCAATACAAAACTAAATATGAATGAGTACAATTTGTGGTCAATGAAAGGTAGCTCTTGAGTTTACCTACATGTGTACATACGAGCATACGTTTGTTTCTATTTTTGTGGTATTAGAAAACCAAATACAAACAAGTATCTACCTATAGAAATGTTTATGTTGACATGCATACATACAAAAAACATTGTGTGCTTACCCATATTAAAATGTTTAGATGCCGGCCGGCAACTACCTACATATCTACATACATAAATAGTCACACTTCCATATGAATAGATATACATAAAATAGATACATTAGACATTTTGAGAAATATTTATTATCCCAACATAGGAAACTGGTTTGATGTTACTTAGTGGTTAAGCGCTAAAATGGCATTAATATTTCTGCCTAATAAAAAATTTCATTGATACAAATTTGATACAATTTGTCATATTTACTGTACGAAAGATTGAATAGAATCACAGGCGACTAATTATATTATCCCTAAAGTTTATTTTGAAAACTTAATTTAAAATTATAATCCCGATGAGCCATGATTTGATCGGTTTCTCGAAATTATTGTATTTTCAATACGAACGTGTCTAAACTTAATTTCAAAAAAACTGTTTGAGTTTCAAGAAAACTTAAAGAATTCGGTATTAAAAACAGGAGTTTGTTCGCTGCTCAATGACTTGGGCAAATGATAATTTTGACTGTGATTGAACTAATCTCTTATTTACCAATGAAAATGCCATACATTCTGTTGAATCGAAACAAAATTTTAAAGGACCGAAAAAAATTAAGACAACCCTCCCCCTTAGGTGATCTCTGGATCCACTAGTTTACTAAAGCAGCCTGTTAAGCATTTCTAGGGCGCAAGTAACCAGATAATATTCAAATGCATACTTCCTAAAATGGAAGGGTCCATTCTGAACCTATCTGAGCCTGAAAGAGGCCAAATATTTTGGCATAATTCTGGACTCAAAGCTCTCGTGGAAGCGGAACACAGAAGAAAGAATGAGAAAAAGGCTTTTATGCTTGTAAGAGGACCTTCAGAAAGAGATGGAGTTTAAAGCCTTTATAATCCATTGGATGTATATGGCGATAATCTGGCCAATCATCTCCTATGGTTCTCTAGTATGGTGGCCGGCAATGGCTAAAAAGATTAACCGATGCAAACTAGAGAAGGTGCAAAGATTCGCCATTCTGTGCATTACAGGAGCTGTAAGAAGCGCTCCACGAATGGCTCTGGAGATGATTCTACACCTTCCCCCTTTTGACATGTTTGCAAAGGCTAACGCAGTAAAAACTATTCTCAGGTTGAGAGAGTCTAACCAGCTGACATCAGCCAACTGCGAACACTTCAGTATACTGGACAACTTAATGAGAGGTGATACCACGCACAGCTTTATAGGTAAGGCAACTGATTACCTGGTAATACGCAGTGATTTCAATTGGAAAATTCCGATCGACTTTCCTTCCAGACTATCCTTAATAATAATAATCCTTCCAGAGACAGCTGGCTACAGCCTGATGCTGATGACCTTTCAACAGTCTACTTTACTGACGGATTAAAGACAAATGGAGGAACTGGTGCGGGAATTTTTTGTGAAACGCAACAAATCCGAAGGTCATATAGAAAACCGGATTACTGTAGCGTTTTTCAATCGGAGGTTTTTGCCATCATGACGGCAGCGGAACACATAAAAAGCACCTTCCTTCTAGAAGCTGTAATCTGTGTGGATAGCCAAGCTGCCTTGAAAGCTATTGGATCTACTGTCATAAAATCAAAGGTAGTGCAAGATTGTCGTAACGTTTTGAGCAGCATAAGACACTGTAGGGTAAGTTTACATTGGGTTCCCGGACATAGTAATATGAAGGGAACGACATGGCGGACAAACTTGCCCGAGCAGGGTCATCAATGCCTGCCAGTGACGCAATCAACACGCTACTACCACCGTTTCGTGTTGCAGCAGGCACAATAGGATAGTGGTAAACAGAACTTGGTCGGCCAGGGGAGATTGCAGGATTGCACGTACCCTGTAGCCACGACTAAACATTAACATGCTGTGCACATGGTGTCGGGTGTTATCACCGGTCACTGGGCTGTGGGTGTAATGTTATGCAAATGGTGACTATCGACCAATGATATATGCAGAGGCTGTGGAGACGAGGACACTGTGGAATTGGTCGAGCATCTGCTATGCCATTGTCCCTCATTTCACCTCTTCTTTAACATAACCTAACCTATCTCTTAGTTAGTATTTTTTTCCCGATTCCTATTTACTTTTTGTTTTTTTAGTTGTTACCAATAATAGTTTTCTTTTTTTGCCTTTGGTGCTATAAAACTTTCGACTAAATTTCAACTGTTTTTTCAGTGGATATTTAATTTATTGAAAACATATGTAAATGAATGTGTAAAAAAATTTGTATACATATTTACTATGCAGACTTTCGCATGCACTTGTAAATTTGCATTTATTAATATTTTTTGTGGCTAAATGCAAATTTTAATTGTTTTCATTTTGTTGTACATTATTTTTCAATTTCATATCTACATTTTTTAAAGTAAATATTATATTGCATTTATTTTTGTTTTTATTACTTGAGTTGTTGTTCTTGTTGATTGATACGTGTAATAAAGTTGCTATATTACATGATATAGTGCAATTAATTTAGTGTTAATAACTTAAATATTTGTTTGATAAAACAAATGTATAAAAATTTATTTACATATAAATATAACTTTTTATTTATCTTAAAAAATAAATAAAGAAAATATATGAAAAATTAAAGCTTGAGTGATTTACATATCAACTCGTATATAAACTTTCGAAGGTTCACATTTTACTACAGCTCTACTTAGTGAAACTTAAAGCAGGCAAAGTAGAACCTAAAGTTCAAGGTATCAGCGGTTGGATGATCGCACCCTAAAAATGATTTCATGACTTGATTACAATCATAAACAAAAAATGATGATGATATTTTATATTTTGAAGTTGTTTATAAACACAAATGAGGAAATGTTTATATTTCCATACACATACAGGTTCAAAAATGTTTGAAATGCGGCAAACCTCGAAAATTGTAAGCAGCTTCTCATAATCTTTGGTCTTACTTCTGTTTCTGTTTAATTAAAGCTGATGTAAAACTATTGTTTTTTTTTTTGCCCGGAGTAGAATTTTATTAATTATTTAACTTATTAGTTTAAGAATCGTTGATCCTCCCAAAATGTAAAGAATTTTTTATTGCTGTCAGATAAATTTCCTGGTTATTCAAAATTACAAGTTTGATATAATTTTATGCAAAACTTTGAGGCGCCTAAAAGTCAAATTTTCATTTATGCCAATTTAACCTAATTTAAAAGTTAAGCCGTAGGCTGACATCAGGTTTGAGCCATCATTTATAAATTAAGACAAAGAACGTTTTATAAATAACGCCTAGAAATAATAAATCAATATCGATACTAATTTTCAATGCGAATTAAAATTCAAACAAAAAATTCTTATTAGTAAACTTATTAGTTACAACAAGGGCTAATTTAAAATAAAAAACTGGTTATTAGTAAGCCTAAGGCATAATTTTAAAATTTTATAGGAAATATAAAACTAAAAAAAAATAAGCAAAAAAAAAAAAAAAAAACTACTGACAACAACTACGATTGAAAAGAGTTAATAACAAAGACGAAAGATCGTTAAAGTTTTATATAACAAAAAAATTATTATATACTTCCAAATATATATAATCTTTAATACAAATTAAGCTTAAATAAAAGAAATTCGCACGTACGCTAAAAATAAAATAAAAATGCAAAGTGTAAACAAAATAAAAAATAGTAGATAAATATTAAACACTTTCATTTTAATTTTTTTTTTTTTTTTAACAAGAAAAGAAAAAGAAAACAATAGGTAGTGAAACTGTGAAAGCGCACGTTTGCTGTTAATAACAACGAACAGCGTTAAAAACGCTAATAAAATACAATAAAAACAATAAGGAATTGTAATAATGCTATACCGCAGTACTATGGCCCCACCACTATGTTTTTTTTTTTTTTTTTTTCCGAAGCGTAAGTGCAACATTGACAGACAGATATCAGCTGACGATGACAGTTGTGGCGTTATGACACGTTAGTTTTTTAGCTCTCACTTTTAGCTTTGTGAATTATGTATTATTTAATAAAATTGATTTTGACTTATTTTATTAATTTTAATATTTTTTGCTTGTAGATTGATTTTACGCCTACAGCTATATATGCATAAAAATACTGATCGAGCTGAGTTGTTAAAATGTTGAAGAGAAATAGCACCTATCATGTAAATAGATTTCAATCAAGTTTATCGTGATTTAACATTTTGTTTATTAATTCGGATGCCTGAGTTAGTGGTAGAATATCAGATGGCTAAGAGTAAAGTCATTAATTCGTTTTTTTAAGACACAGACTGAAGCAAATAAAGGAATGCTATGGGGATTAGAGAGAATAAAAGGCTACATATAAGTTAAATGTTAAAAGTGGCCATATATGAAAGGCCAGTGAGAGACATCTAGATATCAGTTTGCTAGCCCATATTTGGAACCTGTAGAGAATCTTCTAAATCCTAAGTTTTTTTGTAAGTTATAGGCTTTCTGTGTTAGGCAAAATTCAATCTGTGAAAATCGATGAGTAAAAAAATAAATCATCATTCACAAACTAATGAAATTTAGTTATGTTTCCTTGACTTATGACCAAATGAAGATTACGATTTGATTTGTTTTCAATACCAGGGTGAAATGGCAGTGCTACAGCTAGCAAAATAGAGTGCAACATTTTCTTCGTGGATTTGGAACTAAGACAAAAGATCAAAATAGGTTTTATTTATAATAGCAAGACACATGATAGTAAGTAGGGGTTTCGAAAAAAAAAAATTATTTTTACTGAAATGGTGAAGGTTCAATAAAAACATCAAAAAACAATGCTTCAAAAATTTGTAATAAAAAAAAAAACAATAAATAATCAACATGTCAAAAATTGATTACTTTCATGCAGAATGGTATTGTAAAGGTTGTTTTAAAATTTAAGGTTAAAAATTGACGAAAATATCTTTCCGCTCAATTTTGAAAATATGTGACGTTGACTAGCTGCATGCACCACCATCATCTTTTAGGACGTTTTTAGATACTTAAACACATTTAGAATAAATGCCTCTAAATCGATTTACAGTTCTATTTATTTTAAGCCCGCCCGACTGTCCTGATAGTGAAAAGCTCGGTCTAGGCCCTCCATGGGGTGTTGTGCTTTAAACTAGATTTATTAAAATGAGCAATGTATTATGCTGAAGTATAAACATATTTTGAATTACTTATTATAAGTTTTTCATGAAAAAAAAATTATGTGTTGACAGTCAAAGTCCCAAAACGTGTTTTGTGTGTGGTGATCCTGATAACTTGAATACGGGTAATCCGCAATGAAAAAGAATCTGATTCTGTATATGGCAATAAGTACTGATAGAATTAAGGGCGTAACAACATTTTGATTAAAAAACGCCAGCCTTCAAACTTACATTGCATAGTAAAAAGAATTGTTCATAATTATGGCACCATTGGTGCTCACCATATTCAAAGTTGAATAACTCCGAGATGAATAAAATTAAGTTTATCAAGTTTTTTTTGTATTGTTTTTTTCTGTATCATAAAAAAAGTGTTTCATTAAAAAAATAAGTGTTTCATTCAAAAACTAGCCAATATGATTCCAAACAACTGCACAATATCGATCGGTGAAGTAGTTTTCGAGATATCGGAATCACCGCGATTGGATTTAAGAAAAAAATATATATGATTTCGAGAAAAACACGTTTGACGTTTTGAGTGGGTGTGAAGAGAGTTTACTCGAGGTTATACACATCAAACACGTATAACTTCTCCAATAATATTCTGATTTTAATGAAACTGTTGTGTAGATATTTCTGAGACTACAGACTTTGAGAATTGCAATAAACAAAACCCATTAAACTAATTTACTGAACACTTCGCATTTTTTTTTAGCGATGTGTTGACAAATGGAAAGATAACATTTCCTCATACTACATACAATTTTTTTTTTCTTCTAATGAAATATTATTAAATAAGTGTGCCAAAATTGTGGCAAATTAAATCTTAAAGCTTTTCGAAAAACATTCTAATTATTTTTCGTTTTTTTATTACAGTAAACATTTTTATTTTTCTTATTAATATGTAAATGAAGAATAAAATAAAGGTTAAAAAAAACCAAAAAAAAAAAAACAAAAAACTTGATAAATTTAATTTTATTCATCTCGGAGTTATTCAACTTTGAATATGGTGAGTGCCAATGGTGCCATAATTATGAACAATACTTTATACTATACAATGTAAGTTTGAGGTCATGGAAAAATCAATTTCGCCTGCAATTCATATGTATCTAAGTATCTGTATAAAATGTGTCCTTTCATATCAAGATTTCTACGCAATCTATACACTTTCGCATTTAAGCTACAACATAAACCATGCCACCAATAAAATAAAATAAATGTATCTAAAAGATACATTGATATCTTTAAATTTCACTTATTAATAAATGTAAGTAGTCACTTTCCTGTGTTTTTCTTTATTTCTTGTTTTTTTTTTTTGATTTTTTGGAGAAATAAAAAAAGATTTATTTTTGCGCAATTTATTTGTGTGATTTACTTTTGAGATTGCACAGTAAAAACACACAATAAATTTGACACATTTCTATGGAACCAACGAATTCCAGTGTATAATAATTTTTCGTCTTTATGCTTTTAAAGCCTGGTATGGTATGCTGTTGTATTTAAAGAAAATAAACAGAGCAGCTGATGCTGGACAATTGAAGCATTTATTTTAGGTGTTGTTATTTGTTTGTAGATACTATGTATGTATATGTATTATCAAAATTAATTTTTGGAATTCGAAAGATTCTTATAACTGGCGCCCAAAAAAAAAAAGAAGAGAAATCAAAACAAAAATAGAAATAGAAATGAAAGGAACAATTATCAAAACAAAAAAGTGTAAATATTTGCAGAACCTTAAAGAATTTTTAATTAAGTTTAGCTAAACATAAAAAAAGAACAAAAATTTAAGACTAAAGTCTAAAGAATTATATAAAGACCAGTAACAAATTTAATAGCAGCCTCAAACAATAGCAACAGACCAAGCAGAACATAAAAAACCAACAACTTGTTATGCAAATCAAGAAGCTGAATACTCACAACAAAATCTCAAACCAAAAACACGAAAGAAAAAATAAATAAAAAAAAAATGTCGAAAAGATTTGCTTAAGAACAAAATAAATAAATGAATATAAAATTTAAAAAATATTAAAATTTTGGAAATTCGCAAGAAATATTCTCAAAATGTTTCAAACGTAATCGTAAACCGCAGATGACGACAGCTTCTTAACTTTTGTATTTGAAATATTGCAGACAGGCAGCTTCTTGATTGTACGAACAAATTTTTTTGACTTACTTATTTTGGTATTTTCAGCTCGCACGCTCATTTTACAATTGACCAAATGCAAACAAACATAAATATTTGTTTAAAAAACAATGGGATAGAATAAAAATAAGAATAGAATCAAAAGTGATTATTTTTGATGATGGAATGCTTGAAGCTGCAGGAGATGATGATGATGATGACAAAGACTAAGCTCCATATTAAAATGTTTGATTATATGGAAAAGCAGGAAGCCACATGCCAGCAGCAGCAGAATGATATAATTCTTCTTCTCTACTGCTACTTCTACTACACTCAGAAAAAAAGTTTTAAGGCATAACCAGAAAAAACTCAAATTATCTCGACTAGAACCAACACAAAGCATATGAGTTCAATTCTCGCATTGAGTACGATGTTGATTACGTATCAGTTTCCATATTTAGAAAATTGTGAGAGCTGATTACAATAATCTAATTCAATTAATAACAAATTCGTTTCACTCATTTAAAAACTTACGTTAATCGACTATTCTTCCAGCAAATATTGTTTTTCTCTTCTCGATAGCAGCAACGCGTATGCATATTATTTTGTGATCAATCAGAAAAAGAAACAAACAGGGTGAGATTGTTTGCAAAAACGATTTTAAGACCATTAAGGTTAAGAATTTGAAAAAATCAGTACAAAATTAGTACAAAATACAAAAATCTGTACATTCGGGCTACCCTAGTTCCATGTGAATTTAAGTTCGTAGTAGTGTTCTACAAAACACAAAACAAAGGAATTCACAATGGAGCGCAATCGATCTCCGAGTACAAAGAATCAATCAGCTCAAACACCCTTCTAAACTTAATCTAACCCATTTACCTTTTTATCGAACTTTCACAAATGTATAAGAATTTCAAATACATGTGTAAAAAATATAAAATTTATTTGATTCAATCACGATTCGAACTTGTAGGCGTTAGCGCTTTGGGGGACCATAGCTGTGCTACAACTGGTTCTTTTATTTTTAGGTCGCTCGACATTAAATTTGAATTATTTTTGAATAGCAACAAACATTTTGGATGGAAAATTCGACCCCAGCAGAGCAGCTCTCTGTCTTAAGTTAAATAAAAGTCAACTAAGCTAATAATAAGTTTCCTTTCAGGGCATTGCAAATTGGAGGAGCATATGAAAAACCTAGCTTTTAAGTCAGGACAGCACTTGTGAGTACTGTAAAGATGACAAGGAAACATCCGAACACATCCTAGTGCACTGCGAGGCACTTACTCGCAGGAGGAAGAGATACTTGGGGCACTACCACCCATGTAGTGGGGATATCATAGCCTTAAAGCCACACCTGCTACTGAGATTCCTCAGCAGAATTGGCTTGTCTGACAACCTTTAAATAGGGTACTATCGAGGGTACAATAGATCTCTTAAGGTAGAAGTTCATAACACCCTTTCTAATCTATCTAACATTTTGGATTTTTGAATAGTGAATGAATTTGCTTTTATTTTCATGGGGAATTCATGAATTAAAAGTTAGTTGCCCATCAAAATTTTACAGTGTATGTATACATGTTCTTCAGATTTTTCTATCTATTCCTCTAATCAAATACTTAACTTAAGTTTTTTGCAACACTTACTTCATTTGTTATAGAAGAACCGCTAGAGGCTGCCATTGTTTAGAAGTTAAAAAAAAAACCAAAACAAAAAATTTAAATAAAATGCAGCACTAAAACGTTTTTTATTTTTTTTGGTGAAGTTATAGCGGAACTTCTGTTTTTTAAGCTTTGACGAATTACGAACACGAATCAGTACATTCGAAGCGTTTCTGCTTGAATTTGTTTATTTTTGAGACGTTGAAAACAAACTAAACATTTGCAACTTGTGCAATTTCAATTTATATCAAAAGAAACGCAGAATTTGTAACACACATAAGAAATAAAACAAAAAGATTTTACGATTGCTCACTGATTATATTTATCTCTGAGTTATTTAAGATTTTACTCTATTTTGAATTGTGTATTTTTCATTTTTGTTGTTATCACTTTTGTTACATTTTTAAAACTGCTTGGCTCACAACATTCATATGCAAATTAACAATAAATACATATTTGTATGCAAATACACAAAGGCACTGTGAACACACCACCAACACTTATACGTGCGCATGCGTAATCAGCCAGCCAGAGTCTGAGCTAAAGATGCGCGTCGATAGCAGCGTTCACCGCGTTGCGCTGCAAGTGTCTGACTGACGTTTATAACACATGCGCATGTGTTGATATTTTTAGTTGATGGTTTTAATTTTAATGTTGAGGACGAGAAATTTTCTTTTGAGAAGATTTTGTGTGAATGTTGCACATATATTTTGTATAGGTTTGTGTGAATTTATTTGTATTCAATCGTTATTATTTTTTTCTGACGAAACCAGTTTTTTCCATTATTCCAAATTGAACTGATTTGTGCTACTTTCAAGAGAAAGAAATTTTCTTCTTTCACTCATATACTTATTTTGTTTGTTTTTGCTTTCTTTGTGGACAGCACAGTTGTGGTGCATCCATATTTACATATTGCCCATATGACAAGAATTGCCAGCTTTATTAATTTTGTGCAGAGTGATTAATATAGCACATTGCTATCAGGCTTCAACGATCACTGTTCAAGAATCGTGTCGTGTTTCAAAACAGTTTTCAAACTGATCAATATCGAGGAATAGAATCGCGTTACTAAACAGTTGTCATACTGATAAAGTACTAGTTTATGAAGAAAAGATTCTTGAAATTATCTTAATTTTATAAAAACGTGCTTGTCTGGTTTTAGAGCGAATAATCCACGAAAATAAATTCTTCATATTAAATAAAGTTTTAGCAAAACTTAACTTTAAATATATGTAACTACGCACAATTTAATCATTTATCAATTTAAAAATTTTAAGGCAGTCGCATCAATATCTGGTTTATAAAAATGTTTAAATCTATTGGAAAGTTCAAATTACCCATTTCATTATTGCCAAATCTAGACAAAAACTAATATAAATGTCACTGGAAGTCAATGACTTTGAAAAATTATATTAAAAACTTGAACTACAAGTTTGAGATTAAAACTAAATAGGATTTGAATAGAAAGAAGTACTCTACATACTTTCTACATATACAGTATGTGACAAAAGTAAGTAAGTTTCCAAACAACAACAAAAATTTACCACAAAAAATCTTTTCAATAATCCTTAGCTTTAAATTTATTTTTACATCACTAAAGTTCTACATAAAATGTAATTGAAATAGTAAAAATGTCATGAAGAAAACATTTTTTTTTTCTGGTTCTTTTTTTTTTTGTCAAAGTTTAATATTACTAAGTGACAATATGATGTCACAAATGTAATTTTCCAAAAACATTAACCCTCTAACTCCCCTGTCCGCCTCTAGACGGACTTTATATAACGTACTATAACAAACACCGGTTTATTTTGCTTGAGACTAACGGTAAACATGTTTGTAGTTGAATATGTATGTTTGTGCTGCTATGCTTGGCGTCGCTGTGGCACGTGTATTTTGAAAGTTATATCAATTGAAAGTAAAAATTGGCCAAAATAAGTCATTTCATCATTAATTCGTTAAAAACATATGTAATTTGAAAATTAAAATTAAATCAAATTCTAATCCTATTGCGTTAAAAAAATTATCAGTGCATAACAAAAACTATTTTCTTTCGAATTGCATCGTAAATAATTTTCTAAAAAGCAGCCAGCAGGCAGCCAGGGCTGCCTAGAGGCGGGAATCACTTTTTCGGCAACACAGGTTAAAAACTACACTTAACCGAAATTCTGAAACAACAGATATTTATTTTTTATTTTTCTAACCCTAACTTGAGATTGTGAGCAAAATAAAAAATTGGGGAGTTAGAGGGTTAATATTCCAAATGGCCACATTTCTCGAGAGAATTGGTCTTCTGCAGTGAAAACTAGATTTCTATGTTGACCTAAGGCATTTTTTCCCAAACTTATTCACCAACTTTCTTTATTCTTCGATACGCTCCTGCTTTAACACTGAACCTTCTCTGAAACACTTATTTTCAATCTGCCCTTACATTGCCATTTGATGGCAAATCAATGCTAAGTGGTGATCATTGCACAATGCTTCTTTCATCATTACGAACATATTTCAATACTTTTTTTCAGTTTTGATTTAAGATGATGAAAACTTTAAGGTTTTCTCTTCAGAAGGTTTTCTCTTCAGGAGCAGATTCGTTATCTAAAAGGATATAGACTATCTCTGCATCGATGTAGATATGTTGTTTTCACTATAGAAAACTAAAATGTGTCCATTTTTAATATTAAAGGATTTGGAAAATTATTTTTGAAATTTTAAAACAAAATTTTTGTGCTTCATAGTATTATTGCCATATCAACAGTTTTTTGGAAGGTTTGCTTCTCAGATCTGACATTTTTACTTTGAAATTAGATAATCTGGTTAAGAGTAATCGGATTTATAAATTATTTATATTTGGAATATGTCTTCTTCATGCTCACACATACATATGGATCTTTTCAAAATATGCAGGTTGAAAAATTCAAATATCTGCATAGTTATATTTATGTAATTCTATTTTAAACTGACATCAAATATTTTTATTTATTTATTAATTTTTTTTTGCCAATGCCAAAAAGCAAATCAAAATTCATAAACAAAACACAGAAAATACTATAACTACCTAAATACCAAATAAATAACGGGTGATGATAAAAAAATGAGTATGTGTGGCCATATGGAAGTCGAATATGTTAATATGATACATTTGAAAATAATGTCCATGGCCGTGGGACAGCATTCATCATACTGTATCATATATTATATTATTATCTATTATAAAGAATTTGAAAACAACTTTCCATCCATTTTTAGAAAGAAAAAGTTCGCTTTCTCATAAAAAAGTTTCAGAAAAAGAAGATGTTTGTTTTTTATAATGCAATGATAACTTACATGACCAAAAGAGTTATTTACTATTGGAACGATCTTGCTTAAAAAGGGAAAACAAAATCGTTTTGGTGTCATTAGAGTTCTATGCCAACTTTTCCAGTTTTTCTTTTCTTAGTTTTTTAGGGTTTTTGTTTTGTATTACAGCTTTTTTTTTTGTTATAAATAGGATTATTCGATTCAAACTTTTTCTAATTAATTTAAAGTTTATGACACGCATTTTGTGTTCAAATCGTCAATTTAAATTTTCTCCCTCCATTTTTTATTATTTTTTTTTATCAAATTGTTCAGACCGTAATTTTACCAAATTTTGGCAACAAAAACTTTTGAAATTTTATGCAAGTTATTCAATTAATCAATTTAAATCAATCCAAAAAAAAACTCTTGGAATGGACTTAAATGTGGAAAGCTTCGAAGTTAATCACATTTTTTTTGTCATCACCCGTTATACACAAATAAATATATTAGCATGTTAAGTTAAAATAATAAAAAGGCCGGTGGATTTAACAGTTCGGCAACTGTGGTTTTTAATTTGACCATGTCGTGATAAGAAATAAAAGCATCACAAAAGTAGCAAACAGTGTTCAATGGTGAAGAAGAAGATGTACATAGATAAATGACTACAAGTCAGGGTTAAGTCAAAGAAAATGACGAAAATTGCATATTATTAAATTATTAAAATTTATAATTTCTGTTTCATATAATTTTCATATGGCAGAAATTAAAGTTAAAAAGATACAGCAACAAAATAATTGTGTTTTGCGAACTCTTAAGCACGAAATATGAAAATAGATGTAGGAATATAGGTTCATTTATGAATATACATGAAGTATCTAGTTACAATTTTAGACTAACTGCTATTTACAAGGGCAAACTGTAGATAGCAGACCTGTATACACAACTTCAAATGCTACCAAATGCAGTTTTAATTTATTGAAACTAACTACGAGTCATTTACTTGCAACTAAAGTACAAGTATCTTTATATATGTAACAATCTGTATTAATAACTGCTCATACTAAAATAAATCTACATGCATACATAGATACATACATATGTACATATTTTTATTTGTATTTACTTTAGCAAAACCAGATTGCGAGTCTCCTTTTTGTTTGGTGTGTTTTATTTTATTCTCTGTTTTTTATTTTTTTATTTTGTTTTGTTTTTAATAAATGATGAGGCGATTTGCTTTTCGAGTTCAAGGTGGTTCCGGTGGCGTTACCGAATGTGGATAGCCACTCACCGTTTGTATGTAAGTATAAACTAAACTCGTTCAACATTAATTGCAGCGTGTGAATTTAGGTTTTTATTTTAAATGTGTGTGCATGTGTGCGTGTGTATATTTATATTAGCACAACTGCAGGGCTAAGTAACGTCATTTTGTAACAAATAACACTGGCCTGACACTGCTGGTTGGCAACGTGATTCATGTCTAGAGGTAGAACTTCAATCTTTTGTACAATATTGTCTGACAAAATCTCGGTCATTGTTTTGTTTTAATAGTAGATATGTATTTAGTTGTAAGGTAATCTAGTATTTTAAATAACTTGTATTTTAAAACTATATGGTTTTTAGTGTTTCTATTCTTATGCATTTTACTTACTGCTTTTTGGTTTCTTTCGTTTAAAAAACACAAGTCCTTTAAACTATTAAATATTTATTGGTGTTAAGAGTATGAAATCGTGTTAGTTCATTTTGGCAAATTGCTACATGCTCTTGAATGCGATTCTTTTTTCTTCTGGAGAAATAAATGTAGGTCAAAAATTTTATTATACCATCATCGTGTATATAGTTTTCTTTACACTTTGTTGAAATTTTTTTAGTTTCCATATATAGTAATTTCTTTAACAGATTTATTTCACTTTCTAATTTAGTTTTATGAGTTTGCCTTATTAATGAGTTAGTTTAGTTTACTCAAGCAAGCATATTCAATAATTTTTTGTTAGTTTCCGATTTTTACAACTACATAAATTAATATTTTGCTAATATCCCAGTAAACCATTCGATTCCGAAAATGTTTTTATTGTTATTATTTTAGAGTTTTTAAAATCAGTAAAAAACAGGGCAAAAAGAATTCAAAAAGGGAGGAAAGAATAAAAACAAAATAAAATCGCAAAACTTTTCGACACAAATTTGTCTTCAAAATAAAATTTTACATTATTCGCAAGCAAATAAAAAAATATTTTGCCATTGATCCTTCGAATATGATTCTAAATCATATCTTAAATGACCAAATAGAAGAAAATATTTTCTGCGTTCGGTACACTGTACGGAAAATTGATACAATTCAAAAAAAAAAAAAAAAAAATAATGTGATTCAATTGACAAATATAAAATATAAAATATTTTCTGCGTTCAGTACACTGTACCGAAAATTGATACAATCCAAAAAAAAAAAAAATAAAATAAAAACATAGATTTATTCGAAATGTATACAGCGGCGAATGCGGTAAATCACACATCACAAACAATACAACGCAACTTGGTTGGTTTGAGCGAGAACGCAACTATTACTGGGTACCACAGATACATTTCACCCATTCACTATTTTCTTAATGTATATTACCAAACATGTTTGATAACATTGTCCTGCAAATCTAGGAATGAAACCGAATCAATATAACTATCCGGTTACGGTTTCGGTTTTGTCAAGTGTTTCGGTTTTGTCAAGTGTTTCGGTTCCTTTTCGGTTTCGTTCTTCAACATTCATTCGGGTTTCATTCTGGTTACGGTTTTGAAGGGAAGTAATTAAAATAAGTTTGATAACCAAACATGAAATTAATTACTAAGTAACTAGTAATCTATGCAAAAGTAATCAAAATATATTTTAAAATTATACATAAGTAAAAATTATACTGCATAATTTTTTCAAAACTAACTTTTTATTACCAATTTAAATATTAAATGAATAATAAATGCCCATATTTAATTGAAACTGTTCAAAAAATAACTTTCAGTATTACTTTAGGAGAATTAAATATTAAACAAAAGTTTGCAAATGTAATACTTTTTTAAATGCTAGTGAATGTAAACTCTCTTAGAAGGTTTGTCAACGTAAACGTTTCTTAAACTTTTATGGGTTAGGTTAGACTAAAGAGAAGTGATCAAAGAAACTTGAGCGTCCATGGGGGCCAAAGAAATTTTGGTCCATTATGAGTCCCTATTTACGTTGTACTTATTTTTGTATTTAAAGAATTAAAATGTATAAATGTATCTAAAATTTGTGTAAAGAAAAACAGGCAGAACCCATAATAAAAGAAGAAGAAGAACATGCATTTATCACTTACCTATCTATCTGTAACCACCCATTACTTTTAACCCATTTTCGACTGCCGTTGCGTTTTCACAACACCAAGTTCAAGCATTTGTAAAATAGATAAAATTATGCGTATCCCATTTAAGTATTTAAATGATAATTTGAACTTTTGGCTTCACAATTTTTCTTGTAAAAAATTCTACACCTGCGCTTTTACCTTAATATTTGTATGTTATAAAAGGGTCTAAAAAAATTCATTTTTTAAAATGGCTCGTAGAGTTATTAAAATATTTTTTTTTCGTGTTACTAAAATAGCAAAATGCAATGCTAAAGACTATCTGGTTGATTTTACTGTTGGAAATATTCCAGGTGTACTGTTGAAAATTAATGTTGCGAAAACTCAACGATGGCTGATTGCATACAAATCACTTTGACATATTTCATATATAATTTTCCCACGCAAATTAATGTGTATGTTTATCTTCATTTTGTGAAATACATTCTCCTAGCTAGTTAGAGTTAAAGTAGAGGGTGGGCTGGACTAAACCAAAGCACTCAGTTTCAAAGACCAATGTACTATACCCGAGATAGAGCCAGTAGAAAAGTTAGAAAGACAGGAAATATGTGTGAGTGGATAAATGAGAATAGCTAAGAAATGTAAAAAACAAAAATAAATTAAAATTAAATAGTTGTGGTTTTATAATATTTTTTGAAAGCAATGACAGCAATACGTTTTAGCAAAGAAACGGAGTTGAAGAAAGTAATAAATTCAGTAGGTGATGACGACAATAATGATGGAATCGCTTTGAATGATGATGAAGACATGCTGTCAGATATTCCAACGAATTTTGCGATAGCTGTTGAAAATGAAGTTCAATCTGAGCAATCGCCGCCATCAAAGTATAGAAAATATTCACTTTTGGTGTACCGAATTGTACCAAAACAAAACGTTTCCAGAGACACACTTAGGCCTGAACGGCCCATTGTGCTACAACATGGTTGGGCCTACATTTTAACGCCGGTTCCGAACGGCAGTGTGGCAATTTGCTATCATTCAGTGGTTTTGCCATTGCCTCCCAAGATTTGTTCTTGTGCATTTTCTTATCGATAGAGAATATAAAAAGTTAATGAAAATTAACCATCGAACAAATTAACAATCGAACCCGCTATCTTCTGGGTGAAAGTCTAGTGCACTATCCACTAGATTATTGAGGTCGTCTAACACTCTTGGTCAGACCTACCAGATCTGGATATACCGATCATTCACAATAATGCAGTATTTAATAATCGTGTAGCTATACGCGGTAAGAAATGGTGGTGGCCATTGTGAACAAAATGTGTCAACTCGACTGCAAAACAGAAGGACACAACTAGAGTTCAAGTTCGAAGTAGCTCAAAAATTACTTTATTCCAAGTTATACTAGAACCAAATAAATCAGACGAAATGGATTTTGAGGAGTCTGAAAGGCCATGGCAATTACCATGTATTGCTGCTTCTCCACACGTAATATGGAAAACCTGAAGCCATAATCGTCTAAGATGTGCTGAATGCCATTCTCAAAAAATATATCAATGCAAGAAATGCAATGTAAGTTGCATTCAGCATGGTATAAGTACCATAAAATAAAAAATAAAAAGAAATCGGTGAAATTAATCAATTATTTAAAATTATGTTTTTTAAAAAAGTTATTCAATAAATAGTATAGTTCTTGTATATATTAAAGTGATTGCGTCGTTGCGTTTTCGTAACAGGCTACCCTTGATAACTTAAACGTTCTAAAATTTTCTCAATTGACTAAAAGTTATCAGTGGGATCTCAATAGTTACCACATAAAAAATCATGAAGTTATCTAATCGATTTCGATGATTCGTCCATAATGGGTTAATGAACATTGTAAAGACTGTCGTTTTTGTTTGGAAGCAAGCTCTTTTCCAAATGTGGAAATAAATAACAATAATGCCTGTTGGGACTCATATAAAAGAAGGTGCTCAGAAAACATTTCTAAAACCCTTTTGAAACAGTTTATTTTTAAGTCCTTTTTTTTACTGGGATACAGAAAATATATGAAAATATTTTAAATATGTGAAAATAATTTGAATATATGAAAATAATTTGAATATATGAATACCCTATCAACTTTGTATGGCATTTAAATTTAAAACGAACACATCAATAATTTATGCAAATTCATTGAAAATACAAATTTATATACAAATAAATTCATATTAAATTTCCAAACAATTTTAATTGGAAAATCGAAATTCCTTTTTTCTTTCAACAAAAAACATTATAAATTAAAAATGAATGCTGATATTCACATATCAGTAAAAAATAATTTAAGTAATAAAAGCAACAAAAGAAAACAAAACATAGTTTAATGAACTTTCATATCGTAACTAATAAAAATAATAAAAAATACATACAACAAATACTATTGAGTAACATTTATGAATACCATAGGGTATATGAACATTAAAGGGCATTCAAGAGCACAAAAATCATTATTACGGAAAATATAAGTATTAAACCTAAAATGTTAAATAGAAATTTAAAAGAAAGAAATTTTAAAAAATTTCTACTTATTAGATATGTATTGAATCAATTAAAATATGCATACACGCGCATAGAACAACGTCACAATCTTTCAAATTAAAGAAAAAAACAAATTTAAGCATTTACATTAAGAAAAATTTTTGCATAAATTACAACGCAAAAAAAGCCGGTTGGCCCAAATGGCCAAAGCGCGTGCCAAATTTGTCGCTACTTTTTCTTTTGCTTGGATTTTTATAGTGACAGCGGCTTTTTATTTGCGTGTGGATATTTTATTTACATTTAAGACCACGTGTGTGTGCACACACTAACGTCATTACTATGGCTGGTTTAGTTTTAGTTGCCTTCAAGTACGACAGCTTGTGGTTACTTTCCGTTGTTGTTCGCTATTCGCTCGTTAATTTCTTTCATGCTAGCATATACCCTCATAATGTTTATGAGATATGTACATACATGCATACATATTATTGTTGTTTTTAAGCAGCAGTAGCAAAAATTACAACTCGTAAATAAAATACGGTAACAAGTATACGAATATGTACATATATACGCACATTCGTACTAGGTAGCTGGGTATGAATGTATAAAATAAATTGACCATGAGCAATGTCAGGGCTATACTTATGTCGCTACCGCTTACTGTTTCGTTGCATTTAATATAATTTAAATACACAGACAGACATACATACATAATTCAACGAAATAATCACAACATTTAAAATTTATTTTAAAGCCAGTTGTTGTATTTGTATACATTTTTTTCGATGTTTGATTTTCGAATCGATTTTGTTTCTAGTTCAAGTTAAGGGTCAATAACTTGCAAACGTGTATAGACAAAATGAAAAGAGAAGATATATAGAAAGTGATTGTAAAAAAAAGAAATGGAATATTGGATTACATGTATAATAAATAATTCTATATTTTATAATTTAAAAAAATATAATTGTACATACCGAAGTAACTTTTTAAATATGTTTACAAAATCAATTGCTATAGTTTGGATTAAACTGAAAAATAAGAATCTGTAATTCTAACTAGAGATTTTAAAAACCATACTGAGCCTTTTAGAAGTTGATAAAATGCATTGAGTATTATTTTTAGACAACATTTATATACGCCACAATTCTTATTACTTATTCATGACTCATCATGCATATTTTCGACGTGTTTAGTTCAATTAAAACAATTGTAATAAAGTGATATAAATAACTTTATTGAATTTCAGTCAAATTTTGTATTTAAACGAATTTCATATGTAAAGAAAGTTAATACATATAAATATTTACATATGTAAGTAAATAAATGCAGTATAAGTATTTATAAAATGTCTCAATGAGAGTGCAGATTGATTAAAATATCAAAGAAATACTACCACACATATATTCAAACATGCTCCTGTAATTGACAAAAACGAACCCAAAGTGGGTGTGAATATTTTAGATTCATTAATCATACTAACAACAACACTTTCATATACAATACATATGAGTACTTGTGCTCCCAATTTGTACATATGATTAATAATGCATCGAAACCAAATTAATGAAACATAATAAATTAATACGATTACAAGTATAAAGTTTATACGACTTAATTATTGAATGAAACACTGAAAAGCAAATATTCACATATGAAATATGTATAAAATAGTAAATATTTTTGGGAGGGGGGTTAACGTCAAATTGTTAAGTGTAAATATAGCTCATTGTGCTGCTATGAACAAAGTTAGCTAAATCATAAACTAATAAAATATAATAAATAACAAGGAGCTTAAAATCAAAGAGCAAAGTTTAACGATTTTCGATATATTACAATCACAATAATCTTCAATGAATTGATTTAATAATACCCTTAATTAAAATAATCTTTAGTATTTTAGATGTAACAAACTAAACAAAGAAAATTCACTGTTATTTGTTGATGTAATTTATTTAATAGTGCGGACACACGAGAGTTCATTTCAGGCAAATTTAAAATTTCGTTGAAATGCGTCTGAAATGGAGAATTTCGCCATACAAAAAGTGTCAAATGAAATTCTGCATTTCAGACGCATTTCACTGAAATGCATCAGAAATGAAAAAATTAACTAGCAACCCTCAAACGCAAGGTTGTAAAAAATAGGGAAAATTTAAGATCTATTACATTTTTTTAGACATTTTGGACTTTGTTTTTCTAACAGCAGCTCATGTAATATTTATTAAGCGAAAAAATATTATAATGGAGTCGGAGAGTAAAGCATTGTCATTCCTCAAATTTTCCATAATTGTTATATAAATTCTTGTTGTCCAAATCCAATTAAAAGGCAATATTTTTGTTTATTTTTATTTGCACAAAACACACACAAATATTCTTCTTCTTCTCCAAACTTATAATCTGTCAAAAATCGAATTTGAAATTCGTTTTTTGTCGTGTATCCACCTAAATTTTAAATGCAGAATTTCAACAAAATGCACTCTCGTGTGTCCGCACTATAAGATGCATTCATGTGAATTTGAATATTGCACTTTTAACAGCTTTTGTTGTTGAATTAATAGCATTATTGAATTCAATTAAAGTTGATTAGTCTAATTAGGAATAAAACAGACAGTTATGCGTATATGTACATAGAACTTTCGCATTATTATAATAGAGTTGGTTATTCAAATAATATTTATAATTATATATATATATTTCTTATGACGTACATATTTAAATTAAATACAGTCAATTATTAATAATAATATTTTTATGTATTGCAAATTTTTATGTTTCAATAAATAGAAAATAAATTTTTTTTTTATGACTCAAGTTGAAATTATTGAAAATAAAACAATCCAAGAGAAAATTTATTATTTTATAATTTTTATTGTATCTCTGATTATTGGCTTTTATTAAAATAAATATTTTAAGGGGATACACAATAGCAGTTGCTAGTGTATTGATTATGTGAGCAAAAAGCTCTGAGTTTAGTTGAAAGGTCAGGCTCAAATTACGGAACAATAATGGATAAGAGAATAAGTTCGTAACTCATTTATATCGGCAATATTAGTATATTAAAAAACTTCAAAATACTTTATACCAAAAAGAGTTTTTTATGACTAAAGCTTTGAGTTACAAAATTATTAGTTCTAATAAAAAATCGAAGGCGGAATGGGAAGGCTTTATAGACCTTCCCATTCTAAGCATGATTTGGTTTGGTAGTTTCTCCTCATGGGAGGAGGAACTTTAGTCCGTTAGTACATATTACCGCCTGTAGACTGGCAGAACTTAAAAGTACTCATCATTCGAGTAAATAGTTTAGGTGGAATCGTTGTAATTGGTGCAATTTGGTCGCCTAATCTGTTATTATTTTTCTCATTTCGGTCGATTAATAAATTTGTTTAACCCTGGAAGGACATACTTCATCGAATCGACGACGCATGTTTATGTTTTACAGTTTTTCTTTCTAAATTTTGTTCGTATTGGGCTGGTTTTTCATACAGTATGATTTTTTTAAATATGCGTCGTCGAAATGACGAAAAATTACCTTTGTGTAACTTTTGCAATTTGAAATGGTGTTTCTTATGTTATAGTTTTTGTTGTTGGAATGCGAAATGAGCACGATAAAGTAATTGAATGCTCAGGAAACTGAAAAATTTCTTGTTGATGGGTGAGGAAGACCACTAACCGGACAGAGGGGGTTCAAAATGAAAGTTTGGAAGATGCAAGTTTGCCAATGGAGGCATCCGATTTAGACTAAAACGATGTGCCTCTATGTAGAGGTATATCATTATTAAAGATAAAGTCAAAAATAATTTCGTTAATCACATCCATTATGCATAGAAAATAACCATAAAATGTATATACAAAAAGCAAAATCATTGGAAAAATATTGTGTATCAAGTTCGAGGACGAGGAATATTAAATATGACTTTTTTATGTCAATTACGCTCACAGCATGTTTTAAATAAAACAAAAGTCCCCCAATCACATTTGTTTTCTAAAAAAATCTGTCTTTGTCGAAAGCCAATTAACTGATGGGCTTACAAATACCAACTTTGACTACGTGGGTGCAAATAAAATTAAAAATGTAATGCCGACTGATGATAAGAATACTGAACAAATTAATTCTGAAAAAATAGAATGATTTGTGCCATTTGTCCCTCTTCTAACCGACGAATGACAAAATCGTCCTGTTGCTTTGTGCCTTTTGCATATAATGAAACTTGATTCTCATGAAAACTCGTTCCTTTTTAGTTCAGTATATTACTTTTAAGATGTAGACTCATTTGATGAGTTATATGTGCCTTAAGTTACTTTTTTTGTACTTAAATATACAGCGTTTTGTAAAACAAGCCTAATGAACTAAAGCTGTGAAAATTTAATTTGTAAATAAATATTATTAAAAAAAAAATGTCCGTTGCTGTTTTTCTATATGCTAAATTAACCAAATAATGGAAAACAATAAACTTTCAAAGTTGTTGATGTATAGGTCATGTGTATGACCACTTTGAATAATGCCGTCGTCGTATAAAAAATTAGCATGTACTTCCAGGGTTAATCGAGAAAGAATAATTTTGTTTTTTAAGTGGTGTGTTATGTACTTTAAATTAAACCATTTCCCATTGGAATGTATTGCAAAAAAACAATTTTCTGATAAGCAACTTGGTATTAGAGCAATAAAAAAGTAACTATTCATTTTTTAGATGCTTGCAGTGAAGGTGGACGAAGTTAAACCTTCAACGACCTATAGGTGATCATATTATTGGTTTGGTTCACATCAGTTATTTGAATTTAAATTTATAAAATATTATTTTATGTTGTTGTTAGAATATTACCTAGATAATCTGATACCAAGGGAGCAAAAAACATATGTACAAAGCTATAAATTATTCGGAACTGTTGAAAAATAAATGATAGAGGGCATAAAATGAAAATTTGCACCGGTATTGATGGGTAGATTTTGATAAAAGTAAAAAATAATGTTCCGATTTCGGGACCCAAACTGTCTGCAGAATTATATACCAATTTTCAAGATTTTTGGTAATTTTCTAGACCTCGGTAAACAATTTTTGGGCATACTGCATACTTTACTTATGCGCTGAATCCGAATTATTTTTTTCATTAAATAAAATAATAAGAATTTTCAAAAATTCTAACCTAAAAATGTAGAAATGTAATCATAAAATTCAAGACATTAAAAAATGGCGAAAATTGGACTTTAACATTTTTAATACTTAACGGGCTGATAAGGTACCCGGGTACCTAAATGGTTTTTAAACTGTGTTATTTGTCGAAATATGAGTTTTTAATTTGGGAAATTGCTATGAAGGTTAGGTTAGGTTGGAGTGGCTGTCGAGAGACATACTTAGGCCTGAACGACCCATTGTGATACCGCATAGTTGGACCTACAGTTTAACGCCGATTCCGAACGGCGGTGTGGCAATTTTTTATCGGCTTGGTGGTTTTGCCATTACCAACCAATGTGTGTACTTGTACACATTCGTATAATTCTCATCCACTTCATATCGATAGTGAATATAAGAAGTTTATGAGAATTAACCACCAGACCAAGACGGGAATCGAACCCGCAACCTTCTGGATGAAAGTCTAGTGCACTACCCACTAGACTATCGAGGTCGCCAATTGCTATGAAACTGACTATGTGATTTCGAAATAAAATTAATAAATACTTGAAAAACGTTTAATTTTGATATAAAGGTTCCCGGATATCGGGTATTATCAACCACATAACGGTTAAATTTTTCAAAATTCTGAGTTCATACAAGAAAAAACAATTTTCTAGCAAAACTAGTAAAAAAAATTCAATAAAGTTTTTTTTAGATTTTATAGACGATATAATGTTTCCAAAATTGATCTTTTCGCATAAACATGATAGTAAAATTCTGCATACTGATTTGGAATCAATGCTTAAATAAATATACATAGGAAACCATTGATTGATTCCAATCATTTAAAACCTCAAACTTCACAGGCTTGTGTTATCAATAGATCTTGAATTTCCAATATTTCCTCCTGTAATATACAGACCGACAGACCGGAGCTAATTACTGAATTGTGTATTTATTTATAAAAGCTATTTATATGTTTACTAACAATATAATAAGAGATTTGTTGTTGTCCATGAACTACATTCTCATCTATACATATATGTATGTATGTGTGTACGTTATGTATTTGTGCTGCTTTTTGAAACTTATATTAATTTTTTTTTATAATTTAGAATCTTTATGCATTACTTCTCATAGATGAATGCTGTTGTACTTGACATACACACGTTGCAGAATAATTCTTTAAACTTACTGGCAAATGGGTTGTGTGTAAGTGCACGAAAGAGGTGACAGACGGCTTTTTTTGATAGGTTGTTGTAAAGTTTTTTAGTTAAAAATGTCACAATATCACAAAGCCAAGGCACATCGCGAAAATTCTATAAATTATGGTTTGAAATCCTTCCTCACTCACAGTATATGCAATTGAAACAACGTGGGAATGAAATTGATCAGAAATCTTAAACAGAAATTTAATTTGGGATCAATTTAGAGACGGCAGAGCATTTTAAAGTATATTAAAGAAAACACTTTTAAAAGGGAATGCAAATTTTTAAAAAGTGATGCTGAATTTCTGAGTTTAAATAGATTTTCAAAAAAAAAAATTTAATTATAAAAATATGATTTTAAAATTTAAAATTAAATGAAAACAGATATCATTATTATATTTAAGGTCTACGTGACTAAGGCCACATTCGCCTTCCACACCATACACCACAAAATAGCAACAATCACAACAAGAATTTTAAACTGCATCCAATTAATTTTGTGCTCTTTTTTACATTGTTACTTGTTGCTGTTGCTGCAGTATGTATGGTGATACTTTATGATTGTTCCAAGTGAATGGAAATAGAATCTAGTGCTTGTAGTACTCGTACTTGGAGTTGCTGGTATTGGTATCACAAACTTTTGATTGGCAGCGCATGCGCAACACTTATACATATATATTCTCACGGATGCTGACGACGACGCATGCTATCGCCAGCATCATTCATAAGAATTAAACATTATGCATACGTATGGCAAAAAAAAAAAAAACAAATTATAAAAAGTTGCATAATTTACTTATAGTATAGTGTTACTTGTTTTTGATGGATTGATTAATTGCATGAATGAGAAGTTGATAAAACAGAGAAGTTTTTTTTTTTTTGTGTTTTCCTCAACTATGATAAATTGCATGAAAAACACATGTGCAAATTAATTATCATTTATTGTTGATATGCAATTTTTATTGGCATATATTTTATTTGCAATAACTTTAAGCAAAATGCAACGGAAGTAACTTCGTGTATGCATTTCATAACTTATGAATATTCATATCTTTGTATATTAAATGTTACACGTGAGATGGCTTTAATTTCTTTTTAAAATTCATCGATAATCTTGTGTTCTTAATTATTTATGAAATTTTCTATTTGCATTGCAAAAATGTTTGCAATTTTATTTCATAAACAAATAGTAAATATTTTATTTCATACAAATGTAGATTCTTTTTTGAAATTCTATTTTAAAAATTTGTATATTTATCAAATCATTTGTTTGCTTATTTGTTTTACTTTGAACAGGTATATGTATTTATTTATTTAAATGTAATTATTCAAATTAAATAAGACAAGTATTCAATGAGAATTAAGCGAAATAAAAAAGCTAAGTATATATTTATTAATTAGACAGATTTTGATTATTGCAATGATTTTAATGCCGATAATTTATTATTATGCCAAATATATTTCTACTTATTCTCATAAAGAATAATAAGATTATTTTAAATTCCTTTTACTTTTAGAAAACATATATATAGGTGTGCATTTGCATGTTTGACATATAATAAATGTAAATAAGTAACAAATTGTTATATTAATTAAAGTTGGGATTTTATTGAAATCTCATTGAATATGATAATGTTTTGGAGTTTCCATTGGAAAATACATGCAAGTAATTGAAAAATTATATATAAAGAAACCAAGTGAATTATCTTTGTAGCTGTCCGGTGTTCGCGAGAATCAGATTAAGGCTGTTGGGTAATGATGTAGGAATAATCCATACTCTCCCTCTTCCTAAGCTTCTAAGGTTCATCAATGAAACAAAGAAGTTCGAGGTTGAGAGACCCTACACCTTTCTTCTTCCCATTTATCTCCACATAAGTTTCCTGTCTCTCTACTCTCTTCTACTGGCTCTATCCTAGGGTGTAGCACAATGGTCCTCGTTGACTGAGTGCTTTGGTTAAGTCCAGCCCACCCACAACTCTAAACTAAGTGAATTATAAACACTCCAGAATTTCTGGAATGCTAAGAACTTTTTGCCTTTTTAGCAGTATTATTTTAAACACTGAAAATGATCGTAAATTCTAAATAAAATGCGACGATCTATTACCTGTCGATCAATATGTCGATCGAAACCATAAGTTATAGTCGAATAAAGAAAAAGAAAGTTGTGGGAAAAAGTCATAAGTCAAAGGAGCTCATTTTATGCATTTTCATAGATTCGAATGGAGACGATTCGTTTTGGACCTTTATTCGTTCTTGGAACCCTAGGAGATTACGTATATATTCTTGCACTGATTCAAAATAAATTTTTCGCACTATTCGGTTTCGAAAGAGAAAAAAGCTAGAGCTATTCTAAATCAAAATCTGAAAAAGACTATTGCTATCTTAATTACATCAAAGCTACAACAAATGATCTATGATTTTTTTACAGTTTTTTTTTTTGTTTATTTTGTTTTATAATTTTTAGTACTTGTTATTTTATTTGCTTTGACAATCTACCATTGTGTATGCACAAAAATCGCTAAAAGCAAAAGATATGAACCGAAAATTTATAAAAAATATTTCAAAATATTAAAATGGGTGTGAATCTAGTATACAATGAAAGAACTACACTTCAACGTTGTTGATAGAAGTTTATTTGATTACAGTAGAAAAAACGTTTATTCGAGAGCTATACATTTTTTGATTTTAACGATTATTTCTTAGAAAACAAATTAAGAATTATAAGTACCTAAATATATAATATACATATAAATAAATGAATAAATAATGTACAGTACTCCCTGTGTGTAATTCTAGCTGTGTATAATTTCTAGCTCAATTAAGCGGGCAACGTTTCTAACTATAGAAGCTTTTTTCGAGGAAAATTATACCCATCCTTAGAAATCCTCAGACGGAAACGCTTAAACTACTACTAAAGTCCTGAGAAAAAAATAGCTCCATTTGAAAAGTTTAGTGTTAAACCAGCGCCAGTTAATGGGGGACTACTGTATTATGTATTATATTATAAAAATTATGTAGTGTGGCACGTTTTCGCTCCTAGCTTGTATACTCGAATTTAAAATTATGACGCAATTTTGCTTAAAATCGTCGAATTTTTTTCAAAGAAAAAAACTAATATTTACTAAAAAAAAAATTATAATAAATAAACGCAAATATATGCAAAAAAAAAAAAAAATTAAATCAACGTACTTTAATTGACAGAAAAGCAAAATAAGTTGGTAGCTCTGATTCACGATTTAAAACAAACGATAACAAGCTTGAGGAAATTTTTTTTTGCGAAAAATTCTTAAAATTTGGTTTTATTGTTATGTTAATTTTATTCGAAGAGAAAATAAATTTTTGGTGGGTGATTCAATATATTCGTAACCATGCCCATGCCGTAACCATATACTTTAACTAGCTGCCTGTCTACATACTTATAACAAATGTGACACTAATTTTGCTTTTTCGTAAACTTTTATCGAACATATGCTTTTCTTTTCTTTATGCCTTATATTGACGTTTGCAATTAACATAATTATGTTACCTGATAAATATAAAAAAACAACAACAACATCTTATTATATAAACATTTGTGATGTTGTCCAAATCAATTGACTTTAAAAAAAATGTCTGCATTTAATTTTGGCAAAAATCAAAAAATCACAGTAAAACTCTCAAAACAACTTTCGAACCAAATAAACATTTTCACCAATTCAGGAAATTTCAAAGCTATGTATAATAATACAGAAATTCAGCAAAAAAGCTTAACCATCATTTAAGCTATCATTATCGAAAATAACAAGCAATTAAATTTAAAACACTAACAATTCCACCTACCTTATCGATCTGATTTCGCATGTTGAACATTTTCGGGAATGTCGCACTGAATTTAAATTAAAAATTATAAGTTTATGTTGAAGTTGTGCCAAAATGCCAGCAAAATAATATTAGATGAAATGTTTTTTGATTCGCAACTTTCGATTTTAATTTCGCGATATTTAAAAATTTATTTCGTCGCTTTTTTTATTTGTTTGCAGTTGAGTGATTTTCGATTACTTCCTTCTTTCAAAGTGTTACACAATAGCTAACTGACATGAAAGTTGGTGGCAGCATATGTATAATTAATTAATTTATTTTTTCAGTTTTGTTACATGAATTTTGTAAGATTTTCACTTTTTTTCTTTTTAATTAAAGCTTAAGTAAAAATCGAACTCAAAAAAAATATTAAAAAAAAAAAATCACGTAACTTGGATGCGAAAAATTCAAATAAAATAATTTAAAAAAATCTACTTAAAATTTAGACAAGAAAGCGACTGTTTCGTTTTGAATTAAATTCGCAACTGAACACTCTAAAGTATTTTACAGATACTAAAATATAAGCTAATAATAAACAACTACAACAACAACAACTGACCAGTCCCAGACATGATCATCTGCATTGAGTTTTAGTTTTGAAAAAAAATATACATATATAAACAGTTTGTTTTCTTTCTTTCTTTCTTTACTTTATTTATTATGTAGTAGGTATGTGCTATTTTCAAGTTTTCAATTTCGCCGTTTGTATCCAGTGGATTCACGTCGTACGCCTTACCTTCATCCCATACAAATACCATTCGTACGTCATCGAACATTCAACACAAATATGGTTCATATGTGATGGTTAGAGCTTCCCCTTTGCTAACTTTAGATCTTCAACCTTCTGATTACCCTAAGCTTGCGCTCTACAATCAGCTGTCAGTATGCGAGTGTGTATAGAATGAAAGAGAGAAAACGAGAGAACCTTACAAACTTTGAGTTGTACTGTAGGTATATATAAATGAACACGTACAAAAATTTTGACAGCTCACGCTGATCACGATATGTGCTGTTATTGCATTCATGTATTGTTGTTGTTGCATTTGTCAGTTACACATGTATGTATGTATGTATGTATGTTTGAGCTTAGTTCTTAATTAACTGAAAGTACAAGTGAAAACGATTCACTGATGCACGTTGCATGCGTGACAAACGAGCAGACAGGTAGCTTGCATGCCAAATGTTTATTTGTACAGTAGGAACACAGAAAATTGTTAGTTAGGTTGAGAAAATATTTGAAAAAAAAGTGATATAATTCCATCTCTTTCTGTTTCATTCATATCTGCCGAGTTTTATGGTGCAATTATTGTTTTTGTTACACGCTTACAATATAAACTAGATAAAGATCCTGGAATTAAATGAAACCGGTAATTATATGTACATATGGTATATGGTCATAGCACTTCACTATAACCCTTTCAGGAGCATGTGTTCTTCCCGTGGTAGGAATGTTGATTTTGGTGTTTAGGAGCCCCCAAATAGTCAAAAAATACTATTCACGAATGTTTTAGATGTTCAGGTTTAGCCGTACGCGATGCACACATATTTGTACAAAAAAACGTTCATGGAGCTTTAAAATACTTCGACTTAAACAAAATGTATCTCTATCGACAGAGGAAGGTTCTATCTACATAAGCAATTCGTTTTTTGCACTTCTTTTTATTATTTAGTATTTTTATTAATTTTTTGAAATTGACGACACAAAAAAAAAAAAAGAGCACTAAAAAAAGGGAGGCTGTCCCATAAGAGTCACAATAGTTTCGACGGTTATGCTTCGATTGTCACAAAATAAATTCTAAACGACAAATCAAAGTCAGGAAAAATGTTCAAATTCATGTACACATATGTGTACGAAAATCCTGAGAGGGTTAATTCTTTTTCGTTAATGTTGTATGAAACAGAGCACAAAACATTTTGGCTCAATTAAAATGGATTGAAGTCAAATATCACCTTTTTGTATACTCAATTCCATGGTAGAAGTATTTAGAGGTAGATGCATTTTTTCAAAATGTAGCCATTTTGAATTTTTGACAAGTAAGAGGAACATTATAGAGATGAATTTTTTGAAATGGGAACAAAAGAGTGAGTTAGTAGTAGATTATTAATACTACTTTTATTACTTAGTACTAAATTATAAATTTTATTTATAATAAAAAAGTGTAAATAATGTTATTTAAATTTGTTTTCTTTATTAGCAAATACCTTGAACATCTTAAGTGTTAAAAAATAATACAAAAAGCAGCAACAATTCTCCCTATGTGCATGCAAAACTATGCAATTTATTTTGTTAAAAATTCTCACTATGAAAATACAACTCTGTTGCAAAAAGAAGAATAGTATCGAAAAAAATGTTTTCCCAATTGTCAAAGTTAATCTTACTTGTCAAAATGCATCTACCTTCTTAATTCTTCTGCCATGCTCAATTCTGTCACTAATACATTAATATGCTGGCGCCAAATTTCTCATGTAAAATAAATAATTTAAGAGCGAGAGAGAGAGATAAATTTGAAAACGACCAAATACAAAAATCAAAATTGTACTCAACTGAATATGAGGAAAATAGAATGAAAAATGCAAACTGATCTAAAATATAGTAAAATATACGCCTTATCAACTATTTGGTTTTTCCTCTTCTTCCCCTACTTATTTTTTTTTTAATTTCTTAACAATTTTCTTCAAGTGTAAAACTGATAATTACCGAAGCTTGCAACTCAACTTAAAGTAAACTTTCTTTTCCGTATTCGGTTTAAAATACATACACACAAATACAAATCAACAAACATAACTAAAAATATATAAACAAAAAAGTTAAAGCCGACCAAAAGGCATCGTTCAATTGAAAATATTTTTTATTTTTGTATTAATGAAATTCAACAGCTGATATTTTGATAAACTTTAATCTCATACGAGTACACCGATAAAGCTCGCTTCAAACTACAACACCAGCGACTTTGGGTATGAAGCGAATTCATCTGTATATTGTAAATATCAACAAAACAGGCGCGGGCAACTGTTTCAGCATACGCTAGGGCCGAAATCGTTTATTGTTTGCAATTAAATGTGAAAACTTTCGCTTTTTTTCGCGTATTCTCACTTAATTGATTGCAATTGAATGCAAACAGCAGGAACAAAAACAAGGAAAATAATCGCAGCAATTGTTGCACAAATATTTACACATCGAAAAAAGAACCAAAAGCTTATTTGTGTGCGGGGTTTTGTAAGTTAATTTAATTTTTTTTTGCAAGCTAAAGTCTTTTGCTAATTTTATAATCAATATTTAATTAAATTAGTATGTGAATATTTGTGCATATGACCACTGGCGGATTCAGGGTGAAGGTTTTATCATAAAACCATGTTTATTTTAGTGCATTGTCAGAACAAGCTTCATTTTTTGAAAAATAAATAACATAAATCACTTGTTAATTCAGACTTTTTCAAAGGGTGGTTTTAATTTGTTCGTCCCTTTAAAATTGGGTTTTGATTCATGACCAACGATCACAATGTATGAGATTTTCGTAACCTTGTTAGGATATGGGGCGGTTTAACCCTAATTTAATGCATCCATAACAATCAGCCAACAATATATGCAGTTTTTAGTGGATGCAAGGGGGGCTTAGATATAAAATGTCCTCTTGGATCCGCTAGTGTGTATGAGTTTTAAGTTATGCACACACTGACTCATCCTAAATAAATTCATAAAACTTAGAAATGAAAATTGATTTAATTGTGAGTCTTTTCTAAACAGTACTAGGTATAAACAATTTAGATTGGAAAATGTAAATAAAGGCAGTTTTATTCATATCTAAAAGTAGCTATATTGAATTTATTGACTCGTGCTAGCTACATACACGTGCATCTAAATGTGTTTTTGCATGCTTTAATAACGTATGATTAGTAGCTAATAACGTGCAAATCCGTTTCAGCTTTTTATAAATTAATGTGGAACAAGAAATTCAAGACATTGACATTGACATAGAGTGTGACTAATACACTTTAAAGTTTCACTGGAATAAACAACTTTTATTGATTTTAATTGAGATTAGAGAAGATCAGTATTTCATAAGTGCATATTTTTAGATTTTGTATCAAATCGAAGGTGATTAAATTTACTAATACACAATTATAAAAAAATTTTAAGTATTTAGTTGACGTGGTTATAGCATCATGCCATGCATCGCGATTGCTAAGGCTTTTGTCATATTATATTTAATTTATTTTTAGACTGATTACGGTCTATTTTATTATTATAGCAATTGAAATCATCAATTCAGTTAGCTAGTTACCAGAATATAGGTTCCCAAAACAAGTCCGAACAACACCAGCCGAAAGCTGTCACTCCGATTATGAACCACCCTCAAGTCATCACAACCTCAAGCCTGTACAAATTCTATATATATATTATTTCGAAAATTAATTGTATGATTTAGTCCTGTGAAACTCCATAATACATAGTAATCTGTTTCGGCTGTTAATTTTGAATTTGAAATTAGAATTTTTCTATCTGTTCCGGTTTACAAGAAAAGTGTTATTTTACCACGTTTATATTAACTCGCTTTCAATGGTGTCTGTCTGTCAGTCTGTTCGATACAAATTTTGTAATCGATTTTAAACTAACTTCCCGATGAGCTAGAGACTTGAAATTTAAAATATAATTCAGAACTGGAAGACAATGCAATATGAAGTATCTAAAATATACATAAATATAATAATATTTAAAATATTGGCATCGGAAGTTTTTCCATTTTTTTCATAGATCAAAGCATTGAATTCATCGTTGTTAAAATCATTGCTTTAGCGGGAGTAGAATATATGTATATGCGTATACATACACAAATTCAAAGACAAATGAGAGAGAGCACAAAAACAAACAATAACGAACTTTCTTTTCGTTTTGTTCCGCTTACAAAGAGTATAGATTGTAAGAGATCGCAATTTGCTCTTGCTGGAATCGAAACAAAAAATCGTAGAAACAAAAATGTATGAATGGATGAGTTTGACGTGTTTGATGAAATAAATATTTAACATTTCTTTTAGCAAATAACGTTCAACATTTACAGTATTTATATATTCTTTATATACAAATATGTAAACGTTTTGTTTTGATTTTATGAATTTTATATAAGTACTTTTAAATATTTTTCTACTGATTTCATGAAATCAAAATGCAAAGAAATATTATCACTATTTTCAACATTGTATCTAAATATATGAAAAACGTGGGACGCATATGGATAGAGATAAAACTGCTAGCCATTTCGGTGAACTATTCATCCATCAATTTCCTATTGCATGCGAACCACGTTTGTTGTTTTAAATCATACAAGTATTTTCGTCCTACTAAAATTCACAGTTACAAATTTTCAAGACAATCTGTATGGGATAAGAAATCTATATGTGGTTGTGAATCTGTATGGGGTTAGGAGAAATTATTTTATACTTTTTAGTTCATTTTAAAAACGTGGTATATTAAAAATATTTTTTATTTAAATTATTTTTCTTTCTAATTTTTATGATTAGTCGCACATTGAGTGCAGTAACACATTGTTGGTGTCGCTGTTTTGACGTTTTTTGGCTGCAAAATTATATTTTTCAGCAACTTCACTTAACTGTGTACATAAATCTAAAAAATCAACTCTGATAGTTTCTGCGGAAATAAATTTAATAAAAGTTTATAATGGCAACTGTAGAGAATTTCCTTTACGCTGTGTTCTAATTGAATACGATGCGAGCGATGCGAAATTTTTGTATAGCATACGAAAAAATCGTGCCGTACGAGTGCCCCCATTGCACCCGATGCGATTTATTGTACTGGAAATTGTATACGAAAATTATGATCTCTTAAACATTTGATTTCATTTGCATTGCAGTTTAAAATAAATAAAGATTTCTTCCTATCCTCTATTTGAAATTTTTTTACCTTTTTTTTTCATCGTTTTTGTTCCACAAAAACTTTCGCTTTTCCATTTTCAGTTCGCACACGACTAATGTTTGATTTTCATCCAATGCGTACAATACGAAGTAATCGCATCGTGCTGTATTCGGACAGTCCCATTTGTGGCCTGCAGTTTATTTTCAATCGAAAGCGTATACGACTATCGCATCATACAGTTCGGATACAATCAAACAAAGAGTACGATGCAAAGTCATCGTATCGTATTTAATAAGGATAGCATCAACAACTGCAAATACATGTCTCATGGAAGATATCGCGTGATATCTTTGGGTTTTTCATAACACCAAAGCTTTGCGGATAGTACCATCAGAAGCGCGGCAGAAGTATACCACCATACATTTTTGTGGTGGAATCAAATAGCTACGTCGGAAATATCGTGTATTAAAATGCACCGGAAGAAAAAAATCAATTTTATTGCACAATTTTGCATTTATTTATTATTATTTATTACTAATTTATTAGAAGAAAAAACAATAAATTTTACAATTTATTATATTTGTCGAAGAAAAAACAAACGAATTTTATAAAAATATCAGGTGGAAACGTAAACAAATATATGTCAACACACTGTAGCCAATCAGATCACAGCATGGGGTCTGGAGTGACGTACATGCGCAGAAGATTTCACTTTTGAACAGACTAGCGCGCAATCTTTCTGTCATTCTTGAGCACGAGGCTAAAATGTAATATGTTAGTTGAACAGCGAACACCAACATAACTATAGCCTTATTTTCACTGTTGACTTTTAATCCCAAGCTGTAATATTTTGGAGAATAATTTTATATATACATAAAGCGTGCTGATAATACATAATTTCCTAATTTGCCAAAATTTATTAAAGAAGTTATGTGTCTTCCAAACTCATTGCCAATGTTGAAAGAATTTCTTCAAAAATAAATTTAAATAAAAGAAAACGGCGTAATAGATTGAAGATAGATACACTTAGTGGAATTATTTAAAATTCAACCATTTTTCGTGTCACAATATTGAGCCATAAAATGAGTTATTGACTTTATTAAATTATTCTGTATACATATGTGTAAATAAGTATAGTTTTTTATGTGTGATTGCATGCATAAATACATATATGTTATTTCTTTTTTAACTCATATCGTCTCAAGGTTCGATTAATCGAACAGCAACTTTGAAAATTTGTCAAAAATACATTTATAAATTTTTCCCAAAAGTAATCACCGTTTGATATTTCTATATATACTGACTTTAAAATTGCATTTATATAAATTAACAAATGTTGTATTTCAACTGGCTTCAAGGCCAGGTGAACATACATTCTTTTTTGGAAGGTGGTTTTGAACATCAGCAAAAAATAGTAAAATTAATTATTTTGCATTGAAATGAGAAACTCACCTAGATAAAATAACAAACTTAATGTGAAAATTATAACTTCACAGGTCCTTATATATTTTTCTGAGGAGAAATAGGCAAAATTCAACAAAACTACATATTTTCTGTTTTTAACTCATATAACTTCTAAAGTACTGTGTTAAATACATTTGATCCCAGGGAATACTTATTGCTCATGATATGTATATAGAAATATTTTAAGTTTTTTTTTTACACCTGGTCACCTTATTTTCTTGGGGTAAGCCAAAAATTACTACCCTCTAAAATTCAGAAACCATTTTTTTTTTTTTTTTTTTTTTTAAGCACTAAAATTTCTTATTGCAGACATATGGAAATTGCGTTTTGAAAATTTTCCAGATTGGATCATAACGTCTAGTACTGGGACTATGTGGATTAAGCTATGAAACTTTTTTGTCCTTTCTTAGAACTGAATTATTAATATTTATATTTTTTTTTATAAAATAAAATATTTTTCTTTTATTTGTTCGGAGAGGGATTATTGGGATTGGTTATTTTAACTATTATACTGGAAAAGTTTGAAAATACTCAACTTTTAAAATTTTTGTGTTAAAGAGGTTTTTTTTTCATTTGAATGACAATTTTTGGTTAATTTAATCCACTAACCCGCAAGGCTGAAATCATAATAAAACAAACACCAGAATTTTTGTTTCCCGTTAACATTGATGGAAGAAAAATGAATATGAAGCCCATTTTTTTGATTAGTTTTTGAGTTAAGCAGTTAGGTGAGAAAATTTTTTTTTAGATTTTTATAAAAAACTTATATGCGCGATAATTTTTGTCACGAAACAACACTTTGTGAGCAAAAAATAACTACAAACAAGAATCGTGTGATAGCAGAAAGTGCAAACTGAGCATAAATTGTATGTTTATTCTTTCTTCAGGTCTGCCAATTAATTAAAAAAATAAATAAATTTGCACTTGTCCATTAATTAAAAGAGAGTGAAGGCTGCCTCAGGACACACTGCGTGTAGTGCAGCCAACAAAAACTTTACTTCCGCTTTTTCTCTCTGTTTTAAAAATGCAGAAACCGAAATCACAATTAAAAACTAACATGTTTTAATTAAAAGTAAATAAAAATTAAAAAATTTTAAAATTAAAGGTCAAAATATAACAAAGACAGAGAAAGAAATATATTTGATTTCCAAAGGTCGCAGGCGAGAGAGTGTTTTGTGTTTTGTCTCTGCTGCGTGCAATTTGCGGTTTTTAGTATTACATTGGGTGCATTTCCCGGACGTGAAATTAGAAAAGCTGATTTCAAAGTGATTAATCAAAAATCAGTAATCAGTGTTTGCGTCTTAGAAACGGCATGATGATTAGTTGTAAAATTTTTGAAAATCATTAAATTCTAGTTTGTGAAATGTTTTAATTTCCTTCCAAAAATAAAATTATAAACGATTTCGAGTTTGTATCGAGTCAAAGAACTGTCAAGGCTTTGAGAAATCATGCTGACCTGAAAAATCAGAAAAATACTATGATTACAAAAATGGCGTCCAAATGGAATCAGCTTCGCTGATCAGAAACACTCAGCAACGCGTTTTTAATTCACTTTGAAATCAGATTTTCTGATTTTACGTCCGCGAAACTCACCCATTGTGTTCTCCAAATTTTCTGCTAAGCTGACCTACGGTGGCTGTGTTGCGCTCAACGTGCGGTTAGCCTAAACTTTACAATTTTTATGCAACTTTGTACTTTCAAACTGTTTATGTATTAAACTAAACCAACCGAAAAATGTATGAGAAAAAATGGTTAAAGTGGGGTTTTGACACTTTTGTTTAAAACCAATTCCATTTCACTGGACAACTTAATTGAAATAAATCTATCCTTTCTCCATTGAGCGTAAGGTGTCATAAAAAAATTTTCTTGCAGAAATTGTTTATTTTACTCACATAATTGTTGCGAATTTCTAAAAACGATTCGTTGAAAATTTTTTATGGTTTTTGACAATTTTGTTTTTTTGTTGGTCAGCTAGTTAGGAACTCTTGTTGTTTCAGAAAAACTGGTGGAAAACTAAACTGCTACATGAAATTCACTGTCATTTATATAAAATTTAACGTGAAGTGGAATTTTGTGCATTCTTATTATTCTTATTTTCAAAATAATAAATGTTTGTTGTGTGATTTTTAATTGCTTTTAAATAAACACAGGAAAAAATTGTGCTCGATATTTATTAGAGCGTAAATTTCATAAATATGAAATTAAACATACATATTGATTGCATATTTAAATATTTATGTGTAAAACCTAAAATAAAGATTTTCAAAATTGGAATTTTAAACTAGCTACTTAAATTGCATGCACATAAAATAAATATATTTTTTTTGAAATTTAAAACATGAGTGAACGAAAGAAATAAAGAAAGAATTTTATATGATGAATATTTATTATAATAAACTTTGGCATTTAAGCTTAGCACAAATGCTTTCAGCTGTCATCACATTACAACCAATGATGATAAAGTTTTCCTTCGATGGCTTATATGATATTAAAAAAAAAAACTTGCAACCCAAAATTTCATCATTCACATCAGCATCAGTTTCATCAAAGGTAATAAAGAATAAATTCTTTCAAAATATGTGCACAAGTGTTTTTGGGGCTCTAATCAATAACATTTTTGGATCAAATATTAAAGTTAAATTTTCTTTACTTTCTCGTTCTATTTTTTTCTCTTTCTTTTCTCTATCGAGCTGTACATTGCAGCATCTCTACTCCGATTATTTCAGATATTTTCGAATATCCTCAAAATAACTAGCAATACCTTTCAAAACGATGATAATTGGTCCATGTGTACGTGACTTATTTTTCAAATTTATTTTGAGACACAAAATCGCCTTAAGTGTGCTGAAACGAATGTAGAATGTATGTGCCAGTGTTTGTGTGCATGTAAATGTGTGTATATGTGTTCGTATGTAGGTGGGTGAAATAGATTGATTCGAAAGCGTTGAATTGCAAACGAACTTAAAAGTATGTATTAGTTTTTATTTGCTATACATGTGTATGTGTATATCTGTGTTTATATTTATGTATGGATGTGACAAGGATGTGGCAACCCAAATATGTATGACCGATGATGCTTCCGAAACGGATTTCAACTCAATTATCAACACTTGTGCTCTTCGACCTAAGAAGTTTTCAGCCATTAATGAAATCGTATGTTTGCGCCAGTGGGAAGCAGACACACATGTATTCATATGTTAGTGCGTATGCATGCATGCTTGCATATGTATTTCTTTGCATGTATGTGTATTTGTTGAATTACGTCCGGTGTTCGAAATTCATTTACGATTAACACACATGGTTCGCCTTGAAGTCCTGCAGGAAAATAATTCACGTAGAAATTGTACATACATACTATACACACATATGTATATATGTATGTGCATATGTATACATAAAGTCTACTAAACGATATTTGGTTGTATCTAACAGAAGTTTCTGATAATTTCATACTAATTAAAGCATATACACACATATGTACATAACATATGTATGTACAATGCATAGAGAACATAGCTACTTGACTCCTGGGCACCATATTTTATATTCTAAAAGTTAATGTCTAACCTTGCTAAAGTGTTTTATGTGTAGATTATTGTAAAATATTAGTCAATTTCCTTTGGAGCTTAAGTAGGTATTTGTGAAGGGAGCTTCAGATAAGACCACACTATATCAACGGAGAACATGCAGATTGGTGGCATTAGTGTTTTAGAAGTTAAATTGAATAGTGTCGATTATACAGTGCGACGAATTTAAACTTTTCGCTTGAGATTAGATAAAAAATGGATAGAATAACACTTTCTAGAATTTGCCGTATTTTGAGAAATCCGGATTTAGAGTTTATTGGCCGTCCTAAAGATTTTCATGAACTGAGCTGGTACGGCCATATTTAAAATCGACTTAGATGGTGTGTATCATCCCGAAAGCCTTGTTACACAGTGTTATCTAAACTGCAATTATTATATATAGTGTGTGAGAAAAATAATTGTCTCGCATTAACCTTTATTAGAAAAGAAATATAATATACTTTTTTGCAATAAATTGATTATTGTTGTCAATATTTCTAATATTATAGACCTAACAGCATAGGAGTGCATAGCTTTTAGCGAAGTTTATTGGTCTGAATAGAAAAAATATATTTCTGTTTTAAATTCTACGATAAAGATAAATTCCGCAGCAAATATAATTTGCAAAAATTACTACTAGCAAAATTTATACCGAAAATACCAAAATCAATAACATCATACAAAGGCCGAAACCCAAGAATTTTTAAAACACCTACAATTAAAAATGTTCCGATTTTAAAAGTTGAAAAAGACATAAAAAAATAGGTCACCTTAGCAGTTGCGGTAAATGCCAATTCTGTAGAGTCAATAAGAGCTTCGAGCTTCATCCAGTACTATTTCCCGTTTGAAAGTACCCGTAGTATTTGTAATGTTTTTTAATAGAGCTAGGTTTATACTGGCTTTAATTATTTAGGAAAATAAAAAAATTATCTCCCCAACATCCTTAATCTAGACATAGCTAGTATTGGGCAATGGAAAAGATTGTGTTCTAAAGTCTCCGTTGTGACAGAGTCATTATAGTATCGATATAGGTCACTTTCCACTAAACCAAGCTTTTTGGGATGATACTTAAGCAATCTTTACTAACTACGCCAATTAAAAAAACTGTTTTTTTTACGAGAGAGCGGGAACTGATGGCGAGATGTTATAGGGCTCCACCTCAAAGTATACACCTTGCATTGTAAGCTCGTCCGCCACCATTTTACATTTATACCGAATATCCGGGTACCCCGCAAAGTTGTAGCTTATTTTTAGTACTGAGGGTTTGAAGGTTGTATCATTTAAATATTTACCCATGGATGGCTTTCCAATGACTTCAGCGAATCCGAGATATTCTTAAAAAAAACTGAAATGAGTCCCTTCTGCACTCGTCACATGATGTGATAACATACTTTCCCTGCAAGACAGTGCTGAGACAGCCGATCACCTGGCTAGAAAGGCAGCACTTTTAGAAATAGACAGCAAACTTCTACTGAACGGTGGAAAGAAATGGGTACATGTAGGTTTAGTAAGATCTTCTGGCCCACTTTCTCTACAAATAAAACCAACTATTTACTTAACACGCTTGCTAATGTTTTTAACAACAGGTCACTGTTTAATAGGCAGGCATGCTTACAAACGTTAGCACAGGTCCTATATTACTAGGCCTTTGCAAGATGCACGTTGAAATTTTTTGGCAGTGCCTTTATCAGTTCTTTATACCAATTGGGAGAAAATCCCTTAAAAGATTTACTACGTTCCGCAAATACGACAAATATAGTAACAATGGACTTAAGTTCAGAAATGATAAAATAGTGTCACAGGCATGCGATAGTACTACGGACTTTTAAGTTTTCTGCAAAATCGCGTTTTTTGAGTTATGACAGTTTAGTAAATGAGCGATATGTTAACCATAATGATAATTGTACTGTCAAAAGTAGTAGTGGATCAACTAGGATCGGTCGCCTGATTAGGTTAGGTTAGAGTGGTGACGAATATCCTCACAACTCTCTCTCTTTAGTCCAATTTCTTTACGTTCCTAAGGTAGAAGATTTTCCTTCATATTCTTTTCATCAAAGTCGAAAGTACTGATTTTCAATTTTATGGAGTTTGATATGGAGGTTAATATAACCACTTATTTTGATGATGTAAGGAAGGTTTTGCACAAGTAGTTTAACCTTTGTCAACTTATCGCCATACAGAAGAATAGTTGATGCTCTGATGCCTCTTCTTCATCCGGTTTATTACAGTTTCTGCACTAGTTGCTTGGCGTGAGCAATGCTGACAAATTTGTTTCAAGAAAACTGTAAAATATAAAGCCAAAAAAATTGGACAAAAATGTTTACAAGTCGGAAGATCAAAATTTCTCTTTCTTTGGTAAGTATTCCAAATAGTTTGGCAACTTTACTTTCTGAAGTGACCCCCCCCCCTCACCCCTCTAATTTCCGTATAATATCTTAAATACTGTGATCGTTGTTACTGATTTAAAAGAAATTTTTAGGCACTGAAAAGTTTCTAATTCTCTGGATCCGCTATTCCCAGATACTAAGTGGTGAATTTTCACTTTCCGAGCGAACTTGTAGTTACTAAAACTTCCTTGATCATTTTATCATTTTAATAGTTTATTTTTTGGCTCTATTATGCTTTTGGTTAGTCAATATCCTTAATAGTCTTAGGAAATCTTACTCTTAAAAAATTTGTTCTATTTGACGAACTTCATCCGAGACTCTTTTTCTAACTGCTACAGAATTGACCTAATTCTATGGTTAGTTTCACTGCTCAACCTTCACATTATGTTAATAATGAGTCACTTTCACTTGTGTTTATAATTTAAATACTATTAATTCTACATCAACGAACGACCTTGAAAACAAACACAAACGAAAAAGAGAAAAATTAAATCGAAATGAATATTTTTTTGCAAGTCCACACGCCGGCAATTTAAAAGCAATTTAGAAATTATTAAAATAAATGAATGACAATGGCAATTATGCAGATTAAAAACATTAAAAAAACGAAACCTAGTTGGACGATGTAGACGAGTACGAGAGTACTTATATACACTTTTGAATAAATATACCAATAAAAACGCATCACCCCATAATTATTAGTAAATCCTAAAAGAACCCTTATTGTATATGTTAGATATTCCAACAAGTCTTCAGTTAATCTAAGACAAATTTTCAATCGATAGAAGAATATATTACTTACTTAGGTTTTATTGAGAAAAGCAAAAAGGCAAAACTAAAATGAATCCCTTCTGCACTCTTAATATGATGTGATAGCATGCTTTCCCTGCAAGACAGGGCTGATGGAAACTCCAATGCAGCAACAGAATTTATAGCTTTCACTTACACAATTTCAAAACTTTATATGGCATATTTTTAGAAATAATGATAACCAATTTTGTATGGCTTAATCATTCTTGCGTTGTCAAAAGACAGTAACTAGTGCAGCAAACATCGAAAGAATTAAACAAACAAATTTCAACGAAAATAGGTTTGCTTGGGTAACTCAGTTGGTTAGCGCTTTGATCGATAGTCACAATGCGGAGTTTCAATCACAGTTTAGAGCTCCGATAAATTTCATCAATAGAACGTATATAAAATATAGCATTATTTATTAAATAAAAAAAAAAAAATTTAATTTGTAGGGGTTGAACCTAATAAAAAAATAAATGTAAACAAATTTCTGGGGTTTGAACCTTGGCAACGAGTGGGTGCGTGCTTACTGACGCATTAGACAACTAGGCTATAGTGTCATGAATTTTGGCAGCCACTATTTTGGAGTTTTGTTTTTCTATATGTCTGTTCACACGGGCACAAGTATAAACGCCTGTCAGAAAGAGGAATGCAAGTGAGACAAATAAAACACACACTTATAAACTCATACATATTATAAAACCTCAAACGACATCGACATGACATTTGATTTTAATTTCCGTCAATTCGGTATAAATTTTTTTTTCATTAAAAACACATTTTTTGAATAATCTGACGAAGTTAAATACTTGGGACGACCTCGATAGCCTAGTGGATAGTGTACTAGACTTTCATCTGGGAGGTTCGGGTTCGATTCCTGTCTTCGTCTGGTGGTTAATTTTCATTACTTTCTTATATTCACTATCAATATGAAGTGTATGAGAATTATAAGATAGTGTACAAGTGCACACATTGGTTGGTAATGGCAACACCACCAAGCCGATAAAAAATTACCACACCGCCGTTCGGAGTCGGCGTTAAACTGTAGGTCCAACTATGTGGTATCACAATGGGCCGTTCAGGCCTAAGTGTGTCTCTCGACAGCCACTCCAACCTAACCTAAATACTTGGGCATCATACTCGATAAACGCAGCGAAGAAGAAAGCGTTCAACATTTCCTAGGCAAATGTCCTATAATAAAAAAATTCGACATAACTTACTAGGAAAAACATTACTTGAAGAAGATGAAATTATCAACTTATTAAATGGCACATTGGTTAATTGGAAAATACTAATTACCTTTATTACAAAAAGTCTAGAATACAGAAGGTACTTAATTGAATTTAATTATAACTAAATAGATATTTAAAACTCAATCCTCCGACTGACATTATAATATAATAAAGTCGTATGTTCTTTTAAACGTATTAATATTTATAGTTTTTTAAGATAATGAATTGTTAACATTTTTATAAAGTTTAAATAAAGAACAACCTACTACTACTACTCGATAAAAGACTTAGAGTTAGAGTTAGAGCTTTCACCTTAATAATGTCCTCGAAAAATCCACTAGGGTCTTTTGGGTTTGCAGAAAACTCTTTGGTAAGACCTGGGGTCTTACCCCCAATATGATTTTCTTGCTGTATACTACGATAATTTGGCCAAATGTAGTATATGCTGCATTGGTGTGGTGGCCTAAGGTTATCCTCGACTATCAGCAAACTTAACAAGCTTCAAAGGCTTGCCTGTCTCTCAATCACAGGGGCTATGCGAACTTGTCCCACTCCTGCGATTGAGATATTTATCGGGCTTGTACCTCTGCACATCTTCATAAAGAAGATAGCTGCAATTACTGCCTTGAGGCTGCAAGCATCATCCAACTTAATAAGAGGTTCCACCGGATATCTGCCCCTTTTAAGTAAAATTCGTAATACCCTTATCTACTCCGTGTCAGATTTTATGATTAGGGATCTTAACCTTGGCCGGAAATTTAATATCATCCTTTCGTTCAGGTCCGATTGGAATGCCTGATTTTCCAACTTCGGTCCCTTTGTATTCAATTGGTATACTGACGGCTCGAAAAACAATTGTGGTTCTGGTGCTGGCGTTGTTGAACCTAGCACTCGAATCTCAATTCCACTGGGCATTTGGCCAAGTGTTTTTCAAGGCGAACTATATGCAATTTAGACATGCGCTGGACCTTAACCTTAATAAAGGTCTAAGGTTATAATCATCTTTGACAGCCAAGAAGCTCTCAAGGCAATTTCATCATGGTGCTCCACTTCGAAGCTAGTGAAAAAGTGTTTTGAAAGTCAGTTGTCTTCCTGTAACAATGTCACGCTTTGTTGGGTACCAGGCTACTGTGACATTATAGTAATGTAGCTGCTGATGAACTAGCTAGACATGGTTCAGCGACTTTACACACATGCCCCGATCCGTTCTGTGGGATCGGCTGGACTAGTTGCACATCGATCATAGAGGCGTGAGCGAGGGACAAAAGGCTATCTTATTGGCGTTCCGCTCAAGGCGTTAGTCAGGTAGGAAAGCTTCTCCTCTCACTCTCACCAAATTCGTGAACTTAAATTAAACGGATCTCAGATAGCTAGTAGGCTTTCTACCTGGCCACTATGTAGTCAGATACCACCTAAGTAAATTAGGTCTGTCATATGAGACAGAATGTCATCTATATATGAAGGATGATGAGACGACATCTCACATTCCATGTGAATGCCCAAAATTAGCCTTGCGTCGGCATAGAAGGAATATTTGAAACCGTTTCAATCAACGAACGAAATTAGAGCCTTTTCCACAAAAGATGTGCTAGCCTTCATTAGGATAGCAAATCACCCTTTGTCCTAATTTTGGGGCTTTGACCTAAAAGAGCAGTACCTGACTTTCGAGTCGCCCCAACCGCTTCTTAATAATAATAATGAATAAATTTTCCTTCAAAGAAAGAATAAAAACTACGAAAACATCAAATTTAAGCAGTGCTGCGTTTTTATTAGCGCTGGGTGTATTTAAATGTCTGAGCACTAGATTAACTCTTCTACATTAGTTGCAGGATAAGTAACGAGCAAGTAAATGGAATACAAATTAACATGGTATGAAATCACACATACCTACATATACTACATCGTAGGAGTATGTCGCGTCTGTTGCTGATATGCGTTTAGTGTTGGTAGGTACAGTATTTTTTTTTTAACAGTGCCAGAAATTGAAGCGCTGCATGTAGCATCAAATTGGTTTTGTTGTACATAGCGATGGTAGATATGAAATATCCCTTGACATTAATCCAAACTTAATTGCGATAGAAGTAAAATATGCAATAATAATGAAAATATTTATTTATTTATGCATTTATTTATTTATTTCATCTGCCGAACAATGTTTATCAAATTACAAATCAAACTTAAAAATAAATTGAAAATACTTCAATAAAATTTTTAGATACCTCTCTTGACTGACTTAGGTCGATTACACTACATAGACATTACATTATATTAAAGTTGACGCACGAGTTAGTAGAAAAAATGTCATGCCTGATAGGCATTTCAGGTGCATAATAATTAAAAAGAGCAGGAAGTGGAAACTGATTTAAAAACCATTGCGTCATCTGCGAAGATAAGACATTTCGAGTGAATAATGTAATTCGGAAGATTATTGATAAAAAGCGCAAATAGGAGAGAAGCAAGGCGACTACTTTGGGGCACTCCAGAAAAATTTAAGATTTGTTTAGCACACTTACATATTTTCGATTTGGACAATTTGTTTGCGATCTGAGAGATGAATGAAAACACATGAATTTCAACTTATTTATTAATACAGTGTGCGGCACTCTATCAAAAGTCTTAGCAAAGTCGGCAAATACAACATCAAACTGATTACCCTTTTCTACTTCATTTTTTTTGTTTTAAATGACAAAATAGAGATAAGTTGGTAGTTGTAAATCTGCCACTTACAAAGCCGAGCTGGCATTCAGATATCTGGTTTTTAATATAATTAATTATAAACCTGTTTTTTTAACTATTGCCTCGAAGAACTTTGGAATTTACGGCAATTTTGAAATTGGCCTATAATTATCCACTTTTTATCTTGATTCTACTTTATAAATTGGAATTATGATTGATTCTTTCACTTTTAGCTGAAGACAAATTGAAGATAGCTGTAAGCAGTTGAATCAAGTTAGGAGCACACTTTTGCAGAAATAGTGGTGGAATATCATAAGGGCCACATTTTTATTAACATTCATCTTAGGATATTCAAATTCAACTTCTTCACCAAAAAGTATCAGAGACTCAAGGTCTATTAAGGAAGTTAGTTCTTCTATAGAGTGTAGTGTTTTTAGTGGCAAACAGTATAAAAATTATTAACAATAAAATTTGAATTGAAAATACGAGGCAAACATGTCTCCCAGTCCGAAGTATTTAGTTTCAAGATACGACATATTTTTAGGAAGTGTGCACGATTTTCTTTTACCAAAAATTTCTCAAGGATATCATCACGAAAGATTTGGTTAAATTTGGATTTGTTATGACTGAATTTTTAAGGATGGTCAATCGACTATTAAATCGTGAAGGCTTGTTGCTCTTTTTAACCTTAATGATAGGCATAAAAGTTATAAACGCTTCATTAATGATATTGATTAATCAAACATAATTACCATATAAATTGTTCCTAAAAATTAAATCCCAATTAATCTCGAATAAGGACAAATAGATCGCAGTGTAATCAGCCTTTGAGAAATTAAATCTTCCAACATTGAAATAAATATAATAGAGATATCTATACTTATTAACAAAACTTTGTAATGTTTACAAGATTAATAAATACGAGATCCAATGAATTAATTACAATATTAAACTGGCAAAAACCTAGAAGCATTTACAATTTTCAATAATTTTAAGAATAAAATGAACGAACTGCAATCAGCATACCATCACTACTATTTAAGCCAGAGCTAACCAAGCCACGGTCACGACGGAAAACATTGATTTTGCTATCAAACAGTTCGGCAGACAAAATACCATCATGTAGCTAAGTTTCCGTAATCGCAATTATATCATACAGCAAGAGAAAATTCCATTGATTTGGTAACCAGACCACCAACGTTCTGGTAGTATTTGATATATTACTATTGGAGTTATTACCACAAGCCAATTGTTTAGTCATTAGAGAATCTGTGTTTAACAAAAGTCGTCTAGCAACGAGATCAATGTGTTTTTTGAGCGAAATTCGAAGGGCCTAATGCGAATACCTGTAGGCCAAAAACTTGCATTAAAAACCACATTAGCGCAATCAGCTGGGATAGCAATTTTAAAATTAATCTTCTTCCGGTTTACATCTGATTCACCTTTCTTCAGCAGTTTAAAACATAAGATATCAGACGAATTAATTGTTGACATTCGGGAAATGTAATTAATGATCGCTTGGCTAGTAGTAGATGGCCGGAAGCTAGCTAGATGAAACCAACTCATAGGTTTAAAGACAACGATGCCATCACATTCCATGTGGTTATTGCCAATCACCATCTCGGGCAAAACATTAGTGCTAGCAATAGCATTATTCGAATTATGCATGTTAGTACTTAATTGATTGTTATTGAAAGTTACAGCATCATCATTGAATATATCAGCAATAGTACTTATGTCTTCATTCAAAGTAGGCATAGGATCAACATCTATGACGCCGACAGCTGAATTATTAGCGGCAGCAAAATTATTAGCAATAGCAGAGGCATCAGAATTATTAACGATCGCAGAGGCATTAGAATTATTAGCGACAGCAGCAACAGGGTTATTGTCTGTGACATTAGTAACAGCATTCGTCAACTTGGTTGAATCATTTGTAACGACAACATCTGATGAGGAGAGTGAACTGCAAGAGCTTGAACAATTTTTGCTTTGTATACGAGCAGAGTTACGCAGAGCGCGCGCTAAGTTAACAGTATTTTTTGATGTACTCATCGCAGGTTTCTTGGATAGTAACAAATCAGATCGTTTGCTGCTCGGGCTGTTCAGGTTAGTGTTCCTGGCCACAACACGAGAGAGAGTAGGCGAGTTAGAATAACTGTTTTTAAACTTCATATCCGATGCTGTTTTGTTTTCAGTGTCAGTGGCCTTTGATTTAGAGCGAGTTACTCTTGCAAAACGATTTTCAATTGCACTGTGTTGCACATGTGCAAATTTTAAAGAGTCGAACACATCTTTTAAATCGGTTAGGGCCTTGTATGCATCATCTATTTTGGATGCACAGATTAGAGGTGATTGGTTAGCGCAAGAGTCACATCTAAACACGATATTTGAATTTAATTTTAAGAGCTTAAGGCAATCAGCACTGATATTTAGATATTTAGAGTGCACTTTAACGCAGCAGAATGCACACGAGATAGAGTCAACGTCTAAGCACTGAATGCACTTAATGCATTTCGACATTTTCGCTTGATCACTCAATTTAGTTTAAGAAGTGCAGTTTTCACAAGTAATACCCACTGATAAAATTCAGTTTAGGTGAATTATGTGTCCTTTTTCACTATTTAATAGAAATATATTATTTATCACTATTAATCACAAACAGAGCAAAACACGTCCGCACGATTTGAAAGTTTATTATGAATTGACCAAATATGAAAGTATGCGTGAGCGTGACAGTGGCACAAATAACTAACATCCTGCATAACATTAACTTCAACCTCCAGCAGCCTTGATAGAATAATGATGTTATAGTTGATGACGTGCAGACCGCAGCGCAGACTGATACATTTTTTTTATATTGACAAAGCAGAGGAAATTGTTAGTAAACTCAACTAAATGCATATCACTTTTCATATCCTTTATAAATTCCGCGTAGTGGTTGATAATTCAATATTTCCTTTCTACGCACATAAAAGGAGAGTTTAATTGAACTTGCATGCCCATATACTTGCATGTTGTGACACACAGTGACACAAATAATTTACATCATGCATACAATTAACTGAAACTTGCAGCAGCTTTGATAGAATGATGATGTTATGGTTATTGACGTGTAGAAGGTGTATTTATTTATCTATTTAACCGCAGTAACTACATGTTTCTTTTTTTAATGACAAAGAGGAGGAAATTGAAAAATAAGTAGCTAGCATTTCACTTTGATAGCAAACACATGAATGCACATCACTTTTTAATATCCTTTATCATTAATTTATGCGTTTGTGTTTGATAATTCAATATTTTCCTTCAACGCACATAAAATGAGAGCTTGTTTGTGATTGAATTGGGAGGAGAGAATTTCTTCTCTTCTAACGTTTGGCCCAAAGCGTCAAAATTTTCACAAAACAGCTGGAAGGTACGAATGCATGGCTAATGAAAATTCTTGGTATTATAAGAGTCATAGTTTAGACAAATTATTCGCGATCTGAACGACTCATGACAGTCGGAGTGGTAGGAGGAGGCGAGAAAAGCAGGAGAAATGGATAAATTTAACGCCAAAACGCAGGAGGTGGATGGAAACTTCGTTCGTTTTTCGATGTAATTGGCGTGTATTATATGATTTATCTTGTCATGTTACAAGCTTCTTTCGCCAGTCACGAGTGTCTGCGAATTTGTAACTCCCAGTTTAACCCAGAGCCCACATTGTGGAAGTGATTGCACTTCGGGCTCCACCCACGCCCTATCCAAGCAACCAACCAAATGTAGAACCAAATTACTTTCATTACATTGACGAACTGAGATTTGTGAAAGAAGTAGGAAGAATCTTGGTAGGAGCGTGCATCTTATGAGGCAGTCCATGCTTTGGCTTCGCACATCTGAGCTGCTGTTTCAGTGGCCCGCATCACAGTACGCCCAACTACTACTATATGGCATGGATACACTGCAAAGTGCCAATCAGAAATCTGACCATCCTCAACTGATAGTTTGTCGATAAATTATTGGTTTATCTGAGTCTACTGAGAACGAGAGGCTCCGCAATACATTCGTCAGAATCTTCCCATCCGATCATATCAAGGTAATTTTGAGCATCGAAGTTTAACTACTATATTATAGCGAATTCTACCCAAGTCCAACTCTTCCCGAGCCTTTCAAGATCTTATTAAGACCATTCGTCTTTATGCCTTGCTTTGTGTTCTCTCCCATGTATAGCAGCATGTTCTTTGGCAAGGCAGAAAAGGCTTTAGTTTGGATGAATGACTCATCGTTAACCCGATAATTCAAAGAAAGGTAGCATCGAATGACTTCAAAAAGATGGCGAAAACCTTCGGTGATGAAGTTACACCTGCTGATCATGAACCGCTGTGGAACGTAGACCTTTTGTAAGTAAGTATTCCACTAATTCGATTATCTTTTTTGTTGGTTTTTTATTATGGCTTCGGCGAATAATGAAAAAGCGAATTCGAATGTGAATAATAAATAGAATAGAAATTTGCGAATGAAAATGGGAATAATTTTAGTACTTAAAATTAAGTAATTGGATCAAGATATATAAAAATATGCCCATATTTATTAAAAATGTAGTGACGTTAATTAGTGTACCAATGGAGGCTGTTCTGCAGTTGAAACTTGGCATCTTTTGTTGACATAAATTGTTTCGGATTTGCGCCACATATCGGACAAGATTGAGATGACTTTGTGTCTGACAAAACATTTAGGACTTTACCATCAATGAGAGTCATGCTGAGACTGTACGTTACTTTAAGTTTTCTACCATCTTCTGTTATCCATTCTAAAAGCGTTAAGTTGGATATTTCTCAGTTTAAACTGCTTTTCTCAGCCAAAATCAGCTCTCTCATTTCTTTGACGAACTGTTTTTGGGTCTGCATAAGCGCACAGACTGTGGTGTTCGGTTCAATCAAGCAATCGTATCTGGTAATAAAATTAATTTCAGTGAAATTATTGAGGTTACAAAAATAGAAAAATAGTTTTATACTCGTAGATTCGGAATTTGGTTAAGAATAAAAAGCAGAAAAATGATGAAAGATGTTTTTGGGAAAGGCTGTAGAGCTTTTGGAATGCATAAAAGGAGTAAAAATTCGAGAAAAAACTTTTAATTTTTGAATTTTTTTTTTTTGTCGAAAAAACAACTAAGGTTGATTTTGCAATGTAAAATAAACATTTAGTTTAGAAAATACTTTTGAAAACACACTTCTTCACTGAGTATAAAAGGTGAAAATTTGAAACATTTGGGAACTTGGATTTATTTTTACTAAAGTCAAGTATACATATTTTTTTGTTCAGTGACCTATAGTAAAATTTCATGGGCAACATATTAATCCTCTATCAACCCCCATAATGGGTTAAAAAAGAAACTTTTTCGAAAAAGGCAAAAAAGACCAATAATAGTGGGTGCCAAAGGGTTAATATGTAGGAAGAAAATATTCTTCGGAAAATTCTACTATAAATTGCTGGTCATACAATGCTGATGCAGAACTAACAAGTTATCTTATGGTTTATTATACTTAATATGTTAGAAATGGGCAAACTTTGGGCCTACGTAAAAAAAATATGACGTATACTTTTAAGACGCCGAGACCAGTATAATTTTTTTGTTCGAGTTCTATCAGCATCCACTTTCAGAACCTTGTTAATTTTTCGTTTGTTGAACAAAAAACAAATCAACATTACACAATTTTTTTAACACCCGCAGAAAAAAATTCATAAATGATCAACCTTTGATGTCTTTTGTACACAATAGTACCCAAATTATTTATTGTACATTAGAGTTGCGTGAAATTTTGTTAGCAACTTTTTTTTTTAGTTATTAATTTTGTACTATGAAATGAAGTTTTAACTTTATAATTGAAAAAAAAAAGTTTATATACTTGCTCAAAATTTTAAACTTAGTACCTTTACTTTGTAAATTCACACAAATGTAATTAAGACTGTTTTTTAAAATCAAATAAAAAAAATTGTACTCTCGTTTTGCTCAAACTTAAATTATAAAGAGAAAAAACATGCTTGATTTAAAAAATAATTTTTAATTTTTAAAATTGCCGATAGGTTTGAAATGAGAAGTAGTGAAATATGAACATTTTTTTGTACATTATATGAGCCAAAAACCACGAAAGGGTTAATATTATTTTCCATTTTAAAAATAATTCCACTGCTTATTATTCTTTTTTTTATAGAACTCTTGTAATTTCACTTGATTTCATTAAATATGAAATATCAGAAATCATAAAAACTAAACAACAAGCCTTAGTTGATGAGTAAACAGGTTATTAGTTACTATATTTACAATAAATTACACAAATTATATTTTTAACAATCGGTTTTGGGCGAGAAAACAGGCCATTTAAGCCATAATGCTGTAGGACAAAGTGAAGTGGATTTTCATAACAGGTTAGCCGTTGTGCGGCAAGGGCTGCTACTTATTTTCTATTAATCAATTCTACAGAATATCATATTAACTGTAGGGACTATTGTGATGTAGCAGTCTACAGGCATCTTTGGAAAATTTGATTGGGGTGGTGTTCTTTTTAAAAAAAATGATTCATTCATTGTCGCGGAAAATGTGATATTATAAAATTGATAATGCCAAAGAAGAAAATTCAATTGTTCAGAAAAATAATAAATAAATTTTAATTCAACGGAATTTATTGCAAATTCAAACCAAACTCGTAACAATATAAACATTTTAACATACATAACTACATATGCAAATATATATTCTACTCATATACATATATGAATATTCATTCAATTTCCTCATACGACTGTCAATTTATGTCCTAATTTGTACATACATGCACTTATTTAATAACAATTTAGCAAAAAGAAAATTAAAAAATAATTAAATTGAATAACCGAATTAAAAAACTTAAAATGACGGCAAAAGCTAAATGATAAAGCTCCAGTGCAGCTGCCTTCATTTGCCTGCTGCATCAACAACAACAACAACAGCATCATCTCACTTGTTGCAAATCAAATTGTGGTTGTGGCTTTGGTTATGGTTTTGCATGCATATATTCAATAAAACATTTTATTTCCAACCAGATATTGCATGCAATCAAGAATATATTTTTTCATTTCCATTATTAACCGATTTTTAAAATAATATTATTTGCAAGGTAGCTTTTATTTTGTTGTTTTATTTAACTTTTTGTTTAATTCTATCAATTTTAACATATAGGCGCTTGCTGTATGTACAAAGAATTCCATTTTCATTTTAAAACATTAAATCTGAAATGCTTTAGAAGAAAATGTTTAAGACATAATGAAGATAAATTATACCTACATATTCATTCATATTGAATTCTTAATAAAATCATCATCTAAGCCTACGATAAATAAGAAGATGAAAAAAAAAAAAACAAAAACATTAAACAAGTGAGTGAATGAATGTTTTTAATACCGGTATATTACAATATATTATACATATGTATATGTATGTGAAAATTTTGTTATCATCAATCATATGATTAAGCTCCAAGTTAATTTTATCATATGCAAAGTAGATGAAAAACGGGAAAAACTTTTATATGATTAAATGTAGTGGAAAAATTTCAAATAAAGTTAACGAGCATATGTAGGGGTAGAGATAGAAGTAGCAGGTATGCGAAACCCTTAAAACTTAAAAACGAATCGATGTGAGACTCTTGAATATTAAATTGGTGCTTCAGCAGATGAAAAATCTGGCTGGGCATATGATTCAAATGAAGGTGCTATAGTGTATCTAGTCTTTTTCTAGTCAGATGTGTAATTAAGTGATTTTGATAATGTTCGACTTGCGCCGTTACGTGGTTACGGCACCGCTTGGTACAACATTTTTGTTTCGGCTGAATGCGAATGAGGGATACATCTGCATAACATGCAGATCGGTGATCGATATAATTCCAGTTTGGACTTCATTGCATTACCCGGAAAGGGTGGAATGAATTGCGTTTATCCCTATTGGTATTCAGTACAATAACAAATGTAAAATACATAAAAATATAGTGTGATCCAAAGAATCGGAAATGTCGAATAAATTTTAATGTTTGTTGAAATCTCTACATATTCTACTAAAAGAATCTTCATAGAATGAGTTCAATAGAAGAAAAATTATCGTAAGCTTCTAATAATGATGCATTTAAATTTTTAAATCAGTCTTCAATGCTTATAAATAAATTGTTTATTGAGACATTAAAAGTAGGTAATATTTCAGTGCGAAAAAAAGATAGAAAATAGAAATGGGCTTTGAAAGTCAACATTTTTTGTAATGATTAATAATTGATTGGTCTTTCAATATGCTGTATGACATCCATCATCCACTTTGGAAGAGAATAAAAATGTTTTTTACAAATCATTAAAGTAAATGCTCCAATTTCTCCAAAATAATTGTTTCCATTTAACTTTCAACATTAGTTTTAATAAATATTTCAAAAAAAACATAAAATTGTTATTTTTTATTCGCCGCCTGCACCTCTCTTTTTCCCATCCTTCACTTTTTCTCTCATTCTTATTTCTTTCTTACCTATCACTCTTTATTATCTTTCTCTCTCACCTCTAATTATCTCCTAAGCATCCAGCTTTCTTTTTCCTCTCTTGCTTCCTCTTGTTCCCTCTGGAAGTTACCCAACAAACCAAATTACGGAATCCAGAGTCGACGGATCCGTTTACGGTACAGTAAAAACGGTATCTGTTTCAAACTTTACAGAAAAGGAACATTTACGTACAGTAGAAGCCGTACCGTCATTCAATTTTCCGTTTTCAATCAGTTATTACTCCGTCAAAACGTTTTCCGTAAATTCTCCGTCAAAACGGACCCATTTACGTGCCGCAAATACTCCGTTCTAAACGTATCCGTTTATTTTTCGTAAATTCTCCGTCATGTCTGTATCCGTTTGTATACCGATTGTGCTCCGTAAATTCTCATTTATATGTTTGATTTTTTACAAAATCATTTTGAAAACTGAAAATTTTCATCAACAGAGACGACAATTGCTGATTTTGCCAATTTATGTAAGCATATCTTGAAATAATTATTTTTCTCATTTTAAAATCTTTTGAGTCAATCTTTCAGAATGCGCAGTTACAAAAAATCTAGGACGGAAATTGAAATTCTTTTTAAAAGCTTAATGCGAACGGAAAGCACGACGACCGAAAAAGTGAAATTAATGCAATGCCCATTCGAAGCTCATATTGATTCTATATCTTCGTCAAGCGATCGAAAATTGGACTTAGAAATGGACTTAGAATCGAACTTAGAATCGGACTTTGAAACCCACTTATCGCTTTGGAATGATTTGGCTTCATGGGCGGTTCAATATCAAATTACACAAAGTTCACTAAATGCGTTATTTTTTTCCTCGGACATTCATCGTTACCAAAGGATTGCAGGACTTTGAAGGAATGTACGCAAACAGAGTGTGCAGAATCAATGGAAGAAGGGCAGTATGTTCACCATGGACTAAAAAAAGGTTTAGTTGAAGTAATTGAAAAATTGGACATAAGTGAAAACAAAATTCAAATTGATTTCAACAAGAATTACAAGATATAAAAAAGATAATTAGAGAGACATTGAAAGAAGAACACCAGGCACATATGTTGGGGCAATAAGGGAGTGCCATAAGAAAATTATGGACTTAAAGCATGATATCCGAGGACTGAAAGAAACACAGAGAGGACCAAGGATTTCGCCTGACATAGCGTTTCAAAATTTAGAAGGTTTCCTGGTCTTTGAAGACGGCTTAAAAATAATACATGAAAAACAACAATTACTGGTATGTATGTTACATCTAAGTTGCTACTGAAAATTTTTATAAGTTATGTATATTAATTTACAAGAACTTTGTTATTGTTTGTTTTGGAGAAACGAATTCAATAGTATATCTATAAAAGACTCTGGAGCATTCATCAGAGCAGTGTGGCTATGAAGAAGAGGTTCTTCTTAACTTCACATTTTTTGGAACGAAAAACAACAAACGGGCAATAGGGACATTAGCAACATACAAAATTTTTTCAGGTAAAATAAAACCCATCTCAATACATACATACATTTATAAAATTTTCTTGAACTTTATATTCCTTTAGATTTATTTATTGCGAAGTACCGCGACAACGATCTGTTAAAATTAGGCACAATGAAATTGATAAACAACATTCGGGACAAAAATTTTAAGAAATCAAAATTGCGAAATTAAAACATTACATTTTCTTTTCCAAATTGTTCAATTGTATTTTTAACATTTGGCTATTTTATTGTTGATGAAGTTGGATTTTCTTTTTTACTATTAAATGTTACATTTAATTTATATTCAATTATATTTTTTGCTTTTTAAGAATTTATAGTTTCCAATAAAAAATATGAAGGCATATTATTTACGGAAAGTCTCCGTTTTCAAGAAAAAATACAGTCCGGAAACGGGACGTCATATCGAATTATTAACGGATCAAAGAAAAAAAAATACTGTCTGGAAACGGTCCGTCATATCGTATTATTAATGGACAAGTCTCCGTTTTTTATAAGAATATACAGCCTGTAAACTGTACGTTTTGTCGTATTTTTTACGGAAATGTTTCCGTTTTAATAAGAATATACAGTCCGTAAACTGTAAGTCTTGTCGTATTTTCACCGATTTGTATGTTCCTTTTTATCCGTTTGCTGTACCTTTTCCGAATCCAGGAACGGATTCATTTCTGTATACAAATCCGGCACTTCTTTATCGTTTCTGGAACGGAAACGGTACGTTTTGTTTGTTGGGTATTCATGCACTATGCCACACTTAAAAATTATGAGAAAATTGATTTGAATAATTTATGGAGAGTATGCCATCATGTGGGCAAAAAAATATATTAGAACATTTTTGTTGCGTAATTTTTATTATGTATATACCCATGATTACCTTTACTTCTGATTTCCCTTAAAAACTTTGTATGATTCGTTCATAAATCCTGGAGATATTCATCGGAAAGGTGTAAAACACGACTTATTGTTTTACTGCAGAAATGTATAGTATACTTTTAGGCATACATACATACATACGAGTAAACCTTTAATTGTTATTAATAATGCAATTTAAATTTGATTGGTTAATATCAAATTCAGATAATTTTTCCACACTGCACATACGATTTAATTTAAAGTCAAATAAATTAGCACATCAGTCTATTAAAGCAAAGTGTCACATATCCACTTTGTAAACAAACCAAACGAATGGCAGCAAAATGCAGTAATTTTAAAGTTAGATATAATAGTAAAATTGATTAAAGAGAGTTTCAATGATATAGCTGTTGTTGTAATTTAACAAAAAGTATAAATGCAACATTTTGCTCATAATAGAATTATAGATATCTATGTACGTACATTATACATATGCAAATATATTTTTTTATGAATTTTTCCAATAATTATGCTGATGGTAAAGTCATCATTATTTATGCATCATTTAACATGAAATCTCATAATACCCGTTAAATTACATTAAAACCACACGTTATCAATTTCGTGGGATCTTTTACGTTTTCCGTATTCCGTTTTCTGCTCATGTAGATTTATTTTTTCTACATGCCTTGTATTAACATGTAAATACAAGCAATATACATTGTTATGTAGAACAAATGTGCGAGTGTGTTCGTATTTTTATGCGGCCCGCATGCAAAGTAAAGAAATAAGCAAAACGAAAAAAGCGACAATTTTACATTTGCGCTTACAGTAACAATACAGCCAGCAAGCAGCAATAAAATTACTTTATTTTACCATACAATATAAAACCCAATGTAAGCCACACCCACCAATTTCACGCGCCCATTTAGATTTCAATTGATGGAGGAGATGATTGTAATGAAAATTACTGCAAATCCAATTTTATTGAAACAGCATGTATGCGAGTTTTCTGCACCCATACATACGCACATAAGCACCATCCAGAGATAGAGAGAACTTGGTATCCATGTAGGTATGCAGGCAGTATACGTTTGCAATGATTGTGTGTTTGCTTGGGTATGTGCATATATGTATGTGTTTATGCAAAAGGCAGGAAATATATCGAAGGCGCACGCAAAGCAATTGTAATTGATGTAATGGCATTGAAACTGTGATTTTCTTGTTAATATTATTTCCTTTTCACGCAGGGTGTTTAGTATGAGTGTAGCACACATATACACACACTCACTCACACACACACGAACATATGGAGTATCCAGCCTTGGTTTTATTGTTGGTCTAATAGGTTTTCTCTAATCCTTTTATAGCATTTTCGCATTGATTTCTATATTTTTTTGTTGGTTATATTTGTCAGCGCATATATGCTAATGTGTATTTGTACTACATAGTGCCTACTATGTGTGTGTGCACAGCTACGATCAGTGAAATAGCAGTGATGGAAGAAAAATGTTTCAAATCACGAAAACATTCTCCCATAACAAAATCGATATCCTAAAGAGTTTTGCATAATCAGTGTGGCCAACTAAGCGATTTTCTCGCTGATTTTAGTGCTTTTTGAAAATTAAAACGCGGAAAAAAAGTGATTTAGCGCTAAGCGCGTTTTTTTTCAATTTAAAATATCTTCGAAAAGTCGAAAAAATTTTCATTGACTAGAAGTATCAGATGTGTGCCTGTGTTAGTGAAAAAGTTTAAATATATTGAGTTTTCTCGCACTTTTATAAGGAAACAAATTTAACGTTTTTATTAAGAAAATACGCATTTTATTCTTCATTTTAGCGGATTTTGAAAAGCTAAAGTTGGCCACACTCACTGACATATCGTGTGATCAAAAAAGTGATTATCAAAATCATACCAACAAGTATAATTATCAAAATCAATCCAAGTGAAAACAAAATTTTAGCACCAAATATCTTCTTAATAATATATAATTGTAGAGTTATTGTAACATCATTATAAAACTACGTGAAATGTTGTTGAAATAGCAAAAATATATTATTATTATTATATTTCATAGGTATATTTTTGCTATTTTTATTTTATTATTATTTTTGTACCGAGAAAAATTATTATTTATTTAATAAATTGAATTAATCTTGAAGAAAAAAATATTATAAAGAAAAAATTTAGTTTTGATTTTCTTTTGAAATTTAATATTGCTAAGTGACAGTACGATGGTGTAAAGGTAAGTTGTCAAAATCTTCAGCATCCTAAATGGGCACAGTTTTCGCTAACAATTTTAGTCAATTGGTCTTATGTAGTGAAAACAAGATTTTTACACCTTTCTGGAGTAGTTTTCCCAAACAATTATTTACTATTTTTCTTTATTTTATAATACTGTGAGAGCGTGCTCTTAAAAATGCATTTTCAATCTGTCCTTACATTACCGCTTGATGACGAGTCAGGACTTAGTAGTGATCATTAGAAAATGCTTCCTCCATTATTATGAACATATTTCAATACAATTTTAGTTGATGAATCTGAGTTGATGAAGGATTAGAGATTATATCAGCATTCAACTTTGATTTCAGTGATACAATTTTTATTATACTACCCTTATGCAAATATTCTGAAACTATTTTCCTCTTTGAGATGCCTTAGATGTCAATAATGAATACATATATATATACATAGTTTTTTCAATACTACAAAAAAATTATTTCTCGTGACATATTTTTAGGCTTAGCTTTTTTAATATTACAAAAAAATATTTTTTGTAGCATATTTATAGGCTTAGCGTTTTAAATTCAAATAATTTTTTGTGGCATACTTTTAGGCTTATTCTTATATTTTAATTATTTGAGCTTTTGTAAAAGTTATTTCATGTCACACAGCGTGACGGTGAGGTCTTGTGGAATTTGTGAAAAAACCCCTCAGTAAAAATGTTATCACATCCAAAAACTTGAAGCTGTTAATATTTAGTTTTTAAAAATATTGTTGGCATGTGATGAAACATTTCTCTTTCATCACTGCTATTTCGTTGACCGTAGCTGTAGGTGTTTGTTAGTATGTTTGTTGAGAATTAGTAGTTAATGGTAATGAAGACATTTTGCTACGTCTTTAGAGTTAGTTACGCATTACGAGTTTTATTCTGTTGCAAAAATAAGTTATTGATATCACAATTTGAAGACTTTCGTTCAATTGGAAAATATTTTTGGGGAATTACTTAAAGAAATTCAACTTAATTAAACCGTACGACAAAAATTTACCACTTGTAGCCATTAAGAATATAGTTAGACTCATAAATAAACAACTAGTTAATCAATTTTTTGGTATAAAGTGTTAGAATAATATTTACATAAACTCAGAAAATAAATTGCTATATATATTATATATGTATGTCTGTTTATCTACCTACCTAATTGAATTTCATCAAAAACAAAAGACCAACCAAATCGCATTCATTCAAGTTGTCATTTACACAAGTAAATAGTTGTAATTATGTCAAAAAAGTAAAAAAAAAAAAAAAGCAACCAGAAATTTTCGTAAATAAGTTTTAATTGAATGTAAATAAAATGCGACAGCCACAACAGCCAGTACAGCAACAAAAACAATTTCCATTTTTCCAACAACAATATTGTCAACATTTCCACGTTCATTGCCCATTGCTACCATTGCTTGCCACCTTTTTAATAGTAAAAATCTACCAAATATTTCTACTAAACGTTCGAACTCAATGTTTTTGTTGTTGCGTGCTATTGCAAGTGACAGTTGAAGTTTTAGTTCGAGCGCAGCTGAAAAACTTTCAATTTACTTTACTGGCTGGTTTAGCAATTATTTGTTTTTTTTTTGTTAGCTGTTGAATTTTTCTTGGCGCGTTTCCAGCCACCAACAAATATTAGCTTAGGACAAAAAAGTTATTAAATACTTATATTTTGAACCAAGGCATAAAAATTTCAAGGTGATTTTCTTTGCATTCCTTTTTGGATTTTTCGATGACGATGCTTTTGTGCATAGCAAATAGTGTAGTAAAATGGAATTGCTTTAATATTTTCTTTAATATAGAAGAAAAAACAAAGTTTTCTTTCCAACCCTCATATATCTATAAATGGCACATTAACCTGCTGCTGATAAAAAATATACATGTTATTTATTTTTCTAAGATAAAATATAGGCATACATAAATACATAAGAGACAATTGTGTAAAAAATATGCTGAAGTTGAGTAAATATGCAGACAAGAGAGGCAGAGAGAGAGAGAGAGAGAGAGGGAGAGAAAGGGGTAGTGGCCAGATTTGGTTTTACAAATAGCAATACAAATAGAAACAGAAAACTGGAAAAAACCAGTTATATTTGGATATATTAACAATAAATAAAAGCATTTTAATATGCAGAATTAAAGTAAAAGTCTCAAGTCATTTTGAACTAAAAAAAAAAATTAGTTTTGCATCTGTGTTTTGGAGTGCGTTAAATCTCGAAACTTTAAAAATATGTGTGTCCTGCAAAAATCGTCCGCTAATTATTTGTTAATAAAACTTTCAGTTTGGAAAACAAACGTATACAAATGCACTTATATCTTGTTTATGTTAATCACTAGCAGGCACAAAGGTTGTGGAAGTGTTAAAAAATCTTTTAAATCGGAAGCAATGCTCATAATTGTTGAGATATTTATTGGGGGACTATGCTCCTGAAGTCTAAATGAAACCAAACCGATTTTAAAATGAATATTATTTATTTAATAATTTTAGTTTTGAGTTACTTGATACCATGCAGAACTTTTCACGCTATGAGATTTTAAAAAAAAAAAAAAAAAAGTTGCTTTAGTAAAAAAATGGCAAAAGCCGAAACTCAAACTGTTTGAACATTGTTTTTTATACCATTAAGAAAATAAGCTTTTCTTTTAGAGCACATATGCAGATCGCTACTGCTTTAAAATCAGTGAAGGAGGGAGGGGACGACAGGGTGTAGGGTGATTGCATATGCCGATGACATTGCCATTTTGTATAACAACACATTCAGGGATATCTGCAAACTGCGTGAAAGAAATTTTGTTAGATGGGTGGTCCAGAGGTAAAGACTTAAAAGACAGAATTGGTACTCATTACTAGGAAATACAAAATTCGTAAAGTGAACTCTTCAAAGCTACTGGGAACTTACTTGCTACAGAAAAAGATAGGTACTTGGCTATTTTTTTTAGATAGAATTAGATATAAAACCAATCCTATGGTTAATGAATGATTTAATTCATCAGCAAACAAAGTGTGTTGCGGCCAGCTGAGATTTTTCGTACGTATATCAACGTTACAATTCTATGAAATCCTTGTTAATTTATATTGTCGGCATAAGTTTAATATTAGAACTTTTTATCTCTTAGCTCTTAAGTCTTGATACTAAATTGATTAAAATGAAAATAATGGACTAAATTTATTGTAGTTGAAATACTTCAGTTTAAGCTGTACTAGAGCGATTTCAAAGTTTGTTAAGTTAGTTTTATTTAAAAAATTTCTCACATTACACCTAGATAGAATTTATGCATTCATATTCATGTGAAAAGTTCTACATTATAAAAGTATGAACCGGCACTTTTCATATTTATTTTCTGAATTTTAGAGCAAAACAATTTTTTTTTTCGTTTGTTGAAATTTCAGAAATTTTCTACCTATTGCACTCAAAAGACTTTTTGTGAACAGTTTTACTTGAATATTCAATTTCATTTGCTGCACACATAGACATGACATATGTTTGCACACTAGCGAATACAGACATTTCTAAAGGGGGCTTACTTTATTGCCAGCGATCGAAATGTACGTACAACTGGAGGGGGGGGGGGGCGGGGAGGGAAGAAGTGGCATTTGTCCCCAGGACTTCCCTTAGGATCCGCTAGTGCATTCGCATATATGACAAATGCACTAGAAGAGTAGGATACTTATATTTGTGCTGTTTGTTGTTTGTTTGCACTCGTTAAGTTCCTTTAGAATTTTGTGTGCTCGTTTATTGTTGTTGTTGTTTTTGTTATTGTTACTGGTGTATATCCAACGCTTATCGCACACAGTCAAGCAAAATATTGTATTTAGACATAGTGAATTGCCATGGCAAATGTATGTAGCTCTAGTTAAGTGTATGTTAGTTGTATATACACATATACATATTTGCAACTATATTCTGATGGTTATTTAGTGTAGTCTAGTGTTCAGTGTACAAATAATGTAGTGCAGGTTTGCAATTTAGAGGAGGATTAAATATGCCTTTTGGCGATTTACATACAAAACATACACATGCACGTATTTCTTTAGTTAAGCTGCTGATTTCAGGATGATGATGATGTTGATCACAATAACGATGATGATGAAAGACCATTTTAACTTATATTTATATAGCTAGCAGCATAGTTGCTCCTCATTGCTATGGATGATGAGCATTAGGCTTATGATATGTCTCTCTCTCTCTAAGTAGGAAATGGTTGGTTGTTAGTTGATTGTGTTGTTGCTGCTACTGATGAATGTTGCTTGTCTTTGTATGTTGGTATGAGCCTGTTAAAGTCATATACAAGTATTTTGTAGGAATGATAAATACATAAGTGTGCAATTCGTATGCTCATTTAGTAAAAATTCTTCTTTAACTTTGTATTTACATATACATATGTATGTATCTGTTCATATTAAGTCGTAGTTGTTTTATATAACGACAAGATAGAAAGACAGACATATAGACAGATAGCCAATAAAAATGTTTATTTACAAAATTTAATGCTTGACAGTTTTGTTTGTAATAGTTTAGCAGTGTTTTCTTGTGATGTGTGCTGACAGTAAATTGTTGTCTCATTGTAATGACTTTTATAAGTTCCTAGATGGAAAATTTAATTTATTAAATCGTGTCACAAAATAAAATATCAAATTTCATTTTTACAAACAAATACAAATACAACTACAACTATAAAACTTAACTGTCATCATGTCTCACCAATACCATTGTGTAGTCATTTTGTCTTTCATTTTCATTTTTTTTTTTCGTCAGTTTATTATTTTCTTATTGCAATTTACTTTCATCTTGTTGTTGTCATTTCATCTCAGCCACACTGTTGCTTGTGAGTGTCTGTTCATCTCTAACAATTGTTTACTTACGCATGTAGCATTTTAGATGAGCTCAACATGACATTCGCTCTTCTCAATGTTATTTCATCAATTTAACCATACATCATTTGGATAAAAGCAAAAGAAGAAGTGGAAATAGAATAAGCTGTACAAAAAAACTAACTATATATGTAGTTGTAGTTGTTCTCCTGTTTGCTTGTTTGCTTTGCAATTGAAAATGACAATGAATGGATTGGAATTGATCGTTTTCTGATTTGTGCCACGAGTGCAAATACCAAAAAAAAAAAAAAATACCGAAAATATCGAAACTGTTGCCAATTGTGTCAATGTGTGGTTGAGATATCAAAACATTGATTTACAATTTTTTAGTACTACTACAATAATATTGCCATTTTTTTGTGAGTGCAAAAAGAACTGCACGTATTTTCATGAACACCATAAGTCACAAATGGATGAATGGTGGCAACTGAATGTGAGTTGAAATCAAGCGATCAATGAGCAGTGAGCTTTTAGTACATGAGTGAAATATTACTCTCTTTGTGATTATATTTCTTTTAATTTTAAATACTATTTAGTATTGAAGAATAGCAACTTAAAATTATTTATGCCAATTTGAAGACTATTTCCAAGGACAAATGGTGGCATTTTTTACGAGTTTCTTACCTTGAATAAGATGCATGGCATACAATTATCGTAATCCTCTTAGATCTTTTATTTTTAACAAATATGCAGTGGGACGAAATGAAGAAAACATCGACATCTCCAGCGCTATCTTTTATAAGAGTGTCATGCTGCTAGCATACGCTAATGATATTGACACCTCTGATGTTATTGATGCCTCAATGCGTGATTAGTTAGGGCAGCTTTCTCAAACCTGAAAAAGGAATATCGTCAAGTGGGTTGATGACAAAACGAAATACCATGTGACAACTAACAAAAAGTCATTAAAGATTTCAAATATGTATCTGGAATCTAGTATTAAGAATAACCGTTGTTGCAACGGGAGAGAGAGAGCTCTCTCTCCATAATTGAAAATAATGCTCTATAAGGCCCTAATCCTTCCCATTCTAATGTTACTGAGACGTGGACGATAACGATCAATGATGAGAGGCTGTTGAAAGCATTCGAGAGGAAGATACTTCCCAAGATCTATGGTCCAATATTCGTGAAAAAGGTGTATGGAAGAAGGTGGAACCATGAGCTATATAAATACTAGCGTATAAAAATACAGCGGCTTCGCTGGCTGGGTTGTTTTGAGCGAATGAAAAAAATGCTCCGGCTAGGAAGATGTTCTAGCGGTGGTGGAGTTCGGTGGCGGTAAGCGCGACTTCAATGCTTTACTGAAGTATCCGATCGTCGGGTGTAGTGTCAACTAACTAAGTATGTAAGTTCATAACTAAGAAATTTATCATATATTTTTTCCAATAATATGCTATATCTGGATAGCAGCTGTACATGAATTTTCCCATAAACACTTTTGTTCAATTTTATAATACTCAGGACCAGCAACATCCATGTAGAAATGTTAATTAAATTGTACACAATTGTGCTACATACTTTTTATTTTCATACAAATATTACATAATATATTACTATGGAAACTACTAAAACAGCTAGTGGACTTTAGAGAAAGCAGTATATATTCTCTTTTATTTCTTTCTTTCATTTTTGTTTTGCTGTTAGAGCAGAGTTGATAATATTATAAATATATTTGCGTTTATTCTGAAAACACGTTAACACTTCAATCACTTCAATTCATATATATTACATTATATCCCTGGGGGAAATGGTACCGATTCTGGAGCCTATCACGTGACTGGTTCTTTAATTTAGAAACCGGTTCCAGGTTACACTTTTCTGTATGAAATGAACCGGTGACTTTAACATGGAGTTTTCATTGGAAAGGGTGAATTGGCCTCTAATAGATAACTTGGAACTGGTCACGCTACCGGTCCAAAAGCGTCAGTTACAGTACCCCTTCAAATAAGCAAAAAGAAAAAAAACAAAAAAATTTTTTTTTTTGTATATATTTATTTATACTTATACATATTTTAATTTATTTATTTGTATTTTTATGAAATATGAAAATTTATTTCGATGAAAGATTTCAAGGCTCAATTATCGACTAACTTACTTATTCACTGAGCCACATGAACATAATTTTTGTGACAAATTTTAAACCAATATGAAAGACAAAGAACAGAGTGGCACCGCTAGCAAAAGAACCACTCTGAGTTAATACAAAAAAAAAGTTGTCTTGGTTCTGATGGGAAATTTCACTCATAAAAATACTGAGTATAAAAGAGAGCTTTGCCACAACGCCAACCAGTTAGTGTGTAGCTTAGATGAACATCCACTTCGTTCGCAAAAACCGAGTGGTTGCAGTTTCGAGCCCATAAACCGACGATGATATTTGTTTTTTTTTTTAAATTTATATGGGGAAAAAGATATGGAAATCCAAACGAATTGTCTCTCTCTGCATCACCTTTGAAAACCAGCTTTGGTACCGATTGCTTTGAACTACATACATATCACTTTTAGACAATTCACCCATAATTTCCCGTAGGGATATAAGCATGTGTGTGTGTGTGTGTGTGCTTGTTTCTAGCTTGTTACATTGTCAATAGCACTTAAATACTAAAATATGGTAAAGTTTGTAAACACAATTATGAGTTAAGGAAACCATAGTAGAAGAAGAAGTCTAGCAGTAAGAAGGAGAAGACACAACTTCATTTCCTGCTGTCATACAGAAAATCTCAAACAAGCAAAATAGAAATAAAGAGACAGATGGATAGGAGAAAGGAAATTTAACACTTTAATAGAAAGTGAATTTGATAAAGTGCAATTGGTTATTGGTAATTTGGTTTTGCTTAATTGGCGTTAATTTTATTACAAATGCATATACACTTTACTCATTATTTAGTTTAACAAATAACATATTTAACCCTAGGATAGGCACCTGAGCCATTTTGAGTTTAAACATATAAATGTTTTTTTTTTTTTTTTGATTTGCAACTCCATGATTTCTTGCGCCAATATTTTCTGAGCTGAAAGAATTCGTTTCGATCGGAATAAGTTAGTAGAACAAAATTCTGTTTTGTTGTCTCAATATCGAAAGCCTACGTAGGACCATGTGTTTCTTTTTGTGTGTTGGTGTTAGCACTTATGTACTTAGTTCAGCAATAAGTTCTGTTACAAGTTTAAAACAAAAGTTAATTCGAGATGATCGCCTTTTACTTTTGTGCAGGTCTTTAAATGGTCCGGATGACCTCAATAGCCTAGTCTTCGTCTGGTGGTTAACTTTCATAACTTTCTTATATTCACTATCAATATGAAGTGTATGAGAATTATAAGATAGTGTACAAGTGCACACATTGGTTGGTAATGGCAAAACCACCAAGCCGATAAAAAATTGCCACACCGCCGTTCGGAATCGGCGTTAAACTGTAGGTCCAACTATGTGGTATCACAATGGGCCGTTCAGGCCTAAGTGTGTCTCTCGACAGCCACTCCAACCTAACCTAACCTTAAATGGTCCGGCCATTTGGCTATAGCGGCACGCACCGTTTCTATAGATATCGCTGACGCTGCTGGAGTCAATACTTTTTTCAGACTTTGCAAATTTCGATGAGGTGTTTTGCACGCAATGCCCTCTAATTCTGATCACAAATAATAAGCCAGAGGATTCAGATTTGGGCTTCCCGAGAGCCACTCTTGTGTTGCTTTAGCCTTGAGTGCAGGAGCAAAATTCTGCTGGAATACCCATCTTTCTCCATTGAATAGAGTATTTGTGAAACAATTTACTACGCCCTCTATAACATCATTTTGGCACACTTTAACCACAGTTTTAACCTCATTTTCGCATAAACGAAGAGATGTGGCACTTTTGTGACCGCCAAAACATTACTAATGCAGTGTGATGACCCCGCAGAACCCTTGGAACCACAAAAATTCCTCCACAGTAAAGATTTTTTCGTCTTTGAAAAGAATATTTTCATGACTATTGTCCGCTTGCCACTGCAATAGTCGTTTGCAACTTTCAAGGCTAATTTTTTTCAACTGTGGTGTTAACAAATGTCCAGTTGGCCGACGGAAGCTTTCATACTCAGATCATCTCGAATAAGTCTAAACATGGATCTGGAGGAAATATCCAGATCTTTGAACATTATTTTCTGTTTCCGAAGAGGGTTTCTGCGAGTACGTTCTTGTACAGCTTTTACGACTGCATTTGTCCGGGCAACGCGCTGGCGACCACCTGTTTTCTACTTAAGACGATTCAGAGAAACGATCAATAACACGATAAACAAACTTCCTTGATACTCCAAGGTTTTTCTGTAATGTGAAAATTTGACCAGCACTTTTCTCGCACTTGTATAAGGTAATTACCGCAATGCGGTTCTCTTTGACACCCCACTACATTGTAATCAAACAAAAGCTGAAATTAAACAAAATTTGTTTTTAATGCAAAGTTGGTGATTGTGTGCACAATGGAAGCTGCAAATAGAAAATTGATTGTGAACAAATTTATTGAAAACCCGTCGTGGTCTGGTTCAAAGATTGCGAAAGTGTTAAATATCTCAAAAAGAACGGTATGTAGAGTTATAAAACGATATAAAGAAACTCTTAGTGTTGAAAGAGCTAAAAAAGTTGTGAACAAAACGGGAACCACCAACCTAAAATTAAAGGCAAAGATCTTGAGGTCCATCAAAAGCAATCCCGGACTATCGGATAGCGATCGTGCCAAAAACTTCAATACCAACAAAAGTACTGCTAGACGAATACGCATAAAAGCTGGGCTAAAGTGCTATCGTGCTATAAAATATCCAAATAGAACAGACAAACAGAATTTGCTGGCCGAAAAACGTGCTCGTCTTCTTTATAATAATGTTTTGACCAAATTCAATGGATGCATTATTGTGGATGACGAATCATACGTAAAATTTGATCTTAAACAGCTTCAAAGGTCAAAAGATTTATATGGCAACGAATCGTGGTAATATACCCTCAAAATTCAAGTACATAAAAATGGATACATTTGCAAAGAAGGCAATGGTGTGGCAGGCTATTTGCAGCTATGGTCTCAAATCCAGGGCATTTGTGACATCCTCTTCTATGACGTCTGATATTTACATCAACGAGTGCCTTTCGAAACGACTATTGCCATTTGTTCGCCACCACCATTCGCCAGTGAAGTTTTGGCCTGATTAAGCCAGTTGCCACTACTCTAAGAAAACCATGGATTGGTATCAGACAAATAAAGTAGATGTAGTGCCCAAATATATGAATCCACCCAATTGCGCCCAGCTTCGACCGATCGAAAAATACTGGGCTATTACAAAATATAAGTTGAAGAAAAATGCAGGTATTGTCAAAAATGTGAATCAAAGGTTGATGGGGTCCATTAAAAGGAATACCCGGAACTTTTTGCACAACAAAGAAATTTAAATCTTTTAATATTATAGTATTAAAACACAATATTAAACTTATCATTTAATACATTATTTGGTATTCTGAGTGTTCTGGTTAAAAAGATACAGCAACTTTCCTGCGTGCCAATTTTGCGTGAACCGCGCTTTATAGGTAAGTGTGTGGGATATCTCTGAATCCATTACTGTGTAGTATTGCAATTGGTTGAAAATACCATGATACAAAAAAATGTGGTGAGATTAAAAGAGGAGGTGTGGTACATCCCAAATAAACTGAGTATTCGTTATGGGATATCTCCGAACTGCAACTACTGAGTTTGCTGTAGCTTTTGAAACCTTAATTTCAAATGGGCCTGACATCTCCCATACAACCGTAATGCGTTTTGTGGGTATATTTCCAGACCCATTAATAGTAAAGTACTGAGATTTGCAATAAACAAGTTGGTTGATAATGTTTTGCTATAGAAAAAGGGTTTTAAAATAGGGCACGGCACCCTCCCAATAAACCTGAATATTCATTATGGTATATCTCAAAAGCCATTTGTGGTACCATACTAGGATTCAATATGAAAATGATACATATTTGTAATTGTTATTCTCCGAAAAAAAAAATGGGAATGTTTGGATTAGTGGTCGTGACACCTACTATACAAAAGAAATGTTTGAAACGGCATATGTACGAATCATAGCAAGGAAATCAATGAAAATGTGTGTGTGAAGGCGATATGCTGGTAGTTGTTATAGGGCGGAATTTGACCGTTTTTCAACAAGTGAATGTGACTTCATCCATATAAAGGAAATACTTGAAACTGTATTTCAGGCAAACCGTAGCAGGAAAGGTGACGATGATGATGCCACTATTGAACAAGTGGGAGTAAAACTACTCATGCTAATGGTATGATATAATTTTTTTTTAAATATATACTCAAATTTACTCAAATATCTACTTAGTAAACAAATTTTACCATTGCATTTTGAAGGTAAGAAAAATCACTAGATTGGTGGTATGAATTTCAACTACCATCCCAGATAGAGTTAAGGTCCATCTTAATGGTCTATGATTATGTAAATACAGTTTTTTTGCAGTCATAGCTTTTGGTATTGTTTTAAGAAATATTTATTCGTAGTGTTATAACTATTCTCTCCCAAATATTTTTAAAATTTTTAAAAAGTGTCATTATTTTTGCCACTGGAGAGGAAGCTTCTTAAAAATTTCGTTTATAATAAAGGCTTACAACATGGAAGGAATGATATTTCCATAGAACTAAAAAATTCATATTTAAAGAAAATTATCATATTGCTCACTTTCTCTTTGATTGAAGTCAATAAATATTAACGCGCCAACACATTGAACTTATGCAACTTATATACGATTGCGCATATGTGTGTGTATGTTAATAAATATAAATCTTATTTCAATTACCAGTGCCATAAAATAGACAATAACAACAGGCAACAAAAGAACAACTAAAGCCAAAGCAGTAATAGCCAAACCAACATTTTCAAATTTGCTGCTGCTGCTGTTGCCTTTTTCGTAATTTCTCAACAAAAGCATTGAACGAAATTGCCATAATAAAACAAAGAGGCAGAGCACAAAACAAAAAACAAAACAGAATAGAACAGAACAGCACAAAAGAAGCATAATGTTATGCTCAGATAATAATTGCTCTTTATGGTAAAGCGTCAACGCATACACACACACACACACCCACAAAGTACATGTTCAGGCCTTTGATTAATGAAGCACACAAACACAGACACAAACAAAACGTTTGCATAAGTGCACATTTCTGTTTTGGTAATAACAAGAAAAGCGTTACGAGCAGAAGAAGCAGCAGCAACACGAACACTTAATGCCGCAAAAAGGAAGTGGTAATTATCATTTTGCAATTGTGATAATTTTGTATGTGTAGGTAAGTATATGTTTATGGAAATAATGTTAGACTTTCCTTTCACGTGCATAATTTATATGTAAATGTTATAGTTATATTGAGTGTATAGCAAAGGCCTGCGATTTTAATGTTTCAATAAAATGAAATTATAAATCACTTGAAATGTGTTTTGATAATTTTGGTTTTAAGTAATATGCACGTAGAATATGGTGTTTAAACTAGATAATAACAAAGCATTATTAATTTCAATTAAAGTGGCATATTAATATATCCTCATCATCTCAGATTTATTCAACAAGAGTCAGTTCAAGGGAAACATAGATTTCATGAAGTTCTTGTTGCAATTAGGTTGAATTTTCTTCTATGCTTGAATAAAATTAATGCAAAATTTTTTAAATACAGTAATCCGCATTTAATTAGTTAGCCTCAGTTTAATTTAGTTTCCTGTTATACTCAAACTCTTTGGTAAATTGCGCTCTCTCGTTAATTGAACGTTCTCATCAACACATTTAAGCCGAGATTCATCTAAGAAAAATAGATTTAGAGAAAGGCAATGTTTTTATTTAGGGGAACCAGCAAACTTTTATCAAAAAACAAGACCAAAAAGAAAATTAAATAAAATTTATAATTATTATATCACAAAATTCACTTAAAAAATACTTTATAATTTAAATTAATTTTCTGAAAATAAACAATAACAACGAAAAAGAGCCGTTTCAGAAAAATTACACCAATATCATTTTTCAGTGTAATACTTAGAAACACACCCACTCTCTCATGTAGTACAACTAGACAATTCATAATCAACTGTTATGTAGATTAGTTGCAATGAGAAAATCCTTACAACGAAAAGTATACATATAGAACAGTTGTGGTAGATATTTGAAAATAATTTCTTGCAATGCTCGGTAAGATTTTATTAGATAATAATATCACAAGGTCGTTAACCTTGGTAGTCTAATGCAAGGCCGTATTTAGAGGGGGGAGGGGGTGGGGGTTCTGACCCCCCCGAAATTTGGAAGTTTTATTCTAATTTTTAAGATTAATTGCCAATGGATGGAAAAAAAGTCAAAATAAAATCTACTTAACAATATTTTTTACTTCCAACGGTTTTTTTTTCTAAAAAGTCAAATATAAAAAATAGATTTGAAATCTTAGTTACACTATGCGATCAAATCCGATTTGTTTTCTCCGACATGAGGTTTGACTACGGATTCAAAAATAGAAGGTGATACTGAGCACTCCTGCATTCATAGTTTTTCTAGGTCAGTAACTGTTTTTGATTTAAAGTTTCGCCCTGAATTAGTTTGAAAAGTTTAAAAATTAATAAAAAATAGAAAAAATTATCGGATCCATGTAAAATTAGACTTGCTTGAATCCCATTTTTTTCCTAAAACGTGACGTGATGGGAATTTTTGACCTCTGATTCGTGTTCAACGTGAAAAATTCTTTCGCAAACACTCCATCTTATTATCAAAACCCATGCAGTTTTAGGAGACAATCTTCAAATGTAATTAAGTTTTAACCCATTATTGCTCAGAGCACCAAGACTAGAAAGATCTCTTTCAATGCTGTGACTTCACGAATTCAGGGAATGTAAGCCAACCTCATCCGGGTTCCTTATCATTGATAATGGCCCAAATTCCCAATGATGATCATTTGGAAAAAATGAGCCTCTACTATTTTTGGTAGTGGGAAGTCAATGAGTTAACGAAATTATGTCCTTCACGATAAATAAAAAAAATCATTAGAATGCACATTGAATTAAATTTATTTGAAAAAATTTAATTTGATTATTCTGTAAATGTTTTGGCCATTTTTTGAGGTTAAGATTAAAAAAAATCGGAAAATTTTTTTTAAAGTTTTAAGACAATTATCTACTTTTGTCCTTAGTCTGATAGGGTCCATCAAATGTATCATCGATTTAATTTATTGTATTTAAAAAACAGTTTGATAAAAATTATATATGAATATTTTCTTCGAATGAAAAACCCTCACGAAAAAAATTTCTGGCTACGGCCCTGGTCTGGTGGGTAATGTAAATAAAATAAAAATGAAACAAAAGGATAAATTGATAATAAAATATGAAAGAAAAACAAAAATATAAATATACTTCTTCTTCTAAGTACAAAAAATAGTTAAAAATGATAGATTCAAAAGAAAAACCTTGAATTAGTGAAAGTGACCGCAGCTCTCACTCACCACTAACATATAGTGATCGCTGGTAGCTACTACAGTGACATAGAGGTCGCTGGTATAAAATCACCGGTATCTATATATCGCTCATTTCTAGTGCCCACCCTCTCATCTCGGTACCATACTTCATCCAGTGTTCGAGTAACTTCATTTTATTTGCACAATTCATCTTTTTAAGTTTCGCCTTGCAGATTTTTTATTAATTTATATAAATAAATACAAATAAATAAAAATAATTTTTTTACAGGTTTATTTCCTGGACTTTATAAATGCCACGTATTCCCCAGTAGTCGCCACGTCCATCCCGAGCATTCTGCTGTAATCGAAGCCGGGGCTATGATTACACAGCAACGTAATCATTCGACAAGAAAAAAGCTTTCAAAATTTCTATTTTTGAAGTCGCTGCACTTTATAAGACATGTAAAACTATTTAAAAATTGTATTTAAAATTTCAAATTAATTTCATTAAAGTAATGCACAATATTGTAATATAGAATCTTGCCCAAATATCTATTTTGTTTTCATTCACTTAAAAATTAAAAAGGTTTGTTAAATATATCTTTATACCCATCATATGATTTTTTTGCTACATTATTTAGTAGCAATAAAGAAAACATATTTATATTTTTAGGCAAAATATCGATACAATAGTTATATTTTCGGTCCGATATATCGATCGACCCATGTTTTCCTTCCCCAATACCGATGTTAGGAACAACAATGTTTTTTAGACGATGTTTGGATCTCTACATTCAAGACCAACAGTTAAGAAAAACAACAAAGATTTAAGGAGAAAAAATATTTTCCATCAAAATTTAAAGAAGGCCTTCAAACAACAGAATGGTCCCAGCAACACTTTTTTTTTTTAGATTAACGGATCCAAAAGTAAAAATTTTCATTCCATTTATTCTTTGTATAACTTAAGGATTTTGGCTCTAAACCCATAAAAAAAAAATTATAAACTTACAGCAAGAATGAATAAAAAAAATAAAAATTTTGACGTAAATCCAAAATGTGTGGGGTTAAGACAATTTTATCGTTAAAGAATCCCCTTAATTTTTGATGGGAAATATTTTTTTCAACAGTAGATTCTGGAGGCAAAATCTAAAACAACGCTCGTTAAAAAATGCCAAACCTTAAAAAAAAGAGAGCTGTATTGGAGTCGGTAGTGTAAGAATAAAACATAATTAGAATTTTATAGCAAGTAAAATTTTCTCAGATACCAAAATATAATATTTAAAACTAGTATTTTTTAAGATACATCCCAGATATAACCAACTTTAACTAAAAGTATTTTGAAAACTTGGTGAGCTGCAAAAATGGATTCGTGAATAAAAACCCCAAATTAATCTGAAACATTTTTCAAATTTGTAACTAGTTTTTATCTGTTGCATAGTGTTAAGTATTATTTTTAGTGCAAAAATTATTTTGAGTTTTCAACAAATTCAGCAGCGAATAGCAGCTCTCAGCGTTTTCTGTGACATCTCCCCCAAACGAGTGAGTTCTGCATATGATATTTGTACAAGCAATGAAAGCCCTGCTTGCCGTTGTAAAGCCTAACAATTTTCCAAATTTTAATACTAACACAGTTCGAAATATTTTTTTTTCAAAAAAAAAAAAAAAAAAAAAACAACCATGAATGTTTCATGTTGTTTTCAAAAATAAATGAGATGAAAATAAAATTCGTGCACATACACAGATTTGGTTCTGCCACAAAAACAAAGAAAAAAAATAAAAATCAGTCAGTCAACAAATAGCACTAGACACATTAAACAAATATTCAACTATACATAGATTTTTATAATTTATTATTAAAGTTTTTAGCTGAATTTAAATGCTTTAACAACAAACGAAAATGTTTGAAATTCAAATTGAGATTTTTTTTTTGGAAATTAATGAAAAATATTTTATTTATACTGAATCACATAATCGTTCTCTCAATATACATACCTTCAATGCCAGATTCTAAATGGAAACCTTTGCAACACCAACGAAGTGTAGCAGTAGCAATAAACAACATAAACGAAACAGAAAATAGCAACACAAATACATGTAAACTAAAGAAACTAAAGAGTATACGAGTAGAATGCTTTAATGTTTGCGCCAAGAAGTCTGCAATGAAATATCGAAAAAGCAGACAAAAAAAAACAAAAATAAATAAATAAATTGAATTTGCATACATTTCTCGTATACGAGGATGATGTTTACTTTAGTTTTTTTTGTTTATTTTTTTCCTGTAGCATGCTCTCCTTTTTAACAGTTTATTTGTTTTGGTATTTCCTAACAGAAGGTTGGGACTTCTTTTTTGTTCATTTTTGGTCAAAAGTAAAATTTAAGTTGAATGAGAAGAGAACAAAAGTTATGACAATGAAATGAAAGAACTTAAGAAAATACTAGCCAAATAGTTGAAACTGGTTAATTTAGGGTTGGGGTATAATTAGACAATATGGCCAACAAATTGAATTGAGTATTGTTTTTGTGTTTCAATTTTACGGTGTTATAACAAATGGATTCGTTTTAGATACTTGTGAGTTTAAAATTCGATAGCGCAACGAAATTCGAAAGCATTTTTTTGCGTATATTACAGATTTGTTTTTTTATTTTGTTATTGGCCTGGTCGAACTACAGTATTATGGAAACAAAATTTTAAATGATTTGCATTTTGCGTTAGCTTAATTAAGATTGGTGAGGCTAAAAGGCATTGCCTAAAAACTCTATGCGTCTACAGGGAACAAAATTATATCGCTATATTTGGTATGATTATGACTATGATTATGATGCCGCTATACCTTGAACAATTTACCTACCTTTCATTTAACTTAGTATACTTTATACTTAATAAACCGTATTAGATTTGTTGGTGGAATATCAGCTAGATTTTCGAGCTATCTGTCTTGGAATTAAAAAAACTAGACAACAATTTAAATATAATTTAAAACAAATTGTTTAAAAACCCGAACAACGGTCAGTCAAAAAATCAGACAAAAATTCAAACTAAAATTCAAACAAAAACTCAAATCAAAACTATGACTCACACCGGAATTTAGACAAAACAAGCAGTAAATTAAACCAAAAAATCAGGTTAAAATTTGCTCAAAAACTCAGATTAAATTTCAAACCAAATTCACACCCAAACTCGGGTTAAATTCAAACTAAAAACCAGACTGTAATTCAGGCCAATAATTATACCAAAAGCCACGCCAATCTAAAATCAGACTAAAATTCGGAGCAAAAAGAGTCAAAAAACTAAACAAAAATTTGACAAAAAGTCAGACAAACCTAACATTAAAATCAAACCAAAAAATTTATCAAAACCCAGACTAAACACCGTATCTAAAAGTAGGACATCTGTAAACTAACCCTGAAATTTCTAAGTAAATATAATAAACAGTGGCATCAGGTCCGCCTCCAGGGTTATCCCATGAAAGGGTATTGGATAAAAAATATATAAGCGATATTTAAACGTATATATGTATGTATTATGAATATTTAGAAAAAAAACATTAATGAACTTCCAGTCCCAATGAGGGCGTTAACAGTCAAATTTTCCGCACTGGCGGGCGGCCACAAGTTGCGTTGGTCTCTTTGAATTTGTCTCTACGACATTATCTTTCCATTCTTGTATATTAGAAAGAATGGATCAGGAGTTTGTTATTACCTGTGAGCGGATTTTGTGGACCTAAGAAAAAGGCAAAATAAAATTTCAAAAAAGGCACTAAAAAACACAAAAAAAAAGGCAAAATAAAGCTAAAAAAAGGCACAAAAAACTCTGGAAGTCAGTTGCAATTTCAAATTTTTTTCAGTTTATTAAAAAAAATGGATTCAAATGCTTTTTCAAACGAAGTTTTGCATCTATCGATATGTAGACATTTATATTTTAAGTACTTGCGAAATCTTAGTTCGTATAGTTGAAGGCATTAAGAAGCATACTTACATAAACATTGATTTTTCAAACCAAAACAAGAAATGGTTCTAAAGGAAGCGAGGTTAACAAAGTCGCAAATTTTTTCATGGCATGGCGTCAGTTACAAAAGCAAAACAAGATGAAGGAAGCCGTCAAAAAAAGATGCACATGAGTTTACCTTTTTTGAAATTTCCATAGGCAAAATATACCAATTTCCGTTTTCAACCAATGAGCCAACATTGACCTTAGTTACAGTCAGTTTTGCTGGTTGTTTCATCAATCGCAATGGAAATAGGTTTTCCACGAATTTAAGACCGGATTTTTATAGCTTTTTATCGGTTTACATCCTGCATATAAAATTATTTTTTGTGACAAAAGGTAAAAAAAAAACGTTTCTATTTGTGCTAATATATATATAAAATAGTAAAGGATTAAAAAGGCACATTGGGTAGAAAACCCCAAAAAATGCATTTATTACTTAGAAAAAAGGCATTAAAAACTCAAAAAGGCACTAAAACAGTGAAAAAGGCAACATTTTTGAAAAATAGCAAAAAAATACCAAGAATTGGTATTAGTGCAAAATATTATATAACATTTTGGCCCAAAGAAATGAATAATCGTGAAATGCATTTTATAAAAGGTAAGTCACTTCTCCGAATTAGATTTGATATTTTCCAAGTATAATAAAGAGTTCGAAGTAATATTCTTCGAATAAAAGAAAATAATAACCTGTGAAAAAATGTTAAAGTATTCAAAATGCCCTGAACAACTTGCAACATTGATACTAGTTAATTCTTTCAACAAAACCTCATTTTTACAAATGCAAAACAAGAGAAATTAGTAGTAAAATTTTTATACCTGCACTAAACCTTTTTGCTTTACACTCAAGTACTTAAAAGTTATATTCTTCACTAATTAGAGTGAAAATTTCGGAAAACTCAAGTACTTAAAAGTTATATTCTTCACTAATTAGAGTGAAAATTTCGGAAAATTTTATAGTTTGGCAAAAAATTTGTGAAGTAGAAATATTTCATAAATGGGATAATAAATGAAGGAGATATCATTTAGACTTAGCCAATTCACAGAATTTCATGCTAAATCGTGTCTATTCTAAAATAATAATTTATTTTTAAACTTGAATTTTTTATTTAATAATACCAATAGAAAATTCTGGAAAAGTGGCAGCAAAAATTTGCATAAAGTTTTGTATTGTTTTTGGCATGGTTACACTCCCACACACACCGTACATAAATTTCAACTTAAACTGAAAATGACAACAATATTGCACATGAACAGGAAAAATACAAGTTAAAAAATATACAAAAAAAAAAGAAAAATACTACAAAAAAAAGCTACACATATACATATAAACGGCAAAGTGAAAATGAAAAAAAAGAAGAATATGAAGAAAAAACCGTTTTTATTTATTTACTGAGCGATAAGACATTAAAAGGCTTTCAAAGATTTGCGTAGCTTAATGTGCCTAAATCCTTCTAAGTCATGTTGAATCAGGCCAAGTTGATTCACAAATGAGCAACGCACAAACGTACACATGCACATATAAGCGTGCAGACAAACAAAGACAAACAAGAAAAGCAGAAGCAAGCAGTAATACAAACACAAAAGGATCCGAAAAATGTGTGAATAAAAAATAAACGCAAGATTCAAACTGATGGAAAAAGCTGCAACAGCAACAACAAATATGACGGTGGTAGTTTTTAGCAGCAGGAGCAAGAGTCTCAATGCCAACCAACGGCAACAAAAGGCTACAAAATGGCGTGAGAATATTCTGAGATAACATAGAGAGGTGCAGAAAAGCAAAACAAATATTTATAGCGGTCAAAATGAACGTCAATATGTCCGAGGAGTATGAATGCAGAGTGAAGACTGAAGAATGAAACAACAGCAACAGTATCAGTGTAGCAGCAGGGAAGTAAAGGAAACCTTAAAGGAAGGAAATGGTTTATTTTTAGCCAATTTCCGTTTGAATACAATTTGATTACATTAAGTCTCTCTCGTAGTATACAAAGTTATTTGAATTTATTGATGGTAGTTACATACATATGTATATGTATTTGCAGTATAACTATAGTGAATATTGGCAATATTGTTAAAAGCAGCATAAATATCACATTAGTTACAAACAGCTTTTGCACATATGTACAAACTACAAATATACATTTGTATTATGTGGAATGAAAAAATAAACAAATCTCTTAAAAAACTATCACATTCAAGATTTCATGATTTTTGTTATGACCTTCTCAGATTCGTGTTTGTTTCTTTTTTTTTTGAATTTGGTTGTTTGGTAGTGTCAATAAAACATGAATTATTCTATCATTGTTCAAGGCTCATCTATTAGTTAAATAAACAGCAGAAAATTTAGTTTCTCTATTGATGTAACTGAAGTATTCTACTACCATAGAACTATATTACATATTACGTGTATTACTACAGTACAAATCAAGTATGTCTGGCGTTGAGGAATGCGTGTGTATTCAGAACATAGCAATCATGATTAGCAGTAATTCGAACTGAATGTAATTCGAGTATTTTTCTGATTTCGCTTGTTTATATGGAAATGCTGAGGAACTTTTGTCCTTTCTTGGGCAGAGAGTAATCCACAGCGGTATCAAGATTCTCTATTATATCCGGAAAAACTTACTGTTTGGTGTGGTGTTTGGTCAGGTGCTGTCATTGGGCTATTCATTTTTCGAAACAAGAATGTCCAGATGGTGACTGTCAATGGCGAACGGTATCATGCCATGGTATCTGACTTTTTGTAGCCTCAATTGGATGGCGTGGACTTGGAGTACATGTGGTTCCAACAAGATGGTGCAACGTATTACACAGCGGGCATTACATTGGAGTTGTTGCAAGAAAAGTTCCCGGAAAGCTTTATTTCCAGAAAAGCGATGTGGAATGACCGCCAAAATCGTACGATTTAACGCCCTTTGACTTTTTTCTCTGGTGCATCATTAAAACTATTGGTGAGATCCAGCCCAACTTATGCAACAGAGTCACTCAAAATTGAACCTGTAAAAGAAGCCGCGCAGGCAATTTGATTAATATCATTTTTAAAACATAATTGTATATTAGTCTTATGTGGAGCACTGATCCACAAAAGAAGGAAATGTCTGGGCATGCACCAAGTGCCCAGTACCGAACTGGCATCCATAGATCCGGGCGCAATACTCAAATTCTTGAGGGAGACTGGACTGGATGAGGTACTCTAGGCAGATTAGACTAGAAAGAAAAGAGGGATGTACAATAGATCTTATAGGTCGCGGTACAACGACAGAAACCTCTATAATACAATACAATACAATATTAGTCTTAGAATTTATTGCAAGATTAATAAATTGTAATAATAATAATTATAATAAAACATAATGTCGTATAATCATAATGTCCTTTAATTTTGTACGAAAAACAAATGAGAGGATACGACACCGAATAAGACAGAAAGTGTATCGGCTTTCTAAGGCGGTATAAGAAATATTTCACTCTGACTAATTTCCTTTTAAACCACATCACCTATATTCATCCCAGAATAATAATCTTTATGAACGAAAGTGAAGCTCTAGGATCTTATCCAGCATCAAGTGAAAAAGCTAATAGGAGACGGTGGGGTTTCCAGCTTTACTCACTCCTTGGAGCATCGTAGAAACGAGGCCTGTTACTCTATTCTACCGTTATTTCCATGGTAGATGTTCTGCTGAAATGCACGGCTTTATGCTACCAGTTCGTGCTTTCGCGAGAACTACGTGAACCTTATGCGGAACTCACTTATTTCAAGTGGAAACGATACTCGAACGCACTGAGCATAACCGAAATAGTTTTTGTTTCTCTATCATTCCGCCATTTTATGGAATAAGCTCCCTGCAAACGTTTGTTCTGTCGGTTATGACTTTACCGAATTGTAAGTGAACGTTCGCCGATATTTTCTCTTATTTCTTTTTCTCTCATACCTATCTTCCACTCTCAATCAGAACAATAGTTTGTACTCATAGAGGTATTCTATTCATTCTTTTCTTACTCTAAAAAGTAAACATTAAACTGAAAAATATTTCAGTGGCTGCATTGAAATGAGGAGTTAAAAAAAAGTTTCACATGTTTTCTACATTTGGGGCATTATTCAAAACATCAATTCAGTTTTGTTTTTCTGTGTACCTTTTATTAAAAGATATTAAAAAATAGAACATTTTTCAAAAAAAAAAATGTTATTAAGATGTAAACAAATTATAAATGCTTAAGACTCAAATTTAGAAAAATCAGTACAACAACAATATATAATAAAAAAAAAAAGACTGCATTCTAAAATAAGTATTTAAAAAAAGAAAAAAGTACCAGAAAATCATTGCATGTACTGACAAAATTACTACGTTTGGCTACCCTAACCATTATCTCATTATTTTTGAACTTGAAATTGAAGTAAACTCAGAAATTTCCAAAGCTTTGCATACTTCTAGGTGAAACTATAAACTGACAGTTTGTTCAATCATGCATGAATTTAGTTTTGCTAAATTAATAACAACTTTTATTTTTTTAAATATGTATTCAGTAAACAAAAAATTGTTTGTAAAATAAAAACTCGGAAAAAATAGTTAATAAAAATGTTTAAATTGTAATAAATTTTTATGTGCATCATTGGCCATTTTTATTTATTTTATATTTATATTTCGTTTGTGAAAAATAAAATCGTTTGCTTGCCCATTGTTGTTGTTTCTCTCTCCCGAATTTATTTAAAAAAAACCTTTTGAATTTATTTTTTTTTTTTTTCGTGAGTGAGTGCGTTTCACACTTTGTTGTTTTGTTTTTTATAAAGGCTCGTGTTCTTTTTAGTTCATGCTGCTAGTATTTTTCATTTATATTCATTTACTAGTACAATTGTTTTTTGTGCCGCAGTAAGCGTTGCCGACTGCTACTATTTTTAATTATCGTGTACGAAATACTTCTGTATATATGTTTGTGTATGAGCATATGCAGTGATGGTAAACTATGAGCATTAACTCACATGGAACTATAACATACTGCAGAGGATGCGTATAGATAGAATGTGCAACAGCGAAAGAAAACAAAATAGAAAACAAAATATGGCCGCTGCGGATTTAATTAACACTTGTTTCTAGCAGTTGGTATTGGCAATGTGTTTCCGTTATGCGCTTATATACGAGACGGTGGTATCTATGTACACTATTCTTTATATGTGCACACATACATTATCAATAATGGTAAATATTTTTAACATTTTTTGTTTTCCTTATATATACATAACAAATATTTTTACTTCTATCAAAATATATGCATAATTTAATATTTTTAGTATGTCAACTCCTCTCAGCGTTTAACCCTGTGCCCTTATTACTGTAAACGAAAGATAATATTGTGCACCGCGATAATTATGAAATATTATTAAAACAAATTTTTTATTTCTCTTTCGTGCAAACCCTTCTCAAAATGATGAAGAAAGAAAAAGAATTGCGGTTACCTAATTAGCTCAATTGTATACTTTGTGCACTAAATTTTAGCATGAAAAATATGCAAAATGAGAATTCTCATTAATTTAAAATGTTCACTTTGATTGCGAATGTTGCACATGATTGCTGCGGCTTAAATTAGTTTATTAAATGAGACACAATTGCAGTCATCAGTGTTAAAAGCGGCTTTGAGGTTTTTCTATTTTTTATTTGCTTTTATATTCTTCTGGTTCTTGGAAAATCACAACAACAACAACATTTTAACAAGCAATTATGTTGGTTAGTGAAGGTAATGAAAATAAAAGTAGGGTGAGATCTTGCCAATTATATTTATTGATAACAATAATGCCACAATTGCGGCTAACAATTTAAACTATTTTTAAGTGTAATCAATTACAGATGGCTCTGGTTTAAACTTAGACTTATTTTGCACTCTAGGGAGCGAGTTGGGTGTGACAGAAGAGAAGAAGGGGATGGGAGAGAGAAAGGGGTAGATAAAGAAAGAGGGAGAAGAGAGAGGGTCAGATAGGGAATGTTAGAGAAAGGAATAGTAGATAAGTAGAGTAAAAAAGACAGAGAGAGGAAGAGAAAATAGAGATTGAATAAAAGAGTCAGCCGAAATAGAGGTGGGATGGAGATAGAGAGAGAAAGGGAGAGATGGGAAAAAGATAGTTAGATAGTGGGACGAGAGATAGATAGGGTTGTTAGAAAGGACCGGAAAGGGGAGAGGAGAAGGAAATTAGCTATATAGATGAGAAACTAGAAGGAGATCGAGTTTGGAGGGAGATCAAGAGGAGGAGGGAGACAGAGGTAAAGTTGGCCGTTATGATCATTTAAGCAAGTTTCGTTTTTTTTTTTACACCAATACTCATTATCTTTCTTTACTGCTCGGGGATTCTGGTGCAAATGTCCCCTAAAAATATATGTATTGGGTGAAATTGATCAGGGCAGTACTCTCTTTAACCCTCAAATGCATGCATTTTTTTGTTTAATAAAAATTGTTCTTAGAATAATTTGGGGCTGGAAATTACGAATATGTTGATAAATTTTCGATTTTTGCCTTACTTTTTCCTAAGAAGCCCCAAATGTGAATTCCGCCTCAAGGCGGATCTATGCAGTGCTCACTGCAAATTAATGGTCTGAAAAAATAAGTTCAAACGTAGAATTGTAAAGCTTTTAAAATATTTTATTATTTTAACGTTTTAAAACAAGGAAACCAAAGCAATACACATTGCTTTCCTATACTATGAGTGACAAAATAAAATACTCAAAGCCAGCATATGGTGTATTTGGATCAGAAAAGTCGGCAATATTGGGGGCTTAAAATTCCATCTCTCCCACAAGTAACTGAAGATTAGCTTTTTTCCAGATACATTTTTAAATTCAGTACTGTTATTGCGTATTTTGTGTGCTGTTCCATCAAACTCAAAAATAGAATACTCAGGTGGTTCTTCGCAAAAGGAATTATGCCGCCAAGGGACTGCTTAACTCACCTGAATATATTTAGGTTCAGTTGGGAGCTTTTTATTTGATAAAAACAATTGGTTTCCTTCACGGATGATATGTTCGGTGTTGCTGATGTAAATCCCAAATCAAATGCAATTATGCATTTTCCGAGTTGCACGCTAGAGTTGCTAAAAAATATGCTTTCTGAAAATCTCTCTAAAAACTAGTGAAAAGACATGGGGTCGGCCATCGATTTTAAATAAATTTACATTGGGGTTTAACTTAAAGACATATGTTAATCCGCCTTGAGGCATTTATGCATTTGAGGGTTAAAAAAATCACTGATTCGTTGCCATAGAAAATATTTTTTTTCGCGGACTGGGCATAAATAGTTTTCATTGGCTTCTGTATATATAAAAATTAGGCTGCAGTTATTCGGACTACAGAAAATGAGGCCTTGTTGCCTTAAAAAATTGGAAACATCTTTGTTGACCGAAATTTTAATCAAAAATATAAATTTGATTAAAGCCACGTCTACATACCGTCAAAACCAATGGGGTGTTTTTATTAAAGGATGTGTGAGATGCATAAAGTACTGACATACTCGAACTTAGCTTTCTATCTTGTTTTTCTATAAGAGTTCATTAGGCACTAAGTAATGAATTTATTTTCAATAAAAAAAAATTTCTTTTCCGTCTGTTTGGTAGGTTTCCTGCTTGTAGTTTCTCTTTTTCAATCAAACAATTTTATTTCGCCACTCCATTTTTTCGCTGGGTTATAGCACGTGGCGTATTTTTGTGTTATCATTGTGTTATCAGTAAGTATTGTTTTTTTTTTATTATGCTGCTGCTGGTTTCTCTGTTGGTGTGGTGAATATTTTAAAGCGCTCTGAATACACATTTAAAATTTTAACACTTTGAAGCGCTGAGAGAAAAGCTAAATTCATTTGAGCGCATGCGTTGGAAATCTATGTTTTTCTTTCCTAATGGACAAAAAAAAAACTCTTTTTACAAGATGCTAGGATTTAGAATTATGATTTGTATGTACGTGAATTTAAATTTTTTGAAATTTCTATAATAAAAATATGTAAAAATAAAATATATAGCATTGGCAAATCTTCAACTATAAAAATTATTATAAAGTCATATTAATTTTCCCGTTTGTATTTGGCATAAAATGATATTCAAAAAGTTGTGAGAGATTAGAGTTCAAAATTTGATGCAGTATTTCAAAACACCTAGCACTATTGATGCTACTTTAGCAATGAGTTTCACGGACCTAAAGGAACTGACAATTTTATGCCGAGCCCGACCGGAAAAGCGAAATCTTTTCTAAAGTAATGTTTAACTCTTAGGGGTTTGCTATTGCCAGCCGTGTAGAAAAATTTTTATTTTCGTCAAAATTATGACATTAACCGTGTTGAGTATTGAGCCCGGCCACGGCGGCCATAGTAGTTTTTTTAATCATCAATCTACATACGATGGATAATCCTATTAATGCAAAGCATTATGTTGGTTATGAAAGAAAGAACGGAAGAAAGAAAGATATATAGATAAGAAGCCATGTCTTAGTCGAGAATCAAGCACGGTACTCCTGAGACAGGGGTCTAGCACGCAACCACTAGATCACCGAGGTGGTGCTAGTACTATATATGTATACCTATAGGATCGGCGAAGTCATAGTAAAGCCGACAAATACAAATCTGAAATTCTTATCTTATCAGTATAAAACATAGAAACATAAACTCCGCCGTAAATAATAATATATTACGCGATATTGGAAAACTAGAATTCAACAAATTCACCACTCTTTTGTGAATCGTAACAGTTTCAGGACAAACGAACTAAACTGAACCAGTAACTTCTTAACCTGCCTCAATAAGAACTTGGGAGTATTGGGCGGCAAGTAGGTGACTTTCGTTTTCTGCCCTACAGATACACTTCGTCAAAAATACGAACAAACGTTCGTATTGGATTGTATTCACCATGTAATGAGATGAAACTGGTGAATTGAAACAGCAATGAAATCTGTTGGTCGGTTGAATTAATGGCAGTTTGTGTTTGAATCTTGGGTATTAGTTTGATTAAAAGCGTGACGCGATGTGGTTGTACTTGTTAAAATAACGGTGATTTCACAGTTGAATTTAAAAATAAATAATAAATTTAGTATGCTTTATATAGAATATAACAACAATAATAGCTACTAATGAGTGAGTAGTGTAAATTTTTAGTTTGATTGAGGGTTAGAGAAAATAATTCCAATAAAATTCTTTGTGCTAAAAAAATACTTAAATATTCATTAAGTGATCGTGATATCCTGACAAAATGTTTTGCAAATACATTAAACATAAAACAAATGTTGACGCCTATCTTTTAGCAATGCAACTATGTTGAGGTTGTAAACATCATCCGCAATGCTGTAAAGGCTTAAAGGAAATTCATTTCTTAATTAAAATTAATATACAGATTGTGACGATTTCAATTTGAGAGCTTTATTTTTTTAAACAAGAAACAGTACCAAATAACTAGGAATAGATGTCTGTGAAAATATATGGAAATTTTGCCGCTTGCAGATAGAAAAAACAAAAAAACTCTATTGGTGAGTTTTGAAATAATTTCAATTAAACCTTTCCCAATTTCATTTCATAAATACACCTACATTTGCAGTATGAAATTCTTCGTTAATTACCAGAATGAAACAGATAGATATTCTTAGAAATGTCTCTGTATTTTTCCTATCTGCTTGCAGCTATTTGCAAAACTAAAATGGAAATTTTAATTTTCACTTTTTTTGAAGAATTTTTGAATTCTCTATCACATAGTGTGGAGAATTTGGCTCTGAATAGTGCAAGAAAAATTCCAATAAATTATTCAAATCAAAAGCCGTGTATGACCTCAAAAATTCTGAAAATTTTACCAAGTTTTAAAGATTTTCACTAAATTTAGGATTTTTGAAATCTTTTTGAAATTTTACGCTTTACAAAAGTTTACGTCTCAGCTAGAAATAATAAAATTTTACCAACCAAAGTATTTGGTTTCAACTGACTGAAATAATCTATCCATTATCATAAGTTGTGATATTTATTTCCGACATAGGCTTGGCTCACTTTACTGCTTCTCTATTTGTCGGATTTAAAATATATGCCAATCTAATATAAATTTAATATTCTAATAATTTCTCAAAAGTAACTACATATTCTACATAGTGGTTTTTAAAATGCTTATAATACATTTTTTTTTTAATATACCGTGACCAGCTAATAATCAACCTTTCGTGAACTTTAATTTGATTGTTGTTAAGTTTAAGCAGTTACATTTTTTAAAGAAAAGCCAAGTTTTCTTTTTGTGAAATTCGTAGCATGTAAACTTACCTAATTTGTAATCGGAGAATCCAATCTAAACTTTTCGAGTCAAATGCCAATCTAAATATTTGACTTTATGCTTCCAAAACTAACTATGTAACTGAAAAAAAATTATACCATAATTCAAATTTATATCGCACACGTAACTAAATCACATAAAATGTTCGTTAGTTCAAACAAATCAAAATGTTTTCTTATTTCTAATCAGATTTTCCTTTTGAATTCATTCATTATATTCATTTTCAAATCCTAATAAAAATAATGAAACGAAAAAAATTGCTATCCTTGATAAAAAATCTTTTTTTTCGCTCAACTTTCAATCTTATGAACAAAGTCAATAATATTTATGACATCCGTTAAAAGATTTTATGACCTCAATTTCATTACATTATATTATATATTTTATATAAAAATAAAACTAAGTATGAAATAGATCAATATTGAAGGTAAACATGTTCATAAAATATGTTGAATGAATTGAAATAATCTTAGTATGTATATATTAATTTTAAATATATCATTAATTCCCAAAATGCTATTCAGTAGTCATGAAGCATTACGTGTACGTTTGCCTCATCAGCATCCATGTATGTATGTTAAGCCCTCATATATTCATTAACCCATTAAGGACGAGCGGGAACCAAAGCAGATAGGTCAAGAAAGTAACTTGTGAGAAAATTGTTTTTGAACCTGGCTCAGGAACGGCTCAGTGACAAGGTGCCATATGGTAGCGCTAAGCTATGGGTTAACCATAAAAAGCAGATGCTTTTTAGATACCTTAACGCGTCTGGGTAATTAATGGAAATTTATAAAAATTGTACTCTTGATTACTAAAGATTTTAAAATAATCTGTGAAATGCTGTAGTAAAATTACATGATTTATACGAAAATCAAAGTTGCAAAATTACATCAGTACCATCACAATTGCCAGTACCAGTACCAGTACAAGTACCAGTACAAGTACCAATACAAGTGCCAGTACAAGTACCAGTACAAGTACCAGTGCAAGTACCAGTGCAAGTACCAGTACAAGTACCAGTACTTATGGTACGGGTACTAGAAAAATCTCAATTATCAGTATTTTTCAAGTATCCGTACTCAGCATTTCATTTTTAAATATTTTCAAGTATTTTAAGTATTTAAGTTTTTCACAGCCAAATCTTCCAAATTTCGGCGACAATATTTTAAAAATCAAGCTTTTAAGAATATTAGTCTTAATACTTACTTATCAGTACCATAATACTTAGTATTATTAGTATTAACCTTTGTACCGATACTTATGGTATACTCGTGCTTGAAAAAACATCGATTATAAAATATCGTTAAAAACAGATGGCAATTGCATATGCACATTTGAATACAGCCACTTCAATGTGCTTCTTCTAAAATGCCTGCAAAAAAAATAGGTAGTAAGAAAAAAATAGAAACTCGCCTGCCTTTTTCTAACTACCTGCTTTTTCTTCCTTTCCCTTTCAGACAGAAGTTCATGCTTGTGCCCGTGTAAACAGTTACTATAGTAAAAAGTCTGCTCTACTTCTGAAGTACTTTCCAATGAATTAATCTGCTATAGAAATACTTTTTGTGAGTGTGCAGAATTTGTAAATAGATATATACAAAAACGCTTACAGAATATTTCAAATATTTTGTTTGCTTTTTTATTAAATACTCTCTCTTCATTATCTTCATTAAGTATAAAAACCATGAAAATCATTGAAAAAAGAGCATTCATATTTTTTAAAGTTTGATGTAAACATAAATTAATTATGACTATGAATTTGCATGCTATTATAAAATATTCCATATGCATTGCATACTTATAGGCAAAACTTTAGCATGCTTTGTATAAGTTTTAATTTCCATTTTGAATGAAAATTTAAAGCAAATGATGTTCTACAAAAATGTTTTAGGTAAATTCATTCATTGAAAAATGCCAAACAACAACAAAAGTAGATAAACAATTATTTTTTTTTTTTTTTTGATTATGCCAAAAAATATTCGTTTAGAGTTTTATATACCTAATGTCAGATGAGATGCTATAAATTTGTATACGTGTCTATATGCTTTCAAACATTTTTCACCCAACCAAATATAATTTTCATTAATAACTTTGATTAAATTACCATAATTTATTCTTTTGTTTCGGCAAGGCATAAAAAATAAAACACAGAAAACAAGTAAAAGAAAATAATAAGAAGAGCAAAAAAGTAGCAATAGAATGCCTAAATGTATGCTTAACTAAAATTACACACAAAGGCGCAGGATACACAAAGCAAGTGAGAGTACAACAAAAATATATTATGTGGAAAATTTTACGATGCTCCTGAGAGAGAAAAGAAAAGCGTTTGACATTGAAAATTTACACAAAGAAAGAAAAGTGAAATGTGCGAAATTTTCATAAAAAGAAAAGAAAAAAGATTCCAATGAAAGAAGATGCGCGCGCCATAATTGTGATGATGCTGAAGAGGAAGTGGAAGTAGAGAGTAGGAAAAGGAAGAATATAATTTAATATTTCCTTAAAATATTGCCTTAAACATGCATAATTGCTAATAAGATGAAATTTTACACAATATACTTTAGGCATTGGTGTTTCGCGGTGGTGGAGATGATGGTGGCGGTTGGTATTGGTATTAATGGTGAAAGTTAAGGTTTGGTTATGTTGCGTTTTGTTGATTTAATAATGTAGGTATGAATGTATGTATGTGGGCTGTGTTGAGTGTGATTTTTGTGTGTAGTGGCTGTGTTTTATGTGAAAGTTGCAAAATTAATCTAAGGTTATTAAGTAGAAAGATAACTTATAACAAGAATAACATAAAAGTGTGAGTTGAGAAAAAATTATTGTCTGTATACGTCGTACTATAAATTGTGAGTTGTTTCTGAATGTTGTTATTAAGTAAAAATTCTAGTCATATGAAAACATTTTGTTGTATATTCAAATTTGTAAGTAGCATTTTAATTCGAAGGTTTTTTTTTTGGTTATTGAAATTATGCATTTACAAAAATACTCTGTTTATTTTCTTACAAAATTAAATATCTTTCACTTGGAATTATAGCTAGAACCAGTAAAGAAGTTGTAGTTAACGAATTATAAGTTATTTTTTGATAATGTTACTGATCAACTGAAAAGATTTCACATTTTAACACGCTCAGAGCTGAGTTGCTGATTACTTAAGGAGTTAAATTCCTGCACAATTTAAATTTGTGGCAAGTGTAATTTATAGTTAACACTTTCAGTTCCTTGTAATAAAAATTAACATTTCCAATTCCCTGGAATTAGGAATGAATACTTGAAAAAATTTGAAGAGATTTTTCCTGCATTTTTTTTTTACTGCCCTCTCAAATTTATGTATAATTCGTTATTTTTCGATAAATTTTTTTTGATTATTATTTAAGATTGTTTTACAAACAGGGGATTTTAAAATTATGTTTTCCTCTGCAAACATAAGTATCGCGATAAAATGTATTCACGCATTACAACGACTAATTCTGTACCAAATAAAATCACTTCATAATATATATATTGCATAGTTTTAGGCTTTTTAGTCTAATCAGCATCTAAGAACAACATAGAAATATCGCAAAAACAAGTTAACAGTAATTTTGTAGTACTAATAATTATTAATATTCTATTAGGTTCTAAGGTTTAAGAAGAGAAGTTTTAAAAAATATGAACCCAAAGCGTACCCAATCTGACAGTTTCAGTGCTTTATATATATTTTTGAGATTACAAAGTACTAAAATTAGATCATGAAAACTGTGTATTTACATATCATCGCAGGGTTTTATGTCCTTGAACATTTTTTCCCCAGATTTAATTTTTTTTTACATTTTTTCTAAAATCCTTCGCAATAACTTTCTAATGAGCTAAATATTGTTAAATTATAATTCCCAAAATGGGTGTCTAAATCAATTTTAATGAACCTATCAAATTGTATTCATTTTTATCTACCGCTTTCAGAATTGCTTACTCCTTGATGCTCAGAGTACAATACCACAATGCCAATCTTATGATACTGTGCTAGAAACCGTTACTTTTGATCTAATGTTATATAAGTAGTCCAAATGATTAACAACTAATTTTCAGTGTTTTACAAGTTTTTCCTTTTAAACCAAAATGTTATCTAACAAACTCAATTACAAAGTTTTCCAAGGAGCTGATCCCATTCACAAATTATACGCCGTTGATAAGTTTTACAAATTCTTTAATTTGCTGGAGTGTGTAAGTTTTTACATCGTTCGCTCTTTTGTCATTAGATTTCTTGTATTCACATTCTCACATTTTTCTTTATTTAATTTTTCTACATGAAAGCATTCTCCAAATAAAAACGTAATGAAAAGTTTTCTTTGCTCTATTTGATAGTTTTTATAATTAATTAATTAGCTCTCGAGAAAAATTGTTTTCGTTACGTTGCCGACACACACATACAAAGGACCTTTTGTAGTTTTAACTCTAACTAACAGTAACATACCCATGCTACTTTATTCATACCATGAGTGCAAACATACGAATGTTGCTTCTAGCAAAGCTTCTAGTGCAGTGTCAACACTGACACATACACAGATACATGCATACATATGCATATAATAAAATTGATGCTGATGGCAATAGAGTTCGGAAGGATGAAATCTTAAAAATCGGAAAATTTTCAATCAAATCAGTTCTTTTTTCTGTGCGTCTTTGCTTTTTTGCTGCTGCAGCTGCTTCTTGTTTGTTATGTTGCTGCAGCTATTCTAAGTGTGTACGCGTCGTAATGGATAATGAAGTGCTTTAGCTTGAAAGTGCTTTAATCAGGCCCGCCCGCAGAATTTTCTCATGGGGAGGGTATTGAATAAAAAAATATACAAATGTATGCATCTATAAATATGAACATAAAAAAATGGATGAAATTCCAGTAGCAGTGGGGAAGAGATTGTACCCCCAAACCACCCCTCTTGTGGGCTACCCTGGCTTTAACTCTTTTCTCTGTCTTGTGCCTTCTCTTTCGCCCTCTAAAACAATATTGTATATGCAGATATGTAAATGCGTTTGTGTGTGTATTTCAGTGTAAATACCACATAATGGTGTGTTTTCAATTAGCAAAGTGATGACAACAGCAATCAATGTTTAGAGATTATTTTTTGCAAATTAATTTTACAAATGAATGAAATGCTAAAAACTTTTTTTTTTTGATTTTTCATCTGCATTTTATTTTCCTTTTTGTTTTAATTTTTTTTCCAGCAATTAATTTTAAGTTTGCAGAATAGAAAAGTGAAAACAACAACAGTAAAACAACAGTGATAACGACAACGTTAATGCCAGCAACACACAGCATCACAAGCAACAAAACAACAGAACGATTAAAAGTGACAAATTAGCTGATACAGTTGAATTTATCTTTTTAATTGATACAAAAATACGAAAAAAGTAAATTGTAGTTACAGCAGATGCAACTCAACCACCGCTGCTAGTTAACAAAATGATGAAAAGTTGAAAATGATTTTATTTCAACAGTATCTTTTCGGTAAGTGATTGGGGGAGATAAAGTGTAATTACCGTAAAATAAAAACTTCACTTCAACTTAATATTAATCGTGAAATTTAATTTAAATTTATTATACTCTATGTAAATATATCAGATTATTTTACTTTTGACTTTGACGCAGTCAAAGAGAGGGAAATGTGGTCGTGGTCGGGTGTCACAAGTTATTTGAGTAATTGAGTCGTTTCCAAACCAACCTCAAATTATTTAACTGAGTTAAATTTCTGTATTTGTTTTCTTTTGATAATTTTGCCTTTATAATTTAAACAGCGTTTCGATTTCGAGCTGTGCATTTGACACTTTGATGATTGGATCATGCCACCTGTCGTGCGTAATAAATGTAGTAGATAAACTATTCATTGTTTCATACGGGGGAAAAAATATTGAATCTTTTTTAATAAAAAGAGAAAATTTGAGGTAATTCAAATTTTTAAAATTTTTAAATAAGTTTCAATGATATTCAAAAAGCTGTTGCAAGCTATGTTTGAATACTAAAGTTATGTGAAAAAGAATTCGGCAAAAAACTTGGTATCTGAATTGAAAAAAAAAAACTTCTGATGCCAAGCATAAAAATATCTTGAATTATTTTTCGATAAATTATTGTTCACACTTACACGTTTATGATATTCAGTCTTAAACATACAAGAACTTTTGAAACACTTGACAAGTGGCAGTCAAATAATAGTGCCTCTAGGTTGGGTTAGGTGGTTATACATCAGAAGAAACTAAAGTCAAACGGCGGATCGCTGTGATATCATGTGGGTGGGGTGTTCATTCCACTCCCTTTCTCATTTTTTAATAAACCGGGGTTTTGAGAGTTTGAAATGTACGTTGTTAGGGTTCCCGTTTTAACTAATTCCAGGGCAGACAGGTTTACCATAATAGCATTTCGGAATAATGTTTGGCCAACTTATTTCAGGCTTTTTTCCACCATTTCCAAGTGTATTTCAGCCTTTTTCGTTCATTTGCAGATTTTCTCATTGATTTTCTACGGTGTTCAGATCTTGAGAAAAATGTTTTCTTTTCGAATTCCCATAACTCCGAAACTACGGATCCAATCATTTTCTATTGTTCACCAAAAACAGATCTTTCCAACCATATTTTATGTTACATGAAATTCGGAAATTATGGGCAAAAGTCAGTTCGTTGCTTCCTTTGTCAGATAGACGAAAGGATCTTCTTAAGCCTAACTACTTAGGAGAATATCCTTCCTCCTTTAGTTTAGAAACATCTTTCTTCACCTTCTGTTTCGTTGAAATAAAGCCCAACAAGCAAAAACATTTGAATTTAGGTTTATTATTAACTTATTTCATCAAAGTTTTGTTTAAAATAAGCTTGCGAAAACACCCGGAAAGTAAGTTATCAGAAAAGTGAAAAGGAACGTTGAACGTAACTGCTCTCTTTTTTTTTTTTAAAGAAAAGTAACTGTCAATATAACATTCGGAGAATACAACAGCGAATAAATGCTTGCCAATTTTTTAAATACATGAGAATATAAATATTTGTGAAACGTTTGCAAATGTAAACATTTATTAAACCTTTATAAAACGTTTACGTTTTGGTTTAGAAACAAGCTTCTTCCAAATGTGCAAATGAAACACTTGCAATAAGGCTTGTTGGAAAATTATAAAGTAATTGTCGAAGAAGGGTATGGTGAAGGTGTAGTAAATGTTTCCTAAAAAATTGAGGAATGGCTCAAGAAACGTTCAGACTAGGGTCTAACTAAATTCAGCCTGAAAGCCGAATTCCCTGGAGCTGCTTTTCAATATCTTTGGGAAATATACGATAAGAGTTAATAAGAGAATGGTATTTATGGCGAAAAAATAGGATTGTTCTATGTTCTTCTGAAATGTAAAAGATTGAATCTAGGGATGAAGACAGTGATAAAGCATTAATTTGAAATAATTCTATGTCTGGTATTTGAGACAATTTTTGCCATGAAGATGAATCTATATACAGCTTTAAAAAATACTATCGTGAAAGTTTCTAGGATAATAGTTCTAGTTTTGCAAATCTATTTCCATTTCTCAAAAATGCTTATGGATTTGCTAGAGAAAATGTCGGTAACTTATCCGGTTCCAAGAAATTCTGTCACTATTGCTGCTATTGACCGCAACCTTTTATTGGTGTTAATTTTGAGGCCATGTTAGGCTAAGTGACTGTCGAAGGACACTTGGTGATTGGAATCGAAACCGCAACTCCAGGGTGAAAGTCTAATGAGGTCATAACTTTTTAAGGTCTACTTTTATAAACTAAATATATGTACAGTAGATGGCTTATTTTTCTAAAGTATTTCAGATCCTAATTGTGACAGCAGAATATGAAAATAAGGTGTTAAAAACCAATTGAAATGAAAAAAAAAATTTAAATTTGTGAAAACTGGATGCGCTACTCCGAAAACCGTGATTTTTAAGGATGTTTTACAATAGGTTTGGGATTTTGTATGGAAAAAGCATTTAACTTACATATAAAAGCTAAAGCGAATGGCGTACGCAGTTTTTTGATACAACTGAACCCAAAGCGCCTAAAGTGACCATTTAGCATTTTTTTTTATGAATTTTTTAATTCACCCGTTAGGGTTTTGAATATAGCGGTAATTTTTTTAAAACTAAAGTACGTAGAATTGTAGATAATTTAATTTAGTTTATTTAAAGTACATAAATTCTTCAAATCGAGTTATATTTGAACTAGTAAATTAACTTTTAGTGAACCCATGTCGAGTACAATCAAGTTCACCTTTGACAAATGTCGTCAAAAAATTTCACGAAAAAACAAGACAGGAGTTGAAAAAATTGTCTTATCGTGGAAATTTGTATTCTTTATTTTCGTCTGTCAATTACAGAATTATATGTACAGGTTTCCCATGTACAACACGGCAGTCGTAGAGCACGATTTCGCTCGAACACGATTTGTTGATAGCAGAAGTCCCCATATAACACGATGACACTATAGCATGATTTCCTTCCAACACGATTTGCAAATAGCTGAATCCCTGGTATAACATGATTAGTGAAAATAATTTGGAAATTCAAATCGCTTTTTAAATTTGTTAATAAGCTATTTAACTACAACTCTATTTTTTATTTGCTAAATTTATCAAATTCCAGTTCACTCTGTGTTCTAGTTTCATTGTTATTTTTGCTTGTTAAATTCAAATTTTTTCTTTAAATCTTCCAATAAATTATCTGTTAAGTGCTTATTGTTAAAAATTTTTTAGTTTCATTTAGTTCACAAGAAGTTTCACTTCTGCATCGTGTTCGTTAATACACAACTAATTTGTTTTTTGGGATTAATGCTAGAACAAAAATTGCAACTCTATACCGGTAATGTCGATGACAATTGTAGCGAACTCTTTTTGTGTGCGACATCTTCATGTAATTCCTTGGACATTTGCGCCATCTGTATGTGAAATGTATAACTGTCATAAATCTTAAGATGGCGACGCTACACATTGTTCTTTCTGCCATAGGCGTGTGTGTGTGTGTGTAATTAATATGTTATATTGAATTAAAACTATTTATGAATCGTTTATTATATAGTTTGCTCGTGAATTCAATTGATATTTAGCCCCTCATGCACATTGCTCGACAAAATTATATCGCATTGCAAACTTACGCGCGACGTCACATCCAGCTGGTTTTTCTCTAGGACAAGAGAAAAGAAGTTTCACTTCAAAAGAAGTAGAGTCTCATGGCCGGTAGTTAAACAAAACAAATACATGTTGTAAATAAAGCTTTCTCCCATAGGATTTTGCATATTTTTGAAAAACAAAAATTAAAAAACTCGCCCATTTCTCGAATCATTTCCCCCTGGGAAATTTTTTTTGGGATTTTTCGAAATAAATGTGGTCAATTCCGGTGTGAAATACATTAACGAAAACAACGCAGCGGAAATTAACTGTTGACCATGCAAAAAAGTAAATTTTGAGAAAAACGCGTATAATTTAAATATAAAATTAATATTGAAAGAAAAAAATTGTGTTCTTGAAAGCATGTGTTAAAATACCTTAAATTTTTTTTTTTCAAATTCTCGGTTTTTTCACACGAGAAACTGTAGTCCTACCTTTATAGGCATTTTGGGCCTTATCTTTCTAGCAGTTTGTTTCATAATCATTTAATGTGTGTGTGTGTAAATTGCCTTAATAAACATTAAAGAGTTTCAAAATCTTAATAAAATTCAAGTCAATAAAATACTAAAAGTGGGGGGAAAAAATAATAGGTACAAAAGAAAAGCTCACAATATTGCAATCAAAATAAACAATAAGAAAAGGTAAAGATTTACAGAAACAAATTGTAAATGGGTAATTGGTTAATGGTAATTATGTGTTTGGGTGTGTATATGTCTGTCTGATATACCAGCATAAGCACAAAGAATACTTTGTTTTTGGATTAATTCAATTGTACAATTTCAGCAACATGCACAAAATTAGCACGACGCGCTCTTAATTATTTATTTTCGTAAATGTATTTTATAGACATATAATCCTGCAAGATTGTAGTTAATTTTCTTGAGCATCAGCCCGAGGCATGTAGACTATTTAAATACTTGCCTAGAGGCAGATAAGTAGGCAGAGGGAAAATATAGAGTCAAACAAAAGTGACATTTATATTGAATCCGGTTATGTAAAACATAAGTAAACTTTTCACTTTTAAACCTTAGGTTCGTGAATAAATATAGCTTGCAAAACACGAAAGGATACCAAAACTGAGCCTAGGCCCTCTATAGGCTGTTAAGTTGCGTGTAGTATATTAACGTATACGCTTTATTCATTTTAATTGGCTCATTTCTGCTTAAATGTTATTTTCCTTTTTACTTTTCTCATTAGGAGCTATGACTTTCTTTATGCACAATAAGCTTGCTTGACCCCTATTATAATTTTCATGTATTTAGTTTTTGCTTGCTGCTGACTGCTTGCAATTGTTGCCTGTTGTCAGCTGTGGGCTTTATTGCCAGTTGCCGTTATAACTGCTTAAAATATTGTGTTGCTACTCTTGGGATTACAACATTTTCACTTCATGAGAAATTCTTTTTGTTTTTCTTTAGTTTTCTTTTCTTTTTTTTTTTTTGTTGTTTGTGAATGGAAAATTTTTATGTCTCATTATGAGTGTACGAGACTTGAGCAGATTTTCTTTGAATGTACTTCTTTATATTTATTCGTTGCTTTTTTGTTTATTGGTCTTCTCACTTACTTGCCTGTTAGAGTTTTCTTAATATTTCTTCCCTTTCCAAATTTATTTTTTTTTTGCTTAATCATCTTTTTCTTTCATTCATAGTTGTTGTTCCTTTTTGTTGTTGCTATTTGTTGCTGACTTAATGCCGAGGCAACAAACTTCAACAAGTTTTTGCATATGAAAATAGCAATGAAAAAGCAGCACGTGAAAAAAAAAATTTGTTTGTACTTCTCGTGCGAAACTTTAACAAACCACGAGCAAAGTAAGTTTATTTTTTGTTTGTAACTCTTCTCTTGCTCGTTTTAAGGGGTTATATGCAGTTAGAATTAGACAATTGTAATGTATAAATATTCTTGAACTGACAAGCATATTTGTAAAGATGAATTCACTATGTGTAAAAAGCTTTTAAAAATTTGAACACGTTTTTCTTAAAGTCAGTGAGCAAAGTTTCTCAAAAACGGCTGAACCGATTAGTAATTAATCGAAGGATTTATGTTCCCGATAAATATTTATCAACTTATAAAGAATTAAAGGCCAAAATTGTCATCAAGAATCAATATTTTTTTTTTTTTTGTAAAGCCGCCATTTTGTTAAAAATTATTTTGATTATTCCTTCGATCAATTATTCACTTATTTTGGATGATGCAATCCAGAGATATCGTGCTCACTGCAAGACGTCTGTTTTAAAGGATTTCCCGGAGATCATCTACAGAAGCTTTAAAAATTATTATTATAAGAAAAAAAAATTGCTGATAGAGTTAAACATTTTTTATGTAAATTCGATAAAGTGCCTTTTCAGAAAAAATGCTTGAAAAATCATTTTTTTTCAGTGCCCTAAGTGCGTATAACCCCTTAAGGTAAAATTGATTTTAAAGATAATTTTCCGGGAAAAAATTTAATACTGTGATAAAAATAGAAACTAAGAAAAGGAAATATAGAAACTAAGAAAAGGAAATATGCATAAAATATAAATTTAATATTGTAAATTTCTGCAAAGAAGTTTTTCCCAAGAATATTAAAGCTGTAATCTGCAATATGTTTTGATATTATAATGAGGCAAATAGCAATATTATAATAGGCAAGCAGTAGCGTGGTGTCTAAGGTAGACACAACTATTTAGAAGGTATTTTGTGATACATTCAGGACCAGAGCTGTAAAAGAATGCAATCAATTGAGGGAATAAGTCACAAATGAATAATAATTTTTGATTGCAGTTATTGAATGACATATTTGACTCCAAAATAAAAAATGCAATTGGAAGTCTCTTTTGGAGTCGATGATTGGTTATTCATTTAGAAAAGTCTTTGTTAGAGTCAAGGGAATGAAATCTTTTTTGAAATCATGAGACTGAATCCAAAGTCTTGACTGCTTTGAAGTCATTTGGAGCCACTTGGAGTCACTTGAAGTCACTTGGAGTCACTTAAATACCATTGAAGTCAAATGCAGTCATTTGGAGTCAATTGCAATTTGGAGACAATTGGAGTCACTTGAAGTCTTTTGAAGTCAATTGTGATTTGGAAGTCAATTGGAGTCAGTTGAAGTCATTTGGAGTCAATTGGGGGCTTGAAGTCAATTGCAGTCATTTGGAGTCAAATGGGGATTTGAAGTCACTTGGAGTCATTTGGAGGCAATTGGAATCAAATGACTCCAATTGAATTCAAATTGCAATTGACTTCAAGTAACTGCATTTGACTTCAAGAGTATTCAAGTTACTCCAAGTGACTTCAAGTGACTCCAAGTGACTTCAAGTGACTCCAAGTGACTTCAAAGCAGTCATGAATTTGGAGTCATAAGATTTGCAGTCTCATGATTTCAAAAAAAGACTGCACTCCCTTGACTCTAAAAAATACTTTTCGAAATGAATAACCAATTGGCGACTCCAAAAAAGACTTCCAAATGCATTTTTCACTCTGAAGCCAAATATGTTATTCAGTAACTGCAATCATAATTGTTGGTTATTAACTGTGACTTCAAGGTATTGCAATTAAATTGATTGCATTCTTTTACAGTTCTGCTCAGGACAAGCTTATGGATATAAGATATGTAGTTAAGGTTTCCTAATGAGCTCCAAGCCTTCTCAAGAATTTTCAAGAACCAAGAACTTAGCCGCATTTACAAACTGATTGGAAGTTTACTTCTAAAATATTGACTTTAACTATAAATTCATAAAGAATGTTCTTACTCTGATTAGAGCTAGTTCTATTATACACAGATATTTATTAATCCAGTTAAACGCTGCCTGCTTTCTGTAGGCTAATATTCAGTCTGAATTTACCTTGATAATTCTTGGTTTATGTTTTTTGCTAATACACATTACCATTATAGATATTGTAATGGATAATGCTATAGCAAATAAATTTAACTTCTTTTAAGACACAACTGCCTACGGAAGGCTTAGACGAAGATTCTTTTTATGATTTTCCTCTCATTAATTTTTGTCTCCAGAACGCACAAACACCAATGCAATATTGCGTTTAAGTTTTTCTTTTGTTGGTAAATGCACGTTTAATCATTAAAATTCAAACAGAATATTTTTAAATTTTTAACGAAAATATATATTAATTACAGAAAAAAAACTATTGTAGAAAAAACTAATATTCGAACCGGTATAGCACATGAATCAAAATTACCACTATTCTTGGAGTTTTATATAAGCAGATAAATATTGATGATGCAACCATCAAAAATTAAATTAATTTTTTTTACTATATTTAATAACAATTTTTGGTTTTTACAAAGAGAGTGCACATAAAGGAACGAGACAAAGGTTAGCAAATGTAGGCAATTGAAATTTCAATGTAATTAACGTGCAGTTGAAATTTAATCTAAATTGCAAAAGCAATTAAAAAAATATAATGGGAAAAATTGTAACTGAAAAGTGGAGAAAAATAAAATCTACAACGGAAATGTAGCTCATTTGATGTTATTTATTATTGCCATGGGAAATGCAAGTAAAAAAAAGAAGCAGAAAATATATGCAATGAAATCGGATTACATCAATGCCATGGAGTACGCATAAATTTGACTCTAAAAGTGGCTGCTTTTCCTCTTCGTTCTTTTCCTCTCTTCTACAGATAAATGCAATTTAATTTACTGCTGCTGTTACAAAATACGAAAATTAGTTAGCAGTAAAGTTAGTTTTCAAATATGCGTGTCAACAAAAGTTAATGCTGTTAATTTTGTGTTTTCTATATTCTGACATTGATTGACATTGATATTGACATTTTACCTCAACTTTTTTGTAATGAATATTTACAAACTTCCACCAAATAACTGTCAAAAACTGTACATTATTAAAAACGGCGATTGAAACAATCGATGGTTCAAAAATTATTGCTATCAGAGCAAAGGAAATGAGTCTAAGTATAATTTATGTAATTTACATTGCATTAAACGGATTTTAAATATTTTGCATTTCTACCCTTTTCTATCTCACACACAAGGAAATTCGAATTATAATGGAATTATAAATTTGAGAATCAATTCAAATTATAATAAAAAAGAACTTTTTCCTTGCTTTTTATATTGTATAATTATGTATTTATGTATATTGAATAATTATATGAGACCAATTTCGTTTTCATCAACGGTTGTCTTCTTTATGAAAAATCTTTAATTGAAATGAGGAGAGAGATACACCGCTGATGAATGCATATATTGTAACCTGATTGTTTGTAATAAATGTAATTTTAATTTTTATTCTCTATTTGCGTATTTTACATTTTGTTATTATAGTTATAGTTTTATTGCACATTATTATTATTATTTTTGATTCATTTTTATGCTGGACTATTATTGTGCTGTAATTTATTCAATAAACTGAAGTTGAAAAAAGGACGCGTTGGCGGCAGCTATAACAATAACTAAAATGTTTTTGTAGTTTCCAAAGATAACAAATAGAAAGAAATAAAACAAAATCATTAACAGCTAACAAAATAACAAAAACAAAAAAAATAAATAAAAAAGGCAACTAAATTAATTGACGAAATTTTGTGTTGATTATATTTTGTGTTACGGATTTATCGTTAGAAATAAAACAAAAGAAAAAAAACAAAAAAAAAAATCAACTTTATACACTTTTTCTACATGTTTCTATTTTTATTTATTCTTGTTGCTGTTAAAGAGTCAGTCTCTTGTACATTTGCTGTATACTTCAACTGTTTTGCTACTTTGTTTCTTTTGTTTTTAAGTGGATTTTTGTAACATTTGTGTTGTTGACCTGTAAATCTATGTGTGAGTGTGCGTGTGTTTGGCCTTTACATATGAGTGTTTTATTCTTTTTGGCTATTTTCATATACGCACATACATACATTTGTATGTATTTGTAGTGTGGATATTTTTATGAAATTTTGTTGCATGTCTTCTTATCTGTATATACATAGTTATGTACATACGCAACTCATGATGTCCTCTACTCATGAATTGTAATTAATCAGTTTATGTTTTAGGTAGTTCTAATTTTGGGTTTTATTTATTATTTGTGTGCAAAGCGCATACATACATATTTAATACATACAAGCAAACATACAATTATGAGAATATACGTGTGTAATCTTTTATTTTGTCAAATACTTAAATTTATTATTATTATTATTAGCGTTTATTATTATTTTATTGTGAAAAAGATAATTAACTGCAGTTGAAAATTACCGAAAATCTTTGTATTTTTATTTTTTATTTTTTTTGTGTATGCTATTTTTTATTTTTTTTTTATTTTCAGTTTAAACACTAATTACTATGAGGAGGATGACCTGAATTCTTTTTAATATGGGCATTTGATACGATTAAGAAGAGTTTTTGATCCATTGATTAGTTTCAATCAAGGTGGATTGGTTGGTTAGTTAAAGTGGTGGCTGGTGCCATGAACCGAATTACCGTTTTGATAGGTGGCTTTCTTATTAGCCTGACAAGAGGATAATATTCATCTCCACAGGTTTAGAAAGTTTGTTAACTTATTCGTGCATACTTTAGATCAGGGCTGATCAGCCAGAAGCTCAATTGGCTCATTTTCAAATTGTGTTTGTTGCAATGGCTCATTTGGCTCTTTTAAAATACATGTGTTTGTGTGTTTGTTGGCTGTTTACAACAAACACAAAAATTGTTGTTGTTATTTTCATTTCGCAGCGCCCGATCAGGGATGTTTGTTTGTGTGTTTTAATTTGCTTGATCAAATTTCTTTAATTTGTTATTGTCCCACCACCAAAATCATTTAATTTCCCTCTCATTGTGTCACAGGTGATTATGTTGTGATCGTTGTTGTTGTTGTTGCTTGGCTCTCAAAATATTTTTGGTGGTCACCCCTGATTTAGATAGTTTTCTGAGATTATTGCTATATGGATTGATTAAAATATTCGACCTGGTTCGTTCTAAATTTGGGCATTCGCCGAGAACACAGCTGGGTAAATTCAATTACATTACATTCCCAATTCCAATTACAAGGAATTGTAATTGGTACTTAAATGTTTTCAATTCCCTGGTAATGGAATTGATAAAACTTTCAATTCCATTATAGGGAATTGTAACAGGTAATTAAAATTTCTAAATTCCTAGGTAATGGAATTGGAAAAATTTTCGATTCCATTACAGGGAATTGTATTTTGTAATTAAAAATGTATCAATTCCTTAAAGGAATTGAAAATGTAATTGAAAACAAAGGAATTAGTTATTTAAGTGTAATTAATTACTTTCTTGGAATTAGTTCAATTCCAAAAAAGCAAAAACTCATTAGAAGCATTTTACAATTTTTTCCGAATTTTTTTTTTTTTTTTGTTTTGGTTTTTTGGAATTGAACTAAAAGGGAATCAATTACTTTTTAGGAATCATTCCAACTAAATTGGAATTTAATTCCAAGTAAGTAATTGATTACACTGAAATATTAATTTCCTTTCTATTCAATTACATTTTTAATTCCTATAAGGAATTGATATATTTTTAATTACAAAATACAATTCCCTGTAATGGTACCGATTACAATTCCTTGTTATGGAATTGAAAGTTTTATCAATTCCATTACTAAGGAATTGAAAACATTAAAATACCAATTACAATTCCTTGTAATTGGAATGGAGATGGAATTTAATTCCTAAAGGAATCATTACTACCCAACTCTGGCCGAGAACATTTGCTTTCCTTCGGGAATTTACAGTTGCCTTAGTAGCTATTGTACGGGATGCCCATTTTGACCAATAGGGCAGATACCAGTAATAACTGCTGTCAATCTTGATATATCCTTTCGGTTCTTTTTGATAAAGTGTGATAATTTCCTCAAATTGTAGTTTGGCCATAACGCTTTGCTGCTGCTGGTTCAGCAGGTCGTCATCTATGCGTTTGTAAAGGATGTACTCTTCTTTGATTGACTTTACCCTTTAAAATCAACTTATTCAAAGCAAAAAACTGTATAATTGCATCGAAAAAGCACTCTTTAAAGCAGAGTGTAAAATAATTTCGTATATTATGAATTTCTTGAATCAACCTTGATTTTTCGTGGAGAAATAACAAGTATAGAAATATAAAAAATTTATTGATTCATGAATTAACGTAAATTTTTTTAAGTTTGCTGCTTCATACGACACAAAACGGCAACTTCCATAACCAAATATAATATTTCATCAAGTGACGTTTAGTTTGGTTCAGTTCATGGAGAAATAAGAAGGTGAGAAAACCATTACAAAAACAAAAGATGCCGTAAATGAGCAGAGCCATTTTAATGATAACGCTGTAGAGCATTTAGTGGCTTTTTCTGAGGAATTAACCCTTAAATAGCCACTGGTCACTGCAGTGACCAACCACTTCCGCGTCTGCCTGTGCCGCCATTTTACGTTCGCCATTTAAAATAAACATCTGATCTTACTGTCTAAAGTTTTCTTTATCGATACGTATACAGTATACAGTTATTTTTAGCTCGAAAAGCATGTTTTGCCAAAGTTTTAAACAACTAACTGAAAAAAGGTGTTTTTATTTTCGAATTTTGTGTAATAAATATATTGCCGTGTGGACAAATTTGTGTCAGACGGTATGGGATAAAACCAAATAACTATTTTTAAAAATTATTGCGAATGTATTTTAATTTATTCTCCAGATAATCGCAAAAGGTTACTACAGAGGTCAACCATGTAAATTAAAATAACTGCACCTTAAACTAATTTATTTGAAAACACGTAGAACAAACGTTTTTCGGAATCACAAATACTACCTCTGGGTATGGTTTTAATTGAAATCGGACGTTTTGGGCGTTTAATGGTTAATAAAACCCAGTTTTTTTGAAAGTTTAGATTGTAAATGGAAAAGTTATTTCCCAGTTTTCCCAGATTTGTGATTTTAAACGCTTTTTCCATTATGAAGTTTTTGCTTTAGTCTATGGTCGTGGCGCACAGTGGTTTGACTGCGGAAAAAATCATTTTTTTGATGCGTCGATATTAGAAATTTTTTTCTTAATTTCTATTCATAAATATTTCATTAGCACATTATAAAAAATTGGAAGGATTAGTTCATTAAATAATTGTGGGTAAGCTGCCGAAGTTGATGAATGCTAAACACAAAGTGCTAGTATGTATTTTGAAGCGTTTTTCGGACGCTTAAAACTATTTTTTTATATGTGTTATATATGAAGAATGTATTTAATAAATAAAAACAAACGAACAATTTTTTTTTTTAAAATATTGGTTTTTAGAAACTAAAATTTCAAGATAATTCCTTAAGTTCGGTGCACCAGGTCTGTCTTGCGAAGGTGTGCGAAATATTCTAATATATAAAAATGTAAAATATAATTTCTTAGCTAAACAACAAACAAAAAATTAGCTACGGATAGCTACGGATCTCATTTTTATTAACAAAATACTAAATGCATATCGGGTAAAAACTGTATGAAAATGTGATTATTTGTGGTATCAGTGTACTTTGAACAGATTGAAATTTTTTTGTCAAAAACAAAAAAATTTGATTTAAAATGAAATGTTGAAACAGTTAGAACTATTTTTTTATGATATTTATCTCAGTATCTTGATTGTAACGGATTTTAGAGCTATTTCAGTTTTACTGTTGTATGGGAAGTGGGCGTGGCAGTTGACCGATTACGCCCATTTTCATAATTTTTCTTTTCCACGACTTAAGAGTGACTCATGTCAAAAATCGTTATGCTGAGATGATTCCTTATATTTTTTCCGCACTTTGTATGGAGTCAAACCACAGTGCGGCGGAGTAGTATCATTTAAATGCAAATGAGTCTGCAATTTATTTTTACCAACACCGCCCGCTAGGGTGTGCTTTAGTGCAAAAATTCTAATTTCAATGATTTTTGAATTCTGAACACACTAAAAAATAAAAATTAATGTAGTTTGTATGGAATTTATTACTAATTATTCTGCTTGTTTCAAATAGCATAAGTTATTTTTCACAAATCATTTTTTTCCGTGGTGATAATTATAAATAAATATGAGCATGATATTTACGATATGTGTAATACACATTGTATATGGATGTTAATTAAATACTTGAAACTTCCCACCGAATATTCAGACAAATATACAAACGTGATACATAAAATTATTTACAAACTGTTCATGCCTTCTTTTAACAAGTTGAAAATAATCTTGTTTGTTTTAAAATTTTTTTTTTTTTATTATAGTTTTAGCCAGAGCTGTGCTAGTATTGATTTTTTATTTTATTTTTTTGTTGGAACAGCTAAAGAAGTATTCAAGTATGGTATTGATTAATTGAAAATTCTGAATACTTGTATTCATAACCGAAAAATGTATGATTGTGATTACGTATAGTCATAATCGAAAAATTTTTGATTATGATTATTTGATTACGATAATTAAAAATTTTTGATTATGATTATTTATAATCGAAATTCAAAAACTTATCTACTTATAACGATACACGTCATACAAATTTGAAAAATTTATTTTCCTACTCATTTGTTTGTAACACAAATCTTTTTGAATATGTAATTAGTTCTTAGAGGGATGAAAATGTAACGAAATACATGAAATTTTATTTAGAAAACTATGTCTTTGAAATAAAAATAAATTGAGAAAATATAATTTTAAGAGACATTGCAGTAAAAAATATTTTCCTTTATAAATATGTTACAAACTTGCTACTCAAGCTGAAGTCTAACAGTATGGTGGTTCTTTGTGCCAGTTCTAGATTACTGATAAACTAAGGACCAAAACAATCATCAAGTATTTCCTAATAGTCTTGGTGTATTCTCTTTGTTATGATGAGCTGGTTAAATCTTGTATTTCTAAAGATTTCATATGAAAACAAAAATTGTTGACTAGCTAAACTTTTCACAAGAACTTTCAAAAGTTTAGAAATAAAATACTTTATTTTTTTTAATTTTCTTGCAAAAAAAAAAAAAACTGGATACTCTTTAATATTTTATTTCTTTTTGAAATATACAAAAGAAATATTTTTAAAATTGTTTGCTCGGAAGTAGTTACTAAATTCGTAAACTTCTAAACTAAATAATTCATGTTTCAATATAAATATTTCAACTTTCAATTAGTTACAAACTTTCAGAGTTCACTAAAGTTCACAAAAATTTACTTGGTCTTAAAAAAATTCTAAACAGTAGCTTAGTTTTTTTATTTTTATTCCTTTTTATTGAATTTGTTTTTCAAAGTCACTGAAAGGATTTTGACATACATCAATCAATATCAATAAAATCCCTAACACGCTATCATTCCAATCTTTTTTTTGCACATTTTACATAACCACACGCCCACATAAACAAGCAAAATTCTGCATATAAAAACATGAAGCAAAAATGCATGTCATGTGGTATGAGGGTGAAAAAACAAGAAAAAATAACAATGAAAAATAAAATAATTCGATGAAAGTTTAGTCCTTGAGTTAATAAAATAATTCTATACACAAACTTTTGTGTAATATAACTTAACCCTGAAAGCTAACAACATCATTATGCAGCTAGTGCATTTTAGTTAACTTTATTTGAAAACTATTGTTATTATTATTAGTATTTACCAACTAAGTAAAAAGGTAAATATTTTTAAAATTAATGATGGTAAAACAAATAATAAATAATTTTTTCCATATTTATAAATAAAATTGAAAGTAAACATGCAGTGGTGTAATTTCGAGTATTGTGGCACACTCTGCATTAGTGTGGTAAGAAAATTTTTACGTTTCAAGCTTTAGTCTATAACTGCATAAATTTGAACTGTTTGTAATATCAGAAACCACCACTATAAATGAAATTACTGAACTATAAATGAAATTACTGCAATTGTTTGGAAACAAAATTTAAATGTTTGCATGCTTGCCAGCTACACAAATTATGGCGGAACACTTTACAAATACAACACCACTATAATTCTGACTTAAATTTTAATATTTACATACAACACTGTGTTTGCACCTGCAAACAAAACGGAATTTATTGATTTTCATACTTATTTTTATTGTTATTATTATTTATATTTGCACTATATGCAGTAATGACTTGCGATTGCAGACTCATTTATTTAATTTTTTTTTCAAGTTTAATAGTATTTTATTTGCTTTGTGTGTAGCATAGAATTAGGCGCGGGTTTAATTAAACCAAAATACTTGGATATAAAGCTGCAAATGAAATAATGAATCGGGAAAAAACCAAAATGAAAAAATGTGCTACTTTCATAAATCGCTATTAAGTTAAATCATTCATCATTAACTGTCAGCAGAAACTATATAGTTTGGCTTATTTTTTTTTCTCTACTTTTCCATTCTTCGTTTTCTTTTGCTTTCATTTAGTTTTTTCTCTACAGTCGTTAGTTATGAATACACTCACGAAAATAAAAAACGAGAACAAGAAAACTCAATGAAGTTACATAAATTAATGTTACCAGCTCTGAAAAGGTGTCAATAATAATTGTGCACTTGATTTTATGAACACGTATATAGCTGGTAGCGCCTGTGAGGAAGGAGAAAAAAATTTCTGTTTTTTTTTGTTCTTTGGTTGGCGTGACAAGTTATAGTTTTTGTTAAACTTATTGTTTTGGTTTTCTAGTCAAATTAGTTAAGACATTATTATTTTGATAAATATAATGATAATTTTCTAGTAGACTTAAGCAATAAAGTGGGCTAAAAAAGTAAAGAAGAGAATAAAATTCATTTTTAAATATGTTAAGTAAAATAGTAGAGCAATGGATATCAACTCAGGGACGGTAAATGCCCTATTCTGCCAAAAGTTCAGGAATTTAGGAATGTTTCCTTTGCCAAAAATATAAAGCCTTGCTCGACCCACTGCTGGAATAACTCGTCCTCTTTGTAGCGAACTCTATAGAGTGGTTCTGTAGCATGCGCATTAAAGCCATGCGAAGAATTCTAACATTGTGGTGATGTTTCCTTGGTTTTGGTTCAATTACAATATTTTAGGTAAGAATTCAAGGAAGATACTTTGCCTTCTGTTTTTGTATTAAACATATACGATTTTGTGTTCCAGTCTTTCTTACTGGAATTATTATCTGTCCACATAATACCAAATTTGTTCCCCATTTCACCCAATCTTCACTGTACTCAAATGTAGTTCTCGGATAGCGATATAGTAAAAAAAGTTGCTTGTAAGAAGCTCTGAATAGGTACGAATTTCTATTCACTTTATCCTGCCGGAAATCTTGAATTCCTGCCCAATAGTCTTTGAGAGTTTTGCTTTGCAATTCTTTATTATTGTTTGGATGTGATAAGATAGCGCACCACAAAAAGATACAGTACCTATGAGGGACCTAAGTGCCCCATTTCGCTAAGCTGACCATATTTTAATTTCCATCAAATCGTTCACGATCCGGAATCAAAGCAAGTGCAACTTTATTTCTATTGGATAGGGTTGAAAAAGCTCAAAACACACCTTACAGGTATGAATTCTGCGCTGTTAGAGCTTTTTGCGCTTTTTGACTATCCGAGAGAGTGTAATTTTTGGCAACGATTACTCTTCTTTGTAAACTTTCTCAGGCGCAAATTGTCATAGCATAGACCTTCACCTGTTGAAGCTAGTGCACCGAAAATGTAAGTAGCAATTCAACCATAACTAATGGTCCTTTTTGAGATATATGGTACATAGTGGAGTGAGTTGATAGAAATTAAAATCAAATGTTACATCGGTGTCGTGTGAGGCTTCATAGTATGTGTGGGTTTATAAGTATGTGTTTAATTATATATTTTACTGTAAGCCCAAAAGTATGCAATACATAATTTCTATATCAAAAACGGCTTACACGTATATATATCAATGGAATAATCGAACATATTAAAAATGGTTTTTATATATTGTATTGTGTTATTGCATAGTTTATTTTAGTTTATAGTTTATTTTTTCCTAATTGAAATAGTAAAATAGTATTAACATAGGCGAAGAAGTGCATTGAAAAGAGAAAATGAGAAATGTAATATAACCCATGGTTGCACTTTTTGAAACATAGAAACGAAAACTTTTATAATGAAGTAAACAGCAATGCAGAAAGTATGTTATCACATCAATCATGTGACGAGAGCAGAAGGGATTGGAACTTTGTCTTAGATTAACTGAAAACATATAGGAATATACAATAGAAAATACAAATTTGGATTTTAAGATTTATTAATAGTTATAGGATGATGCGTTTTTAGTGGCACGAGGTGTATGATTTCCCTTTTTCGCGAAGAGGAATGATTAATTATTAGGAAAAAATGTACTAGTGCGGAAAGGGTGCATTTATGATGTCGTAAATGTATGTCAATGACCTCCGGTCATTTGCAAACATAGTTCTTGTTAAAATTTGCTTTTATTGCAAAAGGTACGGCAAAACTTGCGAAAGAAACAACTTATTTCAACATCTATTCATGCCATTAACAGGAAAAAAGCTTATAAAATAAGAACAGAATAAAAAGAATACAGTAGAAAGAAAAATCAACCGGAATCTGTATATGAAGGTATGCGTGGAGATGGATGAGAACGAATACAGCACCCAGTACTAGTTAACAGTTGTGCCTCATATTTGTTTTCTCGATTCACTGCTCCCCATTTTCTAATTTTTTTAAGCTCGAAATAAGTCATTTTTAGAAAAAAAATTCTAGTAGGAAATTTTTGGTGAAGCTCGTATTTACCATAAAATATATCGCTTTCCGATTTGGTACACTACCCCATTCTTTACGTTTTTGATCACTGTCTTTTACACAGTTGCAGTAAAAATGTCAATGTTTAGAAACCACTCGCTTTTTTGTTTTTTACCAAAACCACTCAAAAATTTTTAATGAAAATATCAGAAAAATGAAAGTTTGGAAAGCACATTTATTGCGCTGGAAAATCTGTTGTGTCACTGATCGGAGCAGTTATACTTGAAGTCGCTAGAGGCAAAGCGCGCTTATCAACACCAAGAAATTTCTACACTCAGAAAAAAATCACATGGAATCAATATGAAAATCCTTCTATTTCAATAGGATTTGGTCAGGGGTATTTTCCCATAATTTTAATAGTTTTTAGACTATCATTTTCGATATAATGTAGCTATATTATGGTATATGTTATTGATTTCATGGTACAGTCCTATTGATTTCATGCTGTAACACTATTAATTTAATGGTATAAAAAGTAATGGGACGTTTTTCGTGATTATTGGGATGTTTTTTTCTGAGTGTATGTTCCGATTTGATGCACTTTTCGTACTGGTACATCTCTCCTATACATTTCTTATCGTATCAATAAGTCGGTATCGGAATATCGTCAATAGGTAACGAAGTATTGCTAACACAAGAATTTTCACTTAAGAATAATAGATATTCCACTGAACTTTTAACCCATCTTAACCTCGATGGCATGTGAAAACTTAAGAGTGTTTCTTTTTAGGCTTGCGCGTGTCGGGAGATTAGCAAAAAAAAACGAGATTAAAAGTAACAGTGGTTGTGGTGCGCATGAAACCAGTTACACACAAACCGGCAAGTATTTAAACCCCTTCTTCTATTTCTTTCGGGACACCAAACTAGTGCTGCGTATTTTTTTGATCGGCGGACTGCGAGTCTGCAGAGCCAGGTTACTATTTTTCAGAAGTTCAAAGTGAACTTGTGGCCTAATCAATAATGCGATTTATTTGAAGGTTTCAAAGCTATCAAGGATTTTTCAAAGCCAATACTTTTAGTATTTTAGACTTTGTTTGTATATTTTTGATTTGAAAAATATAATAAATCTTCAGAAAAGATTCAGAAAATAGCAAAGTAAGTAGTTGAGATTGAACTCAAAGGTAAAAATGGGAGCTTTATGGTTGTTATATTTATAATATCTGAAGATAATGTGAACATATTTTTAAAATCTATAACTTTGCCTACACTGTAGATTTTTGCTGGGTAAGTGATTGTATCACAAATAGTATAACTCTAAGCTTTGTGGAAGAATATAAAAAAAAAACAAACTGCTGCCTAGTTAGCAGCAGTTTGGAGACATCAAACTTTTTTTTGGATAGAAATACAAAGTTACATTTGATACTATAACCGCCACTCCAAATAAAGTAAATTTATTATCCTTAGGGTAAGAACTAATAATTTGAAACTTAATGTCAAATTTGCAAATGTGGTTGAACTCATATAATTTATTTAGCTTAACCTTCCTCGAACCGCATTTCCACTCAACATAACTAGGTATATGCAATTCACATAAATTGAAATTTTATAGTTTACTGTCAAATTTTGACATATTTGCCGCATTTCATGCATGGCGTAATTTATTATGACATTTATAATTTAAATACATAAGAGAAAATGCGTGTGTGCATGTATTTATAACATATTATTCACTGATATATCCAAGTGCCAAGTTAAATGTATGTGTATTGAAATTAATTATTTTCGTTCAACGTATCAACAACAACAACTAGAATAAAAAATTTAAGCAAACCCAACAAAACCACATGGGGCCTACAAAATGATGCGTGACGTCGCCAAGTTGACGACTTTAAAATCGTTTAAAATGCAAAAACACACGACAGTAAACACGCACATACACCTAAATCTATGATACGTACATACTTATGTGTATATTTACACACATACATATGTATGTATATCTACGAGAGTGCATAGCCATTACATGTACATATAACTCACATACGACGACATCACATCCCAGAGAACCAATCAGCAAATGTTGAGCGAACATTCGTCTATACTATCGCAAATGAGCTCAGAAACGAGCGTTTTGCAGTAAAAAATACCAGCGTCGCATGAAAATTCGCTTAATGCTCGTAAACGTGATCGCAAAACGATAAGTTTTCACTTGGTGGTTTTGCCATTATCTACCAAGATGTGTACTTGTGCACTTTCTAATAACTCTCATACACTTCATATCGATAGTGAATATAAGAAGGTTATGAGAATTAAACACCAGACCAAGACAGGAACCGAACCCGCACACTTCTGGGTAAAAGTTTAATACACTACCCACTAGACTATCGAGTAATATCGTTAAAAACTCGCAAAAATATCGCAAAACGATCATTAGCGGCAGGGTTCGGACCTTGAATATCGAATGTCGTAGTAAATGAGACAAAAAAGCGTAGCAAAAACAAAATTTCCGTAGTGAATTTAGAAATTTAGAAGAAATGTTTTTTTTAATAAAAATATGTATATTTAAAAAGAGTACAAATGGGCAAAAAAAAAAAAAAACATTAAAAAATCATTACATTTATGCGAATTGAGCGGCTTCTTTATTGCTTCTTGTAGACACCTTTGATTTGTTCATTCTATTTTTGCTATTTTATCTTATGTAAGTTCTATTTGTTGTAGCGATTTTTTTGTTTAAACAAGTTTTGCATATATTTGTGTTCTTTTTTCTTTGGCAAGTTCCAACAAGTAAAATAGTTACCATATTCACGTATTTGACATGTGGCTTCAGGCTTTTTTGTACAAGTAGTATGCAACGAAAAAAATCCTAGTAGATTTTAGCTCAAGCGGAGTGACAAAGAAGATTTTAAAATTTTGCTAAAAACGTAGTAAATATACTACGATCGTAGTAAAGTCCGAACCCTGATTACCGATATCATAAAAAACTCGTACAAAATATTTCTAAATGCTCGCAAACAATATCAGAAACGATTCGTAAAAAGGCTCGCAAAAGGCTCGCTAATGATATCTTGAGTGTCGTAAACAAAATTTTTGCTGCCACAAACTGAGCGTAGCGTTTTCGGATCCAGTTGCGATAGTTTTATTCGCAAAAGTTTCGCCAAACTCTCTTAAGCGATATCGTTTACGAAGATTTTGCCCGCTGGAAACTTCTGGCCTTATGAAGTTAACGAAAGTGACAGTTTTCATTGTTGTTGTTTTTTTTTTTTTTTGCTGGGGCTCTAGTTGTTGTTGCTGCTGATTGTTTGATGACAGAAACGAAATTGTTTGGCATGTGCGGTTGTGTATGTGTGTGTTTGCATTTAATGTCCGCATTTAATGAAAGTGTCAACATTTGACAGCATTGTTAGCAATCCACATATGAATAATTATGCAAATTGTTTAATTTATACCTCTCTCTGCTCACATACTACATACATACATACATGCATAAATATTAATACATACATATGTATGTAAATATATGCACATCAGCATTATTTTTGTTTTGTTTTTAAATTGGCACTTTTTAAATTCTTACTAAGTACATATAAATTCCCTTTACTACATATTTAACATTCTATGGTTGTGTGTTAGTGTGTGCTCGTTTAATATTAAATTGACATTGACCTTTTCTCTATGTGGCATACATAAACACACACAAACACACGTTAAAGTTTTTCCCATTGTTAATTTGATCTCTACGGAACGTTTCTTTTATTATATTGTATTTAATCTTACATTATTGTACACTGGGGGCACATGACATAGAAATATATATTATTTTCTAAAAATGCTGCTACTGTATAGCTATTTTAACAATGAACTCTGTAATGCAGTGTAGCTAACTAGAAGATATTTATTGTTTTGGACAAGCTTTTTAAATTTTTGCTATTTTCTTAAATTTAATTTTAAATAATTGAATGAGTTCTTTGTTAGATTATCAGACAAAGAGTTTGAAGAATGAATTCGGTATATTCTTAAATTTTGCAGATATGATTTGTGCACAATTGAGCGAAAGGAAGTGAAGAGAGGAAGTAATATTATAAGTTTCGGGGTCCCAAATCAAATTATACGCATTACTGCATATGCTTTCGAGTTTATTTTAAGCAACAATTTGTTCGATTACCCCTAAGGAATTTTGTCCAACTAGACAACGAGTCGATTATGATTGCCTTGCTGGGGTTCTATTTAAAATAGAGATATTCAAAGTCTCGTTCCCATCACTTAATGGAATCAGTTGTTTTTCTACTAAAGATGATTCAGGCAGCAGAACATCAACTATTATAGACTATCATATATAATACGTAAAATATACTGAATGAGTGTCGTCAGGGTTGGGGCATATTTTGACTTTTGGTCATAACTTCCGTTCAAAGCTGAGTTTTTATTAATGTTGTATTATCATTGAAAAGATCTCACAAATTACTATGTTTTTGCTGAACAATACAAAAGAAAACAATGAAAAATATAATTGGATTAATAGTTCAGGAGTTATAGAAATTTACAAAGACCAAAAATTGTAGTCAGGGTCGGAGCACTGTAGAAAATCAATAAGAAATGAAGGAATATGATTGGGAATAACATGAAAATCAAAGGAATAGGAAAAATTACACTTGAAAATCGGGAAAAGAGACCTGAAATCAAAATAAAAATTCTTCTGTGTGAATTTTAAGGAAAATTTAATTTTTTTATACACACACACGATTCGATACGTTAAAATGGTACGAAAAACATGCACGAGTGAAAAAAATTTATTTTCCGAGTCACAAAATTTTCGGTGTTCCGGCCCTGATTACAAGTACTGCTCCCAGTACTGACAACACACGTCATTTAGTTTCGCATCATTTACAGCATATTCGCGTGATGCAAACACCATGAAATGCTATATATTTCCACTTCTTAAACTTTATCGAACAATTTAAGTTAACTTACTTTCATGTTTGCATGATATTTTTTAAATTAATGTACTTTTTCTGGCATTGCTAAAAGTTTTTCTACTCTTTTTTTTAGCATGCGGTCACTTTTCTTCTTTTAACACTTATATACACTTAACGCTCTGAACTCAAAATGGCATGAAAATTTTGCTTTCGGCATGACAAATAATACTGTACATTAACTTAACGGACATCAGTGAGATATAACGGAGAAAACGACACTATCCCGACCCTGACAGCGCCCCGACCATGACGACACTCCCCTATATAAAATATTGATAAATCGATTCAATCATATCAGTATAGCATACTTGCTATTTTACTTAGTAGTTTACTTAGCAAACGCTATAGCAAGTAGTTAGTTCTTATTGAATGGAATCCTTCCTTGCTCTAATCGTTAGTCGTCTACGTTTAGCTTCAATATCTCAGTACCTTTCATTGGAACGGAAACTACTTACTGTGACGGTAGTAGTACCTGGTGGCAAGCTTTTATTTGCTCTCTAGACTAACAGCGTTGTTGGGGTTCCATGGGTAGTTCCCTGATAAAAAATCCTCTTCAATATTCAATCTAAGATCTCTTGACTCTTTGTTCTTATATGTATAAGCAGTGTGCTATACTTTGATCTCTGGGTCACGGGTTCAATTCGCAGTAAGAGCATGGCATCTTTCTTATAAGCGGATCCAGAGATTTCGAAAGGGTTTTTAACTTTTTTGTCTCTTTAGGATTTTTTCATTTAATGAACTCAAAATGTATAAGATATTATGTCGCATCCCCAATTGGTACAAAAAATATTTAAAAATAATAATAAATTCAAGGTTTGTTAACGGGCTTAGATGAAACATCACACCATCACAAAGATCACTGATGAGGAATTGTGGCGGGTTCCAAAACGGCCGTATGGTTTGCCTGCCCTTTATACATTGTTGCGACTTAGTCACTTTATTACTTTGATAAAAAAGAATAACGTTTCATCTAAGCTCGTTAATAAACCTTGAACTGTTAAGTATTAATGAAGTAAGTCAAACTATGGAATATGAACAACTAGATTTCAGTTTCATAGTCTCTAATAATTATCTAAATAATAATAAATAAGTACAGTTTAGTCTGGACCGAAATTACAGAATGCGATTCTTCTTGCTTTTTATTGATGGCTATCGCATCCTCAGCATCCCACGTAGCCAATTATTCACATACAAACGTTTGTTGCTTTCTAGTGATTTCCACGATTCGCAAAATCTAACATTTAATAAAAACCGTTTCAAATAGTTTCTAATTACATTTAAACTGATTACAAACATTTTCACCTCAAAGGCAGATGTATCGTTCAAATATTTCTCTATAAAAGAAAAAATAACAAAAACATGGAATGCTCGTGTTTGTTTTTAATTTGTTTGTTTTATTTTGTTGTTTTATTTTTTTGGATGACTTTGAACTCTACACTTAGCTAGTGCTACTTGAAAATGAAACTTTACTAAGAAAGAATGTTTCTAATAAATAATTTTGTAATGTAAATGTAAAGCAGTTTAATTTTTTGTACATTTTTTTGTATTCGTAGAGAAAGAATTGTTGACATTTTTAGCCCTTGAGCATTTGACAGCCAAAAGCCCAATGAAGCTTACTGTCAGTGCAATTCAAAAAGACAGAAACGAAAAAAAAGAAAATAGAAACACGTGGAAAAAAAGGAAAAGAAAAGTAAATTGAAGTATGAAAGTAAAAGGCAAAATGAAACACTCATACATACATATCACCACACCAGCGCCAAATATCAGGAAATCAGAGGCAAAAGTTGATGACAGGAATACAATCGCGCGTCGCTTGTCATTTGTCTTCTTTATGTTTATGTTGTCGTTTCCCCCTTCCCTCCGTACATACATCGACTCCAGTCAACCACTGGCGCTGTTGCTTTTATGTCTGTCGCCTGTTTATTTTATTGTGTATATTTGTTCTTCAGTTGAGTTGCGTTTCGAAATGGTGATTGCAGCGACCGACGACCATTTTGTAGGAGGAACTTAGACCAGGTATGTGAGGTAGCGACCATATAAGATTCTCTCACTCCGAAGAGCTTACAATTCTCTTTCGTGCTTTTCGGATATTTGTTACTGCTTTATTATTGTTCCATAGTTTCTTTTTTTATTTACATTTGAGCCCCAGTCAACCTTATTATTTTAAGGTTCCTAGTTATTTATTTTTTTGTTTCTGTTGGAACTTCCTTTGTTTTACTCTGTGTATTTTTTGTTGGTGTAGTTCTGGTGCTGTCTGCCTTTGCAAATGTACAATATTACGCCATATTGTGTTAACCGTGCTGACAAATTTTGTCGTGTAACAGTAAATAGAATACGGATAAACTTTTGCGTCAAAAGTTTTATTACCTTCGTTTTTTTGTTGTTTTCGTTGTGCTTTTCTTTTTCTTTTTTTTTTTTGGCAGGGGTGGAGGAAGCTTGTTTTTTTCTTGCGCTATTGCGAAATTGTTTAAAAAGTGTTGTTACAAAGTTAAGTTTTCTTTTCTTTGCTGGTTGTTGTTGTCATAATGAAAGTTGCTTTGGCAGTTGGTTTCAAGTCTGTAAGTGTTGAGGCCTTGCACTTAGCCTTTAGCAAACTATGCTGAAAAAATAAGTATATTTTCATATTCATAAACTGAAATAAATGATTTTTTTAATTTCTTTTTTTTTATTCTTATTTGAGAGAAATCTCATAAATCTGCTTGTTTTTTATTATACTTTATGTAGTTTTCAAAGTTTATGACTGTTATTTAAAATACCAGTCAATGTTTTTTGCATTTACTCTGTACAAGAGAAAAGCTTTGCAGTAGCAAAATATTTGATTTATGGGTATTTGTTTTGTAGTTATTAACTTATTTATGAGTTTTTTCCCCCAAAAAAGTTTCCATTTAAATATTAGAATTCGTTTTACTCTATTCCAAACTTTTCTTTTTTAAAAAAAGTTCCCCAGTGATCATTCAAAAGTTGAATTAATTTTGCTTTTCCTGGTAGTAACTCAATACATTGCTTTATAATATTCCTAGTAGTTATTATACACAGGAGTTTATAAAAATCAATGCATGAAGCTCTTTATTTTTGCTTTTGGAGAAAATATTCTACATCACGTTTGGCATTTTCAATTCACCGAAATTATGTAATTGCGAAGGTTTAAATTTCTTTTCTAATTGTAGTAGAACTGCAGCGAGTATGTATTCAGTTTGATGCAAAGTGTAAAATAAGAAATTTTCTTTTTTCACGAAAATAGATTTTTTGAATCACGAAAGTGAAAGGCGAAAGCAATTGAATGAAGCAAATAGGATGGAACTGAAAAATTATTCCAGAGTGCGCAACAAACATTTTCTTGTAAGCAACTACAAAACTAGCACTACAAGTCCTTTTCATCACAAATCTTTTTGCTAAAACTAAAACATTTGGTAAAGCTATTTTTAACAATTAACATGGAGAGATATCAAACATTCCACAACTTTCGAAAATTTTATTGGCGAAATCAGATGTATTAAATATATACGAAAATGTAAAAAACATATTTTTAAATGTAAAATGTTTTTTAAAATAAAACATTTAAATAGAAGAGTAAAACCAAAAAATGAAATAAAAATCGTTACCATTTACACACAGAAATATTTATTTTTGGAAAGTCAACTTCATGGGCGGCAGAAGAAGGTGTGCATAATTGACCATACCAGCCAGTTTCCTCTTTCTCTTGCCCAAGAGGTCGTCTTGACAGCAAGAAATCTTTCTGAATGTAAATTGGGACTAATTAATGTGAATGATATAAATGTAAAAAAAAAAAATCAATAGCTATTGTCTAAACTTTGATAGCTTATTGCTCTGACGTCTCAGGTGATAGCACTGTCATTCTTGGACGTTTATTAGAAAATTTTTTGCTTTGTTCTATAAAGCTTTTGCGAAATATATATGACCAAAATGATCGATCAATAGAACGAATCATCGGTAAATTCGAGCAAAAAGATCCGGTTACCGACCTCTAACCTCTCGATTCCTCGTCGTGTGCAAGTAATTGGCGTTTCTGTGACTTCAACTTGGCTAATTTTGTTAAAAACTGGGGCGTGCATCCGTATAAGATTCAATTGGCAAAGGAACTGAAGCCCCAAGTGAACTAAATTAAACTTCACATGATAAAATGCTATGTTTGGCTATGGAGACTAACTTTTGGTGTCGCGCATGAAGCAGAAGATTTAAAAAATTGACATTAATTCAATAATCAATCAATTTTGCATATTTCTCCACGAAAAATCAAGTTTAATTCAAGAAATTCTTGATTCACGAAGGTACATTTTTTCTTATGTTTTTTTGTAGACTATGGAAATTAAATCTAGTTGTTACTTTTCAAAGTCATGAGTACTGTTCCAATGTACGCTCTTCATCAAATAATGTATAACAGGCTTAAAGAACGTTTATGTGTAGTCATCACAACAACAGTGTATACAGAGACGGGCAAATCAGACGGCCGCTTCGGAATCCGCCACGATTCCTCATCAGTGATCTTAGTGATAGTTCTTAATCTTTCAATATCCTATATAAGCTACTAATATTTGAAATCATAACCAAGAATTCCAGATTTGATTCCAAATATCTTCACTGAATAGAAATATTGAAAGAAAACTACCACTACCGTTCAGTATACTTATTTGTTGTTGTGTTTTTCTCCTTACTACTAGTCTGCATAACAGTCCGTTATTTCAAACACCAGTTTTTAGTTTTTTTTTGATGTGTAAACATTTTAGCTCACGGTATGGGCAAAATTTCAAATGTGTAAAATGTAAGAATAACTGTATCGTAAGATGTAAGATAACTGTAACGTCCAGTTCCCCTCTTGCTCACACTACTGCGCGGCATGACTGTGCTACTCTAAACAACAAAGAGAAGAAGAGAGGGAGAAATTAAAATACGAGCGGAGTTTGTTTGTTTATGTTTCTATCAATTTACTCTCACATATATGTGCATACGAAAACAAAATGTGTGTGTACATTTATTATTTGTTGGTGTTAAACGTGTGGAGATCGACTATACCATACAAGCAGAGAAGTCGCCGTAGCAAACACAGGCGTTTGATAGGTTTTGTATTCGGTTAGTTAGATTGCATTAAAATTAGATATTCTTTAAAATATAAAAACAATATAATAATGATAAGTAATAAGGAATCTAGGTTTAAATAAATGTATAAACAAAATGTAGTGATAATGATAGCAAATCACGGCATTATAAAAATTTTGCTTTGTACATTAGCATTAGAAAAGCAACACTTTTTTGATCTATGTAAATAGAAAAAATCAAACTTATTTATTATAAAATCACTTATTTACTTCAATAAAAATACATTCTTTTTATTTTTATTAAATGCAGTTAAGACAACTCTCTTTGAGGTGCTTTTAAAAAGTAGTGGGGTGACTAGTCATCCCTGTTGCCTTTCTAAGGTTAAATGCGGAAAGCACTTATCGTCGCCTGAGGATTGATTTGACGTATGTGTGTACAAATTCATATACCTATACGCCAAATCATTTCTCAGGCGACGTTATGTAAAATTTTTAAATCTAATAAAATTTCAAATCGACAGGAAGATAAACTTAAAGCGCGAAAAAAAGTATGCAATTGCAGCTGCGTATATGCGAGCATATAGATTCCGATGCATTGAGTAAAAGAAATATAATGCAACTACAACATATCAGCCCTATTCACGATTTGGTGCAATTGCAAAATATTTATGTTATCACAACAACAAATATATGTGATATGGAAAAAAAATTTGCATTTGCAATGATGCAAGACCATTTGCAATTTATGGTGAATTGGGCTATTATATATAAAAGATAATGATATCTAATAAGTTTTTAAGTTTATAAAAGAATTGTTTTAATTTGAATTAATTACCTAAGCATATAGATTATACATTAAATGCCTATATATGGCTATACATATGTGAGCTTATGTATATGACATTCAGTTGGCTTAACTGTTTACACATCAAATATCTTGCGTGCCTTGCACACATCCATTGTTTTTAGTTTACCAAATAGAATTTCGATTCACAATTTTCTGATTGATTCTAGATTATTTTACACTCGAGTTTAATGTCCAACCTTAAAATGAATGGAACCAGCGCAGAAATATATGTTATATGCTTTTTCCCCTCGAATCCACATAACTTTACAAAATGTTACATTAACACTAAGATTCCCAACAAAATCATTTTGACTCCGGGAGTGTTTTTAGTCGTGTTCTATTTTTCTCCTAATTTTTTTTTTTCGTAATATTATTCCGTGACTTTTATTTAATATAAAAAGTGAATAGAACGAAATTTGTTCAAAAACTTTCATTGACTGCTAAATTTTATTTAAGATGCCTAAAGGAGTCATTTTAACTCCTCACTATATTTTATGTAAAAACTCGTTATTTTGTCTATTTTTATTTGAAATAACGCCATCTTAATTCGCTAACGCCCTAACATGCATTTTTTTTAAATTTTATTAGAGAAGCAAAAAGCACTTTTATATTTGGAGTATTGTTTCCAGAATTTTTAATTTAACCTAAAAGAATAGATTTTTTTTCTAAGTGGCTGTCGAGAGACACACTCAGGCCAGAAAGGTTCATTGTGATATCACATGATTGGATTTACAGTTTAACGTGCCGGTTCCGAAAGTAACTGTGGCAATTTGTTATCACTTGGTGGTTTTGCCATTATCAACCAAGATACTTGTACTTGTACACTTTCTTATAATTCTCATGCACTCCCTTTTGATAGTGAATATAAGAATGATATTTCCCTGTTTTCACTAAGCTACCGAAGTGGCTTACTTTTTATGTTCATCTCAATATTAATTATATCAATTATATACCTTTTGGTATATAATTGATTCTTGCAATCAGCATTTGATTGTTCAGCAGGATTGAAAAAAATATATACGCGATGATTTAGGATTGCGTACATAGTTCACGTTCCCTAGCCCAAGAGGAGTCAAAAAATGTCAACGTGCTTTTCCAGATTTAGCAGTTTTATTGTGGTTATCAGGGTACCTAACCTAAGGGTCGAAATTTCCTATATATGCTACTTTTTTACTTAAAAACATTATCGATAGTGGTATTTTTCTGCTTTTGGTACATTGGTACATGTTTTTAAAATTTGGTACATTTTGTGGGCACAGTTAGCTTTTATAATAATTAAGAATTGTAAACTTATGTTCAACATATTTTTTGTTGAAAAAGGTAAAATTTAAATATCCATATATAATATATAATGCTTTCAAAAAAATTGTGTGTCGGACGCTAAGAGTCTCATTATATCTAGTCGGCCAAAAACTATTTTTAAAATACAAAATATATTTCAATAAAGGATGTGGTCTGGTGTTTCTGCCTAATTTTTAAGGTTATTTCGGGAGTTTTTTATTATAACAAAATAAAATGTGATCATTTCATTTGTTTTTTTGTTGTTATTGACATTTTTAGCTGTACAAAATATTGCTTTTGGAATTTATTTTACCATATAGTACTTAAAATCCTCTTAAACAAAAAATTTAAATGGATTATTGTTGGCTTGTCGTTCTAGCAGGTAGTAAATTTAAACATTTGTATTAAAGAATAACAAAATGGCAGACTTCCAAATATTTTTTAAATCGCCTTGTTTTTTGCTAAAAAACGTTGTAAAAAATAGGAAATGATGACAATAACAAATATATAAAAATAAACAATTCTACTAACAGCGAGAGCCAGGCTTGTAAAATAACACATTAAAATTCAGCCCAAAAAGTTCTATAGAATTCTCTCATAACCCGGAGCCGGTCAATAAAACGTTGTTTCGAGAAAAACGCTTTTTAAGTTTTAACAACAGATAAAGTTTTCACAACAGGCGCTCTCGATTAATATTTTGAGTTTTGGTCTGAAATTTTTACAGTATACTTTCAAGTATACTTTACAGTATACATTCAATATATTGTACCTTCGAAATGCATTTAAAAAAGTAATCGATTTTTTGAAACTCGAACACCAGACTACATAATTAATAAATAACTATTAATGTTATTTATTATATTGGTACATTTTCCCTCCATTTGGTACATTTTTTTGTAAATATTGGTACAAAATATAATGAGTAAGTGGCAACCATGCCTAAAAGTTCCATTGAATGTCGGTTTTAGTATGATCTAGTGCGCTAGAGATTGTTCAGAAAAATAATGAGAGTAGGCAGCAATGAATTTTTCCAACCCCCCGTTACTATAAATCACATTAAAATTCAAAAATCATCAAAATTCAATTTAACTCGCTTCTCTATACAATTGTAGTTCAATTTCGTAAGTACTGAGGGTTGAAATTTTTTAGTTAATCCCTTTGCCTACCAGACCACCCCAAAGTCGAAAAATCTTAACTTTTGCAGCCCGTTCTTTTTGCTACAATATTTTGGGAGTAGGTGGAGCTATAGGTCCAAAATTTGCGGGCAACCTTCCTCTTTCCAAAAAAAAAAAAAATATAGTCCACTTCGACCACCCACGCCACCAACTAATCTGACGGGGCCTCTATATCCCAATGGTCGTCAACGGTAAAAATCAATGACATATTCCAATTTTGTTAACAGGTGAATTTATTTGGAATGAAAAGAAATTTGTTTATATTTTTGATTGATGCATTGAACGTTCCCTCAAAATTTAAAGCTTTACCCGGGTCAATAATTTTGGTTGATAACATGGTTGCATAGGATAGTAGTATTTATTTTAGGAATATATGTTTTTATATTTGATATATGCTTTTAGTATTATTGTCAAAATATTAAGAAGCAACTATGTGTTCAAAAGCAGTAACCGCTTAAGTCTGAAAAGCTCATTTCAAGTGAACACGGTTTGAAGTTAATGTGATTAGTTGCCACTCTACGCAAGCGAATGCGTTTCACGTACATGTGCATTGGAATAAAAAGAATGCGATAGTATTTATAACTCAATTCTGCGCATCTGTTTTGACTTCAGTGCTGCATACAGAATATCTACACATCTGTTTCAAGCATTATGGAATGCGTTCGCGTGCTGCTAATGTGAGAAAATATTCGCACATATTTTGAACTTTGACGGCCATTGGGACATATAGTTCCTACAATTTTTCACACCTTTCGAGGTAAAATACATTTTTTCGCGACTCTTTTGTTTGCTAATTTGGAGTCGCTGAACACGAATCCGGTGTCAGATTTGCGAAATTCCCAGCGGTTTAGGAGCGGTCGTCACAGGGTTAAAATTAAAGAATCATGAAAGCGCTGTAAAATATTGTTGCTAAAAAATATATGACCAATATATTATTTCACACTGAAAACCAACAACAACCACCAAAAAGTTACACAAAACCACACTGATGGAGCGTAAGAATATTTCTACAATTTTCCAAGAAGATCCTCGTTTTTAACGCTAAAAAATTGAAGCTTTTGTTGCAATAGAACAAAAAACCAACAAAAATAGAAAAACAAAAGTGAAACCAAACGAAAGTTAAGTCAACAACCAGCAATTTTCTGTATGCATTGGTGATGATGATGATGACAGTTAGTTAAACAAAATGGAGATAATTGCAACCGTGAGACAGTTACTAGATTCATGCATACATTTATACATACGTATGTATATTCATATTACAAATAAAGTATGAACTTTCGCATTTATATTTTCGTGTAGTTTTTTTTTTGTATTTATTTTAGCCAGCGCCAGCGAACTTCAAACCAAAAAATAAAAATTTTTAATATTTACTTGTACGTATGCATGAAAAGAATGTATGCATATGTGTGGGTATGTGTAAATATGATACTTCAAGTTCATCATATCAAATGCGGGGTAGTGAGAATGCAGAAAGATAACGATTGACGTCGTTGTTGTTGCCTGTTGGCTGTTGCTGTTGTTGATGTGAATGCGTGTATAAATGAGAATGAGATAGTAACATCTAAACTATCTACGGCAACGTCGTCACATTACCTGTCAGCTGCTAGTCCAAGGTACCAGGTTATAGCTTCTACTCTTGCTGCTTTACTGATTATTGTCTGCCTCTAAGTTTATGTGAATGTGTATCTTTCTCGTCTCTCTGTTTCCCCATCTGTCTGTCTGTTTGTTTGTCTACTTTTCTCACCTCATACACACACACACACCCACATTCACACATACACACACACACCCCCACATTCACACATACACACACACATACAAGTTCATCTGTTTCAGCGTTTTAACGATGATGATACTTTCCACCTTCGGTAGCATTTATGCACAATAAAACTGACGCTGATTAAGCCTCCAGTCGTATGTCAGTACCATATACAGCTCAAATAGAAACGAATGTGGATCATTACTCAGGGCTGCTGTTGCTGCTGATGCTGCTGCTGCTTCCAATGATGAAATAGAAGAAGGTTGAAGGTGGAGGTGAAGGATGAGGGTTTAAGAATGAAGAGCAGCAGAGTACAAATAAACAAAATGCAAACAAAAAGCAGCAACTAAAATGAAATAATACGAAAATGCCTGAAAACAACGAATGAATGAATGACGAGGAAAAAACCTTTGTATTTGTATTTTGTTGTTGTTGTTCTTTTTTTCATTTTGTTTTTGTTTGCTGTTGGTAAACATAACCTCTTTCATTTCGCAATTTTTCTCGCGTCGCTCACTGAAGTATCATTAACGTTGCAAACGCATGAATTGTCAGTTAAATGACAGTGAAAGTTTTGATGTGTTAGTATACTTTTTTGTTTATAAGTATGCATGCAGTTGTATATGTGTGATTCCATTTTATATTGATGCATGTACGGGTGTGTATTTATATGTGTTTATTGAATAAAGTATAAAAGAAAATTAAGTTATATTTATATTCTACATAGTAAAGTTCTTATAATATTACGCTGGCATAAAATGATTAACAAATATGAATTAAAGAAAATTAAAGCCCATAGAAAGAAAAAATATCACAGAGATTTCTTGTCGAGAGACTGAGTGAGCAAAATTTTGAGTAATGAATTTCTAAAAATTCAGTTCTATAACCGAAAGATTATTTTTATCAAAACGAAGTTGATAATATTATGATTTTGTTTTATGAATAACAACAATAATAATTTTTCGTAATTATCTCCTTTTTTTACTTTAAAAAATTTCTCACTTTATTTCTTTTAAAATATTAATCAACAAAGATCTGGCAATGATTTCTATATCTCAGTTTTTAACTTTTCCAGCCTGTGAATGCAGGATTGTCTCAGCAGCACTATGACTTTCAGAATTCGAAGTTATAAACTAGTTACTATAGAAAAAAGCAACGGGTTGCCTTCTTCTAAATAACATTTCTAAGGCCGGAGGTAAATTCGCTACCCAAATCATTGGCTTTGTATCAGCTAGCAGTTAGTCAAATAGATGTGGAACAAACTGTAGAAGCCATTATATTTCTAATGCAAATTACGGGGTTATTGAGATCGTATGCCGATTTACTCATATTCATGCTTGAAATTAATTCAAACTTTCGTATATATGCGTGCAATATTTACTTTACATATACATATATAGCCACATATGCATGTATGCCTTTGAATTTCTGGATCCCTGGCAATACTATCAGTTCTTTTTTAAATTATTTATTTTCATTTGTTTTTTGATGCTTGTGAAGCCAAACCTAGAGAAGTATGAATAAGAAATTTACAATTTTAAGGTTTACATTTTTTTTGTTTTGTCAGAAACTTCATAAATTTTTAAATAAATTGTGCTGCGTGAAATTTCATTCGAAATGAACTTCACTACTTTTTGTTCTTTTACAAAAGTTTTTTGTTTTCCGTTTTTTGATGCTCGTTTTCCATTTCCCTTTTGCCATTTCGTTTTGTTTTTCTTTGTTTGATTTGGTTATTAAGCGCTATAATATTTTTTCCATTTCTGTTCGTTGTTGTTGTTTATTTTCTTGTACATTTTTCTCCTTGGTGATTTTCCGGGTTGACATACCAACAAACCAACCAACAGGTTGATTGATGAGGTGTCAAAATTTAAATATTACATCATTTGAAGTATTGAATTTATTACGTTATTATTATGTGCAAAAGATGAAATTTAATTTTCATGCATACCTATATAAATACATAAATTTTATTAGGAATCAATGGAGAAAAGAAAGTTTTCATTTCTTTTTATACGTAAGCATTTAATTTGTAAGTTGAGTATTTCTTGGAAATGTAAAGAATTCAATAATAAGAATTTTTGTTTATTTGCAAAAGGTAAATTGAAAAACAAAGCTCCTTATTATTATGTAATCTAATATAAAATATAATTCAATGAATTCACCCAATGCAATTATATGTCGAAGGAAATTCTATATATTGATAAGTCGCATCTACGGTGCGTATGAGTAATTCCAATTTAGCTCTCAAGTGTTAAATGTAGTGTGCAATCTAATCTAATATTAAATAATGCATTTACAGGGTATAGCCAAAAACTAATGAAATTGAGTATCTGTAAGAAAATGGAAAAACAGTAAACATAAAAGTTGAAATAACAGCTGCTGTAATAGTTTTTCTTCTTAGGGTAATCGGATCGTATGAGTAATAAAAGTTAAATCAATATAGCAACAGGTTTATGTAATATTATTACGAAATAAAGCATTACCGAAAAAAAGTTATATGTGTATATGGGCCGACGGTGCGTATGAGTGATGACATTTAGTAGAAGTAATAAAAATACTACTGAAAGCAAATTAAAAACTTTGGTTACTAAATTAAAATTCTTGAGCACTTAAAAATTTATACAGATTTATAAATCAGTTTACAGTTTCTTATTTATTTATGTTTCAAATTTTTTCAACTCAGACTCCCTTTCGATTTTTGGTTCATAAGATTCGTGAATGGAAACCGATTGCTACATGCAGCATATCACTAGGAAAGTTATATAATTCCCCACATTTTTGTTTGATGACCTTCATCTTCAGGCAGGGCCCAATTAAGATCAAACTTAGGAAGCTTCAAAAGCTTGCCTGCTATTGGAGTGTTGATTGATTTGTTGATTAGTTACGATGGCTGAGTCACATCAAGCTTACTTTGGGTCATAATTAAAGCTTGAAGTTGTTTTAAACCACTTCCCACTTATTCATCAAAGCCTGTACTAAACCCACCCCGTAGAATCTAGGTATCCTACCAATTCTTCAGACTAACTGCTGAGCATTCAGATTAGCTATCGAGGATATACTTTCTCAGAATCTAATATCTACCTACTAAAGTTGAGCTTTTGCAAAGGAAATCCGTAACTTCAGCTGTGAATTTTAACTCTTTCCGTCGCGGTCCTAGATGGCTTGTGTTTTTGGCAACAAAGTTTTCAAATACCATTATTAAGGGCTAAACGTAAAACCGGGTCAATAATTTTTGCTAGGTTGCATGGTTGCATAAGATATTAGTATTTATTTTAAACACAAATTTAATTTTTACAGAAAAGCGCGCAGTTTCTTAAACAGAAGCAGAAATGTAGATGATTAGCTTGTTGTATTTTTTGCTTTTCACTCTTCATTAAGTACACACATGGTTCAAAAATAGATTTAAGTTTAGGTTCTGATATTTTTAGACCAGGAGGTGACCGTAGTCTAGTGATGCTGGACTGCTATACAGGGTGCCCGAATTCAATGCTCGGCACACTCAAAAATCAAAAATAGTAAATAAAAATGTTTCAGATTCGGCAACTGGATTATACTGCTGGTTGCCAAATTACTCTGCGCGACAAATTGAGAACGACTAAAATTGATCGGGATCAGGGTATGCTTCTTAGATAGCGAAAGTACTTCAAAGTACTGTGGTTAATTCTGTTTTGAGCCTCATCGTCGAACTATTTTTAACGCCGTCGCGCTTGATAATTGGGTCTTCGAACATTTAACTAATGAAAATACTTTATGTTGCCAATCGATAACAAATAGAAAATGTATGTGTTTTATTTAATAATTTTTTACTCAGGAAATGAAAATTTATTACGTATTTAATATTTTTTAAATGCCTTTTCCATAAACATACGGACATAGTTATATAAAAGTATTAAAGAAAATTCTTTACCACTAAAAAAAATATAAAAATCAACTTTGTTTTTATTATTATTGATATTTTGTGTGTGTGTGTGTGTCTTTTCTTGTTGTTGCTCGTGATATTTTGTTTCACTAGTTTCAAAAAAAAGGAAATAAACTTAGCTAAATTATACCAAAACAGTGAATATGTGAATGTGTGCGTGTATGGAGAGGATTGTTTTAAGTAATTGATACCCATTGAACTCCAAAAATATGAATGGCTTGGTGCCGTTTGATTGTGTCATTACTATTTGGTGTTTATATGGTTTTGTTATTTCTACTATGTACATATGTTATTGTTGTTGTAGTTATATATTTTTATGAACGAAATTGGTTAGCTTAGTTTATAGTGCCTAAATGCATAAACTTGAGTTGTTTATACTTATGGCAACGTTATTTAGCTTTATAGCTGCATTACGCAGCTGAAGTTGTTGGTACGTGTGTGCTCCTATAACAAAATTAAAAAAAAAACAAACAGGAAAAAAAAGAGTGCAGACGTCATGTTTTGTTTTTGAGTAAGTCATAAATTAAAGTAGTGTATTTTGTACTTTGGCCCATGCTTTTTTCACTTTTCGTTTTTTTGTTTTTTTTTGTTCTTTTATGTGCTTCGATTGAAGCAAGCCATGAAAATAAACGTTTAGGTTTTTAAATTTGTAACAAATTGCTTGCAATAAATTTCTATTTTCTCGTTTAGTTTTCTTCGTTTTTATGTTCTCTGCATTTGAAATCGCTTGCTGTAATAAAATATTTATGTAGCTTATTTAAAAAAAAACACTGTGTTCATTGTTAATTGACCTTAAGACTTGATAATAAACAACGTGGGTGTTGGTTGCTAGATGGCTAGTAGAAATTTGGGAAGAAGCGAGAATCGAGAGCATATTTTGCCACAATGTTATTTACTGTTAGAATTCTTTTTGTTTTTTACAGTCGCGACGTGTTTTGTCTGCAAGTATGTTTTCGTTGATTGAACTCTTTGTATGTCCGTTTGTCTTACACGTGGTATGAGTAACTTGAATGTACTTTAATTGAGTACTTGGTAGTGAATTCGACGACGAAGGAACAGGGGGAGTAGAAGTATTACCGTGCATTTGAAAAACTTCTTAATTGCCAAATTAAATGTTGCTGTTTTAATGTTAGTATTTTTGATCCATTTTACTTCAAATTTGTTGTAGATTGCAGAGAAAGCAGAATTCACGTGAAATTTTGTATAAAATGTATTAAGCAATTATTTTTACATGTTATCAAAATGTTTTTTTTTTATTTCCAGCATTTACCATAGCAAAAATTATCTGTGAATTATTTATTCATTCGTGCAATACGAGTAGTTTAGGATATAAATTGTGTAATGAAAGCTTGCTTTGAACTCTACACTGACGGGTCTAGTATAACTAATTATTTCTGAATCACTTCAACTTCTTGACGAAGACAGTGCTTTCCTGGCATTTAAGAAGTTTCTTGCCTTTTTTATGTCATTAACTTGACATTGGTTTCAAATCATGAAGGAATGAAGGGCCATACTAAACATTGCTCATGAGAAACCAGTTGCTATGCCCCGGCGAAAAACTCTCTCATCCTGACTGCAGGACCCGCGGGACACCGGAGAGTAGAGCACATATCCACATATGCTGAAAACTATACAATACAAGTTACAGAAGTTGCAAGTACTTGGTAGAGATAATTACCCTCTCTCACTTCCTCTGCCATTGATCGAATTTATTTCAAAATCATACAGAAGATATTCTATGACAACATTATCCAAGATTTACAGAATATAAAATTCCTTATTCTCAAGGGTTGGAACCATTGACAAATTGAGGATGTAGTAGCAAAACGCTGCGACGCTTCAGTTATTCTCTGACAGTTAATCTTATCTTAATTAAACTAAAAATAGAAGTGATGGCATGTCTCAGATAGCATCTATCAACGATCTGTTTTTTCAACATAATCACTAACATATCTTTGAATTCTTCGGAATTAAAACCCAAATGAGAATTGAATGAAACAAACTTTCCGACCATTATGCCAAGCAGATAGGTCAAACGTCAAATACGCCTAGAAACAGCAGCGGTATGGTAATGGGAGCATCAAAAAGCAACGACGAACACAGCAATAATAGTACAATAGTTCTTTGGCTTCCAGAAGATATGGTGATAGTGTACATTAAAGACGCTACGAAATCACTTGAAGTTGGACAGAATTAATATTGTAATTATCAGGCCAATATCTAAAATCATAACTTAGACAAAAACCAAACTTAAAATTAGAGTAAACCTCAAATCAAAATCTAAACTGAAAACCTAATGAAAATTTATACTAAAATTCCGACAAAAGCAGACCAAAAATCCAAACAAATTTGAATAAAAATTTAGACCAAAACTAGAAAGAAACTCGCGTCAAATCTCTGATCAATACCTACATAGAAAATAGATTAAAACTGAAAAACTAGCAGCAAAACTCAGAACAAATTCAAATAAAAAAATCATCATCCCAATATTCAGACCAAAAAACCAAACAGAATTCGGAAGAAAAGTAATATTGACAGCTACTAGCCCCTCTCCATTTGAATCTGCGCCTTCGCTTGCGATTAGTAAACTTTAACAAACTTTGAGTAAAGCTAGACGCAGTCACATGTTCCTTTTTGGAGAACATCAAGTTGAAGCTTTTGATATGAGAGCAATAACCGCACATCAAGACTTTAAAGAGTGATTAGAAAATTTGTTTGCCTCTTTATAAGAACTTAAAACTCAAAAAAGCCTGTATCCACTCGCCCAATTCTTTTAATTTCATTATTGTCTACTTTCTGCATTAAAGTTTTTCATCATTTTATTTATTTTACAAACTTTATTGTACTAATTCCAATTATATTGCTAACAAACTACTAGCTAAATTATGATAAGACAATATACTTCCCAAGACGCGTGGAGAGATCAATGAAATAACACACCTACCTACCTAAGGTAAGATACTGTCATAGATTCTACTACTAAAACTAAAGCTTTGAAAACTAATGCAGTTCAAGATGCTATTTTCAGAGAATATCTGGATTTCTTTTAGCACGAAAATTTCGTATTTGCGAAGGCAATGAAAAATATTTTTACTTCTCCTGTTAGATCTTCAAATTAACAAATACAATGATTTGAAAAAACTTTTATTTTACCACGTTTATATCAACTCGCTTTCAGTGGTGTCTGTCTGCTTGTTCAGGTGAAATTAAGAAATCGATTTTAAACTAACTTCCTGATGAGTTTGAAACTTTAAACATAGCTCAGAACTGGATGACAATGTGATATAAAATATCTAAAATATATATAAATATAATATAATATTAGCGTTTATTTTTTTACATACACAATAATTATAGTACAACATACTTTCAGGCTATAGTATAAATATTATTATTATGCAATAATTATAGGACAGCGTACTTTCAGGCTGGGGAATAAATATTATTATTATACAATAATTGTAGTACAGCATACTTTCAGGCTGGTGTATAAATATTATTATTATACAATAATTATAGTACAGCATACTTTCAAGTTGGTATATAAATTAGAAGTACGGTGTTAACTAACAGATGGTATAGCTAATGTAAAGTTTGCGTTGAGGATAATTAATATGGCGTTTTGGAAAGTAGATATTTGTCAATAAGATTCATAGATCAAAGCATTGCATTCATCGTTCGGAAATGTGTCAGTACATAAGCAAACAACATTTTTAGTACACTTTCGTACAACTAATTCTTTTTATGTGATATTATTTCAAAGAAAATTATAACTGTGCTGCTTTTCTTATTTGGTTATTATCGATTACACAGTGCAACACGGAAAATTTACAAGGCTTGGGCCTATATAATTGTTGGATTGGTCGTAAAAAATTTCACACACACAAGACTAAAGAGCAGAAAATAATAATTTACATAAAAAATATTTTTAAATTAATAAAATAATTTCTCCTAGCACCATAGAGATTTATAACTTCATACAGATTCTTAACACCATACAGATTATTCTGAAAATTTGTTGTTCTGAATTTTAGTAGGTATGAAAATACTTGTATGATTTTAAACGAAAAACGTGGGATGCATATGTGAGAAATTATTTTATACTTTTTAGGCCATTTTAAAAACGTGGTATATTAAAAATATTTTTTTATTTAAATTTTTTATTAAATTTTTTTTTAGCTTGAACAAAAACAAAACTTTTTGCTGAAATTCAACCAAATTTCCAAACAAAATCTTATTTACTATAAGACTTTAAAAGTTTTCTTTACCGAATATATTTTCTAAGAAAACAGGTAATTCCTAAAAATGCTTAACATTTGCTCTATGATTTCACTTTTCGCTCTTATCGCAGCAGTATTGTATTCTGAAATGACGTCATAAGAATTTTAATAATGGTATTAATGTTAATAAACAAGTAAGAAAATCACTTACGTATACACAGGGAAGGACAAAAGTCTACATACACTACCGGATTTTCAGTTTCTCTGAACCTAAGAATGTAAACGAAAAATTAGGATTGTAGTTTTAAAAAGGAAGGTTATTTATTTATAACCAAGACTTTGAAAAATTAACAACTAGATTTAATTTTCATAGTCTACAAAAAACATAATAAATTGATTGAATGGGGCCTGATTCAGAAAAATGTCATCTAGAATCATTTTGCTAAAACACACACACACTCATGTACTAGACTTTGAAATAACGAACTGTTATGCAGACTAGTAGTAAGGAAAAAAACACAACAACAAATAAGTATACAGAACGGTAGTGATAGTTTTCTTTCAATATTTCTATTCAGTGAAGATATTTGGAATCAAATCTGGAGTTCTTGGTTATGATTTCAAATATTACTAGCTTATATAGGATATTGAAAGATTAAGAACTATCACTAAAATCACTGATGAGGAATAGTGGCGGATTCCGAAGCGGCCGTCTGATTTGCCCGTCTCTGTATATACTGTTGTTGTGATGACTACACATACACGTTCTTTAAGCCTGTTACACATTATTTAATGGAACAATATTCATGACTTTGAAAAGTAACAAGTAGATTTAATTTCCATAGTCTACAAAAAAAAAACATAAAAAAAATATACTTCAATTGAATAATAGCTCTTGAAGAAACCGGAAGCTTAGTTGCCTCAATGCCACGTCGACTACAAGCATGTATTGACTCCAAAGGAAAGTGACATAAAATGTTATTGCTCATGCTAATGAGTTAGTCTTTAGACAGATTCGTAATGTATGAAGATTTTTGAAATGTTCATTTTTTGTTATATTTGTGAATTTACCGTTATGTTGTTATTGAAGTAAATTTTGTAATATTTTTTTAATAAATAAATAATTATAATTATTGTTTATAAGAGTATTGACGTATGTTAAATGAAATCCGAAATAATTGTAGGGCGTGCAAAACAAAGTGTAACTCTTTTTCAAAAATGAGCTGGTGAAGTAACCATAGTATTTATTAAGTATCGGGTACGTTGGATACACAGAAAATTAAAACATGAAGACAAACTAAGTTTTTCAATATTTAAAAGAAATATGTATTAAAAACCTTGTATATATATTATAATTAAAGTGGTAGAGAATAAAGCTATGATATAAAAAGAAAGTTGGCACTCATCTGAAAACAGAAACAGTAAGTTGATTTGCGAAGTCTTTTAAACAGTTTGCGAAAAAATACAAAGTTTCTTAAAATACAAATAAAAAGTATTTGAAATTGTTGGACACTCAACAAAAAGTAAGAAACGCTTTCCAAAAACTATAAAAAAGAAATACTATCCAAAAACTGTGTGATGAATGACGAGTCATCCTTTGCAAATGGGAACAGACATATTATTTTGAGTCTTCTAATGTGAAAGCAATGGACTAGAACAAATTTATTTATAAGACGAAGTTCCCAGAAAAAGTTTTATTGTGGTTGGTCATTAGCAACCATGGAATTAGTGATCCAGTAATTTTAAGTGATGGTTTGGCCGTGAGTTCGCAGAGTTACAAAGAAAGATGTCTACCGGTTATTGGAGGGTTTGATCATAATATCACCAATTAGAAAAAATATTTTTTTGCCCAGATCTGACGTCTTACCATTACGCCAACACAACTCTCAAGGGTTTGTCATTAAATTTATGCCGAAGATCTGTAATCCCTCAAATGTCCCAGAATTGAGTTAAACCAAATTTTATTTTGGATTAATCTAAAGAGAAAGGTCTAAAACAATGAACATTGCTCAAAAAATGTAGATTCTTTAATTGAAAAACGAAAAAAACAGTTGAAAACGATTGATACAACTTCAATTCAAAAGACGATGAAGGAAATGTCAAAAAAGTCCGAAAATCAAACCGCAACGGAATTGAAACTTTTTTTGTAATTTTTAAGAAAATATTATTATTATGAAAAAATAACTGTAAATCGTGTATAATGTTTTTTTTAAACTAATTTTGTTTCTGTTTGTATTTCAATCCCAATACGTTAGTTTTACAGAAATTAAAAATCCAGTGCGGTGTATGTAAACTTTTGTCCTTCACTTTATGTAGAAATATATACTATACCCTAAACATATTTAATTTTAAAATTTACAGAAAATACACGTACATACAAAGTATTAAATAAACAAATAAAATCTTAGTTACACTTTCTCATTCCTTACGCCTTTTTGCTTCCTTTAGCTTTTCGTCATTTTTCTTATTTTTATTTTTATTCTAATGCGCAGAAAATTTCTTATCGCTCTTAACTTACGCCTACAAAATATGCAAATATTTAAATATTTTGTTAAGATTTCACATAAGTATGTATGTGCACATGCATGTGTATATGTATGTGTATATGTGTATTTATTTGTTTATATAAGAAGCAATAGCAACAGTAAACCGTAAAAAAACACGTAAATACATTTAGCGCTTTTAAAATATAATTATAATTTCATTGCTACCGCTTGCGTTGGTGCTGCCTCAACCACTTGAAAAATGTGAGTGTGATTTTAATTAAAAGCGTTTAATTTAATTTCAGTCACTCAGAAGCTCAACTGTATATACAAATATTTGCTTAGATGTATGCGCTTAAGCATACATGCGTGATATTTATTTATTTCAAGTTTATTTATATATTTTCTTTCACTTGTTTAAAAAGTTGAAATGAAAATGAAATTTAATTTTACTGTAATTTAATAAAATTAAATAAATATAGATTAAAACAGATTCTATTTCATATATTGTATAAACACTTTTAGTTTCTTTAACTAAATTTATTTTTAAAGCTTTTAATTTCACAATTATTATATAATTTTTAATGGAAGTATTTATAATTATATAATTTTTTTTTTTATTTGAATTGTTAGAAAATTTTAGCTTTCCTTTATTTATATCACAAAAATCAATAAATCTTATATGTATTAAATATCTCTACTATACAATATGAAGTCGCTTGAAGCAGGTATTTTTCATTTACAAGTATGTCATAAATCAATTTTTCTCAACGAAATTGCTGCCGTAGCCGTTATTCTATTATAACAACAAAAAGCGCTACAACTTATGTACTAGGAGAGTTATCAATTTCATGTTTCATATACTTAGCTATACATCTTAAAAATTGATAAAACTGGTGTTTGTTGCTGTAGTAGTTTCACTATCAAGATTCCAGTGTTGTCATTTATTTCCTCTTAAATTTAAGCTCATTTTGGACATTATGATGTATGTGTTTGGAGAATGTTTGAGTATGAGTAAGTATGTGTGTATGAGTATGAGCATGTGCACATATTTGCTACACTTAATTTCATATACCTAATATCTAAATATATTTCTACACAATATTTCTGGATATTTTGATAGCTGTAATGAATTTATTGCATTGTCTAATAAAAAATAACTACATTAAAATGTTATTGTTGGATTTCTTTGCAATTTCCTCTGCTTTTATTTTTCTTTATTGGTTGTTTTTTTAAGTCATTGCTATACACACATATTTATTTGTATACATTTTTTGGTTGATAATTTAGTGTAAGCATGTGTTAAAGATTTATGTATGTGTTTACTCATACACATACGAGGTTTATGTATGCGAAGAAATGTGGTCTTGTTGCTTTGGTTTTGTATTGGTTTTTGTTTTGGTCTTTGGTCAAATTATAAACAGCACAACGAAAAATTCTGTCTTAACATGATAAGGGTTCAAAACCTAAACAGTTTTTTTAAACAGTTTTGCTGAGTGTGTAGAAAATATGGGAAATTATTTTCTGGTTCAGAACATATCAACACTTGATAAATTGCAAGTAAAAACAAAATTTCATAAAAAATGATACTAATAAAGTTTTTCTCAACTGTCATTACAAAAAACAAATTGAAATTTTAAGTCTATATTCCGAAATACATTTTTTACGGGGCTTTTTTTTTATGATTTTTAAGCTGGTTGAACTTTGAGAATGTTCAGAAAATTATTTTTATAATTTTATATAAAACTAGCTGACCCGGCAAACGTTGTTCTGCCCTTTTTGCGAAGAAGCGCGAAAATTAAAAAAAGAATAAAGTACTTGATATTTAAAATTTAACATTGGCAAAGACAATTCAAGCTTAAATTCCGTTCATTGAAAATTGAAAAATCGTAGGCTTAAAAATGTTCCTCATTATTAACACAATTGACATTTTCATAAGTATTTAACATGCAGAGCTGTATTATCACCAATGTGAACTCAACGACGTGTACGAAAACAACTGAAGTCTGATAGAAAAGAACATAGTGGATATTTATAAAAGAAGACCGTTAGGCGCATTAGTGAGTGAACTTCGACAAAAACAAAACCATATCAGCTGATGATACCGTTTGAGAAAAATTATTGACCCAGTTGATGCTAACGGGGTCATTTTGCAGTTAGATAGAAATTCCAGCATATCTGTAGTAAAAAGGAATAATAAAAGGAAAAAGTGAGAAGAGTAAAGTCCTAACAAGAATGTTTCAAATATACTTTTGTCAACTCTAAAAAAATAATGTTGAAACTGTACCCAACAGATTATTAAAAATATAATGGTTTTTTTTTTTTTGAGATAAGAAATGCATTTGTTTTTCATTACTTTACATACTTTTATGTTATTAACAAAAATCTAACCATGTAATTCTTTGTTTTATACGATCATATTTGAAAGGGCGGCAAATGCCTTTTTACCCCAGCGACAAAAACCGTAGCTTCACCACTGTCTGATACATAGTTTGTGAAAATTTTCCTTTCATCAGTCAAGAGTTTTCCACATCCAAAATCATTATTTATTTTTTGGAAAAATGTTTGGCATTAAATTGGGTGTCCAAAGAGACTGCAACTCAGCCAATTTATATGTTAAAACTAACAATCACAGATTCTTCTATAGAATTATGTTGGCTTTTTGAGTAAGCAGAATTTGAGATAATCATCAGTTCGCAGCACAAACTGGTAGCTTTTATGTAATCTCAATGCGGTATTGCTTGCAATACCTGAAAGTTCTGTCAATAATTTAAATAACGTATAATTCAAGCCTGATAAAAGCAACTTTCAGCTTCGTTTAGTTTACACCGAACTATAATTAAACTCAAAGCCCTCTGAGAAACGATGAATGCACAGCGGCGCCTTTACTAAACACTCACACAATTAATACTAAACATAAAGCTTAATAAACAATATCAATAAGAAAATTTACCTCTTGGCAGATAAATTCTACGCAATTAAATAAATTAGCTCAAATGTAATTAGAAGGTGATGCGTCTTCTTTTTCTTCTTAGATATATGCTTCTTCCTTTTCTTCTTCTTCTTCTGCTGCTACTGCTGATAACTAATTTAATGATAAGCACTTTAGCGATAAGCATATCGCAACACAGCTACAAAAACACCAAATACCAACAGCAAATAATTATTTAACCATCACTACTAACAGCAACAACTAAATACAACAGCAATATTTTCTGCGCCATCTTCCCTATGCCAGAATTCCTCAGTTTAAGCTTGAGATTTTATTATTGCTGTGTTGTTGTATTATATACATACAATGGCGTGTCATTACTTACATATTTTTTATTCTTTATTGTATTTGGAAAATAGCTTCATTAATTTATGTGTGCATAGCACAAATGATTTCTCATTTTCTTTCTTTAACGTGTCTCCGTTTTTCGAGAGAGTCAAGCCAGTGCAAATGGGTTTCCATTTTCCTCAATACTTACACAAAACAAAGTATGAGTGTATTTCAGTAGCTTAAGTCGATGTGCATTAGTTTTTGTTTTTGTTGCCTTTTTGATGTTGATGTTTTGCAGCATTAACCAATTTGACTCAAAAGTTTTTGTTGAAACAATCATAATTTTTTTCTTTTCCTCTTGTGCTATAGAGTTACTAACTTTTTGGTTTGTCTTTGCTGTTGTTGTTTTGCTGTTTGTTTTTGTTTTTTTTTGTGTTTTTGTTGGAAATGATAAATTAATGTGAATATAATTTTTTGCCACTGGCTGTGAGGTAAGCGCAAGCAAACTTTCCGTACGATGGCACAAAATTTGAGCTTAGGAAGTTAGCAACCAACAGTGAAGCAGCAAACTGAGCAACATCCATGGCGTAAATCTGTGTATATAATTATCGTCTGAAGGTGAAGTAATTACAATAATTATATTTATTAAATGCTGTGGCAGCATATTTTTGGTGCTGGCTGTTATTTGATGTGCAAACTTTGTGTTAACCATACCCCATGTCGTTTAGCGTTTGTTGTTGAATTTGTTGTGAATCTGCAGAGATAAGGAAAAAGTTTTGACTTCAAATTAATTATGTCTTTAATAAAATGAATTGCAATAAAAAAAACTATTTGAAATAAATTACTTTGACTTTTATACTGAGCCAAACTTTAATTTTGCTGGCGGAAGCTGCCAAAAGTTTTAGATCCATTAAATTAATATTGGCACGCATTGGTCTTATCACTAGTAATATGATATTTAAAGATAAGCTAATAAGCTTTGCAAGTAAAAGCTTTCTCTGTATATTTTATGTGATTTTTCAGCTTTAACGACTATTTTAGGTAACAAAAGAATCTGTTTGACTTTTAAAGGTAATTTTACATATACATACAATAAATAATAATATCACTAATACGACATGATAACCTATTAAATATTATTCCAACTCATATACTATATTTCAAGTGTCCTTTTTGAGATAGATACATAAATACAATACACAGGAGAAATGTCAAATACATCTACAAATTTGTAAGCATGTGGAATGTATTAAACTTATATACCCCAGATATAAATTCGTGCATGCTTTTAAATAAATACATACACACATACTTATCTACATATATACATATATTCTTTATTATATAAAGAAATATGTTTGCTCTCAATGCCATACTTGATAATGAAATCAGCGTAAAAATATGTCTACAATACACACAAATATAGAGAAGAATAATAAAAATGCTTCAGTGACAACGAAAAGATCAAAATACACACACACAGGAAAACACACAAAAAAGTTTGTTATTACCAAAAATAAAAGACATCACAATATAAGGGTATAAAGTACAAAATACATACGCTTTAACCCTCATACACAAGCACATATTTGCACTTACACTTGTTCTGCAAATAAAAAAAAAAAGAAGGAAAATCAATTTCACTTATTTACGACCACACATAAATAAAGTAACACACACCTGCTATTTTGTATGTGTGTAGTTCACATTAAGGCGCATACAAATGAACACTTAAATGCTCTTAAAGACACACTCATACATGCACATATACTTATAAACTTGAGAGTACCTACATTTTGTATATATATGTATCTATGTATGTATGTGAGTTTGTTTTCACAGCAAACTGTATGTGTATGTATATTTAAATTAATAGGTGTTTGTATGCCTGTAATAATGCCACCCGCTCAAATCTAAATGAACTAAGAGATTTGAAAGATTTACATGGAAATTACTAGGAAATTTTATAATCGATTTATTTTAAATGCTCGTAACTTTAAGAAGGAAATAAAATTAAACTTTGTGACATTAATTTAATTTATGATGTGTGCATATATTTTATGATACTGATTTAAAATCGAATATTCTAATCTAATCATTATTTCGGAATAACTTATGGGCAGGTGAAAGCATTCCACGATTCAAAACTTTTATAGATTCTTTTTAAAACAAAGCACAGCCCTGTGCCCTATATGACTGAGAACCATCTATGTAATTTTTTGCCCTGCATACGAATCTGACAGCAGAATTTTTCTGTCATTTTAGAATTCTGCGAAATCTTAACTCAAGTACAGAAATGTCGATTTTGGTCATCTTAAACCTCGAAAACCTTTAAGGTGGTTAAGGTAAGGTGGTGCTGACATTCCTGTGAAAAATTTTATGCAATTATAACTTTTGGCTTTTCCGACCACAACAGCGTATTTCAGATAGAAGTCATGACAATCAAGGAGGAATCGTCCTGAAGCTAACGTGATATATGAAAAGGGTCTACAATCAAGCAGCTTTAAAATCTTTTATCTCCCAATCAAATGTTCAAACAGCTGTGTGGCCAACTCAGCGCTTTTCCCGCTGATTTTAGTGCTTTTTGAAAATTAAAACGCGGAAAAAAGTGATTTAGCGTTCAGAGCGTTTTTTCAATTAAAAATATCTTCGAAAAATCGAAAAAATTTTCATTGACTAGAAGTATCAGATGTGTGCCTGTGTTAGTAAAAAAGCTCAAATGTATTGAGTTTTCACGCACTTTTATAAAGAAAATACGCATTTTATTCTTCATTTTAGCGGATTTTGAAAAACAAAAGTTGGCCACACTGTCAATCAGTTTGATTTGCTCTTAATTTGTGCGATGGTGCCGAAAAAAGATGCACTGCACTAAGGACGAAAATCACTTCAAGTGTTTCAAAAATCTAAAGCTTGGGGAATCAGTGTATTTTGTTACTACTAACACCCTCATAAAAAAGGGATGTAAGTGAATTGCTACTACACCTACTGTATGAACTACACATATTTTTTATTAAAATGAGAAAAGTATACGTATCACCAGTAATTTAATAATTGCAATAGTTTTCAAACTACCATTTTTTTAGTACTTTAACGACTTTGAAAAGATGTCTAGACTTTTGACGTACAACAATGTTCATTAATTTTTTGGTATATATTATATAGAGAATATTGTATTGGTAAAGAGAATATTGTAAGTGACTGAAAGTGCATTCTGACTCCATTATGAATGTTTTGTTTTGAGTTTTTGAAACAATGACCAGCTTATCTCTTGTCTCACCGTTGCAAACCACTCCTGCCAAGAAGACAATTGGAATTCTTATGTCAGCGTGTTAGCTGCATTTAACTTTTTAAGTAACAAAACAAACAAACGAAAGTTGATGGGCAGAAGTAACCCAAACAAAATTTATTTTGCCTTAACTCTATAGTTGATGAAAACCCAACCAGACTTTGTGATATGATAATTAGAAGGCAATGCTTAATTGGAAAACATGCAGAAATCACAGCAGCAGCTGAGTTAAAACAGATCACTGCAATTTATCTTGTATGCATATATCCAGTCCTGATTCACTTACGAAAGAAAGAATGATCTAAAAATCTATCTGCAATTTAGACCAAATAGCTCTTAATTTAGACTACACAGCACTAAAAGGTTCAAATAGCTTGAGAAAGCAGGACTCTTATTTTTCACATGGTATTTCTTTTCTACATGGTATTAAAGTATACTTTGCTAGCATAAACCATCAGGCACCTGCAGCACGTCTTTTTAATTTAATCTAATTTTTTTCCATTTCCCCGCCGCGGCAAATTAGCCGGAAACTGTGCAATTTGTGTTTTCAAAATACTTATCATAGTAGCATAACACTTAAAAAAATAAATGCTTAAAATATATTTCAATATCATTAGAAACCAATCACTTGTTTTATTTTTTGATACAAATAAGAAAAATTGCAGTCGATACTATGAAATTCACCTTGCTGCTAAATTGCCGCGGCGCGCCCCTCTTAATATCAAATACAAAATAGTTGGCGAGCGGATTTTTTTCGCGGGTGCTTTTTTTTGCACTATCTAACAAAGGTGTTCACTTTGATCAGAGGCTTTGAGAGGTTTTAATGCTCTAATTTGCCTACTACGCAAGACTTTTGACACAGAGTGATTAGTAGGGACCGAAATTCTTGTACTAAATACACAAATTTTTTCCACATAACTCTCATGAGTTTCATTCTTATTATCATTATCCCACAGGCGGGCGTATTAGAATCACTTGAATGTCTTAGTGTCCAACAAAAAATATCTCCAAAAGAACAGCCCCGTGGTTCTTAAAATGTTAGTGGAGTGTCAGGCAAACATAGTCATGAAAAAGCATGTATGTAGTTGTTTGTGATGGTTTTTGACCAAATGATTCCGCAAATATTCCACAGGCATCCGTTGATGACAGTCTGGAGTTTACCACAGATTCGATCCGTAACTTACCATTTCTCTGTGCCATAAAGCAATACCGATTTGATACTTAGGCTACAAATTGAAAGTTTCGTATCTGGGCTTTGGAAATGTGCGGTGCTACATTCTCTGTGGCTCCGCCATTCTTTGTCAGCTTGCTTCCAACGTAAGTGAAGGTAAAGACATCGTCGTTAGTCTCACTCAGAGCGCCAACTTCGAAGATCAGCAGTTCGTGGTTGTCTGCCCCCATGTTCATGATCTTGGTTTTTGGCCAGTTTGATCTTGAGTCCTACTGCTTTCGTGTTTCTCATCAGGGCTTTGAGTTTATGTTGGACTCCGACAAAAGAAGATGACATGATGCTTATGTCGTCTGCGCAGTCGAAGTCACCCAGCTTCTCATGTGAGCGACATTGTATGCCACCCAGTACATTCTGCATTTGTTCATTCTAGAACTCTGTCCAGGACTAAAATAAAGAGCAGAAGCGATAGGATGCTTCCTTGTTGTATTCCAGTTGCTATAGAGAACTTCTTGCTGAATTTGTTGTTGAACCTCACTGAGCACTCCGCGTTTTCATAGAGTGTATGTGCGAGTCATACAACTTTATCTTACAATTTTCTTCAGATGGCTCTTCTGTCGATGGTGCCGAAGACGCGTTCAAAATCAACGAGTAGCTCGAAAATCGGAAGCCTCCATTCCTCCGACTTCTCGATTATGATGCGCAGAGAGTTGATGTGGTCGACACAGTATCTCCTTGGTCTGAGGTCATTTTGTTCTCGACGCAGTTGTCGGTTGATGACTGGGGCTATTCAATCCAGGTGAATAAAGGCGGAGACTTTCTGGTTAGTGTTCAAAAGCGTTATGCCGCGCCAATTTTTGCATAGGCTTAGGTCAGCTTTCTTGGCGATGGCGCCTTCTTTTCAATCTTTAAAAAAGCGTTGTTGCTCCCACGCCAGCTGCTGCTTAGATGTCGGCACTGTGTTTGAACAATTCAAGTGGTAAATTGTCCGGGCCAGCGGCTTTCAAGTTTTTAAGTTTCACGATCAAAGTGATGATCTCGCCTGGTATTGATGACTCTGTCGATATATTTCTGTTTGAGTTGCGTCATCGACTTCCAAGAGTTTATCTGTTCTGATGGTTATCTGTCCTTGAGCAGCACAGATAAATAAAAACTTCTCCAGCGAATGCGCTTTCTTACGATGAATTTTATTACTTTCCACGCCAATAGCGTTTATTCTTTATTGAACTCTGCTAATAATAGCTCCTACTTTTTCTCCTTGGAACCTTAAGGAAAATATAAAAAGTTTTTTAAAACTATGATAACTGTAAGTTCAATTGGATTTACTTTAAATATGCCACTTCCTACTAACTTAAAACTAAAATTTCATAAAACATTGAAATATGTATGAACAAAAAAAATAAGACTAACATCTTGAGTGCAAAAGTTAAGAAAAGAATGTTGATTGTCCGTATTAACATGGAAATAAAAGTCATCCTATCATTAGTCAAATGAATCAAATGAATCTTGTCTCTTGCAATGATTAATTACTCTTCAAATTGAAGATTCTCGGAACTTAGTCGCCAACATAATATGCAGAAAAGGTAAATTAAAAAGTTTTTCAGAACTTAACATTGTTTTTTATCTAAAAAATTGCAGCAGAGACTCAGAGCTGTATGACATCCTTCTGCAAAATAGGAAAGTTTTAAGTGGATAATTATTTCTTGTTTCTCAGCCAAGCAATTCTCAACATTACTTTGTAACACATTTTCTGTTCTGGGATATTCATGACAATACTAAAGTAATATTTTAATCAACCCCAAACAAAAATATGAGTTTCCTATTTAAAGCTTTCATTCAGTTAAAACTTTTTGATGCTTTTTCCGCTTTTAAAATTTAAATTTCATAGTAATCGGCATATCTTGTTCTATGTACTACATATATTTCTATGAATTATATATTCGAATGAATTTAAATTTTTCCAAGAATTACACTAAAATTAGCTGATGATTATAAACTTTTACAGCATAACCACAGTAACATATCAGGCACACATTAGTCTTTTTTGTTGGTTACTTAAAAATTTAACGGCACCCACCATCAAGAGAAAAATATGTGTATAAAATAATATTATAAATAAAATATAAAAATATATGTAAAATATGTACGAGCATAAAAAAGAATGGTTTCTTTCAGTTTCCGGCGCCTCGCCAATTTCTCACTCCACAGCAAGTGTCTGTGGTTCAGCAATTTCAGTGCGGTGCTTTAGAAAACTCTCATGTTAAGCATTTTCAATGCCTTTGAGGAAAATATGCTATAATGAAGCTGCTTGGTTAATACAATATATTTATTTTTTAGTCTATGTTTCATTAGCCACAAATTTAAGTGTACTGTTGTTTGTACTACAACATACATATATTTTTTATATTTTTTATATGCATCATTAACGTTTTGTTTGTAAATTGTGCTCTTCATCATAAAATCTTTTTGGTTTTTTTCTCTGTATTTTTTTATATTATCCGAATATTTGCCTTAACCTCCACACTCTTATTTTTATATACTTCCTTTCTTCATTTCTTTCTATTGGCGAAGCTTTATCATAAAGTGGAAGAAAGTAAAAAGTTTTTGCATGCCGCCAAAAATGTTTGTTTATGTTTTTGTTGTCGCCGCCGTGGGATTTTTGTATTTGGTTATTTTTCGGTTATAAAATTTTCAAAAAATTTCAGCAGCTTTTGTTTTTACACATTTGTCTTCTTCAGTGCGGTATGAAAACAACAAAACTCTTTATTTTAATATTCATACATCTACTATACAAACAGTTAAATTATAATTGTAAGAAAAACAAACAACAAAATTTAAGAAAAATAAGTTTGTTTGTTTTGATTTTGTTGCCCATCCCCTATTATATTGCCATTTTTTCGAATACACATCTATTTTTTTTTCAATGTTTTTCTAGACTTTTGAAATTTTTTTTTAAATAATTCAAAATTCCATTACATACTTCTTTATGCATGAGAAAGAAACACAAATTATAGCTGAAGCAGCAGCAGGCATGTGTATCTACTTAAAATTTGTTGTTTTTTGTTTTGTTATTTTCATATTATTTATGTTGCCAAATTTCGGCATATAACAAATAAGAAGAATACAGTTTGTCCTATGATTTCGACGCGTTTTGGAGTGTGCGAATTTAATAATGTCACTCATACGTCATAGTGTACGTACGAAAACTGAGACTATTGTAAATGAATGAGTCTGGTTTGGCAGCTTGGTGTATAAGTATATGTATATTATATTATATACTAGCCGAAAAATACCAGGCGTTGCCCGGGTTGTTACTATTGATATAATGTAGTTCCACAAAAACTTTTATCATTTATCCATAGATGAAAATTTGTGGACTTGTATTAACCTCACACAACGATACTTTTTCTGGATCTCTCTTTCCCTCTCTTTACCCTTAGTGAAGGTATGGACTTAGATATACAAGTATAATTGGTTTTGACCGCATTAACGTATTAGAAAACAGCGCTAGATTTGTAATGAAAATAACTGCCTACGTACATATCGTGGGTGAGGCCGAAGAAAACACGTTTTCACCAACTAATGGGGAGGCATCACGTCCCATTCAACAAACCGGCCCGCTATCTGTTTGGTGATTGGAATTAACAATCCTACGTTCTCTGACAAAATTTAATGTTCGATCCTTAGTTGGTTTGTAAAATATTTAGTATTTTGGTTGTATAGGAAGTGCCACGCCAAAATGGGCAGCCGCAATTATGTTTTTTGAATTTTTTCAAGCTATTATTTTTGAAATGCTCTAAAAATATGCTTAGGTTGTCCACATAGAGGCATTAAGTAGCATCTATGCATGAACTAATAGCAGCAATAAAATGCCTCATACATAATAAATCTCCGAATTAAGATAGAATTCAGATAGAAATACTGAAAGTGTGTACTAAATATACAGTAAAACTTCTGACATTAATCCTATGAATACTGTACAGAATCGAAAAATTTCGAAGTAAGGAAATCTTTCGTCGTGATAGTATCTGAAATTCTCTTCTTAGTGGAAAAATTTCATCATAACAACAAGCTCTCCTCCTAGCTCCCGCACTATGGGCACCCATTCAAAAGTTAACTATCAAGTCAGTCGTACGCAAATTTACTTTCTATTAGCAATCAGCAATGTACTCCGATGCATCATTAAAGAAACAAATTTTTTCTTGTACGTATTTATTGTAATTTATACGATCTATGGGTAGAAGCTATAAAAATCATACATCTTACTACACAGGTATTAAACACAACTTTTTGTTCAATTACAACCGTCATAGACATTTTTAAAGTTATTTGCAGAGAAACCTTAAATAATGGAAATTTAGTTGTCTCAAAAAAAATTAATTTAATTTGCTACCATCTGAATAGATAACAAAATAATACTCTTACTTCAAGATACCTACTTTAGCATAATCTCATCTATGTCTGCATAAAGTAAATGTGTTCTTATGTGTGTCTATGTCTGCTATTAAAGTGTTGATAAATTACCTCAAGGCTCAAGTGTCTAAAAGTACGTCACGTCTTCAACAATGTACCAATTAGATTCAAACGTAGAAAACTGAAGACAAATCTAATTAATTAAAAGTCAAATCAAATAATGTTTTCAGAACAGATACTTCGTTGCTGTTGTCCACTTCAGCAGTAGCGAGAATTACAGCGAAAAAAAAAAACGAATTTAAAAAGCAGAAAACCTGTTTGTTCCAACAAGTGCCCGAAAAAATGGCATTAAAGTGAGCATAAAACAAGTTTTTTTTCTGAAAGAGTCTGAATAGACCTCTAGCGATAGAAGCATGATGTCAGTTAAATTGAATTTAAGTCGATGGCTTTTTATAGAAAATTATAACCAGAGGAGGTTTGTTTTCCTGCTTTCATATCTTTTTTTAGTGTACGCTGAAATGTAATGGCAGCGTGTTCAAAAAAAAAAAACTTAAAAAAATGTGAAGCTAAAAATGTAACAGAACAAATTGAGGGTAATTTAAAAGTCAAATGCTATCGCCAGCAACTGATGTAATGAAGAAAAAGAGACAGGTAACAGTTGCTGCTATTATAAAGAAAACATCTTTCTCTTGTGCTTTATTTGCATATGTGTGTGTGTGCAGACTGGGCAAGGAAATTCATAAATAGACAAGTGTGTAAATGTTTATGCTGTTGAGTTAAAATAGAAAAAGGAAACTAAGTTCATTTTTTTTTAAATAGCTTAACTTCAATTTAAACACTTCCTACTTGAAATTTTATATTTAAACTAAAATTTTCCAAGATGATTTTAAAATAAGATATTTAGTTTTATTTACGTAAGCTTAAATAAATTATTTGAAATTATTTTAAGTACCTTTATAAATACATACATATACCCATTCGCCGATCTAGAGATTTCCTGAAAGGAGTTTTAAGTTTTTGGTCCATTAATTTTTTTTTTTACTTATGACCAATGACTAAAATGTATGTAATTTTTGTCGGTAAGGGATGTTTAACCCTAGTCTCCCACCCCTTCCCTTTCCTATACTCTCGTCAATCTAAGTTCAATTGTTTTTGTTCGTACCTACATATAGCGAAAATGTAAAATTTTTAATTTTATTTATGCATTTTGTTTTTGACACCAAAATATATTTTCATTTTCTAAGAAATAAAAAATGGTAGCAATTATCCTGAGCAGCAATTAAAATTTTCTGCATTTTAAACATTTTATTTACAAAACGGTTTTTCTACATGGAATTTTTTGCTTTTCTCATTTTTATTTCGCTATTTCATTTTACATTTCAGCATATAGAATCTTTTGATTGTTGCCACCATCACTACAACTACCACCACTTCGTTTTGTATACAAATTTTCCACTTGTTTTCCCTAAAATAAGTGCCTTATACTCACTCGACGAGGTTTTTTTTTTTTAAATTACAATAATTTTTTTTTATTTTTGTTACCTCTGTTTGTTTGTTTTGTACATGTAGAGGAGAGTCGTCGGTTTTTGGGGTAGTGAGTAAATCAACTAGAGAATACTAGGTGAGCAAAATTCTTTATGGAGTTGCCGAAATTTTTCTGTTCCTCATTAGCTAAAGATATATAAACAGTTAAAGAAATATAATGACACTTTGCAAGCATTGATTGGTCAACATTTGTTGCTTTAAAAATAAAATTAAATTCATTTTAATTAGTCGACGAAATGCTTAAATATGAATTCCGATTGTTTCTGCTTTGATCTTCTTATATTAGCATATCTGAGAACTGCGTGGAGCAGCATAGTAGTTAGTATGCTAGCAAGAAGTTTTCTACAGTTTGCCTTGCAGCTCATTACACTTTTCTGCAAATGAAAACTTTTGAAAACGAGCAGAGACGGGACAAATGCACTTAGGGTAATGGGAAGTTGCTGAGTCCGAATCCGTGGTCCGTTTTGCTCTGTTACGTCACAAAAAACATTTTTTTTTTAACCTGGCTCAGTAACGGCTCCGCTACAAGTTGCCATATGGCACCGCTAGGCATTACTGGGTTAAGTTAACAACGAGATAAAAGTTAACGAAGATAACGAGGATGAAAAAAATTACGAAAAAATTAATTAATTAAAGAAACAAAATTTTTTTTTTAAATTTTTAAAGTTAAAAAATAAAAAAAAACGAACATTTTTTTTTGTAAAAATGGATGTTTTGATGAAAAGAAATATGAACTGCATTTTTAATTTTTTTGTTTTTTCAATTTTAAAAAGTTTGATGTCAATAACAAAAAACTGTGACGTAGCAGAGCAAAACGGACCACAGACTCGGACTCAGCGACCCCCCATTACCCTGAGTACAATTGTCCCGTCTCTGCTCATTTTTGGCTGTTGAACAGTGTTATTAATTAAATTTTGTATGTTCTTATGTATTATGTATACCATATGTGTGGGCATTCTCCTTTTCTATTAAAATTTAATTATTTATTGCTATTATTTATGCAAAAGGAAAATAAGAAAAATCATTTTAAATATACTTTGAATGTAAATATAAAGTTATCTACAATTTATTAGATTTGAGTTAAATTAAATTTAATATTTTTGTTGACATTTTTAATAAAAAGTTTTCAGAGACATAAATACAAATGTATGTCTGAGGTTATGTGACATATGACGCACAACCAAAAAACAAGAAAAGATAAGAAAGTGTACACATATTTGTACTTTAGACAAGTTTATATTTGCATATTTATAATTAAAATTTGATTTTTAGTAAAATACTTTCTATGTATTTTCTTAGCATGTTTATTTTCTACCTTAAAATAAGAAACAGTGAACGACATAAAGTTAGTAAAGAATCAAGTGGATCAATGGATTTATGTACTCAGAGAAATGCAATGAAGGTTGACTCAAATCAAACGGAATCTGACACGATAAAAGTGATGCAAGGTACAGACAGATTCACTGTCAGTTATCGAGAGAGAGCTCATTGATTTTGTAGCCGGTTGGCAGTCTTATACTCAACATAAAATTCGATGGAAAATATTTGTAATGATCATATTACATCATTCGGAATGATCTGAAATATCCAGAGTGGAACCAATGCTGCAATCTATAAGACATCAAACAAAATTATTCATTGGAACAGGTACTTTTTCGCTACAGGAGAAATGGCGACAGTTTTCTAAATTGTTGCAATTTTTAATGCAACTTAATGGTAATGCAAGTAAATAGAAAATGAACGGAATAGCGGTGAGGCTCTAGTAAAGGCCCTAGAAAAACAATTTTTTTTTTTTTAAATAGATGACTGTTGGAAAGTAATGCTCTTAAGATGAGCTTTACTTATTATTTTTCCCTACCTGAAATTCTTAGGTCTCCTAAATAAACAAAGAAACTCGTATTAAAATTCTCTCTTCTCTGTACTTCCTCTGCCCTGATTGAGTTTTGTTACCCGTTATCCGATCCGGTCCGATTAACTTAAAGTTACTGAAAGGGTAATTTTGCCTAACATTAGTAAGCCGAAACTGTATTTCTAAAGAGCATAAAAGTTTTCAATTTAATATTTACATGTTAGCTTATATGCATAACCAAATAAATTTGAGTTGAAAGTGGTTTGAAATAAACCTACATAAAGCAAACAAATAAGTACCTACCTGCAATTAGAAAAAAAAAATTATTTTATTTTTGTAACACAATAAAATTTTATGTCTGGTATTATTCTTTCTTTCAATAAATTTGCATTAAGACTTACTTATTTACTGAATTGTAAGCATTCAGTTTGTATGTGGAGAATAAGAGCTTAATGTACAACAATAATAAACCAAAATATACATTTTCAATAAATATGCTTATGCCTAAAAAAAAAAAAAAAAAATAATTAAGAAGTAAATTGACCAGTCTTCAAAATAAAGTACAGAGCAAACAAAAAGATAATTGCATTAGTATTTTAGTTTATTCCGAGAACAATAAAATGTTAAATGTTGTAATCTCGAAAAGGAGAAGTTTTTGAAATAAAATATTCCTATGTTATAAATTGTACATACTTATATATGTGCCTAGTACACACTGATTAGGAAAACATTAATAATTGAAGTTTTAGAGAAGCAATTAGTTGAATGTAAATATATATTTTTTCTAGGAAGTATTAAAACTTAAGGGGTTATAAAAGTATGGAGGCAAAATTTGCAGTCATATACTAAGAGAATATTTTTATTTCATTCACTTTAAATAAATCGTTCTGAGGATTGCATACAACATACGTTTTGGGACCTTGGCTGTCAATTTGCTATTTTTTATATTTTTATTTCATGAAAAAATTTAATTCAGTAGTTATAGATATGTACGTCAACATAAGGTATTTCTTATATTAAAAAAAATTTGTTTAAAGTATGTCAATAAGCATAATTCTGTTGGGTAGTTGATGGCCATAGTCATGTACAATAGAAATATTCATAGGCTCTCATGTTGTGTAGAGCTGCAGTATCAATTTCCTCTAATAAGAATTTTTATGTGTCTCCATCAAATGAAAAATTTTACGTGTTGAATTTAGTAGAAAAAAAATTTATAAAATTTTTGAATCAGAAGAAAACTCAAAACACATAAATATTTTCTTCTAAAGCTAAATAACTCAACACAATTGCCAGGTATGAATTTGCTTTCGAAGTTTTTTGATTAAATTATTATGGATTTATGTGTTTTTAATTTACAATATTTTTAAATTTTGAATACTTTTTCATAGGTGTGGTTTATATATTTACATATATGAATCCACATTGCAGTGCGAGTTAAAAGAAGGGTTGATGGTGTTAGTAAATGCAATAAAATACGCAAATACTTTAGTGTATATTATTACCACCAAACACTTTTAGTCGCTCACATAGAAACGTTGGTCTCATTCATGTACACATATGCAAGTATAAGATGCTGGATATGTAAAAAGTTATTTAAAAATAACACAAAATTAGTTTGAAATAAAGTCAATAATAAACTTTTAGATAAAAAGAAAAAGAAAAATCAATCAGAAGCTAAATAAAAAATTAATAAATTAAAAATCGTATGCAATTTTATACTTCTTTGCAACATTTACCATTGAAACTAAAACAAGAAATGTTCTTGCTACAGAAAATGCACACACATATGCAATCGTGTTTATGAAATGTATACAGTCAGCAGTATATAGTAATGAAAAATAACGTAGTAATACCCTCCTGGCCCCAAGTGACGTTCGATTCGTTTTGATTGTTCAAGACAATTGATGAATCACCACTGAAACTGTGAGAGTTCTAGCATTGATTGCGTGTATGTGTGTGTGTGTATGTTTGAGAGAGGGATAGCATTGCAGCAGAAGAATAATATTATTTGCAATTTTTATGATTTTCTACATGCTATAACGAGAGCTCGAGTAGTTGATATGAGTATGTATTGTAAAAAAAGTGTCAACAGAGTTATACAAGTAAACCTAACCATGTGTGTCGTGTGATGATGATGCAGTTGCCAGATGCAATGAAAATATCAGGGGTTGCAGCTATACATAAGTGAATAGCGGTGATATAAACGAATTTTTTTATATCTTATTTTATTTTATATTCCTATATATTCTACATTCAGGCATAGAGCAAAATAAAACTGCTGATCTTTTGGCTAAAAAAGGTTCAGCAGCCGAATTTTGTGGACTTGAACCATGCATCGCCATTGGTGATGGATTGGTGGAAGGCCTGATAAGACAGTGGATAAATCTGAACATTGTAAAAGATGGAAAGAGGCCACTGACTGCAGGCAGGCAAAGACGGTCGTGAAGTGGTTGCGCCGTGAGTCAGCCAAAGTCGTCGGACTAAATCGGATGACCTTGAGCTGGCTAACAGCGTTGACTACGGGTCGCGGTCAGTTCCGGTATCACCTCAAGAACATGAAACTTGTTGAGGATGATACCTGTAGGTTGTGTCTGGAGGAGCTGGAAATGGCGGCGCACTCACTGTGCCAATGTCCAGCGTTGGCGAGCAGAAGGTTGGCAATCTTGGGTCATCGATACGTAGATGAATCTGAGATTGGCCACCTGGCCTATAAGGATATGCTCGCGTTGACGCAGGATGCCAATACTCGCAGCTTGCTTGTTTATGAGTGCTTAGAGTAGAGGCATCAGGCGGTAGGGGACGAAAAGGGTCTGATTCGGCTAATCTCCGAACTAATAATAATAATTATATTCTAATACCTTACCGTTCTTGTGGTCCCGAAGGAGATTATTTTAAAAATTTATAATTATAAATTATTTATTAGCTTCAATAATTTTTATTATTATTTTTTTTGTTTGAATAATCCAAATTATTCATTTTATTGTAATAAATTATTTATCTTTGCTATCAAGTTTGCGGTTGAATGATTTCAATTTAAAACTCTATATGAATACTTAAATTAATTATATAAATTCAATATGTTTCTAAATATTCAATATGAAATTCTTATTTCAGCAACAAAATTGAAATTCGGACAACCATACCCTCTTCATATCTGCTAAATAGATTTATGCACAATCCCAAGCCCACAAAGATGTAAAATTATAAGATACCAAACCAACAATAATCAAAAGTAGCATAATAATCCAAATGATGCGAAATGATGAGTTTAGGAGATGAAACAGATGAAACCACAGAAACAAATGCAATTAAATTACTATTGCCATTATCATTGGAACAATTATGTGCATCATTAAAGAAAGTGCGCATTAAGAATAAAAGGTAGTAAATTGAGTACTGAATGAAGTGAACTAATGACATCAGTTTCAATCAAATCACAGCAAATCGACACAAACCGGAAACCAAACCAATATCAATCCAAACCAAACCAAACCAACTTATCAGGAAATACCAAACGTTAATACGTTAATATATCACAAAATGCTGGCTAACATATTACTTATGCTGGCCATGCTAATACTAATACAAACAAATTATAATCAAGTTTTCAATGCAACGTCCGCATCAGCAGTAGCAGCGGCAGCAGCAGCAAAATCAAATGACAAACCCACAGATACATTTTACATACGACATGGACGATCAAAGGTGCGACACTCAAATGAAAAGGAGCAAATATTGCGTAGTTTGCTTGCAGCTACTAACACGAATATAACGCATGATACAGCAGCAGTTGGTATGAGTTATGATAATGAGCTTAGTAGTGCGACAGTAATTGGCAGAGGTAATTCTACTCCACGTAGATTGAGTAGTATGATGGTGTCAAGCAGCAGTAGCAGCATAATACCCAGCGGCAACGGGCATTTATTTGGCAGTGAATATTGGCAGAATTCAGATGCAAATGGTACGATGATTGCAAATCATCATGTTCCAACACCACCACCACCACCACCCCCAGCAGCACCTATTGCCAAACCACATTTGCTAGGATCAGCAGCAGCTTCAGTAGCAACATCAGCATTGTCATCATCGCCAGCAGCAGTAGCAGGTGACTTAAGTTATCATCGCAGTAAAACCATACCACCCCCTACATTGGCACCTGATTCTGTTACCGCTTTGGTTCCGGTAACGCATAAAATTCGGAAATTGCATATGAAGAAAATAATGGAGAGAATACGCAATCGTGTGGACAAGCGACTGGGTATTACAAAAGTTTCGAAAAATCATCGTAGTTTAGTTGAAGCTGAACATATGCAAGGCAGACCAACAGATGTAAATGAAGATGATGATGACGATGATGAAAACGACGATTTGATGATGGGTGGTGAGTTGAATGAGGTTATGCAAATGGCAGATGAATTGGATTTAGCGGATAACAACAAAAATATCAACCACAACAATGACAATTCATTTGCGGACGACGCATATCAAAATGATGAAGAATATGTAATGACAACGACATCAACAGCATCTAGCATAACATTAAAGCAGCAACAGCAGCAGAATGAGTTGACATATATTGGAACATTTGCACCAGCACCCGATGATGATGGCGATGTTGAAGCAGACTTTCATTTGAATGAAATCAATGAAGTGACCACAGTGCAACCTGAGGACCCATACGCAGGCAGTAGCGAAGTCAGAAAAAAAGCGTACAATGAGTTGACAAATCTCACGCCTCCACCCAAAAATTATGCCACATCAACAATTTTGCATAAGCTTCCAATGCAAAAATTAAGAAAATGGCGCATGAATAAACCAACGTTGCTAAGATTAGATGAATCTAATGAAACCGATTACTCATTCAGCAAACATTTCGATGCATTAAATACAGCAGAAGATGATGATGAATTACAGAGCGATGCTGCTAATGAGGCGACACCACCAGACACGTATGAGTTCGATAGTGTTCAAGATATGAGTGAATTGATGTCAATGGAAAATAACAATAACTCTAGAACAGCAACTACAGAAGAGCAACAGCAGCAGTTGGGTATTGGCAATGGTAAAAGGCATTCACCAATACGCTTGGCACATATGGATAACAATGAAGTGGTTTACTCTTCGGAAGCGCCCACATTGCGTACCACCGATTACATTAACTTATCTGAAACACATTCCCTTGGACCTAGTCAAGCGCTTGCTAGTACCAGCGTTGGTGGCATTGCTATGGATCGGCAGCAAGCGTTGGATATTGAAGAGATAAATTTTGATGATGTTGGCCTTTCGGAAAACTTTGAAGATGGCACCATGGATGATGGTCATATGATTGATAACCATAATGCAAATGGTTTTCCTTTAAGTACAGGCGATGGCTCGGATAGTGGTGGCGGCGATGATGAGTCTGAAGGATATGAAACAAATCGTTACCTGGCGGGTGTTGTTGATGCTGCCAATGAAGATGAAATCTACGATTGGGATGAAATATCACGAAATAATCGTCGAAATTTAATGCGTGGTCGCGATGTCGTCACAAAATTTCTACAAATTGTTGAGACACAACATTCACTCGGTTCGAACTGTGAAGCGGGCACATCGTTAAACCTCGGTGAGGGTGTGGTGGATCGTTATGCACAGGATCGTTTTCGTGTCGAGGCAGAGGTGGCGGTCAACCGTGCCAATATGCTGACGAGGTAAGTTATTATTGGAAATATTTTACAGTAAGAAAAATAAAAACAAAGAAAAACAAACAAAGAATGAAAATCGATTTAAGTATTTATGAAAATAGATTTTTTTCTCTTAAAATACTTTTTATTAATCTAGTTTTCAATATTACCTTTTAAGTTTTCAACAAACTTATTCTTTGAATTCTTTCGGAAACGTAATACGCACATATATTTTATTTCCTTGCCTTGACAATAATTTAACTGAAATTTCATTACATTAAGTTTCATTCTTGTTTAAAAACCCATGAAATTAATGTACCTTGTTAAGGAAAAGCAGAACAAAACTACATCAACAACAACAACAAAATAATAATAATAATAAAAATAATAATCTAAGCCAAGACAAACTTTCTACCCCCATCTCCAATGCAATGACTCGATATCAAATCGAAAAAATTGAACCACTCCTAGTCAGTTTTGCCTTCAGTTTCAGTATCAGTGCCAATACATTTCTTGCAGAATTGTATGCTTGTGTTGATAAAAGTTCGATTACTTTTCTTCAAATAAATAATAAAGAGAAAGAAGAAGGAAGAAAAATACTTTGATGAGTCCTTCTACTGCTACTATTGTGTATACATACGAACATATGTATGTACGAGCATATATGTATTTGTGTATATGTCCAATGTGTACTAATATCCAAAAGATTTTTCCAACATTTGACATTTCAAGGGTATTCGATTCAATACGAAATCATGTCATGTTAAACCAAACACAGAAAAAAGTGTTGTACTGTAGTTGATAGTAGCTAGTTGTATCAAAAACGGATGCGGTATACTCGTAACTACTTATACCTTTGTGTATGAATGTATCCAATATATATATATGTATATATATATACATATGTAAGAATAGCTGATTTATGTATATAAGTAAGTGTGCGTCTTGTGTGTCTGTGTGTATATGTGTGTTTACAAAAGTTTTGATTTCATTTTGGTTTGCTAAAATAACAACTTTTGCTATTTGGAGACATTTTGAGGTAGAATTTAGTATTTCACTACTCTTTCTACTCTTTTGGTTGTTTCTCCTACCCACCAAATATACTGAATAGACGAAAGTTTATTTTTGGGTGTGGTTTTGGTTAAAGAATTGTATGCATGCGTTGTTGTTGTTTTGTTTGTTGCTATTCTCTAAAAACCAAACGATTGAGTAATCGAAGTACCGCATTACCGATAACATTGTCAGTTATTTTTTTTTTATTTATTTTTTTTTTTTTTTTGTTAAAGTATTAGATTTATTGTATTTTAGTAAATGCAGAGTACAGTAAAAGACATCGCTTAAATTCCACATAAAATATGCAGCGGGAGATTTGGTAGCAAAAGCATGATATTCATAGAAGAAGTAGGAAGGGAAACATCGGCAACAACAGCAGTACGAAAGTAATTTTTTGTGTAATTCCATGTCTATATATAAATAGCAAAAGCTTAAATACGCAAATGTCCCCGAGTAACTGTGACAATAAACATTTTATTTATGTATATGTATGTATGTGTTGCTTACTTTTTATATATTCACCATATTTACCGAAAAGTTTATTTTACTTTACGACCATTTGGTATACTTACCTACATAAGTTCATTCATTTTTGCTCTGCTATAACTTTTAATGCCAGCAATATCATTAAAGTAGGTAGATAAATATAGTCAAAACTTAAATGCTATAAAAGTAAATTCTTAAGTTTATACGTACATATATAGCAAACCCAAAGGGAGGGAGAGTTTTGGAAATACCCATATAGTGCAACTTGATTATTGTGAGGGCATTAAAACTATTGGTTTTTTAAAGAATGCTTGTTTTTCCCGGGAATCGTAAAATTTACGTTAGGCACCTCATACATCATTTGTATATAACTCGTGAGCTCTGACTACGATGACATACTCAGGTTTTTGAGATATTTACAATTGAAAATTTTAGAAAGTTCTAACCAATTAATATTTACAGCAGCATTTTAGAAAAAGGTTACGGCAGTAGCTATTTCTACTTAAGGTAACCTATTTTATGAGTTAAATGTTTTTAGCACATTTTGAACCTGGACTTAATTAGGTCCATCTTGAGTTTAAACATGTATATCTTTTTTGTTTCTTGACGAATCGATCTGAAACTCCATGACTTCTTGTTTTCTGAGCACAAAATTTGTTTCAATCGGAATAAGTTGACATAACAACTTTTTTTTATTGTCTCAACCTCTAAAGTTACCCCCTGTTCCTAAAAAAGCCCAGGTGTTTATTTTGTGTATTGTTAAATTAGTAACAAATTATTTTGAATTTGAGGTTTATTCAAATGCAAAATATAATTTTGGGGTTTAAGGAAAATATATATATAAAAAAAAGATATATGTATGTATGCGTAAATACATACACACACATACATACAAATTATTGCCACATCTATGTGTTTTGCTTATGTAATTATAAACCGTTTGTCTGATCTCAGTCAAATTTGGTGTTGAGATGCATTTGTATATATGTCAAGTTGTGGGCTATAAAATGTGACCGTATCTCAAAGTGGGTGTGGCTTTTTGCAAAAATCCAATATCTTCGAATATCATATCAAGCTAAAGTAATAAAATTGTGATCCGCTGGTGAACAATGAAATATATAAAAAATCATCTCTTTGAATCATTTTAAGCAATTTCTGAATTAAAATTTATAAGTCGGAATGGAACAAACTGATTCTTAAAAATATTTTTCATATTGAATTTAACTAAAAATTACTTAATAGTTCCAAATTGGTATTACACTAAGAAACGTTATTAATTTCAATTAATATTTTAATAAAAAAAAATATTTTTGGATTTTAAAATGCAAAATTTTAAACTCAAATTAAAAAAAAAATTTCAAGTTTATTTAAACTTTGAACTTAAATTCCACAAAAACTCTCTAAACAAAGGGTCAATCCGAATTACCTCCAACCATCACCTATTTTATCATAATTACAACTAAAAAACTTTCATTAATTGAAACTGTATAGTTTTTCTAAATTTTGTAATTTTGCAAACACCTCATTTGCTGGTAATTCGAATCATCGATCCGAATTATATGCAAGTAGAAAAACGCATGCTGTTAATTCGGATCGATATTAAAAGTAAATTTTTTTCTTAGTATATTTTCTAAAATGGTGCTTATTTTTACCAAACTATAGCAGAATGTTTAGTGAAGAAAACCCTATATAAATTATATAAATATACTTACCAGCACAAAAGTTATTATTGTTATAAAATTTGTGGGTTTCTTATATTATTTGCTAAGGTTTTGTATGAAAATTCAACTGATTAATTTGAAATAATTAAAATAAGTGTTGCATACTATTAAAAAGAGGAAATAATCTTCGTTCGTTTCGAAAAAAAAACGTAATTTTAAAAAATACCAAAGAAAAGTTATTAGCAAAACAAAATCGAACCGAATTGTGAACATCGATCCGAATTACCCTCATTTACGTTATGCTTTTTAAAAAGGTGCTTATTTTTACCAAACTATAGCAGAATATTTAGTGAACAAAGCCCTATATAAATTTTCCGCAATAAAATGCTGTAATAGGCCATAACTATCGTTTTATTCACTGGGCCTAATTAGGCCCAGAAGGTTATGTTATTGCCTCCTAAAGAGGTGCCCATCGAAGAGTTAAGACAAAAATGTTGCAAGAAAAAAATATAAACTCTAAAAAATGAACAAAAATGGCGATTATATATTTAGAAGGCTATCCAAGCAAATTAAATAGAAATGTTGTCTGAGGTGCCTGATGCAAAAAAAAAATTCAATTTGCTGAGTAGTGTAAAAATTGTTTTTTTTTTTTTTTTTTGTGATAAACCCTGCTCCTTGTATCCGCCAGTGTCTGTTTGTATGTCTCAGAGGTTTGATTGATTTGGTTTTTACTTGTTTTCTACTAAGCCGCATGCCACTTTGCATCAATTTCAAATTAAATTTAAATTTACAACTTTTTAATACGCTTAAAAATGTGTTCATGTTTGAAATGAATCTGTTTGACAACTTGCAAATTTGACACGCTCCAAACCAAAGCTGTAGTCATTAGCAAGATAAAACTTTTCCATTAAATATCATTAAATTTTCATTAAGAATTTTTCAAATTCTATACCCATATTTATTATGCTTCTTTTGCCAAAAACTAATTAATAACATGTCAAAATGTATAAAGTACAGTTTGCTAGATAATATGAATAATTCTCAAAGTTAGAGTATAGTTCAATAAGACTGTCGTCCTTAGCATAAACTACTCATTAGGCATTTTGAAAATTCTGAAATATTTTTTAGTTCATACTGAAACAAAAGAGTTTTGTGGTAAGACTAAGAACATATTATATGTACAAGGAGATTCCATCCCGACGGTCACGAAGTAGGGTGATAGAAAAAGGTATATTCGACAAGAAAGGCAAAGCTTTTTACCGCTGCTATGTCATAGTGATCGCATTATAGGGGGTCTCAGAACATCAGAATAATGAACGACGTATATTTTTTCCAGAATAATGCAAAAACCGATTTTTTTGCATTAGAAACAAGCCACTTACACTACGTAAGTAAATAATGGAATTGTGTGTTGTTGTAATTGCATTAGGCTTTCATGTGGCGAAAACAAAATTTAAAATCCATTTACATTTAATCTTCTATAATATAAAAGTTTTAAACAGAAAATACCACTTCTAAAAAATTGAGAAAAATTCGTTTAAAGAATTTTTCCCATGCAAATTTTGTACAAAATTAACAGCTTTTTGATCAAAACATGGTTAAATTTCACCATCATTCAAGAACAAAAAATTGCCCTAGTTATCCTTTAAAATACTTTGTTTGGAACAGTTACTCAGAATTCAATATTTAAAAAGTTATCAACGAATAAAGCTTTATCTTTTCAAAGCCTATTTGTAAGCCTTTGGTTCTATTTTCCACTAGAGACCTCTATATTTTTTTCTAAATCTTATTTTTCTCATATAATCTTTCAGAAAATCCACTAGGAGCAGGAAAAAAAAAATCAAACTTTGCACAGATGGGCAATCTAATGAATAACTAAGTATTCATTATCAGTTACGTTATTACGAAAATTTGCGCAAAAAAAAATCTATTTTGAGAGTTTATAAATTTGGTTTTCCGGTCAAAACTTTTAAATAAAAATCTCTGCATTCAAATTCTAGCTATTATAATTAAAAACAACCCCTCAGAGTTTCAGATCAATCGGTAAAATGGTTTTCGAGAAAGCTTGCTAACCGATAGCGCGATATAAATGTCACATAATTTCCATTTACTGCACCAATCTTTATAAAATTTCTCGAGAGTATCGACTTTAAAAGTATGCTATACCAACTTCCCCGATTTTGTAACATATCACAATATAAACATATAACCCTTTAAACTATCTCAAACTCAACAGTAACTACTTAATTTTGTTAAATGTATTAAAACATTTTTCTCTGAATTTATTAATCAGTCTTTCCCCAAATTTAGCAAGCAACTAAACCATAATTCTTATGCTACTATGAATACACTTAATTTTCAATTAAAAATTTCGAACGCGACTTTTCACAAAGTAAAACTTCTACATAGTTTTAATTTCTTTGCTGTTGCTTCACTAAGCACACATACACTTTTCGAGATATACTAAACTCTGAGAATATCTTGAAATTAAAAAGCAAAAAGTTTTACAGCACAAAATTCCATTTCATCAAATTCAGCGGATATCTATTCCTAGATATTTTGAACCTACTGTATCATTTCATATATTCTTACAATATTCACTCGAAATTCGTATAAATTCTGGAACTTTAACAAAAAAAGTTTTTGACTTTTCTGAAAATATTCGCATTTTACTTTTCCTAGTATGTATGCACGAGCTTGAATATATATGGTCGTAATTTGCTAGAAACATTTGTACCCAAGTTATTGTATTTAAGCACTTAATCGCATTACAGAATTACAGAGTTCCTCAAACTAACTCATAACTTATTTAACTTAAGTTTATGCTACTTTCACTGTTTTTTGTTGTTTTTTTTTTATGTGTGTGAGTGGATTCATTGGAAAATGTTTTCTAAGAAATCATATTAGCTCGCATATGTATATAGAGGAATGCCAAAATATAAAACAGCTGTTGCTATAGAATTTACTTGCACCAAAATTCAAAAACGAAAATATAGCAATAAAGAAAACTGAAAAGTTGTTGCATGCTGTTAAAAACTGGAAATTGTTTCAGGCATAAGTAAAACTTTTAAGTGAGTTTCCGGTTGACTTTTATTTCTTCTCTTTCACACACTAAAACTAACACGCTTTCTTATGCCTCACATATACATGTATATATTTATATATACTAGTAAGTGAGCTAGTTTGTGAGAATTTTCTTTCCGCATTGTGACGCTTTTCCTTTTGTGGTGCCGCGCAATGAAGTACGTAAAGTTTTAGCACTATTTTGTATTTACTTTATTTGCGCTTGTATATAAGAAAGCAAAGTTTGAGGTGTTTCAGCTTATTTGTGTTTGTGTAGTGGTATGTAGTGTGAGTGACATTTGACTTTTTCGTGGGTTTTTTGCTGCATTTTATTTTTGGAAGATAAAATTCTAGAAAAACTCGAAAAGAAAGTAGTAGTAGTAGTAGTCGAAAGTTTGTAGTGGAGAAGTACTTAGTACTTAAACATTACCGCTAAAAAGTTTGTGGAAAGAAAACAAATTACGAAACACTAAACTGCATCCCTACTTCGTTATCCTTCTTACGAGAGTTTCTGAGTTTTTTCTGCTTTCAGTTTCGTGGTAATTTGTAAAATAAATATGCATTTGATGGGCATTCCAAATAGTCTTAAAACTGAAAACAAAATTTTGCCATAGATTATGCAACTTCTTATAGACTTTTCAATGAAACTTTTAGGAGAGTGAATTGCTGTCGCTGGTAATTTTCTTTAGATAAAGCCATGTTGTGCGTTTTATATTATTATTTTGTCAATACTTAGGTAAAGCTGAGTATCAACCAGTGTTTTAAAAATTTTGTGTCCTGATAAGTCTTGGGTAGATATATCATTCCCGGCATCCTGGAATTGGCTCTAAAATTAATTTCAAAAATCCCATGAATGAAAAGAGGAAGTCCTACGATTTTCTTGATTAGCATCTTCGTTCTTGGGTCATTTCTTTTATCGACATTTTTTCCAATTGGTTTATGGAACGACTCTCAAAATTCGGCCAAGAGTGTGACATATCAACTTAAAATAGGTTAATTTTATGAGCTTTGTTCAACCTTTTACTTCAAAATTTTATGGTTTTCAAAAACATCGAAAAAGCAAATTTTGAAATTTATGAGAGTAATTTTTTTGCACTCAGTTTGATATTCTCCTCCAAAAATATGTGAAACTGTTAGCTCTTCAGTAGAACATTAGCCACATCGTATATTTTTCTTCATCTGAAATTTGTAATAAATTTTAAAGAATTTCAATATTTGTGTGGATGGTTAAATCAACCGAAAAGCTATTATTATAAATGTTGTAAGGACAGAGGTCAAAAAACTATAAGAAAATTAAGAATTTTTCATATATGTTTTTTCGCCTTATATTAATCCGCAAGCAAAATAAAAGGCTTTGATTTCTGAATTTCAATGGGTACTACAACGTATAGTGATAGATGATGTAAACGGTTTGAAATTCTATAAAAAAAGGTTTAGCTTCGCCTTTGTTATATTGTTAGGAATATCTCACGGGTTCCTTTTTCCACAAAGTGCATTTCGTGAGCAGCAGGTTCAGAAATTTTCCAAAATCTGCGTCCATTTGAAGAGACTGACGATCGCTATTAAATCGTTTGAAACCCAGAAGCTTCTGTGAATTTTTATATACTTTTGGAGAAGATAATCCAAGACGCCTGTAGTACCTTTTTAAATTAATTTTTGCAATATAAAGGCTTTCCTTACAATGATCGTTTTGTTTTTATGTACTTGGTGGTATTAACTTAAACAAGCATATAGTCATAAAAATATAAATTGTTTTAATGCCTCCACAATAATCAGATTACAATATATGTAGACATTAGCGAGCTAAGAAGAAAGGAGACGGGCGGGTATTGGTAGAGAGGGGAAAGGGGCTTAGAAATAAAATCCCTCGCCAGATTCGCTAGTGATCTTTTATACTGGCCATTAAAATCAAACCATATCAAATGCATATACAATAGTAAATAGTATAGTTCTCCATATTTCATTAACTATTTAACTTGCTCAATTTTGTGATGATTAGCTAACAGTCCGAACTGATGACATTGTTATTCTTTTGAATAGTATTGATGTAATGGGCAATGTCTTCATACGAAGAAAGCAACTTTAACCATTTCCAGGCTTGAAAATCATCGTTATCTGGAAATTGCGTTGAATATATAGGTGAAGGAAACAGCTATTGGAGGCAGCTTTTTAATCGTTATAACATTTAAATATTCAATAAATTTTTTTTTAATTTTTACATTTTGAGCTACATTCCCTTTCTTAATTGAATAAAAAAACAAATTAATTTTTTAACTTATGTAGTCCTATTAATAATTTTATGTATGAAAACTTTTTGTGCAATACTGAACATGCCATCTCTCTCTCTCTCATCTCTTCATCAATATTTCCATTTTTTAATATTTTCGTAAACTTAACCGCTTCCAATGCTGTTGCACTTCATTATATTTTAAACAAGAGTAAATTGCTAAAGATCTGATTTTGCTTTCTAGTTTTTAATCAAACTTAAAACTTTTTAAACTAAATCTCTGCCCGAAAATACCAAAGCAACCTTAATAATAAAAAATTCTAATTTTAGTTAAATCGTTTGGCATACGCTCCATACATAGTGTTATTTTTCAATTGATTTTCGAACAATCATTGAATTCTATAGTCAAACTGTATTGCAGTTATTCCACAAATAGCGTTGTTAATTTGAAAGGAATCAACAATTTAATGCTTACCACACACAACTTCCTCTTTTAATTCTCTATATTCAGTTTTTCTGTAATTACACAATTTCAATATTGCCACACTTTCAAATAGTTTTACTAGATTCTAGAAAAAGAACTCTACCATTTGCACACCGATTGATAGTGATTACGTGCCATAGTTATATAAGCTAAATTTGCAAAACTCGCATAAAATTGGAATAAAGAAGTTCCTGAATTTATATATCGCTCATTTACTAAAAGACAGTCATAAGTCAAAAAACACGATTTTTGAGTTAATGTTGCAGAATTATTCATCATGTCACGCTTTATATTGTATTATATTCATATGTTAATAACTTGTATACTCAGCGCGTTAGAACTATAAGATTTCTTCTTTTTCCTGCAAAGTGGGAGTCAATTCAAAACTTTAAATGCGTTTTCTGCAAAATCGCGTTTTTTGAGTTATGACAGTCTTTTACTAAATGAGCGATATGACTACTTGAACTGCACTTCCTGTCGCATGAGCGATTTTATTTCAATATCATTTGTAATATAATTCACAAGTCTATGCAATTTATTTGCGACACCATTTTTCACTAACATTAAAAATTTTCAATTAATTTTTAAGCAATTTTACAAACTCAATGCACACGTTTGTCTTTTTCATTTACTGTAATTTATTTCCTACTAACTGGAAATAATTCAATTACACGAACAGTAGCAATTACGGCGTTGACAACTTTCTCAATTCCACATACGACAATTTTTTACCTCTTCTGTTTTTTGTTTTTATACCTACACACTACAAAAAACAAACAAAAATAATAATGTACGAACGAACAATTCTGTTAAGTTCTTCTTCTCTATATTTTCCCCCATAATGTAGCAGCTATGTACTACTACCTGCTAGGGTGCAAGGTAAACAAAATGCATTTTATATATTTCCTTTTCGTTTTTTTTATTATATTTGTCATTGTTGTTTTTGCAGTAATTGAGTATTTCCTCTACTTGCAGCAATGCACACACATTTCATACTCCGCAAGTAGAGAAATAAAGTTGCTACTAAAGCTGTTGCTACTGGTGTTGAGGTAGTTATTGTTGTTGTTGTTGTTGCCACTTTAACATTTTACTAAATGAGCCTCTTAGAAAACAAAGTGAAAAGTTTCGACATCAGTTGTGAATGACAAATGTGTGCAGCAAAAGTGGCAGCAACACTGAGTAAACAATAAAGGAAACAATATAGCAAGAAAAATCAAAATGCTTTTTGCACAATTTGAACTTCAAAGCACAGCACTCTCACTGAATTTGAAATGCACACGCGTGCCATTTTAAGTTCAATTTCTGCGTACTTATGTATATGTATTTTTATACAACCATTTTCAGCCAATCAAAAGAAAAGTTTTTCCACCTGTTATACAAGAGAAGATAGGGGTAAAAATAGCTGTTGATAAACGATGAATGTATGTGAACAGCAGGAGTTCTATAAAGAAATGCAATTAACAATTGACATGTGCTATGAAGGCTACACATCACAAGCAAAGATGTAAAGTAACTGGAAAAGGGATTTTCATTCTGCTAAGACACTACAAATAATGGATTTAAAGGAATATGAATAAAGTGAAAATTTATTTTCTCTACAATGTAAAACCAACAAATGTAACCAAAACTAAATAGAATAGAGAAATAAACAAAGCCACTCAGTATAAAAGCAAAAACTGTTCGCTTCTTTTCTATCATACGAGTTTTAAATTAATTAAAATTTTCATTTAATACTTAAGTATGTAGTATATGTATATAAATATGTGTGCGCTTGTACTTGTTTTCCAAAAATTCCAATTGAAAATATTTTTAATTAAAAGTTTTTGCCTAAATGCTGTATACATTTTTTGGAGTTTACCTAAATATAATGTATGCATTTAAACTACAAATACCATTTACTCTAACTACGTATGAATACCTAACAATATTTAACTCTATACGTAATTAAAAAAGAAAATACGTATAGAGAAAAAAGGTAAAGTTTCATATTTCAAACAAATTTTTTTCATTAAATATTCCATTATTTAAGTAGTAATAGGCAAGTATACCGTTACCAAAGTTACAGTTGCACTCGAAAAATTTAAAGTTGATAGCATTTTAACAAATATTTTAATTTAAATACATAAAAAGAGCTTTGACGAAATGTACAATAATAATGTTAGGCACTAGAGTATAAATATTTAACATAAAATGTTTCCTTTTTTCCCAAATAGTTTTTACCAAATGATTTTAAATCGTAACAATTGAAAGAAGTTTTACGGTCTTTCTATGTACGCAATATCAGCTGCTGATGCCAATCTCATTCCCTTAAACAAAAAAAAAAAAAACATTTTTGAGAACATTTGAAGGAATTTATCTTTTGATAAAACCATAATTTTCACATATTTTCACCAGATCATTGAATTCCTTTATTATTAATTATTACCAACGCTTTTTATTCTCCGTTTAAAGATCTCAGGGGCTGTTTGCTGAATATCAATAATCATAGCTATAAAACTAGTTCAGCTTTCAATTTAATTTTGGAATTTTTTCGTTTTTTTACAGGGTCCTTTAGAATAACTGTTGTGAAAATATTAAGTGTTGAACACTAACCATACAAACCTCATAAACAAATGAACTTTTAAAAACTGATATCAAAGGAAACGAATTTCAAATAGCCTCTAGAATACTGCGTTAAACATTTTTTAACAACAGGCTGATAAATATCCTGGAAAAGAATTAGAAATGATCGGATATTTCGTCTAAGTGAAAAACTCGAAAATATGTAGAGATTGCAGGTAGACGCGATTAGGTGTTAGAGATTTAGCAAATCAAGAATGTAAAATAATGCATTCAATTTAATTACACTGTTCAACAGCCAAAAATGAGCATAGACGTGACAAGTGTAATTAGAGTAATGGGGCGTCGCTGAGTCCGAATCCGTGGTCCGTTTTGCTCTATACTCTACGTCATAATTTTTTTTTATTGATATAAAAATTTTTAAAATTGAAAAAAAAAAAAAAAACTAAAAATGCAGTTGATATTTTTTTCATCAAAACATCCATTTTCACAAAAAAAAATTTTTCGATTTTTTTTATTTTTTAACTTTAAAAATTTTTTTAACATTTTTTTTTTTATTAATTTATTTTTTCGTAATTTTCCTCATATCATCCTCGTTATCATCGTTCACTTTTATCTCGTTGTTAACTTAACCCAGTAATGCCGAACGGTGCCATATGGCACCTTGTCGCTGAGCCGTTCCTGAGCCAGTTTCAAACATTTTTTTTTTTGCTCAAGTTAATTTCTTGATCTATCTACTTTGTGTTCTTGACCAATTAAATCCTAAAAATTTCTTTGTGTATACCTACAAATAAATTTATATATTGTTGTTTTCTCTTTGACACGTTCACATATTCATTTTTGAACACATTGTAGATAAATATAAAATATAAAATAAAAAACGTAAGTACCTATGAACATAGTTTTTGACAAGAGAAAGATTTATTTTTCAATTTTAGATTTTTTTCATAATTTGTCCGAAGATGTTTTATTTTAGGTTCATACACTCTGAATTCCATTTTTGCACACATCGTGATTTTCAAAACATTAATCGGAAAAAAAGTTTGTACAAAAATAAGACCGGTGACAGCCTAATCCAAGCTTGCTTTGAAATTTAACAACAAAACCTAAATTAGTTTTTAGAATTTAAATGTTCAAGAATACATTAAATTAAAGTCAAACTTTTATACCGCTCTGCCTTTGAACGTTGCAAGGGCATTTTTCAGCGAAGACGAAGGCATGGTTGTGGAGACGTAGTTTTGCAAACTCAGCGGGTTTTAAATATTCTGAAAACGGTATAACTTATGCTGTTGTTGTTGCTTTCTTTCTTTAACTACCTACTGAACATCTTACTCAAGAACGCCAATCGCATTCTTACATACATTTCGTCGCCTAAGTATTGATTTGGCGTATGTGTGTATGATATGTATAAAGAGTTTAAAGCTCATTTTGCACTTAAGTACACGTTTGGCCATCATTGCTTTAACCTATTAAGGACGAGCGGGAACCAAAGTAGATAGATCAAGAAAGTAACTTGAGCAAAATTGTTTTTTAAACCTAGCTAAGGAACGGCACAGCGACAAGGTGCCATATGGCACCGCTAGGCATTACTGGGTTAAGCTAACAACGAAATAAAAGTGAACGATGACAACGACGATGAAAAAAATTACGAAAAAATAAATTAATTTAAAAATTTTTTTTTTTTTAATTTTTAAAGTTAAAAAATAAATTAATTTAAAAATTTTTTTTTTTTTTAATTTTTAAAGTTAAAAAATAAAAAAAATCTAAAAATTTTTTTTGTAAAAATGGATGTTTTGATGAAAAAATATGAACTGCATTTTTCTTTTTTTTTTCATTTTTAAAAATTTTATAAATTTTATAAACTACATTCCTTGAAGTCACAATTAATGAATAATTTGTGATTGAAGCTATTTAACTCCCGAATACAAAAGTCTTTTTTGGAGTGACCGATTGATTATTCATTTTGGAGTCCCTGGAGTAGCGAGAAAACAAATCTAATTACTTCACAGCTAATGACTGCTTTGAAGTCATTTGAGAACACTTGAAGTCACTGGCTGGATCCATTTATAGTCACTTGAAGTCAATTGGAATTTGAAGACAGTTCTAATATAATTTAATATTTCCACTTATTTCTAAATTTGTTTTAACATATTATTACTTGCATAAGTAACCGACACTTTACCCAAATTCATTGTCATTGTTAACCTTTTATCAAAACTAATTGTTTGAATAATGCTACAACAACTTATTTATAAACTACTATGGAATCCAACTGTATCTTCTTTAACCGATCACATTATTGCTTTCATAAATACTAAATACTAACAATAGCAAAAAGCGATCACTCAAGTACTTGAAGTTTTCACTTATCTGATGACGAAAATATTAAGCTGTACTTTTTGTTTGCTACAGCATATTTCCCCATTGAGTAAAGTTGAGCTGAGTATAAAGAATAAGAACCCAGCCAAAAGAAAGAAGCTACAAAATGCTGACTTTCAACATTAGCAATTTGCTATTTTATAAGCGAATACTCCATTGTTAGAAACGTAAGGCCCAGACGTTTTTTTCGTTCGAAATGCATAAAAAGCAGTAGTGTATCTAATTTGTTTGCGATTTATTATTTCAATCTTCGACTCCAAGAGACTCTAAATGACTACAAATTTTAACTGACTCGAAGTGGCTCTAAATGAGTTCAAGTGATTCCATGTAACTTCAAGTGATTTTAAATGACTCCAAGTGCTTCCAATTGACTCAAAGTAATTGACTCAAGTGACTCCTACGACTCCTAGTCACTTGAAGACGTGACTCCAAGTTACTTAAAAAAAAAGGATTACCCTCTGCTGACTCCAAAAGAAACTTTATTGAATGAATAACCAATCGGTTACTCCAAAAAAAATTCTAACTGAATTTTGTGTTCAACTGAAATTTGTTATTCAATAACTCAAATCGTAATTTGTAATTCATTTGTGACTTAAACCTTCAATCGATTGAATTCTTTACATAATTCGGACATAAGACCCAAAAAAATTAGTGTGTGTTATGACCGCCCTAGGAATGGCCATAATGCCCGGAATAATTTTGGCCGATATGACCGCCCCAAAAAAGGTTATAACACCCAGTGGGCGTTATGACCGTTTTTGTGATTCTTTCATTAAAATTTTGAAAGTAAAACGAAACCAAATTACATGTATTTTTTTGGGCATTATGGCCGTGGGCGTTATGCCCAGGCACCCTTTACAGCTCTAGTAGAATTAAACGTAAGTATTTATGATGCATTGAAACGGACTTGTCCGCATGGTTGCGTAGGTTTCATGAATTTAAAACTCCTGTCTTTAATTTTTCTAACATTTACTTGTTATCTGATTGGCGATTTTAGCTAAATCATTCATTTCGCTTTTTCATTAATTCTACGCGATTAAGTCTAATTTGTTCAGTGAAAATATGTACATATATTTATAAATAAGCAACTGAGTTTGTTCATTTCAACCTTTAAGTTTTTCAAAAATCTGCAGTAAAAAGTAAGACTAAAGCCGATTGATATGCAAATAAAGAATGACACGAAAATTCGTGCAGCTGAATTTCACAAAATTTGAAAAAAGCAAATAAAATCTTTTAATCATCCGATAATATTCCCTTTTCACCATTTCACTTTTTAGTGCATTTCAAAGTTGTTTCTTCTGCTTTTCAAGCATGCTCACCAAAACTTCATTTGCTTCTGACGAAAATGTACCAGATTAATTATTCACGCTACTCAAACGCTTTGGAAGGAAACTGGTTTTTCTTCTTTTATTTAATTTTTTTTTCCATAATACTTTTTTATTTTCTTTAAGTGTATGTATATAGTGCAAAAAGAGTTTTATTCGAGCATAGCAAGTATATAAAATGGTATTGGCATATGCTAATGCGAACTAAAATCTCAAAAATCTTTTTCGAAAAGAATAAAAATTTAATTTTTTGAAAAAAATTGCGGTTTCCTTTTCTGTTGTATTGTTCTGTTCCGATATTGTTGTAATTTGTTAGAATGATTTATTGCACTTTAATGTCAGCTTTGTTTGGAAGCTCAGACATTTTTAGATTAAGCGTAAAGATTAAACAGCTGTTTGAGATAAACTTGCAAAAACTCAAAATTATAATAGATTCATTTCGGCGGACTTTTGACAAAACTCAATACTTAAAAATCTGCTCAAAGGCCAAATCGAAATCTTTTACTCCCCCTTCTAAACATATTTTAAAAAATAATAATAAACTAGGTAGAGGCAACTTAAAGTTTTATTTTTATTTTTAGAATTTATATTCGCTATAAAAATATTCATTTTCGTTACAATTTTGATTTGAACTAAATATTTCATTTTCCTATTGTATGCATCGTGTTGTTTATCTTTTTCTTTCTCTTTTGTGATTTCTGACACTAAAGATTTTCATAGCAAGGGTAGAAGGAAAAATTTTCATTTGTGTCTTTCATAGCTATGCTGTTTTGTTATATTTTCAAACCATTTCACTGAAACTCTAATTTCACTTCTGTTGAAATCCTTTTGTCTGCCTTGACTTGTTCTCTCTTATTATTCTTATAACAGACAAATACTTACTAACTTGCTTGAGTTCGAAATAATAATTTTTCATCATTTTATTTTCAAAAATTTTCATTTATCTTTTTAAGCGATAAGAAATAAGTAGAAGACGAGTAGAAGAGGAATCAATTTTTAACATAAAAGATTTCATTAGCAGCGCATTTCAGTGTAAACATCACATAAGATGAATGCGCTGTATTTCCAACCATAATCATCATCATAATCATAATATTATGATAGACAAAACTGAAATACTGAAATGATTTATTGAGGGTCAGCGATTATGAATTTAAATTAGACTGAATACAAAATTTGGTTAAAGTATCCTTGAAGTGAATGGTTTGGCTAGGTGGGAAATAAATTAATTTTGACGAAAGTGGTGGCTAAAAATTTAAAATGAAAAGAACGCATTATAGTGAAAACACAACTCTAATTTTCTTTTCCCCTTTCTCCACTTCTCTCTCTTTTTGTGTGTAGCAGTGACGGCCAAACTTGTGTCTTTTTGTAAGCTGCTATAAAGTTACATGGTTTAGTTTAGTTTATTTGCAGCTATTCATACTAATATAAGTTTTCTCTAAGGATAAACAATACATACTTAGAACAAAAACAGAATCAAGCTTTGAGATAGAATCTTGAGTTCATGATAGCAATAAGCGGAGCAAACAGTAAGATTCAGAATAAAAGATTTTTGTTTGGTAAATGAAACTCACAACTAATTTTTACTGACCACCAATTACATCATTGCACTACTTAACTTAAACCAAAATTGAAATTTGTTATTTATATTATGCATACAAAAAAAAATTAGCATTGCAAAAAAAAAATTACATTAACAACTTTGCTTAATATTGGTATTGATATGGTAAGATTAAATTGCATTGGGTAACATTGTAATCTCTGCAAAAAAACATGGTATTTTCGGCAAAGAAGGTCATAAAATCAGATTTAATGTACGTGATATTCAGTTTTTGTTTTTATTCTTCTCATTAAGTTAAACAGCTTTATAAAACATATTATTGACGTACAACCACTTTCAGATGGACTGACGAAAATATATAAGCTCTTTATCCATTTGAAAGTTTAAAAATGCAGATTCTGGTGAAAAAATAATAAAAAAGAAGGCACATAACGGGTTAATGTGCTCCAGAAAAATATTTTTCAGATAACTAAAATAACCAACAAATTTTAAGCCCACACAAAATAAATAAGACTAAAACGCAGATCATAAGATCAAACTTAAGCCCAGATCAAAAAGTAGACCAAAATCATTAATAAACTCTCCAGAAGAAAGGCTTTTATAAACAAACCCTGTATATACTTTGTGCTTGGGTAAGGACCCTCTCTGTATCCGTCACTCTACAATGGTTGGTATAATAGAAAGAGAAGAGAAAGAGTTAAAAAAATAATTGCACTTAAAATCGTTTCCAATATTTGGAGAGGTAAGTGAAATTCCAAACAAAACAAAGCAGCAAGCGGCAGACAAGTTGCTCTAATGTCGAATCAATGATTTACAGATTCCAGCACTTTGCGCTAAAGTATTATACAGTCGAGTGCGTTGGTAATTGGAGTAGTTATATCACATACACTTGAACACACTAACACACATTTCTTTGCAAGGTATTGACAAGAAGATATAAAGAAAGAGAAAGTGGGAAAGTAAGAAATGCATTCATTTGGCTTCTGTGGGTATCGAAAAACAATTTAGTTTTAAACTTGAATTATTTGAAATTATACTGAATCTTTCTTTCTATTTCTTTACTATTTCTATTTATAGACACACAACGCATTGAAAGTAAGGAAAATGAAATATAAATAAGTATAAAAAAATGAGAGGAAGTGGAGGGTATTTGTGTAATTTATAAGCATATTTCGGTTGAATCAGTGGTTTCTGTTGTCATCATCGCTATCCTGATTGCTTTTCAATTCTTATTTTAAATTTTGAGCTTAAGTGCAAATAGTGTGAAATATTTTCATAATTGAATTATTGTATATTTTCAAAATCGAGTGATTGAAAAAGTTTACTATTTTTATAACTATTGTCCTTCTTTCAACATTCCGATTTCAGATGGAGAGGCTTAACAACTTGTGCCACATCCAGAACGATGTGGCCTCAATATAAGCTCCCCAAAACTAAAGAACTCTTATCTTTTTTTAGGGTGGAAATCAAACGAATATCAGCACTTTATAAGAGACACTGGGTGATTGGCTCACTTGCAGCGAGAATGGGTGTCCCTCATAATGATTTCTGCTGTAGTTGTCATGACATCGAATATCGAATGTCTCGAACAGTTCCTGAGTGACTGCCCGACTTTAGCAAGATATAGACTCACAAACTTTGGCAAACCTTTCCTATGCATTATAGGAGAGGCTGCTAATGTAGACCTCAGCATTCTGTTGAAGTTTTGTGACTTGAATAAATGGTTTGTGAAGATCTAAGACACTAGAATAGCTAAAAAGCTTTCTTTTAGACTTAACCATCAAGATAGTGTTATTAAAAAGACGTTATTGCGCTAATTAGGCTTCTTCGGATAATGAGAGGAGCAACCACTCAACCTAATCTAAACTAACCTAACCTAACCTAACAAAATTATTATGACAAAACAATTTTATGTTATTAATAAATATTTGGAAAATACATGTGTCATGTCTACTTAAAATATGAAATTGCAAAAACTATAAAGTATAAGTTCTAGAAGAACTTTTGAAAGAACGAATAAAGTAAAAAGTGGAAATACAGTAGTAAATGGGATAATGGGAGGAGTAGTAAAAAAACTAGTAAATGAAGTGGAAAGTGCAAAAAGAAATACCAAAAATCTAATCTGACTTTTATGCTGCAACTTTAATTTAAATTGATGCTCAATGTGAAATAACAATGAGAGTTTAACAAACTAACTCCAACACACCCAACCAGTAACCCACAATAACCAACAGCCACTTTCAAACAAAAAACTACAAGCAACAACACAAACAATAGCAACGACAATGAGTACGACAACTGCTTTTACAACTGCCATACTCACTTAAAAATCAAATAGCAAAACAAAACCAAAATAAAAAAAAAAAATTACGGTAACAAAACTTTTTTTAAACTTAATAGTTGTTGCTTATCTATATACAAACATATACAGTTATGCAATTTCATAGTGCACATATGTTTGCATCCGTGTCCGTGTGCATGTGTGTGATTTGAGATTGCTCTAAGTATGCACTCATAAGTGTTAGCATATATGGATGTGTGTGTGTGTGTGTGCCAAATACATGAGAGCGCTCTTAACTACTCTACTAAAAACACATATGCAGTGAATAAGAAAGTGATAAGAAAGAAGAATGCAAAAACAGTTACTTTGAATATAGTAGAGATAGTCAAGAAGCATGCGGGCAGTGGTAATGTTATTCTGCAAGTGTTACAGATTTAGATAACGGAGACGATACTTTCACAAATTAAATGACACTTTGACGTGATGATGTAAACACGCACAAACACATGCATATATCACTAAAATATACACACCATACTTCAATCACTATACATACATACACACTTTAAAAATCTTGTTTTGTTCAACACTTGGAATTATTATTTTTAAATGAATTTACCTAGAAACACTTAAAGATCTGGAGATATTTTTGAAGAATCTCTCATTTGGTTTGATATTTTTTACAAAGAAAAAAATATTTGCTGATTTTAAGAACGTCATGGCTACTATTAATTACAAGGAGCAAATAATTGAGTAATTGGATATTTTCGTGTAGTTTTATATATAAAAATTTATCCAGATCATTTATAAACAAACCACATTATCTTCAGTATATTAAATTCGACTGTTCCACCTACATATGATGCGCTCAGAGGAAAAGTGAAGCATAAAATCTATTAGAGGAAAGGAATAATGATGCTCTGAGCGAAGTAAAGCTTTCTAACTTTCGAGATAACACAATGATAGTTATCAAGTGTTTTGATGTCGTCTTGGATATCTGAAAATAGTAGAATATTTTGATATTTTCTTTAATGAGGTCGAGGCTGAACCGTGCGCATAGTCTTATGGCTAGAAGCTCAGCGAAGAATACGCTTGGTGTCTTTCACATAGGATCTAAGTTTCCGGTTCTTGACCTATAAAAAATACACCAGTTTCGTCTTCTATTCTCGATATACCTACTTATAATACCTAAATGTTGGAGCAAAATAGATTATTTTAGCTTTGGCTATTTTATTTTATTCGTGAATCTCTTATCTTCTGAGAAAAAAGAGAGAGGGCAAATCTGCATACGTCGTTGGTGTGCAGAACTCAATTTTATCTAAATAAAAAATAAAATAGAAATTACCTAATTTCTATCATATATATATTCTACTTAAATGAGTGTGGTTTGAGAGAGATTTCAAATGTGTCATGATTCTAATATTTCTTATTACTAAGTAAAATTTTGAAGTGTTTCCAAAAAATATATTTCTTGATCATAGAATCTCTGAGAAGGTTACAATCTAAATGTTTGGCAAGAACTTTTCTGGACTTTTGAAAATTTATTTTTATATAATTTCTTATCATTTCATTTGGTTAGTTTTTACCTTTATGATGCATTGGCTGAATCTATCCGCACTTCTTAAAAGCAGCCAACCAACTTGTGTTATTTTCATATTTTATAAATATTTCCCATTTTTTTTTAGTACATAAGAAATTGCTGGTTGTGCTTAAATTTGTTTCATAGTATTTCAATTCAACATTGAAGAGTTAAGTATTTAATATTCATTTATTCAACGCACATAAAAAGCTTCCAGGAACTTTTCAACATAAGTTATACATAACTACAGCAATCTAAACTTTAGCGTTACACGTCCAAAACAAAAATGAATCTTTCACTTTTTCATTTTATATTTAGTTTTTTTAATAGCACGGTTTTCATTCTCATTTCACAATTTTCGCACTCTTACCCGAAGAAAAACTAAAAATGAAGATATTCTAAAAATAACATTTGGAATTAATTAATAATATGCCAAATGTCAATATCATTGCAAAAACTACTCAAACAAATTAACTAAATTTTTTTTATTATTTGATGCTCCAACCATTTTGCCAGAATTATGCAAAACTTTTGCAGAACTTTAACTTAAATAACAAAGTGCAGGTCCTTATATTTCTTCTTGTTTTTTGCTACTGCACATTTAATGAGACGAATTGACACAGTAAAGTTTTGCTCATAGTTTCTTCATTTGCTCATTAGCAGCAAACAAGCACTGACGTAAAAACAAAAGTAACTATCATCAAGAATTGCTGGATGACCTCATCCGGAGTCTGCTTTCTGTTTTCTGTTTCTCTGTTTTTGCAAATGTGTTCAACCATCATTTATGCATTTTTCTTCTTTCACGGAAGCTTACTAAAAGAGTGCAAAAAGTGTGCAGAAAGTAAAGAAAATGTGCGGAAAAAATAAATGAAATGAAAATTGCAAGAAAACTGGATAATCATAAAAAAGTGATGAAAAATACTTTTCACAAAAAAAAAAAAAAAAAAAAATACGTTTCACAATTTTTTGCCTTTTATTTTTTAATTATTGTAGTAAAAAGAAGAGCATAGATGTACAAAAGCTCTTCTTTTCTTAATTAAAGCTCTTTATTGAGCGCAATTTACAAATGTCTAGAGCAGCGGTTCCCAAACTATGCTCCGCGGAACACTGGTGTTCCGTTGAAGATAAACAAGTGTTCCGCGTAAAAATCAAATTTATCTGATGAGAAAAGAGAATTTGTGTTTATGATTTTATTCGTTCTTTGTCATGAATAAAAACAAGAAGTCTCAACAAAGAATTATGAGAGACTAGAAGTAATCAGCGTATCACACACACACTTAGAGTTTTTGGTCAGCTGAGATTTCATTTTCAGTTAATTCACAACTGAATTTACTTTTGACTTTTACTCTAAAAACATAACATTATCGTCAACCCATTGCATTTAGGTTTTAAAATTTAGATCAATTCTTTCAAATTCGGAGTTAGGTGGCTGTCCAAAGAAAAAGCATTGGTGAGAATTTTTTAGCTCCTAGTGAATTATTTCCTCTTCGTCGAACAATTTGGCAAACAATTTTACTCATTTATTAACAAATTATTCATGGTTTGCAATTGTTGTGTGTTTAGCAGATATTTTTACTGAGTGAATTAACTTATCTTTATAAGGAAGAAACACTAGCATTTTTTACATAAGAGATAAAATTGCATCTTTTGATAAAAAATTAGAGTTTTGGATTTCTCAAAATAATTTTGATTGTTTTTCCACATTAGGCGAGTTTTTCAAAATAAAATTTAGAGTAAAGTAAAGATGATAAATTCTTTAAAGTAATTTTAAAACATTTGCATGATTACAATATTTTCGAAAGTGAGGATAACTTTTGGATTAAGAATTATTTTGTAGTTACATTTAGGGCAGTGGATCTCAGCGCATGTGAATCTGAAATTGATTTAGTGACTGACGGGATTGAAACAAAAATATTGAGCCTGATATTAAAGGAATTTGTAATTCAAAGAATCAAAATCATCTTTGTCATTAAAAATGTACATAATTGAATTATATTTACCTATTTCTTTTTTTTACCCTTTGCTCTTAGATGTATGCATATTTTCAAAAACACAACCTTATAACTTAAATAAAAAAAAACCAAGTGTTTTTCAGAAACTATTAATTTTGGGAACCGCTGTTCTAGAGTATTTCACGGTAATAATTGAAGTGAAGTCACCGTAAATATATAATTATTTCTGTAAATTGATATTTGAGCAGCAGAGTAAAAAGCAATTTTGTAGTTGAGCTTTTAAAATATGTACATAAATTAGTCTTTAATTTTCGTTGATTGAAAATGTGAAAAAAGTGAGTAATTGATTAGTGCTAGTGTGTGTCGTAATTTATTCGGCACTCAAACAATTTGCAAGAAACTACTTTTCCCTTAGCTATATTTGAAAGTATAATAGTTCTGTTCAAGTTTAAAGCTTTTGATGGTGAAACATCGCAGCTCGTGGTATGAACAAAATTCCTAATTGTGTAAGAAATTATATGTGACGTATTACGAGTTGGTGTACCTCGCTCAAACAGCTACGCGGTAGGACGTCTCAGGTTGTATTGCATGTGGCCGATCCATGGTCGTTCTATTTATTCGATACATTTCGTTCTGTACTATGGTCAAGGTGTATAAATGTTTATTGACCCAATAGATCATTATATAGTATAGAGCTGTGACAATTAAGATTTGAGCCTTCCTCAGATTAAGCAATTATTTTGCCCTGTGTTAAATAATGCTTTGCATGAATTTTTCATCCGGAATTTCCCTTCAAGCAGTGTAGAAAATTTTGCAAATTCAGTATAATGGAACTCCATGGAAAGCCGCCGAATGATTGTTGAGAGTGAAGTCACTGGATGAACCTTTCTAGTCAGTTTACCTGCTATTATGACTATTTAAATCTGGCACCCAAATATGGTATAAACTGTTGTGAAAAGCTAAGTTTAATAGAAGCTATAGGCTGTTCCAAACTAGTTTGGAAGTAATTTTGCAAGCGGTAAGAAAAAAGGGCGCCACTTTGCTGTTGGAGTGTATGTACTTTTAGTTTTTTGTTAGGCACAAATCTGTTTTCGTACTCTTAATGACATGCAAATCAAAGAACACTTTGTTTGGCATATCCCCGTAAACTCCTACACTGTTAGACTGCTATTTCAGGGCTACTCAAAAACTCAGGTACTCAAACTAATATTAGCCCAGCATTATTACCTGTAAGTAGTTCTTTAGGCATCAAAATTTGTTTCTATTTCTTAAGGGTCTTAAAATGTATTATAAATATAATATAAGTGTAAGTTATGGCTCGCCTAAAGTAAGTTAAAAACTAAAAAAATGGTATGAGTGAAAAACCAATGTCATAACAGAATCAGTATCACAATATTTTTAGCCAATTCACGTTATTCCATTCTAAAATAAGTGGCTTCTATAACCAAATTTATACGAAAAGCATTTTACTTCACTCAGTGGAAATAGTCAGTGACATTCCTTTCAATATTCATTAATTCTCTAATCTTAATTCGTGTCTATGTCTACATTGCTAAAGCCAAATTAATTTTCTTGCTACCAACATTTCTCGCATTAAATCAACCAGTGAAACTACTCCATACTTCCCATATTGCTGTGCTCAAGGATTCTCTATCCCAGTGCTATTGCTGTGCTGTAGCGATGCTAACCCTTCGCAACCATATTGCATGCTGGCATCCAGCTTAAAGCATTTAGCAATAACAATGGGCAAATGATATCCAACTTCCGTTTCTGGTTTGCATTTTAATTTCATTTATTTTTTCTGTGTTGTGTGTGTGGTATTGTTTCCGCTTCCGTTTTGAAAAAAAAAAATAAAAGCTTTTAGTTTTCAAATGTGAGTACGAAGGCGAAGCTTCACTTTTCTCTTCTGTGAATTAACATAATTAAATGCAAATAACCGGAACATTTTGTTATTATTATGGAAAAATAAAAGGATGCGAAAATTGGCACTTTTAAATGTTGAATGAAATTTCGCTCAACTGTGAGTTAATTCAACGATGAAGAAGGAAAATACATTGTGGTTTCTTTTTTGCAACTTGTGCCTACTATGAGTTAAACAAATTTGCATAAATCTCAATTTGTTGAGAGCGTATATTAATTTTTGAAATTATACAATAAATAAAATATTTATGCAAATGAAATTTCATTCTGCAAACAACTTTTTATTTATATTTAGCATTTTTTTTCATTCTCTGTTTCTCTTCTTCCTTTTTGTAGAATTTTCAAAATGACAGCAGCCGCTGTTCAAGCGGATGTCAACCTGCTGCATGCCTCTGTGCTCTCGATGGTGGAGTTCGATGACGATATTTTTGCTGCAGGTAATTGCTTTGATTGGAATGAGCATCCAGCACAGCCGGGACTTTTTTGCCCGTTTGCATATCGATTGCCACCACCCAATTTGGGTGCAATATTCGCAAAGGATTTAGCAACGGAATATCATTATCTTGGCAATACCTCGGAATGGTTTTTTCAGGCACGCAAAAATGCTGAAAAAGTGATTGCACGCAATGAACAATATTTGAAATGTAAGTACATAGTGATGTGTGTTGTTATGGAATGTTGGAATGGAAGAATGGTAAATCAAGCGAACATTTTTCTTCTTTTATGTCATAAAAGTCCATTGAAGGCCTAAGCTGACTTGCCGCATCCATTTAGGTTGTGCGAGTTATATTTATACACGAATGGAAGGAAACTACAGCTTTACATCGAATGCGAACGAAGAAGTGAAAGCATTTTCTGAAGAAATTTTTATGCTTTGAGGTTTATCATTGCCAGCCAAGAGCTGGTGCCGTATAGATTTTTATTTTCTTATTTTAGATTTTTGACTATGCGAAGTATTAAACCTGAGCATCCTACATACCAGACCAGCACACTGGCAACTACGCCATTACGACTACCACATGCGAACGATATTCACGAATTAATTTAAAATATAATAGTGCGTTAGACATTCGGACAGACATAGATATAAACAGTATTGAAAGGTAGCTAAACAGACAATTAATGCATAATTGGGGAGGATTGTCATTTGTGCTATTGTATTGTTGCTGTTTGCTCTTGCGGCAGCTGCTAAAAGCATTTAAAATTCTATAGCAACAGAAGCAAAAGTAGAAATACAATAAGAAATATGTATTAAGGAAATGATTTATTGGTGAATTCTCGTTTTGACTTCCTCATTTTTTTTCTCAAACATAACTTAAAAAAAATTTAATTTGAGTTTTTGTGGAAATTTTTGATAACATCATTCGATCCATTTTCACATTTTTTTCATTCGTTGGCAAACTTATTTATACCTGTATGTATGAGTGTGGTATGTACATTTGTGTATGTATATGTATATACAATGACCCAGCAAAAAAATCACACATTTCCCCAAAGAATATTTCTAAAAATCAGGCAGCTGCTACAATCATAGCAATTCAAATAATTAATCAGTTAAAGTGCTCTGTTACATTTTCATTGAAGTTCTGTCACAGCTGCCTATAGTTTTACTATTAATATTCTGTGAAATTTGTTTAATTCAAAACTGTTATTAACCCATTAAGGACGAGCGGAAACTAAAGTAGGTAGATCAAGAAAGTAACTTGAGAAAAAATTGTTTTTGAACCTGGCTCAAGAACGGCTCAGCGACAAGGCACCGTTAGGCATTACCGGGTTAACTCTCCCTAACCAAATTCCTTATCCCCAGTTTTAATATCTTTATATAAGTATATAATTGTAAAGTTTTGTAATCGTGTAACTTTTAAACAACTTGACCGATTCACAGAATACTATTTCCTTAGACAAGAGAATGAAGCATAGCTATTCATAAAAGCTTTTGAGAAAGTGGGCGTGGTACCTCCCATATAATCCTAATACTTTTTTTCAAGAATTATTTAAAGCACAGAACCGAAATTTGGTAAAGGAGCATAAATCAGTAATGCCATGCTATAGCATATATGGGTGGGGTTGACAAACGGGGGTGTGCCACCTGAATTTTCATTATAGGATAACTTAGAAGCTATTTATGGTACGGTACTAAGATTTAGTTCAGGTTAGGTTGGAGTGGCTGTCTAGAGAGACACTTAGACTTGAACGGCCCATTCTGCATTGTGTTGGACCTATAGTTTAACGCCGAACAGCGGTATGGCAATCCATTATCACTTAGTGGTTTTGCCTCCCACTTGTACACTTTCTAATAATTCTCATACGCTTTATATCGATAGTGAATATAAGAAGGTTATGAGAGTTAATCGAGAACAATAGGGTAAAATATTTGCCCTAAAAAGAAGGTTTTCGTTTTTGTTTTTTGTCTGAATTTTGGTCTACATTCTATTTAAGTTCTAGTCTTAATATGGGGATAATTTTTTATTTAAAATTTATGTGAGTTTTGGTAAAAAATTTCATCTGAATTTGATATGCTTGATCCCATTTGGTTCAATTTTTAGATTGGATTTAGTCTGAGTTTTGGTTTAAAATTTGATGTAATGTTTAGGCTGTTTCTGCTCAACTCAATGGGCTTGCTTTGCATCAAAACCGCATTCTTATTGCATAACGCTTACTAGATGCTGATAAACTAAATTCACATTGAAATGAAAAATAGTTTACTATCGAAAATAGATCGTAAAAATCCTATACTCCATAAGAAGCAAAATCGAAAATTTTTCAACAAAAAAAATCAACTTGTTGCCTAAAGCAAGCACTTATGCACTAAGTCACCATAGTGGCTTACTTAACTAGAACGGATAAACAGATATTTTTTTCATCAACTATTGCTTATCTGGGAATCGAACCTGAAGCATTTCTGCAGTTAAAACAATTTCTAAAACTAGTTCACATTAAACTATTACTTTAAATTTTTACTAAACCAACTTGGTTATCATAGTAAGGAAGCAGGAAACAATCTGATTTTCATATGCTATGTTTTAATCTGCTCTATCAACAAAGTTCGAGAAACTCTCTCTTAAATTATAAACTGTAGACTTCCGTTTTATTAAAAATTGCCTTGAGTTTACTGGAATACAGTGAAAATATAACATGAAACAAAGTAAGTTTTCTGAACTAATTCGAGGTCGTTGAACATGAAAATCACATTCGTGAATGAATATGATTTTGGTGTTCAGCGTCCTCGATTTAGTTAAGAAAACATACTCTGGTTCATGTTATATTTTTAAAGTGAAATTTTGTATTTCAGTAGTATCAATTGCATTTGCAAAATTTTTTAAACTGTTTGGATATTTTTTTTTACTGGAATATTTGAAAATAAACGTAAGTACGTAAAAAGTAATCAAACAAAATTTTCTTTTTCAACTTTTTTCTGCTAAATTTTCTTCATTTGAATGTGGTTTTTATATATAAGCGGCAACATATGCCTAAAATTAAAAACAAAATGAGTCTTTCGTTTGACAGTTTCAATGGCAGCTGCTGCCATCAAATTGCAAGTCGTATGTCAAAGTAGCGAAGTAACACTGCCAATTCTTGAAGTTATACACAATTCAAAGCTAGTTAAAACAATCGTTTTTTTTTTCTTTATTAATTATTCAACTTATAAAATAATTTGAAATTCATAAATTCATTTCCTTTTAACTTTAAAAAAAATTATCAAACGTTTTTAATATAAAGTTCTCTGACTGATGTTAATTTTTCTCGACCAAACAGAAAAATATCTTAAATGGTTTTTAATTGTTTAAGCTCTAAGAATCACTCAATTTGTCAGACGAGTATTTTCATTTCAATTTTTTTATTTTTCGTTAATGTTTACTTATAAACTACGCATACTTGGAATGTGCTAATGAAATAAGCTTAGCAGAGCTATGAGTATCTTAATTAGCTGCGATTATTTTTTAAATTCTTAAGAGTTTTAATGTTTACGCGCTATAATTACATAAAAATTTTTTTTTTAATTTAATGCTACTCGCTTTTTCGCGTTGAAGCCACTACTTGATTATTCTTTTTATAGCATTTACACCTCCCACCCCAACTTCTGTAGTACAACATAGTGAAGCTTTGCACGTTATAATCAATTTCATGCAACATTTGATTTTAAAGTGACTGAAAAATAATTGAATGGTGGGAGTGTGAGTTAATTAATGTGCATGAAGTTTTCCACGTCGTATACGTAACATTAATTTAGTTCATTTTATATTAATGGTTGTGCGTTAACACTAGATGTACGGAACCCGGGTTTCAAATTTTAGATTTTTTAACATGGAAAATAATTTTTTTTTTTTTTTTGAAATCATGATGAATTTTTGTGATTTATTGATAAAAATATTTTTTCCAATTTATTTTCTGTTAGATACCCTAAGTTCATATATTGGTATGTGGTATACCTATTTTTTCGACCACCCGTCAGTATGACGAATTTCAGTCCGTATATCTAGTGTTAAAAATAATGATTACATCTGGTTGGTTTGTCATTTTCTTCTCTATTTGGATGACAAATTTTATTTATTTTGTTTTTTTTTTGTTTGGCTGAATATTTAAATAGAAAATGAAGCATCTCAGTGGGCATGGCTTGTTCGTATTTTTCCCAAAATAATTGCATTTTAATCGTTGCTATAGCTAGTAAAAAAAATTTATAGTTTAAGCGATTAAAATTAGTGCTCTGCCATGTTGCTGATTCCCTACAATAAACGATTATAATAAAAAAATTACAGTAGTTCAATGAAGTACACAATTATGCATCATTCATGCATATATACATAGTTAAAGCTGCACGAGCTTACTCTTCTCAGAGTATAAGCAAGTAAGTGGATATAAAAATGCACTAAAAATAAAATATTAAAAATATTTCCATGCTATGAACACAGAATGAGGATGTTGCTTAATTGTTGTGGCAATGAGTTTACATGGTACACAATTTTGAATTGATTTACTTTTCTAATAGTTCAAATAGCGAAAAATATTTTTTTAAAATAGCTGAATTGCTTTTTTGCGCATTACTCTTTCAACAATCATTTTAAACAATTGTTCAAACACCGGATTAACCACAATAGTTTGTTCAGTCTGCTTAAGCAGATAGTGGAGTGAATATTAGAATGGATATTTAACAGATGTAGAGCATAAAGTGTAGGTATGTAATCATTTGAATGTAAGTGTGCAGTGCATTAGTGCAGTCCACGCTTTTTAAGGCATTTTATTAAATATTAAAGTCGGGGTTTTTCTGATAATTTTTTTTCGGATTTTTCGGAATAAAGGAATATAAAAATCCAAAAATTTAAGAAAAAGCTTTAACCGATTTCTGTCTATAGCTTCAAAATTATAATTATTTATCCTTTAAACAAAAGGACAAACAATGATATGCAGAGGTTTGAAATTTATTTATGTTAGTTGTAATCATAAATTTCACACAAATATTATCTATCGACCCTTAAGAGTTAGTGGAAAATTACAAAAATGATATGATATGGTCCATAAAGATATTCTTCAGTTAATCTTTTATATATAAAATCGTAGAGTTTTGTGTGTATGTAAGCGTGTAATTTCTGAACGACTTGGCCGATTGAAATCATATTTTCAGAATATATTTTCTTGGGCAGGAGGATGAAACATAGCCATTCATAATGACTTTTAAGAAAGTGGGCGTGGCACCTCCCATACAATCGTAATAGTTTTTTGGGTATATCTCAAGAACCATTTATAGCACAGTACAGAAATTTAGTACAATAACGAGAATTAACAACGCCATGCTACAGCAAAAAAAAATAAAAAATATGGATGGGATTGACAAAGAGGGTGTGGCACCTTCCATATAACCAGAATTTCCATTATAAGATATCTTAGGAGGCATTTATGGTACGGCACTAAAATTTAAATTCTTTCAGTTTGTTGGATTAGTGGGTGTTGCACCATGCTTCACTTTTATTTTCAACTACTATTTCTAATGCTATTTTCTACTACTTTTTTTCTTCAATTTCTTCTTATTTTCTACTACTTTTTCAACTAATATTTTCTACAACTTTTTCTACTAATATTTTCTGATACTAGTAAAATATACTACTTTTTTTCTACTACCTTTTTAATACATTTTTTCTACAATTTCTTTTTATTTTGTACCACTACTTTCTACTACTTTTTTAATATTTTTTTACTACTATTTTTTACTACTATTTTTTTACTACTATTCTTTACTACTTTTTAAAAATTTGTCTGCTGTTATTTTTTATCATTATTGCTACCACTCTTTCTACTCCATTTTTACTGTTTTTGTACTACTATGTTTAACTATTTTTTTACTACTTTTTCTGCTAACTCTTTTCTACTTTTTTACAACAATTTTTAACATTATTTTCTATTCCTTTTTCCTACTACCTTTTTTACTACTATTTTCTTCTACTTTTTTACTGCTATTTTCTACTACTTTTTCCATTCCTTTTTCTACTATTATTTCTACTACTTTATGAAAAATCTTAAGACCCTTCCTCGCTGTCTTAAAATCCGTTAGGTGGCTGTAACAAATGCTATATTTATAATAAATATCAAATGGGTTTAAAATTTTAAATAATTTTTGGGATATAATTTATAATTATAATTTTTATATAAATAGATAATTATTAGAGACTATGAAACTGAAATCCAGTTTCCTATCTATTCCAAAGTTTGACTTCATTTATACTTAGCAGTTCAAGGTTTGATAATGGGCTTTGATGAAACGTCATTTTTTTTTTTTTTTTGTCAAAGTGACTAAGTCGCAACAATGTATAAAGGACAGCCAAAGCATACGGCCGTCTCGGAACCCGACACATTATAATTTTTAGATATAATGTCAAGAAAGGCCTTTAATAATACAACTGAAATCTAATAAAACTGTTCAAAAAAAAAAAAAACACTTAAAAGTTATTCCTTTTTACTACAGATATGCTGGAATTTCTATCTAACTGCTGAATGACTGGGATCAACTGGCATCAACTGGGTTAATAATTTTGCTCAAACGGTATCATCAGCTGATATGACTTTGTTTTTGTAGAAGGTCACTCACTGATGCGCCTAACGGTCTTTCTTCTTTTTTTTGTTGTAAATATCCACTATGTGCTATCAGACTGGAGTTGTTTTTTCGTACACGTCATTGAGTTCACATCGTTGATAATACAATAAAAATGTTGCATTTTCTGGTCGTCCAGACGCAATGTAAAGTTTTATTTCTAAAATTTAATTAACATAATATTGATTTAAGATTTTCATTAATAATGTTTCTCTGTTTTTAATGTACAGTTCTGCAAGTTAAATACTTTTGAAAATGTCAAAATTTTTTCGAATGTTCTATTTTAAATATCAAGTACTTCATTCTTTTTTAATTTTCGCGCTTCTTCGCAGAAAAGGCAGAACCACGTTTGCCGGGTCAGCTAGTTTTACTATAATTCGCTTAACACTCAAACTATTTTTGAATCAAAACTAAGTAAGAAAATTTAGGTTTTATTATAAAAAACAGTCAAAATTCAGCAAACTTTAACCGGTGTTGAGGTGTATGAAAATCTATTTTTACTACTCAGTATTTTTTTTTTGTCTATTAGGCTGTAAAATATAAAACCAATCACTAATCACTTCCATATTCTAACTTTCTCGCTCTTAAGAATCTACTCTTAAACAATATTTTTTTTAAATATATGGTTTTCCGTAAATATATGAAAAGAGAGATGAAAATCCCCTTCAGGAAATTTATGCTTTGAATACACAAAATAATTTACCTTTTTTTGTTGCTGCTGGAACCTTTTAACCTTTTTTTTAGCTGTTAGTTTTTTTTATTTTATTTTTCTATATATATAATAATTTTATATAATGCATACATATTTTTTAGTTACAATGATGCTGAAAAAATTAAATCCTTAAGCTGCTTAGAACAAAGAAACAAACACACACATAAGTCAAAACTTGAACCTACAACTAAAAAGTTTTTCATATAACAAAGTATACGCCAGAAATCTATCAATATGAAACTTTTGCCAATCAGTTGTTGCAGGAAACTTTAACAATATCGCAGTTCAAATACATGTAACCAAGAAATATTGGGAATAAATTCTACAGCTATTTTTAAGTTTTTTTTTTTTTGACATGTACAAGCAAATTTCACTCAGTTGTCTTAACGATTGCTATTCTTGTTACTGGGCTACTGCTGTTGCCACCATCAACTCATGCACTTGCATAAAGTTGTTGCAACACAGCCATAGTCATAAAAGTTTCTGCAATATCTGTCCATGCGATTATAATGATATATTGTAGCTCAGTACTGTGTAGTAGTTATGGCGAATATTTTGGCACTTGCCATAACAAATGCGAGAATGTTGCAAAAGTTTTAAGATATTCGGTTTTGCTGTTGTTGGCATTTAACAGAAACGTGAGTTTTTGAATGAATGTTTATTTTAAAGTTGTTGGCGAAATTTTGATTTGGTAAAAAATGAGTTTTTAGTTTCGAGTAGTATATGTTTGCAATAATGCACTGCTAGTAAAAATTAAAGTATCGCGAAGTAGCTCAACAAGAAAATATTTTCTGACAAGAAACCAACTACCAGAAAATAAATAAATAAAAAGACTGAACCAGAGATAAACAAGAAATAATCAAGCTCATGAAAAATTTGTGTTTTTGAAAGAGGAGTTAGTGTTAGGGTCAGAACCCTCAAAAACTCCCCCCGAGTTTCGAATTTCCTTTGTACAAAAAATTATTTTCTCGAATATATTTAGGCAGAATTGTGTAAAATGAAATTCTTATTAATTTTAATTTAATTTAATGAAATATATGAATTTTAATTGCTAGTTAGAACCCGACATTTAAGTTTTTCTCAATTGAAAGGATTAAATTAATTGAGATTATTAAGTTATTCAAATATGTAATTATAAACTAATAATGCAGGAAATAAAGCACAACTTGTTTTGCGGTAAAATGCGTTATAGTGAAGTTTTAAAATGATAAAAAAATAAAAAGTTGCAATTTAACTTTGAGTTGAATATTCATCCCCTTATTTTAATTTACATATTTATTTAATTATTTAAGTACTTAATGTGGTCGCCTTAGCCTAGTGTATTGGACTCTAATGCAAAAGTACCCGCCTTTAAATCTTGGCTTGAATATCTTCATATCTTCAAAGTGTATGATCCTTGGCCGAAATAATCCAGCCCCAGTTCCATCCTCAGTTCGTGACTCATCTGTATACCAGTTAATCGTATGTTTTTTGAATGTGTAGTTATATTCTACACCCTTCTATTCGTTCTTACTACTTAGTTTGAATGTGAAGAGACGGCGGATCATTTTCTTAGTGTCTGCCCCGCTTTCTGCCAGATCAGTGTAAGCATATTTGGTACTGGAGTGTTGGGAGACGAACACCTGAGCTCTCTAACACCGCAGGATCTACTAAGATTTATTAATAAATCTGGTAGATATAAAGAATAGCAAAAGGGAATACAAGATATAGAACAATGGACGTAAATCTTGTCTGAGTGTTGTATTTGAGTGTTGTATTCTTGAATACTTCTTTTGTTTGTTCCAACAAAAAAACAAAACAAAAACTTAGTTTTGTAACGAAGTGTTTCTCAAAACTATACTGTTTGACCATTAGGTGGGGGGGGGGGGGGGACAAGACAATCCAAGAGATAGTTGTCTTTCGTTGGGTTATCTCGGTTTTCAGCCCCTATATATCTCTTCCCATTAACCTTTTATCTCCTGTTGCTCTTACTATTGCTGCCTTGACTGAGCTCCATTAGTTCTTCCAAGACATCAGTCGGACATGTTCGAGGTATAGATGGAAGAATAGATGTAAAAACAAAAAAGATTTATGTAATCATACGAAACTCTTATGTAATCATAAGGAACATCTAGATCATGAAAATTTCAGCTCATCAAGCTTTTATTTTTAATTATAAGACTCCGCAGTTTCACATAGATGAGTATTAAATTGTGAAGTCATTGTAAGTGCTAGTGATTGTAAGTCACTCAAGTAATGAAAATCGTCGTTGGTGAATATCGATTTTACTCTTCATACACTCTCTCTTATATGTCGCAGAAATGATTTCCATTGAATATCGATGAAGAATTGTGTTAAAATTTTGTCGATTCGAAACGATGCGGAATGTCGCGTGTGCTTGCAGAGGAAAAATACAGCAGGATGCCGAAAATTGCATTTTTTTTCTTCTTTTCTTTCGTTTGGTGTGATGAAGAAACACCTGGTGCTGTTCACAGCTTTACTATATGGTTTAAAAATTAATATTAATTCTGGAGAACACTATTAGTAACAGTGGCTAATTATAAGACATGCTGAATTATAACTATCGTTAACCAAAATATTTACAACTGAGATTCCGCGTAAAAATACAATCGGATGAATAATTTTGAAGAAAACAAACTTGCTCTTTGGTTTGGTGGATTTATATGATTTTGAACTTCATACTATGTTTTGGATCGTACTTTTATAAGAAAATGTTGAGTGTATCTCAGATTATTTTCTAATACTTCCATAGCATTCAAATTCAGTTTAGCAGTTAACATTTCTTGTATAAAACATAGATCTTCACTAATTTTAGTCTTAACTTAAGCTCACATTTTTATCATCGGCCGAAGATTTTGCGTAGCATTCACGTGGAAGAATTTCCAATATGGAATCTTAAAAACCACTTGGAAACAGTCACAAGAGATGGCGCCATTTATCCCATATGCATTTGGCATTCGTGGGAAATTTACATTGGGTTGAGCTGACGTCCAAATCTGTAAAGAATGACAAATGGTGAGATTTCTGCTAACCTTACATTAGTAATTTTAATCATTAAACAAAATACCAAACTGTTACTTAAAGTCGTTCACTAACTTTGGATTTTTCAAAAACTAATAAGATATGACCAACTTAGCGAACTTTTATTGGTCCCCTTTTAACTACTTAGTTTTATTCACTAAGCCAACTAAATAAGTTGTCATATAAAATTAAACTTTATGGCTTTGTTACTGGAAAATACATAAAATTTTTTAATAACTATCCAATTGTAAATAATGATTCTACATATGTTATAACTGAATATTATGGTTTTTGGTTTTATTGCAATTAAATAAAATGAATTTTCCGAGGTTAACCGCATATGCTCAAATAAAATATAATTAAAAAATTTTAATTGCAGAAAATAATTATTTCAATTAGAATTAATAAAAAATTATGCATATAAAATTTATTAAATAAATTTCTTTGTTAGTAAACAAATTCCCAGGCATTAAATTTGATGCAAGGAGAAAAGTTTATATTTTATTATATAATAATTTATATTCTGTTCAGAGAAAATTTTATATATATATAAGTATCTGTGCTTTGATTTAAAAAAAAAAATGAAAACAAATAATTGATTTTAGTTATTAATTATTTACAATTAGAAAAAGAAATTCTAATTGCACGATAATTGCAATTAAATGACATTCAATCTGCGTTCCTTTGAGACGTTAAAAATGGCATTAATATTAAAATTCCCAAAGTAGCAAGAAAATTTGCATAATATATAAGTCATTAACAGAAAATATTATAATGAAATGGAATTGGAAAACTTGAACACTTTTAATAAATTATAACATAAAAATAATGTACAGTTACAGCATTGTAATGACTTTAGTTACATACACACCATATAGCTAATAAACAAATCATAAAACTTAAATGTAACAACACAAAATGCATAGCACAAAAATCAATGAATCTATGAAAATTTATGCAATAACTTTTTCAAGAAATTGATAAAATTTAAATATGCTAAAACTTTTCAACACTTTCACACACAGCGCACACAGAAAAAATAAAGAGAAAGAAACTGAAAATGTGAAAGTTCCTTATTCAGTACTTGGGTACACAGTCAGTCAGAGTCACTGATGACGAAAAATTCATAGCCAGTGATTGACATCAAAGATGAAAAACTTAAAATCGATAAATGCTCCAAAATATATAAAATTGTTAAATGAACTGGAGTTTGTCAACAAAAACGAACAACAGAAACATGACTGCAAATAGCAAAGTTGTTATTATTAAAACTTGTTGACATAAAATTTTCTCTCGCAAAATATTATGTAATAAACTAAAGAATTTATGCCATGATGAAGAGAATGAGGGCGAGAACTCATTTTTGATTGTTTGTTTGTTTTTTATTAATTAATATTTTGAGCCTTTAACCCAGAAGAGGAAACCAAAAAAAATATTATGTTCTCGTCAACATTGAAATACTTTCGTTATTTTTTTCTTTTTTTTAACTCATTGCAAATTTTTAAAATGTTTTTGTTAGTGGCTTATGATTTCTGTTTTATACTATACATCAGAATTTTTTAAAATTCTGAGCGTCAAAAGTATCATGCAAAAAAAAAATATATCAAATATTTTAACCATCAGCAACTTTTAGAGAAACTTATTGTGAAATTTTTGTAAATAAAGTAATTGCATTATTTTTATTTTTTTCATTTTATATACTTACATAGAGAGTACAAAAATATTTTCAACAACTTTTTCACAAAACTTTGCTGTTTTGTTCCACAGTTACATACAAATAACTAACAGGAATTTACAACTATGTACATTTGAATATAAAAGTTCATATTGTCATTGGATTTTTATCGTGTATAAGGAAAGTATATTTTGAGATAAAAAAAAATTGTGCAGTACAAAGAAATTATGAAAAAAAAAAAAAAATTTTTCAACGGTTAATTTCTTAAAAAAAGGTAAACATAGGTAATTTTGACCTTGGCGGATCCCAACTACTTTTCGATGGAGAATATTTTTCACCAAAACCTTATGATAGGTTCTCTTTCGTTTACCCGGTGTAGTTATATATTGAATAGTGGCTGGCTTCATATAACACCCAAACGGTTGGGTAAGGAGAATTGGAGAAGAATTGCGGTCTAATTAATTTTTTTCCTTCCTTCCATGGTAAACAACTTTCTCTTAGCTATGAAACATGTACAAGGTAAAATACAAAAAAATTATATTGGCCTCGAGCATACTAAAAGTATGGGTTTTGGCCCCCATACCTGATGGAGAAAACCTAAGTACAGGCTCGGAGTCATCGACCCTGTATTACCCTTAAAAAGTTATCCATTCGGCATTTGAAATTTACTGTTGCACTGTGGTATTAAACTTACCACTTAATTTTCTAATTATGGATGGGTCTTCGGGCTACGATCGGCTAAAATTCTTACTGTTCCCAAGTAAAAGATGAGCGCAAGTCTTTTCAGTTTTTTTTTTTTTTTTTTTTTGATATTCGAATAATTTTCTGTCGTAAAAATTAAATCGTAATATTGAATTTCATATAGCTTGTGCTAGAAACTTTTTAATATCTTCGGACCCAATAGAGACTCCACTTTTTTGAAACTTGGGTTTTTTAGATAAAATCACATAGAATATGTAACATTTTTTTCGTTGTGGGGCGAGCATGAAAAAATCATTTAAATAATGAAATTGCTATTAGTTTTTATTAATTTATTATATATATAACTAAAAAGCTTACATAATAAGGTGTAGAACGGAGTCGATCCGATTACTAGAACCGGAGATAATGAATTTTAAGTGAAACAGAACTCAATAAAAAAGCAAAACTTAAAGTTCATATTCAATTCTGAAAATACACATATATACAAATACGAACAAAATCCCGATATATATGTCAGATAATTCCACGAATATAAGCTATAACAAAACTTTCAATCAAATCTGAACCATGAAGTCAAAATAGGTGTATAATTTGTAAAAGAATGGTCCATTTGTGTATGTATAAAGTAGTGTCCTGCCGAAGGTGATTTTTTGGCCGTAGCCGAAGCCGAACTTCAGCCATTCAACTAATCTTCGGCCGAAGCTTCTGCTTCGGCTTCTGCTTAAAATATAAAAATATAAAAATCTGAAATTTTTTCTACCTATGTATTCGCAGACATATACAGAAATATATAAATATATAATAATAGATTACCCAAATAAAAATCTGACCAGTAGCACTAAACTACTTACGATCTACTGCTCGGATTGACATAAACTCTTGAAAGTATGTTTGTTCGAAATAAGTCATAAAAATTTTTTCGATTTTTTAACTCATGAAAACGTAACCCCTTAAATATCCAAAATCTCTCGATAGTTTTTATCACTACTAACTAGTTCAAATAAATGAAATAATGAAAAGAAATCGTTTGATAGTTGAATAAATGAATGAATCAAAAAAAATCATTCGATAGTCAAAATCATTCAGTTACTAACTATCGATAGTTGCAAATACTCGATAGTTCCCATAAGTACTTAAGATTCAAAAGAAGTTCAATAAATCGATTTTATTTAACTTTGAGATAGCCTACTTTGCTAAAAATAAAATCAATCTACATTTAATGCTTTATAACATAGAAGTTTTAAACATAATTTACCACCCCTAAAAAATTTAAAAAAATCCATTTAAAAATTTTTCTCATTAATAACTTTTCGCCTTTTTAAAGCCTATTTTAGGCCTTTAATTCAATAATAGAGACTCCTATATTTTTTTCTAAATCATATTTATTTCACATAATCTTTCAGGAAATCCACTAAGAGCGAAAAAAAATCTAACTTTGCACATCTCATATATCTCCTAGGCAAGCTAATACATATAGTAGTTGAAAAATTGCTTCACCATTTGTTAAGAAAAAACAGTAAATGACAGTTCGAAAACTGAAAAATGGCATAAAAATCGACCTATATTAACCTATATCAAAAAGTTGAAAAATTTATACTACAAGGAAGCAAAAAAAAAAAAAATGGAATATGAAAGGAAGTCAGTTAAAAAACATGAAGTTTCTTAGCATAAGAAAAAATTTGATATGTGTATCATTTACATGCACAAGTATACTAAACTACTACTATAGTATTGTTAAAAAAAAAATGTAAATACCTGACATGCATGGCACGGGATAAAAACGTAGCTGCCACTTATAATAATCCACCAATGCAATTTTTATGCATCTTTCCATTTTTATGCTATGCATATGTTGTGGTAAAAATATCACTAAAACTGGTAGAAAAAAACAAAAACTAAAAATAAAAAAAGAAAAAGTCATGAACCATTTTTATTGATAGGAATTTTAGCAATTTATTTCTTTTTCAGCAGTAGCAACAAAACGAAAAACAATTGCATAGCTAATACAAATACTTCAATTCATTCATGAATGTATGTATGAAGAATCCTGTTGGGTATTACATATGAAAAACTGATATTCGAACTAGTTTAGCTATGCATTTCCGTTTCCGTTTTTATCGTGAGGGAAATGCTACAAATGCAAACGGAAATTGATTTTTTGGTTATTGCATTTTTGTTACTTTATGCATTTGTTATTTTTATTCGTAGAAAATCGAATTGTTATTGTTTTCTTTTCATTGCACAAATATTTCAAAAAAAATTCGAAATCAATAAAAAATGTTTACTTTACATCCGTTTTGTTTTTTGCACTTTTTTCCAGCATTTCACCTTTATTCTAACAAAACCGACGAACGTATCGAATACAACACACTGGCTGTGAAATATGAAGATGGCAGATGGTCAAAACCTTATTACGATTGCGGTGGTGGCAACATTTGGATGCTGACATACACGGTGCCATTTTTCGGTTATGAAAATGGCACATATCATTTCAAGTGAGTCCAAAGAAAAATATAATTTTGTTTTTTAAAAAATTTAAATATTTCAACCAATTTTAGTATTTTTATTTTGCTATGGATTCAATATAGTTTCATAATACCGCAGTGCCCCAATGCAATTGGGGATTCAACATAAATGATTGTAAAATTATTTGCTTTTTCAAGATAGCCCTATGTCGATTAAGGGCGTTTTTGGTCTTTATTGGAGGAATCCTTCCACTTCCATTATTTCTGAAATATTCCAACGTAAAACCCTCATTTTAATGTAACACAAGACACATTTTTTTTGCCATCATCCTTTAAAATTACTCGTTTGTCGTATTGGTATAATCAAAAATTTTTCAACCATAACTGTAATTTTAAAATTGCCTTTAGGTTTGTAAACTCAGGCGGTGAATTTAGCATCTCTTAACTTCTCGCACCCATTCGCTTTCATATGATTCCGTCCTTTTGTTATTCATCTATTTAATTGCTGGCTAAACTTTTTTAACAAATATTTTCTTTCCTTATTTCACAATAACATTTAGGGTCAAATTGCTGAAAAATTGTTTAGTGTAAAAGTCAGAACAAGGATTCGAAATTTGTAATTTATTGAGTATTTTTTGTCACAGGCAATAAATTATTTGACGTCACTCATTGTGTGTTCGAACTGAGTTACAGAGACAAACAAACAAGATAAAAGATTACAGAATGAATAAAAAAGTTATATGGAATCTTAGTAAGCTTTGACAAAAATCTCATATCCTCATTCACAGAACTAAATATGGAATAAACCGTGAATTTTAGTTTTTTTTTTTTTTGTTTTTATTAAAATACGTTGAATTGTTTGTGTTATTTTCTGAACAATACAAGACAAGAGCAGAAAAATTAAAAGCATAAAATATAGAAGGAAAAAAATCAACGCACACAACGCAATCAGCAAGAAAAATATTTACAGCAATAACCCAGCCAGCATTTGGAAGACTATTTTATTGAAAATCATCTTAATGACCTTTCTTAATGACCAAAAACTGATTAATTTCTTGCGCGATGAAAATATACTCGGATATGAATCGTCCTGACGCTTTAAAAGTGATTTATTGAAAATAAGAAGCCAAATAAGAAACGATTGTGTTTAAAATAAATTTTTTAAAATATGTCGTCGTCATTTAAGCAGAAATCAGTAAGCCAAAATTAATTTTTTTAATTGGATCTGTATTAATTAGCATCCATAATCCGAGTAACATAATAAATTAGATTTTTGATGACCCAGTTAAAACGTATACTAATGTATGTATCAATCTGTTAACTTTTAAAGTTTTGCAAATGTTTGGAGGGCACCATGCTCTGCATAAACTAACTTCATCTCAGAAATTAAAAAAATGGAATTAGTGAATTCTGCTAGAACGATGACGATATGTTATTTTACATTTTTGTAAAAATTTAAAAAAAAGTATCGCCAAAAAATTAGAAATCAAGTTGTCAAGAAAATGTGAATCAACAGTGATAATAGTAGATTTAAAAGTTATATCAGTTCTTCTGATAGTGATACCAATTCTGCTAATAGTGAAAGTGAAGATAGTGAATGTGAAAGATATGGCATATAAAAAAAAAAATTATTTTTCAAAATTTAGCTTAAAGTATTTATTTTATTATTAGTTCGGGATCAGCCGAATCAGACCCAGGTGAGTCCTTTTTCGTCCCCTACCGCCTGATGCCTCTACTCTAAGCACTCGTAAACGAACATGCTCCGAGTATTGGCATCCTGTGTCAACTCGATCATATCCTTATAGGCCAGGATGCCAATCTCAGATTCATCAACGTATCGATGACCCAAGATTGCCAACCTTCTGCTCGCCAACGCTGGGCATTGGCACAATAAGTGCGTCGCCGTTTCCAGCTCCTCCAGACATAACCTACAGATATCATCCTTAACAAGTTTCATCTTCTTGAGGTGATACCTGAATTGAACGTGACCCGCAGTCAGCGCAAAGTCTTCCGGTTTAGTCCGACGACTTTGGCTGACTCACTGTACGACCACTTCACGGCCGTCTTTGCCTGCCTGCAGTCAGTGACCTTTTTCCATCTTTTACAATTTTAAGATTTTATCCACTGTCTTATCAGGCCTCCCACCATTCCATCACCAATGGCGATGCATGGTTCTGGTCTACAAAATTCGTCTGCTGAACCTTTTTTAGCCAAAAGATCAGCAGTTTCATTTTGCTCTATGCCTGAATGTCCCCTCACCCACATTAAAGTAAGCTCGTTAACACGAGCGCACTCGTTGAGTTTTTGGACACACTCCAAGGTCAACCTAGAGGTTATATCTGTCCGCTGCACGCACTTAATCACCGACTGATTGTCAAGGGTAATGACAATTCTCTTGCCATTGACCTGATTCTCAATAAGGTGGGTTTAAAGTATTTAAATAATACCCTTAAAAATTCCAAAATGGGTTCGACATTAGTTTAGGAGATAGATACATAGGTGTCGCACTGAGCGTGATAGCTATGTACTTTAATTCATGTATCTCCTAAACTAATGCGGACTCCATTTTTAAATTTTAAGGGTATTATTTAAATACTTTAAGCTAAATTTTGAAATATCATTTTTTTTTTAATGGTCGAAGTTATTAACATTCTGATTTTAAACTTTTACTTCCTGTTTGGTGCATAAACAAAATTTTGATTTCCGGTCTGATTCCATAATTGAGAAGAACAGTAAATTTTCTATTTAAATTACCATGTTCAATATTTTATTGTAAATTTGCTTAATTCTAAAAATCACTTTTGAAAAGTCCATATTTCCATTACGTCAATTCTTTAAAAACCCATAACTTAGCAAATGAACTTCATACAAAAAAAAATTGTGTCTCTACATTCATATTTCCTACAGGTTCAATTATGTCGAATTTCAACGATTTTCACAACCTTACGTTTTTTTTTTCGTTATCCGCTTCACATGAAATGCCTCATATTAAAAATAAATATTTTTATAAGTATAAGTATTCATTTTTTAATGATGGCGATGATTGAGAATGACGAAAAATCACTATGTTATTAGACTGAGAAATGACTCGAATTTGTTAAAAAAAATTTCATTAAGTACTGGGTGGGAAAAGCAAATAATATCATTATACAAAAAGGCAACTATGTGGCAACATTGGCAAAATAAAAACAGCAACAATAAAACCGCAAAAAGTAATCTAAACAGCAGCGAGCAAAATGATAAAACAAAAGCAAACAAAAAAAAATTTTTATATAAGAAAAATGTCAACAATGTCAAAAACTGCAACACAGTAGCAAATACAGAGAGACAGATGGACGGACAAGTATAAGGTTACAACCAACAACTACAACAATAATGAAAACAAATAATCGCAGAAATACAAACAAATTCTCGACAATTTCACGCAGTTATTTTTTTCATTTATTCAAATGAAATGGAAAGTTAACTGTGTATGCAACAGCAACACAGCAATCGCATCCGCAGCAGAAATAACTACAATAGCAGCAAAAGCAAAAATAGCAACAATAACAACAACAGCTAAATTAAAGCAAAATAGGAATTGTTTATAATAAATAAATGAGAAAACGTTTTTCTGGTATTTTGTTTATGTTTCTTTTTATCTTGAATTTATTTTCTTTTTGTGCGCGTTGTTTATTAAATAGGATGCAGGATAATGTCTTACAAATGGAGTATAAAGCACTTAGAGAAAAATGTGTAGTGGTTTTACATATACATATGTGTGTGTGTGTGCTGTGTGGATATACTTAAAGCTTCCCAGTTGAACTTTGGATGATCGTAGGAGTAATCATTGAGCGCTCCAAAGCGAGCAATCGATTACTCCCTATTGCTCCAGAGCTCTTGCATTTTGTGCTCCTTTTTAACATTGCATGTCCTAGGGCATGGAGTACTCGTTTTAGCCTCCAAAAGGAGAAATAAAGGAGGACACGATTACGAGCATAAGATCACTTCCATCTCATAGAAAAACAAAACTCCGAAATAGTTCCTTACAAAATTTGTGACGTCATTGATTAGTGCCAAGGTTCAAGTCCCACAACATTTTTTTTTTTTTTTATTATTTACTGTTATCGTTTTATAATTATATTATTTTCTTGAGTTGCCTTTTTCCAAGCTCGAACCTGTGGCTGAAAAATTCACATCGCGAGTATTTTGAATTATTGAATTTTGTTTCTTTTACTCTTGCAATGATTCTAGTACTAGTTACTGATTTTTAACTCTTTAATGCACACGATTTTAAAGAAAATAAAAACACCACTTGCACTGAAATTTTTTTGGTTTCTATCATTATCAGCAGAATGAGAAACTGTAAATTAAATATTAAACTGTGTGACTATAAGTAATTACAACTTTTCGAGGTAGGTTAAAATATATCACACTATGCGTAAAAAGATATGCGGATCAGATTTTACCCTATCTACCGTAAAGAGTTAACTGGGCAAGAGAGAATAAGATATACAAATTTGAACTACTCAATCAGGCTGTCTTTGTTTATCATTATTTCTAAAAATAGACCATATAAAATTATGAAATTGTGTTAGTGAAATTCAAAAATGTTGTTACTGTATTGAAGTTGCTCGTTTATCCCTCCTTTTGGAGTAATGAAATCATTAATCGTTTGAAGAGTACTCACTATTTGTGCAACTGGGTTGTTTGCTCTGAATTTGTGTGAGTGTGAATATGATTTAATGGCTGCGAAAGCAATTAGCTAGTGTTGGCAAAGTTTAAACTTAACTATGAGTCAGTGCTCGTGTTAGACATTCTTTTCAAATTCAGTTTAGAAACTTTTAAACATAAACAACTGTAGAATATTTACTCTATGGCTTACATTTCGGAGAGGAGTTATTGGATTTTAAGGGGTTAGGTCTAGATAGAGACGTGAAAAATGTTGTATTGTAAATAATTGTTTTGACCGTAATTACTTTTATTTCCAAAAACTATCAATACAGAGTTATACAATGTTTTATCTTTACCTGATCAAAATTTCAAAAAAACAAAAATTAATTGTTTACGCAGTTATTTTCAAAGTCGGTGACCACTCTTATTCAAAAATCACTCGGAAGAAACTGCCATTTTGCGTGTTTTCAAAAAAAAAAACCGCGCGTAGATTTTAGATGTACCAATAGGATGTTGTGAAAGGGGTCCAACAAAAATGGCGATAACTTCGTCAACAATTAATTTTTATTTTTTAATTTCGCTCAACATTGTATAATAACTCTGTATTGTTAATTTTGTATATAAATGTAACTACTGTAAAAAAAAAAAATTATTAAAATAATAATTTGTTCACGCCTCTAACTGGACCTAATCCCTTAAGGAGTGAACCTGGTTAAGAAAGCACAAAAATACATGATTTTCATGATGCATTTTTATTGATAAAATCAAACAAAATAATTTTGTAATTTTCACGTTACATTTCTACATGTTTTAGGAATATGTACACAAGTAATTTTTTGATGCTTAAACAAATAAATTGATTTTAACGTTTTTTTTTTAATTCCACCCAAGCTTACAATCTATCCATAATTTACATATAATATGTGGGCATTTAGTAAGTTTTATGTTATTTATGAGTATAAAAACAAATGACGTTTGATGAAGTGGATCTAATGATCACAGTCTCCTTAAATATGACAAATTTTTTTTTTCCTTTTTTAAAATTATGACATTAAATAGATACATGTATAGAAATGGTTGATTAGAAATATAGAGTGAAAGAGTGAAAAACTTATGTTGTGGAAAATCGAGCTGGTAAATCTTGAGGTTGAAAGCGTTTCAGGCTTCTTTGTCCGATGATTGTTAATTTGTTTGCCAGTAGGTTAGGGTGCCTGGTAAGCCGCTCTAAATATGTTGTTGTATTTTTCGATATAACTTTCTTAACTGTTGCCATGCGAAGATCATTTCTAATGGTTACATTTTTGACATACCACGGAGCTTTTGTTATGGATCTCAAAACTTTTGATTGCAAACTTTCGAGAATTTCAATATTAGAGTTGCACGTTGTGCCCCACAACTCAATGCCGTATGTCCAAATAGGTTTGACTTTGAAATTGATGTGAGTACGCCATGTGAGCTTTTTGTCTAAATGTAATCCCAAGTAATTCGTGGATTCCACTTGAGGAAGCTCTGTATTATTTAAAAAGACAGTGGGCAAGAGCCATTTCGATTTGTAAATATAATGTGCGCTGATTTCGTTTCATTGACCTTAATATTCCATGTTTTTAGCTTCTGTTGAGAGCAGATTGTAAACGCAACGAAGCGACGTTCGGGTGGACACTGGAAGCAAGAATTGCGGTGTCGTCTGCAAACGTAGCCGTGATGGTTGATTCTGTTGTTGGTAGATCAGCTGTAAACAACAAATAAAGAAATGGCCCAAGGACACTTCCCTGTGGGTCTCCGGCGTTGATTTGAACAGGCTTAGTTATTGCGTCCCCGTATTTTACGCTGAACTTTATTTTATCCAAGTATGACTTTAATATTAAATAGTAATGAGCTGGAAGAAATTTTTTTATTTAAAAGAACAACCCATCATGCCATACCTTGTCAAAGGCTTGCGTTATATCCAAAAATGCCGCTGAGCAGAATTTTTTACTGTCTAAATCGTTTCTTATTTGATTTACCAGTCGATGTATTTATTCAACTGTCCCGTGGTTTCGTCGAAAGCGAAACTGATTATAATATGCATACAAATTTTATTATTAATAAAATTTGATAGTAGATAAACCTAATTGATTTCACAAAAAAAAAAAATGGTTGTCTGAAAAAAATGCGCTATATTTAATAGAAAATTTTTAGAGCTGTAAACTCAAGAATACAATTAAAATAAAGAAATTTCAAACTTTTATCTTCTCACTTGGGTTCCCCCTTAACGCATAGCGTTTTAGTGTATATATGTATATATATATATATATCTTAAGCGGACCCTCCACTTTCTCGATCCAAAATTTGAGCAAAAATTTTGAAAATTGGTTTTTAACATATAAAATATATTTACGTTCGGCATTATAATCGTCTATGTCTTTGAAAATACTTAGAGTTTCCTTCAGAAATTTTCACAAAGTGCTTTTGATATATAATAATAATAATCAATTTTTCCAATAATTTTTAAAATCAACTACTTGCATTAAGTATAAGCTTAATCAATTCACTTAAAGCTATTTTAAACTACTACCACATTTCATGTTAAATACAAATAACAGGCAAAAATTTGCTATTTGTTATCTCTAGCTGTAGGGTGCAATCATTGTTCAACAATTTCCAGTTTTTGGTAAGCAAATATTAGCATACTTCACCTAGAAATCAAGTTACTAAAATTCCACAAACCAAGCACATAAATGTCAGCAAATAAATCACTTATGAGCTGAGCATTTGTGCATTTCAAAGTTAAATATTTGCAGTAAAAAAAAGTGAAAACATTATGCCAAAAGAGAATAAACAGAGAAAAATGTGGACACACATAGATTTCTGATATAAAATTCGTAAGTACTTGCAAATTTCGCCATAAAAAATCAACATTCTACTCTTTGCTTTCACAAAAATTTTTTGCAATTGCTACCAATTTTTTTGCATTTTAAAATGATTTGCATATGCGCTGAGCTAGCAAATGAATAGAATTGCATAAGCAACATTAAGATTGATTATGCTAAATATTTTTCATGAAAATAAAAACTTTTCATTTTTTCTCCTCAAAATATTTCATATGATTATCAGTAACTACTGTTTTCTTGTTTTTCTGTTTTGTGGGGGAAAAACTACGGAAAATATGCTAAACATGTCCTGCAGAGAAACGTGTTGAACATTTTAAAATGTACTCTTCTTTTGATGATATTTACAGCACATTAAAATAATACTCAACCCAAACATTCAAAGTTTTTTTTTTTTTTTTGTTAAGTTTAAAGTAAATGGAAAAAAAGAAAAGACTTTTTTTGGTAGGTAGTAAACACCAAAATTTCCGTATTTATGCTAAATTATATTTGGAAAAATTAATTTATATGGATATGCGTAAACAGTAAATGGAAAGACAGACAGTGAAACCTACACACGCATAACCTAATTCATTTACCAATTTTGGTTTTTTGTTTTGTATGCCTGCCAAAGTTGAATCAAAGCGGAAAACTTATTAGGAAAGAAATAAAATAAAATACAAAAATAAAGTTTCCGACGTGCACAGCACACATAAATATTTTTCTTCGCATAATCAGTAAAACAATTTATGGAAGCTTCAATCAAATAGGTTCGTTCTCTTTTTTTTATTTGAAAAAAAAAAACATTTCTATCTTGAAAACGGACAGAGTTCATTTGAATTTTTATTATATTTTTTATATTATTGTTTTCCTTTCTTCGGCATTTATATAAATTTGTATGTTATCAGAAATAGCACATCATTTAGAAATAATAAAATAAAAAAAGAAGTAAAGCTAGAAATTTTAATTAAATCTGTCAACATATCTTTTAACTATTTCTATACAATTATGAAATAAATTTTTAATTAAATTTTATGTTAGTCAAATTGAATTGAATTATACATGATTTACATATCTTAGGATTAAACATGATCAGGCTTCACATTTTAATTAAAAAAAAAGAAGTTTATTTTGGTTTTCATGTTTTTTCTTTTAACTTTGGATCTTGGAAACCTTACATAGGCACCCCAGAACCCATGGTCTATGGTTATGTGATATTTCTGCGGACTAAAACCAGCTCTATAGTTTTTCCACTCTCCTCCCGGTGAATTACCTCTCAGTACTACAAAAAATTGTCTAAGTGGCTTAGAACTTCCAATCCAAATGAAATTTTCAAAAGGACAAATTGAATGAAGTAGTAGTTAAAATTAAACCAAAACCGGCACATTTTGTTTTAGGATCAAAACATAATACCGTTTGCTAATATCGAAATATAACCACGCCTAACTCGCTTACAACTATGAATATTTTCAGTGCTTGAATTTTGCTTTCAATTTAGTTTTGATTTGAAAACATATGTGAGCGAGGGGTACCAGAAACTTGTCAGGTTAAAGTTATTTGACGAAAATGCGCGTTATCCATCTAAAATATAATAGTAAAGTAAATTTTGAATATGCTGAAATTCCGAATATTTCGAAATCAGTTTGAGAAAATCTGAAATCAATATGAAATATTCTGAAATAAATTTATAATATTCTAGGACTAATATGAAATATTTTGGATTTAATCTGCAATAATCTAAAATCAATCTGGATTATTCTGAAAGTAATTCGGAATATTCTGAATCAATTTGCGATTTTCTGAAATTAATTTGGAATTATCTAAAATCAATTTAGAATATCCTGAAATTAATTTCGAGCACTCCAAAATTTGTTTAAAATATTCTGAAATTGATTTGGTATATTTTAAAATCAATATGAAATATTCTGAAACCAATTTAGAATATGCGGAAATTAATTTAAAATATTCTGAAATCACTTTGAGATTTTCTTAGTCAATTTGATATTCTGAAATCAATGAGGAATATTCTGTTATGAATCTGAGATAATCTGAAATTGATTGGAATATTCAAAAATGAATTTCGAATATTCGAATATATTTTGAATATATGAAACCAATTTGGAAAATACTGAAATTAAATTGGTACGTTCCAAAATCAATTTGTGATTTTCTGAAATCTGTTTGAGATTATTTTTTTTAATCAATTTAATATTATGAAATCAATGTGAAATATTCTGATATGAATCGGATATATTCTGAAATCAATTTTGAATATTCTGAAACCAATTTAGAATATTCCGAAAATCATTTGAAATATTCTGAAATCAGTTTTTGATATTCTGAAATCTATTTAAGATTTCCTTTATCAATTCGATATTCTGAAATCAATGTGCAATATTCTGATATCTGAAATACTCTAAAATTGATTGGAATATTCCAAAATCAATTTTGAATATTTTGAAATCAATTTGGAAAATTCTGAAATTAATTTGATACATTCTGAAATCAATTTAAGATTTTCTTATTCAATTTGATATTTTTAAAGCAATGTAAAATATCCTGATATGGATCTGGGATAATCGGAAATTGATTGAAATATTCAAAAATCAATTTTAGGAAATTCTGAAATTAATTTTGTATATTCTGAAATCAATTTGGAATATTCTGAGTTCTATCAATCTAGACTGTTTTTAAATCAATTTGCAATACTCTGAGTTCAATCTAGAATATTCTCAAATCAGTTCGGGCAATTATAAAATCAAATTGAAATATTTTTAAATTTATTTCAGCAAATTTTTTCATGTAACCTTTAATTATAATTAAAACTATTTTTTTTTTTAAACTTAAATGCTAAAAGTTTTACAAAAACCAGACTAAAACTGAGCAGAAAATTACATTTTTCGCACAATTAATTCTTAATCACTTGTGATAATATTTGCACACACTTCAATATAAAATGAATAAAATTCCAAATGCTCATAAAAGTATATAAAATTTAGATACAGTTAAATGTGTTAAATATAATTGTTATTAGTTAGTGCTGTAAGAAAAATTTAATTTAATTTTTGCTGAAAATTACTAAAGAGAAATGGTTACGAGTTGCACACTTACACACATAAAAGAAGAAGAATATCAAATGAAAGATGTGAAATTTACTTATACAAGAAGTAAGCATGAGCAATGCTGTGCTGCTGCTTTGTCTTCTGCTGCGTTTGCTTCAGAAGTATCTGTGCAAATTTACACATAACACTGTTAAAGCTATAATGCTATGGTGTCATGGTAGCAGGGTACTTTAAAGTGAGAAAAATTATTTAATTAGAAAATTAAAATGCTCGCTCACACATACTTATGTTCTAAAACTCAAATAAGTATGCAATGAAGTTGTCTGGGAAAAATGTGAAAAACGGAAGAATCTCCAGAACAGTAGGAGTAGAAAGAAGATGAAAGCCTGTCGATGTTACATGATTTACAATAGCAATAAAGATGCTCATATTTACTTACAGACGATTCATATGTGTTTTTCTAATGTGTTAGTATGCTTATGTGCACGTGTATGTATATGTGTATGTATTCATGTGTTTCAGGAATTTTTTAGCTACTTTAATATTTGTGCTGCAATATCTTTAAAAGTATCTTTTAAGTTGTATTGCTTTTCTCATTTATTCTTGTATCTCGTTCTCTCGCTTGATATTTTTTTTTTTTTTTTTTTTTTGACACATTCAGCACGAGCCCTAGTAAGTTGTTCTTTCAAGCAATTTAACAAAGTAACAAATATGTACACAATTTTGCTTTTTGCCGCTTAATAGCAACAGAAATATATATCTATGTTAGCTATGTTTACTTCTTCTTTGTAAGTACATACCACGAGCATCTACTTATTTTTTAATTAAGCTTTAAACATTAAAAACTCTAAAATGAAATTACTGCTGCTTGTTCATGTAAGTGAACATCGAAATTTGCATTTGCTGCTGTATGTATGTATGTGAAAAATTAATAAGTACCAGTAAGATAAAAAGATTGCAATTTTTTTATATATATTTTAATGAAGATATTTGCTTTGCATGTATATTCACAAATCAAATTTTCATTAGAAATTTATGTAATTAATTTTCAAGCAGACATTACGTAAATTCTCACTCTCGACAGATTACTGCTAGAGCCGAAATATTTTGAAAATCAACAGAAAATAAACCTAACCTACCTCCTATACAAAACTAATCCTTGTTGGGTGCATCTCTGGAAACACATATAGTAAGTTTTGGATACAAAAAAGGAGTATGGTACCGCCCATATATCCTGAATATTTTTCATGGCATATTTCAGGAAATATTGTTTGTCAAAATCGTTATTGCTGTGAAGAGTGAGCGATTATTCAGAAATCATTTCCATTACTATACCGAGATTTGGTAAAACGACGTTAGTCGATATTCAAATGTTAGAAAAAAAATGTGGATAAGATTGAAAAAAGGGGTATGGCACCCCTATAGGGGTGAAAGCATTTGTAGTGCGGTACTAAGATTTAGTAAGGAAGTATTATTTGTCAATGGAATTCTGTGCAAAAATAATGAGAGTAAACTTTGAATATACATAGCCCAACTTTTAATACACATAGCCCGGAATCATTTACAGCATAGTACTGATATTTGCCACAAGGACATAGATTGACAATATCATGCTACAGAAAAAAGGTGGGTGTGATATTTCCCATACAAATGCAATGCTTTAAAAGAAATACTTGGCTAAGTGATGATTATAATTATCACTATTATTATGAGTATTAATATTGTTGTGTTACCTTACCTGCTGGTGCGATTTTTGTGGCGTTAACTGAAACCTAATCATAAAATATGCATACATACATGCACACAAAATATAGCAGGAAGTTAAAATATGAGTTACTCATATTCATACACATACAAGCATACACTAAAGCATTTCTATAATGGTTCTCGCTGAAAGTACTTCTTCTTCTTCCGGTACTGGCTCGAAGTGAATACAAAATGGCTACTTTTCGATTGCATAATTACAAAATAAAAATCACTGACTAGTAACCAATGCAGTGATACATAGTATTATAGTGATTAGTGATGGTGGAAAATATAATTTTTTTTGTCTCTCTCACTCTCTCTCTTTCTTTTCACTCCCCTTCTTACACTTGTAATGTATAATTTACACTTTTTGTGACAGCTCATTTTGGAGCTGGTTCTACTTTCATTGTTGTCATCATCATCATCAACATCGGTGAAAATTGTCACTAGACGCAGCTGTCATAATGCTAAACTTAAGTGTTTAGAATGTGTCGCTTTGCAGACACAAATAGACAACATCAATGAAACCAAAAAAAAACAAACACTAGCACCAAGAAGATATTACCTTGAATGGCGGCGAAGGTGAGTTGAAGTACGCAGGTGTACTTAATATGAGTACATTTTGCAATAACTTTGACGGATACATTTAAAAGAGTATAATTTGTGATTATGATTAAATATAATCGTTGTTAGCAAAATAGAGAGAAAATCAACTTAAAGATTATTTAAAATATTTAAGCCCGAAGTGAATACATAATGTATATCGCAAATCAATATTGACGCATGTAGTTATTGCACAAATATTCAAAAGATTCTATGCCTTTAGTCATACAATTGGTAATGGGGAAACTTAAAAAGCATTTATGTACTTGCATATAAAGTGTTTTTTTTTACACACAACTCAGATCTGCATAAAATTTTGTGTTGTGTAACAAACTTCTTGCATACATTTACAAATATTCAATATATTCCGATATGCACAAAAACGAAGCAAATAACTGAAATCAAGCAAATGTAACACAATGCTAAAAAATTGTACACATACTTCTACAACATTACAAAAAGTGTTTGCTCATACACATTTCTATCGATTTATCCCAGGGAGCAAATGAAGCGTTTCAGAGGCACATACTATCAGCACAGAAGAGTATATCAGTAAGTTCGGTATTCATATACAAAACAAACAAACAAAAATCAATGAAAACGTATTTATTTAAATGACATTCATCACTCCTCCTTGCAGTTCATTGTGCGAGAATTCGAATCTGGCATTTTCAAGAAATGGGTTTTTATTTTGTTGATAACATTGAATGATGAGATTTTATTTCGCAAATATATAATTTCTATTGCCGATTCAAACCTTCTATGATCTATTGAATTGAATCGAATCTGATATTCAAATTGAGGATCAATTGACAATCGACACGCACAGCCTTCCTTCTTTTTGCTACTCATGACTCATAAAATTGTTCTTCAAAATACTACTCATACTCATAAAATTGTTCTTCAAAATACATTGTTATCTTTTTCATTTAAACAAAACAAATGACAACGAAAATTGATTCCAAATAAAATAGAAAAGGAATAGCAAATGTGAACTCGTTGTAGTAGGATCCATTCTCTTTCTTGTTGTTAGAAAGAATAATTCTCAAAGTGAAGGTGTAAGAAACGCGATATGACTCGTAAAGATTTTTTTCCTGCAAAAGAATGAGAAGAACCCCTGTAATTAAATTATTACAAATGGTTGCATTAAATTTAAGGAGGAAAAATCAATGTTAAGCGCTGCAATTTATTAGACAAACGAAAGATTTAAATTAGTTGTTTTTCGCAGAAAGAAACACTTTCATGTCTTCCTGCTGTGCTTAAAAACACACACATAAAATCATTGTATATGTAGGAACATTACATGAAGGCCAAACATTTATTAAATTGCAACGAGAGAACGAAGAGAAAAAAAGGGCGAGAAGAAATTGTAAGCATGAAAAACAGAATTGAATAGTTTTAATATTTGCAACCAGACAATAAGAAGAAAATACTGTAGGAGCAGATAGAGAAACCCAACCCCGCATCGTCCTTTATCCCACCACTTAAGCAAAAACCATATATGTATGAATAGTTTTGAAAAATGTATAGCTTGTGTTGGAATTGAAAGCAGCTTACTTATTGGTTCAATGATGTATGCAAAATCGTTAAATATGCGATAAAGCTCTTATGCTCATGGAATAATACTCTGGTAGCAACAATTTAACACACAAAAAAAAGATAAATCAAAAAAAGATTCTTTCAATTTTAAAAAAAATTATATTCACTTTAAGCATGCAACTTCGAGTTACATTTTTGCAAAGAGAAAAAGAAAACTTGGTTTTGATGAGTGGCTATTTGCCCCTTTGATATTTGTAGGTACATTTGTAGGTATATGTCCAAAATCTGTCATTAAAATATTTTATTATTTTATTTCAATTTACGAAACTACAGTGAAAACTTTTAGTGTGTTCAAATTTAGCCTCTCTACTTACATCACTATTTCATTGTATCTGAAGAGTAAGTATTTTTTAGTATTCTATTTGCATCAAGTTAAATTAATTAAATCTTTTAATTGTATACAAAGTCAGAGTATCATTAGCCAAGAGAGGAGCAGTAATAATAACAAATATTGTAGGATGCTATAAATTTGCATCATAAAAAGAAATGAAAAGGAGGGATGGAGAGAGAGAAACAGACAGAGAAGAAAACTGAGCGGACTACTATGGCATTTCGTAGTAGACGAAAACAGAAAAAAAACCAAATATCAACAGAATAAAATGCAGAAACACTTCAACTCAAACTTAATTAGGTTGTGTGTGTGTTTGTGGAATGTAGCCGCTCATCTGAGCTTAATGCCCGAGCGTTTTGGGTATTTGCTGTAAGGTTGGCTGTTGTTGTTAGTGCTACTGCACTTGCTCGCCTTTTTCAGTTTCCAGTTGCACAAATTCATCTTTTATAGCATTTTCACTATAGAAAGAGCAAAGATGGGCGACGACAACAAAGTTGTAAATTGATGAAGTTTTTTAATGTTGAAGTTAATTTGAAAAAAATTTTACACTAATTGTTGGCATCATACTATATTTAAAGTTAACGTAATGGATACTATCATTTAGGATAAACATAGTGCAACTATAAAAATGTTTAAGGGCCATGTGAGCATTGCGTTTTCATACTTACTAATAGCTAAATATTTAACATAGTTCTAAGGCTAATGTTTCTATTTTCGGTCATTGCTTTATAATTGAATTAAAGTCAAACTATCGGTTATTATAGTCAAATGATATGCACACAACCACATGAGTGTATGAAGCAGAGAGTCGCCACTTTTTGTTCTATTAAGGTAGGGGCAGCGACTTTGATTTTTTATGGCTTTTAATTTAGGAATGCACGAGAAGAAATATTTACTATGAGATACGATTTTTAATATTTCAAATGCTGATATAGTTAGCTTCTTTCTATTGGCCGACCGATCCGGACGTTTCAAATTTTTTAAAGTTCGACTCGAATCTTTCCATATTATAACAAAAATATAAAAAACAAACAAACTGTATATCCAAAACTAGGTACAAACTGTACCTGTAAATTTTAGCCATTCGTATTTAACCCAGTAATGCCTAGCGGTGCCGTATGATACCTTGTTGCTAAGCCGTTTCTGAGCCAGGTTCAAAAATAATTTTTTTTTCAAGTTACTTTCTTGATCTATCTACTTTAGTTCCCGCTCGTCCTTAATGGTTTAAGAAGAAATTAATCCTCCCAAGGACTTTGTATTTGTAAAAAGTCTATAGTTTACAATTTTTTCAAAAAGCGACTTTGCATTGTTTTGGAATTAAAAACTTTTCGTTTCAAAGCTCTTGTTCCACCACGTTCCATATTCAAAATTCAAATAAAAATATGTTTCTCTTATTTGATCACATCGAAAAAAATATTTAAGACGGGGAACAGGGTGTTTCTCAGGGAGGGTCAATGTAAAAAGTTACTACTGTATCGAATGTAGAAAAATTAACTCTGATTTGGTATAAAAAATATGTTTAATAAATTTTACTAGTAATGCTAATATATTCGGTACTGCTGAGAATTCTTCATGTTTAAGAACGAATTTAATCCACTTTTTTTTAAATAAGAATATAATAGCCATAAATACGTAATAAGGTTAGAATAGCCTTAAAATCCTGATATGGTAGAAAAAGTCAATTGCCAAATTCTGATTTAGCAATGAACAATTTATAGAAAAAGAAAAACACTTTAGTTCTTGGGCCTGGCACAAAACAAATTATGATGGTTAAAACAAATAATATAAATGCCTGAAAATTTTATCAATATCGGTTAAAATCTTTCTGATATATCGCATTTCAGTATATTAACACACTGTACTTCAATGAAGCTTAGCTCCTACAAAATAAACATAAAACAAAATAAAAACACTACAATTTGCCTTACACCTACCCAGCCGACCAAATCTTTGTATCATTTACGAGACTTTGGCGATATTGATAATGGATCCGAAAACGATACAAAAACGAATGATATGTCGCTTAGTTTGTAGCAGCAAAAGTCTCGTTTACGACACTCGCAAAAGATATCTTTAGCGAGCCTTATTCTAGCCTTTTTACGAATCGTTTCTGATATCATTTGCGAGCATTTAGAGATATTTTTTACGAGTCTTTTATGATAACGGTAACGAGCCTTTTGCGATATTTTTGCGAGTCTTTCATTCATGTCATTTTTCACTACAACTACGAAAATTAATAATTTTGTGGTGCTATTTTAAAAATTTTTATCTATTACTACAATATTATCATACTACTCTGTATTATAAAATAAAAAAATAAATAAGAAAAATAAAAAAATTAACTAAATAATAATTAAAATAATAAAAATAGTAAAAATAATAAAAATAATAAAAATAGTAAAAATAATAAAAATAATAAAAATAAAAAAAATAATAAAAATAATAAAAATAATAAAAATAATAAAAATAATAAAAATAATAAAAATAATAAAAATAATAAAAATAATTAAAATTATTAAAATAATAAAAATAATTAAAATAATAAAAATAATAAAAATAATAAAAATAATAATAATAACACACAGCAAGCAATAAAGGAACAACGAAGTCTCCACACATGCTACATAGACTATAAAAACGCATTCGATAAGATACCACACAGTTGGCTTATACATGTCCTAAACATATACAAAATTCACCCAAAATACATAGATTTTCTAAAAAATAACATGAAAAACTGGAGAACAAATATACACTTACAAACTAAATCAGAATACATAACTACAGACCCAATAAAAATAGAAACCGGTATATTCCAAGGAGACTCTCTAAGTGCACTTTGGTTCTGTATATGCCTGAACCCCCTATCTAACTCACTTAACAAAACACAATACGGATTCAATATCAAAAAACACAAACAAAATCAACACCGAATAAATCACCTGCTATATATGGACGACATTAAATTATACGCAGCAACACAATCACAATTACAAAGATTAATTAGAATAACAGAAACAATCACAATAGACATAAAAATGGAATTTGGTATCGATAAATGCAAAACACAACACATAGAACATGGAAAATGGATAAACAGAGAAGCAACAGAAACCTTAAACAATGAAATCTTACAAAACATGGAAGAACAGGATCTTTATAAATACTTAGGTTTTCAGCAAAGTATAAAAATAGACCACACAACAATCAAAAATGAACTTAAAGCAGCATACTTGGAACGACTAACTAAATTAACAAAAACTTACTTAAATTCCAGAAATCTATTTAAAGCCATAAATACATTTGCAATACCACTACTCACATACTCATTTGGAATAATCAAATGGAGTAACACCGATATTGAAAACATAAAAATAGCCACCAGAACAAAACTGACCAAATACCAAAAACATCATCCACATGCATGCAAGGAGCGTATCACGATCCCCAGAAAAGAAGGTGGTAGAGGACTGATAGACATCCAAAACCTACACAATAACCAAATAACCAATCTAAGAAACTATTTCTATACCCAAACAACAACATTACATCAAGCAATAATAAAAGCAGATAATGATTACACCCCACTAAACCTTAATAATCGGAACCTTATAATAAATAATCAAACAATAGAAGAAAGTAAAACAATATGGAAACAAAAACAATTACATGGAAAACACCCACACATAGTAGACAACAATAACATAGATAAACAAAATACATACACATGGCTGATAAAAGGTGAACTACAACCGGAAACAGAAGGGTTTATAATAAGTATACAAGATCAAATAATAGCAACAAGAAACTACAGAAAGTACATAATTAAAGATCCAACCATCACAACAGATAAATGCCGAAAATGCAACATATACACAGAAACAATAGACCATATCACATCAGGATGCCCAATACTTGCAGGATCAAAATACACACAAAGACATGATACAGTAGCCAAAATAATCCACCAAGAAATCATAAACAATCTTAACATCTCTAACAATAGAATACCATATTTTGAATACAAGCCCGAAACAATAATAGAAAACGAAACCTTCAAAATATACTGGGACAGAACAATACTTACGGATAAAACAATAGCATGCAATAGACCAGATATCACGATAATAAATAAAAAAGATAAAACAACCCAGCTTATTGAAATAAGTGTACCCAATGACAACAATATACATGACAAATACATAGAAAAAATAGAAAAATATACTGAACTTGCACAAGAAATCAAAAACATCTGGAAACAAAATGAAGTAAAAATAATACCATTCATAATTTCAACAACAGGAATACTACATAAATCATTTACAGTAAACTTAAAAACCCTTGCAATTAACGAAAAACTGCATGCGAAAATCCAAAAAGCAGTAATTCTCAAAACATGCAACATAGTCAGGTCCTTTTTAAATCTAAATTCATAAGTACTTAAACGTAACGAACAAAAATCAACATACAACAAACAAAAAGCAACAGGAAAAAGAAAGAAAAAAAACAACAGAGCATTGTCCCTTGGTAACGCTACCCGGGACATATGTAATCTCCGACATGTGCGGACCCTGTCGAGATGGAAAAACTCTATAATAATAATAAAAATAATAAAAATAATAAAAATAATAAAAATAATAAAAATAAAAAAAATAATAAAAATTATAAAAATAATAAAAATAATAAAAATAATAAAAATAATAAAAATAATAAAAATAATAAAAATAATAAAAATAATAAAAATAATAAAAATAATAGAAATAATAAAAATAATAAAAATAATAAAAATAGTAAAAATAATAAAAATTAAAAAAAGGTGGATTTTAAATTGTACCTATAATTTAAAAAGCATAAAGTACATAAACGTAAAGTACGTTTATGTAATTAATATACATTCCCGTCTTTGTCTAGTGGCTAACTTGCATAACCTTCTTATATTCAATACAAATATGAAGTGTATCAGAATTATAAGAAAGTGTACAAGTACAATACTTTGCCATATTTATGCTCGCAAAACTATCGTTTGCGAGCACGTTTGCGGACATTAAGCGGATGTTCTTGCGATGCTGGTATTTATGCCCGCAAAACGCTCGTTTCTGAGCTCGTTTGTGTTAGTTTAGGGGAACTTTCGCTCAACATTCGCTTCGAAGTCCACTGAATACATTCACGTTTCTGTACATTTTAACTAGTATATCGGAGCAATTCTGACATCGTTTGCTACTTTGATTTTGTTAACGTGGAGCCTCTCATATGAATTTCATAGCATAAAATGCAAAGTTTTTAAGAATACCTATTGGTTTTGCAAGTGTCTTTTATGCTTTTAATTTAATATTTAAAATTACTTTTAATACATTTATTTTTATTGCATTTTATGCAACCGAACATTTTATTTGGCAAACACACACACACAGAGATATAAATAAATATTCGCTTTGCATTACCATGTGGTCATCTCCTGAGGTTAGGTACTTTAAAATTAAATATAAATGAAAACAGAAAGCTGTTCATGGCACGTACACACTTATAAAAAACATTCTGCCTTTATACACCAGTTGGATACTAAAAAATAAAATTGAGAAGTTTTTTTTACAACTTGTAACTTTTTATACATGCATTTATTTATTTATTTAAATTTTTAGTCTTTATATATGCAAATTACATGAATATCGCTAAGAGTAAAAAACAATTAAACATTTAAAAACGATTACACAGTGCACTGCACAAAGCACTGGTGTTACATTATAATTTTAATGAATGCGATTTGATTTAATCGCGAAATGGTATATAACTACACTGCAGCAAGACGGACTTGATAACTTTTTGTAATTAGTTTGAGAAGAGCAGCAATAATTTTCAACTTCTCATCAAACTCGTACCAAAGAACAACAAGAAATGAGTTCATCTAATTTCTGGTACACTTGCATATAATTTTATTAAACAATGAAAATGTTCTGTTTGAAACTTTCTCTGAGTATGAGATTGTTTATGTGAAAACTGTATTTTCTTTCTGAGTGTTCTGTACGTCATGCATTTTTATATATTTTTCGTAGTACAAATTGTTGAATACTTGCAAAATTACATTTAAATAGAAAATTCTATGAAAAGTTCATATTTATTACCGCTTAGATATATTAAATTTTAAAACTAAAAGGTACTTACTGGAATAATTCAAATTTGAGAATAACAATGAATATTTTATGATTTCAATGAATATCCATTTCAGGTACACCTGCGGTCACAGACATCTTACCACTTCTTTTTCTGAGAATTTTTTTTTTTAAATTTTCAGCTTATGCTTGGACCACATCCATAATTTTTTAATCGTTTATTTAATAGACAAATATACACTATTTAACAAAATTTTTTGTGACTTCCCAAGCTTTGGAAAACACAGTTTGAAATTTCGTTTTCCCAAACTTTTTCCAAAATTATTCTTAGGTTCAGTTCACTTTACGGTTTATGCTGAGCCACTTTACGTTTCATCAAGTCCTTGACAAGTTTTAATCAGTAATAAACTGTCATAATATCCAAATGTTTTTGGCTACAAAAAAATAAAATAATCATTTTGATTTTTTTGCCGCTACAGAAAATATTCAATGCATTAAGTATATGGAAAAGACGAAAAATATTCATTTGAAATCAATAACATTTTTTTTAAATAGTGTATATATGTCTATTAAATACACGATTAAAAAATTATGGATGGACCAGTGGCGGCTCTAAGATTTGGGTTTGGGGGGGACCTGATTTTGCTAAATTAAAAGATAAATATCAGACTCACTATCGTCCAAAACCCAGACCTAGAGCAAACACTAGTGCAAAACACTAGGGCGGAAATTTCGACCAAATTTCAAACTAAAATTCAAATACTCTTTTCGGATCGAAGTTTAAACCAAGAAAAGAACCAAATTCAGATAAAAAATATAGATCAAGATGGGACCAAATTCAGATCAAAATCTTGATTATGACTTTTCTGATGGATTTATATTGTTAAATGATCTATTTTGAGAAAGCAATTTGAAACAAATTTTAACCTCCTTTGAGAAAACTTTTGATACATCTCGATTTTTTCAGTTATTTTTGGTCGAAACAAAAACCCGAAAAAAATTAAATTAAGATAACAGTTGATTTGGATAGTACTTTAAACGAATTTATAAAATATATATTCATATCACTCTTAGCATCGATATCACTATTAATATCGGTCTAGTGGCGAGTTTACGACCTCACAACTCCATAACCAAGTACTGCATTTTTACAAAAAAATAAAAACGTTACTTAAGCCTGATATACATTACTTAAAATTTAAATATATCTTAATTTGACCAAAAAACCAATACATTTTAAACTTTAACGAGATCCGTACACGCTTTCGGGTACCGGGCAACAACCGATTAAAAAAAGACAATGTTCAGACCACGAATCGGAATCGGAGATTAAATTCAGGTTAAAACTCAGACTAAAAACCCAAAATTCAGACCGAATCAAAACCAAAATCAGTTTTAAAATTCATTCCATAATTCAAAAAAAATTTAGACCACAACTCAGACCAATAGTTAGATAAAACTTTAGGCCAAAAGGACACTAAATACCGAACGAAAGTAACCCAAAATTCGGACCAAAAACTAGTGGGAATTTCTGATAAATATTTACATCAAAAAATTTTAACTTAAACAAAAACTAAACCAAAACAAAATTCAGACCGATTTCGGACCGAAATTCAGACTGATTTCAGCCACTACATATAGCCTTCCCCCCTGGATACGCTACTGGATGTGATCCAAGCATAAGCTGAAAATTTTTGAAAATACTGAGAAAAAAGAAGTGGTAAGATGTGCGTGACCGCAGGTGTAAATACAAAATTTTATGTTAGTAATATTGAAGTCCCTTTGGAGTGACACTAAAAATAAGAAATAAACCTCCCTGAAATTGTTCACTATATATTTAACATAAATAAAAACTTGTTATAAATAAATTTGTATATCCTGCAAGTGCAAGTTTGCTATATATTCAATATAATTTAAAATTATAGCTATTCAACGCACACACAAAGCAAACACAAGCATTTATTCAAAGAAATTGAATTTTTAACAAATAACGCAAATAATCAACTTCATTATTTATTGATTTCTTCATTTAAGTTTCAGGAATTGAAACTCAATTCATGCATTTTACTATTCATGCAATTTACAATTCATTCAAGATACGAGTATCTGTGCATATACAGTAAATTTGTATCTGATTACTTTAGCAACCAATGAATATATGATTGTATGTAGGAGATATGTGTATTCATCCAACATGTTGCAATTTTGTTTGTGAGCAGCATTGAGAAAAAAGAAAATCTTTAACTGAATTTTTTTGTATTTCATACTACAATTTTTACTCCTTTTGCTTGTCAAAAAAGAAAATAGTTGATTGCGTTCTCAATATACATTTAATATAAAACATAATTCTTTGATTCGTTATTATTATTAAAATAAGGACGGGAAATAAAACTTCAATGCAATGCTAAATGCAATGAAATTCAGTGTATTTGAATGGAATCATGTACAGGAAATTGCCCTTTTTTTTTGCAGAATTTCTGAAATCAAAAGTAATTTACGGTTCACTAAACATAAAGTAAATGCATCTAAGGAGAGTTTAGCCTTTAGCTATGTATATGTAAAGAGTTAAATCAAGCTGCAAATTGCACTGAAAACAAAAATAGATTGCAGATTTTATTATCTTCAAGGACATCAATGCGTGCTTTGCGTATTGTGCTTTGCGTATTGTGTATTCGTAAATTGTTTTATATTTGTAGTAAATATTGTAAATTTAGACTAAAAAAATGCATAGGTTTTGAAAACGATTAAAATGAATTACGAATTATATGTTTTAAAAACTTAATTTTGTATTTTAAAGTACAAGTACGACCGTCACTGGTATAAAACGAAAAGGAAAAGTGAGGAATAACGCAGTTACATACTTGTTCATATTGTTGTTGTTGCTGACATCATATTATCCATTTTAATTTACTTTAGCCTGCCGATTTTCTGGTAAACTTCCAAATGTGACTTCCCAAGACGAGGGGCATTTTTAGCTTTGTTAATTCTAAGACAAACATATTGATCAGCTCCGCTTTTGTTTAACTAATTGAATTTCGCTTTTGTACATTTCTGGCCATTTACTATTAATTTAACAGATTTATTTTGTTCAAAGATAATATAATGTTTCAGGAAATATATTTCTGGAACATATCAAACTTATTTATGAAATTTTTTGGTCACATAGGTCAAAAAAGCCATTTAATAAGAAGTGTAGAGAGTCAATGTGTTCTAAAAAATTTTTACCATAAAATTCCATTATAAGTCTCGGAGCACAGTATTCTTCTTAGACTTGATTGGAGATATTCCAAAAATTTTTTAATTTATGTACTTTTTCCACTTTGTATGGTAACATCTCAAAATGAACGCCCATTCAAAAAAAAAAAAAAAAAAAATTGTCTCCATTCGTAACTGAAAATAATAACGTGTACCAAAATGCAAGTCATTGTGACAACACCTTTTATTTTACCCCAACTTTTGTAGGGAGCCAGACCAGTGCGCGCCCCCAAGTACGTAATGCTCTATGAGACTAGAAAATGTGACAGCTCTTACATAGCACTTACATACATTCAGCTGATCTAAATTTTTTGTAAATCGACCAAGCATACATATATCGTTCGTGTATTCGAGATTTTCGAGTTGTGCAAAAAATGTCTTCAGTTATAGTTGAGCGCATAACTTCATCAATAATGGCAAATGTGATATATTGCAATCTTGAATTACGCCTGTCCTATCATCGAGATGGTTCGATAATATCCCATTATGATAATGTTAAGAATTTCAAGCGGCTCACTTCTTCTGAGTAAAGTCTTTCAAATGAAAAGCTCTAGTGATAATGCAAATTCATGTCTGATTTTTGTATGAATTTGATTCGAATTTTTTAATGTTTTTCGACTGCTCGGATGTTGTGTTCGTTTTCGGTATGAATTTTGATCTCTGTTGTCTGAGAGTTTCGGTAAGAAACATACCCAAGCCGAGAATCGAACTCGGATCTCCAGAGACAAGAGTCTGGCACTCTGCCACTAGACCACAATGGTGATGGTTGGACCTGCAGTTTAACGCTGACTCCGAATGGCTGTGCGGAAATTTCCTATCAGCTCGGTGGTCTTGCCATTACCAACCAAGGTGTGTACTTGTACACTTTCTTATAATTCTTATTCACTTCATATCGATAGTTAATATAAAAGGAGTTTATGAGAATTAACCACCAGACCAAGACGGGAATCGAACCCACAACCATCTAGGTGAAAGTCTTGTGCACTATCCACTAGACTATCAAGGCCGTCTGTCTGAATACTTTGTTTGGATTTATTAATTTTTAGTCGGAGTTTGGTATATTTTTGTTCAGATGAGATTTGGTTTCTTATCGGTCTGGTTTTTGGTAAGTCTTTCGATTCTTTCGATCAGATTTTTGGTTTGTATTTGATCTGAGTTTTAGTCTGAACTTTGGATTGATTTGTATTCAGAATTTTCCCTGAAATTTGTTTTTGGACTGAATTTTTCTCTGAATTTTGGGCTGAATTCTTTGTTTTGATCAAAAAAGCTTGGATCTCGGTCTGGTTTTCAATCCGATTTTGAGTCTAATGATTTTTCTGACACTTAAACTACAGTTTAGCAAAATTAGCTTTCTCGAACCCAAATTATATATGCACTGGTTACTACCTCTGAAATTGAAGTGTTACACAATAAAAAAAAACGTTGTTGTTGTCATTATTAATTTTACCTAATAAATAAATATTTTGTTTCGTTATCAAAAAAATTCTCTCTACTTTAATTTATTTTCAATTTAAGTAAATTAAAAAGCCAACCAGAATCTTTAAAGGAAACACACTTCATATACGCATTGTGTTTTATCTTGCATAAACCTGTGTAGTTCTAGCCTATAGCATTACTAACCAAAGCAAGACACCATAATGAAATGAAAGTTCATAAAATATATATGTAGAAAAAAACACTTCTAGCTTCGTGAAAAAATGAAGGAAATGAAGTGTTGATAAACTATGTGCATGAGAGGAATGCAAAAGCCAAGACATATAAAAATTTTCTGCATTTTTAACAAAATATACACAGAAAAAAGAAGAAACAACGATGTTTCTTATGGCACATAATAAACATCATAATTGAATGTCAACTTTACTTATGTATTTAAAACTTAATATTTTTGCACATACTCACTCCTTCATAATATAACCGCATTTTCAGTCCTGGAAGTACGATGTCAGAGAAAATGTATTTAAAATATGAAAAAATGCCTTAAGTCAATTTGCACGAATGCTGCCATTCAACAATGTCAAACATGCAGTCAGCTTTGTTGCTACCCTTCAGTGAAGCCGGCTAGTTCTATAAATAGTAAAGCAACTAGTTGCAAAGTAGCCAGTACTGGTTCCACCGCAACCCCCATTTACAAGCTGCCAACTGCCTCTTTTACAATTTTAATGTCCTACGAGAAGACAATTGTCTCCTTATGCACTACCTTTGAATTAATCGGCGAACTAGTACTTATTGAAACTGGTTGCTGAACTAGTAATATTTCGGGTCAATATTTGCACATATTATTATTGTATTAAATAAAAATTAATTTTTTTAAATGTTTTCCATAATAATGTTATTTTTTATTAATATCACAACTTACTTTTCATTCACTTTCAAGCATGCGTTATCAAAAACAATCACAATAAAACTGAAATCAATCAAAAAAAAAACAAGCAAAATCGTGTCTCAACTCTAAATTTCCGTTACCAATGCTAATTGTTTTTGTAAAACATTAGTTTTTTTTATTTTTTGTTCTGTGTGCTATATTCCAACAGCCGAATTTCAATTTAGGATAAGCAGAAAAACCGCATTTTTCTTTAAACTGGTTGCTAGCTGCATTACTTTAGCCCTAGTCTTTGAACTAGTCTCTTTTTCACTATGCATATAACTAGATGCTTTGTGCTACTAGTTCTTCATTTTACTGCAGTATACTGCAATTTTACAATGGTGTGTGTCTGTACGTGTTTGTGTGATGCATGCCCCAGTCGGAAACAAAGCACTCCAAAAGGCCTTTTAAAGTGCTTTGTGCAAAGCAAAAAGGCCTTTGCTTAACCATTACTTACCATTACGTTTTTACATTGCATGTCCTAGGCGATCAGCACAAGAGCGCATAGTAGAATGAGAGCCGTACAGCAGCAATAGCAGTGCTCTCTTTTCTTGCAGACCTATAATCTCTTTTACTCCATTTAACCTCCGCAGTAAGGCTAAGCAAAGCAATACATTTTTCAAACGCTGCAAGCAGTGTGACAAAGCAAAGTATCGATAATACGAACAACAAATACGATGTTCGTATTATCATCCTCTTGCTCTGTTTCATAGCAAGCAGCGATTGAAAAGTATACTGCTTTGCTTTTGCTTTATTGTGGAGTTTAAATGGAGGAAGAAATTTGTTTTGTTAAAATGAATTATGTACACAAAAATAATGTTTTATCATAACAAATTTTTATTTTCATTATAGTAATTAAAATATAAAAAGAAAAATCTTACAAATTAATATTATTAATACAAAATACTTACAAAAAAAGAACATTTTCAACTGCATTTCACAAGCTTTCTTCCACTTATTTTTCACTTTCCACTTATGTTTTTTCTTTTGTTACTAAATGCCTGAAGTGCCTGCTGCTGGTACAATCTGTGAAATAAAATTTTCTGTATTTTTTTTTTATAAATTTAATAAATAAAAATGATTATTATTCAAACCTTTTAATATTTTAAGTAACAAATATTTTCTTAATACACTCGCGCGTCATGTAACCGACAAGAAATTAAAACAAAAGAACGATATGCCGAAAACAAAACGAGTAATTGAAAAAGCATATTAACCTTACTTCTGCATTGGTGTCAATTTGGAGTTTCAAAAATTTGCAAATATATAATGCATTGTGCCAATATGAAACAAAACGCAATAAAATTTTAACGCAGAGATCGGGCTAACCGATTTGATACACAAATGTTGAATACAGAGAGGCAATAATGTGATTTTATGAGCATGAAAAACGAAGTTTAACTTCTGATGTTCGTATTATCGTTCTCTTGCATTGTTGCAGTGAAGCAGCAGCTGACGAGCATAGTGTTTTTATTTAGTCTTCAACCAAAAGAGGAGACTTTATAAAAAAATGCTTCGGAATAAGGTATAATGGAGTGAAAAAAAGGTCTTTTATTTCACTCCTCTGCAAAGTACTTTCATTTTGTCCGATTGGGTGGTGTCAGCAAAATACACAAACTCTTTATACACTATAAACAAGTATATAGTACACACTCGCAATATACGGTGTAAAATTGTAAAATGCACACAATAAAATTGATTTATTGACACGAAAAGTGTTTGCCATGTAAAAAGGTATTCGCACTTATCAACAAAGACAACGACAACAATAAAATTGAGACGACACAAGGCAGAAAAGCAGCAACAACTGCAGCAGTGGAAGAAAGTGCAGGAATTCTACTAAACTATTTATGAAACTTCTTTATAAAACATCTTATGCGTAAAATTTCTAATATTTATTGCAAATTTACACACAATTTTTATGAAATTTAAAATTCTGCTGAAAAAATTATTCACGTATTTTCTGTGCACACAATTATTTTATAATAAAAAACTAAAATTATTATGCTGTAGCAATGTACTAACATGCATAGTTTTACTTTAGCATAAAAATATATAAATAAGAAATTAATTTTTATGGTTAAAGCTTTTTCTATTTCTTAAACTTTCTGAACTCATGCCGTATACATGCATAAATTATTTTTAACCAAGTTTTTCTTGCTGCTTTGCTGTCGACATAAAATTCTTAAAATCACACAACTATACATATATTTATATTATGCACCATATTTAAACAAATTGCACACATGTTCATGTTCATAGACACGAATATTTCTAATTTATGTTCATTACACATTTTGGTTGCTCATGCAATGCGACACAATGTCACTATTAATTACTGCATAATAATATAAAAAACATACATACATACATTTGAATATATACATACGTATAATATACATATTTCTGTAAAGATATGTATGTATGTGGGCGCAAATGTATGCAGGGAAATATTCTAAAAGCCAAATTATACAAACATCTTACAAAATATTTTAAATTTTGACAAATGGTGCGTTAGTTTCGCTGCATATTCTTCCATTTATACAGATCAATTAAATTCTCTTATTGTTTAATTAACTGCAAATGACTCCAAGTGACTTCAAATTCCCAATTGACTATAAATGACTTCAACTCACTCCAATTGACTACAAAATCCCAATTGACTCCAAAATACTCCAAGTGACTCCAATTGACTGCAAATTGCAATTGACTCCAATTGACTGCGTTTGAGTTCAATGGTATTTAAGTGACTTCAAGTGACTTCAAGTGACTCCAAGTGACTTCAAAGCAGTCATAATTTTGGAGTCATAATGATTTAAAAAAAAAACATGAGACGTCAAAGACTAACAAAGACTTTTCTCCAAAATTGGACTCAAAAAAAGACTTCAAACTGCATTTTTTATTCTGGAGTTTTTCAATAACTGCAATCAAAAATTATTATTATTTATTTGTAACTTATTCCCTCAACTGATTGCATTCTTTTACAGCTCTGCAGTGTATGAAGTAAAAACCCCATAACTATTTAAAATACATATTTGTTTATTTTGTTGGCCTTTATTTAGTGGCATTAGTGGCTAAGATAAAAAGAAATGGAAGTTTTTATTCATCATTTCCCTCATAGTCATCGTCTTCTCTATCCAAATCGCTATAGCAATGTTTGCACACTTCTAATGAACAAGCCGCTTGCATGAGATGCATTTGATGGACGATTTTCTTTTTTGTGGATTGACATGGCTTCAAATACAGAAAAATGTATCAAAGTAGTAGTTAAGTGGCGTCTCATACCCGGTGATATGCTGTGTCTCATACCCGGAAAATAATTCCGTTTTGAGAATAACAAAAAAAAAAAATGGTTCCAACCATATATTGGCATAATCCAAAATTGGATCGCAAAATATACGTAAAACACTAAATGCTAATGCATTAGACTCACCTTTTTCAATTAATTTATTCAAAAGTATATCACTTGTTTGCAGCTGATACAAGCGATAAGTCTATTCACTCCGGTGTTAACACATAAATTGGTCCATGGCAAAAGAAAAATTTTGACAGTAGTCAGATCTGTAATATTGATATTGCATAATGTAAACACTCGACTGTCTCATACCAGTGTCCAGGGCCAGGTCAGTAGTATTGCCACAATTCTCTATAGTTAATGAGAACTTGGGACGAACTGCAACAGTAATAAAGTCAAAGTATTTCAATTAAGCAAAAGTAAGAATACCATAATTAACGTGTTCAATTTAGTCCTATTTAATTTAGAAAAGTGACAAGAAATATGTTCTAAAGTCTTATTACAAACAAAGCTTTTTTGGTAGCATACTTCAAAACATAACACACAGTTAACACGTTAATAAGTTGACGGTAAAATGAAATCAGAAATTCACTTTCAGAAGGAGAATATTGAGAGAATTTTGCTGCCTTCATCTGCTATTTGAGGTAGAGAAAAATCTTTTATTGCTGGATGAAACTGATTGATAGTAAAATATTTGATGATTCTGTCTCAGGCATACAACCTGCACCCATCAAGCTCGTTCGCTACCCTATTTCCCTTTAAAACTGGCATATCACAAAAACCAGCAGAGTTGAAGTTTGTTAATGGCACTATAGTCCAGTCAATATAAAGATTTTCATCATAATAATTCTTATCTGAAATTTTTCTTCAGTAATTGTTAGTGGGGTTATGATATAAGAAAAACCACAAAAATCAGCTCTAGGGTTGCAGAGCGACCCCAAGAGCTACCAATAAAAAATTAGCCAACATTTGGCTAATTTTAATATGCTGATACAACTGCAAAATGTGAATATTTTTATTTCTAACTTTTCAGCATTTTCTGAAGAAATGTCTTGAACTAAAATATAGTAAATTTATAACCAGTTATTTTTATTAGGCCTTCAAGCTTTTCTTTTTTGTTGTATGTAATTTTTTGATATCTCCAATGGTTGACCAGTTATTAGTAAAAAAAAGTCTTTTTCACCAAGGGGGAGTTTTTTGGGGGGGGTCGCTCTGCAACCCAAGAACTCATTTTTGTGGTTTTTCCACCAATCATACCCCCACTAACAATTACTGAAGAAAAATCTCAGATAAGAATTATTATGAACTTTTTACTAAGGGGTTTATTTATTTATTTATTTTTATCATTGTGTAGAAAATGTTTATTTTCTATATTTGATTTTTAATGCCAATTTATAATTTATAATTTGACTTTTGAAGGATTTTAGAGCAGTTAGGTTACCAAATTTTATATGACTTTGTTTGCCAAAAAATCCAAAAAATCTGCGATAGGGTGTAAATATACTCTATTTTACCGCGTTCAAACATAAGAACGAAGTCTTAGAAGAGTTTTAAAAACTAAACAAAAGTAATATGATGCCTTGAGGCTCGGTAGAAGAGCATCTCAAGGCTCATGTGACACGTATGCAACTAAAATGTTTAAGTTTTTCAATTTGCATGGTCGTGCACTTAAGGACTTTTCACCAGACGACTTCTTTATACGATTTAATTATATGGGTTTCATTTAGAATTTTAATTTGCTGCGGGTTCGACTCCTGGCTTAGCCCGGTGGTTAATTCTCATAACCTTCTTGTATTGTTATGAAGTGAATGAGAATGCAAAGGCAAAAGCACGAAGTGACAATAAATTTCTACACCGTCGTTCATAACTGGCGTTAAATTGCCGATCCAACCATGTGGTATCACAATGGGTCGTTCTAACCTAAGTTTGTCTCTGGAAAGCCACTTAATCTAACCTAAAACCTTGATTTCTACAGGCTAGAAGAAATCCTACTCAAACATCTGACTTAGAAGTTACATTAACTTTAGAAAATAGGTATTATTTTTATTATTCATCTATGCCTGTATTTAAATGTTTGAGTTTCAACTGATTACAAAACAAAATTTAGGCGTATACAAAAGTAGAATGCAGCAAAGGGTTAAAACATTACAAATTACTGAGAACGCCATTTAAGTAAATGACGTTAATTTTAAAAGCGTTCAACGCTGTAACCGGAACACCAGCAACAACATCAACATCGCTCGGAATTGGAGACGCGCTAATAACAAAGTAAATGGGGAAATGTTAATGTGTGAGTGGGTGTATGCTCCTGCATAAGTATAAATACGAGTGTGTGTGTATGTAAGTGTGAATAAGTGTTGAAAGTACCTACTTTCTGAAGTGAACATGTCCCATCATTAAGTTTCATCAACAATACCAAAGGAGGCACGTATATGTGGCACACATTCACATACAAACACGCACACAACTGCATGACCTTCATATGAATCTTGAAGACAGAAGACACGCTGTCTGTAGAAATTGTTAATGTTGTTGGTTTATTAAGGTTTCTTATGTTTATATATATATATATATATATTTATATAGTATATATATATATATAGTATATAGTGGAATATATATATATAACTTGTTTTTTGTTGACGCAAGTATGTCAATTTAATGATGTCATTGTTTGACTGAGTTGGTCTTGTGTGAGCTCGAACTCATAATCTTATATGTCGTTAGAGATATTTACCATAAAACGCATATAAGCTCACATACTTGTATGTATACATTTACATCTGATGTTCTTTACATATGTATAAGTGTTACTGTTGATGTTTCTGTGTATGTGTAGATATGCGACAACACAAATTGATATCCTTCTGCATTTCCATTTGTATATGTGTGTGTGCTGTCATGGCTTTGTCTCCTATTGTGTTCTTAGAATCACTAAGAATGTGCATCAGTAGCGAACGAATGAATGAAAATATTTATACAATCTCACATAGCTAATGTGCTACCAATACACTTTGGTATCCTATCTCAGAATATTGTCATAGCAGCCAGAAACCCAATAATAAAGGAAGCGCTTCTTCACCTACTTATGCTTCCGTTTCATTACACTTCCATACCACCACTATGCGCTCCCCCTTTCTAGGACTTTATAGGGCACCTAATCAACGCTTCAAGAAAAGCATTGTTTTCTTTCTTCTCTTGTTGTCCCTCCTTTTATTTTATTTACTAAGTATAGGTACTATATTTATTTTACTTATACATATATCTAAATATAATATTAATAAAGTCAAATATTGTGGTTTACCAAACAGTGGTGTTTGATGAACCACGAAAATGTTCCAATACTAAATCAAATTATATTTAAATTCATATTAACCATATGAGAATTATAGAGTGCAGGAATCATTAATCATTTCTTTTTTATTTGTTTGAGTGCTTCCTCTAGCCTTCCTAAAAAGCGCTTCAAAAGATCTTAATTTCAGCGTATGAGATAACTTCCACGAGAGCACAAAGTGAGCGCTTTTTTGGGTAGTGCTCAAAATTTTTCCGCTGGGGAGTGTTGGCATCTATGTGCATTTGTGTATGCGATAATATAAAAATATGCACATGTGTGTGTGGTAGCAGCGCAAGCGTCTACAATTTCATGTCATATCAACAATTAATGTCTTAAGATATTCATTATACTCTAGCGGATCCGGAGATTACGGTATACAGCGTTTAAGTTTAATTATCCTTTTAAAAAACCTTTTAATTTACGAACATAATGGGTGTGGTATTTATCTGTTAGGTGGATATACGACAGAAACCCCCCTTGGATCTGCTAGTGTGTGTAAAAAACTACTAATTTTAGTATTTGCGTTCCATATAATTGAGAACTCAAATATATGATGGAGATTTGGTTAATTTAAGTATTTGTTTACGCTTCTATTCATTTGGAACATAATTTTTATGTGAAACCCACTAACATGAAATTTAGTTAGATCTAATTCAAATATATGTAAAACCAAAAAATAATAAATATTCTAAAATTTTTGTGGATTTTTGTACTGTCTGCTTTTGAAATATTATTGCAACGCTTCTAAATTAACCTTTGAAATTAATTTTATAATATTTTAGTGTATAAATTTGAAAATTCACCACTGTATTCAACTTATTTGAAAATATGTCATAAAAACCAAAATTTTTCTCATTTGAAAATATTTTTAATTAGAATTTCTAGTTTGTCAGATTAATGATATAGTTTTAAAAATGGTGTTATGTTTCGTGCTAATACATATAAAAACCACGAAAATTCATTAAAGCCAAAATGTGCCATTGAGCATATTATGTGAATTTCAGCACACAATTCAAAAGCAGACTATAGTAACCTTATCAATGTACGCCGTATACAATTAACTAAAATTCATGTTTTTTAATATTTTTAATTTGGAAAATTTTTTTTGCAAATTTCTTCCAAATTTTGCAGTTCTCATTGCTAATTAATTATTAAAATTTTCAGGCTTTGAATGAACAATGATGCCAAAAGAATATCAAAAAGTTCATAGAACTAGCAGATCAACAATTTCAATTGTTGAAATTAGGGAACTATCACAAAGATGACGAACCGTAGCTGGTTCCGAAACGATCGTCTGATCTGCTAGTTCTATGAAGTTAGTTAGACTAATTTTTGATCCAAAAATGTTTGATAACAATTTTTTGTTGGCAGCCTACAGTAGACCCTGGTTAATTGTGCCAACGAAAATATAAAATTTCCGATGCAATTAACTGATAAACGCAATAAACCGGACATAAATTTTCTCCTATTTCATTTAGAATGTAATTATGGGTGGTAAAATAACAGTGGAAATTATATATATATATATATATATATATATTGGTACTTACACAAGACTGTTTTACTACAGTTTTAGAAATATTTTCATAATATATTTTGGATTTTTATTTAAAAATGATTAAAAAGTAAATTAAATTTCATATTAATTTTTTTTAAATAACTCAAGGCTTTGTATCTATGACATTTTTCAGAATTTTCCTCCACACATTTTCTCAATTTTCAATTGTAAACAATTCAGCATGTAAACAAAATTTAATAAAACATATACAGAAAATATGCAAATCGAAGAAAAACAAAAAAAAATACAAAATTATATCATGAAGCAAAACAAGAAAAGTATATTGTACATTAGGACGGGTCGATGAAAAAAGTTTGAAAAGTCCACCCCCTATTTGAAAGCTTATGTAGAGAGTATATCGAAAACAAAAAACAAAATTTTTTTGGACCACCCTAAAAACAGCCAAAATTATTTTTTCATCATAACTTTAGTATTTGATGTCCGATTTTAATAAATGGTACCTTGTCGTAAACGTCTTGACAAGTATAATATTTTCTTCTTAAATATTATTCATCTCCAAAGTCAAATTTCACAAGTGATGTCTGTTACTCAAAGTTCTACCCCCCTAAATGCATTTTTATTTTTCACCAAATTAAAGCCCTTAAAAAATTATTAAATTCTTGCCCAAAGAAGTGTTCAATTAAATCCATAAACAAACAAGTTATAGCTACTCAGATTTTTATGCAATTCTAATTTACATCAAATTCAGTTTTTTTGGTGTAGCTCAAAACAAAAGACCAATATTTAGAATTAAAAGCGCCAGATGATCATCGAAATACGTAATTGTAAATTCAGCATCGTTGCATCGCATCGTATTACTCATTAGTAGGGCAAGGAATTTCATGCACTAAAAAATCGAAAATATGCGCATATAATATGCACTTAAAGTTTAAAAATATGCAACTCAACTGCAAAAAATGCACTAAAAACATATAAAAAATATTTGGTTTTTAATTGCATATTAAAGCATATAAAAGCAAGAATATTGCACGTAATTTAACAAACCAAGGACGATAGGAGCACAAAATGCATTTATAGAATAGTTGTTTCTAAAACAATTTTCTTCATTAAATTCCAAATTAACATATCTGTGGCCTCATCTATGGAAACCCATAAGAAGTGGTTTTTAGGGCAAACTTAATTTCTTTTAATAAACGAATATATATTTGGACGATATAAGTTTTGCGTACTGATATTGCGTAGGAAAATATCAAATTGAAACCAATTGTAAATTGCAGTCACAGCAAAAATATTACAATTATCATTATTTTAATTCAATTCCCTAAATAAATTAATTGTATCACTAAATAATGTGTAACAGGCTTAAAGAACGTGTATGTGTAGTCATCACAACAACACGTTCTTTAAGCCTGTTACACATTATTTAATGAAGCACATACATGGAACAGTAGTCCAGACTTTGAAAATCAACAACTAGATTTAATTTTCCATAGTCTACAAAAACATAACTAATTATATCACTATTTTTGCGTTTACATTAAAATTAATAAAATGTACTTTTTCTAATCGATTTAATTTTTGTGAATAAATTAATTATTTCTTATTTTAGTATTTACAATAAAATTAATAAAATTAAATACTTCAATTAAAAACAAAAATTGCAAATAAAATAATTTTTATATTATGAGAATTAATGTAAATTAGAATTGCATACAAAATCTAAGTAGCTATAGCTGGTTTGTTTATGGATTTAATTGAACACTTCTTGGGCAAGAATTTAATGGTTTTTTAAGGGCTTTAATTTAGTGAAAAATAAAAATGCAGTTAGGGGGGTGGAACTTTGAGTAACAGACTTCACTAGTGAAATCTGACTTTGGAGATAAATAACTTCTAAGAAGGAAATATTGCACTTGTCAAGACGTTTACAACAATATATCATTTATGAATATCGGACATCAAATACCAAAGTTATGATGAAAAAATAATTTTGGCTGTTTTTAGGGTGGTCCAAAAAAATTTTTTTTTTTTTTTTGGTTTCGAGATACTCTTTACATAAGCTTTCAAATAGGGGGTGGACTTTTCAAATTTTTTTTATTTTGTATGGGGACCGACCCGCTCTATTGTACATATGTAAGGATGCATAGGAATATTTGTTAGGTGTATGTGTAAACTGAGCGCACAATGAACTCAATGCAAAACAAAACAAAATTTAATGAAATTAATATACATAAATTCTAAAATTAAAGCAACAAAGAATATTTAATTTTATTTTATACTAAGTAGTTATGCTGCAGTTTAAAGTTCCTAGAGAGTTATTGATGAATCTTTCAAGTTTTTCACTATTCAAATACCATTTAAACTCTAATGAGATTATTATTGAATTAAAGCAGTTCTGGTCCCATAAAACGAGTCCGGTTAAGAGTTCAGGGAATCAGTGAGTATGTGCGTGTGGTAAGCACTAAATTAGATTCATCAAGCTTTCCTTAGTAATAAGCACTGGTTCTTCGCTCTCAACTGACGAGTTTAACATTAGCATGTCATTGAAGGTGGTTAACCATCATTTTCTGCTTTACCATGTACTGTTGGCACCACTTTGGTTTGTTACATTCCTACCACCACGGTCCAGCCAGATCGTCATTTATTTATACTGCATTTATGTGCCTTTTTAAATAAAGACTGTACGAAAACACAATATATTATGCAAGAGTAAAGTATTTGTGTATCCATTTATTGAGAAAAATATGTTTTCTAATTTTAAAAGATTTCACGTCCCGAAACAGCAATGAAGAAAATAATCTAACAATATTAATAAAAAAGAAAATCAGGTGTGTATGTCCAGCTATAGTTTCTGAATGACATACAAGTTTATATAACACTTAGCATTATGTATCTGATCTTACTATTGACTTGGTAAAAGTTTGTAATCACAAGTGGGCGGGGTACCTCCCATACAAACCTTATACTTTTTTTAGCATACCATTTATAGGACAGTACTGCAATTTACTGCTTTTTGCGTGCAAGGACACTGGCTGACAATACCATGCTACATTAAAAATGTGGATGGGGTTGGAAAAAGGGGTGTGGCATCTACCATATAACCTCAATATTTATTATGCACCATTTTTTGAATGGAAATATTATTTGCCGATACCGAGCTTATACTGGAGTTTCAGATCTGAATTTGTGTTCAAAAGGCCGTGGCATCTCCCATGCAATCTTAATGCTATTTTGAGTATTTCTCCGAAACCACACATATTATAGTACTGAGATTTGATGCATAGGGGTTGGTTGACAACGCCATGCTCCAGGTATGTATGGATATTGAAAAAGACGGAAGTGGGCACGGCAGCACGCATACAAAGAAAATACCTTAAACGATATGTCTGAGGAACCAAAGCAAGAAGATGATAAGGGTTTGTCACCGTCACTTTCGCTGTTTAAATTTTGTCAAAACTATCAATCAATCAAAAAAAATTAAAATAAACGAAAACTGATAAAAAAAACAGGAAACAAATTTAGTTATATGGCTATGTTGTTAACCACCATGACGGTAGTGTACAAAAAACAAGATACAATTTTTAAGATTTATTAAGTAAAATTCAAACGAGTTAAAAATTAACCCATTATGGACGAATCATCGCAATCGTTAGGATAACTTCATGAATTTTGATGTGGCGATTATTGAGGTAAAATCAATCAGATAGTCTTTAGTATTGCATTTTGGTATTTTTATTATTTTTTGGTATATTTATTAACACGAATATGATTGTAAAAAAAAAATAAAAATATTTTAATAACTCTACGAGCCATTTTAAGAAATGAATTTTTTTAAGACCCTTTTTAACATACAAATATTAAGGTAAAAGCGCAGGTGTAGAATTTTTTACAAGAAAAATTGTGAAGCCAAAAGTTCAAATTATCATTTAAATAAATATTTAAATAATAAAAATGTTTGAAGTTGGTGTTGCCAAAACGCAACGGCAGACGATAATGGGTTATAGAGGAAGAGCTGCTACTTTCTGGTTTTCTGGTAGAACACAAACTATCATTTAATTAATGGATCATTTGGAAGCTTTCGCTAAAGGCAGGTGACTTAGACACAAATCGGAGGAATGGAAGCTACAAAAATGTATTTTTTCTTCTCTTTAAGCTATAAACAGAATAGCGACGTATCGACGAACTTACGCGACGTAAAAACGCTGATACATTCAAAACGCTGTCACATTTAAAACGCTCATAACCATATGAGATGTAACAGAATTGCAACCAACGACGATTTTCCGCCGCGACAGCGTTTTTACGCCGCTTTTAACTATGGGTAAACAACACGGGATTGCAAGCGCTAACGGGCTGTTTTGATGTGCAAACATCACTGTTATAGTTCATAAAAATTATGTGAGCATAGATCGAAAAGAGAAAGGGAGAGCAATATATTCTTGATTGAACAATTTAAGGGGGAATGTCGATTGCTAGGGTCCAAAAAATGAATTTTAAAAATTAAGACAATAACAGCACGTGCAAACGAGTGCTGTTGTTGTTGTCTCAGGTCTTTCAACTAAGTAACTGTATATATAGAGTTTGAAAATATTAAGACCGATTGTATATAACAACCAATAAAAACTTATTTTAATTTTACTGTGAAATTAACACATTGAATTCAAGGAGTCCGTGTGAGTCATTCAAACTCAGCATCAGCTAATTTTTAGTTAAATAATTCCTTGAAAATATGGAAAATAATATGGTGTGCAAGGGACCATAAATATGTAACTATATCTGCTCATTTGAAAACCTACCATATTTTACATGTAGTTCTTAGTGATTGGTATGCGTAACAGAAAGAAAGTTCAAGATATCTTAAATAATCACCTTAAAAAAATTCGAACCTATGTTAAAATGATAAAAAGAAAATAAAACACTCACTCACCTCATACTGAAGCATCAAATTTTTGAGATGTAAAGACGAGAAATGTTTAAAAGAAATAAATAAATCAATAAACATTAACCTTTTTTTTTGTGCACCGAACTCCAAGGCAAAGCAATGAAATTAAATAAAAAAAAGAGGTTTCTCGCATACATGCACGCACAAGCACACTAACACATGTGCATTCACACACACACACACACACACATTTATGATGTGTGAGGATAAAAGCGACTATATAACCAGAACACCAATAACTAACAATAAAGCAATATCCTCTATTACTAACAAAGGCTAAATAATAAGGGATATACCAAGAGCAAAAAAAAAAAAAAAAATAAAATAAAATAAACTTACAAGCGTGGCAGTTTTCTCACGCTTTTAAGCCTTTCCCTTTTTCAACACTTGTTGTTGTTTTTTTGTTGCTTTTTTCGCTTCGCTTGCGTTTATTGGAACATGTACACACGTACATGTGTGTGTGGCTGAGTGTGTACATGTCAGTTAATATTGACATATCAGTTTTTGTTTATTTCATTGTTTATGACAACTTATTGATAACCAAAATAAATAAGGATATCAAAAGAAAAAACGAGAGAGAAAAAATAACAATAATGATTACCATTTTGCTATGCCGTTAAGCTTTATCCTTTCTTTATTTGATTTTATTTTTTTTATTTATTTTTTTTTTTTTATTTGTATTTACTTGTTCATGCCTCATAATATAATTTGTAAAGGTCCAAACGTCCATGAGTTAAGCTTTATGTCCAAGGCTTAGTTACACATTTCGAATATGTTTTAAAATTTACACATTTAAATTGAGTTTTATTTAAATGTGTGATTAAATAAAAAACATTTGTTTTTATAACTGTGAAGAAATTTTAGTGTTAAATTGAAATGAATTGTGCAGATGTTCTCAAAGAGAAATGTCACATGAAATGCTTTCAATTTTTGTGGGTTTCTATTAAAATTTGGAACCAATCACTAAGTAAGGCTGCGCGGACTTGGGTTATAAGATCTGAAAATATAGTTTAATCGTTTATTTATAATTTATTTGTTCTACAAAAGTAAAGGTTAAAAGTCCTACTCATTCTTAGTCTGATCGTCACACAAAAATATCGTATTATTTAACGTCCGTATTAGGGTGCAAATCTGAGAAGTTATTGTGTCAGTCAGTGTGAAGGATAACATATTCCCAGAAAAATATTGGTTTATAATTTTTCATTTTCTGTAACCAATTTTAATTGAACAATTGAAAATTTTAATTAATTTTAAAATATATTTATTCTTTTCTTTTCATGGAAAATTTATTAAAAAAACAACAAAAATATTTATACTTACTGCAATTCTTTTCACATATGCACTCTTAACATGTGTTTATAAATTGAAAACGAAATGAACAATGAAATTGCATAATACAAAAACATATGTACTATATATTAATCAGAGGCACGTCTGGCATCGATATTGACTTAAGACGCGTTGATATCGATCAATGTCCGCAACGTAATACTCCCGGAACAACGCAACCGTTAAATATCTTCGCCGGAACGGATAAATGCAAACAACGTACAACAATGGTAAGTACAATAAGCACACACACATATTTTCATTAAAGTGCATTATGAAAAAAAGATTTAGCTCTACGCATCTAAAAATGAACCTCCAATGGTTCTCCAAATATTTCGGCTCTAGTAATTACCATTCATGGCCTGGATCGTTTTGTAAGTCCCTCTAAAAACCGACTTTTGTGTGAGGAAATTTTTTCTGTCAAATAAAATCTCACAAATAATAGATACTCAATGATGTTTGGATTCTACAAACGATTTGGGTTTTTTTTTTAAATCTGCCAACAAAATCAAGATAGTGAGTTTTTCGTTGAAATTTATTTAAACGATATTTTACATCAGCTCTTTTGATGCAAAACCTAATCATTTTTGTAGCATCTATTATTTGTGATCTTTTATTTTCCCGTATAAAAGAAGATTTTTAGAGGTTTTTCAATAAAACCCAGCTCACGAACAGTAATCGCTTGAGCCGAAAAATGTGGCAATCTTCATAAAATAAACTATGATTCACATTTCGAGGTGTAGAAAAAAACTTTTTACTACGTTTATATCAATTCGCTTTCAATTGTGTTTGTCTGTTCGGGTGGAATTTTACAATCGATTTCAAAGTAACTTCGCGATGAGCCAGAGGCTTGAAACTTTAAACATAGTTCAGAACTGGATGACAATGCAATATAAAATAAAATGTTAGCGTTTATTTATTTATAGACACAACAATCTTAGTACAGCATATTTTCAGGCTGATGTATAAATTTTATTAATTAATTAATTTTATTATACAATAATTACAGTACAGCATACTTTCAGGCTGGTATGAAAGTTTGACAGAGTAGATAAAACTGCGAGAATTCGACTCTCTGCATGATTGTCCCTATATGACCTCGTTCTATAATTACTAACAATATCATAACTTCGTTTCTTATTAGTTTCGTATGAGTGCAACAGCAACACGATTTCCGTTGCAAAATTTTCGATTTACTCTCGCTAAAGAAGTTTCACTCCAAAAATTTTTAATTTACTACGTTTTTAAAACGGACTAAAAAGTATAAAATAATTTCTCCTTGTCCAATAGAGATTTATAACTTCATACGGATTCCTAACCCCATACAGATTATGTTGAAAATATGTGATTGTGAATTTTGGTAGGTATGAAGATACTTGATTTAAGACTAAAAACGTGGGTTTTTTTTATGTAAATTATTTTTATTGTATGGAGCTCGATGCACTTTAATATGCATCTTTGTACACAAATATACATATCTGTGACAATATGGCAGAGCAGCTTATGTCTGAAATTGTTGTTTTGTGAAATTTAAAATTTTACGTCGAAACTGTATTAAGTCGCCAAAGCATACGCGATAATACTAAAGAACATATCTTCACAAGCAGAAGATATTTGTGACAAAATTTCGATTTCACGTTCTTGTTTGATTAGAAAAAATCCTTCGTGGGTGCACTCATGTGAGCACGACTATCCTGAATGTGACATTCATGCTTGCACCCGTGACAGCAGCCTCAAATGATATATACTCCCCGATTCCACCAAAGTTCACACAGTAGCATTTTTCCCAAAAAATCGCAGACAAGTCATGAAAACTCAATTAAAACGGCATGCTATTGCTATGTTTTGCTAATTTTTATTAAATTACATTCTTTTTCAATTAAATTGAACACAACAATTTGAATTTTTAGCCATTTGATTTCTTTTTGCGAAATTAGTCCACATTTTTTGAGGTTTAAAAGAATAAATTTTACCACTTAGTGGTACTGCTTTTACTTGAAATGAGATCGTTAACACGTCTTTCCATTGTTTTGACTAGATCTTCACATTCAGATGGTGTAATTGAGTCCCAAATATCTTGAAGTCGTGTACTTAACTTTCATCAAATGCCATAGAGATTCAATAGGCGATTGATCTGGACTGCTGGCAGGCCAATCTAGCAAAGCAATGTTGTTTTCTTTAATCCAACCCATCGTTTTTCTCGATTTATGACACGCTGCACCGTCTTGTTGAAACACATATTCGCCATCATTCGTCTGCAGTTTCTCAATTGACGAAGTCAAATGATTTTCTAAGATGTTTATGTATTTGTCACTGTTCACAATCCCATCTATAAACGCCAGGCTACCAACACCTTTCGCTGACATGCACCCCCAAACCATTAAAGTCGGTGCTTTCTTCACTTTTTTATTGATGCATTCATTGCGAAACGCTTCGCTCTTTCTACGGAGCACTTTGCCTCGTCCATCTCCCATATAAACCTCGAAAGAAGACTAGTCACTCCAGATTACTGAGTTTCATTGCCTTTGAGTCTAATTTTTATGTGTTTTGGCCCACGCAAATCGATTTTTTATATTCTTTTTTGTCAATAATGGTTTTTGCTTGGCCTAATAATTTCATAGACAAACTCCTGAACTCGCATGTAAAAAGTTGATTAAGAACCTTACCTTAAAAAAACCAAATTCAATTTTTTTTAGCGTCCGGTATGTTGTTGTTCTGCCAATGGCTTCCACATGCCTGATACCACAGTGAAGCGATTTCATCCAAGTGCATTTGACGATTTTTTGTGACAAGCCGCCTAAGCGATGTGATATCGGGTGAACTGATGGTTGATCGAGGGCGATTGTTCGGTTTTTTCTCAACCGATTTAGTTTCTTTATATTATTGAATGATACTGCGAACACTATACCGCGAAATACCCAGCTTATCTCCGATTTGTTACGGAGAATCACCAGCTTTGTGATATTTAATGATTAATTTTCGCAAATCGTTTGGTTTACCACGTGCCATTTTCACAACAACTATGAAATATCATCACCGAAAACAGTTAGAATAACTTAATTTGTGCTTACAATTATATGATTTATAACAGCAAGCTATTACAGTTATGAAATCGCCTCATTTTGGGCGAAAGAAATATCAAAGAGCAATATTCAATCTACGCTTACACTGATGTTATCACTGAAAATTCCAAATTTTTTTGTTTAATTTAATTTAAAAATAATCTAGTTTATTGAAAATGGGCAATACATAGCATAAATATGTTGCTGTAATTGAATTTTAATGGCTCGTTTGAGATTTGAAAAAAATGCTACTATGCGAACATTGGTGGAATAGGGTAGTATATATATTTTGAGCACTATACCATAATTTTTTCTTATTTCGACTTAAACGAATCTGTCTTGTTGACACAAATATACATATTTATATATAAGTATTACTTATGCACACATGATGCCACATCCGACTACTTACACGTTTGAAAATATTCATCATTGTGTGTTCCAAAGTAAATTCACATATGTATATGAATGTGTGTGTGTCTGTTTGTATTTATATGTTTACATTTATAATATTTAGAAAATAATGGTGTGATTTCATTGAATTATAATCTGGTATTGTTTACTTTAACAACTGTTTACATTACATCTGCATAATATTCTCATTTAATCCTAATCACAATCGCTTTATTTCTTCTTCTCCTTCTTATTCACCTATTGAAACGCTCTATGACGTCAACCATCCATTGTGTGTGTGTGTGTAAACATACACAGTGTGAAGCATTAAAAGGATTAGGATTTCGACGCGGCTCCTATAAATGCATTTGCCGGAAGGGTTATTATTTTCCTGATACAACATTAACGCAGAAATTTTTCAATGGCAGTTTACTCGAGGAGGAATACGAGAAACTTATGTTGGTAAGTAAGAAATCTAAAAAATTTTAAAGTTATTAATCACTTATAAACACTGTGATGACATGATCACAGTTCTGTTATGAGTTTTAACTCTTTCCGGGGCGCTACTAGGAAACAGTAAAACAAAGTAAATGAATATCTTTTCTAATAGAAATAGTGATTGGCAAAGAGTATATTCTAATGACTTATTTACAGAAAATAGAAAAGCATGTTAACCTGCAGTCACAGGAATGGGCGCCACTGCTTTTTCTTTATGAGTTTTGCGCAAAGACATGGTTAAAATCCATGCAAATGATATAAAATCTATACCAGCGAATGCACATTTTATGCATGAAGCAAGCCAAAAAAAAGAAATCAGACAAGTTAAAAGTATGTTCTAAATTTTCTAAAAAAATTCACATTACTTTACCGTTTTTTTTTTTTCTAAATATATTCAAATTTATTCAAATTATGTAGTAAAGAAATACAAACCATTGCATACGGAAGGTATGAAAAATGGCTGGATTTGTGGTACGAATTTAATACCACCAACCCGGAAATACTTAAGTTGAGTTGAGACCTAAGAATTGGTTTTAAAATTAAAGGTTAACTTCGAGTAAAAGTTTGTTCCTTCATCGACCAAAATTTGACCGACGAAATTTTATCCTAATTTAAAATATATATTATTTTACATAACTACATAATTCAATTTCAACTAAGTAAAATAATGAAAATACAATGAAAATGTTAATACAAAGTTATGTTTTTTATTCATTCTTTGCTTTTTCTTACTTTTTTCCTCCTTCTCCTCTTTCTTTATAGGGGAAAAATTCAACTTACAACATAATCAACGAATACGAATGCCTACCGTGTGCCGAAGGCTGCGATTCCTGTGAAGATGGTTCCCCCTGCATAGCAGCATTGAATTGGCCAATGCGCACTAGTATTCTGGTGTTGGCTTGCACAGTTATTGGATTATTGCCGCCAGCAGCATGGTTTACATTTCGCTATCAACAAGTTAAGGTAAGTGAATAAATTAATGCCATACAAACAAAAAAAAAAGGAAGCCAGTAAAAAAGGAAATGGGGAAGTTATAAAAATTATGCTTTGCTTAAAATTAAAAAACAAACATAAATTTATGCGTTGTAATAATATCACCATGACTATACTATGGGCATCCGTACCTTAACCTCAAAGCAACAGGAACACGACCTAATGTTGTAAACTGAATGACCGCAAAATCCAAGTCAGCGCTACAATTACAAGTTAACTTAAGTCACGCATTCGACAGAAAGCACCAACAAAAAAATATCGCAAAACCAGAATAAAATAACAGCAGCAGCTACAAAATGAAAACAACAATACTAGTAGACAAAAAATAAAGTACAAAGTCTGATAAACTTTTACAATATGACGCTTGTTGCCATTACTAACAGCCCAAGCGGTAGTCACAGCTGCATTGAAATAAAAAATATATTGAAAATGAAAAGTGGCAAGGTCTGCAAGCACCAGCCAGATATTTTGCGTGAGTGTTTATGTGTGTGAATTGTGGCTCCCATTTCACTTGCTAGTAAATGTGCAATATGTGGCTATACTTGCGTCTGCGGTCATTAAGTTCTCTGAGCAAAGCAGCATATTCTTATTTGTTTAAATATTTTATATAGTTTTGCTTTTTCTTCTTTCTGCAGGAAATAGTGTAACATTTTTTGTTTTTCATGATTTCTGTATTTAAATATTTCCATTTGCACTTAAAAATTTGTTTTTATGTTCCAGCTGCTTTCATTCTTTCATTATTATTTTAAAACTGAGTTTTAGTGACAGTTGAAAATCTTTAATTCGTTTTTATTATATTGAATGTACTTGCAGTCAGTGGCGAACAAAGCCGCCCACATTTTATATATATATATATATTTAATACATAAAAATATATATATATATAATTAAAAATGTTCAGAAAAAAAATCAGAACTAAATTTTAATCCAGAATTAGACCATTGCAATGGAACATTTAAGCCAGAAATTATTCTAAAATTACCACTAAAGCTTAGATCAAAAGTAGGCAAAGTTTTAAACAAACATTCACACTAAAAATCAGGCCAAATTCAGATGAAATTTAGAACCAAAATTAAGCAAAATCTTACCAAATTCAAACTTAAATTCTAAAATAAGGTCAAAAATTAACACCAAAAACATATCAAAACTGAAAGCAAATCATACAAAAATTCATGACAGTTTCGGTATACCGCTCAAGGTTCCATCTTCTTCAGTACACGTCGTCTACACATGTTGGACCATAGATCTTGCGAAGTATCTTCCTCTTGAATGCTGCCAATAACCTTATATCATTGGTCATCATTGCCCACGTCTCAGCTCGATACATTAGCATGAGAAGGATAAGAGACTTATAGAGCGTTATCTTCGTCCATCGAGAGAGGTCTCTGCCTCTTCTGAATTACGTAATGAGCCCGTAGTAGCATCTGTTGTCAAGAATTATTCTTCGCTTGATGTCAAGGCTGATCTTGTTGTTTTTATTATTGCTCGATCCCAGATGTACGAAATCTTTGACGATTCACAATGTATAATTGTCAATGGTAACATTTTGTCCTAGAAGTCGTAGCTCTTTATTAGTTGTCACAAGGTATTTCGTTTTGCTCTCAACCCACTCGACGATACTGCTCTTTCAGGTTGGAGAATGCTGTGCTGACTGCTCGTGGCTTGAGACCAATGGAGTTAATATCATCAGCGTATACAAGTTGCATGCCGATCTTTGCAGCTCGATTTATCTTCGATTCTATGTGCTCTTCGGGCAGAAAATATGGTGTCGAAGAAATTGTTATTCGATGGATCCATGCCATGCTATTCGAACGACTTCTTTTAATGGGGGGAGAAAACGATAACAGTGTCTCGGTCGTGGTGCCTCTTAGTAGTAGCACTTTCCCTCGTCTGGTACATCGTGATGGGCTCTCATCTCAATGATCTGCAGAACTTTGAAGTTCACACCCAAGCATAAGCCGTCGATATGCAAGTACTAATCTCAGGACGGTTCTTAGAGATGGTCCGTATTAAGATTCAAGAAGTCTTGAACAAGATCGAGCTTTGGTGCGATCCTGAAGGGTCTTCCAGTGAATCCTAATAAAAGTATCTTAGTGCTTTTCTTTTGGAAACGCAAACAGGATGGCCTGTTACTACAAACGGTGAAGGGAATAACATTCCAGTTGTTAAAAATCACAAACTTTTCTTATTTACCGTATAGTCCGGTCATAGTCATAGTCCGTATATCATTCATAATAATTTTTATCTGAGATTTTTCTTCAGTAATTGTTAGTGAGGGTATGATAGATGAAAAAAATAGAGCGACCGCACCCCCCAAAAACCAAATAAGCTCGGAAGAAAAATCAAAATGGGTTTTGAAGGGGATATAAAGTACAATATTCTCTGCCATTTTCATTGACTACGGATAATTTTTAGTACATAAACATAACAATATAGTATAGCTACCTGTTGGTTCTTGCTACTTTAACCCATGGGAGGGCGCGCTCTGAAAAGTTATACGAGAGGGCAATTTAGCCGTAAGGTGAGTTCCACAGTTTCGACTGCAATATTTCTTATTTGTAGCAAAAATCATTAAAATAGAAACAACTGATTGTTTTTTAGTAATATTGAAATATATTTTAAGCATTTATTTTAAAATTTTAATTCGTCATCGTTTTAACTTAGAAAAAATTTCTTCAAGCTACACTTGAATTGTTTTGTTACACGAGAAGGCGCGCCGCGGCAAATTAGCCGCAAAAGCGAGATACCAATTTTCAAACACAAATAGCAGCTAAACGATGTAACGCAGAAACCAACGGCTAACGGTAAAACATGCTGCATCTCAAAACATACAAAGTCACTTGAGTGGCAGCGGTCGGCTACTATGATTTGTATTTTAAAAATACAAATTAAACAATTTGCGGCTAATTTGCCGCGGCGCACCCTCCGAAGGGTTAACTATTTGCAGGCCAAATAAAAATAGCTGGTTTCACTACATGTTATAAATTTATTATCTTTTAGTTTAAGACATTACTTCTGAAAGACATAAAAACATTCACATTTCGCTATTTTACCACGTTTATATTAACTCACTTTCAATGGTGTCTGTCTGTCTGTCAGTCTGTTCGGTACAAATTTTGTAATCGATTTTAAACTAACTTCCCGATGAGCTAGAGACTTGAAATTTAAAATATAGTTCAGAACTGGAAGACAATGCAATATGAAGTATCTAAAATATACATAAATATAATAATATTTAAAATATTAGCATCGGAAGTTTTTCCATTTTTTTCATAGATCAAAGCATTGAATTCATCGTTGTTAAAATCATTGCTTTAGCGGGAGTAGAACATATGTATATGTGTATACATACACAAATTCAAAGACAAATGAGAGAGAGAACAAAAACAAACAATAACGAACTTTTCTTTTCGTTTTGTTCCGCTTACAAAGAGTATAGATTGTAAAGAGATCGCAATTTGCTCTTGCTGGAATCGAAACAAAAAATCGTAGAAACAGCAGCGAGATGCAATACCGATGGTGTGACACGAACGGTTGTCAACACATCCAGCAGACAAAAATGTATGAATGGATGAGTTTGACGTGTTTGATGAAATAAATATTTAACATTTCTTTTAGCAAATAACTTTCAATATTTACAGTATTTATATATTCTTTATATACAAATATGTAAACGTTTTGCTTTGATTTTATGAATTTTATATAAGTACTTTTAAATCTTTTTCTACTGATTTCATGAAATCAAAATGCGAAGAAATATTATCACTATTTTCAACATTGTACCTAAATATATGTATGTAAATAAGTATATTTAGCTAAAATGTTAGAATTTTTCATATTTTATATTTTAATATATAAATAAATTATTCTTCTTGTACATTTTTACATCCATAACAACAAATCTCCTTCTTACTATGTATTTGGCAAATGCCTTTATTTCATTTCTGTTTCAAAATGTAGAATCACAACGAGGTGCAATGTAAAAATAGTATTTATTGAGTACCCATTTATGTGAGAAGATATAATTTGAATTCTGGAAAATGATCTTGTACGAGTCCAATAATTAATTGTGACATTGCTTAGGCAATTGGTTTTTATTCAATGTGTCAACAATTTCAAATTTCAATTGAGTTCAAGTGACTTCAAAACCTCAAGTGACTTCAAGTCACTCCAATTTAGTGCAAATTGTCGGTTATTAACCATGACTTCAATTAAATTGAATGCATTCTTTTACAGCTCTGGTCTTTACTTAAAATCGATTGCAAAATTTCACACACACAAGACTAAAAAGTAAAAAATAATAATTTAAATAAAAAATGTTTTTAATATACCACGTTTTTAAAATGGACTAAAAAGTATAAAATACTTTCTCCTAACCCCATACAGATTCACAACCACATATAGATTCCTTATCCCACGGAAAACGTGGGACGCATATGGATAGAGATAAAATCTAGCATTTAGGTGAACTATTCATCCATCAATTTCCTATTGCATGCGAACCAAGTTTGTTGTTTTAAATCATACAAGTATTTTCGTCCTACTAAAATTCACAGTTACAAATTTTCAAGACAATCTGTATGGGATAAGGAATCTATATGTGGTTGTGAATCTGTATGGGGTTAGGAGAAATTATTTTATACTTTTTAGTCCATTTTAAAAACGTGGTATATTAAAAATATTTTTTATTTAAATTATTATTTATTCTAAAAATAAGATTATCAATAATTTTTATTCATTTAGATTTGTTTTAAAACGCTAGAAATTTATGTTCATTATATTTTTCAATAGTTTCTTCATTTTTGTTTGATTAATTCAGTATGTATAAATAAGGTTCAGTTGAGGGCCCCTTTGAAACTTTTGGCCCAGGGCACCATGCTTCGTTGTTACGCCACTACTTGTCAGAACTTTTGGGTAGTTTTAAGTAAGTTCAATTCTTTTTTTTCGTGAAAAATTTGACTAAAACAATGCAACTTGTTTTATATAAATAATTTGAGATTGAGTTTTCTTTTCTAATTTCCGTTGATTGCAGATTCAAATATAATACCTTCATTTTCTTCTTTTTTTCAGGTTGTGCGTGCCGCTAGTCCAGCATTATTACGTGTCATCGCCTTAGGTGCTTTCTTCATTTACTGTACGGTGAGTAAAGAATATATAAAAAAATATTTTCTAACTATTACTTGCATACATATGTATATAGATATAGTTTATGTAGTAAAATATTAAATTGTAATATTATGCCTTAAACGTATTAAAAATTATAAATTCATTTATAATAAATTTGTTTGTGCGTTTTAAAGTAATTTCCACATTTTTTGTATAAAACGAAAAATATATTTTAATATTGTGGAAACTTTAATTAAAAAATTATAAATTAAAATTTATTGATTATGAACGGAAGCTATGCCGCATACCTCAGTACATTTCAATATTTTTGCAGATGCGAAAATTTGAGCGAAATATTTGCAACCTCTGCAAAAATGCAAAAAGCTTCGATTTTAAATAGTGTGGTTTAGTTTGAATTATTAAAAGATATACACACACAATAAAAATATTTGAATTATTGGAATAAGTTGATATTTGAGCTTAATTTGAATTCCAAAATGTTCAAATTTTGTTTAAAAAAAAAAAAAATAGAAAAGGTTTACTTGAAGGTATGCAGTATACATTACAACAAATGTTTACATTTATTTCCCCTCCCAAAATATGCGAAAAATCAAATAACTTTTTAACTTCAGAAAACTAAAATTTATTATGTTTCAGCATAGGGATGCACATATCTTCTACCATCATCAAAAATATTGAGAGAGTGTTTATGATATTTGCATTCAAATCAATTTAAAGTCAATTTAATTTAATTTGATTGATTTACGAGCAACAGAAAGAAATAAATAAATGAAACATATTTCAAAAAACCATTAACAACTAAAATAAAGTTGAACAAAAGGACGTCAACGACATCGCTCTGCCCTTTGCCCACTGCAGCAGATTTCTGGCCTGGTGCACATTAATCTTTTTGATTTTTCATATTTTTTTATCATTTTTTTTTCTTTTTTGTTGCTTTGATTTGAGAGCTACAAGGCATCATAAACTTTTATAATCTACACTTTCCACTTATTCTCAGGGATTTTAATTTTGTTGATTTCTTTTAGATACCTACATATTTTTTGATTTATATTTATTGTTTGTTTAGTTATTTTTAACATTTCACTTGATATTTGATTTACACACTCAATTTAGGTTTCACTATAAAATACAGTACGACAACAACAACAAAATAAAGATCAAAACATAAAATAAATTGAAATTGCTTCAAGTCAAATGATGTGAAGGTTCAAAATTTGTATTCTTTTGAAAGTTATTGCCCACAAAATCCAAGTTGACAGCAAACCAAGCTAAAAAAATAAACAAATAAAATTATATGAGAAAGTTTATAAATAAATAAAACATACAAATATTATTTATTTATAAGATTATTTTGCTTACATATAATATAAGAATTTATACTAGATTTAGATGTAGATATTTATAAATACATACGTCAGAAACAGAAAGTAAATTAATATATTAGTGCTCTTTACCACAGTTTTATAATAGTTTAGTAAACATTGTTTTGAGACCAATTTCGGAATTTTCGGACAGATTAACAAACAATGAAAGAATCTCTCTCCTTAAAACTGTTTTAGACATACAAATTCGATTCTAAAATCGGTATAATCGGATCGGAAGTTTATGGAGTGATGTTTTCTCAGAAGCATATACTTAAATTTTTATTTGTTTTCTCATCACTACAGTTTATTTTAATAAGATGCGTTGACGATATCACACTGTAACTATTTTACTTGGTATTGGAAAGAAGGGTCAGTATCGGATACTCGATATTTTTGAAAAACATTTTATAGAAGAAGCCCATTACATTTATAAAACGTGAATATTGCTATACCATACTCAATATTGTGAGTCATATTGCAACATTATACAGCAATAAATAATTTATTTCAAAATGATATTACTGCAGAATTTTTTGATATGCATATTCAAAATATTTCACCTCATGTTGAAAAATTTGAATGTGTGAAAATATTGCAGTACAGTATTGAAGTTCTAGAAAAAGTTCTAGAAAATATTGTCACCCATATATATATTTAGAAAATTTATTTATTTAAGAAAAAATGATGGTACACGTAAGACTTTTAGTCTTTTCAGTTCATCATCATAATAAATTAAAATAATTTTATTTAATTTATTTTAAGGCTTAGAAAATAACAAAGAGTTTTTAGACTTGAACATAAACATAAATAAAAACAAAAACAAAATTAAGGACAAAGAAACCAAAAAAAAAGTATAGAGAAGAAAAAGAAACTAATTACTTTGGAATTTTCTAGCGATTTGTATCTAAACATAATACATTCTGTCAAATAAGTACCCGGAAATTCTCATTTTAAATTTTCCCTCTGAGAATATTTCAAAAAATTTTTATTGCTATGTGTCATTTAGTTTGGTTACGGCGTCATTCAGAACAAGTCAACCTTTTGTGTGCGTTGCGATTTTTACTATGGATAAAAATATCGAACAAAGAGTTTGTGTGAAATTTTGTGTTTCAAACGAAATTTCTTGTGCCAAAACGTTGGAAATGTTGAAAAAAACATTTGGTGATTCAACCATGTCGAAAACTCAAGTTTACGATTGGTATAAATCGTTCAAAGAGGGGCGAGAAGAAGTGAACGATTTGCCACGTTCAGGACGGCCTTCGACCTCTTCAACTGAAGAAAACGTCGACAAAATAAAGGAAATGGTGCTCGAAAATCGTCATTATAGTTTGCGAGAGATAGCCCAAGAAATGAACATGTCTCATGAGACCGCTCGTCATATTTTGGTTGATGTTTTGGGTATGCGGAAAGTCTCAGCGCGATTGGTGCCAAAAGATCTGAATTTTCTTCAAAAAGTGAATCGCAGTAAGGTGGCTGAAAACATGCTTGAACGCGTAAATTCCGATCCAACGTTCATCGAACGCATCATAACTGGTGACGAGACATGGGTTTTCGAGTACGACATGCAAACAAGTCAACAATCATCGGAATGGCGCGCCAATGAGAGCATTGAAGACATCAAAACTAATTCGCAACGAGAACTGAAGGCCATCCCGGAATATAGCTTTAAAAAGTGTTTCGATGATTGGATTGTTCGTTGGAAGAAGTGTATTGCCTCAGAAGGTGCCTATTTTGAAGGGGATATAATAAATTTAGATGATTGATAAGTTGTTTGTGTTTTATTTCAAATTTCCGGGTACTTATTTGACAGAATGTAAATACACAAAGCAACAGAATTTCTACATTTGCCTTAGTCCTCAAGAACCCAACTTAATTTTTGACAAGAAACATTTTTTTCTACAACAGTATGATAGTTTTTTGAATGGTTTTGTCCTATTGGGTATTTTTCGAAAATGATTGTATAAAACTGCGTTTTTGAGGAGAGTGTCCAGGGATTGCGATAAAAAACTTTGCTTAAAAGGAAAAATTTCGTATCTATTAATATAAGTAAATTTTATTTCTATCCCTGAAGATCAGAATCTTCTGACTTCATAACCAGATTGTGTTAGACCTATACCTAGACCTAGACTAACTTCAGACTCGTCATCTAAGCCCTAAAATTACTCTAAAACTATAAATGAGGTAACAGACGCAAATTTCTCGTTGAGTAGTGTATTTTGTTTCTTTAAACGAGTGTTCAATACTAGTACATACTCGATACTTTTTTCCCATATTTTCGGTGGCATCGATAGTTTTATTCAACACAATTAAAGAGTAAAAGTATCGATGCTATGTGAGTTTCGAATCAACGCTACTTACACAAAGTAAAACTTTGGTTAGGAGCCAATAAATTGATATACATATCGCTAACTCAATTTCGAGATATTTTTTCCTTCAAAAATTACAATGAAACATACATATAGGCATGCAAAATCATCATTTACTTCAATTGAAATTTAAAACTTTATTTTACGTTACTTAATTTAATTAAATATTTAATTATTAAAGTTTACATTAACAAAAATTATTAGTAATTTTTTTAAATTCCATATCAAAAGCAAAATATTTTGTATACCAGTGTTTAAAATCTTCAACACCATGATTATTTTTTGAACGCCTACAAGTATGCAATTATAATTTAAAAAAACAGCTCAAGTGACAATCATATAATTTGTAATAAAACAAAACCGGAAATTCTTTAAATATAGCTCACTGGCATTTCATCACCATCATCTTTCCTGTATCTTCCATTGGGTCATAGGGTCTCTACAAAGTACTCCCTTTGGTTCTGGTGCAGGTGCAGGTGATGGTGAGTAATCCCGCATTCTTTGCTTCTCTAGATAGTAACTGTTTTTGTCCTGGAACTGAGTTTGAAAAGCTTAAAAATTAATAGAAAATAGAAAAAATTATCGGATCACTTTAAAATTAGAGTTATTTATGACATAATAAAAATTAATTTTTTATTATATAGCATATTTGAAGTTTTTCACTACCAGATGACTCGTTAGAAGCAATTAAATTTACGAAAGAAAGATAAAAGAGAAATTATGATTGAGTGGGTAAATAGGGAGGCATGTGGTTTTCAAAAAAATCTTCATAATATTATTAATAACACTACAAAATTGAGTCTTGATAAGAATGTCGTTTTAGTATTAAATTCAATGTTAAAAATAGATTTGGGGAATTCACAACCCCTAAATCTAATGCGTCGAAATATTTGCCACTTTATTTCCTTTTAAATAAGTATCATATTACAATAAATCACCAGTTCTTTCAAATTTTTTATTAATTTTAAAACTTTTTAAACTTATAGGACTGATCCTAGAACAAAAATGTCAATTAAAAAGATATTAACTTTACTAACGTCGAAAAACTGTGAATGTGCGATTACTCATCAAAATTTCCTTTTTAAGAAACCGAAGTAAAAACTTATGTCAAAACAATTTTTCGCAGAATGTTATTGAAGAAGTTTTACAATAAAATGGTTGGAAAAAATATATTCATGTTGGAGTTATAAACATTCAGGTTCCTTTTCTTATGGAGTTTTCGCCCCAAAACTTTGACAAAAAATCATTTTAAATTGATGAAGGAAAAAAGTTTCGTCAGTTAATTAATGAATTTGGAGGGTGAATTAAACCATGATTAAATTTTTTTAACCGAATTCCGGCTGTTTAAACTTAAAATTCAATTTTTGCCAGATAAATTCGAATTATATTGGGTTTTGTAATTAGGCCCGCTCCTTGAATCCGCTAATGATTGTATTTAATTTCTTGTATTTAAAAATAAGTTTTATAAAACTTAATTATGGAAAAGAAATCTTGGATAAGGCCTTAAGACTAACAATACTATACCCTAATATTTAATTAACTACTCAAATCGCAAGCTGATTGAGTTTGATTGACTGAACAGTCCATTTATTTTAGCACGTGGCTGAGAGATAATTTCTTCGAAATCATGTTGAACTGTTTGTAAGTGTTAGATATAGAGCTAGTAAGTTCGGGTACTGTGATAGTTTGTAAATAGTTATGTTTGAGCGAAGCTATTTCTATATTAACGGAAGGAATATTTAATTCTCTGTGCATGTGCTCATTTTTGATATACCAGAAGTCAAGAACAAGTCAATTTCATTGCTGTCTTTCGGCAAGTTGTAGTATTTTCAACTCCAAGACTTTCATAATGGTCTATATAAACAGACAAAAACAAACTTCAACTATGTAAGTCACAAAACAAAGAAAAACATGGAAGCAGTCAACATGGTTCATAAACCCTCATCTTTGAAAAGTACCGGACAAGAAAAATAATAGATAAGCCCAAAACAGTGGTTTATTTGTTTGTATAGTTGAATGTCTTCTTCTATATCCAATAACTGCACAATTTTCGATATTTATTTCACTAATAGTTTGGAAGCCACGACTTTTTTGCTTACTGATTTACATTATACAAAAGATTAGAATACATGAACACTGTTACTTAGGTATTTTTCATGTTTTACAGTGTAATAAATACACAGTGAAGAAAAAAAGAAACACAGCAGAAAATCTTAACACATTTATTTTTTTGAGAATATCAATAGGTATCAAATTCAGTATATTTATTTTGATCTCATTTCTTTTTACAGAATATTGTCATGTATCCGAATCCAAATTTGTACACGTGCACGGCACGAATTTGGATGCGAGAAATTGGATTTTCACTGACGTACGGTGCATTAATGTTGAAAACATGGAGGTAAATATACGCGTATACAAATAACACATAAATGTACATACGAGTAAATAATTCCAAAAATTGTTGTAAGAAAAGGCTCATACAAATCTTTCGAAAATCTTTAACAATGCCATCAATGTTGCAAACAAATTTTGTTTAACACTGTGGTTGCGTGTATATTCATTCATATATATACATATAATCGTACATGATCGGAATTTATTTTTCATTCACAGAATTTCTGTAATATTTCGGGTACGTTCAGCGAAAGCTGTGAAAATCACTGATGCTGCATTATTAAAACGTTTGGGCATCATTTGTGGTGTGATTGGAACGTGTTTGCTTGTGCGTACCTTAGTCTCACCCCCGGATGTTGTTGTCGGACGTACAGCGGATGATTTGAAAGCATTTTTATGTAAAACCGATTGGTGGGATTATACATTCACATCGAGTAAGTAAATAAGAACAAAAACCTTAACATATGTATGGGAAAAAAATTTAATTGAATCGAGTACGAAAATTTAATGAACATTTTCACATTTTCAGAGAAAATTATTATTTTTTTTTTTTTACAAGAAATTATTTAAATATTTAAAATTTTGTAGCCCTCATTCAACCAATTTGAGGAACATTGCATAAGCCGTGTGCTTGGCAAACAAAAAATAAAAAATACCAAAAATATAAAAAAAAGTGCACAAAAAACTTCCGACGAAGTCTTACGTAGTAAATGCAAACACAAAAAATTACTCCATGTTAAAAGCATATGACTCCATGTATTGCCCTTTTCATTTACTCTGTACCTTTCCTTCTCTCCCCACAGAAAAAATACTTCAGCAGAATTTAACATATAATAAGTCAGTGTAGTGTGAGTGAATATATTTAAGCTTAAATTGTGCAACTGTTTATGTATGTGCGTGAATTTTTGTTTGAGTTTGAGCATATTTTTTTAAGCTACAGTGATATGCGAGTGCTTTAGTATATGGTTGTCATGTTAAATTATGAATGAAATGTAAAAGGAAAATAACTTAATCTCATGCAAATAAAATTTTCTTCGAGTAGTTATACATTCTGTCAAATAAATACAGTGAATTGTTCATTTAAAAATTCCACGTAATAGACCTTATTATAATATGTTCAACCAAATCAATAACTGTATACAAAGGATAGTCAGGACGAATATATGTTAGTATCAACTTGTAGCAAAGAAATGTAGTTCATACCTTTTAGGCAGATTTGTTAAATGATCAATTTTCGGTATTTATTTGAGAGAAGATATTTTCGAAGAAAATAGTAATAATAATAACAAGAAAACATGGAATTATATGCATGCGAGCTTAACGAAGTTTGAATGAAATACACCCTACATTATCAGCAAGTTTTCAATCTTGCATGCAAATCTTATCAAGGATACAGAGAGCTGAAAACGAACTCATCCATTATAGTGTAGGAAAAATCAAGAAGACTGTTAATGGCAATTGCGATCTAGCTATTTTAAGCTTACTATTTGATTTTCAATTAATGTATCTCAGGCAGTTAGGAACCAAATCCGAATTGCCACAGGATTCTATACAGGGCACTGTAGGGTCAAAAAACACCTATCGAACTTGGGTCTAGCACAAGACGATACGTGCCGAATATGTAACGAGGAGGAAGAAACAGCAGAACATATTTTATGCCACCCGACTTCGTTACTTGGGAAACTCTATCCTACAACCGCAAGACATTGCGGATTGTTCTCCTCCGTATTAATTAATCTAATCTAATCTAATTAAATCTCAGGCAGTTACTCTTTAATAATTAAATAGTCAAGGTGGTACGATCAGTTAACAATTACTCAGCTGAGAAATTGCAGTTTCAAAAGGTTCAAATCATTAACTAGTTTTAGGTTCTCCTTAAGAATCGCACGTCATTTTAATTTATTTATTTCATTAAATTGCGGTTTGATATTTTGGATAAAAATTCGCATGAATAAATATCAAATAAAAATGTTCATCTTTAAAATTCTATGTAAAAATAGAAGTTTCTTAAATTAAAAACTATCTGGAAACTTAGCAACATTGCTGTCTCACGCACATTGCATTTTCTAACAAAATAAATCTTCCTGGATTACTAATAAATTTCAAACAATTTTGTTTGTAAATTTTTTACGCATATACGAGTATCATACGAAAACCGTAATATAAAGTAAACATTGTACCTTTTGGAATATGCATACAAAAAAATATAAAACTTTTGATGAAGTATTACAAATAATCAAATGTTTCAGCACTTATTTTTATCTGCCTTACAGTTTTCGTTTTCTTGTACATTTTCAAACATTTTTCATATAAAATATAAAATGCAAAACTGAAATTCTTTCACATTCACAAAATAAAATCAAAACTTTAGAAACTTGCTATTGTAAATGAAACCATTTAATAAGGATATCTTTAAGCATAAAATGTAAGAATATTTAGTATTCAAGTATAAAACATAAAGACAGATATTTCCCTCTTTCACTTTTTCAGAAAATTCCTTAAATTATTATTATATTTTGGATGCAAAAATATTCACATATACAAATATTTTTAAATATATGCCAGCTAACTTTACTCTCTGTCTGTTTTCATTCATTAGCTTCGTTTTCTACTGCTGCCGGTTTCTTGAGTTTCAGTTTTTAGTTGTGCAGTTTGAGTTCATTAAAATGCGCAGTTTTAAACACAGAAAAATGCAAATTACTACATTTCACGGTGAAATTGTACAAATTTTTTTCTCGATATGTATTTAAAATATTTGCTTTAAGGAAATTAAAATTTTTCACATAATATGAACCCGACACATACATATGCATATACGAATGTGTGGTTAGATGTGTGCACAGACAATATACCTCAGTAACAGTGGCGGTTTTAGGATTTGGGTTTGGGGAGGGTTGATTTTACAAAATTAAAGTATAAAAGATATTGACCAAAACCAAGACCTAGACTAAAAACTAATGTACAAACTTTATCAATGTTCAAACCAAAATATATAAACAAACACTTTCTTTCAGATCGAAGTTCAATCCAAGAAAAGGACCAAATTCAGATAGAAAATCTGAATCAAAATGGTACTAAATTCAGACTAAAATCTTGATTAAAAAAAAACACTATTCAGACCACCAAAATTCCAACAAAAATCGATCAAAATAAGGCCAAATACAAACCAAAACTCAGACCAAACCCCAAAATTCAGACCGAACCCAAAACCAAATCGGTTCAAAATTCCGACCAAAAATCAAACCAAAATTCACAAAAAAATTTGCACCAAAATTTAGACTACAACTCAGACTAATAGTTAAACAAAACTATAGGTCAATACCGAACGAAAGCAGACCAAAATTCGCACCAAAAACCAGTGTAAGTATCTGATAATTATTCACACCAAAAAATTTTAACTCAAATACAGACTAAAAGTAGACAAAACTTTAAACCGAATTCACACAACAAATAAAACAAAGACTGGACCAAAATTTCAGTCAAATTCAGACCAAAATTCGAAATAAAATTCTAACCGGTTTCGGACCAAAATTTAGACCAAAACTCGTACCTAAATCAAGCCAATTCAGACCAAAATTTTGAACACAACTCAAACTAAATATTAGATTAAAACTGAGGCTTAAAGGAGGCCAAAAACAAATTAGAAGCAAACCAAAATTTAGACCAGAAATCAGTTCAAACGCTGAGTAAACGCTGATCTCAGCAAAATTTGGATCACAATTAAGACTAAGAGTAATTTCGACCAACTACGGAATAAAACTCAAACCAAATTCTGATTAAAATTCAAACCCAAAATCAAAGCAAAATTCTGGACCTTGATCAAAAAGTTCCCGGAATTTATTCAAAAAATTAAAAATACAAGTTTATTTATCTAAATCTATATTGTTCCCTTCAAAGTAATCCCCATCGACTGCAAAACACTTATGCCAACGCTTGATCCAATCCTCAAAACATTTTTTATATTCGGTTTTCGGTATGTCCATCAGTGCTTCCTGCGATTTTTCCATTACTTCCTCTCGGCTGCTGAAACGAGTTCACCAAATCAGGTGAATTCGGTGGATGTGGTATTTGTTGCATTTTTCGTCAAAAAATTACGAATAATGATGGCACTGTGCAACGATGCGTTATCATGGTGTAAAATCCTCGAGTTTTCTGTCCACAATTCTGGTCTCTTTCGACGAATGGCTTCAAGTAAACGCCTCATAACGCCCTAATAATACTCTCTGATGGTTAATTTGCAATTATTGACCAAAATTTCTTTTACTTTATCAACGTTTTCGTCGGTTTTCGATGTTGATGGTCTGCCACTACGTTCATCATCTTCGATTGACTCACGACCACTTTTGAACCGCTCGTGCCACTGGTAAAAGACCGTTTTCTTTAGAGAATCGTTGCCGAAACACTTTTCCAACATTTCCAACGTTCGCGCACCATTAAATCCGTTTTTCACGTAAAACTTAATACACTATAATTTAATAAAATTGTAAAAAATCGCCAACACACACAGAGATAGATGTACTCTTGGCTACGTAACTTTTGCAAATGTCAAGCTATGATGCTAAGATTTAGGACCTTGGACCTACAGTTTAACGTCGGTTCCGAATGGCGGTATGGGAATTTGTGATCACTTGCTGGTTTTACCATTGCTGACCAAGAGCAATTATACTTGTACACTATCTTATAATTCTCATTCAATTCGAGTTCGTTAAACACGCCCTTGTACAAAAAACACCAAAGCGTTTCATATGAACACATCGTTCAAAACTCGGAGATAAAAAATTCTTCCCTGAAATGTGAAACCGGCCTTAATATAGCAGTTTTTAATCATTAAACGATTTTGGTATCCGTTTCAACAAATAAAAAAAAATTGTTTTTCAATAATATAAATAAAATATCCACGTGGCCAAGACTTGGCCTGTTTATAGTTTTACGGAATTTTTACTTTGATTGGTTGTGTGGTCAATTTATAATATATGAATCAATTTATTTCCTTATTTTCTTTTAAACTTTAACCATAAGCTCTTTTACAGTGTAATCAAAAGATTAACAACCTGCCACAACAATAATTTATTTTTTATTTCTTCCTTTCACAATATTACGTGCAATATTACGCTCATCCACACATCCGTCACAGTGGAGGTATTATTCCTGGCCTGGGGTGTGCGTTTGTGCATTATGGTGAGGAAAGCTCCATCGGAATTCAATGAAAGTCGTTTTATTTCAATGGCGATTTATAATGAATTTTTACTGACATGTTTTCTGAATGTGTCCATGTAAGTGTTAATAAATTTTTGGGTACTATGGAATACACAATAAACAACAAAAAAATTGATTAAAATTTATTTATTTGTTTCTCTAATGAATTTCATGATTTCACTTTATTTCGATTAATTTCACGCATTAATCGATCACAGGCTCTTTCTTCAATCTCCTGCCAATCCTGATTTACTCTATATCATATTTTTTTGTCATACACAATTGACAGTGACTCTTTTATTGGCATTAATTTTTGGCAGCAAGGTAAGTGCAATATTGTTTATTTATTGCTTTAATGCTTCTTTAATACACATACATATATACATTTTTAAGCGGATTTCATTTTAAAAACATATTCATGAATCCCTTTTTTATTTATTTATTTTTTCGGATAAGGTTTATATTGTGCTGCGTAGTGGTAAATCGCATCAGGAAAGTATTGGCTTAGGTGCGAAATCTTCTGGTGCTAAATTTAATTTTCGTCCACAAGTTCGTACATTTGCTAATCCCAGTTCAGTTACAACGTCCACGGTTCCAGTGGCGGGAACCACATCAGCAGGTGAGAATTTATTTGTTTTATTTTATTTTTCGAGTATTTATTAGAGTAAGCATTTTACTTTTGAAATAATGCTATTTGTTATTAGTTCATATATTTATAGAATTTAGAGGTATAGATTTAAGAGGAAGAGCTTGTGACATGAGTTGATTGAGTTTTAGGAATTTCATGAAAATAAATTGTTTGTTGTTTATTTTTTACAAAATATATCATCAAAGTATATTTATGTAATTACAACTAACCCCAGTTGAAAATACTCAAATGCTAAGAGTAATCATTGTGAGTACAATAGCGAAGAATGTATTGTTTCCTATTATTTCAGAGCCTACTCCATTTTAACATTTCGTGAAATTTTAACCAGATTAACCTTTAGAGTACCGGGGTGGCCATTATAGTGGTCAACAACATTCAATTTTACTCCGAGATTTTTGGTCCGAATCTGCAAACAGAATTTCAAAATTCAGTAAGGCCAATATGGCCGACAAATTTTTGAAAAATTAATCTAATTTGTTTGGAACTTGTAGCTTAGGGGCTTTTGGGGAGATTCGAATTTGTGAACAGAATTCAAAAATTCAATATGGCGGACCAATTTTTGAATGGATGAAGTGGATGTGAATACTAAAACAATTGAACAACTAAGAATAAAAACGTTGAACGAACGTGAACGTGGATAGTATATGTAGATGCTTACATTTATTCAACTTCTAAACAAATATAATCATAAATAGTATATACAGGTATTTTCATTTGTAACCTAATATTATTTAGAAAGTGATGACTCGAGCCTAAGAACTCCCGAATTCCGATAAATTTTTCAAAAAGTCGTTGACCATTTTGAATTTCGAAATTCTGTTTACTGATTCGGATTAAGCGACTCCAAAAACCCCCCAATAACAAGTTTCAGATAAATTAGAATATTTTTTCAGAAAGTCGTTTGTCATACTGTTGCCGGTCAGGGTGGCCACTATATATATTGACGTTTGTATTTACCGAATAGACTTCATATTAATAAAAATTTTCACATAAAAAAATTTAGTAAAAGTTTTCACATAAGAAAATTGCCGACCCTTTAGAGGTTAAAGAAAAAAAAATGTGAAATTGATCAGTAATTGATTCTCTTCTGAGTCTTTCACTCTCTCTCTCTCTTTATGCACCAATTATATTATGTAGAGCAAGTCAATTTGGCGAAGAGAGTATAGGGAAATTTCCAACTTCTTTTGAGATAGAGATAAAGATATAGAAATACAAGGCGCTACCAAAAGTTCGCTTAGTTGGCAACACTATAAACACATAGTAGGGCTGCATCATCAGTTGTGATTGTCTTGAAATAGATTAGAAGATTCCAGGACATTTTTCTGTGGAGGATGAAGGTCCCCCGCAATCTTCGACTGATAATGTAAGCGTGGATCTGGTGAAGTTTAAAATTGACGAAGATCCAATATCGATCCAGAAAATGAATGCTGAGGAACTGGGGTTGAATGCAATGGTTATATCGCGAATATCTAGGGAACATCTTGGGTTCCTCGAATTTTAACTGTTACTCAAAAAAGCGTGTGCGTGTTGCCCAATAATTTTCAATCTCTTCTATTATTTTAACAAAATTTGTGGTTTGTTAATAACTGAGAACGTGACGATTTTTAATTTAAGATAACATACTAAAATTGTAGGCACCTTCATGATTTGAATCCATTTTAAGAAATTGTAATCAATTGAGTAGTTGATTTAGAGAACTTAGTGAATTTTTTAATGTATACAATTATATTTTTTTCACATTTTGTCAACTATAGTTTTTATGTAATTTCACAAAATATACTCAAGCTGTGACTGGTACTCTAACTATAAGCTTAGCTTGTTGTATTAGGATTACTTTAATACCAAATAAATAAAAAATAAAGATTTTTGGTCATTCTGGCGCGTTTGACACGAGGCGACAATAGGCCAATTTTGAGCTGTGGCCACCAATCGTTTCAATAGTAAAATTAAGCTTATCGAACACTCCTCTATCGATTTTACTAGTCTAAATTATTTGAAAAACATTTTTTGAGACCATAGTGTAATGGTTGAAATGTCAATTGAAAAACCAGCTCTCATTATACAATTGAAGTCTAAAGGGTCTAAGCGACAAATTTTTTTTTGAGATGATAAATGTTTTCGATCATATTTGTCAAGCCTGTAAAGGGCTTTATGTCTTATCTATTAAAAAAAAAAAAACATAACAAAAATACGAGAATGTTTACTGGAGTCTAAATCCGGTACTAATTACTGCCGTTTCATTTACATTTTTTGTTATATTTCCGTTCAATATTTTTGGTACTTAGACCCTTTAGACTTACATCGCTTCAATTATTATTATTATCTACAATGCAGATAATGTGCATAAAAATTAAATCCAATAATTAAAAGTTTCAATAAATTTTATTGACAACTATAAATTGTTATTGTATTCCGCTACAGTTGTTGAAAGATATATATAAGAAAAAAAGACACAGAAATGTTTTTCTTAATATTGACAGCAAAGCAAATTGAATAGGAAATGCGTAAAAATGTAACAACCCAAATAAGAAAGAAGTCAAGAAAAAAAAGTAGCAAAAATAATGCATAAAAAAAGATGTACAGAAAGGAAAAAGAAAAATGTGGTGAACAGAAATGAAGACATTTATTGCTAAGCATAAATCATTGGAAATGGACACCAGCAGGAATGTGTCTAACATGTACGCACGTACACAAACACCGAGATAAACATGTAGATGGAAATGCCTAGCTATCAAACAGATTAAAGAAACTGATATTAGATATGATTATGTATAGTTATTTGTATGCAAATAAAGTTAACTTATTATGCTCAAAAAGCATATCTTTTGTAAGCGTAAATCAAAATTTAATTTCTGCTGTTATCGAAACTGTAAGCTCTTAATCCAAAATATGGTTGCATATCTCAAAATTTCTCTCCACCATTTCTATTGATAAATTATCAACTTTATCATTGTCACAAGCATTTTGACTTGATTCAAATTTTATTATTTTTTTATAACTATGAACATCGGCATAAATAAATATTATTTGTTTGTCTGTCATTATGTTGACGCATTGGCACGTTTTTGACTTTGACAGTTGTCATCATCGCTTTGAGAATATTGCGCACGAGTACGACGCGTAGTATAGCATGCAATATTTTATGTAATACATTTAAGTGCATCATTTGTCAACTGGTGCCTCTCTCCTTTTCTTCGCTACTGTCGAATCAGTGATGGAATTCTCAAATTTCAAATTGTACCCAATTTACCAAAAAAAATTATACCTAAATGGGCGTGAATAAAATACTTAATTTCTTTGTTTTTTTTTTAAAGAAATTTTGTTTAGATTTAAAAGTTAACAATTAAGAGAAAAGTAAGTAGACATAACAAAACATAAAAATATATCTTCTAATTATTCTGTAAAACTATAATTTGACTTCGTGTTGTCCACTAATATTTTAAAAACTGCAGAACCGATTTCTATCAAATTTGAACGATTTATACACGAATATAAGCTACGTGAAATTCTTCTACCCTTTTTTTAAATAATTGCCACTCAATACAAATTTCAATTTAAACTATAAGATATAGATTAATATTGCTAGAGTCGGGCAGAGTAGGGTCCATAAATATTTCATAAAATAAATAAAAATATTAGTATTGAAATTGTAGCAATTTGTTTTCTTACATCTAATTAGTCTTTAGGTTAAAATATTGTGTGAGTCATGAAATTAATCACTTAAAATAACTTTTTTGGGGCACGTCTAATCGGAAAGTAAAAGCGGATAAAAGTTTTTACTTGTCTAGGTGAACTCAAGGGGAAAACCAACTTTTAAACCTGACAGTATAAAAAGGCCTCGTATTGGTCATGAAAGTTCCGGAATTTGGTTCACAATTCTCGAAAATTTGCCAAAATTTGTTTCAAAGCTCGCACATAGCTCTGTTACTTTTTTTTTATAAATGGAAACATACATAAAGCAAAAACAAATTTTTAAATTGGATAATGCTTATTGGTTGGACCAAAATCATAAAAAGCTTTGACCTATTTATATACATTTTATAAAATTTTTGCTGAGTTTCTTAAAATTTCTTAAGGCTTTTGCTCTCTCTCTCGGCACCAATAAATTAATTTTAAAAATTATTTTTGTATTGCACAAAACAGCGAAAAAGTTGAGAGCTTTGAAATAAATTTTAGAATTAAATTCAAATTAAAATTCCAGAAGTTTGTTTTAGATATGTACGTATTTAGGTATAAAAATTTGTTTTGCTTTTCTGTTCTCCACAGTTACTTCTCGAGTTGTCATGCCCCAAAAAGTTTTTTTTTTTTTTTTGTGATCAATTTTTTGAGGCCTCATAAACAGTGCCGGTCATGTCATTTGCAACTAAAATCCCTTGTAGTATAAATAACTTCTTAAGTTCACTAAAATAATTTTTATCAAAATTTTTTTTTATTCAAAGCAAAGTGTATTTATTGCTATTTATTATAAAAAATTAAAAGTACAAAGTTGTGTTGCAAATAAAAAAATAACGAAGTTATAATATTGAAGAGGTCAAAACTTTTGCAACTAGAAAAAGTTAATGTGAGTATTGAAGAAAAATCGAAAAAGTTTTCAAAACATAGTCGCATATCCATTATTAGCGATCACTGTTGCACGTGATATTGGCTCTATTAAATGTTTCGTCTGATCGATTTGAACTCGTTTCCATTGCTTTGAAACATCTTCATAGAGATCCTCAAGTTTCTAAAACGTTTTCGTGACAATTTTTCATTTCACGAGCATCTAATGGCTCCCAATTAGGTTTAAATCGGGTGACTGTATTGGACAAATGAGAAGTTGTACATTTTTTTGCGACAAGGCAAGCTTTTACCAATTTAGACGTGCGCTTTGGGTGATGATCCTGTGGGAACGTCAAAACAGGCGAAAGCCTACGAAAGTATAATGTCTCTTCAAATGTTTTTGTAATCATTGTACTTCATAGTTCTTCGTATGTGATGCGTTAAATCGATACTATTAGAAAAGCAGCCCCAGTCCACAATACAACCTTTTTGGTGTTTTACCGTACCCTGTGTATGTCTGCGGTCGACTATTTTACAGTGTGGCCTTCTAAAAAATTGTTTTCCGTCAATTAATTTTGCTCTCATCTAAGAACAAAACGTTTTGCAATATTGAAAGGTCCAGGTTTTGTATTTATGATTGAATTTTAAATGATTTATGCGATTTTTCTTAGAGTCAACGTTTTTTCGGTAATGTTGTATGCACTTAATCCACTTTTTCTGGGTTGTCGCTTGATTGTCGATAATGATATATCCAACTAAAGTGCACTTTTTACTTCTTTCATTTTCACTTTCTGATTCACTTTCATCAAATTTATGATTTCATTTGTTTTTTTTCTACACGTTTTTTTGCGAGGTTTTCCATCTCTCTGGCTCAGATCAGCGATACCGCTGTTAACAATTCGCGAAGTCATCGACTTGTGTATTGAATATTTTTTCAAAATTTCTGTTTGAGATAAACTATTTTTTCAATTTAAGCCCAATTGCTCGTGAAGCGAAAAATTGGCACGAATACGTTTAAAAAACTGGAGGATTCTATGAAGATGTTTTAAAGCAATGGAAGCGAATTCAAATCGATTAGACGAAATATTTAATGTCACGCAGACGTGCAACAGTGATAGCTAATAATGGATATGCGACAAAATTTTGAAAACTTTTTAGATTTTTCTTCAATATTTACATTAACTTTTTTAGTTGCAAATGTTTTGACCTCTTCAATTCAGACTTTAATTTATTATAACTTCTTTCTTTTTTTAATTGAACCATAATTTTGTGCTTTTACTTAAATCTTTGTTTTGAATAAAAAAAAAATTATTTTAGTGAACTTAAAAAGTCATTTAAACTACAAATGATTTTAGTTGCAAATGATATGACTGGCACTGTATGTATGTATGTCGTCATTAATATTTAGAAAGGCTCTAAGAGACATATTTTATTTTTACAGGAGAAGCGAAAAATAGTTACAGTTTTAAATAAATGTAGAGTTGCCTAATACAGTACTTTGGCAAGTTAAATTTAAGTTGATACTTAATATTTTTTTTGCCAATGACAAATTGTACCTAATGTATCTGTACAATTGTACCTACTTTTCCATCACTGCTTTAGTGCTCTGTCTCTTTCTATTTTCTTCTTGTTGCTGTTGTTAATATTTTATCATAATAAGTATGCTCTTATGTCATTTCTTGATGGGTATTTCTTTTCAAGTTCTCTCTTTCTCTTTCTCTCTCTCTCTGTGTCTTTCGACAACGCATAATATAACCACATTAATTTTATTTGTTTCTTTTTTTTTTTTTTGTGAGTTTAGTTTATTTTTCTATGAAATTGATAGATTGGCAGACATTTGCCTATGTAGACAAATTGCCGTTTTATGCTTTTGTATAGGCTTTTGAAGATTGGATTGAATATATATATATATGATAGGAGATCTTTGAGGCAATAGTGTTGAAATGTCTACAATTTCAACTAATTTTTTGATTTTCGATAAATTTTTGTGCTACTTGGGATATTTTTCTCTTTGTGAGCGAATACTCTCTAATCTCATGAATTTCATTGCTTGCAAATTTATGCTGGAAAAGTACGTGAACGAACCTAATAATGAACATAAGAAAGATAAGAAATTTCATTTCCATTGAAAAAGAGCTCAGTCGACCGTTTTGCATGTTGGCCGTTGGTAATCCAGACCTACAGTGAATTGTTGGTTTATAATAAAAAAAGAAAAGAGTACGTACACTTTCATTTCAAAAAATCCTGGTGAGCAAAATTACAACACAATCGGCCGGTCTATAGATGACGCTTCAGTACAAGAAAATATTTAAATTTTTCTCAATTTTTCTAACCTTTGCTCTGGAGCCCATTTGGAATATTTTTTTAAATTAAGAAAAACGCCATTCGTCCCCTATTTTGATCTTAAAAATCTTCCAAAAGTGACTCCAAAGCAAAAGTTAGTAAGAATTTTTTAAAACTAAAAATGTGGGGGTTACGTTTAAAAAAGAAGCATATGATATGCGACCCCCTTCTCTCAGAAAATCTGGTCATATTAGAGTTCACAAAATATATATAATAATATAATATATATTCACATGAAACAATTGACTATAAAACTGAAATAAATTTATTTGATTTTAAAAATAGTTTTTCTCTATTTCACAATTCCGAAAATCACATTCTATTTTCAAAGGCAGTCATATTACATTTCATGCTTATTGAATATAGTAGGTAAAATAAATTAATATTTGCGTAAATTTTTGCAAAATTTTTTACTATAAATTTAAGAGCAACAAAATACTGGCATAAAATGTCATGTGGAATGACATTAATCTCTTTGAAAAAAATGTATTATAGTATGTAAGTACCATATAAAAATTTTATGCTCGACGCTTTCTACCCAACCACCAGCAACTTGAGTAAAATAAATAAATATTTTCTGAGGGTATTTTCCAAAGACTTTCCTTTGTATCATTTTCACATGCGTTTAGGTTAATGCTGTAACAGTGAAAGAGAATTTTTTATATTTTTTCCATTTTTTTTTAATATAAGTTACACATGGCCTTAAATTAAATGGCCAGATGTGTGTGGTATGAAATTCTATTTTTGGCATGATTGATGAAAAATGTTTAAAAGTTGTTTAATTTATATTAGGCGCCAAGGGAAAACAAGTTAAACTTTTTATGCTAAAATGTCAAAATGCTTTCAATCATGTTTCTATTTTCCAATTTAACACCAACGACCTTGTCTTTGATTTCAAATAGCAGATGGTCTCGTCTCTTTTTATAAATTCTAATAGCCCATTATGCATATAAAAATCAAGAGCAACACCCATTTAAATTCCATTCTATGCAAATTTCTATTTTCCTTACTTTCATTCACAGAAACGAAACTCTCTGATCAGGAGGCACTCGAGGAGATACGCCAATTAAGCATGCAACTGCAACGCATACAAGAGATGGCGCCACCAAAAGGTGTAGCTGTTATGACAATATCTAGCCTACTTGATGGTTTGAGAACACCAGGTGGCATGATGATAGTTGCAGCCGCAGCAACGCATGCTGCAACATCATCAGGAAATCAATTGACAGTGCGGCATGCAGGAGGAGGCGGAGGAGCTCTACCATTGCTATCGCTAAATGTAAATGAAATGCAAAAATACAATCAACAAGAGTTGCTAGTCCCACAGAATAACAATATTAATGGTGGAACAAGTGGAAAGCAGACTGCAATTAAGGCAACTGCTGCTACAACGACTTTGTTGGCTACAGCAGCAGGAAGAGAAGTAGAAATATCACCTGCACTAAAAGAAACTGCGATAACTTTGGATAACGAGACAACCACTTCCACCACCATCACCGAAATTCGCATCACATGCGAAGAAAAAGCAGTCAACACTGATGTCACTGGTGAGCTATTAATTGAAGCAACACGAACGACTTTATCCTCACAAGCTGAAGGTCATATCATATGTGATCGTTGCTTAGAGATTTCTAAAGATCATTATTACACTTGCCGCCCAAGCTCCCCACCGTTATCCCCACCAGCACAAAAAACATGCCAACAGTTGGGATCGCCACAACCAGAGGGTAGTATTAGCTTTGCAAACATTAAGCTGGATTGCATGTGCTCGCAACCGGATGATTTGGATGATGAGCGGGAGCATCAACCAGAAAAGCTACTACGAAGCCATCGACGAGTTAATGTACGCTCCGCGGCTACAAATACACCACCGTCTACGGTAAGTAGCCGGAGACGAAGTAAAACGAATGACAGTACTAGTGTTAGAGTGAGCTATCAAATTTGTGATAATTGTAAAAATAAATACCATATTAAAAGTAGTAGGAACAAGAAATCTCATAAAAATAATAGTAAAAATAGCGATAAATCAGCGTTAAAGCTCATATCTACTACAAAGTCACTATGTACGGGCACTAGTAGTAGTGGTGGAGGCGGAGGCATCAGTCAAACACGCAGCAATGACTTACTCGAACGTATGTTGCCAGCAACAATATCATCAACATCGAGTACGGCGTTAGTTACTAGTCATCATAAAATAGTACATTCCATCGATGATATCACCTTTTATACTACAACTGATGATGACAACGACAATGCTGAGAGCAGTACGGATGACGAAGATAGTAGTGGTAGTGACAGAGACACTTCTGTGAAGCGTCGACTGCAGCTACTGCCCGCACAAACTGAACTGAAATGCCAATCTTCAATAGCGCTGAGTTCTATTATAACAACAACAGAAATTGCTGAAACAATAGCTCCCACTTTAGATGACGGTAATCTTGCAGAAGGTGCTTCAACTACTGATGCTATTGCTACTGCCGCTAGTGCAAATATTACTGCTCCTGCTGAATCTGTTGCTGATACTGCTGGTGCAACACATTCATCACAAGACAATATTTCCAACAATTCCACATCCCAACATTCCAACAATAGTACGAAAACGAATGATGCTAATCGTCCGAAACGACCAGATAAATTATTATTAGACTTGAATGATCGTTCCAAGTATACTAAAGAGGTTTCCGTTTAAACTTTACTAAGGAGTAGCAAACTGTATTGAGTATGTATTATATCACTAAGGTTATATATATCAAATAGGATTTATGCGTAATTTTAATATGGCTTGAAACCCATGAAGTATATATTAGTGTATTAACCCTTCCCTGCACATGCTGCCATGTATGATCCCACCATTTTGGACGGTAATAGTGGCGCCATCTTGCGTCCAACATCCAAACCACAATATGGATTTCGTAGATTGCAGCTTTCTGTATCGATGCGCATATATAACGGTACTAGAAAACGCCAGCTGTCAAAAGTTATTGCCATTTTTATGTGAAAAAATACGTTTTTCACATAAAAATAAAATAAAATAAAATTTTTGATTTTCTATATAGCCGAAAGATATTATTTCTATAAATTTCACACTGAATAATTGGTATATATTTAAATTTTTGGTTATTTTTCTCAATAATGTGATTACAAAAAAGAGTTATACATTTCTATTTTACTTGATACTGCCCAACGAACCATATATGGCCCACTAGGTAATTAGGTCTTAATTACAAGGGTTAAAATCTGACCCTTGTAATTAAGTTATTGAAAAAATCATAGAACAAAAGTTGTTCAGAATGAAGAATGCTATTTTTTTTTAACAAAAATTTGCGTTGTTGAGCAGGGAAGGGTTAAATTGTGAGTTTTGGAGTAAGTTTGTCTAGCTTCCTAAAATCAAATTCACAAAATTGTGAACTAGTTTAAGCCTATAAATATAATGATAAGGAAATAAAATATGTATCAACACGGTAAATGATTCGATTGAAAAGTTCAATCGTCCATACTCTTCATCAAACAATTCAATTCAATTTGGAGTTAAAAAAATATAAATATTGTATTTGATTTAAAAATTTTCACCGAAAATTTAGTTGTAACTATCAAAATTTTGCTGTAACCTTGAAAATTTTTAAATCGAAAAAGAAAAAATTTAATTATAACATGAAAGTGAAAACATATCACATTTACCTATGACTCAACTTTGAATTGAATTCTTGTCGATTTTGAAATAAAGTTGTCTCCACTGGAAATTTAAAGTGGATTTAACTTTATTTTGAAGTAGCTTTATTTACATAATTATATTATGATATTATATTTGTATTTAATTAAAAATATTTCAATGTAAATTTAAGAATGTTAGGGAGTAAAAATTTTGCAATAAGCAAATTATTTAGAATAAACGACCACAAAACTAACTGCAGCAGCAAACGGCAAGTTCGGATAGAATCATGCCGGTAAGAGCCGGCTTGAACCTAGAATTGAACTTTACTTTTGCTGTATCAGTTGTGTAGTCACAGTGAATATATATAACACACTGTGAAAAATATTGAAATTATTTTAGCAATTTTTCACAAATGACTCAAAAAAGTATTAAATATTGTTTTTTTTATACTTATATTGAAAAACTTAATAAACTGAATTTAAGAATAATAAATAAAAACTAAATAAATATATTTCAATTAAAATTCGTTATTTAAGAACACATAATAATGAATTATTCTTATAAACAACATGAAACACTTTCTTTTAATAAAGAGTTAAACAAACTATTTACCTATAAACAATTTTTGTAACCATTAGAGCCCCGTAGTTGCAAAAATTAAGCTTTTTATTAAAATTTAAGTGTTTGAAAGTTAATTTCTACATTTTCTCACAGAACTAAAACTTCAGTTTGCAGATAACAATGTGCAACTACTTCACATTTTACACCTTACAAAATCAAATGGCGAATAAAGAACTTTTCAAGGGTGATATACAGATCCCGGCTCTGTATTCAGATTTTTACTATCAAATTAGAGATTTCCGATATAGATGGCCAAAATGGTCGCATAAGCAAAACAAATATTAAGTATCTATTTTTTTTTTTTACTTTTACATTTTTATGCCTTTCTCTTAGGCATGCATGAAATGTATTTTGGTTTCGCATATAACCAAATTATGACTCTATAGAGCAAATCTTTGACGAGATAGAGACAATGTGTACAGAGTCTAAATCAGCTGCCCCAAGCTACAAAGCTAAAGTTATTAATTCCCCATTTAAAATTTTGTGTAGCACTATGTAATTAGATTTAAAAAATTGAATAAAATTTAATAATTGAATATAAAAATTCATAACTATTGAACTAGTTAAAAAAATAATAAAAATACATGTAACATTCACATATCTCTGCCAAATAGTTTTTAATAATAATTTTCTTCAGTTAGTTAAAAAAAAATTTAAAAGTTTCCTTTTCTTATTTTGTAAGGTAAACTATAAAAAATGTTATAAAAATAAATTTTTAAATAAATCTTTTGTGATTTTCTAGTAAGTATAAAAATATATTTATATAATTATATATAAAAGTATATATAACTTATTTTTTTTGCATTTAAAAAAATTATCATGTGTTAAACTAAAATAAAAAAAATGTTTCTGTGTAAGTTTAAGTTTTTGTGTTAAAATAAAATAAAAAAAATGTTTCTGTGTATATTCTGTGAAGTAATATAAAAATTTATGAGCTAAAAAAGTTTTGATATAAAACTTTCAGAAAACTACAAAAATATATAAATTTAGTTTAAATTTTAAGAAAAACCAACAGTATTTAGTATTGAAAATTATGTGACTATATAAAAAATGTAGGTAAGTAATTATTGTTACTATACGTTGGCAAGAGATAAAGTATTGACATTGTTAATAGTTAAATAAATTTATTTGTAATTTGTATTTATTCGTAAGTGTAAATAAGTAAAAAACTAATTGCAAATCACATTAAATTCAAATAAAACTGGACATTAATTGAAATTGATATTTTTATTTTATAAATAATATTTTTGTTTTAAAATTGAAGTGAAAAAACTTAAATCAAAGAAAAGGTTTTATTAAAAACCGAGGTAAGTATCACCTAGTAAGTATTAGAAAATTATTTACAAAATCTAAATATACAACAAATCAAGCTATTCCTTCAGTAAAGAGTGGTAACCACCTACATAAATTTTTAGTTAACCCTATAAGTCCCACGTAGTGACTTAGAGTCACTATATAGAATTAACTCGGTTATTCTCATTTCATTCAATTTTTTTTCTAAAATTTTTTCTGATAAACAACAAGAATAATATAATTTTGAAAAATATAGGTATAATCTGTATTTACCTTGAACGCAAGTAGTGAAACAAAAACTTTTTATTGCAGATTTTACAGAATTTCTTTGAAGCTCTTCCTTTCTCCCTCTCCGCCCTTTCAGCCCTTCTTTTTAGCATTTGTCAATGTTTGAAGTGTTTCATGTGAAATTTCGGCGGTTTCGTTGCGTATGTTGGCCTTAAGTTGTTCAAGAGACTCTGGTATATTGGCATAAACTTGACTTATGAAGTATCCTCACAAGAAAAAGTCAGGAACGGGGTCTTCGGTGTTAGCACTTTTTTCAAACGATATTTTGGTCTGTGCGAACGTTGCGCTAACGTAACAGACGACTGATTTTGAAAATAATATTGGAAAATTTGTGCTGGACTGGAGTTTAATACATGAGCTTTCAGATGACGATTTGACAGCTGCTGTCATTGTTGTTCCTGTTTAAAATCGGGTACCACAAAAAAAATCACCCTGTATAATAACTTTATTTTTTTTTTTTTGGCACATAACTTATTAACGATCCTGTTTTATTACTGCAAAAATGCTGCCCCTACTTCTCTATATTTGTTAATTGTTTTGAAAGCAAGCTTTACGACAGTTCTAAACTGGTAAAGTATTTTTCGGAACTTCTCTTTGGCCATTCATATGGCTTACAGAGCTGTTCCACTCCCTGCTGTGCCAAGATTTGACTCTTAGTGCTGCCTTCCTTAGATACATACAGTATCCCACAGTATCCGCTATCGCAAGTTCACCAAATGTTCGTACCATATTTGTGTAGCCGTCTTCATTTATCAAGTTCCAAAGATTTCCAATCGAAGTAAATTTATGATGTGATCTACGTACCGATACCATTGTCCTATCATCAAATGCCAAATAAAGCGATAAATCTGGAAATCTATATCTTAACATTTAAGCACGCAATATCAAATTGCCGTATAAAGTATCATAAAACTCTCCATAATCGACAAATGCCATGCTTTCTTACATCTGCATCTACCAACAAATTTAAACACATCGTTTCCTACTATTATTCCGGGTTTGATTTGTGGTACAGTACCTATAACAATATACAAATGTATATTGTGACTCACAGTCACTACGTTGGACTTTACGTAATTTTTTGTTTATTTAATGATTTTTGACTAATAAAGAAAAACACAACAAAACGAAAAATTCATTTTTATGAAGACAACCGGTAAATGAACGAATACATTAGGCCCTTCCCGTGAAAAAATAAGAAATCTGAAAAATATAACGATATTAATTTCAACAGTGACTCAAAGTCAGTGCGTGGGATGAATAGGGCTAACAAAAACTTCTTTCTATACCATCGAAATATGATTCCCTACATATAACCATAACATACATAAACCTATGCATCATATTAAATCCTTATTTAGTCTTTAGAGAGCATAGTTATATTTTATTTGAAATCTTTTAAATACAAAAAACAACAAAACACTTAATTCCAATTGTGCTTTTGCTATTTTGTTTTTTATTTCATTTTATGTTCTATTCATTTTATTTTATTTTTTTCTTGCTAAACATGTGCGTTTTGTTTTTGACTAGAAACTACGCCATAAATGCCAAAAAGATCATAATATTAGGCATGTTCATAAAGATAAAACACAACAGTGTCACCAGAAAATCAAAGCACTCACCCGTATCTCTAAGCAGTGCACACCAAAGTAGAGAAGTCAAAGAAACTAAGTGGAAAATCAAGTGGAATAATAACAAAATCACACATAAGTATAAACAAAAACAAAATTGTTATGACATACACACGCGTGAGTAAGTATGGATGTGTGTTTGTCGTAAATATGTATAAGGCAGACTATGTTTGGTAATATGTGTGCATACATATGTCTGAGTATGTGTGCTTGTAAACCTAATGACGATTTGAGTATTGATGGTAAATATGTAACTATCAAATATGATACTATGTGTAACTGTTTAAAATACCAAGTGACGTACGGACATTTATTTATGTAAGTATGTATGTATTTATTAGAGATGTAAAGTATAGCCTCATTCCCAAAAAGTATAATAAAATATTATTAAATAGGGGAGAGTAGTTCTAAGTCGGCACCGTTAGAGTTTTTGCCAAAAAAAAAAAGTGGCAAACAGGATTTAATGGCACTTTAATGCCTTTAGGCAAGTACTATGATCCTTTGTCTACTATTCTATGTCATTCGGAGCAGATGGATTGATAGATTGATTTTTGTGGTTGTAATGCAGCGCAAAGAAAAGAAATCGATTTTTCCTATTTCTCAAAATGGTGGTCCTAAGCCTGCACCGCAATAGTCCTGAGTTGGCACATACTTTTTTCCTTCCCCCACCCCCCGCCCCCAAATACAAGAAAAAAAGCAGGTTTGTGAGCTGACTATGAGCTCCCTGTGAGGAGTCTGTTTCACTGAGTAAATAGAAAAATCGACAAAAGATAAGCAAAATGCCACTACTAGTTTTTACACATTTCATGCTATTACGCACACGAAACAAATCCAACTGAAAAATCGACATCTGTAGCAGCTTCACAAGAATGTAAGAAAATGGAACAATTGCAACGAAAAATTTATACCGCGCATTCATATTGTCAGGTGAAAACTAAAGTGACAGTAAATTACCTCCATGTCTACCAACTTGTCATACGACAAAATGTTTTTTTTGATGTGTAAACATTTTAGCTCACGGTATGGGCAAAATTTCAAATGTGTAAAATGTAAGAATAACTGTATCGTAAGATGTAAGATAACTGTAACGTCCAATTCCCGTCTCGCTCACACTACTGCGCGGCATGACTGTGCTACTCTAACCAACAAAGAGAAGAGAAGAAGAGAGGGAGAAATTAAAATACGAGCGGAGTTTGTTTGTTTATGTTTCGATCAATTTACTCACACATATATGTACATACGAAAACCAAATGTGTGTGTACATTTATTCGTGGCAGAATTATTTGTTGGTGTTAAACGTGTGGAGATCGACTATACCATACAAGCAGAGAAATCGCCGTATCAAACACAAGCGTTTGATAGGTTTTGAATTCGGTTAGTTAGATTGAATTAAAATTAAAAATTCTTTAAAATATAAAAACAATGCAAAATGATAAGTAATAGGGAATCTAGGTTTCAATATATGTATAAACCAATTGTAGTAATAATGATAGCAAACCACGGCATTATAAAAATTTTGCTTTGTACATTAACCTTAGAAAGGCAACACTATCTATCTATGTAAATAGCAAAAATGTTAAACAGAAAAAATCAAACTTATTTATTATAAAATCACTTATTTACTTCAAAGTAAATACATTGATTATTATTTTTATTAAATGCAGTTAAGGCAAATCTCTTTGCGGTGCTTTTAAAAAGTAGTGGGGTGACTAGTCATCCCTGTTGCTTTTCTAAGGTAAAATGCGGAAAGCATTTATCGTCGCCTGAGAATTGATTTGGCGTATGTGTGTACAAATTCATATACCTATACGACGTTATGTAAAATTTTCAAATCTAAAAAAATTTCAAATCGACAAGAAGAAAAACTTAAAGCGCGGAAAAAAAGATGCAATTGCAGTTGCGTATATGCGAGCATATCGTGCCCGATGCATTGAGTAAAAGAAAAATGATTCAACTACAACATATCAGCCCTATTCACGATTTGGTGCAAATGCAAAATATTTCTGTTATCACAACAACAACCACATACGATATGGAACAAAAATTTGCATTTGCATTGATGAAATGCCATTTGCAATTTATAGTGAATTGGGATATTACTTAAATGTATATAAAAGATAATGATAATAAATTTTTAATTTTATAAAAGAATTCTTTTAATTTGAATTATTTACCTAAGCATATAGATTATACATCAAATCCCTATAAATGACTATACATATGTGAGCTTATGTATATGGCATTCAGTTGGTTTAACTGTTTACACATCAAATTTCTTGCGTGCCTTGCACGCATCCATTGTTTTTTATTAAGCAATCAACACTCAGGGGGTACCCCTATAAATGCAAAGCATTGCGTTGATTGAGGAAGGAAGATAGATTAGTGGTAAGAGGAAAAAGGGAGAAAAAGTTGTGAACGTTTGTTTTACATTTGGAAAGGTCGTAAAATTTAGGAAAAACGGTTGCAGGGAGCTTATTCCATAGACGCGCGGTACAGCAGAGAAAAAAACTATCTCTGTAATGTGTGGTGCGTTGGAGTACCAAATCCACGTGGAATGCGTGACTGCCGCTTGCAGTTCGTGTAGTTCTGGTGAACACATGAACTGGTGGAATCAAATTCCGTATCTCAGCGGAACATCTACCATGAAAATACCGGTAGAACAGAGTCACACAAGCCACGTTTCTACTGTGCTCCAAGGAGTCAATAGAGCTGGCACCTCTACTGTCTCCTATTAGCTTTATCGCCTGATGTTGAATACGGTCCAGGAGCTCTAGTTGCGTTCGTGAAGCTCCTGCCTATAAGTGCGAGGGTTGGGGCACTCTTTTGTGAGATAACAAACAACATTGGGTCCTACGCGCGTTGAATTCAACTCTGTTCGTGAGACCCCACTCAGAGATTGATTGGAGATCATTACTGAGTGAGCCATTCATAGCATGCCGTTTACTCTCAATCTCCAAAGAGTTAGGGCGTTTTGAGCAGGTGTATGAATGACAAATGGTGCTGTCATCTGCAAAGGAGTGAATGGCATTCCTAGTCAATGACAGAAGGTCATTGATAAAGATAAGAAAAAGGGTTGGAGAGAGGACTGAGCCCTTCGGCACTCCAGCATTTATGGCACGAGCCTCCAAAGTAACACCTTCTATCACAACACGGATAGAGCGGTCACTTAGAAAACTCGTGATCCATCGGGTGAAGTTATTGCCGACTCCATACGCATGGTAAAGTCGACGAGCGCGCCATCTCTGAAAAACGCGGTTTTTTTTGGTTGGAACTATATTGGTACCATATCCTGTGTTCTCTTTTGCTAATAGTATTCTAAGTAGAACTCTGCCTCCTTTTTTCTCAGTTCAGTAATTATTTGTTTTTATCAGTTTTATAGCTGTTTTTTCGTCGATGCATAGCCACATCCTGCATTTATGAATGCGATAGATAATTTCCCCGAACAATTAACTAGTTTTATTTTTTTTTGCAAGAATTTTGAATTAGCAACATCAGCGAACCATTCACAACCAACGCAAGAGTCAAGCAAGGATGAACACATTCGCCCCTTTTCTTCGCAATTATCCTGGATGACGATATAACAAACTTATATTCCGGAAGGATTAACATGGAGTCTTACCCGTCAACTCAATTAAGATATGTTTAGCGTTTAAGTTTGCCTCATCAATCACTGCATGAATACCGTCATCCTTTTTCTGAACCTTTTCCTATATGCTTTAATATTTTAAAAGTAAATTCATACATTTGATTACCAAAAGCGCATTGTCGTAACAGAATGGCTTACTATTTCTCGAATGAAACCTGAACTTACCACGTTCAATTACAGTGAAGCGATCTGCTCGAGAACCATTCTCGCTCCAAAAGGCATTTTTAGTTTTGCCAGCATTTGTCAATAAATTTTCATCTTGTTCTACCTTTTACCTAGAACCTAGATAAGTAGAACCTTGTAAATCTTCTAAATACCAATATAGATTCGCCTTTGTCATCTATGCAATGGGATAAACGTCAAAAAGTCAACTATTCAATTTAAACTCACTTTTAGTTTGATTATTATTAGTAAGGTTGGCAGTTTCTGCGTCTTGTTTTACATAATTCAATTAAGTATAAGAAAAACTATTAAAAAAAGAGCAAATCATTTTAAATTTAAAACACACACATACAAAATCATTCTCACATTAACACCCTCTGGATACAGACGTACATATAATACAAACACACATACATCCATTGACATAAGTAACTATATATGAACTATATAGTTTATTTAGATCGTGTGTGCACAAAATGCAATGAAATGCATACAAAAAACACAAGAAACAAACGAAACAAAAATACCAGAAAAAAAAAGAATGAAAAGTGCTATTCTCCACTCAAAGTCAAACAAATGGAGCTGTATACATCTTTGTGTTGAGCACACACACACACACACACCAGTAAATAACAGTGTTTGTATACATACATACCTTCATGTTTCAGTTTCAGGAATTCACGTGCTGTATTTTCTTTCGTTTTACAACACAAATTACTTAAACAAACGTGACCTACAATGAAACACTCACAACCATCTACATATATACATTCACATGAATACGATACAGTGCACTATGCCAAGAAAATGCGCGTTGCACGTTTCGCACCAAAAAAACTTACACACATATATATGTATTTGCAGAAAAAACAAAGTGCAAAGGGAAGTAAAAAAAATCACTCAAAATGTAACCAATTAAAGTGATTGAACTTGTATTAGCATGAGTGTTTGTGTGTCTGTCAGAGTTTTAATGTGTGAGTGTAAGCGTAAAAGTGTGTAAAGTGCATGAAAGCAAAAATCTGTTTGTGTTATAAATCAAGCAATGATTGTATACTTACTTTTAAATTTCAAATAAATTTCTCTAAGGATACTAAAAAAAAGCTTTTGTTAATATCAATGAATACAATGGAATGTGTGTGGTTTAGTGATACCATGATACCACTCTACCAACGAGTACCTGTACTCATTACTCGTATCGAATCTATAATGCGATATTACTCCAGGTACTTGCATTGGATAAAAAGTACTCGATCCTCAGAAACAGCAACAGAGGTATGTTTTTTTAAGTGCTTGTGCAAATTTGATGTGATACCACAAACTAAACTTCCCGATTGCAATGTTTGCAATTTGCAGCCTTTCGATCCTTTTCAATGTATTGCGCCCACATTTTTAAAATTGCTGGTGCCATTGTATTCGTTATTACAAGCAAAATATAATTTTTTAGCTGCACGTTAATTTTGTTACACTTTTAAATTAAACTAGAGCAGTACAGCAAATGTAGAGCTGTACTGTTCTGGTTTCATTCGTAAGTGATGAAAATAAACTCAAAAGACTTTGAATTTTTTTCAGCATTGCCAGTTCGTAAAAATAAAATATATGGTTAACTCACAACGAGTACCCGATATCAAGAACATGTAATTTGTTTTAACGATACCTACTTAAGAAATCGAGTACAAAACGAAACAAATACTCTGAGTTACTTGTATCGTGGTATCACTAGTCTGGTTAAATAATGAAAGAAAATGAATTGAATTGAAGTAACGAAAATCAGTAAATGTAATTAAGACAAAATATAATGGAATAAGTGAATTTGTGCATTATATGTATATCAAAGAGATGGCTAGTTTAATGGACATGTCTTTCAGCATAAATCTAATTCATGTTCAATAAATAAAAAATTATATACTCGTGTGTAGATAAGCGGTAGAATGTTGTTAATTCTTTTCGATCTTAAACAATTTTCCACACATAATGTAAACATTTATTGTGCTCGTAAATGGTTTTCTATTTATAATTAATGTATCCTTTTATCTGCTACACAACCTTTTTATGTGCTCATGCCAATATGTACATAAGTACGTTAGCTTCATTTTACTTTCACACACAAACATTGTATTTGTTTATTTAAGCATTATTGCCAAAGTCTTTCAATTTCACTTTCACATTTAATGTTTTATTTTTATGTCGTTGTATTATATTTTTATTTCTACAACGAAAAGAAAACACAAATACTTACATAAACGTAAGAGAGCATCAGCAACATCAACACATTTTATGTTTTTATCATAAAAAGCAAACAAACACATACACACCCAGATCTACACCCACACAATCAAAAGTTCCATAACCGAAAAATCGTCTCCATTAAATGTTGCTTTACATTTGACACTTTCTTTTGAAAGTCAAATTCGCTTCTTTGAATTTTATGTATGTATGTGTTTGTGTTTTATTTTTCGCTGCTTTTAAACGTGTCGCCATATTTTTTGTCTGTTTGTTTGCTCTTTGCTTGCTTTACTTCCTGTTATTGTTATGGTTTTTTGTTTTCTGCTGATGTCAATTCAAATGATTCGTTTTTATTGATACGTTCTTCGGAGTTACTCTGTGCATATGTACACTTGTGGACATATAATTAAGTCATGCACTTATGAGCAGAAGAATTGTAAGAAAAAATAAAGTTTCTATTGAAAAGAAACAAAACCAACAGTAAAATAAATAAATAACAGTTCAATATTTAAAATTATAAAAGAAATAAACATTTATAGTGTCAAATATGTTAAAATTTTCCAAATTATCGTATGTCTATGGTGTAATTTGCGGTCATATAATTAAGTCATATGATAAACAAAAATATTTAAAAATAACAAGTTTGATGATTTTTAATTTTGAACTTAAATTTTACCTTTGGTACTGTTACTACTTTGTGGAACATATGTTTGTCTGATAATTTCTGTACATCTCTTCGACTAGTACCAGAGCATTGGGCAGCAGTGATTTGATTTTATTCCTCCTAAATGATAGCCCATTAGGAAGCCTTATTTGAAGGTTTTTGCGCACCCACGACCCTTTTTAAAATACTCTATAAATTTTCTATATTGTTTAAATATGGACTTTGGGCTGGCCACTCGAGAATTTTTATTTTGTTTTCATTTAACTAAGACTTAACGACAGGATATGTGTGTTTCGGGTCCTTATCATGCTGAAAGATCAAACCCAAGAGATGATTTTTAAGGATGCCTTTGTACTTTTCTTCAGTAATTTTGCTATCGACTTAAGCAATTGGACTAACTCCAAATGAAGTGAAACACCACCAAACCAAACGGCGGTTCCGCGGGGCATTCCATAAGCTTTTAGGCGAGGGAGTTAAGGGTTTAGTACATAGGCGTACTGTTCCGCAAGTTCAGCATAGTATGATTATTGGATATGGATAAGGATTACTGGTAACAGTATCTTATGTAAGATTCCCCCTCCTGCAAAAAAAAAAAAAAAAAACCACCAAACCATTACACAAGGGCCCCATATTTACAGTTTTTTTTAGTAAATTTTGGGTCCAGCTCAGTATTTGATGGATGCCTAACAAAGAGCCTTTCATCGATCCCAAACACATTTAATTTGAATTCATCGCTCCAAACAATCGTTTTCCAAAAATGCTGGTACTAGTGGAGATATCGTTTAGCGAACTGAATTTTTTGTGAACCGTTGGGTTTATGTCTGCTAATTCGTCCTAATATTTTTTTTTCGTTTAATCGCTTGCGTGTAGTTCTGGCTACTATTTTTAAATTATAATCTCTATAATAAAAAGTCCATTTGTGATCTTAGTTGGATGAAAGATAAGAAATCGTTCATTTTGCTGAGCCTAATCAAGTACCAATCTTCAGCTGGAGACGTTTTAAGTGGTTTTTTGCGTTGCAAATTGTGAAATTATTTGAATTTTTTGTAATATCTTATCTCAGTGACCACTTTTCCACGAAAAAAAGCTAGATCTTACACGACCTTTGCAATAATCCCAAGGTTCTGGAAAGTTTTCCAAATGATTTCCCTCTTCGAGGGAGTGGAACTCTTATTTTTGCCCATCGTAACCAAAATCAACAATTGTTCAACTAAAGTATACGGAAATGTGTAAATGATCAATTTTATTGGTTTTTACGGAATTTAAGTGCACTAAGTCAAATTGATTGCGAAAGAATATAAAAAGACTTAATTATATGTCCACTTCTAATCTTACTCCTTCACACACAAATGCCGACTGCACGCAAAATACGTCACTCTTTTGTAATTGCTCTTAATATTTTTTGAGTTTACTAATGGTACCGCAAAATGACATGATAAAAAATTCTTGGACTATTAATACAAAATATTTTTCAAACTCAGCATAAAATATTGTTCCAGTGACTTAATTACGTGACCACAAGTGTATGTTCGCGCATAAGTATTTGTGATCGTATTTAATTAAAATGTTTCTGACACGTGCTCATTTGAATTTAAAATAATTTACTATGATTTCGAAAAATGAATATATCCACATATTCTAATTGATTTACACGAATACACTAGCATGTTTTAAGTGGGAACATACGCAATTGATAGATGTGCTTACTTTAATCTTGAGTGCCGTTACCAGAAAAAAAATATTGTGATCCTAGCCGTTAGTTAAGCGGCCATCAAGGCACTCAAATCTTCTTTTTAGGTAAATTGAAAACAAGTGATGGAGTGTCTTTATAAACTCAATATAGTTTAGAACTTGTGGGTTCAGGGAAGGGAGTTGAAGTTGCTAATTAACTACCAATCAATGTAGCATTAACTCCTGAGTTCGGAGCTATTCTGCGGTATGGGAAAAGGAACATTATCACTATTAATATATACTTGACATACGTCAATCTGTACTTACTAGGTAACTGACCTCGTATGCTTGTACGATGGCTTTATATAATTAATAAAATATAATATCTAATTATAAACTTGCATCATTGTTTATAGTTCTGGTTTATTTCTGATATTATTACCCAACCCTAGATGAATTATACTTTTACTTGAGATATTTTACTATTGAGATATCTCATAATTATATTTACAGTTTTATGATTGTATGACCTAACATAGAAGGATCATGAAACTATCCAGTTCTTGACCAGCCCGCTCATTAGAGTATTGCCTATAGGTTAGTCTCTTTGAGCCCGTTAGTTAGAAATGTGTATTCCCCATATTGAAATTTTCTTATTCTCATCCAAGTATGAGTGATAGACCTCCCTTTTCACAGTATGCGACTAGTTCGGGTGATGCGAGAACGTCGTCTCTTGACAAATATCAAGTTCCTACAACTAAGTCGCGTGTTATTCTATTGATGGTTGTCACTATTTTGACCGCTACTAAGTATCTAGACTGGAATTCTGGAAAACATAAATAAATCAAACCACAAGACCATGGAATTGCCGCAGGAATCCTAGACTAGCAGTATTTCCAGTTTAGATCTGAAAGTTGCTTTAGCGATTACAGTCAAAAGAGTTTTCATATGATCATCCTCCCATTTCTTACTGGACCTCTTCTTGTGTTGCCAGAGAGTGACGTTACTGTCTGTCTCCGACAAGATGCTATCTTCGGTTTTTTGTGGCTTTTACGAGGACGTTATTGAGGTAAGAACTCCCAGTAAGTCTTTTATCGAGTGTGATACCTAAGTATTAAACTTCGTCAGAGTATTCAACAAACGTTTGTACCTTCTCGAGAAGGGAACAAAAACAGCTTTATTGAGATTTTTTGATAAGTCCCCTCTGACGCACCAATCAAGAACCAGTTTGAGAGGTGATTTCATTACTTCTCTAACAGTTGAATCAAGCTTTCCAGAGGCAATGATAGCTAGATCATCTGCATAGCCGATTGATTTGTAGCCATAATCATTGATCATCGATTTCCAAGGATCAAAGAAGGTGCGACAGAACGCCCCCTTGTAGACAACCTAGAATGACTTTGATGCAAACGGAAGCATTGCTAAGAATGAACATGATTTCATGCTCCTTTGACATGGCACCCATTTAGGCAATAGTAGAGAATCAAGACCTTTACGGTCAAGAGCTCAGGAAATTGAACCGAAGCTAGCATTATCGAAAGGCCGCTTAATGTCAAAAAAAGACTTTTCTTTACATGGGAAAGCTTTTTCGATTTTACTAACAAGGCAATGAAGGGCAACTACGGTTAATTTACCTTTAGAGTAAGCAAATTGCGAACGATGAAGTCGGATCGTACTTGCGAGCTTATAGATCTATGTGTAAATCAAGCACCCTTTCCATGGTTTTAAATAGGACGAATGTAAGACTGATTGGTCTATATGATTTGGGTAGTTCCATTAGCTTACTCTACTAGACCTGTCTAATGATTAGAGGTCAGCTTACATTCTATGTAAAGGTCCAGCCTTGAGATTATTGAATAAGCTGTTGCTAACGCTCAATGAAATCAGATCATTTTCTAAAAAGATAAAAAGATAATAGTGCTTTCTTTAACCTTTGAAAATCTCATACATTTTGATCGTTGGTCATGAATCAAAATAAAACTTTAAAGGGACCAAAATGTTAAAATTTTGTCGATGAGTATAATTGGCAAAATATTTCTAAGCAAAACATAGTCGTCATTGCCAACGTAATGGAGAGAGGTTGAGAATGGAACTCAATATCGAAACACAACAATTCAAATAAAAACTAATATTGAAACTTTGAACAACTTTTTATATTGTTACACAAAAACTAACATAGAGCAAAATGACGACATGTTGTTTTAACAAAAAACTTTTGTACTTTCAGTATTGTTTCTATCAGCTTGAATGCTTGTACAATAAAATTATAATGTTCAATGCAAAGGTTATACTAAAGGACATGCATGATGGTGATGATACCAGCATATGAGCACATTAAATTTACGAAAATTGCTGACAGCAATTAAATTCAACAAAATTTCATTAGACACACAAATATTCACATATAAATGCATAAATGCATACATACATAATAACACCAATTCAAAAGCAGCAATTGTTCGCACCATACAACATTATATTTCTAATTTCATTTTGATGGCAATACCTCACCAACATTATTCATGATATAATTATGGTAATAAATTTTCGAGGCAATTGCTTTTGTACATCAAAAAGGTATTAAATAACATGTTAACGATTGAACAAATACTCATACAACAACAAAAACCATAACAGTAGTCATTGGACAAGAAAAGCAATGAAAAATAAAATACGTCAAAGTCATAGCAAAAATAAAAAAGATACATTCATATAAAAAATATTGAGAGTGATGGAAAGAAAAGTTTTAATTGACTGAATTTTTATGAATTTTCAAAAAATTTTGAAAAGCAAATTATATACACAAATATCAATATAACAAAACAAAAAATAAATTTTGTATTTCAATCTAAAAAATAAAGAAAATAATAAAAATTACTGAAGTTAATACTTTCGCACGCATTAAAATAAATGCGGGTACATGTATGTGTGTATGTGCGTGATGGTGTATATTACATGCAATAAAATTGAATTATCTAACACCTTATTAACAACATATGCCTCCGCATTCATGCCCTCCATATGCTAAGCTCTGTCACCCTTACCATTGCATGCCTGTGGATGTGTATGTGTGCCTGTGTGGTTGTGGCTTAAGTATAATAATAAAAACAACATACCATACTCTGGTTCCCCCAGCGCTGCCGCTGCAGCTACCATAATAGCATTGTCAATTGTTGTTGGCAGGACTTTATTTTTCTTTTGTTATGTTTTTCATGGCAATAACAGCAGCGGCAAATGTTTGCTTCTGCAATCGTAATGTTTACTAACAATACCAAACAACAACAACGATAGACTTTATTTTCAAAGGCTGGTACGTATCAAACTTCAACAATGGTCGGATGTGGTGTGGAAAGCTAGCTGTAGTGGTAGAAAGGTAGCGGCAAATATTTGGGCACTTAATAAAGGTTTAAGTTACGCAATTATGATTTTTTAAAGGAGGAATATTAAATATCTGACTTTAAGTTTATACAAATTTTAAGGAATAATTTTATATTTGTGTTGCTGTTCTAAATTTTAATGCTTGTTTTTATTAACTATAAAAACGATCATTGAATCATGTTTGACTGGTACAGCTTTAAACTGATGTTTTAATAAGGTGAATATTTGCCCCGTAACTGTTAAAAGGAAATATTTTCAGAAATATAGAGAAATATTCCAGAATTTATTTATTTTTTCAACTCGGCACGAAACTTTCTTTCATATACGAAGAGTAATTCCAACTCTTATCATAAAATCCTTAAAGTTATAAATATTGAAACCTGATAAGCCATTGCTTGAATTTTTTGTTAAAGGTTTTTTTAAATTAACTTCCTTAATTCCTTCCCTTTCGTTTTATTTCCTACTAGGCGTATACGTAATATGTATGTGTTGATTTGAGTGCGTTTTGGGTTCACATTACCAAAACATTAAAGTGTTTTCCCCAAGTGTTTAATATGCACATAAGTGTGTAACTTATTTACTTTGCCCGTTTAATATTTACATAGCATATTCTTGTGCATTTACATACATTTATTAAATATTAGTACAAGTATGTGTACATTAAATTGAAATAGACAACTTTAAGATTACTCTTGTGTATATTCTTAATATAACTTGCTATTTATATAATGTTATATTGATATTTTGATTTCATTTAAATATTCAATAATGGCAAAATAATGTTATATCACTGAAGAAGATTTTCGCATCTAATTTGATTTACTAATATTACTGTTTAATTGGTATTGCGTGTTGTTAATTAAGCTCTACTTTTTTCTCAAACTGGCATGGAGGTAGGGATTTGTGAAATAGTTCAAGATATAAACTTTAGCTTGCATTTGAAAATAATTTCTTGTAAGTTGCAATAAATTAAAACATTCATGCATAGAAATAAATAAGAGTAAAGGCACGCAAAGAAAATTGGATACAGCTTCCTTAAGAACCTTAAGCTTCTGCTTAAGTCAAAAGTCCCTATCACAAACGGGTTTCGAGTAAATTAAGGGCAAAAATGTCCGCTCTTATTAACACTTTTGATCTTTTTTTAATATAATTTGATATAATATTTGTTTGGTGGTAATATAATATTAGTTTGAGTAGGTGATTAACCCATTAAAAGTGATTTTTATTCTTACTATTTTTCTTTTTTTTATGGCCACGAAGAGACAGGACAGAGTTTTTATTTATCCAGTCATGTTGTGCAAGCTACACGGAAACGGAAATATTTGTGAAAAATAACGTGTGATATTAAAAAAAAAGGCAGAATAATCAGGAAAAATTGCCATTTCGCCCTGTAATTTAGAAATTTCATGAAATACTCAATATAAATTTATGGGTAAACTGCAAACATTACAGCTCAAAACTTAATTATTACAGTTTCAGAAAGGAAAATATTCAAAGTGACATGGAAAAAATTGAGCTGATAAAAAATACTGAATTATTATTGAAATATTCAATGATCGGCAATTAAAAATTACGGCGCAAACTGTAAAAATTTATGAAAATATGTCTATTTCATTGCTTTCATTTTTTAAATCAGACGTTTACTTTGTTTTATATATCACATATTTTTCTATATATTATCATTCAATAAAATAACTTTCAAACTGATTAGTTGGCACCTGGATTTGCTTCTTTCTGTAATGAGACATTTTGGATTATTTATCCGGGACCTTTTACCGGAAGCTAGTAAAATTTGGGATATTTACACTATATTAAATAAATGTTTTATTATTTTATTAGCAAAAGTCTTTAGCATTGGATGTCCATTTCATAATTGTAATGAACAGTTTTCCAAAAACCATTGAAACCGAAACACCATCTGTTTTTGAATTACCCTAGAATCATAAAGATATCTGGTCGAGTTGTTTGCTTTTGATCAATGCGATTTGAAGCTAAATACATATAGGGAAGAGAACAAAATATGCTATAACTCTTCAATTATTGCTTTTGATATCAAAAGTATGATTATGCTTAGTAAAAATTCAATTTCCAATTCGATAATTTACAAAATCACACTGTAAAATTGATTTGAAACTCCAATAATATTAACTGTTTGATCGTAATCAATTATTACAGTTTTTCGTTTACTATCCGGGCAAAACAGGGAAAACTGTAATTATTATCAGAAATCCAACGAATTATTACAGAATATTTTTTTCCGTGTACATTTGTATACGAATGGAAAGCACCCACAGTTTTATGCGGGATCTGGAAAGCGAAATGATTGTCATTGCAAACTATGGCATGGTGCTGTATGGAAAATTTTAGTTTTTAATCAGTTATCCTCGACGACTGCTATATATGCTATAATGCTAAGTCTGAAACCTGAGACTAAAACCTGAGGCTGAAACCTGGATTGTTGTTTGAATGGGGAAGATTGGAATCTCGGCTTAAGTTTTTTTAAAATTGTAAATAATATAAGAAAATGTTTTCTTAGTAGGTAGCATATGCTAGCATGGAAACATTTGCTGTTTCTCGCGGAGTCTTACTTTTTTGCCTTTTAGTTGTTCTTTGCGCAATTTCCAAATGGTATCTCTCTCCGACCGCTTTTCCGCTTTGTGCAATTAAAAGTAACCCATGATTGTAACCACTAATTACTTTTTTTTTTAAATCTACCCTCCTCTCTCATAAATTGACCTATGAAACGACCAAATTTTAATGTAAAAATTTTTGTTTTTGATTATAATTTTCAAATCCAAAATTTTTCATTATTTCTTATAGTTCTTGATGAGAAATTGTTAACGTGTGCACAGATGAATCTATGTAATTAAATTAAGTAATATATTATTAAAACACAGTTTTTTTATACACTTAGATGCAAGTACTCCGTAACCAATAGCTGTATTCACGATCTGTAGTGTTTGTAGTATTTTTGTAAAAAATTTACATTATTTACTATAGCTTCGATGTGAATTTTTGCATATTTTGCTTTCACAATAAAATAATTTTAAATGTAAAAAATAAATCAACTGTTAGTTTTTTTTTATTTTATTACTGCTATCTATTGAAAAATAGCTACAGTTCAGCCAAATGCGTTATGTCATGTTTATCCTAACCCGATCAAATTTACAAACGCAGCTATTATAAAGCAATGTATCTTTATTTGGTTTTTTTAAGAGAAAAATGCATTTTAAATTTATTTCATATCTGTTCTATATTATTGTCTATTGTAGATTTTACGTAGTTTTAGAGGCTTATGTAGTTGTACCGCGACCTATAAGTTCTATTGTACGTCCGTCTCCTCTATCTAGTCTGATCTGCCTAGAGTGCCTCATCCAGTCCAGTCTCCCGCAAGAATTTGCGTATTGCGCCCGGATCTATTGATGCTAGTTCTGTACTGGGCACTTGGTACATAACCAGAAATTTCATTCTTTTGAGGATCAGTGCTCCACACTAAGCTAAAATATATTCTGATGATTCATCTTCCTCATTACAAAACCTACATATTGAGTTTTCCTCAACTCCTATTTTCTAAAGGTGTTTTCTGAGCCCACAGTGCCCAGTCAGAATACCAGCTAATATACGCAAACTGTTTTTGTTGAAACCAACGCAGAATGCGTTTCTACTTATCTGTTCTATAACTAAAATTTGTATCTTCAAAAAAATCAAAAAATCTAATTTGCCTCCATCTAAGTTGATACCACTAAGATCACATTGATCTGCTCTGATTGTCTGGCTCTGTCCAGCTGGATTTCATCTGGCTTTGATATATACTAACAGTAATTGTACAGGAAAAACTGACCATTATCGATTCTTTATTGGCCAATTTTCAGAATTATTTCCTTAACATTTTCGAAATTCAAAAAATATTGGGAGTATGAATGTATAAACTCGTAATTGTGACTAACTTCATATCTCATTTTTTTGACATTGACAGCTATTTTATATCGAAGAGCGCCAAAAATACCATAAGAATTGATCTGTCAAATAATTTTCATAATTTTATAGCTGAAAATGTCGAATTTCGTGCCAACAAAACAACATTTGCGGGAAGTTTTAATTTGCTTCTTCCATTTAAAGAAAAACGCAACTGAAATACATTGTTTACTCACTGAAGCTTATCCTGACTGTGCTATAGACGTTAGAATGTGTCAGGTGTGGTATGCCCGTTTCAAAAGTGGTGATTTTGATGTTGAAGACAGGAAACGTTCAGGTGGCCCGAAAAAGTTCGAAGATGAAGAATTGAAGGCATTACTCGAAGCTGATTCATGTCAAACGCAACTTGCAGAATCTTTAGGAGTTGATCAATCAACCATTTCTAAACGATTAAAAGCATTGGGAATGATTCAAAAGCAAAGAAATTGGTCGCAGTACGAATTGAAGCCGAGAGACGTTGAACGACGATTTTTCACATGTGAACTGCCGATTGAACTACCGAAAAGAAAAGGTTTTCTGCATCGTATTGTGACTGGCGATGAAAAGTAGATACGGAACGATAACCCAAAGCGTAAAAAATCATGGGGACCGCCCGGACATGCATCAACATCAACGGCAAAGCCGAACATCCATGGATCCAAGCTCATGCTGTGTATTTGTTGGGATATGAAAGGTGTCGTGTATCATGAGCTGTTGAAACCGAATGAAACGATCACTGGCGACCGCTACCGACTACAATTGATGCGTTTGAGCCGAGCATTAAAGGATAAGAGGCCAGAATAGGAGAATAGACACAACGAAGTTATTCTTCAGCACGACAATGCTCTGCCGCATGTTGCAAGGCAAGCAAAAACATACTTGGAAACGCTGAAATGGGAAGTGCTACTCCACCCGCCGTATTCTCCAGACATTGCTCCTTCTGATTACCACTTGTTCCGATCGATGACACATGGCCTGGCTGAACAGCACTTCCGTTCTTTCGAAGAACTCGAAGAAAATGGGTCGATTCGTGGATAGCCTCAAAAGATGATGAGTTCTTTCTACGCGGAATCCGTATACTACCAGAAAGATGAGAAAAGGTTGTGGCTAACGATGGACAATACTTTAAAGAATAAATTGATAATCACTTTTTCACAATAATTGTCCAAATTATGAAAAAAATACGAGTTTATACATTCATACTCCCAATATACACAATAAGATCTAGAGATTATTGAAGGTTATCTCCAAACCGTGTCCCCTTAGGTGAGCTAGAATGTATACGTATCTACACCATAGACAAAGAAAATCCTCTGCCATAAAATGTTACACAGAAACTGGTACTGTTAGGCTTAACTTAATCCGCTGTTATATTCTCCGTTAAAAGCTACTCACATCCGTAATAAAAAATTTCTGCGCGTACTTTGTAAAAAGTATTTTCGCTAAAATTAATGTCAATGTGTTAGTTCGTGACGTTTAGCATATGCTACATGTGTATGTGTATGTAAGATACATGCAACTATGACTGCCACTATAAATGAGTGCAACAACAACAAACAACACAACTGTTTTGTTGAAAACGTTGATAGTATGACAATTTTTGGAAGTTGCACGTAAAAAGTTAATGTCATTTGTATGTATAAATGTGTGTATGAATATGTGCTGTATGCATGGATATGTGGACATAAAAATTCACACAGTCATATATGTATAGATATACACAAAAAAATATATATATATATGTGTATAATCATATGTATGTATTTGTAAAGCAACGTTCGTGCGTGAGAATAACAATGTACATTATTCGAATAAAATACTAAATTAAAAAAAAAAAAAATTCCACAAAGTAAAAATCAAAAAATTGAAGTAAAATTTGTTACATTTGTTATGTGCTCTACATAAATAAAGGATGCTCTAAGCCACGCCCTATTCTAGTTGAGTAATGTAGTACGTGCACTAATAATATTTTTATTTATTCTAATCAGCTATAGTTTTAATTGCTAGCTATACAAATAAATCACAATGCTTCAGTTTTAAAATAAACCAAATTGAATACCAATTCAAGTTTTTTTTTATTATTTGTGGGCTCCGATCATGATCTCCTGCTCTTCAATTCATACGATACCCCGCTCTTCTTACACTGGCAGGTTTGAATTCAAAACTTAAGCATCTGAATGTATATAGAGTAGTGGACTAAAATATTTTTGAAAACATTTGAGCTGGCTGGTTCAGATGTTGGGCGAATTGTATGAAAAGAGTTTCAGCGTGAACTAGTTTTAGTGCAAGGTGCGAAACATCTTAACCGAGAATAGCGGTTACTCATATAAATTGGATTAAAAATAATATACTCCCATCCCTGAAGGTAGGGTGACTATAAGTATAAAAGAGAGAAAACAAAAAACTGCAAAAGTTACATTTAAGTTGATTAAAAACAAAAATCCACTTTAAATGCGATTTTTCCTGGGATATCCATCCCAATGCAGGTATGTGTATAAATGAAATGTATATTTGCGCGTAAATTCAATAAATATAGCAAAGCTTCTACTTTAATAAAAATTCAATTTACACAGCAACAGCAACAACAAGAAAATCAAATTCAGAACCAGAAAACAGACAGACAGGCAGACACAATACACAATTTTGTTTGCATATTTATGCAAATCCATGTAAATCGATTTAATCAAATGAAGCTCATAATGAAAAAAAACAACAGCAACAACAAATAGCAACAACATTGCAACAATAGCAAAATACGAGCACAACCAAAATGTGAATATGTATCATCTACATACATGCACGCATAGGTAATGTGTACGTGTGTGTGTCTACTCACTTATTATGTCGACTTAAACCAAATCAACTCCAATGATACACACGTCCCATGCACACACAAATAAACAAAAAGAGGAAGTATTTCAGGAAATGCGATAAAATCATTTGCAGCATTTAAGAGTACACTAGGAGTACGTGCCTGTGTTGAACCACAACAACAATGAACAATTTCTACACTAACCTACAAACAAACATATTTGTTTTTACATGAAGAAAGGTCAGCGCCGGCCAGCTAGCTAACGGACGAATAAACGCATAAACTCTTATTGAGTTTTGTGCACCATTAGACTTTGACCTTATTAGTAGTGGTACTTTGTAATAGTAGTACAGGCAGGTAATATGCAGATTTCAAATAAACATACAGAAGTATATAGAACGCACACATACAATATACATATATGTGCATACATGCATACATGCACGCAACATTCGCTCGTTTGGCCGGATGTTTAAAGTGGTCAATAAGTTTCTAGTCACTGTGTATTTATACTTATATTTATACATCAGCTGTAACACGTTTGTGGTACGAGTACTTACGAAATACGATAGAAAAAAAGAAATTAAGAGACTAGATTCCAAATGAAATGAAATTGGTTATCGATGTGCAAATTAAAAAAGTCAAGCAACGATTGAAGAATTTTAGGTTTAGTCTTTGTGAGTGAGTCAATTCTTTTTCGTTTTCACACATATCGCAATTATTATAGCCAATTCTCAATATAATATGCTGATCGCAGCGCAATCGGTGGAAAACAATCGTCCACATAATTTTGAAATATTAAAAATGAAATACACACAATTTGATAAATATTTGCGATATAAGATACCTTTTTAGAAATATCAATTAGTTTAAAAGTTGAAGGCGCTACAAATTGTCTGGGTCCGTTTACTAAATTACTAGCAATTCTTCTTTACAGTTGGATAAAAGATCATAATTTTTTGCTGATGTATTCAGGAAGAAAATAAGCATAGAAAAGAATAATAAATCTTAAATGACTAATGTAAATCATATGTAAAAAAATCAATTTAAATAAAATTTATAAATTTTAATCATTTTCTATAGCACCAAATTTATGTTTAAAAATTCTATATTCTTCATTCAATTATGAACAAGAATATGAAAAAATATTGGCGTGCACTCAGTTAACTAAAATGCCGTTAGAATAAGATGTGTAACCAATACTTAGTTGTACAAATATCGGTAATGTTTTGAACTCAAGAAGACAACATATGTTTTTACGGTAATTTTAGGCGTTGATTTGGGATAGTTTTTCAAATTTGTAATCTAAAATTACTGAAAATAAAATAATAACATTGAGTCTATTTTGGCAGGCACACGGAAACAAAAACAATCAAACAACAAAAAAAATACATGAGCTTAAGGTTTAAATATTTTTCTAAATTAATAGTTAAAAAGTTATCTTCGTTTGCAACATTTAAAATTTTTGCTTTTTTGTAATTTGGATAAAAAAAAAACTAAAAACTAAACTTATAGCTATTTACCCTGATTTGATAACGTACATAATTTTGTTTTTAATGTTTTAATGAATTTAAATCGTTGATTACGAATTTGCAGTTCGGTATCAGGTAAGATTTTTGAGGTATTTCCATTTGAAAATTATTAAATTGCATTAGGTACCAAAAGGATCTTGAAAGTTCCGAAATTTTGGCTATCATCATCATTTTTTTTAAATTTCATAACTCTTTTATGACTCCCTACAAATCCACAATCAATCATTAGCTAATCTTATGATAAAAGTTAATCCATTTCATTACTCATGAAGTTTTAAATACACTAGTTTACAGCCAAAATTACTATGCAATTCCTATGTAAAATTGGTCGCTGAGCCCGAAAATTAAATCCATTTTTAATTCTATGGTGTGGTTTCAGCTGAATTTTTTTTATCGTAGCAAACCAGGGTGCAATGTTCTTGAAATATATAAAAAAAAAACTTAATCTGGGCACATATCAAAGTAAATACATTTCGGAGTGTATTATAAAGTGCATATTTATGTAATTTATGAATGTTATTATAATATAGTTAATATGTATTTTTAGCTATGCATCCTTGTGTTGTTTCTAAATACTAATAGCTACAATGTTGTAATGATTATTATTATGCTTAACGTGTAAATACCTTTGGCAATACTTTTAGTAAAATGATAAATTCTCTATGTATACGTGCTGTTTCCTTATACAGCTCATGTATCTGAGTATATGGGGATTAATATTTAGGTATATATATGTAAGTATGCAAATACACTTATATGAATAATATTAGTTTTATAAACCTGCCTACATTCATATATTTGTGTATTTAAATACATACCTACATATTATATGTAAAATTGCATGCATATGTAAAGCTTTATTTTATATTTTCATCAGCTGCTTTTATCGTTCATCGTTGCATTTTCATCTCTCACAAAGATTAGAAAAGTATTTAAGAAATAGAAATTTGTTAAAATTCTTAATATCTATGTAATATTTTATCGCGATTTAATTCCGCGGCGCGTCACTCGCGAAATTAAAATTATTTAATTTTAATTTTGTTAGGAAGCGCAGCCGCGTGCTGCACTTCCTAACCTTTTTCGTCTTTTCTTTCTCTATCTTTCTTCTGTCACTCTTCCTCTTCTTTTTGGCCGATATCCACATTCACAATAGTAAAAGAGTACCATTTAGTACTAGATTATACTACTGGGAGTGGGGATATGGAGACTTCTGTAAGAGAGCGCAGAGGTGTATTTGTTGTAAATTTGCGGAAAAACGGGAAAACTTTGGTTCTCTCATTTGGTTGATGTTCTAGTGAAAATTCAACGGTATGACTCCGCTATGCACTAATACAGGTGCATTGCCGCCAATTCTCATACAATTGGTTGGGTCGGGGACTTTGTCCAGGGTGTAATCATGTACACCCACACATGTATGGGTATGATGATTTCCCGTTTAGAGACCAGTTTCTTGGAGAAACTGCATTGTGTCCTGCTGACATAGCGGACGAAAATATAATGTATGCGGCTGAATATAAGTGGTACATATTTTTGCACCGTACTTATAGTCAGTTCTGTGCTAGCTTTCGAGAGCGACGATCAGGATTTTTCTTAGTGCGAATATTTCACGATTTATTTTAAATTATACGTTTTTTTGAATCTTGTGCGAATTATTAAATTTTCTTTTGTGTCTTTTTTTCTTTTGGTGAATTAATTTTTGTGTACTTTGGTATCACCAAGTCGGGTGAACCAAAGTATTTTAAATTAATATTATTGTGATTGGTACCACCAAGTCGTGGTGGACCAATAGTGTTAAATTTAATTTAATTTATTAATTTTATTGAATAGTGAGCGCGGAGTTAAAATCAATTTTTATTTTGTTGTGTCGCTAACTTGTAGCGACAGCGGTAAAGTAATTTTAGCCGGGTTACTTTGTTCGGGAATTAATTTTCGGGTCGCGATCCTTGTGCGCGAATATAGAAGGGTTCATAAACCCATTAACCCAGGGAGTATCATTTTATTTTTATTTTATTTTTTTTTGTGGTCACTTTTTGGCAGTTGGTGCTAATTGCCAGTGACTATTTTGTTTGTGGAGTAGGCTTCTCCTACTACTAACTTTATTTTCTCTCCTTTCTTTTTAAAATTTGTGGAAGTCCGTTTGTGTGCTCGTGAGCCCAGCAGGTTGTGCGGGTGAAATTTAATTTTACCTTTTGTAAAATTGTGCGGTAGCTCAGTATTGAGCTACAGAAATCGAGCGTTTCCAAAAAATATATTTTTTTTTATTCTTATTTTCATTTTATTTTGAACCTGCGACCACTTCTCCACTGAGATAGCTGGCAACGCAGAGGCTCCGTCTTTCTCCTTTGAATTTAATTTAAAAGCGAAAGTGACGGTGACAATTTGGCGCCCAACGTGGGGCATTCATTTATTAAGAAATTTAAATTGAGAATCGGAATTCTCACGAACTTGTATTTTTGTATTTTTTTTTATTTTTTATTTTTTTTTTATATAATTTAGTGAATTGTGTCACTAATAATTTTTTTTCCTTCCAGAAGAAAATTACTTTGAGTTCCAGCTGTGAACATCAGCAGTCGGAAGAGTAAAAATTGTGTACCCAACTTTGTCCGGAAAACTTGGTTGGTGGTTTTGGTTTTGCGTTCGGTGAGTCCGTTCCGTTTTATTACTATTTTTTTTTCAATCGGTTTTATTGAATTTTTGGTTACAGTTTTTTTAATTTTTTATTAAATTTTTTTTTATTTTTTTATTAAATTTTTTTTTAATTTTAATTTTATTCTATTCGGTTTCATTAAATTTTAGTTATTTTAATTTTAATTTTTTTTAATCAAATTTTTTTTATTTTTTTAAATTTTTCTTTAATTTGATTTTGTTTGGTATAATTTAAAGTTAATTCTTTTTTGTTTTTTTTCGGTTTCTCGTCTTATTGGAAAATTTTATTTTAATTTTGCGTTAATATTTTTTTTAATTTTGCGTTATTTTTTTTATTATTATTATTATTTATTATAGTTATTATTTTTACAAACAGTTTTATTTTTTTTATTATTTATTATACTATTTTCGTGTTTTATTTTTTTTATCTGTGACTAGTATATACTAGTGGGAAATTTCTTTGGGAAAATTTGCGATTTTTGTTTTTTTTCTTTCTTTCTTCTTTTTTTATTTAATTTTTTTTTCTCTCAATCTCATAATGGAAATTAATCGGTTAAATCAAGAAGAGTTGGCCTACGAGATGGAGGCTCGGGGTCTGAAAATTGACACTGTGGACGTCATGAGGAAGTCGTTGAGGGCTTCCAGGGTTGTCGAACGGCGGGGATCGGTTGACGTTTTCGCCGATTATCCGTTTCCTTTTGAAGAGAATAAGAATGCGGTTGTTGAGAAAATTTCCGAGATTGTGAAATTAATGTTGTCGCCACCCAAGGATACGAAGTCTTCCGAGTACCAGAAGATACTCGTGAAGATCGAGTGGGCGCTTGGGCGGATTTCTCGGGCGAAGCCCACTGATGGTGTAGGAGCGTCAGAACAAATGGAGCTCAAAAGTAAGCTAGTTATGCTTCTAGCTGAGCTTGATGAGCTGGTAGGTGGGGATGAGGAAGAGGCTGCACCAATGGCGGTGCCAAGGCCCATGTTAGGGAATATTCAGAGGGGAACTCTGCAGAAGGAGGCTGCAGTAGAAGTGGGGTTAGATACCCCTGGGGTTAGGACTGCACCTTCGGCTGGAGGTGCCGTAGCCGTAGAAAAATTTGAAAATTTGGCCAAGTGGGAAGTAAAGTTCAATGGCGAGAAGACTGGTTTGTCTCTCAATGCCTTCCTGGAGCGTGTGGACGAGCTGTGTGAAGCTCGTGGAGTCAGTGAGACTCAACTTCTTCGTGGTGCGGTTGATTTATTTTCAGGAAAGGCGCTTATATGGTTCCGCGCGGTGCGCAAAATGGTGTCTAGCTGGCAAGAGCTAGTAGTGGAGCTAAAGTTGGAGTTTTTACCACCCAACTACGACGAAATTTTACTGGACGAGATCAGACGTCGGACTCAAGGAGGTACGGAGTCCATTGGAGTTTATGTTGCGGCGATGAAAGGGATGTTCGGCAGGCTTTCCGAACCATTATCCGAGCGTCGGATATTAGGATTAATTATGGCGAATCTTTCGCCTTTCTACCAAACTCAGCTGGGCTTGGCTGAGCCGAAATCGTTGCCCGAATTGGTTTCCCTCGGACGTCGGCTGGAAGCAGTTCGGACAAACGTGGAATCATTTGTTCCACCACCCAGTAGTCGGTCGAAGAACCTACTGGAACCGGATCTCGCGTACGTATCGATTGGACCAGATGTCGCGGAACTTAATGCGCCACTTCGCGATCAACGATTGGAGCGTCGGATAAAGGCACCAACACAGTCGAAGCTTGCGTCGTTCCGGTGCTTCAACTGTAAGCGATTTGGACATGTGTCGGCGAACTGTCCCAACGGAATAAAATGTTACGGTTGCGGAAGAGCGGGCGTAATGAAGCGGGATTGTCCTCGGTGTACGGCGGGCCAACGGGCCATTACAGATATTCCAAATAATCGGAATAATGGAGGCAGTGCTTCTGCCATGGGTCGGACAGGCCCTAGAGGGGATAATCGTATCCCAAATAATTCGGGAAATGTGGTGCGAGCTCCTGTGGCAGCAGGGCAGGAGACTCGTCGGAGTTAGGTAGATTGCCTGCGAGCAATCAGCTGGTGTTAGGTATTAGGCCTTCTCATTTAGATCGAGAAGTTGTGTGTCTAGGTTTTGCGTTCTCGAAAAATGAATCGGATAGTAGGCCATATTTAGGAGTTAGAATTTTTGGCGTGCTAATTAGGGCTTTATTGGATTCGGGTGCAACGCGCACCATACTCGGGCGCCCTGGATGGGAAATTTTAAAATCGTGGGGTGTTAAACCCAATGCGTGTAATATTCGCGAGGTAGCATTGGCGGATGGAGAGCGGGTACCGGTCGAGGGTACAGTTTCACTACCAATCGAGGTAGAGGGCAAGTCGGTCCTCATAAATTGTTTAATAATTCCGAATCTTCCACAGAAGCTGATCCTTGGTGTTGACTTTTGGGTAAAGTCGGGTATTGTACCAGATTTATCCAAGGATCAGTGGAGTTTCTCAGGCCAAGTCGAGGTCTCGTCAGTCGCGACGATAATTGAGAGGACACAATTGTCCAGGAGTGAAGAGGAGGAATTAAGCCGATTGATAGTGGATACTTTCGAAAGTATGCCTGATGGTCTTGGGTGTACTCATTTGGTCGAACATCGGATCCGAACCAAACCGAACGTCGAACCGATTAAACAACGGTATTATCCCGTGTCGCCGGCGATTCAGAAACGAATTGATACTGAACTAGAAGACATGTTAGAGAAGGGGGTGGTTGAGGTATCACATAGTCCATGGGCTTCTCCTGTGGTAATGATAAAAAAGAAGGACGATACGTATAGGTTTTGTGTGGACTATAGGACCCTTAATAAGAATACTGAAAAAGATAGCTACCCTTTACCGTATGTTTCAGCTACTTTAGATAAGCTGAAAGATGCTAAATACTTATCTAGCTTAGATATTAAATCCGCCTATTGGCAAATACCAGTGGCGGAGAATTCTAGGGCCTTCACGGCATTTACTGTCCCTGGTAGGGGTTTGTACCAATTCAAGCGTATGCCTTTCGGTCTGCATAATGCGCCTGCCACTTGGCAGAGATTTATTGACAGAGTCATTGGTGCCGACTTAGAGCCTCACGTGCTCGTGTACCTTGATGATATCATCATAGTCACGAACACGTTCGCGAAACACATTGAAGTGCTCAAGGAGGTCCTGACCCGTATAAGCAACGCGGGTTTACGTTTGAATCGGCAGAAGTGTAACTTTTGTTTATCTTCGCTTAAGTATCTTGGGTATGTTGTCGATCGACAGGGTCTACATGTAGATCCGGAGAAGGTCGAGGCCATGCTTAAGATACCAGCGCCCCGAAATGTTAAGGAAGTACGATCCTTTGTGGGAACTGTTTCGTGGTACCGTAGGTTTGTGTCACATTTCGCGGAATTAGTGAGGCCCCTTACTGATCTTACCAAGAAAAATAAGAGGTTTCACTGGTCTCAGGAATGTGAAGATAGTTTCTTGCGGGCCAAGGAGTGTTTAGTAACAGCTCCTGTCCTAAGTTGCCCAGACTTTGATAGACCCTTTGTACTACAGACTGACGCATCAGACTTTGGAGTGGGTGCTGTACTGACGCAGGAGTTTGACGAGGGGGAAAAAGTAATTTCTTACCTAAGTAGGTCCCTGAGTAGGAGTGAAAGAAATTACTCAACGACGGAGAAGGAATGTTTGGCGGTTTTGTGGGCGGTTGAGAAGTTGAGACCATACATCGAAGGTGTTCGTTTCACAGTGGTGACCGATCATTACTCGTTAGTATGGCTCAACAACTTAAAAGATCCGTGCGGTAGATTGGCGCGATGGGCGTTGAAGTTGCAACAATACGATTACATGATCGTACATCGTAAAGGTAAAGAACATGTCGTTCCAGACATGTTATCGAGAAGTGTTCCGGTCGTGAACGAAGTCGCGGAGGCGTCGCGAGATACGTGGCTAACTAATATGTGTAAAAGGGTAACGGAAGACCCATTAAATTATCCGGCGTGGCGTATCCAGAATGGAAATTTGTATAAGCACGTCAAAACAGGACCCCAGAATATGTATAACCAGGCATATGACTGGAAAAGAGTCCTAGGTAAGGGTGATAGGGGAAAGGCATTAGTCGAATGTCATGATGACCCTTTAGCGGGCCATATGGGAGTTTTGAAAACCTTTAGTAGGGTATTAGAGAGATATTTTTGGCCGAAGATGAAGGCGGATGTTAGTAGGTATGTTCGTGGGTGTCAGGTTTGTCAGAGTGTCAAACCTGAAAACAGAAGACCAGCTGGTTGTATGGTAGGTAGGACCAAGGTCTTAGAACCTTTTGAAATGATCTGTGTGGATCTGGTAGGGCCCTTAGTGAGGTCAAACCGGGGGTATTCTTATATACTCACTGTGGTCGACTACTTCACTAAGTTTCCGCTCTTGTTTCCGTTGCGGACGGCAACAGCCAAGAGCATTTTAAGAGAGTTGGAAGACAATGTGTTCCTTCTCTTTGGTGTCCCTGGTTCCATTGTGTGCGACAATGGCCCCCAATTTAGGAGCAAAGAGCTAAAGGCTCTATGTGAGTCGTATGGGGTGCGCATTAGATATACGGCTCATTATCACCCTCAGGCAAACCCAGCGGAGCGCATTAACCAGACGATTAAGACGACGTTAAGGGCATATGTGTCGGAGAATCACAAGACTTGGGATACCCACCTGTCGAAGGTGGCATGTTGTATACGCACAGCACAACATGAAGTCTTGGGGGTTTCTCCGTACTATGCAAACTTTGGGCGAAACATGGCAGTCCGGGGAGACAAGGATTACAGACGGGAAAATGACTTTGACGAAACGACTACGACAAGTATCGAGGACAGAGCCAAGCAAATGGCAGACTTGAGGGAAAACATACGCATTAAGCTACAGACAGCAAGCGCCAAGATGGCGCAGACTTATAATTTAAGACGTAGGGATACACAGTATTTACCAAACGAGTTGGTGTGGAGGAAAAATTTTGTACTGTCGGATGCTGCAAACTTCTTCGCCGCGAAGTTGGCTCCGAAATTTATTGGACCGTTTAGGATTAAAAAGAGGGTGTCTCCTTGGACCTATATATTAGAAGATGAAGACGGTAGGGAAAAAGGTACTTGGCATGTTCAAGACCTGAGACCACATACTGAGGAGTACTGGCCGGACTAAGGGTGTGCTGGTCGAAAGTTGTTGTCCTCTTGGTGAGTCCAAGCAACTTTCGCGGAGGTAGAGGTGGGGTTATCGCGATTTAATTCCGCGGCGCGTCACTCGCGAAATTAAAATTATTTAATTTTAATTTTGTTAGGAAGCGCAGCCGCGTGCTGCACTTCCTAACCTTTTTCGTCTTTTCTTTCTCTATCTTTCTTCTGTCACTCTTCCTCTTCTTTTTGGCCGATATCCACATTCACAATAGTAAAAGAGTACCATTTAGTACTAGATTATACTACTGGGAGTGGGGATATGGAGACTTCTGTAAGAGAGCGCAGAGGTGTATTTGTTGTAAATTTGCGGAAAAACGGGAAAACTTTGGTTCTCTCATTTGGTTGATGTTCTAGTGAAAATTCAACGGTATGACTCCGCTATGCACTAATACAGGTGCATTGCCGCCAATTCTCATACAATTGGTTGGGTCGGGGACTTTGTCCAGGGTGTAATCATGTACACCCACACATGTATGGGTATGATGATTTCCCGTTTAGAGACCAGTTTCTTGGAGAAACTGCATTGTGTCCTGCTGACATAGCGGACGAAAATATAATGTATGCGGCTGAATATAAGTGGTACATATTTTTGCACCGTACTTATAGTCAGTTCTGTGCTAGCTTTCGAGAGCGACGATCAGGATTTTTCTTAGTGCGAATATTTCACGATTTATTTTAAATTATACGTTTTTTTGAATCTTGTGCGAATTATTAAATTTTCTTTTGTGTCTTTTTTTCTTTTGGTGAATTAATTTTTGTGTACTTTGGTATCACCAAGTCGGGTGAACCAAAGTATTTTAAATTAATATTATTGTGATTGGTACCACCAAGTCGTGGTGGACCAATAGTGTTAAATTTAATTTAATTTATTAATTTTATTGAATAGTGAGCGCGGAGTTAAAATCAATTTTTATTTTGTTGTGTCGCTAACTTGTAGCGACAGCGGTAAAGTAATTTTAGCCGGGTTACTTTGTTCGGGAATTAATTTTCGGGTCGCGATCCTTGTGCGCGAATATAGAAGGGTTCATAAACCCATTAACCCAGGGAGTATCATTTTATTTTTATTTTATTTTTTTTTGTGGTCACTTTTTGGCAGTTGGTGCTAATTGCCAGTGACTATTTTGTTTGTGGAGTAGGCTTCTCCTACTACTAACTTTATTTTCTCTCCTTTCTTTTTAAAATTTGTGGAAGTCCGTTTGTGTGCTCGTGAGCCCAGCAGGTTGTGCGGGTGAAATTTAATTTTACCTTTTGTAAAATTGTGCGGTAGCTCAGTATTGAGCTACAGAAATCGAGCGTTTCCAAAAAATATATTTTTTTTTATTCTTATTTTCATTTTATTTTGAACCTGCGACCACTTCTCCACTGAGATAGCTGGCAACGCAGAGGCTCCGTCTTTCTCCTTTGAATTTAATTTAAAAGCGAAAGTGACGGTGACAATTTTATTTAATTATATAAATTAAATTATTATTTAAACCAAATTATTGAATGTTAAAAAGAGAAATATAAAAATCTGTTAAAAATATCCTTTAAAGAGTTAATGAAATTACATTCGAAATTTATGCCAACGAGCACTTAAAAAGTTAATTAATTACTAAAACGATTATCATAAGTTAGCGATGTTAAACTTTACTAACAAGTTATTAAGTAATTTTCAGTCATTTTCGCAATATCCTTTGAGCTAATTATATTTTAAATAATTGATAACTTAAGTTCACATACCATAAAACGTTATGAACATTATTAAGGAAGCACATTGGCATAAACTCGTACATACTTGCATTAGATTACTGAATTTATATTGCATAAGGACGGCGCACGAAAAAATTATAACATAGTTTTTAACTTCCTGCTTTTGTTAGAAGTGTCCCAAAAAAAAAAAAAAAAAAATAGCATATCGTCGTTTTTGGTTTTAATGACAGATGCAGCCAACATAACTTACTTTCATTTCTACAAAAGTGGTTGCTAAAAATGGATACTCAAGCTGAAATTCGAAAAATCATAGTGAAAGATTTTCAATGAAATCTGAAATGGAGTCACTGAAAAATTACCAAAACTGTTAAAGTGTCCAGTCAAACTGTTAGACAGATTTTGAATGACAATCTAAAAATTGATCGAAAGGTTGGATCTGGCAAAAAAGCGGGTGACCTACACAGACTAAACGTGTCAAGGATATTTTTCATAAAAATCCAAATGCTTCGGACAAAAAAAGGAGCTCAAAAATGCAGTTACTCTGAATCGCTTTAAATCTTACAAAGTTCAAAAAATCCCAGATCAGAGTGCTACGAAAAACAACAGTGCTAAGAAATAGAACAACAAAATTTTATCATGTGCGAATAAAATGACCAAGTTGTTAAGTCTCTTCTTCGTTATATTTTTATTTGCACTGAAGCTACTCAGCAGCCAGAGGTAAAACATTTTAATGGATCCCAGTCATTGCAGTTGATCGTGAGCATTGTTTTTAGTTTTTACCCTTCATAAAAGTATTTAACGATAATTTGAACTTATTTTCACCAACAGCCACTTCGAATCTTTTACTTTTTTTTTTGCAAACTATGTAAAAAACAAAAAAACGCAGCTTTTGTAACAAAATTGCATCATGGATGACGAAACATCTGTATTGGCGGACTTTTCGCAGCGTCCTAACAACGACTTTACGTAAATGATCAGCGGAGAAATGTGCCCGAAAAATAAGAAATTTCACATGTAAGCTTATGAAATTCCGGTTAGTTACTCGGATTTGAACAACAACGCTCACAACTTTGGGCAATCCATTGGTTTAGGTAGGCTCATAAAATTTGAGCTTTTCCTTTAAAACCTAAAGTAAGTACTTTAATAATGTTAATTTGAGTTAAATTTCAGGACTTTTGGAATTAAATTAGTTTCATATGTGATGAGACGTTAATGTTTTATTGACACTTCACACACTGATTCGTTTAAATGCAAGTATGTGCAGTTTTCATATTATCTAGATATATTTTTCAGTTATCAGCCTTTTTGATGTGTGTTTAAATTGTTTGATTTCGTATCTTCGATGAAACCCGAGACTTATGATAAAAAATACAATTTGGAGTAAACAAAAAAACAAACAGCAAATTGAAATGTGCTGCATATTTTTAGGCAAATCCATTCTTTTTGATTAACTTTTTAAATGGCTTAACAACTGTAATATTAAAATTTAATATTTTTGAAATCAACAAATTATTAAAGTTCTTATTCAAATACGTTTATATTTGGATACACTATTACTTTCCTTAACTTTACGACAAAAGAATGTGAAATTTGTGAATAATCTTCGTATTATTATTTTTTCAAATATCAATTCCCTCACAATTCAGTGCCAATGCGATCAATGCTTCTACTTTACCTATTTTTTCATTATATATTTTATGAGAAAACACATTTACTAGTTATTTACTAGCTGACTAGGTCCCCTTCCTGGGAAGGGCTACTTCGCCTTTCACAATCTCTCCCATTTTTCTTTATTAACTAACGTCCTTGTTAACCAACGTCCTTGTATTAAATTTCAATATTTTTCTGTAATTAACTCCAGAAATATGTATATCCAAAAAAGCATTAAAGTTGTATGGGATCTGCCGCTTGTCCAAAACAACTTGTTTTCATATCTAGCTTGGAACATCGTTCGAAGACCAATGGATATAAATACACAATTTAGTTAGATTTGGATTGAGATTTAGGAAGCAACTAAAGGACAAAGAAACGTGTTGCATGCAATAATTCGATATCTAACTAAGTAATGAACACTTGTTAAATATTTAATTGATTGCAGCATACTTTACAAATGAGTTTAAAAATGCCACGAAAAGTATGAAAAACATTTTTAAATCATTAACTTTTTATTTCAGTTGAAAAAGAGAAGCAACAACTTCATTGCACATCTGCATAATTATGTAAATAACTACAAAAATGCATTTATGCTATGTAAGTTGTATATTTTATTCTCTTTCATTTTATTTTTCATTTGTTTTTTTTTTTATATACAACTTTGCATTCATTACGCATTTAATATTCCAAAATGAATAAAAGAAATAAAAGAAATAAAAGAAAATAGCATTGGTATTTTTCACACGTAAAGGCATGCTCAGACAATCGCGATTTAATCGTTGCGATGTAAGTTATGAAAACGCAGCACATTATGTTATTAATATTCACTGCAGCACACAGGTGCCTCATTGTCGCAGAGCGATTTTCAAATATACGCAGAACTTACTTTCTTTTTCTAATATAAGAAATTAAAAACTAGTTCCTTATCTGAGAAAAATTAATTTTTTTACAATTTCTGCCACAGAAAAATAAATAAAAAGGCATCATATGAAATTCAAAATCGTCCTAGTGTGAGGTTTCGAAGTATGTAAGATTGCAGCATTGAAAACGCAGTACCAATGCTGCGACATAATCGTTTGTGTCTATGCAAGCCTTAATGCAAATATGCATTTCGAGTATCCACTTTATTTCTTAATTGCTATGGCTTATTACTGGCTCGTTCTTCCTCTCGTTAGCTTTACTTAATCACTTCTGCTGATGTACACACTCCATCACAATCAAGTGTTTAAACTCTTGAGTATTTGAGTGTAGCTTCCTATTGCAAAAATCTTTTAATATTCCAGCTTCGTTTTACATGTCATTTCCCAGTTGATAATATAAAGAGAAAAGTGTGGCTTCTTTTTATATTACAGGCACGGATATTGTGAAGGCACAATTTTGGGCCAACTGAATTGCACCGTAGCATTGTTCACACTGGCAATATTAGAAAGGGAACAACCCAGCGTTTTCCCCACTGAGATAGCAGAAACAACAACGAACAAAAGAAAACAAAAGATCATCAGACAAAAGCAACGGAACTAGCAAATCACCACGAAGTAACCAATAGGAATAGGAAATAAACAAAACTACAACATCACGCATTCCAGTCGCGACAACGGAGAACTGAAAAAGGAAGAAGAGGCAGCGCAGCTCAACTCGATCTCTTTTCTGGCAGACTGGTAAAACGACTACATCGAGGGAGCACGCATCGGGTAAGTAGTCACAGACAGAGGTGGCTAATGGTGAATTTTCAAAAAAAAAAAAAAACAACTTCAAGTTCTTTAAGGAATCCTTTAGCTCAGCATTTCTACTTTTAAAGCTGTTGTGGTGGATTTTAAATTCATGTGCTTGATGAAAAGTATCCAAAGTGGAAATTACCAGAGGCGATACTTTTGAACTCAACTGATTTTTGGGTCTCGCATAATCCATAATTTGGATAAGTGATATGGTAAGTGTAGATGAAGAATATTATAAAAAATTATAGTAAACAATTTTTCAAAACGAAATTTCAACGCCCCTCCTTTTGATGATTTCTAGACCCGTTATTGAATATACATCTACAGGTAGACCTCGCTTAACACGAGTTACGTTCCTGGAAAATGCCGTGTTAAGGGAAATCGTGTTAAACGATATAAGGAACCAATGCAAAAAGGATTTTAGATTTTTCTTCAATATTCACATTGACTTTTTCTAGTTGCAAATGTTTCTTCTTCTTTTTTAATTTGCAACATAACTTTGTACTTTAATGTTTTATAATAAATAGCAATAAATACACTTTATTTTGAATAAAAAAGATTTTTGATAAAAATTATTTTAGTGAGCTTAAGAAGTCATTTAAAGTGCAAGTGATTTTGGTTGCAAATGATATGACCGGCACTGTACATACATAAGGAAATAAAAAAAAAGCATCGATCAATCCCCTAAACTGGGGTATTTTTCTCTTTTTTCTTTTGTTTTTGCACCAATAACTGGCAACGCATCTACTTTAGCGTTCTTTGACGTACGCCAGTACACTGTCCAATCCATAACATATATAGCGAATGGTAAAACAAATTTCCCAGCAGTCCTCTTAGAAGGGATTTTTTCTGCAACCGCTTAAAATTTGATTTTCCAGGTAAAAAACTGAGCCTAGCGTTTTAGGATATCTAAAAGAAGCCAAGTGGACACTTTTCCGCAAAGTCAAAAAATTTTAGAAATTTTTTTGTGTGCATTTAGAATCCGGAATTGTATTTAGAATCCCAAAGAGACCCTTTTCCAATACATTGTTTTTGAAGTTAACCCCTTCCTCCCTCCTTACTGATGAAAATCTAATACATTTAGATGGTTGGTCATAATTAACCGTTAAACCGACACCTATTCTGAACCATTTAAATCGACACATGGTACGTGGCTGGACCCCTATATATTTACATGTATTTTTACGTAAATGTGGCTTCCCTTCACGCTCATTTTTATCATAAGCAGGTAAATATTTTTCACCTCTTACCTTTTCAAGTGGTTTTGACATATGTCCTAATATTTGCAAGTGCAAAAAAAAATTCCGAAAACGTTTTTGGATTATGAGAAAAACATATTTTCTTCGTTTATTTCATATTTCAATGTTTGAAGAAAACGAATTACAATGAATTTTATGATGGCATATAATACGAACTCTCTTATTGGTTCTAAGGAATGCAATGTCGCAAGAGGTTCAAGGTTTGTAAGCTCTAAAAAATTCAGCAAAAAATGTCTGAAAAGTAGGGATGCACCGATACGGCTTTTACGATTACGTTTATCATTTTTAATAACCGCCGGTTATGATTACGATTATTGTCTTTAAATTAATAAGCAATATTTTCAGAATATATTTGTTACATTTTATTCAAAAATTTAGTTGATTACATTTCATGTGTTTGCTGCAACACTATCGCTATCATGTGTAAAAAATCACAACAATATCCTATAAACTCTTCTCGCGAGATTTTTTTTATCAATATAGCATTCTACGGAATGTTAGATCATTGAAAACTTATAGTATTATTTTTACCACAAAAAATTGGAAAAATTTCGAGTTAAGCATGCTGAAATAAATCTTATCTTGCCATTTACCTTATGTGAAAAAAATCATAAATCGTAATTGAAGAGAAAAAAAGAAAAGTGAAAAAGAAAATGACCGTTTGAAGAACGAATTAAAATTTTTCATTATTTAAATTATATGACCGAGTTTACACTATAAATTCGGCATTCATTACGTTCCTGATAGAAATTGATGGAAAAACTAATGCAGTGTTGAAATTGAAATCAAATACACGAAGATAGCTGGTCAAATTTCAAGAACTGTGTGGTCCGTAATTCCCCGACAAAAGTGCTCCGTAATTCCCCGACCGCTCTTTTTTACAATATTGCAGCATATGAGTAATATAATGAGCATTTCATGCAAAATTTCTTGTCTCGGTCGAAGGCTTAAGCCTCCTCGAATATTATGAACATATTTACCTGAGTAGGTTCTCGAAATATGTGGTCAAATTAAACGAAACACAAAGTGAAAAAAAAATTATCAACATATAACATTTCTATTTGCTATCGAAGCAAGGTAACAACGCTTGTACACAAGTCGAGTACTGAAGGGGAAATGAGCTTAACATGAGGCGAGCTGATGACAGTTATTTGCCGCTGTCAACCATTACTAGGGGAAAAAATATGGCGCTGGTCCACAACACCCCGTGGTCCACAATACTCCAGTCTTCCCTAGTATATTCTAGAATGTAATAATAATTCTAATAAAAAATTGGTTTAACTTAAAAAAAGAAAAAGAAAATGTTAATATTTAAAATTATCATTTTGACATTTTGATCAAACAGCCCCCTCCATATAAATAATTAAATACCAATTGCATTTACAAAATTTTTTCGAATGCGTTTTTGACAGATTTTTATTAAAAGCAGAAAAAAGTCACACTAACTTTATTTAAATATATTTTCCTGATTTTAGTATCTCAATGGGTTAAACTTCATTCTACCCCTTCCATGTTGCCAACTTGATTTGGCGCTGACTGTAATATGCAACACATGAAGCATTTGCTAAAATATGTGCAATGTGTCACACTAATATATGTACTATATTTATGGCTTTTCTGTACAAACAAGCAAAACAGTGCATCACTCAAAGTCAAGGAACATTAGCTGGTAGCACAAGTGTTTCAATTGCAATCGCTTGACTTGAATGTCTTGTTTGACATGCCGCGCGCAATAAAATGTTAAAAGTAAAATTCTTGCTTTTTACGATATTTTCGTGAGTTGCAATGCATCTTTTTTTCTTCTTTGTTTTATATAAACATATATATATTCTTTGTTTCATATAATACGTGCATCAGCAATGGTTGAGCTACTTATGAATGCGTATAAAATTTTTTTATGTGAAGTTTCAAATTTAAATCCAGCTTAAACAATATTCGCATATCTACCATGTACACATTTGCAGAAGCCTATTTTTATTCGTTGGAAGGTGGAAATCTTCACAGATATAGTCTTATTCTACGGTTATGTCGGATTCCTATTAACTAAAATTACCTCCCTTGTCTCCTCCCATTTTCCCCGCGGGACTACCCGTAGGTTTTACTACGCGGGGGTGGATTTAGCAGTTCTATTCTCCTTGTTTCTCTTTCAATGGAGCGTAGCTTGCTCATTATCCCCATAGCCACTGTGCATGTCGTCTTTCAGTGTCCCACCGACTCGCACAACTGGGTGGTAAAATTCTCCTGTATTGGTGTTGCTTCTGCTCCTCCTTCTCGTTTTCGAAATGTGCGGAAAGAAATAGCACATGCCTTGGGTTTTCATTTTCATTCGGACATGTTAGACAGACGATGACCCATAGGTCATCATTACTATACCACTACACTAATTCGTAATGTTGGGAATCGGCGTAAATGCCCATCGCCGTTTTGAGGAGCACTGCTAGCGCTACTACCACTCCGAAATAGATCGTTGACGTTCCTCCATTTTTAATATTCCCGTGGGACTTTCTCCTGCTTAATTAAAAAGCCTCTTGATCTCTGTCGCGTGTATGTCTATGGGAAGCTTTCCCGCGATGACACATATCGCGTCTTGCGATACGGTTCGGAAAGCACTGGACATCTTCAATGTACTTTGCCTTTGGACGGCTAACGCCTCCTGAATGTGCTACTTTCTTGCAGCTACTCAAATGAGTGCTGCGTATAACACCACAGAGTTAATCATGGTGGACAAAAGCTGCCTTCTGCTCACGTGAGACCCTCCAACGTTTGGCATTATGCATGATAGTGCGCCATTTATCTTGCAGCTTTGCTGCTGGCTGCTGCAAGATGGTTCTTTAAAAACATTATGGTATCGACGAGCACTCCTAGATATCGGATGTGAGGTTGAGATATTATGATTTGCTCTCCTACACTCACCACATGCTCCTCCTCCACTATCTCCTATCTGAGAAAAATCTATCGGCTATTTCCTTTTAATAACCATTAACCGTTATATATATGACTTTCATGCCTTTGGTGACCCCTAGTGAAATTTTCTGGCAAATATTTTTGTATAATACTTTAATCCTTAAATGCCTCTTTTGAAAGGACTTTTCAGGGTTTCATCAAATTAGGAGTCAAATTGTCCCATAAAAACAGGAACTAAAGGGTTAAAATGTTCTACAAAAATGACCCTTGTAAAATTCTATTTTACAACTTTGTAAATAGGATTTTTCTCAGACATCAATTTATAAGACTTTTTGCACTTAGTATTCAGATCCCTTCGACCAAAATAAGAAAACTTTGACCCACTGTAAAAAAAAACTGAGACGTGAGTTTATTTTACAAAAATGGTCTATATGTGGTGGCTATTCTGTTGCAAAAATGCCGTTGGACTGTGTAATTAGTAGGTAGTTGATATGCAAGGATCTGATAATTTTATTTTCCGATTTATAAATTTTTGTTTATTTTTTTGCGTAATACGGGAGTTTAGCCTGAACAAATTTACTCCTTCCATAACCTTAACTCCTTCCATAACGTTTACTAAAATATTAAGCAAAAAATTCTTACGTTTATTACACAAGCACATTATAAATACAATATATCACTCATACGCCCCCTGTACTCATACCATATCTCCTTGGTATTTATATTAAAACGTTTGATTGCATATTTATGCTCATAATTTAATGATGACAATTGAAACATATTGACAAGTTCAAAAGAGCAGACATACATATGTATATCTAGATTATTCAAATAAATTTAGTGCTTAAAAAGGCTTAAAATTATTGAAATGAAATTGAAATCCTACAAACAAAAGAGAAATAATTATATGATTTTATATCAGTCTTCCTCTTACTATAAACTTTCTGGCTTAATAATTAATTTAAAGAAACTGAATTTGAAAAAAAAAGAATTACAGAGAGACTAACAAAAGTTTAGTAAATGTGTTGGAAAAAAATTGTATATCTTTATTTTTCATCATCTATTATTTTCTCTATATAATTTCCATTAATTTTGCTGCATTCTTTACATCCCGTCCTTTTGGGGCTTAATTATTTCCGCATTACGTCTGAAAACTCTGCCCAACTAATTTTAAATTTTATTTTTGGAAACACGATCCAGCGAATATGATGCTACGAATTGCTTTTATGCCTGACAACATAATAAAGTTATTGCTTATTTGTTTGTTAAAAAAATAGCATTTTTTCCAAAAAAAAATTTAAGCACTTGCTGTAAGCAATCAAATTATGTGTACCACTTTGCAGCAGTTACTGCCTGACCAGTTTCCAGGAAAATAGCAGCTACAATTTTGCACTGGTGAATTAAATTAACATCATCACTTTTATTGCTGATTTTTGTTGTTTCGCTTTATTGAGTGGATTTGGACATTTTAGACTCTATACCATAGACTGCTGTTTACTTTGCAGGTCGTACTTATAGAACCAAACTTCATCATTTTTTATAATTTTACTAAAGGTAGTAAACCCTCCGTTTTTAAAGTTTGTAAGAAAATATTGGGCAAAACGAACTCGTGCCTCTTTTTGACCCTCGTAAACCATCGAGAACATTTCTGCGCACATCGCAGATGATTTTCTAATATTCGTATAACAGCCCTGGCATTCAATCCCAATTCATCAGCTATCATTTTTAAGGAGTATCTTTGATCTGCGTCAATTTTAGCATTTATTTATTTCGGACAGCAATTACAAGAGTCATAATTCACAGAAAAATGCCCAGTTTGGAATCTTTAAAACGACTTTGCATAACTAGAAGTGATGGTGTCATTCACTATGTATGCATTTGGAATTAGTTGAAAGTTTGCACTGGCTTGAATTGGAGACGAAGTCTATACAAATTATTAAGCAACATTTTGGTAGCCCCTCATAAGTTGTTATGTTTTAATCTGTGTATATGCACCTATACAATTACTATAAATTCCTTGCGCATTTGTTTATACCTATGCATATGCAATATAAAACGTTCAAAGTGAAAATCTTTATTCCAGAGTTTCTAACTAAGGAAAAATTCGCACACACATATCTTTAAATCGTAGCGTTTTCAAAAAAGTTTAAATTATTTTTCAGTTTTTCTTTATTGCAGTGTCAAATATACAAAAGTTCTCAATAGCTCCAGAATCAAGGACAAACCCATGAGAATAATTCCAAAGACCTGTCTCTTAACTCTAGTAGTTATTGAAATTACATTGTTTCCATAGGCCATAGTACAGAAAATACTCCGGTTCTATTGTTTTTAACTAAATTTATATTATTGCAAGTTAGTATTTCAAACGCGTTGTAGCTTCTAATGAGTTGACTATAGCTGTATGTACGTGAATATTTGCACAAAATAATCATATTGTCTGTAGTTGTTGTCAAAACTTTTTAAATATCTTATTATGAAATAGTAAAGCTACATTTTAATTAAATTACGTGGTGAAATTATTACTATCAAAGTAGTTATTTACAATCTGCATTTCTGTATCCGAGATTGTGTATGTGTGTTATAAATATATGCTTATAGCTTAATTGCGAGTTAAATTAATTTTGCTTTGTAGCCTTTTTAAGATAACATTTATTCCGTACCACCTTTTCCTTTCTCTTCTTCTTTTTATACTCTAGCTTTGTAGAAAAATAAAAGCAACTATAAAAATTAAATTAAAACTTGTATCGCTGGTACTGATTTCAATGGTTTTTTTCTTTCAAAGTAATATCAAAACTAAAAAAAAAATTCATTACAAAAAAAAGAAAACGCATATGTTATTCTGTTTGTGGTAAAAGTTTGTTCAAAAGATATTTAACAGTAAGTGCTTATAATTTTTTTGCCTGGCTGCTTTTATTAGATAGTGACAAGTTTTGAGCAAAGAACGTACAGAGTATGAACAAGTAAACAGTTGGACAGAAAAGTTTACACTATGTGACATAAAATAGCTAACTATAAAGCAAATAGATAAAGTAATAAGGTAGCATGTTAAAGTAGTAACCCATAACAATAAACTTTTAAGTCTTGTTGAGATTTCCCTTTTCAACAAATGTGAATAAAAAGGTTTTTATATGCACATTGAACTTGGGCACACGCACACACATTAATTTCTTTTTGTGTGGAAATTTAAAAAACACAAAAGGTAAAATATTTTGTAGCAAACTGTAGCATATGTTGCGTTTATATCGCGCATAGTTTTAAGTTAAGCATTGAATAGTGATATCGATTTAGTTATTAGTTGGTTATAAAGTTCATCTGAAACTAAAGTTACTGTCGACCTTTCTACCTTTCTACCTCTCAACAACTTACTAGAAACTTTGCAAAGAAAACATTGCGAAGCTTGTGGTTTTAATAATGTTGGGAAAATCTACTAATAGCGAATATATGAACATTCTTGCAAGAATCATTACAGCGATTCTAACAAGACACTGTAGGTTGAATGATTACCTTGCAAAACTAAAAATTCTTTCTAATGACTCATGCAGGTTGGGACAGTGTCCTATACTTATGCATACTTGAAATACTGTACTCCATAGAAATAAGAATAGAATAATTTCTAGGAGAGGTTAAACTTACGGAAGTACTGTAAGTCCATGAAAGGGCGCAATAGATCTTATAGGTCACGGTGCATTCCGCAAGAATAATAATATCAAAGTCAAAAATTTGTGAAAAGCAGGAAAATTAATTATTTTGATTGTATTTGAGATAAAAGTGAAAAAAAAAAATAAATAAATTACTATCATACTATCCAGATAAAAAAAACTAATAGTGTATAGCTGGGAATTTAAACTTTTTATATAAAATATTTAATTACTTAAAATAAATTGATAAAAATCTCATTCAATAACAAATAATTTTAGGCATTCAAATTTTCCCACTTCATAAAACCACGCCCATTAGTTTTTTTGGGGTTTTTTTTTAATAAAATTTGTTTACTTTTTAAAGTTTTTGCCAAAAAAAAATATGAAATCACTGATGCGCACCAACTTATACACAATACTACACAATACAGCTTGCATCCAACAGCACCAAATTTGCGCACATGTTGCATCGTTTATAATCCCCTTTACTCTCCACATATAGGGGAGTGTCGTTGGAGCATATTTTGACTTTTGCTCATAACTTCCGTTAAATGCCGAATTTTTATTAATGTTTCACATTGTTGAAAAGATCTCACAAATTTCTATGTTTTTGCTGAGCATTAAAATATAATTGGATTAGTAGTTCAGGAGTTGTGGACATTTACAAAAAACAAAAATTGTAGTCAGGGTTGGAACACTACTGTCAGGGCCGGAGCACTGTAGAAAATCAATAAGAAATGAAAGAAAATGATTGAAAATAACATGAAAGTGAAAGAGAAAGAAAAAATTACACTTGAAAACCGGGAAAAAAGAGCCCTGAAATCAAAATAAAAGTAGCTCTGGCAAAATTTGATTTTTTTTATACACACATGATACGATACGATAAAATGACACAAAAAACACGCACGAGTGAATAAAATGTATTTCCAGAGTCCAAACGCATCATTATAACAAAATTTTTGGTGTTCTGACCCTGATTGCAAGCACTGCCCCGACCCTGACAATACACGTCATTTAGCGTCGCTTGCAATCACCATGAAATGCTACATATTTTCACTTCTTAAGCCTTATCGAACAATTTAAGTTAACTTACTTTGATGTTTGCATGCTATTTTTTAAATTAATCCACTTTTTCTGGCACTGTTAAAAAGTGTTTTTACTCTTCTTTTAACACGCGGTCATGTAATACTTCTCGATCTGAACTCGAAATGAGATGGAAAGCTTGCTTTCGTTATGGCAAACAATACTGTATATTAACTTAACGGACGTCAGTGAGATAAAACGAAGAAAACGACACTATCCCGACCTTAACAGCGCCCCGACCATGACGACACTCCCCTACATATTTGTTTTGTATACGCATGTGCGTATGAGTTCTTATACAAAGATATTCAGGAGACGCGTATGCCTGAGAAACGTTATAAGACTAGGATAGCGGATGGAACCGTCAACGTGGAAGTTCGGGGTAGCGATATCAGCATTTTCACTGATGGTTCTCTGCTGGAAGGTAGAGCTGGGGCAGGTATTTTCTCAGATGAGTTAAATTTGTGTTTTACGGTTGGGAAAATATGTGTCCGTCTATCAGGCAGAGATGCTGGGTTTAGTGCATGCACTGGACCACCTTATTGAGAATCAGGTCAATGGCAAGAGAATTGTCATTGTCTTTGACAATAAGTCGGTGATTAAGTGCAAGCAACGGACAGATATAACCTCTAGGTTGGCTTTGGAATGTATCCAAAAACTCAACGAGTGCGCTCGTGTAAACGAGCTTACTTTGATGTGGGTAAGGGGACATTCAGGCATAGAGCAAAATAAAACTGCTGATCTTTTGGCTAAAAAAGGTTCAGCAGCCGAATTTTGTGGACTAGAACCATGCATCGCCAGTGGTGATGGATTGGTGGAAGGCCTGATAAGACAGTGGATAAATCTGAACATTGTAAAAGATAGAAAGAGGCCACTTACTACAGGCAGGCAAAAACGTCCGTGAAGTGGTCGTGCACTGAGTCAGCCAAAGTCGTCGGACTAAACCGAAAGACCTTGAGCTGGCTAACAGCGTTGACTACAGGTCACGGTCAGTTCCGGTATCACCTCAAGAAGATGAAACTTGTTGAGGATGATACCTGTAGGTTGTGTCTGGAGGAGCTGGAAATGGCGGCGCACTTAATGTGCCAATGCCAAGCGTTAGCGAGAAGAAGGTTGGCAATCTTGGATCATCGATACGTTGATGAATCTGAGATTGGCCACCTGGCCTATAAGGATGTGCTCGCGTTGACGCAGGATGCCAATACTTGGAGCATGCTCGCTTACGAGTGCTTAGAGTAGAGGCATCAGGCGGTAGAGGACGAAAAGGGACCCACCTGGGTCTGATTCGGCTAATCCCCGAACTAATAATAATAATAAGTTCCTATACTGGTCAATGTCATTTCCACTGGTCTTTTTATTTATATCCCTCGACGAACACTTTCCTGCCCACGCAGTCGACTACTACACTTATACTTTCTCGTGACAATACCTTATAGAAAAATTATAAACATTATACTTTTATTTGTTTGTAAACAAAATGAAGAAACTTCAATGCTAGCAAACGTTTTGTTTGTTTAGCAAACTTTCTTTCAATCCACATTTCTACAGCGCTGCCTTTCACGACACACTTGAGGTTTTTTATTTTTTCTATATTTTTACAACTATAAAATGACTTTATTCCACAGTACAACACAGTAATTGTAAAAAGTGCAAAGCTAATGAGAGCGCGCTTTCGTAGTCTATACATTTACCACACCACACATACGCACATATACATATCATTAACGTCATTTCCATTAAATTTTGTTACGGAAATTGTATTGTAAATAGAATTTTGATTTTCAAAAATATCCTAGCTACCTAAATATATATGCACATACATGTATGTATGTATTAATACGTAACTAATGCTTGAGCTGATTATAGAAAATTATTTTCCATACATACCATACTGCCTGCGTATTCTATGTACACTAATCCACCACAGGATTAGCAATATGCTCTTGGAATGATTTTAAATCGTTGAGTACGTATGTGTGTAATATTTAAAACTGCGTAGTATTGCATAGATAGATACCTATACACAAATTTTGTTAGCATAAATATGTCTTTGATGTTTTTGATGGTTTTGTCATAAAATCCTAGTAAAAGTTTTATACTCTCATAGAGGCGAACACAAACAAAAAATGGATTGCAAAAGCTGCTGCGGATGTAGAAATTGCTGTCGCTTTTTGTTTGACTGTGTATTAATCCCATATTTTTTATTTACCACAATTTTTTTTTTCAAATTCTGTTTGAAGTTTTGCTCGCTTTTTTCACGGCGACTGAAAGAGTTAACATTTTTTCTCTATTTTAAATTTACTGTTGTCATTTCTTATATTGCGTTAATGTTATTAAATTTCATATTCATTTATTAATCCATGCTTTGGGGAAAACGCAAGTAAATACATTATGACTTAACTAACCAACAGTTTTTTTGAATTTCGCTTTCTTTGACTCATGCTAATTATGCAAGGTTTTTTTTAGGGAATAAAAGTAAATTTTTTTCTTTTACTTGTTTATCAAACTTAAATTCATTTGAGTTTGAAAACTTTTTTGGATAAACTTGGATGAAAGTACAAAATCGTCAGCGTTCAAACGGAAATCACTAAGTCCAAATTAATTTTTTTAATTAAGCCCAGATTGATAATGTTATATAATTTAAATGACATAATAAATTTGGTTTTTGATCATGCAGTTCAAATATATACAAATCTATATATCAATCTGTTAATTTTTTAAATCTTGCCATCTCAAGAATTCATCTCAAAAATTAAAAAAATGGACTTAGTGATTTCTGCTTGAATGCCGACCATATATAGAACTTTGGTTTGATCAAGAAAAAAATATCTGCTAAACTATAAAATATTCTAGTTTACATACATTTTTTTGATGTGTAAACATTTTAGCTCACGGTATGGGCAAAATTTCAAATGTGTAAAATGTAACAATAACTGTATCGTAAGATGTAAGATAACTGTAACGTCCAGTTCCCTTCTCGCTCGCACTACTGCGCGGCATAACTGTGCTACTCTAAACAACAAAGAGAAGAAGAGAGGGAGAAATTAAAATACGAGCGGAGTTTGTTTGTTTATGTTTCGATCAATTTACTCACACATATATGTGCATACGAAAACAAAATGTGTGTGTACATTTATTCGTGGCAGAATTATTTGTTGGTGTTAAACGTGTGGAGATCGACTATACCATACAAGCAGAGAAGTCGCCGTAGCAAACACAGGCGTTTGATAGGTTTTGCATTCGGTTAGTTAGATTGGATTAAAATTAAATATTTTTTTAAATCCCAATATGCATTGAAAATTTATTTCTTCAATGTTGGAGAAAAGCTTAGTTCTCAAATTGATTTCCAATGTATTTCTCAATTTAATTTCAAACATTTTTGCTCCTTGTTGACTTTCTACTTGACATCAAGTTGAGAATCAACATTTTTTTCAATGTTTGAGAAATATTATAATTCTCAATTAGATATCAAACACTTTTCTCCACTTGAAACCAAACATTTTTCCAACGCTTGATATCAACTTGAATACGATTTGAGTTAAATTTGAGATATTATTTACAATATTTTATAAGTATACTCGTATGGCAATACTGTTGATTTCTCACAGATTCTCACAGAAATTTAATTTGTGGAAAACATTTTCTGTAAATTCAATTCAATTTTGAAAAATAAATATAAAAAACTGAGTGAAAGTGAAAAAAATTCGAAATAAAAGTGAGGTGAAAATGAATTAAAGGGAAATATATGCTTTACATAATGTATATTTTGTACATAATTATAATTCAATTTGGGGGATGCGTAAGAGCAAAAAAGAGAAAAGTGAGTTTTGACAGGTTGGAGAAATTCCTTTGATATCAAGTTGGGAATCATAAATTTTTCAATTTGATAACTAAGAAAATCACTATATAAAAAATATGCCTTTTAAGTTAAGAAGACTATAATAGGACCATTGAGGTGCATTTGAAAATTAACGTTGGAGATTTGAGAAAGGTATTTGACCTCAAATCTACCTCAAGTTGATATCAAACAATAATGTATGTTGGGATATAAAAACAATACCTACAAAATGATAAGTAATAAGTAATCTAGGTTTCAATAAATGTATAAACAAAATGTAATGATAATGATAGCAAACCACGGCATTATAAAAATTTTGCTTTATACATTAACCTTAGAAAGGCAACACTTTTTTTATCTATGTAAATAGCAAAATTTTTAAACAGAAAAAATCAAATTTATTTATTATAAAATCACTTATTTACTTCAATAAAAATACATTGTTTCTTTATTTGCGGTGCTTTAAAAAAGTAGTGGGGTGACTGGTCACCCTTGGTTGCCTTTCTAAGGTTAAATGCGGAAAGAACTTACTGTCGCCTGAGATTATGTGTGTACAAATTTATATACCTATACGCCAAATCAACGTTATCAGGCGACGTTATGTAAAATTTTCACATATAATAAAATTTCAAATCGATAGGAAGAAAAATTTAAAGCGCGGAAAAAAAGATGCAATTACAGCTGCGTATATGCGAACATATCGCGCCCGATGCATTGAGTAAAAGAAAAATAATGCAACTACGATTTGGTGCAATTGCAAAATATTTTTGCTATCACAACAACAAATATATGCGATATGGAATAAAAATTTGCATTTGCAATGATGCAAGGCCATTTGCAATTTATAGTGAAATTGGGCAATTATATATAAAAGATAATGATATCTAATAAATTTTTAAGTTTATAAAAGACTTGTTTTAATTTGAATTATTTACCTAGCATTTACATTATACATAAAATCCCTATATGTACATATATATACATATGTGAGCTTATGTATATGGCATTCAGTTGGCTTAACTGTTTACACATCAAATATCTTGCGTGCCTTGCACACATCCATTGTTTTTTTTAATTATTAAAGCTAAAGAAAAATTAAGTATATGCTGTAATAATAACACAGTCCAACAGCATTTTTGCCACAGAATAACCACCCTATAATCCTGAAAGGGAATGTTGTATAGACCATTTTAGTAAAACAAACTTATAGTCCAGCACGTCTCAGTTTTTTTTTTGTACAATGGCTCAATGTTTTCTTATTTTGGTCGAAGGGAGCTGAATACTAAGTGCAAAAAGTGTTTTAAATTGATGTCTGAGAAAAATCTTATTGGTGAAGTTTCACAGTAGAATTTTACAAGGGTCATTTCTGTAGAACATTTTAACCCTTTAGTTTCTCTCTTTATGGGACAATTTGACCCCTTTTTTGATGAAAACCTGAAAAGTCCTTTCAAAAGAAACATTTAAGGATTAAAATATTCCACAATGATATTTGCCAGAAAATTTCACTAGGGGTCACCAAAGACATAAAAGTCATATATATAACGGTAAACGATTACTAAAAGGAAATAGCAGCTTACCCACAGAAATAAAATATACTATAATATGAATTCAGCATTATGATTAATTTAGGCAACTGTAACATTTCGACCAACAAGGAGACCTCCCCAGGTCTATACAATATTCCCTTTTAGGAATATAGGGTGGCTATTCTGTTGCAGCCAAAAAGTTTTAATTTGTTGGACTGTGTAATCAACAGTGATCAAAGCATAATGAATTTAGTCTTCAGATCAAAATTCGATCTATTTAAAACATATGCGGATACAATTTGCTTCCAAATGTAAATAATTACTGAACCTGAAATTTTTCATATTTAGGTAGAATAGCTGGAAAAATAGTCAATTTATTAGGCATATGAACAAAAAAGGTCAATATGTTCATTACATGTTTGAAAATTTGAAGGAGATAGCTCTTCAAACGCAAAGTTTTGATACGCTATTCTTACAGAGGTGTAACAAATTATGGAAACATTTTTGAAAAGAATTGGAAGTTGTTACTTTTGTTTTGTGTAGAAAATGTTTACTGAAGAACGTGATAGTCTGAAACGTCAAAGACATTTTTTCTGCTGATATTTCAAGGTCATGTCGCCAAATATACATATATAAATTTCAAAAGCAACCGGTTAAATATTTGAGACAAAGTGATTCTCGTTACAAAGTAAACCTTGAAATACAGATATATAGTTTGGTTATTGGTTCTAGACTACTGTGTAGAGTTTTCAAGTTCGATACTCCACACGGTCAAATATATAAGATTTTACTACACGGCATAAAACTGTAGGTCCCTCCCATTCGTTTGCCAATATTAAAGAAGAAGATAAAACTATGATATTGGTTTGGTTTACCTGACTTAACTAATTTAAAATCAAATCAAAAACCAGCCACAAAATCTAATAAAAATTTACATCAATATTCAGACCAAAACTATTTAAAAAAAATAAAACTAATGCAGCTTAAAATTCAGACTAAAACTAAAATTAGTTCAAAAATTAAGACCAAAACTCAAAACAAAAGCGATTCAAAATTTAGACCCAAAGAAAATCAAAATCTGACCAAGAACTTATAAAAAAATTAGAGCAAAAACAACACAGAAATAGAACTAAACGCAGACCAAAATTCAAACCAAAGATCAGACCAAAAACAGATTCAAAGATAAAAAAACTTCAGAGCAAAATTCAGAACAAAAATTATACCAAGGGCAGCCGAAATTCAGACCAAAAGTCAGATCAAAATTCAGAACAAAAGTAACCCAAAATCAAAACAAAAATCGGACAAAAGCAAACCACAATTCAGATGATCAAAATTCGAATCAGAACTCAGAGCAAAAGCAGCCCAAAAACCAAATTAAAAGTAACTAAAAGTCAGCCTAAAAATTAGCTCAAATTTAGATCGAAGATCAGACTAAAAATTGATCCAAATTTCACACCAAAATTCAGGCCACAATTCAAATCACAGTCCAAAAACCTTTACCAAACTCTCTAAGAACTAACCTTGAAATTTTAGAATTATTGTAGTCCAACTGTATATCGTAACCAAATGCGCATTTGAAATATTTTTAAATATTTTAACCTTCTCCTAGATTTACTACCGCCCATGGCTCTTCAGCTCACTTCTAAATCTAATGTAACTTGAACTGTATCTTACAAACATCTCTTTATAAGAATCCAATAACTTAACAAATTCCAGTAACAAAGCCATGAAATTAAATATTTCTACAAAATATTTTAAATTCTAAGCAATGTTTGGTCAAAAATGTATTGCTATTAAAAACAGTCTAAGATTGAATATGTGTGCAACAAATTTATACCACAAACAAATACATTCATTAACGCATTAAAAGCTTCCTGACGTGTATGCATAAGAAAACAATAATAACAGCAATCTCTATAACTCATCCATCATTTGCTTTTTTGTGTTAAAAACTTCTCATCCTTCTAGTTAAAAAATAAAGCTTTCAACAAAAAAAAAAAAAAATTAAGCAAAATAAAATCTTTTGGTACAGGCAAAAGGAAAACATTGTTAAATGAAAAGCCATGAAAATTGGTTTAAACAGGTTCAAAAGTTTTCATATTTCTCATTTTCAAACATGCAACAGAGAGAAGAGAAATCTTTCAAAAAAGTTTTTTCTTTTTTGCTTTTGCGCCACTAAAGTGAAAAGTTCACTTTGCTTAATATTTTGCTGGCTATAATGGTATATCTGTAACAACAACATATCCCCTAGATATATAACTATGCGTGTGTGTGTAAATACTTACACTCCCAGAAATTTGATTTAATTCTTTTCTTATTATTTTACACTTTTAGATTTAGCATTAAAAACACGTATCTTTTCTGTTGTCCATAAACATTCTTTTTCATTTGCTTGAACTTTTCCTTCTTCTTTTTCTGCTACACTAACTTTTCTGACAATGCTCCAACATTTCTAATAACTTAGCTACAAGAAACAAGTTATGTGTTGTTTTCCTTTGCCTTAGAATAAAAAACTTATACTATGTTGGTCTGACGGAATTAATTAAAATTACTTAGAATTTGTTATGCATGGATTCACACTTTCTTTTAGTTGCACTTTCTATTTTTAAATAAAAAAAAAACAAAGTTTTCAAAGAATTTTTATTTTTATTAACTTAAACACTTCTGGTGGCCAGCTACTGCAAAGGCGGTCAACCTTAAACCACTGGATAAGGTTAGAAGAACGGCAGCCATATTGATTACTGGGGCTCTCCGTACTACCTCCACAAAAGCTCTCTTCGCAATCCTTCATTGGTTGCCAACTTCACTTCTGGTTAAGCAACAAGCTAAGTGCTCTGCTGTCAGACTCAGTGCCCTAACTCGCTGAACCCGGTCAAACCTGGGCCATGCCAAGATTTTAATCCACGATACGTCCGTACCAACTAACGTAGACTACATTTCTCTAGTAAGTTAGATCTCAGACTCTCTTTCCGACTTCCTGACCATTGCAGCGTCTTTCAGGCGGAAGTAATGGCTATCTATCAAGCGTCCAAGTGGCTTATTGGCAAACGATTCATTCGATAAGAATATCTGCATCTACACGGACAGCCAAGCAGCAATCAAGTCCCTTGCCGGTGTTTTCACTACATCAAAGCTTGTTCTCGACTGCCGATCTTCACTCAACATTTTGTCGAGTCACTCTCAGGTCCACCTATATTGGGTGCCTGGACATATGGATATTTCAGGTAACTGCAATGCCGACGAGTTAGCAAAACAGGGCTCGCAGCTTACAGATATATCACCTTCCTGTACAATTGGTGTCCCTCTTACGTCTATTAAATTAGGCATTAAGCAAAACTACTTTGAGGAAGCAAAAAGATCCTGGGTAGCGGAGCATAACTGTGGTGTTACCAGTCTAACATGGACCACTATGGACAATAGACGAACTAGACAGCTACTCAACCTTAGCAGAAACTCCATCAGCATTACGACTTTGGTGCTCACGGGGCACTGCATAATGGGGAGACATGCTGCACGACTAGGACTGCCATTAAATGACTTCTGTCGGGGCTGCGGCACTGAGGAGGAGAAAGAAACAGTCCTCCATTTCATGTGCGAATGCCCATCCCTGGCCAGGAGGAGACTAAAACTCCTGGGCTCACCTTTCTTCACTAGTCTGTCCGAGCTATCATCCGTAAATATTAAGGACATAGCCAGATTCATTATGGAATCCTCATGGTTCTCCAATCCGTAAATGGGGGAGTCGCGCAGTACTGTGGTATCACAATGAGCCTAAATGTGCCTAAGTGTGCTTTCAAGTAGAAGGCTGCCACTCCAACCTAACCTAATCTAACTTAAACACTCGATTTTAAATAATTATGCATAATTATGAAACTAAATTGCTACATTCTTTCTAATATATATCGAGAATACATTCAAGAATAAAGAAGATTATGGGAATTAGCAAGGAGAGGGAAACGTTTTAATACTGACCTACACACAACTGAAATTGACTATGCTTTTATTAAACTATGCAACAAATTAAAAGTCATGAAATTCGGACAGAGATCCGTTTGCATAAGTTGAAAGTAAGCATATACAATAATAAAATTCTTAGAGGGTTTTGTAAAGTTACCTAATTAGTTAGTTATAGTTTTACGCGAGCCTAAATTTTGCACATTTCTTACATTTTAACAATAATAAACCATAACAGATCTTGATAAGTTTGCATCTGAGATTGTTTGTGTGTTCAGAAAATTATAGTATAATTTTACGTAGAACATTTTTTTAGAATGTGTTAACCCATTATCTCCCTTCTTAATGGGCTTTTTCAGAACTTTTTTGCAGGTTGCAGGCATTTCTCACCAAAACAAAACAACCATGTTCGAGTTCTCATTAAACAGGTTAAAGATCAAGAGTCGCAACAAATACGATAGCGATGCAAGAAAAATTTGAATAAATCCAGTCGAATCTGAAATACCCTAAGACTGTGTTTTAGTACTAACTAGTGCAATTGTATTAACTCCTAAGTAGTGTATATAAAATATAGTTCGCAGAATATTTCGTTTATTAGTTTTTATTGCCAGCAAAAGTGCCGATGTAATAAACTTTTTATTTCATCTTTATCAATTTAACTTTACTTTAAAACTATCTGCTTTGCATACTATAAGTTTTCAGCAATCTTTGAGTTAAAATGAGTTGAGTTTAGTTTGAAAACGTGTGTACATAGCAGCAAACAAATCTGATCCACAATCTGCGCATAATAGCCAAGGCGGAGTTATATTAAGCACAACCCTTGAAGAGTACTGAAAAATTGCTTCAAAAACTTTACCATTTTTTTACATAGCAAACCATCGCGTGTTGTGTGTGTGTGTGTGCATATATAAAAGTTTGTCTTTTGACTTTTGTCATAAATTTAAATCTGTTGTTGTTGACACCGCCACCTCTACTGTTATTGTTTGTAGCCCACCATAATACCAGCAGCCATAGTTTGTATGTAAATACGTAAACGTAGATATAGCAGCCCAGTAAAAAGATTTGCAAGATATGTTGTAGTTATTAACTAGTAATCTACATATTGGCTTTATGGTAGGAACAACATTGCTTTTATTAAATACTCACTCTAAATAGTCTTCAATTCACTCCTCATTACATACTGGGATATAGTATGTTTTCTTGTAGAATGCTAGGAAATCTTTTACTTTGATGCATTGCTTTCATGAATCCGATAGAAATACGTATAAAAAAAGAAAAAAAGCAAGAAATGAAAGTTAAGGAGAAAGAAAAAACCATTAGCGTTCATGAAATTCACACTTAAATTAAATCGGTAACACACACACACGGCACACAGGGCAAAGTTTCACCCTCATCTACTGAGGAATAGAAATAGTTTTATGGGTAAAGTTTTTTCTTTTTTTCTGTTGCATCCGTTGTGTTTATTGCTCATTCTTCATTGGTCAAGGAAGACAAATAAAGAGAAAAAGCAGAAACAGAAACAAAAACGACCTCGTAGTGCAAATTAAAGTTAAATGGAAATTCAATTGTTCGAACAAATTGAACAAATGAGTTCATTTAACAAAACTGAAATAGAATGAATTTTTGTTCGTTTTCACGCCAAAGTTTAGTTTGTTTTTGAGTTTATTTTTCCTGTTCCTGTTATTCTATGTAAATGTAAGTGTGTTTCTTGATTTCTCTTCACTTAAGTGTTTGTACAAACACTTTATCAATGAAATTTATTTACCCAGTTTTTCAGGTATATGTATGTGTGTTTAAAGTTAAGTGTGCAAAATTTATTGCAGCTGAGTTGGCGCCTTTGTACCTAGTTACGAAAATAAAGGTTAAAAAACTTTAAAACACGCAAAATTTGAAACTTTATGTTTAAGTTAAACAAAAAATTGACAAAAATTGGTTATCTTGTTCATCCTCAGTCCTCTTTTTTTTTTGTATATAACTACGTCACATTTGCAAATAATACATTAATGTTGTTTTATTTCGGGCTTTTTTACATAAAATATTTCATCTTCTTCTTATTCTTCGCATGAGTTAACATCTTGAAATTTTTTCGTCAACAAATCAATATAAAATTATAAAATCCCTAAAATTTGTCCTTTTTTCTGCTGGCTGACAACAATTTTTCGCATATTGAATGACAAAAAGTTTGAGCTTTTTTTTTTTGATAGAAAGTGTAGCTTATTTACTTTTATGTGTATATGTGTGTGTTTGGTTGTCTGACCCAAACGCAAAAAAAAAAACAAATTTCTACAAAGATACATATTTACACATACTACATATATCTCTCTGAAACACGCGCAAATCTCGATGACAAAGTCAAAAAGCTTTAAAAATATTTAAATAAAAACCAAATAAATATTATAAAGTAAATAATCAAACATGGTTAGTATGTGTGAAAAGCAACATAAATTTGTCCTCTTCTTGAGTACTAAGCAACCATTAGAAAAATATATGCAGCTGAAATATTTGGCATTTTGGAGGGTTATCAATTAATATATTGAGTGCCAGCGGGTTTCAATGAAAATCGTCCCCGAATGTCATGGCGCATTCTGGTCTGAAAGTGAAAGAAAATAATTTTTCCCTTTGGTTGAATTTGTAGTTTTTCTATTTTATTTATTTTCTTTATTTTTGTGTCAATAGATATTTATATTAGAATATATTTATATAAAAACTTTTATTCTGGATGTGGAAAATATTTTTTTAAATTTATAAAAGCCGTTAAGCTAAGTACTGGTATGAAATGTTCTACTTATTTGAACTTCAGTTACTTTGAGCAAAATGATATGTGTAATCATAGGTATATTTTTTTTAGCTTATATTAAATTTTCTTTATTAACCCTTTCGTTGTTTTTGGCTAATATATTGTACAAAAAAATTTTCATATTTCACTACTTCTCATTTCAAACCTATCGGGAATTTTAAAAATAAAAAATTATTTTTTAAGTCAAGCATTTTTTTTCTCTTTATAATTTTGGTTTGAGTTGAGTTTGAGTAAAAACGGGAGTACAGATTTTTTTTTATTTGATTTTGAAAAACAGTCCAAATTACATTTGTGTGAATTTACGAAGTGAAGGTACTAAGTTTAAAATTTTGAGCAAGTATATATAAACTTGTTTTTTAATTATAATAGTTTAAAACAAAAGTTATAAACTTTTTTTTTTAATTATAATAGTTAAAAACAAAAGCTAAAACTCCATTTCATAATACAAAATTAATAACTTAAAAAAAAGTGGTAAAAAAAAAATTTGTACACGCTTACAAAAATTGTACATTATAGTGTACAAATTCACGCAACTCTAATGTACAATATAATGTACAATAAATAATTTGGTTACTATTGTGTACAAAAGACATGAATGGTTGATGATTTTGAATTATTTTCTGCGAGTGTTAAAAAAATTGTGATAGTGTTGGTTTGTTTTTTGTTCAACAAACGAAAAAATAACAAGGTTCTGAAAGTGGATGCTGATAGAACTCGAGAAAAAAAATTATTCGGGTCTTGGCGTTTTAAAAGTATACGTCAAATTTCTTTTTACGTTGGCCCAAAGTTTGCCTATTTCTAACAGATTAAGTATAATAAACCATAAGATAACTTGTTAGTTTTGCATCAGAGCTTGTTTGTATGTTCAGCAATTTATAGTAGAATTTTCCGTAGAATATTTTCTTCCTACATATTAACCCTTTGGAGCCCACCATTACGAGGGTTGATAGAGGATTAATATGTTCAAGAAATATGTTGCCCATGAAATTTTACTCTAGGTTACTAAACAACAAAATTCTGTATACTTGACTTTAGTAAAAATAAACCCAAATCCCAAAAATGTTTCAAATTTCCACTTTTTATACATAGTGAACAAGTGTGTTTTTAAAAGTATTTTCTAAACTAAAAAAAACAACTAAGGTTTATTTTGCATTGCAAAATTTTTTTTCCACAAAAAAAAATTTCAAAATTAAAATTTTTTTCTCGAATTATTACTCCTTTCATACATTTTGGTTATTATAATGTACAAAATTCCAAAAGCTCTACAGCCTTTCCCAAAAACTTCTTTCATAATTTCTTTGTTTTTTATTCTTAACAAAGTCCGAATCTACGAATATAAAAGAAGAAAAATTTTTTTTATGTAGGTAGCAATTCGCATTGAGTTAAAAAAGGAGTAGTCGATTCGACGAAAAATAAGAAGTATCGTCTAGGGTTAAAATAGAAAAATTATTTTTATTAGGAAAATGATATGTACTTTGAGCTCGAAGCGGAGCACGGAACGAAGCTGTAGCTATACTTAAGAAGTTGGAGCGTAGCAACCGCAAAATTTGGCTGCTCCAGAGGCCTGGTTCTAACTATTGTTAGACGAAAGCTGGAACTTTTATCAAGCTTATATTGTATTAGCTGCTAGTAGCTGCTACTCTCATTTTTACGACCAAAAATTATGATTAAGGTATGTATACGCAAAAAACATGTTGTATTAATTCAAATATGACAGTTACAGCACAGCAAATGTTACTATTTTCAATTCGTAGAGAATTTTCCGTTTTACATTTCTGCATCATTATTTTTTCTGATTTTTTTACATTACGCAAAATGAGTTCATCAAAATCGAGCACGCGCGTTATAATTGACCGCAAAAATCAAGATTTTCCACATATGTCACATAAAGACATTGTCAAAAATTAAAAAATTGCAAAATCTACTGTAACTTTAGTGCTTAAAAACTTTAGTGAACGACTAACTACCGAAAGAAAAACGTGAAGTGGGCAAAAGAAAAGGTTCATCTCGGAGGAAAAATCAAAGAAAGTGAAAAACTTGTTTCAAAGATATACAGGCCTTTCCATCAGAGATTTAACTAAAAAAGTCAATATGTCACAATATAGTACGCAGAGTAAAAGCCCCAAACCGGAATGACGAAAAAAACGCAGCAGCAAAAACTCGCACACGAAAGCTGTACATAATTTTGATTGCACAATCATGGACGACAAAACGTATGTCAAAGCAGACTTTAATCAGCTTTCTGGTCAACTATTTTACACTTCAAAAAAGAGAGGTGATGTTGCGCCTAAATTGAAGCTAAAGAAAGTGGACAAGTTTGCGAAGAAATATTTGGTTTGGCAAGCAATTTGCCCATGCGGCATAAAGAGTGCAGTTTTTGTTACTACTGGTACCATCAACCAAAAAATTTACGTAGAAGAGTGCTTACAAAAACGTCTACTGCCAATGGTACGTCTTCACAAGACTCCTGTCCTCTTCTGGCCAGATTTAGCAACTTGACATTACGGCAAAGCGGCAATGACGTGGTATAAAGATAAAGGGGTACAAATTGTTCCAAAAGATGCCAATCCCTCAATCCAGAACTTCGGCCGATACAAAAATATTGGGCTATAATGAAAAAAAAATTGCTAAAAACGAAGCAAGTGATTAAAAATGAGAAATAGCTTCAGAAACAGTGGACTACTGTGTCATCTCAAATGTCCCGAAGGGATGTGCAACGTTTAATGGCTGGAGTTAAGTCAAAGTTGCAATCTTTCGCATACGCCCCAACAAAATAAATAAAGTTTTTATTTTTCTTAAAGTTACAATTTATTATAACCTTGCAATTGATGTGTGAATTTCTGTTTTTGTTTAAAAAATATAATTTTTATAGCAACTTAATGTCGACCAGTTTTTTTCGTATACATGCCTTATTATTGTTTTATTTTCGGTTTTTTATGTACTTATATAAACTTATTGTTGATATTACATAAGTATTTAAGTAGAAGAAAAAAATGAGTTCGGTAAATTTTACTAAGGGGTTACAGAACCTTGAAAAGATTGAAAGATAACTTAATGTGCTCTAAAAATATTTATCGTAAAATTCCATTATAAGTTACTGGACAAAATATTTTTTTTAGACTTTCTTTGAGATGTTTAAAGAATTTTTTTTAATTTGTTTATTTAATTTTTAATTTATATTCTTTTACCACTTTGTATGCCCATTTTAAAAAAAAAAAATTCTCTATTAGTAACTTAAAATAATCACATGTACCAAAATTCAAGTCACTGTGGCAACTCCTTCCATTTTTTTCCACCTTTTGTCTCCGGTCAAACCTGTATGCTGCGTACATAAAGGCGATTTTTCATATTGATTTGACTAGAAATATAATGATACAGTTTGGTAACTTGATTTCCCATTATAAATAGCCCATTTTTTTTTAATATACAAAAATTCGTTCAAGTACGAAAAACCTTCAGTTTGCTTACATTTATTTCTTAGTCGTTATCGGAAGACTAGGATTAGTAATAAGTTAGATATAAGAAATATGGAACAGAAATTAAAAATTATCTTCATCCAAACTTTGAAGGAGTAAAACTTTCGGCCACCGTTACCCCTTATCTTTTAATTTGTATTGGAATAATTTTGTAGAGAAGGTAATTATCTTTAAAAATAATCATTACTTCAAAATTTTCTTTTATTTATTAATTGCATAATGGATTATTTTTTACACGGTAATGTACTAGAAAAAATAATGTGCTAACAATTATTTTTTAAATTATTATCATCTACTTCCCCGTGGAGCTTATATTGTAAATATTAGGCACCAACATAATAATAAATTTTCTAAATTTTGTATGATACCGTTAAGAGAATAGATAGATAATTAAAATTTACACTTTCTTGTTAACTAAAAATTTTAATTTTATCATATAATCAAATTTTCTTTGCAGTTGATTTTAATAAAGTTAATCATTCAATGAAGGAGTCCATATCTAGCTTATACACCCTATGCTATAAAAATCGTTTGTCATAGTCTTTCTATGTGTGTTTATCTGAATACTTTGATTTTATGGATTTTCAGTAGACATTTTTGCGGTTTTCTTTTCACTTTTCTTCTCTTCCTTTTTTACCAACACCATTTATGAGCCATACATATGTGCGAGTTTTTGTGCGTATATGCAAGAAAATGGCGTAAAATTTTTAGAATTATTGTGTTATTTTTATTTTGATGTATTATTTCATATATGTTTATCAAGTGAGCATTGATTTTGTTTATTTTTTCCTCTTCTTTTTCTTTACGTTTTGCTGAACATCGAAATATAAAAACATAAAAGGGAAAATGCCTGAAGGCAAATTCTTTTAAATTATTCTTATGTGCAAGTAGTTTTATATTTTATGTATGTATTTTCGTGATTATCAAATTTAAAAATTTAACTTTTCTTGTGAAACATAAAATTTTCAAAAGTGAAAGTATTTATTAAATATGCCTTATTCTTTTGTTGAGTCCAGAATGATTTTTAGCTACATTCGTATTTGGAATAACGAGGGTAATATATTTAATTACTAGTCCATTAAAAACTTCTCACTAACACTTAAACTATAACGTAAAAACTTATATGCAGATTGTTGAAAACGAGTCGTATTTGATAAATTTTGACATTCAATGTTTTGTATAATAAGGATTATTGAAAATCATTAACAAAAAGGCAAACAAAAATTAGTACTTAGTACTAGATATGCTTTTAGACAAAAAAGAAGAGTCGATACTTTGATTAAATGAATATTAAAAGTCAGATAGTACTAATGTTACTGCAAACTCTTTTCAAACCACATACTATTAATTACTCTTATCATAGAAATAAGCGAGATAGCCCGATGTGATTACTCATATCGGTGTTTTCATGTCAATACTTTTTTATAAATTATAAATTTCTTCCGATACCCGATTCGAGTTTAGTTTTAGATTCTTTTTGATCCAATTCGTGACCCTAGATACTTCCACTACAAAAGCTTTGCTTTGAGCAGTAGAAAAATCATTCCATTACTTCTACTATCCTGTTATATTATAGCAATATTTAATAATTTTTTACTCTTTTGTAACTACCACCATAGGATATGAAATTAAAAAAGTTTTTTGAGGCTGAATCAAAGAAATAAAAAAAAAAAACAGTAACTAGCCTCGCATTTACGCCTTTAACTCTCATAAATGCAAAAAACCACATAGTACATAAGCTTACTAAAACTTGAATTTTTTATTGTATTTTTTAATATACCTACCTACTTCCTTTTTGTTAATGCACAAGAGCGTGTAATAATTTAATTAAATTCTGGTTCTTTACAACTACAAGCTACACAAATGCAGTCAGTTTTGAGAATTTTTTTACCGCAGAAAATTTTTGTTTAAAAATTTGTTGTTTAAATTGTATGAAAACTGTAAGGTTTTCGTTATGAAATTTAAAATGGGATTATGCTTAAAATGATATTATTACTTGTTTTTAAGAGCACTCACAAATTATAAATAGTGTGGGCGCTGCTTTTGTGAAATGTTGGCAAAGTTTTTTGTTTTTGAGAAATTTTGAGAATCTCCATAGTTTATATTACTTATTCTCAAGGATATCATGCAAAAGATTAAATATAATTTCAAAATAGTCTAGTACGAGTAGAGTAGTTGTAGTTTAGGTGCTGGCACTTACAAAAACACACAACTACTTCTTATAGACTAAAAATATTGAAAAAACCAACTTAAGAAAAAAGTTTCAATGGAAATCAGTAGGTATTCTACCTGGTGCCTTCGGATATTGATTGCCGGTTCATGGAGATAGTCCCGAGAAATGTATTGTAGATACTTTCGCACTGCTCTCCTTCTATTCCCAATATCTCTCCCTTCTCTTTCTGATTTCGCCCTCTTATTTCCCCTTTCTTTACTCCTCTTTTACCTGTTTCTTTTTCTTTGACAGCTTTGCGTCTCTGTACAACTTTTCTTTGGCTCATTTTCCTTCTCTCTCCCTCTCTCTTTCTGCTCCCAACTCCTTATTTCACAGTTGTCTAAGCTCTTTCTCCTTTCTTCCACGCTTTCACCTTTCTCTCTTTTTTTTACCTCTTTTACCTCTCTCTTTATTACACTTATCTTTCTCACTCATCTCAACTCTTACCTCACTCCCATCCTCTCTTTTCCGCCATTCTTAATCTTCTCCCTCACTAACTTTCTGATCCCTCTTTCCACTTTCTCTCCCTCTCTTACCTATCTTTTCCCTGTCTCACCTTTTTTTCCTCTCTCATCTTTTAGTATACTTTCTCCTCCTCCCTTTCCTCAATTTGTTCCTCTCACTTTGTTCCTTTCTTTGCCACCCCTCTTTCATGTCTTTCTCTCTCCTATATTTCACTCCTCAACCGCACCCCTCTCCAACGCCTTCTCTTTCTCACCTCATCTCAATCTTCCCGCCTCCCTCGATCTCTTTGTCTTTCCATCTTCATCTCTTTCCCTCTCTCCTATCTTCCTATTTCCCACCACTGATAGACAGATTTTTCCAGTTAGCATCTACTTAAGCATTGAGGTGTAAAAACAATATAACAAAACATATTTAGTCAAATGAAAACTTTAATTTACTAAAAAACGGAGGCGCCTTTTTTAAGTTACAAAACTTAAAACAAAAAAGGAAAATTCATATTTCAAAAGATATACACATTTAATAATAATAAACGATTTAATTTAAAACTTTTTTGTCGTATAAAACTTCTGTAAACTTAATATAATATTGAAATAAAAATATTAAAATTTACTTACTTACACATTTAAACTGCATCCTTATGCTAAGTGCTTAATTTAGTAATTTTCCGCATGTTGAATCTATTCTCTTGTACACAAGTGAAGATGGAACTTGAACCCATACCAACCAACTTACACAGCGCACTTGAGTTACACTCACGATTAAATCAGAATACTCAAACATATATAAGAAGTTAAAACTGTGTGGCATTTGCACTGCTGCTGCTCAGCTGCCTATTCCAGACAGCTTACTGCCTTCAGCCTGCTGCTAGTAAAGAAAAGTAGCAGAATAATCTGTGATTATCCTGCTGCTGCAACTATAACGCTATGTAGTTGGTTGTGTTGGCAACGGTAGAGACGAAGTAGTTTTACTTTTTTGTAACACTTTAAATAGCACAAAGAAATATGCATGCAATTTTGTGCATAAGCTAAAAGTTTTTTTTCTTCATTTTACAACTTTTTCATCTATTTGTTGTCAAGATCTTTTGCTACTACCCAGCGGTTTTTTAGACAAGTGCTTCAAAATCAAGTGCTTAAAAAGTGCTTGCAAGTGCACAATTTCATCGAAAATTGCAAATCAACCATGCAAACAACAAATAAAGTTTTCTATCGAGTAATAAAAACGAGTATCGTTCAGCGAGACGCTACGAAATATTGGCTGAGTATATATATATATATATATATATATTAAACAAAAAAGCAAAAGAAAAGAATAAAATAAAATGACGCAGCAATAAAAAATTACGAATGCATGAATCGATACTCGATATTTTTTCTCTCTCCTCTCTTTCTCAACTAAAGAAAGCACGAAGCAGCGAATGAATGAGCGGAAGTTCCTATCTAAAGCATTCTTTCTTGCGCTTGTTTAGCACTAAAAGTACTGCACTAAACACGTGCTTGTCTCCTAGGATATGCAATGTTAAAATTTATATGGAACACATGTGCTTGTAGTGCACTTAAGTGCTTGCAATCAAGCACTTGTTTAGCGCTATTCTAGTGCTTCCATTTACCGCTGGGTACTTACATTATAAATCTGCCTATGTATGCGTGTATGCACTTCTGTCTACGCGTGCTGGTTCATCTGTGCACGCTCTTCCATGCATGTAACATGTACGTGTGTGTGTGTGTGTGTGTGAATTTGTTCGAGCAATTTAAGTATATGTCAACTAAGCATTTTCAAAAAATCATCACTTCCGCTTACGGGAAATGAGAGAAAGTAAGAAGTTATGGTGTTGGTGTTAGTAGAAGAATAAGAAAAAGAAATCGTTGAGAACTTGAAGCTTGTGTGTGCATTGTCGCCACTACCTCTAACGCAATGTCGCTGACAAATTTTAATTTTAATTTAAATGCAAATGCACTACTATGACATAAATTATTTGCATTCTCTGGCAGTTGCAAAGGGGAGAACGTGTGGGTTTGGACTGCTATGTCAAGCATACAATTTAGATTTTCCCTCATTTTTTCTATACTTTTATTTTTATATATCTCCTTGTACGTAGAAATATGCAATCATACTACATTTGTTCTTTTCATTGTTTTCATAATATTAGTTTATTTATATTTTCTCCCTTCTTTTTGTTACTGGGAGATTTATTTTAAATTTCTGCGGGAAATTGTCATGTAGCTGAACTTGCCAGTCAAGGCATTACCAGTTGAGTTTTGGTGGAAAGAAAATTAGGTAACTGGCAAAAGTTGGCTATTAAAAATGATATAGGTAACGGTACTAAATTCATGGATAAAAGAAAGGGAGGGAGAGTCAAGCAACCACAAAGATACAAATAATCAACTAATGATGGGTTAACATCAATCTTGCTGTGTTTTTTCTCGCATAACTTCTAGCTATTATACAAAACGATTTAAAAAGACTTGCTCGATGTTTTTAGAATAATAAAAGCAGCAAGAAAAATTTCTGAAACATTTTCTATATATTCCTTGGCTTCTGCTTAGAATCATTTAATCATGTACTAAAAAAGACTATTTTCCATCGCACAGATTTGTTGCGAATTTCACTCACTTACCTAATCCAAGTTATAGATATCATTAGCCCATTATTATATTGTCAACTCAAATAATATCAATGCGAAAAAAAGTAAATAAATCGAAACAAGTCAATGCCGGTGCTTATATCAAAAAATCACTTAAATATCGTTGGATCAGAGGTAAAACTCATTAAGTAACATAATTGAGAAACAGAGAAAATTTAATTTTAAAATTATTTGTTTTTAAAAATTGATGAGTTTTTGCAGGTTCTGATACGAATTTGAAAAACCTTTGGCCAAAAATATATTATTATCAATAAAGATTGTCTTAAACTATGAAGCTTGATGTAAAAAGAAGTTTTTGCTAAATCTGCACTTAGTGAGTTTTACCTCTGAATCGACGATAAGTTAACATAATGTCAATAAAAGCATACAAAATCAAAAAATTTGTATGAAAGCAACAAATACACACACACATACACAAGGATACAGAAATGTAACATATTCCACATACTTTAAAATCTATTGTGTTTTTTTGTATACACAGTATACAAGTATGAGTATATGAAATACATCCATCAATGTCATTGAGTTAATTTTTCAATTTAGTATTTTTTTTTTTTATGAAACGAAATTTTTGCACCTCTATCTGAATTTGTAGATGTATAGAAATATAAGATTGAAAAGCAGACACCCACTCATACATGTAAACAGCTTCTTGTGAGATGACTTCAATGAATTTGTGAATTTGAATAAAAATACCACAAATAATGTGCTCAATGAACTTGAAAAGAAATCTTTATAACTTACACACATATGTATGGTTAAGCTAAGATTTGTGTTTTTGTGTGTGTGTATGGAAACAAATACATTGTATGTCACTTAAAATTAACTACCTTCTGTTATATGTCTACTTTAAAATTTAATATAATTAAATTGTGTTCACCTAACACAAGCAAACTCGTCTCGACTCGACTATTCAACCCAAAGCTCCTGCTACCGCTGCTGTTGCTCCTTTAACCTTCCACACCATTCGTTTTAGTTTAAATACTATGTGCGCCAGAAAAGGTGCAGATTTTGCCAAATGAACTCATAAATATCCTTAGCTAACCTTTTTCTATATTATTTTACCTATCTTGAACTGTGTGCTCATATTGTACATAAATTAGTGCTGCGCAGGATCATGTTCTTTGTTCAGCGAAATTTCAGCAGGTTATATGAATTAAAATTATGAAATGAACAATATTTTTGGTAAGATTTTAGATTTTAGCGAATTGAAATTGAGTGTGAATAATAAAAATGCTACCATTTTAGCAGCAATCTGGAATCACAAAATGGCACTGTTATGATGGGTTCAAATGATATGGTATTTTAAGTTTTAAATCAAATACATATATCTTTTCAGTGTATAAATTTCAAACACATTTTCATTTACTTAGTGTTTATATAAATTTAATACAAACTTTAAATGGTTAAAGTAAAATCTTCTGTTTAACTTTAAAAATTTAGGGTGCAGTAGTATATTGAAAAAATGCAAACATGTAAACAAACACACATTTTTTCTTTTTCTTATTTCTTACAGTTTCCCAAAAGAAACAGTTGCATTCATAATGATTTTGTTGAATATAATGGTTCAGTATGATTATGACTATGGGGTTGTTTTTGGTTTTGCTTGGATACTGCATATTTGCGGATGACCGCAAAAAAAAGCACGTAGCATCAACGAGCGTGTGAGCGATGGACGTGTGCTGTTGCATCAATTTCAAGAAGCAGTATAAAAACTAACTTCTTTTTTAGAAATATGGGTACGAGTGGAAATAAGTGCAAATACGCTTGGGAGCACAAAAAACAAAACGAAAACGAGAGAAGAAAGAAAAATGTGTATAAGTTAAATTAATGACATTTTAAACACATTCACACACATATATGCACACACATATGCACACTCACACTATACCAAAATATCCATAGATCCATTACTTTCTTCTTTGTTTTTTTCTTTTATTTATTTCATTACAAAAATTGCATGCATTTCAAAATATTACCCGAAAATGTAATATAAAGAAGGGTTAATATATGAGTATATGTATGTGTGCATGCCTGTATATGTTTTATCACATTGTCTTTGTGTTTGTGTTTAATATAAGTTTTAATTTTATAAAAAAAAAAATATACTTTAAGCACTCGTATCTGTTCTAAATGGGAGTACAAATGTGAGTCATGAAACATAAAAATTCTTTATTATCTTTTGTGTTGCACAAAAACCCGCAAAATAGCGTAATTGGCTTATCTTACGCGGTTTGTTATTTTCTCTTATACGCATACATTAAAGTGCATTGAGTCCCATACAAAAAAAAACATGTTTTGGTTGTATACTTTTTAAAAATTAACCACGGTTTGTTTTATGTTGATCCCCAAAATATCTCCACCCAAGCAATTATCAGCCTGGTTTCCGCACGAAAATTTTGGTAATATTTTTAATATTTTTAATTCTCATAACTAGAAATCGTCTGAAAAATATTATTAAAACAATATCAAAAAATTCCTTATCTCAAGTCTGTTAAAGATTTAAAAAAAAATTATGTAAGATTATTTATTATTTGTGATCTTTGATTTGTCCAAAATGAGCTGCATAAGAAAGACGAAAGGTTTTTTCAAAACGGTATTTGCTTGAGTCGAAATATTTTGGGGTTCCCATAAAATAAACCGAGGTTAATTTTTAAAAGGAGTACAATAACAACTTTTTTTCTTGATTCACTTTAACAAACATATGCTCAAATATAACACCAACAAATTCCAACAAAAAGTGGTGAAATAAAAAATTTAAATGCACAAGTGAATGTCTGGTCGAGAACGGATGCTTAAGTACCTTACTTTAAATGGAGTTTTTAATAACACAGTGCAACAAAAATTTTATGCTAGAGATTTTCGAATGGTTTTATAATAATTTAGGATTGCTGATCCTGACTGCGTACTCAGTTTTTCTCCATCACATCTAGTTCTCCGACAATATGGACCTGAAGTGTACAAAATGGGGTGGGGGTACTGAACATATATAAAGAAATTTCTTTATTACAAAAGATACGAATTTGAGTCTGAAGCAAAGCTAATAAGCATAAAGAGATAAACAATTTTTGCCTACACACTTTTCCTCCATCTTCTACCCTTCCTCTTGAGAGTGGGGTTTTGAACCCCCTCTTTCGATAAATGGCCGATAAACCAAAAACCGCTGAGAAAACTATTATACTGTCTTTGCCTACTGCCTAAATTACTATAAAACCTTTGGAAAATCTCGCGCATAAGACAAAAGTTAGAAATTTGTTGCACTGTGTAATCATTGAGATCAAATTTATGTATGCCGAATTATTTTTTCTCTCTCTAAAGTTTACTTGAAAATATATTTTTAAAGTTCAATGCATGGAAATATTTCAAAATCCTCGGGTACTGCAATAACTGCAAATTTATCATTACTGGCTATGCCTCGAAACAAATATGGGAAACTAGAATATCGCATAGTCATTCGATCCCATTCAGTTGCATATTTCGTACATAACTAAATTTGAGCTCGCAACTTCCATGTATCTTTAAATAGGTTATCATTTACTCATAATTTGTGGCAGGTTATAATTGCTTTTTTGTATTCCTGAATAAAGATAAAATATAATTTCACCAAAAACATGGAAACATTTTGTGTTCAGACTTGTTTTCAAAGTGATTGATTTCACAGTGCAACAAAAAAAAAAAATTAAATATACATTTTTCGAGATTTGTACATGTCGTAGGTCTAGTTCCGTAAAAAAAACTGCATACTCAGAATTTTAAATTGACCCTCAAAATTTGGATTAGGGTCGAAAAACCTATTTATGATAGGTTGAAGCATATACTTGCCTGTAACTTTTTCTTTTTATTTATGCGTTGAGTAAGTTTTTATTATGTCAATTGAAACAACTGCTTACAACGTTATGTATAATTTGGTTAATATATCTTAAGGGATACCGGAGTTAAAGGGCAAAATATACGGAAATTTGGAAATTTTTGTTTACATTTTTTCATTTTGAATGTCGTTTTAAACGACTATTTTATTTACTAGTGTGTATATAAAAGTATATGAGATTAAATTACATTTAATTATGTTTTCAACTTGGGTTTCGGTTTCATGAATTTCTTGACTTTCATCTATGGAACGTGAGTTTTATTTTCTTTATATTTCCTAGATCTAATGTTTAATCACTTTCGCGGACATGAATGCTATAAAATTCAGATCTATAATTTGAATTTCGGCATTCAATTCTCTATACCATCCACACAAACCATAACTGAACTGGTCTGTGGATCGAAGTCAATGCTTCAGTTTTCAGTTTATAGAATTAGTCCACACGGCAAGTTTTTTTGTCGGCAAGTTTCCAATTCTCTTTTGAACTTGCCACTCTCTTTTCCACACAGCAAGATTTCTTGGGCAATTCTGCTTTTACTTTGTCTTTCATTCGTGTTGTGAAAAACATTTTATTTATATTTTATTAAATAAAAATAGATAAATGAAAAGCCAAATGAGCTTATTGAATAAAAATAAATGGATTTATAGAAGAACCGTGTGGAAAAGGGGACTTAGTAAAATGTGATATTCTTAGCACTTGGAAAAACCGTGTATACTCATAATTTAAATATTACGATTACTTTAAGAGATAAACCATATGTCTCGTTTTGCACTGCGATACAATTTTGAATGTCCGCGAGCGTGTTAATGACTTTTGGCACTGTAACGGATAATGTTGGTACAGCAAATTAAATTGCGTATGAGTAACTAATAACACTGTTTATTTAGTGGTATATGATATTGTATTGTATATTTTCAAAAGCTGTACACTGTTATCCATTACACTAAAAGCTATAAAGCTTATTTGATGCAACTTTATTTGTTACAATATTACAATGGGTCAAGCCTTTGAACCTGAATTTGAAATTAAATTATGTATAGAGTGGTTTAGCATGCGTATATTAGGATTGTATAATTTATTTTAATATAACATTCACTCAAATGCATAAAATAAATTTAAATATTACTGTATTGCATTTTAAGCTTATACTTAAATAACATGATTTGGTCTGTGTAGAGTGTTACCGTGTGTGTGTGTGTGCGTGTGCGTGTTAGTATGTGAGTAAATAAAGCGTTTCCGCTTGAATTAAGTATTTCATTTATGTGGTACTCGTATGTGGTTTGGAAGTGGAAAGAAATCGTTTAATATGAATTACCTTTGTCAGATTGTGAGTTAAATTATATTCATTTAATTTCTTTCTATGTGTGTTACTCTGAAAATTTAAATAAAATGCACATATGAACGCACTAACGTTTCTAGAGATTACGTAAAAGGAGTCGGCTTAAATTTCCTTTTTCTATTCCTTCAAAAAGTTTAGTGATTAAGGAATGACTGCGGTATTAATGGAAAGCGGAAAAGAGGTGAGTTTATCACTCAAACACTCCCTTTGGATCAGCTAGTGTATGTGAGTTATATTTTTTTTTATTATCTTTTCGTAATTCATGATTTTTCTCTCGCATATTTTTTATCCTACATATTTCATTTTTAATTCACTAGAAGAAAATAAATTTCACTGCTATATTTTTAATTTGAATTTTATATAAAACCATAAATATTTAGGTATGTTTATTTAATTTATGTGGTTTAAGATTTTAATGTTTCAATTCATAGAAAACTGCCTTGATATCTTAAATGAGTCAATTAAAAATAGCACGTATATATGCATTTCTATAAGATTTACTGAATATTAAACGAATTTAATTGGCACCATCCTTGATAATTCCTTTCAATTTTTCATTGTGAATTTCAATTTCCATACTAATAATTTATCCAAACAGCCCTGGAAACTTGCCTTATCGCATTATCATAGCGTGAGCATCTTCTTTTTTAGTTTATTATCCTTTCACTAAATTTGCTACTCCATCTAAATAACCTGCTTCTACTTACACATGCTGCTCCAACAACAAAGAAAATCAAACACTTGTATGTAATAATTCTGACTGAATTCATGCTTTTAATTTGAATTGATTTATTCCCGGTACGTGACTTCATTTACAACAACACCTGTTGTCATTGCGTGATCTGACTTTGTGATTAAATTAACGATGACAACAACAGCAACAGAAACAGTAACAATGAGCTAAATGTTTATAATATTTCACAAAACAAAAAGCAAGCTTAGTTAAATCATATATACGTACATCTAAGATTAACCTCTATACATAAATATACATTTGAGATTCACTGCCTTTATCTGTTTACTTCTTTTGTGTTTTCTGCATATAAATATAAAGATCTCCAGTGTGACTGTTGCTGCTGCTGCTGTTGCCTATTAAAGAATATTTTTGTACATTGCCAATATTTTATATGTCAATCAAGATTGTATGCACAGATAAATTTGTACTCTCGTAGCACTTGTATATTGTATGTGCATATACAGGAACATACATATATAATACATAAAATTTGTACTTGTACATATGCCCTAGAGTAACAAGAGTAAATGTTAATGAATTACTCCCGCAAGGACATGCTGACAGATGACAAGTTGATACTTTACCTACGTACTATGTGCTTTACCTTGAGCTATGCCGCGAACACACACAGCATAGAGCATAATTCATATTCATGTATAGGTACAATTCAGGTACCGATAAACGTTTGAATGAACAACAAATTGTTTCACAGCGGCATCGCCACTGTATATGTATCTATACACTTGCACACATTTCATTTTTGCTCCCTGTGTGTGCGTTGATATTCATCAAGGTACACAGATATTTTTAGTAGAATTTATGTTCTTGATTTCATTACAATGTCATCTGTTGAAGTGTTTGTCACTATGTACGTATAACTTATCAATTGAAAATTTGCAAATAATTTATTTCATGGAAATGCTAAAATAGAATTCGACAAGTTTTCACTTTAAAGTATTAACTGGGGTTACTTAATACTTCTGCATTTAAATATTGTATTGTACTATGAATTTATGTGTATGCAAGGGTGTTACATTTAAAACTTAAAATTATTGTTTGAAAAAAATGACTGTACGTTTGAACAATAAAATATTAATCAGGAAACTTATGAAGCAGCATACCAAATGGTACCTACGTCATCAAAATTATATTGGACACAGAATAGAGCAGTTCACCGTCGGGCCCATCATACATACCACAATCTTTTTTATAGTAGGTTTTGCCAAATTGCGTTTATTAATTAATTTAAAGATGAACTTATTAGGTAATCTGTTCCAAAACTCTTCAGGACCCCAACCATTTTGTCTGAAAATAATCAAAGTTTATGAAAACTGGAAGTTAAGTTAAATTGATAGGGGTGGGCCCCCATAGTTGATTGATGTACAGTCTCAGCAAGTTAACTTGCAAAATTTTTCGAATTTAGTCAAAGAAAATTTGTAAAAAAAAGTTCCAAAATATTCGCAAAATTGTTCTTTGATTTTTCAAACAATCTTGACGTTTTCGTGTGCCTTGTTATTTTTGCTTTCGCTGTGGGAAAAGGATCAGATTTCGACATAGTCTTCGTTGCCTACATTTTAGCCTTCATTGCTGAAAAATATTTTGGGATCTATTTCCGGTCGTTCCTATTTCATACAAACTTTTAAATTTCTTAATTTTAATTTCTGCGTTTTTCGCGTGTCTTCCAAAAGGTGGGAAAGAGCTTATGAGGCGTCAACGCATGACCCTTGATCTTTGAAGTAACCGTGCAAAAAGCTTTAATACAAAAATTTCATGTTGTCACTTCCGTGCGTAGTAAAACTTAATATTTCTTTCTAAATTACTGTATTTTTTCCATGAATTACTGCCGTACTGTACGGCGCCCAAAATAACTGTACTGTATTACTGTAAGTGTAACATTACTGTATGTATGTATTTTTCCCAAGTTTTAGGATTCAGTTAATTTCTGTTTCTGTCCTGAATTTGAAATACAATATATTTGAGTCGTTATAAGCTTTGAATTTTATGTAGCATACTTTTAGGCTTGTGGTCGCTGTAGCCTAGTGGTTAGTGTGTTGGACTGCTACGCAGAGGTGCCCGAGTTCATATCTAAGCACGCTAAAAAAAAATCAAAAATAGAAAATAAAAATTTTTCTACATGGCACCACCTCTTGGCTGGCAATGGCAAACCTCCAAGAGTAAAAAAATGCCTATGAAAAGCTTTTCACTTTGCCGTTCAGATTCGGCATAAAACTGTAGGTCCCTTCCATTCGTGTATAAATATAAGTCACACAACATGAATGGATGCGAAAAGCTCGGCCTTGGCCCTCCATGGGCTGTTGTGCCATAATAGTAGTAGTAGTATACTTTTAGGCTGTTTTAAATAACATAAAGCTAATTGTTACGAAAACCTTTAGTCGAAAGGGTGTGAACAGTTTCTACTATTAATTATCGAATTTTGCTGACACTTTGTTGAAACAAAATTTCTAAAATTCAGATAAAAGAACTTAACCCGGCGTCAATGAACATACTTTTTTTACAGCATCAATGAACGGGGTGTGTTACACCCGATTAACAATAAATCCATAAAATAAAACTAGATTTTTTTTAAGTTTTCTTATTAATTTTATAAAACATATTTTAGTGCAAAAAAATATGTTTCTTAAATAAAATTTTTTTGAAAAAAAAGATAAGATCAAAAATATTAACATGAAATTCACTGAACACGCTCATTAACGCCGCGTTAAATAGTGTTTTATTGCATTCTATTTACTTTTGTGTGATTTTTTATCCTTGATATGGAATTGAAAACAGAATTTCTACAATATAATGAACCAAATCTAAGGACATAGCTGATTGAAACAAGTTTTTGGTTTTCAGCCTCAAGACCGTTTCAAGTCAGCGTCGAAGTGAAAGGCTTAGCTATGGAAAAGTGGCCATTATGAAGGATAAATGCTGAAGAACATAATTAATGATTATAACAATGATAAAACGATGGATCGAATTTTTAATATAATACTTTGTACAACATCTGGAAGTTGAATTTCAAAGCACTGCATAGAAAACTACATATCTTCGGTCTAATGTAAAATCAGTTTTAGACTATGAATCTGAGACTTGGAGGTGCTCCAATGATATCGCATCATGAGTACAAGTGTATGAGGCGAATATCACGAACATGGTGGCTTCATCGCGTCTCTAACAAAGAAGTTTAAATTATTATAAAAATTACAAAACAAGCAATGGTAGTAGGATAAATTAAAAAAAAAAACAAAAACAAAATGGCAATGGCCAATGGCAACGACCAATGCAATGTTCTCGTTTTCCTGAAGGCCAAGCCGAAATCTGAAGTAGAACAGTTGAAAGCGTACTTAACTAATATGCCGTAAGGCATCCTATTGAGTCGTTTTATGAAGTATTGAAGAGACCCTTTACACCACTAGGGGAAGAGGGTTGCAGTATGTAATATAGTACTCTGTGTCACATAAGAGTCAAGGACAAAAGTCAACATACACCACAACTAGATTTTCAAATTCCATAAAATCAAAGAATTTAAAAGAAGAGTTTTCGGATAGTAAGCGGCTCGATTTTCAATAATTTATTGAATAATTAAGGGAGTAATTTCCCAACAAACAAAACATACCATTTCCATTCCAAAATAGATGCAGAACAACAACTTATATTCAGAAACTTATATTCTGGATCCGGAAGAGACTTTTCTATACGTATAGTTTACAGACTGTATATTCTTATTATAGTTCACGGGCTTTATATTCTTGTTAATAACAGAGACTTTTCCCTTAAAAACTCTACAGAATACAAACGTATACAGACATGACGAAGAATATACGGAAAATAAACGGATACTTTTAAAACGGATTATTTATGGCATGTTATTTACAAAAAACGTTCTGACTAACTGATTATAAACACAAAATTGAATAAAGGTACGTAAACGTTCCATGTCAGTACATTTCCCACCATTATGTGCTATCAAGGATATATGCTTGCATATTGCTTTAAAATCCCTAGTAGTTATAATGAAATAAATGCAAATACTAATGCAAATTTTATTTTCAAAACTTATACCAATTTCCTACTAATTTAGTTCAGTTTTCAATAAAAGTTTTTAGCACAAAATGAAAGTACAATGAAAATATCAAAGTTGTAATATCAATATTTATACTCAATTATCTTATCCATTACCAGTATATACAGACAAAAGCGAAATTCCAAACCACTTTCGAAAACCATCGAATTTGATACTAAAAGTTATAAGCTGCTGCAACCTTGACATCAATCTATATATCTACTAGTGTGGCAGTTGTGCGAAAAAAAAAACAAAAACTACGTTATGATAGAAACTCGTGCAAAATCAATGTTTGCTGATTTTAGAAAATTGTTTTCCTTAGCTGAACCTTTTTCTTTCTTTAAGGTTCAATGTATCATATACACGGTATAATACATACGTACAAATTTGTATGAACGTGTCGTACGATTTTGATGTTTTAATGTAATAGTGTTGAATATTAAAAGAGATTTTCTACATTTAAAATAAGTAGCTATTCCATGAACTAATAAAACATAATGTCAGTGTATTTTATGTTGAAAGAAAAAACTTATCAGTTTACAAAATGTATATAATAAACAAGTAAGTACTTTTATATTCATATGATGAAATTATGAAATCGCGACGTGATGTTTTTAGAATAGCATAATAGAACAAATTTTAAAGAGTGAAAATGTAGACATTTTTATGGCGGGCGCTCGTCACTACCAAAATTATACGTAGACGTTGGGTTTAACTTATGTTAGTAGGGAATGGATAACTGATGTAAAAGCAAGCAATATGAATATTTTTAAAATAGCATCTTCACACAAATTTGCATTGCCTTAATATGGTTCCATAGTTGTGTCGTTGCAACAACTCGTTTACTCAGTTTTTTTCTATGACACTGCAGTGTAATGCTTTCATCCAAAATCTTAGTACCGTACCACAAATGGCTCTTTTGATATTACATACGAAAATTCAGATAATATGGGAAGTTCCACGCCCCCACACCCCTCACCTATCTTTTTCCTGCGGGATGGCATTGTCAACCAACGTTTTTGTACCAATTCTCAATACTGTACGTTAATGGTTCCGTATGTATAGCCAAGAAAGGAAAGCAATAAAATTATAGAAGAGGTACACACCCACTTGTCCAAGACTCTTTATGTCGAGCTTGGCTAGCCGATTTGGTTAAGACCAGATTATTGAAATGTATCCACCAAAATTCTTTCGAAGGATGCGGAGATCAAATAATTCCATCGAGTCAGAACCTTAAAAAACAAAATTTTGTTCGCCATAAGGAAGCATTTGCAACCACATGTTTCACATAAACTTTTCATTCACTCGCGATGCCAAACACGGCACAGAGTGAAATATTTTTAGATACCCTGATTTATGACTAGCCAGTGCTAAATTCTTATGCAAAGGTTGATTCAACAGCGTGAGCAAATTAAAAACCAACTTAGACCTATGGACAATTAACTTTAACCAAACAACCTACTTGGATATTTGAGAGGAAATGACGCGAAACTGCATAGGTATCTGCAGTGTTAGTCAAGACCCTTGCTAACCCTGTCAGCTTCTCAAAATTTGTCAACGAGTGTAAGGCAAAACTAAATAGTGTTGCGAAACACAACAAGTTATGCCTTATATGGGTTCCAGGACACTGTGGTATTGCAGGGAATGAACTAGCTGATTAACTAGCTAATGAAGGTTCTGTAATTACACCAAGGAGCAAGAACCTTTTCTTGGCTTAAGTTCTGGATTTCGTGGGCTCTACAGATAGATGATCCGAGCTTGACTCCTGCAGAACTTAACAGGAAATCAGAGAAATTTCTTCTGAAACTGAGAAGAAAGGACCTGAGATTACTAGTGGGTGTCATCACCAGGCATAACACATGTGGTCAGGACATTACCAACATGGGCGCCATCACCGTTCCAACCTGCCAGCATCATCTTTGTAACTGTCCGTCGTTCGCGAGAATAAGATTAAGACTGTTGAGTATGAATAATGTCCATACTCCCCCTCTTCATGAGCTTCTAAGGTTCATCAGCGAAACAAAGAAGTTCGAGGTTAAGAGACCTTAGAACATTCTTCTTCCCATTTATTACCTCACATATCTTTCCTGTCTTTCTACTTTCTTCTGCTGGCTCTATTTTGGGTCTTTGAGACTGAGTGCTTTGGTTTAATCTAGCCCACCTTCAACTCTAAACTCTAAACCTACCAGTGCATTGAAACTTCAAACTATAAAATTTCTACATTTTCAGTTACACACACGCATACAATAGCCATAAATGTAATTAAGGATTTCGGAGAAAATTGTAACTTCTGCCCATACATGGTTTGCACAAATTGGAATTTTTCATGTCAACAGCAGCAGCAACAGCTGCAATAACCGAAAATGAATTGTGCACCAAATCATTGGCAATTCGGCATTTATTCCAAAAATATTTCCAAAGAATATTGGTCAATCGTCAACACATATGTACGTATGTACATGCAAACATATGGTATGTATACATATATACATATATATATATATTGCAATTAGAGTAGAAACAGAAATAATGAGATAAATTTTTTGGATTTGTCTTCTTAGAAATTAAAGGGAATTAAATATTAAAAATATTTGCAAAAATCAGTAGCAAGCACATAAAATGTTGAAATATCAACAAAACTTTGTTACTATAATTCTTTATTTATTGTATTTAGTGTTCAATTAATTGAATTTATTGACGTATAATATAACACTTTGAATGATGTTTCCAAGGGATTCCAAACTGTCCGTGTTGTCCTGGAAATAACTTTTAAATAATTTATAAAAACTCAAATAAAACAATATAAGAAAACAATTATTCAAAAGATCTTCTTAGTTTTATAAGCAAAATCGGACGACCCGTTAGTCAAGCACTGCGTCCTATAGAATCTTTTGCATAAAAGCCCAAAATTATGAAATAAAGAAAGAAAAATAGAAAAGAAATACCCTAGGCGGGAATCGAGCTCCGGAGCTACCCTTTGGAATATTTTTGAATCCAAAATGGGCGCCAAAAACAATATCAGATGGCTGATTTGTAAGCCAGAGTAAATTTCACCCCAAAAATTATAATTTTAATTATCTGGTGTTCTGTAGAATTTCCACCTCACGAGGAGTGTTCGCAATCGAAAAACGGATTATGTCGCTAGATTCCACACATCTACGCTCACCTTAATGTAGACCCGAGCCGAGCTTTGAATGGAATTGATCATCCATCCCTACTAATTCAATCTATCGAAATTATATTTATATATTATCAAGGAAAAAAATTACCACGCTGGAAATTCTTCGCTTGACAAATAATTTTTCCCACTTTATTAATACTGTACATTTACGTCACTATCGTTTCATAAATATTTGATAGACAGCATAATTTCCTGTGCTCGTAACATGTGCATGAGATTATTATAATTTTGTAGTATGATTAACTAAAACTTATATGGTATTGATGGGTAAATTCTATTTTGGAATATGCATATAAATACATGTAAGGAAAAATTTTCACAATTTAAGAAATAAATTCTAGTCAAGATTTGCATTTACATTTGTTTGCATATTGCGTACTTTTTAAAAAATTCGGGGAAAATATTTCATTCGATAGCACGGAACCAACCGTCCTGAATTTTCTATTGAGCAATTTCAATTTAATTCTTAATTCATGTGCGATGGAAAAGTTTTTCCGATGTTCCTTTCTTAAAAAATTTTGAAAATCTTACATAGATACCGCAGAACTTCTGTTCTGAAGCGATGTTGGATTTCCTCCTCTTTTGTCTTCTCCCACTCTCCTCACGGGACTACTCGTAGGTATTACTTCACGGGGGTGGATCTTACTCTTCAGTTTTTGATCTATTCGTACTTTCTGTTTTCTTTCTTATTTCTTCAACGCAGCCACCCCAAATGTCGCTCTTCATTTCTCAACAGATTCGCGCATCTATATAGTAAGATTTGACAGTATCGGTGGCCTGCCAAAGGTTTACTTCAACTCCTTACTCTCATTTTCAGGACGTGCGCAATGGAATAGCGCTTGTTTCTGATTTCTATTTCCATTAGAACAGGTTGGACCTTATATGTTATCCTCAGGTACTCCCTAAAACATCCATAGCCGCTTAGCAGCGACGACACATATCTCGTCTTCCTTTTGTGCGATTTTTTTGCGCTTGCTCAACTGGGTGCTGTGCACACATCACCGTGGATAAAATGTGGCTTCTGCATGCGCGAGCCCCTCTTGACTGCTTTCTTATCAAATCACTAAACTAAGGATATATTCTGAGAAAAAAGTTTAAAAAAATGTTTTTGCTATCATCTCAACTTAATAAGAGAAGACTCGAAGAAAGTTCGAGTCAAAATATCATCTACATACATAAATCCAATTTTTGCCAAAAACGGAACGTTTTAATAGTAGTAAGTACAAAAGTGCATACCGGTTCAACGCCTTTTGTCCTGGTATTCGGGTTCATACCCAAAATGGTCCTGTTGAACTTTCACGGTTGATAAAATCATGTGCAAACTATGTTATTTCAAACATAAATGTTATTTATGTTAGGTCATCACTTCCACTGTAACCACTGTAAAATAATTGCATCTTTAGTTAAAGAATTCCTCGATAATAATACTGTGTGAAACCATGTACTCAGATTTTCTCAAACGTATATGCGAAAAAAACCCCTCACTAAGACTGCAAAATTCCATTCGTATCTTCAGATATTATATGAAGTCATTACCACATATATGACCATTCGCAGTCGCGAAACCATTATAAAATCTTCGAGAAAAGTATTTTTCATCAAAAAACTTTGGGGTCACTTAAGGTCAAGACTAGCTTTTTTAAGAAATCAACCATTGAAAGACAAACGATTTTTCTGCAATAATCTCTTTGTGCTGAATGAATCTTTAGAAATAATAGCAAATACTTAATGGAAAAACCTGTGGTTACTAGAACCATTTAACTTAACCCATGAAAGCCAAATTTTTGTTGATTTTGCAACAATCTGTGTTTACTGAACTAACCGTTAGAAAAACAGCAATCTACTTTCAAAAAGAGTGTTCCCCCTTGAAAAATACTGGGACTGGCTGAAGACTTTTGAAAACGTCATGTATCTTCGTTAATACTTACTTAAATTGTTTAAAAAGAAACTAAATTATAAAAGAAAAACTTTTATTTTTGAGAAGGGAGTGATTTGTGTGTTTAATTCAGGGACCGAAAATAACTGTTATTTTCCATTTTTCAACTCAAAACGTCATCCACAAAAAATAGCCGTAGGGGATTTTCAAGTGTACGGTTGTGACCCTCACGGACTAAATTCCACAAATATTGTATGACTTTTAAATTCATACATAAACTTTTATCGTAATAGGCTAAATAAAACGGTAAATTATTGACTTTTATAATTTTTGGCGAGAAATAATAACTATATTTGACTTTTATTTTGTCGGGCAAAAAAAAACCAGTTATTTTATGACTTTTATTTTGTTGGCCAAAACAAACCAGTTAATTTATGACTTTTATTTTTTTAGACAAAAATAAATGGTCAACCCTTATAACTAATTAATGAAACACCGAATATACATGGTGTCATATATTTTTGAAAAGTACTCGTTGAGACCTTTTCAACGGTATACAATACATAGGGATCCGCTTCATTCCATTTTATGACCTTTGCCCATATATAAGTATATGGATACGAACTGGAATACAAAATTGGCGATAACTTCGAATCTAGGCATCGGCCATACATTTTCGAAAAGTACACGAAAAGACGTTTCTAATGGTTTCAGAATTTTTTGGATCCCCTTTACTTTAATATTTCATACCCCAAAGCCTATCTACTTTTATACCTACTTTGGTCATTGCAGCAGTTGTTTCGGAATTTAAAAATTAAAGTTTTTTTTACCTATAATATGCGGACGTATGAGCTGAATCGAATGGCATCACTTTTTTTTTTAATTGCTCAAGCCGTTCGTTTGCAAATAGGGTTGACCATTTATTTTTGTCCAAAAAATAAAAGTCATAAAATAACTGGTTCGTTTGGCCAACAAAATAGAAGTCATAACATAACTGTTTTGTTTTTTTTTGCCCGAAAAAATAAAAGTCAAATATAACTATAATTTCTTGCCAAATATCAAAAAAGTCAACAATTTACCGTTTTATTTAGCCAATCACGATAAAAGTCACAAAATAACTTTTAATATTTGACTTTTAGAATAAAACGCATAAGCGTTAGGGTTCCTGGTTTAATTACAAAAATCGACAATCGAAGATTTATGGTAGCCCCACTCTAGTGGTGTAGTTAAAAAATGTTTTGCCATTGAAATTAATCATCTTCACAATTATGTTTAATACTTGAATAAGTCGAAAATTGACTTGGTGTCGTTTATTCTAACAATACCATCTTGTGTCAGACCTGACGTAATATTTCTAAGATTTATTTATTATTAGGTATCCTCCTACCTACCGCTACTAGAAGGCTTTGTTGGCTACTCAGATCATCGAATTGACGCCGAAAAGTAAAAATTGTCTCAGAAAATTTTTCACAAAGCCATGAATGGATGCGAAAAGCTTCTCCATGGGCTGTTATCCCATAATTGCCATGAAATATAATAAAATAATAAAATATATAATAAGCACAAGAAGTGTTAATTTAAAATGAATATGGAATGGGCAATTTTGACCCATAAGTATGGGAAACGATAGAATAAATACATTTTTACAACTCATATACCAGTAAAAGCGTTTTAGAAAGAAGTTATGTAGGTAGTTTTCTGAATGCGGGTTTTATTTGAAGAATTACATAACTTTGTATTACTTAATTTTGAAATATATGTACACGAGTGGTTACTTTTTAACTCTCGGCTGCTGTTCCAATTTCATGTTAAGAAAATTGTGTGCGTACATCAATTAGACACTTGGACCCCAGGAGATTATTTTGAACATCGTTTTCGCCAATTGGCGCAAATCAATGCAATTACGCTTCAAGACACTCAATGGATAGGAAACTTGATAAGAATTCTGAAAAATTTAAACTATTTAATATTAAAGTTACTACGCAAAACACATACACACGCAACGGTATCTTCATCAAATTAAACTCAAATAGCCATTGGTGTGGAGAGAAGAAAATTACAAATACTTACGAAACCATTCAAAACTTCAGCACGGAATCCAGGACTGCGAACAATTCTATAGAATTGTGCAAATTGTTTATTGTCAGATAATTTCTGTGAAAGCAGTGAAGTGAATTGATCACGTGGTATGGCGTTCATAATATCAACGGAAAACGTTTGCAGCGACCGGGGGACAATGAATTTAACCTGACCGCCATCCAGCGGTTGTCGCTTTGCACTATACTCTGGCAATGGCAACAACAGACAATTCATGATGCTTGAAATGTTTGCAATTGATGCTGTATTAACACCAGCATTTGCAAATTCCGTTAACAATTGCAGGTATGCATCACTTTCGGCAATTTGTTGTGCAACCGATGCAAATTCTGGGGTCTTCATGAAATTCATGGCCTTGCGGAAATTTGCATCAGAATTGTAATGCTTGCTAGTTATGTACACCAATGTATTTGCCGATATTAAATCTCTTATGTCACGAAAATCATAGCACAAACTTGATAAGGCATTCGGAGATGTTGAATTGCAAGATGAAGCATCGCCTAAATTGTTGGGAGTGGGAGTGGGAGCAGGAGTTATAATAGATCCGGGATATCGATTATAATAATAACGACGTTTTGCATCACAATCGGAAATGCTTTGCATGAAAAAGCCCAATACTACGATGATAATGGTGGCGGTGCCCATGTGGTTATTGTTGATTTTCCACATTTTTACAAATTAATTTTCTTCTTTTTTTTAATCTCGTCTATTTGGATTCGAATGTTTAATTTATTGATTCGTAATTGCTGATTGTGATAATTGTACCGCTTATTCCAATGAGGAAGTTGTACTCTTTACCACAAAAAACTTAATTATGCAGTACGTCGTTGAATATGCACCCTTATATATACTTCACTTCATTGCATATTCAACACCAGAACAACTTCATTTGTGTATTTGTGTGTGTGTCTTAAACTTGTACAACTGTACCTTATCTGCTTTGCTTTTACTTGTAAGTAAATACTTGAAAGTTAATGGACATAAGGCATTTACCAAGTCTAGGTATGTACGTACATCATTTCCTCACATGTACATAGTAATTTGTTTTTAAATATCGCAGCCACTTCAATTTGCACAATTGTCAACAATTTCTTATTATTGGGAAATAATTTCAAATCAATTTGAAGGAATTGTATTTTTGTTATCATTTTAAAGTAAAAATTTACAATTGAATTCTGTTTATTGTAATTTGCCGCACTAGCATGTTTCATTCATATCTTTTAACCTTAAGTTGTATATACAATATAAAGTACTGTTCAAAATTATAGCGAACTTAGTACTCACTATGTTCAAAGCTGAATAACTTCGGCATGAATCCAGAGAAATCCATCGGGTCTTTTCATTGTGAAACTCTATTTTATTCTATATTAGTTTGAGAAATAAAAATGATCACTATAATACAAAATGCAAAAAAAAAAAAAATCAAATGTTATTCGAAAGACTTTCGGATTTAGTGTGCCAAAATTATAGCGCACTTGAACTAATTAATTAGAAATATTTTATTAGGAGCATGAAATTTAGTTTTTAGTATGAAGAAGGGTTAACTCTGTAGTTGTTAACACATTAATACATAAATTTCCGAAATGTGTTGTAAATTTCTTAAAAATTTACTGGTTTTAGGGATCACCAATAATATTATCTTAAATTGAAGGATACCTCCATCTAGGAAGTTTTAATTTCAACTTGAAGATCATCGTTATAATTGTACTGCCTTTTACAGTTATTCCCTTTACGCTGTAGCTACCCAAATGTTGTTTTCCGCAATGCTTGATTCGTGCAACTATGGAGGCAAAGACAACATTTGAAAATTTTGGATTATAAAATTCATGATATATGGTTCAAGATGGAGATTCAAACTATTCATGAGACTGAGAAAATGTTAAGTTCAACATTCCAATAGGGTTATATTATCGGTAGGCGTACTTATCGTAAGTGGCAAACCAATGAGACAAATATTGGTTGGTAGGAGTGGCTGTCAAGAGATACACTTAGGCCTGAACGGCCCACTGTGATACCACACAGTTGGACCTACAGTTTAACGCCGATTCCGAACGGCGGTGTGGCAATTTTTTATCGGCTTTGTGGTTTTGTCATTACCAACCAAGATGTGTACATACTTTTACACTATCTTATAATTCTCATACACTTCATATTGATAGTGAATATAAGAAAGTAATGAAAATTAACCACCAGACGAAGACGGGAATCGAACCCGAACCTCCCGGATGAAAGTGAAGTGCACTACCCACTAGACTATTCAGGTCGCCAAATATTGGAAATAATTACCGACAAAATACTAATTTTTTCTAAGATCCTGAATATAGTAATATATCTATTCAGATTAGACACATTTATGTCGAAAAGATACCATTAAATATTAATCAGTTCAACTAATTTATCTTTAAAAAAGCTATCGGTGATATAGCCATAACCGTAATGAGATGGGAAGTAAATGCTTTAAAAAATGTCCATAAAAATGTTGTAACAAGAAATTTTACATTAAGAAATTTACAACACATTTCGGAAATGTATGTATTGATGTGTTAACAAATATAGAGGAAGCACTTCTTCATGCTAAAAACTAAATTTCATGCTCCTAATAAAATATGACAAATTAATTATTTCAAGTGCGCTATAATTTTGACACACTAAATCCGAAAGTCTTTCGAATAACATTTGATATTTTTAGCTTTTTGCATTATAGTGATCATTTTTATATCACAAACTAATATAGAATGAAATAGAGTTTCACAATAAAAAAACCCGATGGATTGCTCTGGATTCATGCCTAAGATACTCAGCTTTGAACATAGTGAGTACTAAGTACGATATAATTTTTTTACATATATTTACTACTTACTACATAGTAAAACTAGTTTGGGACTGCCTACAGCTCCAGCTCCTAATCTGTCTAGCTTCTTACAACAGAGTTCAACTCATTTGGGTGCCAGGGCATAGGGGACATGTAGGTCACGAAATGGCGGATAAACTTGCTAGGAAAGGCTCATCCAGTAAATTCACTGGACCACGACCATTCTGCGGCCTACCATGGAGTTCCGTTAAAATTAGTTAAAAAAATTAGCTGGACAGTAACTCGCTACAATACTGGAGAGAAACCCCCGGTAACAGACAAGTCAAATCATTCATGCCAAAGATTTGTCAACGCAGAACTAAACAATTGCTTAATTTAAGTAGGAATCAAATCCCAATTGCCACAGGATTCTACACAGGGCATTGTAGGGTCAATAAACAGGGAATTCTATCCTACTACCGCAAGACATAGCGGATATTTCTCCTAAAGAGATATTAAGTTTCCTCAAATAAAATAAACTCATAGGAGAACTAAAATACAATAAATTATTTGAGGACCTAGACGGCTACAGTGATCTGGGAACTTAATGCGCACCTCCTTAAAAATCTAATCTGCTATATATTGTATAAAGTTCAGATCTTGAATACATAAAACCAACATCCCAATATAATTTTCTTTCTAATTTTTAGTGTTGCTGTTAGTTTCCGTTTTTAACTATTTTGAAAAAAGTGTTCAATTAACATGATTGTATAATATCCAAATAAGAATCTTGTAAAATTTCTTAATACTAAGAAATTTAACCATCCGTATGCTAATTTCAATACAATTATGTTTAACTTGTGTTTCCTCTTAGCATTACATAATATTAACTTGACTTCAGGCTAAAAATTAAATTTAAATCGATTCCAATTAAATTTTGTTTCACTGGCAAATGCCAAAAACATTGGAAACAATTTAATAAAAAAAAACACGTATTGCCTTGAAAAGAATAACAAACAGCACCAAACCAAAAGTGTGTATGTATGTAATTGTGTAAATATTTATATACGAATTTTTTACCACTCAATTGAGCATTTTACCATATACATTTTATAATGCGTATAAGTTTGAATTGATCGAAAGGAATTTATATTTCCTTCATTTTTTTAATTTCCACAAAAATAATTTCATTTTCCTTTCATGCTCGCATCAAATATAACCTCACTTTCTTTTGACAATTTAGAAAAATTGCAAATATTACCTTTCCAGCGTATAGCTTTTTATGTATTGCTATGTGCCTCATGGCAGTTACTTGATCATCAACAATTTTTTCTTTTCTTCTTTTTTCTTCTTCTTCAAAAAGGAAAACTGAAAAAAAATATGCAAACAAAAAATAAATAAGTTTTTCTTTCCTTTTAGCAATTGCAAAAAATTAGAGAAAATCTTTTTGCCTTTTTATTATGGCGATATCAAAATCAAAGCACTTTAAGAATTTTTATACCATCGATTTTTATATTTCCTTTGCAACCAGATATTGAAGTATGACAGGGATTGGCAAAAGGCTTGTGTGCTCTTGAAGTATTTATTAAGTTTTTATTTGTTGAACATTGTGAATCATTCCTTTTGCCACCTAGGCAACCTTCATTACCCGGTGCGGCAAAAACTAAGTGGTGCACCGTTTCAAAAAAATATACTTAAAAAAATCTGTTTATTTATTTCTTCATTTACTTAATTTTCATCAATTAGTGTACGTGGTCCTATAGGCTACTAGAAATAAGAAAGTTACTTAAAATACACTGAAGTTGCAGTGTCATTTATTCTTTAAAATTACATCTATTCGAATGACTACTAAAATCTAAAAAACCCGCGAACGTCATTCGCCCTCCTTAAACAACGCTTTAGGGATTCATTGCAACAGTAATTTACTCTATGATAAGGCACATAAAAGAGATTTCGAGATCTCAAGTCAGGGGTAAGGCAGTGAAGCCAATTAGTTGAAGCAAAATGAGACCATCAATATGGTAGTTTTTAATGTCTCCTATAAACATCATACCAAAGCATTTAAGCAATAGACATCTGGTTCTATAAGCTATAAGATTGAATATCTATATTCCGCCCCCAATCTATGAATGGCACATCTGATGAATCTTTTCTGAACCCTTTCAATTCTTATCGTGTGAACAGCATAGAAAGTGTCCCAGATAATGTTAAAATTTTGCAATATTGACCTGGTCGCCATAGCCTAGTGGTTGACTACTACGCAAAGGTGCCCGGGTTCATATCTCCGCGCTTTAAAAAAATCAAAAAAATAGAAAATTAAAATTTTTCTACACGACACCACCTCTTGGCTGGCAATGGCAAACCTCCAAGAGTAAAAAAATGCCAATGAAAAGCATTTCACTGCGCCGTAAGACTGTAGGTCCCTTTCATTCGTGTATAAATATAACTCATACAACATGAATGGATGCGAAAAGCTCGGCCTTGGCACCCTATGGGCTGTTGTGCCATAATAGTAGTAGCAATATTGACCTAACAAAAGAAAAATTTAAAGAGTTAAGAGTATGGGGATCAGAAAAATCTTAAGAGTTCCTTAAAAGGATCGAAAAGAACAGCGAAATAATTTTTTTCATTAATCCTGATGAGTGTTATATTCTTCAATACATATTGAAAGCTCACTGATGTTAAAAGATAAATATTGGCCCTTAAAAACATTAAGAGATCACAGATTTTTATCCCACCAGTTCAACAGCCTAGACGCATCATTGGTTAAAAAATGTTGCCAATTTTTAGCATCGTAAATTATGCATCGTAAAATCTGCAAAAATTCATTCCGCTCTTCGAAAAAAACATATTGATTTTTTTTAATTTTCCTATATTTAGTTATAGCTAAAAAAAAGCGGAAAACGAGAATTGTAAAATCCGTCATTACTCACTCAAAATGGCGAATAATGATCTGAAAATTTGGCAAAACCCATCATCTCTTGGTCAACTCCATCCATATAGTCGATGCGAGATTTGATTTGGTTTCAAAGCCTATTTAACATGAAAACTCTGCATTACCCTTTGAGTAAAGTATTTGAGCTAGAGATGAAATGAGTGTCGATTAAAGTGACATGAATGTACTTAGATGCATAAGGAAGAAAGCACGCTTTCAGTTATTAGAAAAGAAGGAGCAACAGAAAAAGATAACATATTTTTTCATTACTAATAAAGTTCATATATATGTATAAGTGTATTTCAATATTAAACCTGAATTAAACCTGTTTTTTAAATGATTTTTGTTTGGAAATAGATATTTATCAATATTTTTATAAATAAGTAAGTGAGTAAATAAGAGTTTAATTAAGCATGTATGTATAAGTACATGCTTGTATGTAATATAAATTTTAATGAATTTCAATGAATGAATGAATTTCTTAGACAGACATTTTTTATAAAAAAAAAACGTTCTTGTTTTCAAAAAAGACAATCTTAATTTTAAAGTGCAGAAATAAGCTTAAATGGTGGTTATTATAGGATTCTTTATGCCTTGAATTTTCTGCTTCGCAAATGTGAACACCCTTGGTTTTAATTAGTTTACGCTATCGCGAGCGCACCGTATACACACTTCTGGAAATTGTACACTTTAACAAAAAGCATCATCAGGGTAAGCTTCTTCTTTGTTTGGCGGATTTAAAACTAAACGAGAATTGTTTAGTTATATGTATGTGTAAGTAAAAATACCTATGTACCTTCCATATGGTGTATGTGAGATTGCACCTTCATACGAGTCCAAATGCACTGAGCCACAATACATATGCTGTTGAGGCTGCTGTTGCTATAGCTACTGCATCTATATCATCATCGTCCCTTTGTATCACCGACATAGATAAATGTCAGTTCAGACTAGGGTAACCAGACGTACTGACTTTGTCAGTACACATACTGATTTTCATGATTTTATTTTAAATATTGATTTCAAAATTTTGAAATCAGTACGACTTACTTTTGCATTAATTTTGTACTGAGTTTTCTAAATCTATATCTTAAAAATCTATAATTTGTTTGATTTCGAGACAATTTAATAATTTTTTATGTAGTGGTGCATTCTTAAATTTAGAAAAAATATTGCAATCGATTCCTCACTTCAATGAAAGTGAGTGAGTTCAATGAAAGAACTTTCAGCGTAATATTTTGAGAGGAAGGAAAGGAAACAGGTTTCCCCTGGGGATTTTGGAAAGTGGCATTATATTAAAAATCAAAAATGTAAAAGTTCCTAGAAAATGTACCGATTTTTTTTCAAAAAAATCTGGCTACCCTAAGTCAGACAAAATCCCATATACACCCCACGCATTGGTTTAGCGTGTACATATTTGTGTTAAATAGAATTTTTAAATTGTTTTTGGGCATTTCAGCTAAACCCCTACATTGATGCTTCAGATTCTATTGGTGCGTTTGTTTATGCATGGTATTTTTACGTCTATGAAATATCATAGTGCGCATGAGGCAAATTAAAAAATAAATAAATCAAGTATTCATTGCATTGACGCCATTGCGCCACGTCAATTTTTTTATTTTTGTTTTGAATGAAATGAATTGATAGTTTTTTAGGAGACTATGAAAATTAAATCAAGAGGTTAATTTTCAAAGTCATGACTTAAGTTCATGTAAATTTCGTTATTTGAAGTTATATATAAACAGGTTAATGAACAAATGTAGTCAATGAATTCTGATTTATGAATAAAAATAAAGTTATGCAGTCTACACTATAAACTTAATAGCCATACCGCCGTTCGGAATCGGCGTTAAACTGTAGGTCCAACTATGTGGTATCACAATGGGCCGTTCAGGCCTAAGTGTGTCTCTCGACAGCCACTCCAACCTAACCAACCTAACCTTCATTTTCAACTATTTTTCATACCTAGATGAAGAAAGTATATTGATGTTTTTTTTTCTCATATTTTATTATAAACGTATCCTTTCGATTCGTTTTTCCTAGTTTTTGCATTAGAAGGTAATAATAATGTTAATAAAAATGTGTATGTCATATCTGATTTGGCTAGCTTTTTTTACTTAACCAGCGACCAAGGTCGACCAAGGTCGCTGGTTAAGAATAATTGTTACTTCAAAGTCACTATCACCAAGTCACTGGTAACCAAAAAACCACTGCTAAGCTCATCTCTAGTAGCAATCTTTTCTAACATGTATATCTGTAAAAAAAATTTCTGTAGACTGAATAAATAAAATAAAAATAAATCTTGATCAAATCAAGTATTTTTTTGTTTGTAAAATAGAACAAATTACCCAATGAAAAAAATGGAATATCAAAATGGCTTCTGGTTTGAAAGTTATTGTGCAAGGCACTGCAAAATAAAATTTGTGAAATAATTATTTAATTGAAGCAACAATTTTAAATCAATATTAATAACTAAATAGACAGTTCTAGCATTAAAAATTAATCCTGCATCAACTTAAATTTTACTTTTAACTCAAAATTTAACAATGTCATGTTATTTTTTATATTAAATCCAGTTTAACTAAATTTATGTAATCATCTATGCATATTTGTATTCTATACAGGGAGATTCAGAACTCAGTACAGATCTGTTTACCACATATTCAAGAGGAGTAAAATATGTGTGAACTTTTCTATATTCATCTTTTTTATTTGGATTATAGCCAAGCGTGTACGCAGGATATAACACCTACAGTAGAACGGTGTAATTCTCCCAGTTACGGAGTAAAGAACCCTGAGGATTCCGTAATGAGCTATGCCCTTGTTATTTATGGATGGTTGTTTGGTCAGACTAGTGAAGAAATGTGGACCTAGAAGTTTTAGTCGACTCATACCCTAAGATGAGCATAGAAAGATGAAATGAAGGATTGCTTCTTCCTCTTTCTCAGAGCTACAACCTCTCAGAGCTGGGTAAATTCAATTACATTACAATCCTCATTCCAATTACAAGGAATTGTAATTGGTACTTAAATGTTTTCAATTCCTTGGTAATGGAATTGATAAAACTTTCAATTCCATTACAAGGAATCGTAATCGGTCATTAAAATTTTTAAATTCCTAGGTAATGGAATTGGAAAAATTTTCGATTCCGTTATAGGGAATTGTATTTTGTAATTTAAAATATATCAATTCCTTAAAGGAATTGAAAATGTTATTGAAAAGAGAGGAATTTATTATTTAAGTGTAATCAATTACTTTCTTGGAATTAAATTCCAATTTAATTGGAATAATGCCTCGAAAGTAATTGATTCCCTTTAGTTCAATTCCAAAAAAGCAAAAAATTTTTGAGTATTTTAAGGGTCACTGATTACAAATATGCTGTCAGGTTTTAAAAATTCAAAATGGCGGATCAAATATGGCTGACGAATTGATATGTAAGATAAAATTAGTTCTGGGTACATTTTTTTCGTGCACCTCTTGACATAAGCTCACCCCCTGCTCTGAGGGCGCGTGCGAACAATTTGGCTTAGGGCTCATTTGAAAAGACATCAGCGAAGTTTACAGCACGTCAGGGTTCAGCTCTACAATTTTACATAAATGGCCAAAAACGCTGATTTCAGGGATTTCAACCCCTTTTTTCTTAGAAGCGTGACGTGATGGAAAGTTTTTGACCACAGATTCGTGTTCAGCATTAAAAATTTATTTGAAATCACTAGAAACCATCTTATTCGCATAAGAAAAGTTAAAATTTACAGGGTCAAAAGGTAACCCAAGATAGCCACATAGATAAATAAATTCAAAAAAACTGTTGAATCTAGAAAAATGCTCATACAATTCTTTATTCGTATTGAACTAAGGAAAATGGGATCAAAAAATCTATATGCAGTTCTGAATCACTCTGTATAGCAAATAAGGATAATGAACTTGATATTAAATCTAATTAACAATTACTTATGCATACATACAAATTCTTATTTATGTACATATATGCAGACATATATTCTCATGTGTGCACGAATATATTTCAATGCTTTAGCAGACACTTTTGTATATTAAATGTACTGCTATGTGTTATTGTTGTTATTGCATATAGCAAACATATGAGCAATATCACTTACAATTGTAATTTGTACATATTTCCAAGATAAACAGAATAAAGGCCAATAGACAAAAATACTTAAAAAGTAAAACAAACGAAAAAAAAATGAAAAATATAAACATTTACATATATCGAAAAAAAAGAGCCGAATAAATAAATGCAGACCGTCCGAAAGTGATACAAATATAATTCATCGCATCATGTAACCATATATCCACCAAAAATAAAGAAAAATCTTCAATGTCTTGTAGTTGGTTGCTTAATTCAAGAGATGACTACGTACTCGCACATGCTGTGTCATACAAACAAGTTTATTTATTACAGTCAGCTGCGATAGTTATGTTTTCCAACTGTATTAAGATTAATAGATTTGAAAATGCTTATGAAAAATTGAAAATGCCTAGACGAAGCATTCCTTTTTTTATAATAAATAGGCAAAATTTCATTTTTTTTATATTTTATATTTGTAGTTTGGCGTGATTAAAAGATTCTGAAATCAGTCTGTATCTTAAATTTCGTTAATACTTAAAACTATGATTTTGTCTATTATTCTTCAAAAAACTCTAATGCACAATTTACTTTTCAAATTTATTTCACATTTTAATAAATTTGGGATCACTGAACTCAAATATAAAATCTTGAATGTAACAATATCCATTTCGCCGTAAATTTGGCTTCAAATTGTATTTTTAACATCATCCAGCTGAAGCCGAAGTCTTATTTTAAATAAATTTCTTGAAATAGAATGAATTTGGTTAATTTCAAAAAAGGAAACATTACTATTACAAGCTTTGTAGTTGTTTTAATTAATGAGTTTTTTAACTCCTTCTGCATTTTTATTATTATTATTTTTTTTTGATTTCCTAGCAAAATAAGACTTAATAATCCAATAAACTGCATTAGTCATTAATTTTACAGAATCTTTAGTTTACACATTTTCCCAAATCTTGCATACTTCAAGATCATTTAAACAATTTTCATTCAAAAATGGCAGAAATACAATATTTGAACGAATTTTCAAAATGTTCTAAGAATTTTACAAAGCCAGAAAAAATTTAAGAAAATTTGTGAAAGAACATATTATATAATAAAAGAAAAGACAGCACATAATTTCAAACAATGTTCGACTTTATGTCCATAAAAACTCGATAATTTCCGATTTTGTTATTTTCCAAAAATATCTGAATTTTTAAATATTAAAGAATGCTTATTTCACCACATATTGAGGAAAAATTCATGGATACATATGAATCAATGGTAAATTTTTAAAAAGAAAATGTATTTTTAAAAATGTATTAAGCTAAAATTTTGCATTAAAAAAATGTTCCATTAAGTTACCTTAATGGTTACTTAAAAGACCCAATTTTTTTTAGTTTCTTCTTACTAGACGGATTGTCTGTAAATTGATATCAAGTTTGTTAGATTTCTGTTCCTTGAATTTCCATACTATTGTTTGTGGGACGATTTTGGCATATCAAAATCAAAGGAGGCATAGTCAATGGGTAAGTATATAAACTTTAAGAGCTAGAGATTTGAAGTCCAGAGATTCTCATATTTTTTAAAGATTTTTTTTTAAGATGATGAGGTGAAGGATTCATGCTAGAACAAAAAATGTTTAACTTTCTTGTCTCAGATATAAGGCTACCTCAATTTCATAACGATGTACATTTTATAGCTGGACATTCAAAGGATTTTAAGGATCGCTACAATCAATGTATTTCTAATTCACAACTTCTTTACTCACTTATTTGATACACAATCGGGTTGTGTAACTTTTGAACTTTAACAACACTTTATAAATGCAAATAAATCTAAATGGAAATAAATTAATTATAAAAAGTTAATGAGTGTTAATGTAAATTAATTATAAAAAGTTATTTGTTTTTATACATCTGCAGTAGATATTTTTTTATATAAACAATTAAATCAATTTGTCTATCTATCAATCCAAATAACTCAAACCGTTTTTATGCTAATAATAACACAGTCCAACAGCATTTTTGCAACAGAATAGCCAACCTACAATCCTGAAAGGGCATGTTGTATAGGCCATTTTTGTAAAAAAAACTAATAGTCCAGCACGCCTCAGTTTTTTTGTTTCAGTGGGTCAAAGTTTTTGTTCTTTTAAAATAGCTTTTCATGCTCTTTAAAAAGAGGAACCAAAGAGTTAAAAATTGTTTATAGAAATGATCATCATAAAATTCAGCTATATAATTTATATAATTATTTATATAATTTTTTGCACTTAGTATTCAGCTCCCTTCGACCAAAAAATTAAAACTTTGAGCCACGGTAAAAAAAAAAAATTAGACGAGCTGGGCTATAAGTTTATTTTAAAAATATTGTCTATATAACATGCCCTTTCAGGATTATAGGGTAGCTATTCTGTTGCAGCCAAAAAGTTTTAGTTTGTTGGACTGTGTAATAGAATAAAATGTAATTGCACGAGCAAGCAACAATAAAGTAAATATTATAAGTACAAATTTTGAACTTTGCCACGCTCGATTTCACTAAAGTAATTCAAAATTGTTGCAAAAAAATAAATTAAATAAATATAAAAAAGGGCAACGTCAACTTCAACAAAAAATTGAAATATTTGAAAATAGTTTCGAACAACAAATGCTCAAAAATAAAATATAAATAAATTGTACGGTGAACGATTCTTCAATACAGAAGTGGAACAAATCGGACAATCAGCAAAACTATTCCATGACATGAATGGCATAAATGACATTTTATCGTATCCATATGAATAATAAAATAAAACAAAACAGACAAAAAAAAAAAAAAACAAAACAAAATGAAATTTATTCAAATTTTGCAAAATGATGATATATTACTGCATACATACATACCTACTCAAATATACACAATATTGTGTTTTTAGTTGTTGTTGATGACAATGATGATGACGACGTCTATGATGATATAATAATAATATGATATTTAGTTCAATACATAAAAATAGGACACAAATACACAGACGTAGAGAATGAGAAAAAACTCAAATGTAAATAAATCTCTTATTATATGAAAAAGGAATATTTATTGTGTATTTAAGCAGAAAAAATGAGCATATCATACACACAGTCAAGCACACTCACGTACACATACAAGTAAACATCCAAATACATACGAGCATACATTTGAAATAAGATATTTTTTCTATAATTTAATTTTTTTTTTCTATTTAGGGCATTGATGACCATGAACAACATACAAAAATATTGTTATTGGTTCAGAACAACTACATAGTGTATGTGAAATGGTGTTATGCTCATATATATATATACAGTAGTGTGTGTGAACTCATTTGGAAAAATATATAAAGATACTTTTTGCAATGTTTTTTTTCGTGATAATGAAGCGAAAATTATGATAATGTGCAGAATAAAAATTATTTTATATCGCTTGAATTGCATTAAATATTTATTCAAAAATATAGTTTACAAAACTAATCGGGAAGGCGATAATAATAAATATGTATGAGAAATTTTTATCTATTTTTATATCCTAAATTAAAAAAAAAAAAAAATATTTCATAAAAAAAACCTATAAAGTATAGGTATACACCGAAAAAAATATGCAAAGTTAATACAACATTTTCTGTGAATTAATATAACTGTTGCGGAGTTAATACTACTTTTAAGCAACCAACACCGAAAAGAGTTGTTTGAAGTTTTTTTGAGTTGATTCAACTCTTTTTGTGGTTATAATAACTCTTTGTCAGTGTCAGATTGACTCTGAAGGCAATTTAAAATTAACTCAGCAGTTTCAACCAATATGTGTTCGATTAACTCTGAAAATGGTTAATTTAACCATGGAAAAGGTAAATCAATGAACTTTGTTTTAAGTAAATATAACTCATTTTCAAAGGTTCTATAAAAATCTACTATTAACTCCAAACGGAGTCAACTGTACTTCGAAACAGAGTTTCATATAATTCAATTGTTCCCAAAATGTAAGATTAACTCTGAACGGACTCCGAAACAAAGTTTAAAATAAATCAACTTTTCCAAAAATGTACGAATAACTCTGAACAGTTGTACTCTTTCTTTCCAAATGTACGGAGAGAAGAAGGGGAATATTTTCATTGCTGTAGTTCTGTAGTTCATTGTGACAGACGTGTGTGATTTATATTAACTTTTAATTCCTGTCAAATTTGGTGTGAATAATTGGGAACTTTTAGTAACTCTATGGACGATGTGAACTATACAAGTACAAGTACATCTGTAATATGTGTCTTTAAATATTTATTATATTTTTGTTTATACTAAAATATCTGTGAATATCATATATTTATCTAGTAAATTATTAAAAAACTAATAAAAACATAAAAACCGAACTTTTTTCAATTTTTGTTCAAGAATTTTAATTTGTTAATCGAACTCTTTTACGGGTTGAGACAATATTCAAGTGTGAGTTTGACCAACTCTTTTCAATGTTGCCTGAAGAATTTTACATGGTTTATTGTACTCTTTTGAAGGTTGAGGTAACATTTTGCCGAGTTGATTCAACTCCTAGTCGGAGTTCAACTAACTCTTTTTACATTTAGTTCAAAAATTTTAATTGGTTAATTAAACTCTGAGGGTTGAATCAACATTTTACGGAGTTGGTATAACTTTTTTATTATCAGCTACTTTAAGAATTTATATTCTTAATATAACTCCTTACCGGAGTTAATATGACTCCTCAAAAATATAACTCATACTTCGAAGTTGAATATACACCGTCGGGGTAAGGATTACTAAATTAAAATTTCAAAACTTTTTCGTTTTCTAAATGCTAAAGCATCATATGTAAGGAGAAAAAAAACAATTATTTTAACATTCATTACAATTATTACATATTTAAGTATTTATCAAAAATATAAAATCCCAACAAAGAACGAACGCAAAACTTGTTGAATTCAAATATTCATATAGCAAGGTTTATGAGGTTTTATCATTCAGGGTGCAAACACTCACATTTCCACTTCCGCTTCCGCATCCACAACCATTTCCACTTGAGTATGTGTGAATGCGTTAAGAAACAAAAGAAAAACACCGAGGAGAAAAAGTTAACATGAACATAAGCTTTTCATTTTTATTGAAAAACTTTGACTTTGAGCAAACAAAAAACCAAAAACAATAAAACCAAGTACAATGCAATGCATGGCAACTTGTCAACTCATACATATACACAATTAATCCAGGGAAACGTGAAATTGAAAAAAAAAAAAATCCAGTATGAGTTGATGATGAAAGGAAATAAAAGAATTAAAAATTTCAATTTTGAAAATTGAACTTTTTGTAGTTTTGTTGAAAAAAGATTAATTGAAAAATGTAAGGCAAGCACATTCTATATGAAACGAAGGAAGTTTGGCCCTATATTCTGCATTTCTGTGAATAGATAATAGCGAAAAAAATTGCACAATTGTGATTGGAAATTATGAACAATACACATATCATTCTAAGATCTATAGACATATAATTAAAGTATACTAGAGTACAGCAGGCATATGGTATATTTATAAACCATGTATGAATGTCTAATGTAAAGTTCAGAACTACACAGTGGCCCCATTTCGATTAATGTTGTATCATAATTAGGCAAAAACCACAATTACACCAGTTGATTACAGTCCACTGTGTTTTCCAATTTCCTAAAGTACATGCACCACAGACACAAACACAGAAACACATGCACTCGCACACACACGCACTCATCATTTGCATTCTACAAGCACTGCGTTGTTTAACTTTTGCAACTAACATCATCTCATGCATGACTCCATTGGCTACATTACGATCAAGTGGTCATAATTACAGATGCACCGACTTTATGCATATGGTAAATGTGAATACTTTGATGAAGTCAAGTGCTATATAAGTAGAATATTATCTCGATATTGCTTTAGCCATTGCATTTCAAATAATGCCACTGAAGTTAATATTGCATGTAAATCTTGGAATTTAATTTAAAGTAATTGCTACTCATGTTTGATGTGCCACATTATTTAATGTTTGACTAATTTTGAAATGAGGGGAACTTTATGTAGACATAATGCAAATTTAATTATTTGCATACATCAACTTTTACAGAATTATGTTTTTTAATACTTACCTTTAACTCTAGACGACACTTCTTATTTTTTGTCGAATCGACGACACCTTTTTGAACTCGATACCAATTACTCCCTATATACAAAAAAATCTGGTTTCATTATTGTGTTTTATTAAATACTTTATTATTTATTCAAATTTATTAATTGTGTTTCAGTGCTTTTTATTACTGAAAAACAAAATTAATTAATTCATTGTTTTTTTTTTTTGTTAACCTAACAAGAAAATTCGCGTCGTCGCACTATGGGGTATTTGACAGCAAAACTGGTCAAAAAATTTTTATACAAAATTGAATTCTTAGCGTCCCGAGATGTTTCCTTTGTAAAATGGGTGAAATCGGTTCGAAACCACGCCCACCCACCATACCAGTGAAATTTTCAAAGCGTGATATCAGGAAAAATATTGAAGTAAATTCAATACTCTTCGACACACTTCTTTATATTAGTACTAAAATCAGCCAAATCCCTCGGTAACCACGCCCACTCATCATATAAGAGGAATTTTCAAAGCGCGATATCAGGAAAAATACTGAAGTACTTAAATGCAATAAAACTCGACGCACTGATTTGATTGGCGTAAAGAACATTCGGTAAAAAAATCTTCTGTATCCAGCAGTAACCATTCCCACTTTATATAACTATAAAATTAAAACAAATAAATTATGTGTATTTCAAGATGAAATATGTAAATTATTTGGAAAGATATAGAAGCACTTCCTGTGTAATAAATATGAGAACACCTATTTTAGAGAAAAAAAATTATAGTTTGAAATACAAACTGAAGGATATAACAATAAAGTTGAAAGCAAACGATAAAGGACGGAGCAGAACGTAAAATTCTTAGCATTAACAATAGTAACATAAAATGGTCTAATTTGGAAATCAAAACTGGAATTTACTTAGAAAAATTTGGTTATTTTCTGGAGGGTCAAAAGGGACACTTTAATATTTTGCAAACTAATTGATGATTGTCTACTTAGGGTACATAATAAAAATATAACGAGGACTCACGAAAAAAACAACTTAAACACGACATATATGGAAGAAAATCGTCAATTTTTAGGCATATTTTGAAATAAATCTTAAAAATAATTCAAAGATTTTAATTCGAAAAAATTTTAAAGGCTCTATCATCAAAAAAATTGCACTTATACCGCAACTTTGACAGCTTAGACTTAGACGCAAAATTTTATCGTATTTTATCCGATACCCAAAAGTTCTATGTACATCAAAATCCATTTTTTGAGTTTTGGCCAGGAAAAAAAAAGGAAAATTCTTATCATATTTTTTATGTGTAAAAATCTACAACTGTGTTATGAACCAATTTTTATATGGGAGTGAAATGGCAAATTATTTCATCACATCCCTAAAAGCTCGCTGTATTTTTTTATCTTATGACGAAAAATATTTTAACCATAAAAGCACTGCAATTGCAACCAGTGCTTGTAGCCGTAAAAAAAAAGAAAAAAGCTATTTTAATTCATGTTACTAATTAATCATACAAAAAATACATGTTGGGGGGCCTCGGAAACCTCGCCCCTCTGGCTACGACCCTCCACTACTTTATTCGCATACAAAGTAATAATTATGATACAGCATACTTTCGACTTAGGATCTCTATACTTCACAGGGTAGTAAGAAAGCTTAGCAGCCACTATGTCACTTTATTTAAAGTGTTTATAGTTTGACAGCCACTATATTTACATACCAAATATCAAAATAATAAAAGCACTGCATACTTTTAGGCGGGAACATAATAGTTATGCATTTTATAGTAAAAGTCAAATATTAAAAGTTATTTTATGACTTTTACTTTGTTGGCCAAAACGAACCAGTTATTTTATGACTTTTATTGTTTTGGACAAAAATAAATGGTCAACCCTATTTGCTAGCGAACCGCTTGAGCAATTTGTGTGAGCAAAATTAGAGGAAGTTTGTGTTGTTTCTAATGGTTTGGCGGTATACTGTACTCTGAATGCCTTGTAAAGCCATACGATAAAGTCCAAATTGGTTTAAAAAAAATCCAACACTAAGCTACAACTCTGCTGGGTACCAGAATATTTTACTATAATGGGAAATGGGGTGGTGGACGATAGTATCTCACCATCACTCTCTTTCCATTACTCTGCCTTTCTCTGGCGGAAATAAAAGATAGAGAAGCCGAAACTGCGACCGTATAGCAAAAAAATGTTGGCTCAATACTCTTGTACTAAAACTGAATTTCTCTTCTCACTCCCACGTAAGGAATGCAGTTTTTTTATTTGCGTAATTATTGGACATAACAACGTATGCAGATACTGTAATGATTCGCTCACACAGGAGATTTTTAGAATATATTCTTTGTCTTTTAAATTTTCGTTTAAACCAATTTAAGTATTTTGAACGAGATTGTGATGAAGCCTGTCGAAATTGGAATATGCAAATAGTAAACTATTTCATACTTTATTCCAAAGTATTTCAAAATTAATTAATATTAAAATTTCGACCAAAAAGCCTGTCATCAGTTTGTTTCAAAGTATGAAATAGTTTACTATTTGCGTATTAAAATTTCGATCAAAAAAACTGGTCATCATAATCACATTTTTTGCCATTGCCCAATACTAGCTATGTCTACATTAAGGATGTTAGCTAGTGCGCTCTTTGTTCCCCTAAATGACAAAGCCAGTATAAACCTGACTATTGAAAAACTTTGCACATACTACGGGTACTTTCAAATTGGAAGCAAGAAGTAGCTCGAAGTTCTTATTAACTCTAGAGAGTTTGTGGTAACACTATGGACCGGACTTTCACCCAGAAGGTTGCGGGCTCGATTCCCGGTTCGGTCTGGTGGTTAATTCTCATAAGATTCTTATATTCACTATCGATATGAAGGCAATGAGAATTATAACAAAGTGTACAAGTACACACCTTGGTTGGCAATGGCAAAACCACCGAGCTGATCAAAAATTACCACACAGCCGTTCGGAATCGACGTTAAACTGTAGGTCCAACCATCGCAACTGTGGTCTAGTGGCAGAGTGCCAGACTCTTGTCTCTGGAGACCCGAGTTCGATTCTCGGCTTGGTTATGTTTCTTATCAATCTCTCTTTCTCTCTTCTTTTCTTTTTTTCATAACTTGGGGCTTTGGTACAATAGAACTTATAGGTCGCAGTGCCTGACTTTCGAGTCGTCTTTCCTTCAAATAATAATGGATCGGACGGTATATGTAAGGCATCCGCAGCCTTACCTAATCTAGTACTACAAGACTAGGTACGAAGAAATAAACTTAATTACATTATCCGAAAAACCAGCTAAGAAACCTTTCGATTCCCTCAAACTGTTCTCCTGATGCAATCGATGAATAGTTTAGTGTTTAATGACATAATGGTTCAACAACAGCTTGAAGTGAGGAACAGAATGTGAAGCTGAAGCGTAAAGTAACAATCTGTTAAAAGTAAAATGTATACATTTTCATTGTAATCAAATACTATGGGTGCGTTGCGTTTCCCGGATGCAAAATCAAAAAAAGCTGCTTTCAAAGTGTGTTAGAAACAACTTGCTGAGTGAAAATGTATACATTTTACTTTTAACAAATTGTTACTTCACGCTTCAGCTTCACATTCTGTTCCTCACTTAATGATACGTACGGACATTCCATTCGACACCTTCATATTGTATTAATTATTATTATCATCCATATTGCATAACTTAAATATCAATAAAATTTAAAATTTCTTTTGCGTACCTCTTCCTTCTCTCGTCGTTTTTGCGCACGTTGTCTTGGCACTTTATAAGTGAAAAAAACTAAAAAGCAACACGTTTTCCCCATGTAACGACATTTAGCAGCTTTGAAACGTTTCCGGGTCTATCGGATTGACACCAAACTGTATATTTTTTAGTTTTAGACCCAGAGAAATAGAAATCAAGCCAGGGCTCTCATGGCTCATATATGCCTTCTAAAATTTTCATCTACAAATAAGGACACCTCTTATATACACGTATACATTTGAGTGTAAATGTATTATTTTTTTACTTAACTGTTGGGCAAAAAGAATGCGAGCCCGTATATTTAAACGCTTGCCTTTTTCTGCAAGATGCAGAAAACCTAATTTTGCATATTTCATAGTTACATACTTTTTGCAGCTCTTCTCGCAAATATCAAATTAAATTTGTCTTTGTAGATAACATAAATGATATGTTTTTAGTTTTTACAGTGGTAAATTTTTAGATGTATACTAATTTAAATGAAGCTAGAAAGAGAAATGTCGTGTGCACAAAAACTGAAGTGTGGTTATCAGCAAAAAGAAAAACAAAACATGCAAACAACAAATATGTGGTAACATTTACCACAACAAGAGAAAAAATTTTTTCAAATTAAACTAGTTACATGCATTTAAATTGTAGTCGACTAGTCTAGTCGACTTCCTTAATTTTACAATTACTTTTTTTTTTCAAATGAGTAAATGTATTTCGCTTAAGCCACAAAAATAATGTTAAGACTAATACAAACTACCCACTCATTTCGTTTTCATCGTTATCATACACAGCTCATACCAACAGCATTTTAGCCTCAATTGGTATTTTCATTTCCCAAGATACTTGACTCAATTACGAGTATATATAAAACATAGTTAATACAAAGTAAAAGTATGAGGATATAATTTTTTTTTTTTTGTATATATATATATATTTTGATAGTAAAGACATTGTGGCAATAGTTACACACAGATTGCTTTATTATTGCACTCCTCTTAAGTAAAACTCAATTCAGCTCAGGCTCAAGTCTCAACTCACATCTCATGACAAGAGGCAGATGTAAGATATATATACACAAACACTTACTTCTACATATGTTTTATGTTGTATTAGAGCCGTTTGTATAAATTTGTGTGTATGCGTGTTTGCATGTGTGTATGAATACCGTTGCTTACGTACATATATATTACATAAGTAAATATGATTACAACCATGGCTACTTTCTCTTTGCAAAGAGTATCAGAAAGTGAAAAAGGAAATGCAATCTATTCTTGCATAAAGCTAGAGAAAAAAATAATCGAAAAAAGTAGAGAAAAGAAATTAAAAGGACTTAATTAGCACAGGAAATGAAAGGCATCCTGCTTACGAACATAATAGGCGTATGAACAGACATACGTACTACATACTCGTAAAGAAATTGTGTGTACGTGTGTGTTTTGATTCTAGTTTGTATATGCTAATAGTAAAAGCTGCAAAAGCAATTGACTGCTATTTAATTATGTGCGAGCAGAAAAGATAACAGGGAGTATGATGTACGCAAAACAATAACAAAACCGATGGCAGGACGCATTGTGTGAAGCTGAGTATATACATATGCGCATGCATGTATGTGTGGCTACTTATGTTTAGTAATTTACTTAATTACTTTGTTAAGTAATAAAATTTAAGTAAGATCTTTTTGAATTAATAACATATTTTTTATATTACGTACATTAATATGTAATATTAAGTTTAATTCTTCGCAAGCATTATTCTGATTTTTTCGTGGCACACATTACTGATGATTTTAATTGATTTGAAAACCAATTAAAGAATAGTCGATTTTCTACATTTGTCTCTGTTAGTGGAAGAGATATCTGGTTTTATTTTCTCGTTCATGGTTTGGTGTCCTGCAAAAAAAAAAAAAAAATTAAATTATAAAGTTAGTTAGTTATAAAAATATTTTAAATTTAGTTTTAAGCATACAGCCTTACTAATAATCAAACTAACTACAAGCGTTTTTACATTTAAAATAGCTGACTTTTTGAATTTTATTCCATACAAAAATGTGTCGGAAGTCGACTCATAAATTTCAAATCGAACTTGGTTTTATGAAAAAATTATGGACTAGTGTTATTGAAGTGAATACAGTAGAGACAAATTTAAAAAAGCCTACATTCCAAACCAATGCTTTTTAATTAGAAAAAGAATAGAAGCAATTATACTAATTATTATAAATTTTGTTTACAGATTTTCCCACTTAGTTATGCCATTAACATAATTTATCTTCAGAACAACACAAAAACCACTCCATAAACGATAACAAGAGCTAAGATAGTAAAACTGAAAAAAAGTTTAGCAACTGCCTCTCCTTCTACACCTTTCTCTAAATCTAAAAAATTCCACAAAATAACTTTTTAATACTAAACAAGTTTTTCTTTGTTATAAATCTTATTAACCCCTCTCCATTTGTGTTCTTAGTTTTTTTGTTTTGTAGCAAACACTTTTACATAGCGGCAGCACTCAAACAGTCATAAATTTTGCACTAAGTGGATAATGGATTTTCTTTGTATTTTTGTTGTTGTCGCAAGAGGTACCTGAAATAAGCGCACCGTGCCTCACCGCCTCTTCCTTCACGAGGAGTGCGAATACAACATTCAATGGCAAAAATTATATTTATGTTGTTTATTTTTTTGTAGCGTTTATATGAGTATTAATATAATTTTTTAAATGTCAAAAATAAACCAAAACCAACAACAATAAATACTCTAAAAAATAAAAGCGGTCAATTTTAGTTGAAGAGAAGAAAAGTGGAAAACGCTTGAAGCATAAAATTCGATAAATTGCAATATTATTGAAAATAGCTAAACAAACGAAATAAAAGTGGAAGTCTTCAAATTTGTAGAATTCTTTATATTTTAAAAGAAATACAAGTATAAAAGTATTTTAAGCTGCTTAAATGTTTTTATATATATTTCGAAACTATTTACTTCTTACTCTTCACTTCTATGATATTTATTACTTGTGAAAGTGATACAAAAAAGCCAATTGAAAAAGCTTATTAAGTTTTGTGATTTCTTTTAGTTTTCGCCATTAACATCAAAAACAAAGTCAAATTCCTTCTTTTCTTATAGGCAATCAATACACAGAACATAGACCTATCGATGCAAACCATTGCATTTAATAATGAGCCTATATAGGTAAGGTTATTGTGGTAGTCGGTCTAGTACGACAGATGAAAGAACTATTCCTGTAATGCATGGTGAGCTAGAATACCATGACCATGTCGGAGGCGTGAGTGCCACTTCTGATTCGATAGATTTCGACAATGCTCCAAGGAGTCATCAAAGCTTCCTTAGACGCATGTAGCAAATGTGCATATGTATTTAAGAATATTCACCAAAAAAAAACTAACCCGAACCACACGTGCATTTCAAGTACAAACTGCACTGCACCGTTAGCACATGTAGTTAAAAGTTCATATATCTACAAGAAAGAACCTAGACCTAAGTAAAGAGATTTTGAAATCAGCACACGATAATGAATTAGCATCATAGATTGAATGAAACTGTCAGTTTTATAAGAACTCACCCGGAACTCGAACTTTCGTGTGAACGAGTATGCTTTAGATGGAAACCCCGCTATACGCTCGGTGTTAAATACTTTTTACAAACTCTAGTTGAGTTCGTGTGACTTCAGCTCACAAATGCAATTAGATGCACAATAGCTTATAGAGGATCTAGGGCAATGTTGCATAAGCTATATTTATATTACATGAATGAAAGCGACCTATAGTTTTGTGGGGAATTCGAAAAGTGAAGAATACAATTTTTCTAGTGAATTTGAGAAATGCAATGATCTTTCCTGTGGAATTTCTTCAGTTTTGATTCAACAAGAATGATAAAAATTTGAGAGCCAATTCAAGGAAGATATATTTTTATGCAAGCCATACCCTGTGATTGATAACAAAATTGTAGAAAATGATTCAGAATGAAACAAGAACTACCTCTTTAACACATTCACATTTTTACATTTCTGCTTGAAAAATAGGTTCAATGTATAGCTGATCGATACCAATCGCCGAGCATACAAGAGCCAGTACTTTAAATTTCAGATGATTTTATTGAAAGTGAATTTTGGGATATAGAATTTTTCTCCCACAACAAACTAATATGAACCAAAAACCTGAACTAGTATTGCAATCTCTTTAAAATAAACCCTTTCCGATTTTTGGCTCTTTGGTTTTCTTTCTGTTTACTTTATGTGCGAGGAGTATTGAAAACTGAAATTTGTTTATGATAGTTGATGAAATATTTAAAAACCATCTAAAGGTATTTAAAAGCAATGTGCATAAATTATTTATATATCTGATTTAATGAATTTTTGTGTAACAATATAAATACATAAATATAATAATAAAAATCTATTTCCCATTCATGTGGATTTGATAGCGACACTTGTCTAGACATATCAACCTCTAAATTCATTATTACGCTGTGATATATAAAATGTTAATTGCTTCGATTAATTTTTTCATACAAATAAATGTAAATACATCAAAGCTTAAATTACAAGAAATCATTGAATAAGAGAAGTACATAAACAATAAAGAATACAAATTTTTAAATTAATATTCACCATAAAAAAGTTTTAAATCAAAGAAAAGTGTTATTTTCATTACAAAAATTCATAAATTCGACAAAACGACAAATGCGGAATTTTATAGCAAAACAAATACAAGTGGATGGATTTTGTAATTTTCTGAATGCAAGGGTCAAAGTTGAAGGAAATACCATACGCTAACAACAGTGATTCTCCATCATTTCACCAACAACATCAGCGAGCGAGGACGATTTTGTTAAAGAAATATACAGCTCACTTTAGCAAACATGTGCACTAGCGTATTTTGAAATTAAATCTCCCTCCCCTCCTGCCCCCGCCCCCGACCCGCCCCTACCGATTAGCATACATTTTGACCGTTGGATATGAGGCAAGCATAAATTCAAGAGGACAAAAAAATGTAATTGATATCTCTGGATCCCAAGCGAAGGGTTTTGTGGTTAACCTTCTCTCGTATATTTTGATCGCTGATCATAATCCAAAAAAAAAATAAAATTTAGAGAAAGAAGAAAATTTAATTTCCCTCTTAAGAAATATTTTAATCCGCCAGTGACTATATGTATGTATAAAAACATATATGTATGCGCATTGAAATGAACAACATATGTATGTAAAAGTTTACTATCAACATGCAAATTTGATGCATAACAACTGCAGTTACAATCACAACAAAGCAACCAACCAACTACTGAATTTGCTTTAAAGCGCCAGGGGTGTTTTCAGTACACCCCACGCTAAATTTTCAGCATGCATGCTTTTTGAAACTATAGGGATGCAGTTTTATAGCCTAATGTATAAATATGAATTTTTAACCTTTCTGTTTGAATTTTTGTTTTTGTGTGGTGCAGAAATCACTTGAAATGAATCATTTTCTATTTTGGGTAGATTTATTGAAAAAATTACTTCGAAAGAATATTTTTTAAACGAGAACCTTAGGTTGTTCAGACTTAAGCTTTGGATAATTTGTAGATATGGCTATTTCCTATTTTTTTTATGTATTAACTCTTTAAGTTGGATCGATATTCAATTAAATATTAACAACATTATGCAAGTAAATTGAAAAGTTCACCTTTCTAGGCATAGAAAGTGACTTTAAAAACATCACTGAGGAATATAGAGATCGATGCTTAGCGTACAGAATTGGTTGACCAGATGCAACTCAAGACTAGACAATTAATTTATAAGGAGATATGCAAACATTGGCATCTCAGTCGCGTCTCTGGAACGTAAACGAATTGCTCTTATCTCTAAAAAAAAAGATAAGAGCAAGTAAATATCTTAGCACGTTAACAAAGCTAATTCAAGGAGGTCTCTCTATATTAACTAACTGGTGCAACAAATGCCCTAATGTCCTAGCCTAAGCATCAACCCGAGTAAAATGGAATTAGTCCTCTAAATAAAATTCCCTCTTTTGGCCCACCTAAACTGAGGGGGTCCCAGGTAACACCTGTAGCACAAGAAAAATACTTCGGTCTTATCCTAGACGTGAAACTAAAATGGAAACAAAGCAACCAAGACAGGGTGGAAAAAGCTTCAGACTCGCTATATTCTTCCAAAAGAATGCCATTGGCAGTAGATGGAACTTACAATCTAAAGTAGTTTTCTGGCTTTACAAAGCTATAGTCAGGCATATACTGCTTTATGATGTAATGGTTTAGTGGATATCTATAGAAAAGGAGGCTCACTGCAAGCATTTCGCTAAGGTGCAGAGAATGACGTATCTACTGGTAACAGGCGTACACAGGACTACAACTTTCAAAGTCCGAGAAACCATACTCCATTTACTTCCCATGGTTCTTGCAGGTAAATACACAGCCAAAATTACGACCGTAAGGTTAAACATATTATTACCATGGATTTACTCTATTCTATAGTATACTATTACATATATACATATTCCTACCAATCAGAAATGTGTAGAATTCCAATTAAATTTGTTACTGATGACTCTAAACTGGACGGCAGAGTGGGAGTGGGTATCTTTGAAAATATTTTGGACTTACAAATATTTCTTCACCTTCTGAGCCCCTGCTGTGTGTTTTAGGCAATGGTATAGGCGATTAAAGAAGTAGCTGGCTGACGGAAGTGCAGTGAATTATCACCATGGACTATTTCCATCTTCACTTATGGACTATTTCCATATTTCACAAGCAGCCCTTAAATCACTTAATAGTGTAATCACTGTCTCCAAAGAAGTTTCTAAATGCCTCCTATCTCGAAATGAGATATCTGAGCGTTTCAAGGTACACCTGTATTGGGTGCTAATTCCATAGAAGGACAAATGTAGCTTTGACCTGCTACCCCATTAGTTATTTATATTTTTGTCTTTCCTTCTCAAAAAAAAACTATCTGCTTTTATTCAATCTATGGCATAAATATGGCATAAATTTAAGGTTTTTGTTTTATGGGATTTTTGAAATGCAATTTCCGACAAAAAGGACGACCTTCCATAGACTTTGAAGCGCTGATAACGAATCCAAAAGAAGCCGAATAATAGGGAAGAAAAAAGTTAAGATTCAGCCTAAAAGTATGTTGCAGTCTTTTACAATACTGCAAATTGAAAAAGTAAAAACGTTTAATAAATTTGAATTTAAAAAAAAGAAATAAAATAATTGCTATTATTTGACAACGTAAATTTCGAAATGTAGTTTTGAAATTCGTGCTTCTGTATTTTATTCTGTTTTTGCTGCAGATTTTCAATAGTTTTTGAAAATTTGGTTAGCTTGATATCTTAATTGGTACATATTTTATGGCGTTTTGAAAATTTAGTTTGTATGGGAAGTAGGCGTTGGAATAAAATTGAAGCCGTAAGACAAACCTTAGTGTTTTCTCCCACTAAATATTTAAAACCGTTCCAGCACATGCCGTGTTCATCATAACTATGTATGTTACTGAATATCCAATAATCTAGAGAAAGAATAAAATTATTTCATTAATTTTTTTTTCTTCTCTAAATCATGCCGCCCTCTGGTAATCGCCCACTATTTGCCTATTGCATAGATATGCTACTGTTCAGAAAGTAAAAAGATATTTGTATGTGAACATGAAAAACAATATACATAATAAAATTCATATTTCATATGCTGAATGTGTTAAGATATTGTTCGTTTGTTGGCTATTCGTTTCGTTTCATATTTTATACAATGGATTTGGAAACCATGTGTCCTTACAGATTTTTTTACCATTTTCAATTGAAGTAAAAAAAGATTTTTGTTAAGTGTTTGTTGACGATGCTACAACTGAACCTAATCTGAATGTAATATTTCTCACAGAATATCAGAAAATTACTGAGAAAAAAGAAAAGGCAATGAAAAAAAATGGATGTAATTGTGGCTGAAGTGACAAAATGCAGTACAATCACATATTTAAAAAACTAGAAATACCACTGATGGACATAAAATCCTAAAAATCTGTTTCTTGTGAAGAAATATTTCTATAAATTGTATAAGTTTCTCAAAACTTTCTTTATCACTTTAATAATTGACCATTTCATTTCGAAGAATAAAAAATAATAAGAAAATTCAACTAAATTTTGTAAGCTAATAACATATGAAAACAAATTTAACATATGTATAAAAATTGTCCTTCATATCTACATATATATGTAAGTACAAGTGAGTACGTATGCGGAAAATTATATAAAAACTGCGGGAAATCAGATTATTTAGTTACATAGTACAAAGAAGCAAACTGGATTTAAATATAATTAAATGAAAATGGGAAACATTGTTGATGAATTACGGCAGTGCAAAGAAAACTAGTTGACAATTCTCGAAGGACATATATCTAGTATACTTGTAAACGCATTCAACCATGCACAATGCATATGCATGTATACCACTTTTAGACTGAATTAAAATGGAATTTAATTTTATTTCCTGTTGTTTGCTGCTGCTATTGCCACTATTGCTGAGGCAAGTGATGACAACTTGCGTGGTCTATGTTCTTTAGGTGGTGTATCTTCTTTAGGTATGTCATACTCTTCTCCGGCTTTTTTCCTTGCTATCGTTCAACGTTCAAGCTTCTCATTTGTGTGTGGCAATACTATCCTTTTTCCAATGCTATCGTTCAACGTTCAAGCTACTCATTTGTGTGTGGCAATACTTAGCATTTGTGTCACTAGCTAATACCCAACACAATTTCTAAGAGCTCTAAGGCATGACAAGAAACTGCATACATACTTACAAACAACTATATTGCTGAGGTTTTAGTATGCGCAGTGTTCTTTTTCCGTGTTAATATAAACTGAAGTGAATGGAAAATTGATATAAAATCCAATAAATGGAAATAAAAAGAATTATATGGCAGAAAAATGTGAAAAAAAACTTAAAATTGTAAACATACTTTTTACAACATAACTGAGTTAGTTGTGGGCTTTATTCTCTTTTAGTTTTTATTATTTCAAGTCATTAAATTTTTAATGCTTTTAATATGAATTGAGTACCAAACTAATCAAATTTTATAAAATTTATGGTTTTACTAGGGCTGTGCGATTAATCGTTTATTCAAAAATTATGATTAATCAGAATGCTTGATTAATCAATTATTCGAGGAATCAAGATTTTGATTAATCAAAAAGCAAATTATTCGATTAATCTGTATTTTAATTAATTAACAAATATTTCATTTATTTTACCAGTAATTCTTGGCATTTTACTTCATTTTTTTTTTATTGGATGATTCTTCATCTTCTGAAAATGTGGAAAGTACCAGATCTTTTTTAAAACGCACGCATACAAAATTTTTGAAACCAGCAGATACACATGTGGTTACCGAAGCCATTTATAAAATGGATGCACAGGACATGCTTTCGCTTTCCTTCACGAAAAAAATTAATAAGATTAATAAACTTTCTTATATAGAGAGTAGCTGTATAAATTTAGCAAGAACGAACTAAGAGGAAATATCAATCCTACCAGAATTTAAGAGGACGTCATCCGCTGAAAAAGTGACTCTATCGATGATACGACGAAGGAAAGTGATAATGACTCAGAGCTGTTAAAAAAGATCAAGGAGACAGCAAACAAAGAGTTAGAGGAATGGTTTACTAATGAAACTACCGTACTGAATTCCAATCCAAAAAGCACACTACTTGCACAAATTCTCGGTATATTGAAGGAAAGTGAAATTTTTAGTACGAATATTGGTGTTTTTCTATGTTTTCACAGATCCTAGGTACAAAAACGTAAGTTTTGAAAATGATGGCAATAAAAACGTTGCTGTATCGAAGCTTCCACAGCTCCTGGAAAACAGTGAAAATGCCCAAGCACTAAATTCGACCGCTTCAACAGAAGAAGTCGTCTTTAATTTTCGCTTTTTAAAGAAGCTGTTTGTTGCACGAAAACGCAAAACTTTCTAATTTTTTCACTTTACATGAACGAATGTTTTGTTGGGTTATTGTACTTATATATATCATATGTAATATTCTTTTGTATATATATTGGTTGTTTTTTCCTACAATTTAGTATTCAGTTTTCGCCCAAAAAAAAATGTTTGTTTCAAATATTCATGAATACGAGCGTACACGAGCGAATCCGAAGATTGTCCAAGAGAGATTTTAATTTTGGAATGTGTGTAAAAAGTTTTTTTTTTAATATTTCAACAATGATCAAAATTACAAAAATTTTTGTCGTAAAGTAGAGATGTTGCCCCCTGAATAACGTCAGGAGCATTCTTCACCAATACAAATATCCATGACTGAAGTGCATCTTCAAACAGAAGTGAAATATGTACTGAATCTTATCTTTTTAACTATTAAAGTAGCATTTTTCCTTTAAAAATACAAAAATTGTATTTCATGTTGACTTTTATTGCATTTGGTGTTTGTTATGTGTGTTAACAATTCAAATATGCACACATACATTCCAATAAATGCAAATGGGAGAAAAATTGTATGTAAACACTTTTTATGTAGGGGAAGTTAGCACAAAAAGGATTGTGCATAAGTTAGTCACTGTAGCAGCTATCAAAAAAAATTTAGCTAACAATCTAGCTTGAGGCTATTAAAAGAGAAAATCCTTCCCGAAATAGCTATAGAACCAAATCTGAAAACTAAAACTAGTAATTAATAATACTTAGTTTCAATAGTGGTTCTTCGGAAACCTGAGGTATATTCAATAATCAATTGATAGTTTTAATTTATAAAATTTTTTGCAAAAATAGCTACTCGACAGCATCTTGATTACAGTTTACAATAAATTTAAACATTTAAAGAGATTTTTCTCTCTACAAATGATCAATCTATGTCGCATGTAAGATATGTTATGTTGATATTTTATCCTATAGCTAAAACTGAGTGTATTCAACCAATCTCGTTTATGCATGCACACATGGATTCAATTTTTTCGTTTTTCATATGTTTGTAAACCAAATATCTAATATTTTTCTATTGAACAAGAATTGTGAATAAAAAAATCAATAATAACAGAACAATAACAACTTTTTTTAAAATTCAATCTGCATTGAAATCATAATATAGTTTTTAAAAAGTGTAAAACAATATTTTCACAAGCAAAAAAAAACTCAATTATAAATTGCTCATACGCCACAGTTAAAAATTTCCACGAATTGTGTAAGATAATTTGCCAATAAATCATGATTTGTTGATATATACTAATATTACCCATTTCTATTATATCTTTCTATTTTTAGCCCAAAAATTGGCTAATTTTAATATGCTGATAAAATTGCAAAATGTGAATTTTTTATTTCTAACTTTTACCTTTTTTGTGCTCTTTAAGTTCTTTTCACAAGAGCCCAATATCTCTCCACTGGTCTTAGCTCCGGACAATTTGGAGGATTGGCCTCTCTTGGTATAAAAACTATGTTATTACTTTGGTACCACTCCAGAGCTTTCTTGCCGTAGTGACATGATGCCAAATCGGGCCAAAAATATGTGGACACATTGTGCTCTCTTAAGAAAGGAAGAAGTCTTTTTTTCAAACATTCTTTGATGTATATTTCGGTATTTATAGAGCCCACTGTAACAAATGACTTGCTTCTTTTGCCGCAAATGCATATAGCTTGCCATGCCAGGAATTTTTTAGGAAATTTTGTCTGCTTTTGGATTCTAAATTGTTCTTCGACATTTCCTCGAGCATCAGCAACATAAAAATGTTGACCCGGAAGCTGCGTAAAATCTGCCTGTACATACGTTTCATCGTCCATTATACAACATGAACATATTTGTATGAAATTCGATTTTAATTTCCGAGCCCAACTTTTGGCGTCTAAATTTTCTGCAGCATTCCTGTCTGGAACTTTTTGGACTTTGTATGTTTTCAAACCTGCATCGGCTTCAACTTCTCGCACCAAATAGTCAGAGCACTGGGCTAACCGGGCAGCTTTTCTACCAAATGTGTTTGGAGATCTTTTCAATATGCTTTCTATTTTCCTGGCTTTCTCAATATCATGTGGTCCTTGTTTTCTTCCCGAGCCAAGTTTCCTATCGATGGTCAAATTCTCCTAAAACTGTTTAATAACATTGGAAACAGTTTGACGGCAGACCTTCAATTCTTTGGCCAATTTTTTGTAGGACCAATTTGGATTTTTTTGAAAATTTTTAATAATTTTAAGATGTACTTCTGTTTCTTCGCTCATTTTGATCAAACTCACAATAAATCAACATGTTTGTCATTAAAAATAACAACTAACATATTTTTCAAAGATAACTAGATCAAAGAAATTTTTAAATTTTACACCCAAAAAAAATTATTAGGTAAAACGTGTGTTAAGATTTTTTCCATCTCACTCCTTAGTTATGTATGTATACTAAATTATTCATGAAAATAGCAGAGAATGTTGTACTTTATATCCCCTTCAAAACCCATTTTGATTTTTCTTCCCAGCTTGTTTGGTTTTCGAGTAATTAAATTTTTCCTATAGGCTCCATGCGCAAAAATTCAAATAAACAAAGATGCGCGCGCATCCACTGTACATCCGAAGTACAAAGTTTGCAATGTTTTAAATATTGAATATCTCGAAAACTATGACATACATATACGAATTAGGAAATCTTTCAAGCTTTTTTTTTGTTGTAGATAATATTTTGATGTCTCCAACGGTTAACCAAATATTTTATTAAAAGGAGGCTTTTTTCACCCAAGGGGGGGTTTTTTGAGGGGGTTGCTCTGCAACACCAGAACTGATTTTTGTGGTTTTTGAACCTATCATACCCCCACTAACAATTACTGAAGAAAAATCTAACATAAGAATTTTTATGATGAAAATCTTTATAATGACTGGACTTGTTATGTGTTTGAGAAATATCTGGTGCCTAAGAAATAATATGGGTGACAATATGAAAAATATTAAATTGCATATTGCTCATACGCCACAGATTACAATAGCCACGGGTTATATAAAACTTAAATAGTTATATAAAAAGCTAAAACAAATACATGCTTCGCGGCTGCTTTGCTTTGATATGACATTTCTTCGTTTTATATCGTGTTTGTCTTTTTTCTGTCAAATCGCTCCATCAAAACTCTGTATTGTGTTGGATTGTATTTTTTTGATTGACACTTGCGAAAGTAAGAAAATTGCAAAAACGATGAATTTCGTGGATTATAATTTAATTGATTTCACGTGTTTTTGTCCGGTGGCATACGGTGGTTATATAACCCACAAACAGCGAGAAAGGGCAGTTAAAACTATCAAAACGCATTCAAAGTAGAAAGTAGCTCTACTCTCAGCTTTGCTGTTGCTTTTTATAGAAAGTTAATAAAATTCCCCCTCAACTCTTCAGGAAGAAATAATAAGGCAATAGAATCTTATATGAAGTGTAACCTATCGATTCAAGAGGGAAAACTCAAGAACTTACTGCGATGCAACAATTGTAAAAAATGGCTGCATGCAACTCTGTTTTCAATGTAAGTTACATTGATTTCGGAAAAAACTCTTCGAAAAACGTTCGAAAATTAGATAAGAAGCATTATTTCACTGTCAATAGTCAGATTTTTCTGAATGTTTTTTAAATTGCTTTTCAATTGTTCTTAGTTGAAGTGCTTTTAAAAAATGTTCAAATTGTTCTTAATGTTCTTAAAGATTTTTTTATTGTTTTTAAAAATATTTTTGATTAATTTTGATTCTCGTCAACTTTTTTCCTAATTTGGAAAAAATTATAAAATGATAAAACACCAAAAAGACTCCGCGAACTTATAGACAACAGTTAGATTTAAAGTTTGGTATATTACATGAACTATTTTTGCAATTCCCATTAAATTTGTGATGATTTAAAAGAGGGGGTTCCATCTCTCCCGGAATTACCCTGTTGCAAATTTATTTATCTCTATCGGCTCCTGCCTTAGAGATTGCACTAAATTACGTTATTGATCATTTTTGGTAAATCATATTTCCAATTCCGAAAAGTTTAAAAGCCTATTCAGATTAATTCTTGACAATTTTTATATTGATTCCAATAACAAAAATTTTGGTCATAATTGATATTGAAGCCCTGTATGAGCTTGAACTCTAAAAAGCATTTTTTCATTATTTGATTTTGAAAACTGAAGCTGAAGATACTCTGAAACCGGATTCAGATTCAAACAAAAATACAAAGAAAATATATTTCCATATATCATAAAAAAATGTACCCCTAAATTTTTTATAACGATGTATTTGGGGCTTAGCCGCCGAAGAAGACTAAATTCAATCAGATTGAATATCCTTCAAAACAAGGTATCTTTTTAGAAAATAAAGAACCTTTTCAATCTACCCTAATGCGTATGCCTTGCTTCAAGTGTTTGTGGCAATTCAATTTCAAAATTGACTTATTTATATTCGCACCATTTTTTTTTCTCGCCTGAATGCACATAACTGAGCGACTTCATTTAAAATCAATTCAAATGTAATCATCTAAAACACTATGACGACACGACACACGTACGCCACAGTGCAAATGATGAATTCAATGAAGATGTTATATTTGTTGATGGTTTTTTGATAGCATACAGCAGCATCATCATCATTCAATCCTCCACACAACCATAACACCTTGTAAATGAGTTTATTTCATCATCAAAAATCGAAAATCAAAGTAGATACTCAATTGACCAAATGTTACCTTCTGCGATGTTGTTGTGGTTTCTGTAGTTGTTGTAGTTACCTTGATTACATTTCTACGCGTCATTAACTTTACCAAACATTATTTTGAAAGTTACGAGTATGTACTATATGTATGTATATTGGTATATATGTATGCATTGAAAGAATGAAGAGTTGTTGAGTTTATGATACTGATGAAACAATGAAACCAGTTGCTACCGATGTTGATGATGATCAAATTTTACGAGTACTTAGTTCAACTATAACCCAGCAGTGATGATAAATTTCTACCTCTTCACTTCGCTCATCGTTTTACATAGAGATGCTGATACTTCCAGTTGAATGCGTATTTAAATGCTCAAATATAAACTTTTGTGGTTGTTGCTATTGTACTGCATGTTAAAATATAACTAACAGTAAAATTATGATTTTTCCAAATGCCCTGTACACTGAGAAAAAGTAACTAAAACCGATTGCTACTTAGTTAAAAAGCATTGAAATAAAAGGTTCCAGATGAAAATATTTGTTTTCTCAAACCATAACTTGTAAATCAAAAAACTTCATTGCGTTTATCTATAAACGCAGTTAAAAAAAGTGACAAGGGAAAGAAAAAATGGCAATAACTGTGAAAATAAAATAAACTACTAAATGAACTAGCGAAATGAATGGGACGCGTGTTTCAAGGGGCGTTTTCTCAATGCCCGGTTAAGCACTAATCAGAACTAACTACTACTACTAACTGCCGTTTTAAGTTCGGATTAGCGCTTAAGTGGACATTGAAAAAACGGCCCTAAGAATAATAGAACACAAGACAATAAGACAATTTGGAAAGTGTCAGAGATAAGATATTTATTTAATGGTGCACACTTCAGGTTCCTTTTATTCATATTAATCACAAATATTTAATTTGTTCCAACAAATATTAAAAATGTCTAACTGACGTTATAGAAACACCAAAAAAAAAAAAACACGTAATGGAAATGTGCCAATCGAACCTTATTAAAGAGAGAGAAAAACAAATTCTGATCTGGTTTAAGGTAAGCAAAAATTCTGTTAAAAAAATTCAACCCCAAAAGATTTTGATAATCCACATAAGATCAACTGATTTTTTTTCATTCAAATATATTTGAGCTACATTTCTTAAAGTGTTATTTAATACTTAATGGCAAATCAATACTCATGTAATATCAATGGGAAAAAATTGCTATAGAAAAGTATTCTTTTTGTAGAAAATACTTCCATTCTCTGAAACTTTTCTCTATGGTTATGGTTACAACATATATTTCCTCTTCAATAAATTCTAAATATTATTTTACCATAAAGACCCAACTGACCCTAAATTATATGAATTTTTTAATCTCACTAGGGGTAAGAATGTGTTGTATAAAATACATGAATGTAATAGTATTTTCTTAACTAGACACATATCTATCTAGCTAAATACTCTTGTATGTTTATATGTGTAGAATACTTGTGCATGTATTCGCATATGCTCTTTATGCACATGCACATACGTACATATAAATGTGCATGTACCCAGTAGAAAAATCGATTGACTTCAGGACTGAAATCTTTCCAGGTCTCCCTATATTAAAACTAAATTCACGTTTCAGAGTTTTTTCATACACTCATGAATTCATTGTTGAAATTCAGGCTTTATATCAGTGCTAAACTGTAGTTACTTCAGTCAATACTGAAATTAGAAAACTAAATCAGGTCTTTTGCTCCTAAATTTGATTATGAAACCTCAGGCGTTAATTCAATACTGAAATTCCAGGACAGAATTCAGTACATGTGTAAAAAAAAAAAATAATGCAGAGCAGAATTCATGACTCAATTTTTTTATTTGAACTAAATTTTTATAATTTCTACTGAAACCAGAAGAAAAAAATTACCTCTGCTGAGCTGAGACTCGAACCGGTGCAATTCTGCAACAAGTGCGAATGAAATTTTTTTAATTAAAATGAGTTTTTCCTTATATTAATTTAAAAATTTCTTTTTAAATAATGCTGATGTGATTCTACTAGTTGATACATTGTTCGGTAATCTATAATAGCTGGTTTAATTCCCACAAATTTTATGAAACTCTAAGACCTAGACTATAGGAAATCAACGCCATCGTCATCAGAGAGCAAAATATGTTGTACGTGGATCACTGCCTACGATGCATGCTGAGTATTCGACAGCCACCCACTATACAGAAGCGTGAACAATTGCAAAAAAAAAGAGTCGAAGCTCAAAAGCAGAAATATCGGTGGATTAGCCATACAATCAGGAAACCAATTTATAAATTCCCTAAGGTTCATGTAAACTTGGAAGACCATGAAAAACCTTGAGGTTCACAGTATTGAAAATTAAATCTAGATGTTAATTTTCAAAGTCATGACTTAAGTTCATGTTTAATTTTTTATTTGTAGTTATATATAAATAGGCTTAATGAACAAATGTAGTTAAAACAACAACAGTGTATATAGAGACGGGCCGTTTCATGTGCTTTCAGAAATATGTAATGCTCAAAATTTCACTATTGAAAATCTATAATTCATAAAGATTTTTATTAAAATTACCAATGGTTTTCATTATTATAAATTATTATAACAATTCAAAGATGAAAAGACGACCACTTGTATGAAATATTCATCAATATTTCTTGCCGAGGCACAGTGCTTCGACAATGGACCAAAATCAAAAAAATTTGTGTCACAGATTTAGACAAAATAGGTGTAATTTTAATAGTCTACATAAAATAAATCTGAAATAATTTTGGGAAAAAACAGTTGCAGTTCTTCAAAGTCGAACAATTTTATAAACAAAAATATGAAAAATAAAATTGGGTTTTGAGTGGTTGTGCAAAAAAAAATTGTCAAAAATGTGTTTTTATAGATATGGCTTTAAATTTATTTTTAGTACAAAGAAAAAAAAATGTAGTCAAATAAAAAAATTATTTCATTTACCTTAAATTAAAAATAAATTTTTTACAATTTTTTAAAAATTAAATATTTTTTTATTGGCGCAACTGAAAAATGGCAAACATTTTAGTAAGATTCGGAAATTAATTGGCGTTATCGGGCGTAAAGTCTTGTTATGGTTTCTTTTAAATTAACTTTTTCTCTTAAAAGCAGGAAAAAAATTCTGCGTATTTTTGCAACTTTCGGAAAAATTCAATTTTCTAAAAACGTACTTACGCTATGATACGACCAAAATATGTTACATATATATTACTTTAATATTTTTTTGAATAATAAAGAAGTTATAAATAAAGTGTGGGAGGGGTTCGTTACTTTTTTTATAGACCTTTTTGTACGTTTGATAACGATTGGTTTTGACCATCAGTATTAAATTCTAATTTGATAATTCAAATAATAGAAAGAAAACTTAAGCAAACACAATTACCATTACTTTGAAATGTCACAAAAGGTAAACAAATAAAATTTTTGCTACATTCAAATGTTTTTTTTTTAATAATGGAAATAAATTTGAAATATTCTGATTTATCCAATTGCTGGATTAGTACCAGTGCTACAAACAAGTTTAAAGCTATTTTTTCTTTTGCCAAAGATAAAGTTAGAAATAATATTAAATAATGAAGAGTTATTAAAGTTCATGGATGTGAGGTCATACAATTTTTCGATTTGCCGATAGGTGATAAACATTTATTTAGCAAAATACTTGGAAATATGTTTATTAAAATGTTTCATTTTTAAGGTTTTTTTCCGAGGAACGATCCAAAAAATGTTCGAAAATTTCGTATAACACATATTAGGAAAATATCTTGTGCTTTCCGATTTGCGAATAACTTTAAGGCGGTCTATTAAATCAAAAAATAAAATTGTTAGGAGTAATGACATCGAGCTATACAATATTAGCAGCGGGCAGGTAGAACAAAATGTATATCTTTTGAATCGTTTATTGATTCTCCAACAGAAGATTCTTTAGACGATAGTGGTTAAAAATAAATCAAACATAATAAATTTCAATACTTTTTGTTGTAATAATTTAGTTAAAAGCAATTTCAAGAAACAATTATGCAATCTTTAAAAAATTTCCAAAACTATTCAATATTTCCAAAATATCTCGAATATGGCTCAAAATATTGGAAAAAAACGAAATTAATTTGCAAGCTCTTAAGTCCAATTTGTTTGGAATAATAATAATTTGGAAAATATTTCTTTGAAATGTTTATTTCTGAAAAAATGGTAGGGTCTAGAAGAAAATAATAATATGAGCTCAGTGACCTTAAATTACTATAGACGTAAATTTTCATTAAAATCAAACAACTCCTTCTATTTTTGTCCATCTTTTGTATGGCTTCGATGCCATATTCTTTATTATTCTTTCTACTGGGTAGTTATATAGTATTATTTTACTATGCTTACAATAAAGGAGACTTTGAAAAGAACTTGCATTTATATATACTTACATATATTATTATAATATTTCACAGAAACCGAATAGCCTAAAAATGTGTAAAAAGGATTATGAACTTTCTCACATATGCATGAATGTATGTGTGTTTAAATATATGTATATATTTCTCTACATATTGTTTCTATTGTTTTTCTTAGACTGTAGAATGACAGTGAGAAAAGCCACATTGCTATGCTATATTAAAAAGATTTATTTTATTTTGAAATACTTTGAGAAAATAGTAAGCAGAAAATAAAAGAAAATCAATTACTGCTTGGTCAGCCACAAGATAAAAAATTAAAGAAAAATTTCTTTATTTTCAAGTAAAAGACTCACAAAATATCTCTGAACTACATAAAGACGTATGTACTTAAGTATGAGCGCATATGTAAAGAAAATTTATCAAATCTGTAAATGACATTTTTTGGTTCAATGTATGCGTGTGTTTGTATTTCGGTATGCCTGAGTTCATTTTATCAATATTGAATGAACATGAAATTCGTGCGTGACCAATCAAAGCATACACTATGAATTTCTAAATACTTTCATTTGAAACTCATTCACTCACACCTTTTGGCATAAAGGCGACAATGCCATCATCATCATCAAAATTATATTCTTCTACTTACATCTACTACCCAACAGGGCGAGTAGTAGGTTCTGTTCGTTTCTATATCTGCTGCAGCATCCAATTCTACTTAAAATTTCTACTCAACGTCTATTTCTACTTAAGTTTACTTATTATTTTTTCTAAGTTTTTTTTTTTTTTGTTCGAAAACAAAAGGACCTTAATAGGATTTTCGTCTTTTCACTCAACAATAAGATTAAGATAAACCAACTAAATTACTTGCCTGTGCTTCAACGTTATTCTGTCGATTAAGCTTAACTTCCTGTCGATGCCATCACTAAACCATCTCCAACCATCATCATCTACTTCTATTTGTGTGCATACATATGTACATACTCTCTACTTATATACACAAATGTTTTCTTATATTTTTTTTTTTTTTGCTGATGCGTTTGTAATAAAAATGTTAACACAAAATGCTTCAAACGTAACTGAAACAGTAAAAAAAATACAACGTTAAATACAGTTTATGATAATCTTGATTGAGATTTAATTTGTCTCTTTGATTTTTTAGCGAGAAATCTTCGCATTTTTGTAGTTAAGTCGAAAAATTTCACCGCATTGCCTTTTTATTATTTAAAAATTTCTCAAAATTTTTGCACAGTGCATCGAAGTGATTAGTTTTGTGATTAAAACTTACGAGTGCGTGAAAAAGAATCCAATAAATTTAGTTTTTCTTTATTTTGTCTAGTATATATTATTGTTACAGAGGTTATTTTTGATGATACCTTCAACCTATAAGATATCTTTGTGTGCGTTCATCTTCTCTGTCTAATCTAATGTCTAGAGCACTTCATTTTGTCCCGTCTTCCTCCAGAATTTGAGTAATACAGCTGGGTCTGTGGATTGTACATGCCCATGGACTTCCTTCTTCTGTGTGTCGGTGCTCCACAGCATATTAAAATATGTTCGGGTCATTTCTCTTCCGGGAAAAAGCACGGTCTTGGCCCTCCATGGGATGTTGTGCCATAAAAGAAGATGAAGATTCCTCTTCCTCATTTTCACTTTTTCGTTTCTTTAAAATGTCATGTACAAAGATCAAGGATCAAAATGTCCCATTCTCTGCTAGTTTCCAATTATCTCTGCTAGTTATACATAACTAGAAGCGAATGGAGAATAAAACGCAGCTATAATAATAGGTGTATAAATCTGTGGCCACAATGAATAATAGCTAAATTCGAAAGTCGAATAAAAACCTGTTGAGTATTTTTCATTATAAATCCCAAAATGTTGAAAGTTTTTAAAATATTTTTGCAATTTAGCAGTTTCCATAGTTTTTTATTAATTAAACTCCAATAATTATTTAAGAAATTTCAATATTTTAGGTTTTATAATGGAAAATACGCAACAGGTTTTTATTCGACTTTCGAGTTTAGCTGTTATTCCTTGTGGCCACAGAAATATAAAGAGTAGATTTGACTAACAGATGGCATTAGTATTATATATGGTTTATGTCGAGGATAATTAATATTCCGTTTTGGAATAGATATCCGTCAATAAAATCTTGTATACCATAAATTGTACAAGCAACATACAAAAATATGTTCAAACAATTTGAAAAATGTCCAATTTTGTACCAGAAAAAAAGTTTTGCAAGGAAGTTTAATAACCTTCTTCTATTTAAAGAAATTGACTGCTGAAAGTTATCGATTGTTGGTAACGTCTTATTGCGAACATGTCCCAAACCGAAAGACTTTTAAACGATGGTGATTTTGACGTCAGTAACAAAGACCGTGGAAGATGATTGAAAAAATTCGAATATGCTGAATTGCAAGCATTACTTTATGAAGATTCGACTCAAACTGAAAAGCAATTGGCAAAAGCAATGAAAGCTACCCAAACATGTGTTTCCCAAAGAAAGTGGGTGCCATATGAATTGAACGAAACAAGCATCGAAAGACAAACATCTTTTCCGAAATATTACTCTAACGGCAAAAGCCAAGAAAGGGTTCTTCACATCGAATTGCTACTATGAATGTAAAGTAGATTTATTTGTATTTGAGATTACAAAAAACCGTGGATAGACCCAGACCAGCCATCAACACCACTAGCAGTACGCAATATCCATGGAAAGAAGACTTTTCTGTGTATTTGGTGGGATAGTAAGGGAGCTGTCAACTATGCACTACTAAAACCTAGTGAAATGATTACTGCTAAGCGATACCGAAAACAACTGATCAAATTGAACCGAGCACTGAAGGAAAAACGATCAGAATGTCTCTAAAGATTTAATTTTGATTATTGAGTTCATTCATTTTCTTACATTGTTTACATTTATAGATTGCATGAATCTCTGCTTAAAAATGCTATGATATTTTTCCATGCGCTCACAGTATTTGGCTCTTAGTCATAACATTCCTACCACTGATCATGAGTTCTTTGAATATGTGATTGTATTCAGAGAATGTTTGGTGCCATTAACAAAATACTGAAACGTTCTAAAATTAGATTTCGATCAAAATTAGAATCGAAACGAAAATAATTGTAACTCCTATCAAATTTAAATTGTAAAACAATGTAGTAAAGTATATCTGAGACGAGACGCCTATCCTTCTGCTCCTTTGTCAACTACTTCTACCACTATTACTAGTTCAAAATTAACCTCTAGCCTTAATAAAAAATATTCCACTTTTTAGAGTATTTTGTCCCACTGTGCATTATTGCCTTACTGTGTTGATTTTACGATTTTCCTGTGGCAAAATAAAATCGTATTAAATTCAAATTACTACAGTATAAAAATGTGCTTATTGTTCATTGACGTTGTTGGAGTTTTATTACTAGTAATTGATGTTAACATGTTTTAATAGCGCTATTAATTTAGTATTCCTTTAATTTTATGTTTATTATAGTTACTCTTTTTAAAGTGTGCACTCCTTTATTCGTTTTAATGCAAGCGGATACGGTATCAGCATAGTTGTGTTTGTTCTGGCAAAATTTACTATTTAGCTAAAATGGTTGGGGAAAAATAGGTTAACAAAAACTTAACTTCTTAATTTTCATAATTTCATAACTTCAATACATTTCTTAAATCGGTGGATCCACCTTCAAAACATTCCTCAAAATCGTCTTTTTGGAGTACCTCAATTTCGACATTAACAGCATTAACTTATTTCCGACCGATCAGAGGCTTTCGAATTTTCTGTAGGTTAGCGAAAAATGGATATGGCCTTTATTATGAGCTACTTTCGACGTTCGATCTTCGCTGGTTATCGAAGATCGAATATCGAATGTAAAATTCGTATTATGAGCAGTGCAACCCTGTCGAAATTTTCGTTGCGCATAGAATTTTCTGTCGCACGCAATTTTGCTTTCGATACGGTGCATACTGAGTAATAATTGTTAAAAATTTAAGTATTTTGCTATTTGTTTTTGCTTATTGAGGATTAAAAACTAATTTTAAACAGTTTTTGCAAATTTTTTGCAGGCTTAAAGTGGTGAGCAACACATTGCAGTTATAGAAACTTGTAACATTGTTGGAAAGCAAATCCTCTGATTGCCAAGGGTATTTCCTCAAAAGTTCTGTGCGACGAAGAAAGAACTAAATGGTTTAGGACCAACCAAAAATTTGATATTGCTCATGTGCATTGCTTGAGCAGTTCATCTATAGTAGTCATCAAGTCCACAAACGTCTCCTTGGTCAGTCGTAAGTTCTGTAGAAATATATAGACGAATTTCGTAAATACCAAAGCTTTTTCGAAAGGCTGCATTTAATATTTCTCCTAGTTCTGGCCAGTTCCATCAAGCTCTCATCCTCTTCCGATGAATCGTTGAACCATTATTTCTATTTTGTCCTTATTTTTTCTACTTAATTTTTAAATAAATCGTATTTATTTTTCAAAATGACGATCAGCTGATAGAAATATACTATCGTGAACAAGCCGAAATGAGCGAAATTCACAATAACGATATTCTCTGTAGAAAGAACGTCATAATACCAAACTTAAATTCGTTCGATCAGGGCATTCGACTACAGTCGAAAATCGAACGCAGTTCATAATAAGGCCCTATAACTTAGCAACCCAGCAAATATATTATGATACACCTATGATCTTCTTGAAATTTTCATTGAAGCGTCGTAATATTATTAAGTCGTTTTTGAACTAACAATTTCAAAAAGTAATAAAATACCGCAAACTTAGCGAACTTCTATTTAAGTAATGTATAACAGGCTTAATGAACGTATGTAGTCAGCACAACAAACAGTGTATATAGAGATGTGCAAATCAGACGGCTGTTTCGGAATCCGCCACCATACTTATACGTGCATTACTTACCTCCCACACTTCTTACTTACCTCATGTGCACACATTATAAGTTGCCAAAGAAATGTTAATCATGTACCTTCAAATAAACAATTTCGTTTATTAAATTAAAAATGTATTAGGTACTAATAAGCGTACATATAGGTACGTATATATTCATAAATGTTATTTGTACATGTGAGTGTATGAGTGCATTCATGATATATGGGTTTTATTATAATTTATTAATACATCTGTATATGTAAAGCTAGAAAAAGTAAGAGCGTCTTTAATAAAAAATCTAATTGTGATATTTAATTAAAATTCATAAAATTAAATTTCCGCATTCATGTAGAATTATCATTTTGTTTCATTTTTAACTTTTAAATGCACATTTTTTAAGCATACGTATTCAATTTAATTTATAGCATTAAAATATAAATATGTATATTTTTAATCGTTTGGGTTATACAACAATTAAGCCTAAGACTACAAAATATCTTTATAATAATTGCTTTTACAGTGTTTTTTTTTCTGTTCTTCTCTTTTGTATAGATAAACAAAAAAATAAAATATTTATTAGTTAATAAAATAAATTCGTATTGTAATACGAAATGAAAATCACATTTGCTCAGCATAGTGTCTGTAATTTCTCCATAATTTAAATTTTCGCCGCTGCCTCTCTAGTTAGCCAACTAACTACCAACACCAGCTTACATGTTCCTCTTCACCGAATGCTATATGCTCAATACTCCATGATGGCGTTTCCAGTCTACCGACACCATTCGTTTTAACATCATCTCCCTCAACCGGTATACCCATATGCACGGAGGGTAAATGAAATGCTGCATTGGCATTTGCCGACATCGCTGCAACACTATAGCTGAAGGCAGTATTATTATTGGTATACGCTGATATAGAATCACATGAATCGAATTGACGCAGCGAACGACTTTTACCTTCGTTCGCCAAACGCACCAGCCCCAACGCTGTCGATAGAAAAACTTGCTCGAGGCCCTGATCCGTTTCGGCAGATGTTTCAAAATAGGTAGCACCAATCGCTGATGCAAATAGGTAAGCTTCATTGTGTGTGACATTACGCTGTGCTTGCAAATCAAGTTTATTACCAACTAGCGTCAGTATTAATGGATCCTGGACGTTACGATGTAACTCTTGAATCCAAGATTTAATTTCTGTAAAAGTCTTATGATTTGATAAATCAAAAACTAAGATGGCAGCATTGGCATTACGATAGTACATTGGAGCTACCGCTTTGAAGCGCTCTTGGCCGGCAGTATCCCAAATCTAAAAAATAAAGAAAAAATTTCAAGTATTCAAAATTTCAATTACAACTAAGCAATTAATTGATGATTTAAAGAAGCAGTAGTTTAATACATATTTCCGTATAGGCATGCAGAATTTTTCTCCCACTAGAAATTTTAACCCAAAAGCGGATAAGCTTGAAACAATTTTCAACAATTTTTTTTTTTTACTAGTTTCTCGAGAAACTGGTAATATTTTTCTTTTTATCCTATCTTTTACCAGATTACCAGAAGTTTGAAAAATTTGAGCCACAAAATATTAAAATTTAATATTAAAAATTTCAAGAACGAATCAAAAACTTCCCTAGCATAGTTCAAAATAATAGGAGTTTATAACAACAACTAATAAAAAAAAATTTTTAATTTGTTTCTGTATTTTATAGACGATAGAAAAATACCAAAATCGGCACTTTTAAGTTAGAATTTTTAAAAGTTTTTGCGATCAAAAACTAGCCTAGTATTGACCAAAAGGAAAATATTGCTCGTTTCAACCGAAACTAGTAAAAAAAAATTGGTTATAGTTCTTGTAGATGATAGAAAATTACCATAACCGACTTTTCTTTGACATTTGGGTTCAGATTTCCCGAAATCTTGACTAAATAAAATCATTTTGCATCCCACTTCGGATTCAACGCACAAATATACATAGGAAACTACGGTTTCTTTTCAATAATCTAACACCTCGCAGGGCTGGTTTATGAAGCATTTTAATTAGAATTTGAATTAATTGATTAACCAAGTTTAAAAAATTTCAAATAATTTTATTTAAATAGAAGTGAACTTTATGAATTTTTTCATAAAAATGGCATTTGGCAGATTAAATAGTCGGTTATGTTCGTTAAATAAGAAATAATCACGATGCTGATACTTTATTATTTGATTAATCGACCAATAAAGATGCCTTTCAATCAAAAAGTTTGATAAGGTAATCGGATTCAAGTTAAAGTTTCAAAATATGCATATATATTTTAGGTACTTACTTATTATGCAATACATTACGTAATAAGTAGACACATTATTTGCATACTGAATTTTGATCAACATCAAAAATTGTTTTCAATAAAATATATGCACATATGCCCAGTTTGTAGTTATTTGAATATTATAACAAAAACAAAATAAAATCAATCAAGATATTCAAAGATTCTAGAACAAAAACTTTCTATGCATAATCATTTAATTACACTACTCAACAAGATTTTCCACAACGAGCGGCGATAACATTTTCTATAGTAAAATTTTCCGTAGAATCCGAATATTCTAATGATTTTTTGCGATTGGCTTCAATTTTCCATGTAAATGGTTGTTTGTTTTTGTCTGATACTCATCTAAAATATACAAAAATTTGAAATTCATTGGCTAAAAATTAAAGTTCTGACAGGCATTTATTTGAAGTATGTGCTCTCAACAGTGCACTTTTCTGAATTTTGCCATTTACATGGAAATTGGAGCCAATCGAAAAAAATCATTAGGATATTCGGATTCTACGGAAAATTTTACTATAGAAAATGTTGTCGTCATTCGTTGTGGTGAAAATTTTTGTAAATTTGTAGAGTAGTGTTATTTGCGTACATACATACAATGAAGGCGTGCTAATATATATTTTGCAACTTCAAACTATAATCCAATAACAAAAGAATGTAGTGAAGATATTTCTACATAGCACAGATAAAAAAACAAAATATGAAATTGTTATTTCCATTGTTTGTTTATGAGTCAGAGCATGAAACTAATATAAAGAGTAAAAACCAACTTAAACGAAGAAAGATAAAAATAATAAAAAGATTTCAAATATAATGTTTTCTTTTTTACAAAATAAAGGCTGAAGCGAATATAATTTGTAAAAATTAAAGTCCCTCAAGTTCTAAATGCAATTTCAATACTTGTGCAAAATTATTTTGTTAAACCCAAAATGCGTAATTAAATTTTTGTTTCCGAAAGTAAATAAGAAAATAGATGAGTGCTAAGAAGATCGAGTCAATAAAATTGATGGAAGGGGATGACAAAAATTATCTATTGACAAATGATGGCAAATCTATAACGAACAAATAAATTTATATCAAAGATTCCCAAAATTGCACATAGTGCAGTAGATGCAGTATTGAAAAGTTATTTCGATATATTGACAGTTGTCCGAAAGCCAAAAAGTGAAACTGAATAAGAAAATAGATGAGTTCACTATTGTAACAAATCGAAACATATTCAATAGAAATGTGGCTAAAAAGTGTGGAAACAGTTAAACTAAGGTGCAAAAATGCAAAGCACGCCAGCACATTAGAAGCAAAAAAAAAACAGAAAAAAAACAAAAAGTTGAAAAAAATGGTAGTTCGAAAATGATACTACCTAATGGGAGTAAAAAAATGTATGCATGCAAGCGTTAAAACGGACTTCAGCTGACCTCAGCACGCTCAGAATTTTACACTGCATTCAAAAGACATTTCCTTCCAAAATCCAAAACATCAATTAGAATCGAAATATTTGAAAGAAAGTTCCTCGTATAACAAGATATTTATCAATTTCATGAAAAGACAATACGGTTTTTTACCAAATGAGGGCGTTACCGAGCTTATTAAAAAATTATTTGTTCCATTCTTTAAAAATCACAAAAATTCCACATTTTGTGGACGGATTTGGGCAGTGCACACTATATCCGCACAACTCCATTTCCGTTATAGAAAACACCAAACATTCCACAATGCCGGCCAATTGAAAAATATTGGGTCAAAGGTTAGTTAAAAATTAGCGAAAACGTTGCAGTTCAGTAGAATATTTTTGTGGAACACTTCAACCCTTGAATATCCTTATAAAAAGGACTTTTATGGAATTTTTCCAAAAAAAAAAAAAAAAAAACCTAAGGCCAGAAAGGCCTCCTACATAGGTAGGAGTTAATGTGTTAAAACATTCTGAAAAAAATATCACGTACAATTTTAACAAGAGTTGAAGACAAAATTCATCTTAAATGCAGATTTACGCATGATTTTTCATATCATTTGATGATATTTTTGACTATCCTTTGGAAATTTTAACTAACAAAAAAAAAAATAAATCTTGATGAGATGGATTAAAACCTAGCTAAGGTTTTGCTACCATTAACTTATACTTTCATATCAAACAAGTAATACTTTCAAACAAACTCTGTATAATCAATTGACTCCCAGTTTAAAATAAAAACAACTAATTTGAAACTGGCTCATAGAGTAATGCTTTGCCAAGTCTGCGGAACTGACTCAATGTAGCGAAAAGTAATGCGTTGATGACTTCTAATGAGCAACTTTAAATATATGCATAAATTTATTTTACATTTGAAAAGCATGGAAGTTAGTATGTCAACATACGCTCTATACTGGGATTTTTGCAAAGATGACTACAAGATTCAGATTCATTTGTGTTGTGCGTGCATATTTCTGCAGCTAAGCAACCCACATATTTTTTCTTATCAAATAAAAGCAAACAAAAGTAAATATTATGCAGAATAATAAAAGTTCAGTGCACGCTAATCATAACAAAGAAAAAAAGAAAGAGGGAAGAATAACAGATTAGTTGTGGTGGTCGGTATTCTACTTCAAGACTTCAAGCACTATTTACGCTGATAAGGTTAGATAATGCAATGTATTTGTATAAGCTAAAATTTGATTGACATATTTGCTAACAATGAGATTTATACTTTAGTTTTGTATTTAAGCTGCTGTAATATACATACGATAATATTTTAGAGATTCATATACATATGCATAAACTGTATTCTGTATTGCAAAATCTAAGTACAACTAACAATAACAGTGCAACAGAATAACAGGATTCAGTGACCTTAAGTCAGAGCGACTATTATTTGAAATTTTTTCAATTGCAATCAATATTTTAGTGATGCGCGCACACAAACTTCCTTAACTATGTTTGTGATCATGTATGCTTAGTTTCTTGTGCAACTTTGTTTGCCTTCCACACAATTTTCCTTACTAAAACTGTGTAATAGAGAAATGCTGCTTCCACTTAAATAATTGCAAGATAATGTTTTTCCCGAAAGACCAGCAAAAATTCCTCTTTTTTGTCATATAATTTAACACTACTAAGCTTCATTTAGAATACTGTAATATGTAAAAACGTGATATTCTAATTATATTCAAATATTTTCTTAAAGATTTTAAAAATAACAATGAAATAAAAGTGTATCTAAATGATATTTAACAAACTTAATAAACGACTTTAGTTAAAGCGAAAACATTGTATATAGAGACAGGCAGATCAGATAGACGTTTCGAAATCCGCCACGATGCCTTATCAATGATCTTAGTGATGGTTTTTACAGGTATTTCAACTCCTTATATAAGCTCCTAATATTGAAGAGATAACCCAGAATTAAAAATTTTTTTTTTCATATATCATTACTAGCAAAAATGTCTACTTTTTGACTGTTTCTTTTTCAAATTAAAAGTTTGCTATTGTCATCTAAAAATGAAAAGCACACAGAATCGAAATTGTTTTTTTTTTTCACCGCAGATGGTTTGCGTACACAAAAATGTATTCTCTTTTGTGTCGATGTAATCATAAAATGAATTTCTCTGTGTTCTCCAAATGAAATCTGACACTGTTACGCTACTTTTGCTCATGCATTTATTAACTTTAGGAATGAAAAAGGGTTATCTTCATCAGGCAGTAATTTGTAATTTCCTTCATAGCTTCCAGATTAATTTAATAACTCAAAAAAAAAACAAGCGGCTGCATTTATTTGGTAATGGCATTACTAATGGTAATGGCATAGAAATGTCTAAGGGCTGTATTTAAGCTATTTACATTTTGAAGAAAACCAAAGAAGATATTGCAATAAATCAATTACATAAATTATGCAACCCCCAAGTGGAAAATTTGCCTCAGCCTCTAATACTGTGGCAGCTAAGTTGTGTGTGCTGCAACAGTATAACACCAGAACTCCCGAAGATCATTTGCATGCTAAAACTGAAATATCAATCAAAAGAAGAATCAGCCCGTTACAATACTCAGCCAACGATAGCATTCGCCCACAGTAGACATTTCCAGTTTCTAAAATGACATAATTTGTCAAATTTGTGTTAAATAAAATTGACTGACGGACCCATTGAGGAATCTAAATCATTTATAGAATAGAAGATTAGCCTTTTGAGACGACGCTTTCAGACATAAGCATTCTAAATTCATGTTACATTTTTTAGTAACTAAATATTGTCATTTAGTTAACTGTAAGTGGAAATAGCTATGAATTTATTAATTTGTTTATTATTTGCATTAGTAGTTTACCTGTAATTTAATTTTAACATCATCCAGCATAATTTTACACGTGAAAAATGATGCTGCTATTGTTGGTCCAATATCTTTGTTTAATGTGTTTTTGATATATTTTGTAACCAATCTAGTTTTGCCGACACCTAAAAAATAATGGAAAATTGTAAATAGCATATAAAAGCGAATAATTGTATAGGATTTAAGTTGGCATTCTTTAATGGCTCATCAGAAAATATCAGAATATCTGGTATAGTTATATAACACAAACAATAATAAAGCAACTAAACAATAGAACTATATAAAGATATACACATAAATATAGTATGCATTCTTTGTAGTCAAACATGTGTTTTTTTTTTTGTAATTGTATTTTATTTTTTATCTGCGTTTGTTATTCGAAAAAAAAAAACCAAAACAGTGGAGGGAATCACGGAATCGCTACTATGTACTGAAAAATTAAAGCAGTTGTATTTCACGGGTGATGGCATGATTTTTTTAAGTTTTTCTTTTGTATTTAGCAATAAAGCAATTTAAGAACCACCGTCACCACTGGCACCACCACAGCTACATAATAAGCAAGAGGTTATAAGCCTGCAATGCAAGGTCAGCATTAGCAACTAAAATGTATACTATGCATGTATGAATATGTTACAAGAATAAATGGTACAAGTTCAAATCTTTGTACAATTTATAATTTAAGCATTTTAATAAAATAAACTGTTCATACCTTTTGAGCCCAAAACAACCACTTTGCCCTCAATTCCACGCATTTCTAACGCTCTCCGTATCCCTTTTACTGGTACTGTATCCTTCCTGCTACTTTATATTTTTGGCAGCTTTTAGTTTTTATGTCACAGTCATGCCCCTTAAGAAAGTCGGTCGGAGCAATTAATCAATTAATTTTTTGCGATGAAATCAGGTTTCTGTGTTTGCGTGTGTATTTATATTTATAGAATACGCTTTTAAATTTTAAAATTTTAACTTTTTTTTTAATTTTTCTTGAGAATATGCGTTGTTATTTCTTTAAAAGAAATATAAATAATTTTGCTGTTGTAACTCTAAAGATTTTGTTGTTGTTTGTTGGTGTTGTTGAATTATTGCCATCAGCTGTTTTTGTGTATACTTTCCGAACACTTTCAGGTGCTCTGTTCGATTTATTATCAATGCTTGAATGTAATCAGTAAGACCATTATAACACTTTTCCCGCTAATTTTAGCGCTTTTTGAAAATAAAAACGCGGAAAAAATGTGATTAGCGCTGAGTTCGTTTTTTCAATTTAAAATATCTTCGAAAAATCTAAGAAATTTTCATTGACTAGAAGTATCAGATGTTTCCCTGTATCAGTCAAAAAGTTTAAATGTATTGAGTTTTCTCGCACTTTTATAAGGAAAAAAAATTTAACGCTTTTTTAAGAAAATACGCGTTTATTCTTTATTTTAGCGGATTTTGAAAATAAAAGTTGGCCACTCTGAATGTAATGATTGAATTTTTAAATTTTGTTTATTATTTCAATACCTCAAATAATGAAATAGTATATTTAGGTACATTTAGGCTGATGTTACACGGTCAATGTTTTGCTGTCAACGTTTCTGTTTTTACTCTCTTTTCATCGTTTTGTTTGATGCGCTGTTACACTATCAGTTTTTTGGTGAATGTTTTTTTTAAATACTTTTATCTGCAACTATGTTTTTCCAACTAAAAAGTATTTAATTGTATTTTGAAGTCAATGAAAATTCAACAATTGGAATGGAATTGGATGGAAAATAATTATAATGACAATATAAGATAATGTTAGTGGAAATAACAACACATTATACAAAAAATATTGCATTTATATATGAAAAACGCAGAAAAATAATCCTTAAAATTTGCGAACTATTAAAAAAAGCTCCGCCACGTTGTTACTTGGCCATTGAATTAGCATGTTATAAAAGTTATTAAGTAAGTTTTTAAACAGCAGACGTGCACAAAGCGAAGAATATTCATTGAAACGAGAAAATGAAAGATTAAATAAGCCCGTGGTTGCACTTTTTGGAGAATAAAAACAAATATAAAGTAAACAACAATGCGTAAAGTATTATATCACATTATGTGACGAGTGGAGAAGGGACTCATTAATTTTATTAAGTGCGATTACAACAAAACCATTGTTTCTAACACACAATATTTAATTACAAAGATGACGATTTGTTACCCAGTCCAAACTACCATATATATCATTTGCACTCAGCAACATAGTTAACAATTCCTTTCAATCCGATTTTTTAATGTAACAATTAAAATTAAACAAACAAGAACAGAAGAATATCTAAATTAGTAAAACGGCAAATAAAGAGAATGTGTTCACAAAAATACTTAAAAGTTTTAGAAAAAAGTTTTTATATAGCTTCCTTGGGCTCTAACGAACTTAGATAGGCGAGTTGATGTTTCCTGTAATTTGTGAGATTTAAAAAGATTCCCCTTTTCCTCTTTTTTGATATACATTACCAATAGAAATTGCTTTGTTTATAGTTGTTGTCACAGTAACGAAAACAAAAGAATAAAACTGCTTCAAAATTCATTAAAATGTGAAAATTTCACATTTTAATTTTACGTTAGCTGCAGCTGAATGTGGGTATATATGACCTTCACTCAGTATGAAAAACTTAAACGTTTTTTATTAAAATTATTAGGTTTTGAATGAAAAATGTTGCCAGAAGAATATCAAAATCGTTTCGGAACCAGCTACGGTTCCTCATCAGTGATCTTTATGATAGTCCCTTAGTTTCAACAATCTATCGCAAACTTGTTTTTATTAAAGAAAAAATACAAACATTATCTCATATAATATGAATTTTCAGTGTAACATCTATAATAGCTGTTCACACGGGCGCAAGCATGAACGCCTGTCTGAAAGAGATTGGTAAAAAAAATAGGAAGTAAGAAAGAAATAGAAACGCTCGTCTTTTTCTCTACCTCTCCCTTTCAGAGAGGCGTTTATAATTGCGCCCGTGTGAAGAGCCAAATATAAATCCTTTATTCACGAAATAGCCCTTTGTTTGTGAAATAACCCTCAACATTTCAACCCAATAAATTAATTAGATTTTGAGACATTTTTTCCATCGCAAGGGTTTTTAAGGATAAGAGACAAATCACAAAATATTTTTAATATTTTGTAAAAAGGTTTATAGTATACCATATATATATATATATATATACTTTCTAATTACATAATACTTTTGTAAACAAATTATTTGAAGTTGTTAAAATTAGTTGACAAAAATCAAAAATGTATTGTTATGTTTAATTTTCCTTGATTTAATTCTTGTTAATTCTGATAAATCCAACATCTGATAAAATGTTTGATGATATTGGTGTTCAGTAAATCACATTTCTATTGTAAAATCTCTTTTTGCGTTCAAAGCAACAATTTCATGATGTTCGCGCAGAATTTCAATTACAGTACACGTCAACAAACAAAAAAGTCCGTAAAAATGCAGTCCTGCTAAGAGAAATGTAAATAAAAAAACAGAACTAGTAAAACAAACCTAGCAAAACAAAAGTAGAAATAATAGTTTTGAAGAAAATAACTGAATCCATCTACTATTTTTAAACCCTTACTAATAGTAAAGGAAATTCATTTAAAAAAAGTTTTCATACTATTAGATTAGATTAAAATATATAAATCGAAAGCGATAATATTAAAATGATTAAGTAAAAGCAAAAGCAGCTTTGCTCAGTCCACTCAATAATAAAACTGAGTACAGTTGCAGATTTGCATATATATACCATGATATATACCTACAAAACAAAATCGAAAACAAATTTTCGACAGTGAATGACTCATAAAATGAACGAAAAAGGCGATAATTTCTTCATTGTAGCCATGGTTAAAAGTTAAATTTCGCCCATATAACATTCCAGCACTAATAGCGGCACGAAGCAGTCTGAAGAAAATAAGCACAGCAATTTTCAATTATATCTGAAGTGTAAATAAAAACTAAGCAACAATGTTCGATTTCAATTTGCAAGCAGCTCGTGGTGGTGCTGATTTCACCGTTGAACTATTTAGCTTGCTAGCAGCAGGTGGCATCAAGGAAAACTTAATTTTCTCTCCGTTCTCAGTGCAAAGTTGCGTTGCTTTGGCATTTGCCGGCGCACAGGGTGAGACCGCTGATGAAATTGCAACGGGTATGAAATTTGTTTCAAATTTTACACCAGAAGTTGCAGAAACCTTTCAATTTGTTTTGGAAAAGTATAAAAACAGTGAACTATTGAAAATTGCCAATAAAATCTATGTGCAAAAAGGGCATCAAATCAAGGCAGACTATCAAACTATAGCTAAAGAGAATTTCCATTCCGAAGCGGAGTCTGTGAATTTTGGAGAAAATGTAGCGGCAGCTAAGAGAATAAATGAATGGGTCGAAGAAAAAACTGCAGGAAAAATTACAGACCTAATACCGGCTGACAGTTTGGATGCGAATACTCGCCTGGTACTACTTAATGCGTTGCACTTCAAAGGCGATTGGGCTAAGAAATTCGATGAATCCGCGACCGAAGAAGACGATTTCTGGACTGCCAATGAGGCATCGATAAAATTAAAGTACATGAATCAAAAGGCTAAATTTGGCTATGGATACTTTGAGGAACTCGATTGTACTGCTTTGGAAATGCCCTATAAAGATTCGGATCTGTCAATGTTTGTTTTATTGCCTAATGAACGTGAAGGTCTTAAGACGCTGGCTGAAAAATTGAAAACCGTTAACTTGGTTGATTTAGCTGAACGCATGAATGACAGTGAAGATGTCGTAGTGAAGTTCCCTAAATTCAAAGTTGATTACAGTGTGGAATTAACCAATATTCTGAAGAAGGTAGGCTAAAATTGTTGAATTCCTTAGAAATGAAATAATTGCGAATACGATAACAAGCGTAAGCATGAATACCAAATGTAATACATTTTTCGCTTATCGTAGCAGCATGTGCTAGCACCATTTTATGATGTGGCTATTTAGAAGCTTACTGAGTTGGCAGTAGTATAATTTATCTATTGAAAAATGTCATTTATGTTTTTTGGTTTTGACAGAACGTTATCTGAACGTGCTAAAAAAGTTAAAACAAACAAATTTTAATTATTTCTAATACATACAAAAATGCAGTTACGTAATCTAAGTTCTGGGCGTTGCGTTTTTTGTCCAAAAAAATATTTAAAAAAAAAAAATGTTTTGCCAACGCCTTTTTAGTTTTTGTTACACACACTTGCACCAACAAAAATACACAAATAAACAAGTCAATTGAACGCAATTTACTGTATAACCTTGCATAACAACAAACATTTATCATTTATTAAAATTTGCATGATTTCGAAGTTTTACTTTAAAGGAGTTTAATTTATTATTTGCATTTGAAAGTTCTCCAAATTAAGCAAAAATGTTTAATGATATTGTAAATAATGCTTTTCTTATTATTTTGTCTTTTTAGATTGGCATCAACAAAATGTTCACCGGCGAAGCTGAATTCAACAATATGCTGGAATCTCCAGAAAACATTTACGTTTCAAATATTTTCCATAAAGCTTGCATTGAAGTGAATGAAGAAGGGACAGAAGCTGCTGCTGCTACTGGTAATAAATCTCAGCTATTGCTTAAACTAAAACAACTAACTGAATATTTTTTTTAGGTGCAATCATGATGATGCGCTGCGCATTGATGCCCTTAATGTTCCATGCTGATCGCCCATTTTTGTATATGATTTGGAATAAAAAAAATATTTTGTTTGCTGGCGCATTTGTAAATGCACCATCAGCCTAAAATGTTTGCGTAATTCGGTTTAGTTAAAAATCTTTTTTCTTAAATTTGTGCTTATTAAATATTTTGATACTTTTTTTTTGTACTTGTATTCTCAATTTCTATGCTATTGTTTTTTTTTATACTATTTATTAAACTATTTGATATTTTTGGAAATGTATAAAAAATTACAGCTTAAAATTGTATTATTAGTTGATAGCAAATGGTTATATTTAAAACCATACGAAAACAGTAGTTTGAAACAGATAAGCATTATTATTATAGAAGAATATGCGAAAAATAGTAAAAATATTGTAATTTGTATAGAGGGTAGCTATTGTTACATTCGCCAGCCGTAGCAGAAAATAGATGGGTTCAAGCAAAAATATTTCAAATCGCTTTACACAATTTTTATAATTTTTTTTTTCATGTTCTATTAAGCCATAACTACCAAGAACACATGATTCAGAATATTGCGAAATATAGTCGAACAGCGACTACAGCGAATTCGGAAGGGACCAGAAAATTATTTCGTTATAATACAGACGACTGATGTAATAAATGTAAGTGATGAGTCTTTGTTTCATAATTGTAATTATCATTTTCCACGTACGAAGTTTAATTGATATGCGTAACGTAAAATGATTTGAATAAATTCGTTAGATGGATCCCACAAACGCTTAAGAGTTAAACTTGCAGCTGCTAAAATTGAAAAATTCGTTATATGGAATTTAGTTTTAAGGAGATCAAAACATGGTAAAAAATTAATGAAAAAGCTGTGTTCTTGAAATTAATTCGTAATGAAGAGTGCGACTGTAAAATGATTCAAAAACTAAGCCCCTTTTTAGATTTGATAATTAGTGACAGAAATTGTTGTTTGCTCTAGTCCTCTCGCTTTTACAGAAAAAAAAGAAAAAAATTATGTTAATGCTACTATTTTCGATAAATAACGCCATTTTTATGTAGAGGTAATTGAAGCCAGGTTTCGAAAAGTGACCCAATTGTACATAAACTGGCCTTACACGGTCAGTAATACTGACAGATTTTAAAATACTAACATTAAAAATCAGAATTTCTTGAATTCCATTAGATTTCGTTCAATCCAAATCTAAATAATAAACAAAGTATCCTATTAGAATTTAGAATGAAGAAACTCTGATGGGATGGAATTTCTAATTTTTTCTGTCAGCATTTTAAAATACTGGTAGATAGATTACTGATCGTGTAGGCCAGCTATAGCCTTTGAATTGGTTATCGCTTTTTCCTTCTACCACATTTCTGACCAGAAAAATGCAACCCTATCGCTAGTTTCTTTTAAGCAGCTGATATCTTGTGCAACAAAGAGGAAATGTCCGCTAAAAGAGAATTGCAAGCTGCTAAAAGAAACAAAGCTTAAAACATTGGAAAGGAATTTAATCGGTTATAATCATGAAATTATTTGGATTTTTGAAAAGTCGTCCTGCATTTTGGGCCAGTGTCACTGGAACCACAATTGGAATTAGTTTCTTTATTAAGTTTGTATCTTTCTTAAAAAATATTCACATTTTAATTGAGACAATTATTCCGCAGAGATTTAATGCAAGGTGAAAAATACACAAAGAAAACTTCAGCAGAGGGTAAAATTGTAATAGTAACCGGTGCAAATACCGGCATTGGCAAGGAGACTGTTAACGAATTAGCCAAAAGAGGAGCAAAAGTTTATATGGCTTGCCGCGATATGAAAAAGTGTGAACAAGTAAATGTTTGTAGCATTTAAGAATTCAAATTTTAGTAAATTCTAATTTATTAGGCTCGAGAGGAAATTGTGCTGGAAAGTTATAACAAGCACATATACTGTCGTCAGTGTGATTTGTCTTCAATGGAGTCAATTAGAAAATTTGTGGATACGTATGTATAATTCAATACACTATACAATAATTATGAAGCTATATCGGTGCCTTAATTTGCTAAAGCCCTAACACGCACTTTTAAATTTTAGAGGAGAAGCAAAATACATTTTGGTATTTGGAGTACTGTTTCAAAAATTTGTAATTTAAACTAAAAGAAAAGTTCGTAAGTTTTCGGTGTAGATCTCTAAAATTGCGATAAAAGATGAAAGTGGACACGCTCTATCATAATCCATCAAAAACTCGAAATTGAAAAATTTGATGTTAGGGCCTTAGCAAATTACGACAGCGATATGTATGTATATGGAAGATTTCATCTAAAGTGAAACGGGTTTGACAAAATTTTTCAAATGCAATAAGTAATTAGTTACGTGGGTCCGAAGCACGGCCTGATTGCCCAAAACGTCAAAATTCTACCCCTCTAAGTTATTCTAATTCTTAAGGTTTCTGAAATCATCTTTTTTTTCAAGAAAATCTCCTGTTTTATAACAATGCCGCATAACCGTTGTATTTATTAATTATTTTTCTAAACTTCATAGTCTTTTTAAATATTTATAGGCGTAAAATGTTTTAGAAATACATACATGTTTTAGAAATACATACATACATACAAATGTGCGTTGTAAAAACACTAGAAGCGAGAAGAACAATCAAACAAAAATTAATTCCAAATTTACTCAGAAAACTTAAGTCAAATCTTAAGATTTCAGGAAGAGTTCGAAAATCTTAATTGTCTAGAAGACAATTAAGATTTTCGAACTTAAGAATTCCGAGCGTGCACTATATTTGGACGTTTGTTTAATTGTTTTAGTTTCAAAACAGAAGAAGAAAAATTGGACATTCTGATTAATAATGCTGGAGTTATGCGTTGCCCACGTTCATTAACTAAGGATGGCTTCGAAATGCAAATTGGTGTTAACCATATGGGTCACTTTCTGTTGACAAATTTACTTTTGGATTTACTACAGGTATTGGTTATAAACCTTCAGGCAGATTCATATTTTTAGAATTCTATTCCTCCTCAGAAATCGGCACCTAGTCGTATTATTACAGTTTCTAGTCTAGCGCATACCCGTGGTGAAATAAATATTGGTGATCTAAATAGCGATAAATCCTATGATCCTGGCGAGGCATACAACCAAAGTAAACTTGCAAATATTTTGTTTACAAGAGAATTGGCGAGACGTTTAGAAGGTAATTAACTATTATGTTTGATTTATGCTTGTGTGTAATTTTTAAAATTCGTTTCTAGGGACAAATGTCACAGTTAATGCGTTACATCCCGGTGTAGTGGATACAGAACTTTTCAGATATATGGGATTCTTTAACAGTTTTTTTGCAAAGTATATAGCTTCATGATTTCCCTATTATTTCATCTTTTTAAGTTTTTGTTATATTTGTTTTATTTAGAGTTATTTTTAAGCCACTCTTCTGGCCATTCATTAAGACTGCAAAAAATGGAGCACAAACAACGCTGTATGCTGCACTGGATCCGGATTTAGAAAAAGTTTCGGGAAAATATTTCAGCGATTGCGCTTCTAAAGAAGTATCATTATCTGCTCAAGACGATGCTTTGGGAAGATGGCTTTGGGCAGTTAGTGAAAAGTGGACCAAGTTAAATGCATAGTTTTAAGCTAAATTTTAATTTTTTTTTAAGAAATAAAATTGGCATGGAATTGAAATATAATTTTAAACCATTTCTCTAATATTATTAATCTTGATTAAATACGTTAAAAATGCAACACTGCCTTAATAAAAGCTGTCAAATATCGGCAGCACAGCAGCAATCGCAGTCAGTCAGTTGTTGCGCTGTCGCTGCGTTGTCATCTTCGTTTGGTTCAGTTCGATAATTTTTTTTTTATCCATTAGAAATTGTTCACATAATTTTCTTTTTTTTTTGAAAAATATTGTTAGAATTATAAAACCAGACTAATTTTATGAAAGTGCAAAACCTTTATGCAATTAATTTGCAAAATAAATAAATGAAAAAGAGAAATTCATAACGTTTCTCATCAGTGTTTGGTGCTTATTGTTCAGCAAATTTTTGCTGTTGCATTTTTTTTTAGTTAAATATTCGACGTAGTTCGACGTAGCTTCGCCTTGAATTACAAATTAAGCTTAAAGAAAAAAAAACATGTTTATATTTTAAAAAATTTACAATTTCGGTGAAATCAATAGCGAAATCCCCAGCATGAAGATCTGTATCGCGTTTTCAATGTAAAGTTAGAAATACGAAATTAAATCAAAAATAAAGTGCCTTACAAAATAAGCAGAAAAAGACTAATTAATTATTTAAAATCACAGGTAATTGACTACATATTAATTGTGTATGTTTTCCTATACTTCTGAGACATTCAACCTATTTTCTAAAATTTTGCTTCGCAATTTTTTGCATACTTCTTCGCTGTCGTGTTCGCTTTTTTCTTTTTCTTTGCTCCACCACAATCTCTAGTATATTTTTCTTTTATAAAATGTATTTGCTCCCCACTTGTGCTCTTGTCTTTGCAGTGAGCGAGTCATCATCATCAGTCTCATATTTCCTCATGTTCTCGTCTTTCGGATTGGCAGTTTTTTATTTCTTTTCTTTTCAATTTCCTTTGATTTTTTTAATCTAGTGTTGTTGCTTTTCTTCCACTTGTTTCGGTGGAATTTTTACCTCTAGCTGCGTTGTTTTTTCTCTGTTCTCTTATTGTTTGATTGTTGTTGTTTTACCTGTCCCTCATTACCGATGTCAACTTCATATGTTGTCGATTTTTTGTTTTAACAAAATAAAGTCAAATATTGTAATTCATAATGATGTTAAACTAGTTTTAATAACATTTTGATTAAAGTTTGCGTTAGCTGTATTTTGGAATTACAAAATTGTGTTGGAAAAACTATGAAAGGTTCTCATTCATTTAAAAATTTTGTGTATAACTTTCACGATTGAGCTTTTAACAAGCATGACCTCTTTTTTGGGGACAAAAGTTGATGTGCAACTTTTGTTTCAGCACTGGGCTTCAAGGTGGATTCATTTCAAAAATCGGTTAAAAATCTGATTAGTCTGTATTATAGGTTCCATAAAAAAAGTCTCAAGCAAACAACGCACCGAAAAATCGATTGAAGCCTCAAGCGTAATTCATAAATCTAACGACTCTGACATTTATGTGAACCGTTTTATTGTTAAAAGAGGGCGTAGAGTTATCCTTGTCATAAATGATAAACATTAAACTTTAAATGCTTATAACCTATAATGCGGACACACGAGAGTTCATTTCAAGCAAACTTAACATTTCGTTGAAATGCGGAATTTCGTCATACAAAAACTGTCAAATGAAATTCTGCATTTCAGACTTATTTCGTTGAAATGCGTCAGAAATGAAGAAAGTAACTAACAGCCTTCAAACACAAGGTTGTAAAATGAATTTGTTTTCATAACAACTGCTCTTGCAATATTTATTAAGTAGAAAAATAATGGAGTTGGAGAGTAACTCATTGCCATTCCTCCAATTATCCATAATTGTCATATAAATTCTTGGTGTCCGAATCCAGTTGAAAGGCAACATTTTTACTTATTTTTATTTACACAACACACACACAAATTCTTCTTCAAACTTATAATCTGTCAAAAACGAATTTGAATTTTTGTTTTTGTATATGTCCACCTAAATTTGAAATGCAGAATTTTTAAGAAATTCACTCTCGTGTGTCCGCGCTATAAAAAATTTTTTTTTTTTGTATATAGACGGTATACGAATCAATGTGCGATTGTATCTTCATCATGGGAGTGATTGGTCGCGTTTCGTAGACGCAATTTGATCCGCCACTGCTACATTTCTACTACATTTGTGCTCTTCAGTTGTTAATGCTACCGTTTGCTTTGAACGAAAAAAATTTGACAGATGCAAAAAATTATGAAAAAGAATAAGGTAGAATTTGTAAAATAAGCTGGAATTATATTTACCACTTTGCATCTTCGTGTGCATCTTCTCTGTATCCGTGATATTATATAGAATATCATTTACAGCATAAGAAACGCATAATACTGTTGTATCCATTTTTATTTTAAAACCCAAAATGAGTGATGGCACTCGCGATCGATGAGGTGTAAACATCAGTGTTTAACTGCGTATGTACTTTTAACTGAAATTTTTTTTTGTTTCATTTAGTTATTTATTTACTTAGTCTATATGAATTAAGTTCTTACTGACTAATTAATAGAGATTTAAATTATTTTAAAAAAACTACGTATTTACTTACATGTGCAAATTTGTTTCTTTTTCGCGGTTGTCAAACTAAACTTTTATTTTATTGTATAAAAATATTGTTTTTTTATTAGTAACAAATAACCCTAAAAGTATGGAGTGTTTTTATTTTTTTGATATTTTGTAGTAAGTGTATAAAAATGAAATGCGGATTTTTTGGCTTAACAAAGGCATTTATTTAATTAACAAAATGAATATAAATATTGGCCATTATTAGCTATGACTTTTCACCATCTTTATGGCAATTGATGGAGATTCCATCCTAGTTCCACTTCTCATTTTTTGAGGCTAACCATCAGTGTTCGACCCCGAAAATCTAATATCGTAGTAAATGATAGAAAAAAGCGTTGCAAAACCAAAATTTCCGTAGTAAATTTAAAAATTTCCCCAACATAAAAAAATAAATATTTTTTTATAATTGAAATATGTATATTAAAAAGAAAGTGCATAAAAGGACAGAAAAATATTAAAAATAATCATGCGAAATTAGTGGGTTTTTTACTGCTCTCGGTAGAACCTCTGGTTTTTCATTCAACTTTTTTTCCTCATTGAAGTTCTATTTGTTGTAGCGATATTTTTTGTTTAAACAATTTTTGCATGTATCTGTCCCTGTGCGAATTTTTGAAAAACAGTGGTATCAGACCATATAAAAGTGGTTCATAACTCCTCTATAGATATTCACATATCAAAAATTAATTTTGATTGAATTTTTATTTTTTTTTTTGTTTTTACTGTTTTGCTGTGTCAAACTCATATATCCAAAACATGCTCAGCTAAAGTAGCATTTGCGAAACGCGACTAATGTTGTGTTACACTTGACATGAGTGTTTTTTTGCAACTAAAGAGAAACAGTGGAATTATAATTTTTGCATTTCTCATTTATTTTTTGCTTCTGCCTATGGACACGTTCTTTTCTTCTCTGAAAAATAAGAATAGTTATGTCCAAAATCAATAAAAATACCGAAACCAATTGTAAATTTTTTAATAAATATTTATTCATTTTATTCTCTGTAGAATTTTACTATTTATTTATTACTATTGAAGTCTATCAAGTATTGGCAATATTAGGCATGAATACATTTATAATAAATTGCTTCATCTAATATAACAATTTAAACATTCCACATACACAATTTAAAGCAGACTAAAACTTAGTTCTTGCAAATACATGAATGAGCCACCACACACTAGATTCTTTGGTCAGACTGATACTCCGAGCACAATTGATACGACAGCAACACGTCGACAAGATTGCGTTTGTAGTAAATTTTGTCGTGTGGACTGCGACTTGAACACAATGAACGCGGCAAAAACAGAACTAGCTTCAAAAATTCATTTCCCGTCCTTATCCATTTTTCCACATTATAAAATTAAAACATTAATTTTTGTTAAAACTTCATAGATGAATTTATTTACTTACAATCGAAAATAACAGAAAAAAACAAATTGGAATTATTTTCGCGGTTGATAATATTTTGGTATTTTATTCTGTCGCTGGTCAAAAATAAACATATATTGCAGTCGATGGTTGTGGCCATTGTCGCAGTGTTGCAGCCAATGTGTTTGTCTACGTAAGAATACAATCGATTTAAATGTTGACAATTGTCGCAATATTGCTGTCGCATTCATTGTGTTCGGAGAATGATACGCTGTCCCACAGTGGACTGACATGCACACTAATACTATCTGCCTTTCATGTATACAAAAATGAGACCTATTTTAGTACGACCGAACAGTCTACTGTATGGAAGCTTAATCTCTTTTATAACCAAGTTAAATTCAGTAGATCTGATTTGCTGTAATTTGTATATGAACGTGAAAAAAAACAACCCTGCATCTTAGAGACCTTGCAGGATCATATATTGAATAAAGTGAAAGGAGCAATGAGCAGTCACAGTCAATGTGGAAACACAGACGTCCTCGGCTAACAAGACACTATAAAATATTTATGCCTCTATTGCTCAATTTAACATTTTGAACATTTCCCAGGACTAGTGTTACGTCGATTCGAGTAAATATTCGATACTTTTTGTACTGAGCCCTTTTTGTACTCGATACGTTTAAATGAGTATTTACTTGGAATCAAGTAAATCAAATGATCTTAACTTCGAATTGACTTTTGAGTTCAAATTACTGCTTCCAGTTATTGATGATTTTTTTTTAAGCACTACGTTTTGATAGTTGTCTTAACACATTTGTGGACAGTCAAAATTTGATCGTAATTGCAATATTTAAATTTTGATTATACACATTTTTCCAAGTGCTTAGAATATCACATTTTATTAGTTATATACAACAGTTATATAAGTTGATCCACAGATGAATTCAGTTGTGGATGGCGTGCATGATATATAGAATATCATACACGTTATCCATTGAATGCCGATAATGTGGATTATGTATTTGAATGTTATAGCATTCATGTCATATTGCAACACCGTGAAAATAAACGTTTTAAGATGGAACAATAGAAGATTTATATGAAAGATGCAGTCAAAACTCATGGCCATTTCAAACAACAAAAAATGGTCAAAATACATATAATTAAAGAAACTAGCATACTCTAGTTTTAGAAAAGTAGGGTCCTGAATTTATAGCAGCCAAAAAAGAAGAAAACTATCACTCTAGTCGCCTAACGGTAACCTTGGATACGATTTGATATCGATACTTTTGTTCAAATATTTAAATAGTATCCAATACTTCTGATCGATTTAGAATTTCAATGAGCACAAGTATCGAGTAAATTATGTTATCGGTATAACACTATCTAGAACTAAATAAAAAAATCTTATTTATGAACATATAGACATAAGTCGCATCAACTATTAAAATTAAATTATACAGTACTACCTCGATAACTCGAAAACTATTTAATACAAAAAATGTATTCATTCGCTTCCGCTTGAGCTCGAAAAACTATATAATATTTCGAATCAAAACATCCTGTAATTAGACCTATTTTTCATTGTTTCTACCTCTAGAATTCGAAATTTCGCAAAGCTGACCTCTACCATTTGAATTTTCTTTAATAAAAAGAGAAACCAAATAGTATGCACAAATGTGTGTTTCGCGGTTTAAATGGGGAAAAAGACAAACAATGCACTGGTTTTTTGTTATTGCTTGGTTGTTAGTACTTTCATTTATTGACTGTTTCGATTTCAATTTCACTTGTGGAAAGTAAAAGTTTTTACATTTGCTGTTAGTTTTTTGTTTGTTTACTTATTAGTTCAATACAATAAACAATAAAAAAAACTCTTTAATTCGCTTTTTTTAAATCTCTTTGATGCGAAAACTCTAAAAATCGAAACCTTTATTACTCAAAGAATTTAGCTTATCTCTTGAAATCCAAATTATCGAAGTTCTACTGTATGGCATGTATGCTGCACGTTGAATAACTAAATACCGATACCTATTATAATAAACTTAACCATTTCTATATTTCTGTTTATATTTCGCTCATTTCTATGTCATACGCACACAAACACATACACACACACACCTGTTTCACCGTTTTATGTGCTCGTGTGAATAATTTCCCGCGCTTCTACTTTCACACACATACACTTGCATGTGCTTATAAAATATATTGCAAATATTTCAACATTTTGCTTTACGCTATCATTTTTATTGCATATTTTGTTTTCAACACAATTCCGCATAAAATTAAAAGTGCAAACTTCAAACAGCGCATATCCAAATAATTGAATGACGGAGAGAGCGAGAGATCGAGAGTACACAAACAGCTGATTTTGTCATATTTGTACTTTGCGCAAAATCATCCGAAATTGGTTTTTTTGTTTGCTTGAAGAGATTATGAGAATAAGCAAAATATTTTTGTCAATACAAATGCAAAGACAGTTGGATTTTTACTTCCGTTTTTAACGCAAGGATACGCATAGTGCTTCCGGTCATTGGTACTATAAACCAAATCGTATAATTTATTAACGATTTTTAAGTGTGGTGATGTGTGTAGGAATTTTTTTCATTGTTAGTTGAAATCCTAAACAGAAATTGTCTCCTATGTGAATATTTTTTGCATTGTTATTAGATTGCATAATTTTTTTAATTTTAATTAAAATTTTTTTCTTCTGTTTAATTTTGCAGATAACAACAGTCAGCAACAGCAACAACAACACAAAGTGAAATATACTTCTACATTATTGCATTGAGATAAACGAAATACGTGATAAAAAATTAAAGTGTTTCCACAATTACTGCCTTCATTGAATACAAAAAAAAAAAGAAAAAAGACAACGACAACGAGCGCTTCCTTTTGAAAAAATTGTAATCTATACAATCGAATTTAAATTTCTATTCTGAATCGTTATATTAAAATAGGCCGGTTGTGAAAATACAAAATAAATATAGCTACAACATATAACGAAAGCAAATCAAAAAGCAGCATGGAATCGATGGAATATGAAATGGCACGCAACATGACGTTGCTTTTCTTTTTGGAACGCCTGTTGGATAAAGGAGAACCACGCACCGTTCACGATTTGTCATGCCAATTTGGCAATAAAGAGTTTACCAAGGAAATGCGTCAAATTGCCGGTGGCAGCCAATCCGGTGAGTTTTTTTTTTTTTTACTAAATATCTAAATAGAAAAATGATTTTTTGGAAATGTAGTTTTTAATTTCATTTGAATTGATTTCTTATTTAAAACCAGTTTTCACATATTTTCACTTCTTGTTTTCATTTTCAATGCGTATTGTCATTTTTTGTTGTTGTTGATGTTATGTATTTGCATACAATTCAGGGCTCATTCGCTGGTTAACTTTTCTGATGGTAATGTGCAGCAAATACAGCATGTCATTGCCATTGCTGTTGTCAGTGATGCCAGCTAGATACAATGTAAACAACAACAATAGCTCAACCACGATAACTAACCGATTCAACATAAACGGCAGTGACAACTAACAAAAAGCCACACAAATTCTAATGCACGCACATACACTCATACAAGTTTACAACAAAAATACCGCAGCATAAATGAAATGTAAACAATTGATTTGAATTTCCTTTTATTCTTTCGTTTATGCTATGTCCGCTGCTTGTTTTATTTCATTTATGTGGATATGTCTATTCGTTCTTGTTGTTATTGTAGTAATAATTCTCTAGTATTCAACGCAATAGAACAACTTAAACAGCTTGAAATGTGATTAAACAGACAAAATGAGTGGGAAACAGCAACAACTGATGTTGTTAAAAGAAAAATCAAACATGGAACAATGTTGCCACTTTATTTCTATCAACAATTATAAAATGAAATGTTTATCAGTTGTCCCCGCCTACAATAAATTTTCAATAATAGTATGAAGTTGACTGTCAGCGTCTGAAATGATAACACCAATAAACTTTAGTGATACCCGAATCTCCACTCAACATCATTCTTGACCCTGTCTTGGTTTCAGTTGGTGACTGATGTTGGTTTTACAACATTCGATATTAGGATGGTTGTTAATTTATGTTGGTCCGGTACTAGGTTTATTAATTTGGATAAGTGTTTGGTCTAATTTATGCTACCAATAAATTAACCTTTGATTTTACGAAACAGGAATCCAGTTTCTACTTTGCATTTGGCCGGTTTAAATTTTTAATAAAATTTTACCTTTAATTTTTTTGATTTTTGTGCTCACTCTAAGTGTAAACTTTTTCTCCTTTTTTTATTTTTTTTTTCTAAAAAGCTTCAATTTGAATTTGCTGTTTTGAATTTTATAATTTTTAGTTAACTCAGAATCGCAATAAACGAAATCAAAATCGTATATACAGCTTATAACAAAATAGCCAAAAATGGCGTCAAATTAAAAAGTTACAGCATTGTTAAGTTTTTACACATCTAGATGAACTAAAGTGCAATCAAATTTTTTAAATCAGATAACATCTTCAGCTTCCAAAAGGGTTTTGAAAGTATCCAAATTTCAACAATAAATTATGATTCTTCAGAAACTTTTTGGAAGAAAATTTTTTCATATTCCGCAGCTCTGTTGCTTCTTGCAAGCACAAACATAATGCAAAAAGAATTTTTGAAATCGAATAATCTTTATTGGTGCCACAACAGCTTCAAAGTTTAGAAGAATAATTTATACTTTTCATACAATTTTTGCTGAATTTCTGAAAACTTACAAGCTTTTGTTTGTTTAATGAATATCTATCAATTATTGTAAAACTTAGTTATTTTATAATGGGTAGGCACTATTTTGGATTCCCAATCTTTTGTATGTCGATGGTTAAGCTGAGAGATATGTTAAGTGCCAAATAAGAGAATTTACAGAAACGCAAATTACGATTTTCAATTTTTAAGCACTTAACACCGATTTCAACTGCTTCTTTTAATAGCTAGTCACAACAAGTGTACACTAAACAGTTAACTCATTTTCACCCAAAAACGTATTTAATATATTTGTGAACTTAACTGAACTTATTGTTGCAAAAGTTAGTTAAGTTTCATGGAAATTGGTCTAATTCTGCAATTTTGGTCTCTGAATCGTAATTACCCATATCAAACCGCATGATAAGTTCCGTAGAAGTATGACAATCTTTTCACGTTTTGGCTAACATTTGGCGATTTCCAAACACCTTCGGCTTTCCGAAAGAAAATTTCTTAGCTTAGACTCTTTATAAGTTCTTCATATGTTTGCTTAGAATATTTCTGGTCGTGTTAGTCGTCAACCGACGCCGGTCGGTCATATTGTACAGTCTCGTGACCTTAACAGTTTGACTACTGAAATTGTAGCTATTAGTTTTTTGATTTTATTTGATTTCATGGTTCTTAATAGCACAATAAATACGGCAACATCTTTTATGTACACGCACTAGTGCTCATACTAATTGTAGATTTTTGTTTTGTAAACAAATTTTAAATTAAAATTCTATTTAAGTTCACCAAAAAAATGTATAAAGTACGTTGCACTCGATTTCTGTTGTTTTAGTTTCAGATTACCATGCAGCAGGAAATTCGGAAAAAATATCATAAATGATTGAATGATTTTCTAGGAAAATATCAATAATTTTTTAAAAAACATATGATGATGCTTTCCATTTGGTGTTAAATTAATAAGTTATTTTTTAGAAAATTTTCATCGGCTGCACACTTCTTGTAAAAATAATAAAACTCCTCAACGGAAATGAGCATTTTGTAACTGGATAGACACAACTGATTTAATATTACACTACAAATTTACGCCAATTTGACGCTAAATTAACGTTTACACTTTGTCTGTCTGCAGAGCTAATTCGCAACTTAGTTATACTAGTTTATATATTTCTTGTGGTTGTTTTTAGTAAATAAGTAATTAAAAGCAGAAAAAAGTAAAGCTTGGTAACACGAGCAATATCTACTTTTTTACACCCACATTAAGTACTCAAACTGCATTTACTCACTTTTCTTGTGCACGCAATCGCTTAAATCGTAACGTCATGAAATCATTTAACCGAATTTTTTTCTTTAAGCGTTGTAGCCAATATTGCTGTAGCGGTTTTTAATGCATTAACATTTTAAAGTCTTTTCTGTTATTGCTTTAGTTTTGTTGCTTATTGCAACATTTAAAAGCTGATTAAAAAGAAAGGTTTCTATTTTAATGTATGTACATAAACATTTGAGACTCACATGCGGATAAAGTTTCTTTTTACAAACATATGTACATAGAAAATCTTCACTTGCAAAAATTCTCCTTTCGAATCTCTTAAAAAAAAAAAAATTAGTAAATCATGAAAACGAATGCTTCAACTTATTCATAAATTTGCTCTAATAAAAAGTAAAGGTGTTAGTATCTAAAGTGAATGCATCTAAATCAAGATCATAAATGTTCTGGAAACACGCACATGCCCGTAATTATGATATTCGACACACAATGTCGTTTTAAAAGTTTGCATATGAAAATTTCTGGCAGTTCTGAAATAAGTAAAAAAAAAAAAACAAGTGTAAATGCAAAATTTAAATCAAAACATAAATGTAATTTATTATTGAAGAAATAACTAAAAATAATATAAAAATATAAATAAAAAAACTTACAAACTCGGATGAATCATCAATTTTTACTCATATACCAAAATAAATATTTGGCTTTTTTAATTATAGAGAAAAGTGACACAGTCTTAGGAGTTATGTCATGCAATCAAACATTTTGGTTTTTTATATTATTATGTACCACGTCTGATTTATATCTAAATTCTGAAGTCTGATTACACTTAGTCCGAATCACTTTCTAATTTCACAATTGCTTAATTTTTCGAAGGGAAACATTTTCCAACCAGCACATAAATCCTAATTCATTAACAACTGATAACATGACTCTTTTTTATTTTTTTCCTAAACTCTAGTGCAAAACTAAAAAGGTGCAAATTGTAATTTCAACTACATTAGTTATAACATAAATATATAGGTTTTCAAAGATGATAACATCACAATGACATCATTTCTTGCAAAACTTTTCCCAAATCCATTGAAAATCCTATCGCATAATGAGTCTAAAGCTTCTCGGTACACAAACAAAACTTAAGGGTTGTCGAAATTTGCTGTGACATAGAATTTATCCCAAACATAAATTGTTAAATACTTATTTATATGGGATAAGTATACCTACTAAAAGTCAACATGCCGCTGCCACCGACACAATCCCCATGATATTATCATAATAGTTTCAAACAAAAAGTGTAGAAACCCCAATTCTATAATGTTACAAATTTGGTTTTGATATTCTTAGAAATGTAATGGTATATCGTCGATTACGTGACAAAAATGTTCAATTGAATTTTAATAATACATAGAGAGAGGTACAGATATTTATTTGCACTCGTATGAAGTCATAACAACGTAACACATTAAATGGATAGAAATAGAAAATTGTTGCTTCAATAATAACAATATATTTCGAAAGAGACGGTATCCATACATGCATGTTTACATACATTATACTCCACCGAGGATATGAAAAGTTAGATTGAGTTTGTGAGAAAAACGTGAATCGAAATCGATGTGTTGAGCGATAAATTTTGAAAGGCGTTAATGTTCAGAATTAGTTAGCCAAGTAGGTTGTATACATATTTTTACATACATAACATATGTTTATTTGAAAGAAGTAAAAAAAATTGTTTTCTCAGGGCCACCCCGGAAAGTTAGCAACTGATGACACTAGTAAGTGGTTTTTTGTGGGTTTGGTCAACTTTAAAGGTTAGCATTATCGATGAGAGACTCGACGTCGGAATCGGTCTATTTTTATATGAAGAAAACAAATTGGGATTGGGATATATGTTTATATTGTTTTTGATTTGAAAATTTGAGATGTAATACCCAGCAGTACTCATAAATACACAAAAGAAATACTGTAGGAGCATAAAAGCCCCAGTCAAAATACTACTGGGACATATAATCAACATAAAAACATAGTTCAATAATTTTATATTTAAACTTGAATTATAAATGTATATCACAACACACGGAAAAGAGTGTATAATATGTTTTAAAATAAAATTTTTGTACTTTTCTTGAAATGCTACATCGACTTGAAATTAAAAAAAAAAATTCTATCTCTATTTCGAAGCTGTTTTAGCTTACAATATATTCTAATTGTAACTAAATGAAATGGAATGATATGTCTAGAATCGGACACCACTATGCAAAGGCTTCAGATGTTCATTAACAAATCTGTGGTCAAAAGCTGTAATCGCTTAACCCTCTAACCTGTAAGGACGCCCTTACGGGTGGACAAGTGCAAATTTATTTTTTTGTTCAATTAATTGGCAGAGTTGAAGGAAGAATAAACACACAATTTGTGGTCAGTGTTTGCGATCACACGAATGGCGTTTATAGTTATTTTTATGTAATATAAGTTTTTTATAAAAATCTAAAAAAAAAATATTTCTAAGTCTCCTCACATACTGTCTTATAATCATAATTTCATATAATTTTGTATGAAAAATGAGAATTTATAACAAATGAGAGGATACAACACCAAATAAGACACCTTGTGAATTGCCCACAAACCACCTTGATCAAAAAGTTCCCGGAAAAACCGGGCGATGGCGCTCCCATCGTTCCGATTTGAGTTCTGTTTTTTTGGTTAAGTTGGTACATCTGTTGTTGATATTCCGTATATTCCTACTATGTCTTATCGTCATAGCTTGACATTTGCAAAAGTTACGTAGCCAAGAGTACATCTATCTCTTTGTGTGTTGGCTATTTTTTACAATTTTAGAAATGGATTTAAATTTGTAACAACGCACTTGTATTAAATTTTGCGTAAAAAACGGATTTAATGGTGCGCGAACGTTGGAAATGTTGAAAAAGTGTTTCGGCAACGATTTTCTAAAGAAAACGGTCGTTTACCAGTGGCACCACCGGTTCAAAAGTGACCGTAAGTCAATCGAAGATGATGAACGCAGTGGCAGACCATCGACATCGGAAACCGACGAAAACATTGATAAAGTAAAAGAAATTTTGGTCAATAACCGCAAATTAACCATCAGAGAGACAGCGGAAGACTTGAGCATTGCCTATGGATCCGTCCAAGACATTTTGGTTAATGATTTGGGTTTTCGTCGTGTAGCAGCAAAGTTGGTGCCAAAAGACCTCAATTTCATGCAAAAAAGAGACCGTGTTGACGTCACAAAAGACATGATTCGCGAGGCTGTATCCGATCCCACATTCATCAAAAGGATCATTACTGGAGACGAGATGTGGGTTTATGAGTAATCCAGACATCAGGCAAGTGAATGGCGTTCAAAATGAGCCAAGACTAAGAAAACCACGTCGTTTTCAGTCAAAAAAGAAGGCAATGCTCACGGTTAATGCGTTCTAAATTTTCGCCAGAAGGCCAGACAGTAAACAAAGAGTATTATTTGAGCGTTATGAGACGTTTGCGTGAAGCAATTCGCCAAAAGAGACCAGAATTGTGCACAGAAAACTCGTGGATTTTGCACCATGATAACGCACCGTCGCACAGTGCCATAATTTTTCGTAATTTTTTGACGAAAAATGCAACAAATACCATCCAAAAGCCACCGAAATCACCTGATTCGGCTCCCTCTGACTTTCTGTTCAATCGAGTTAAAAAACCATTACGGGGAACGCGTTTCAGCAACCGAGAGGAAGTAATGCAAAAATCGCAGGAAGCACTGAGTGATATACCGAAAACCGAATATAAAAAATGTTTCGAGGATTGGATCAAGCGCTGGCATAAGTGTGTTGCAGTCGATGGGGATTGCTTTGAAAGGGACAATATAGATTTAGATGAATAAACTTGTATTTTTAATTTTCTGAATAAATTCCGGGAACTTTTTGATCAAGGTGGTATAAACTTTATTTTTTGGCTTAAACCCGTAAGGCAACATCAGGGCAGCCTTTCGTTTTTCCTATCTAACTGCTTAACTCAAAAACTCATCAAAAAATGGACTTCATATTCATTTTTCTTTCATCAATGTTAACTGGATACAAAAATTCTGGTGTTTGATTATTATTTCAACCTTGCGGGTTAGAGGGTTAAGTCTGAAAATCTCATTTCTATGCTATGAAAGCGAATACTTTTCTCTTTTTATAACTTTTGTTTTAAAAAACAAAGAATTTCGGGGATTTCATATTCATGTGCATTGGAATAAGAACATTTTAGCATTTATAACTCAATTCTCTCTTAAGTCGACTTAAGCGTTTATTGCTTTTGACAATAGAAATACCTAAAAATAGCTTGCAGAATGTGCTTGTCTAATACAATTAGGAACACAGCATTGTGGAGGCCAGTTTCAATTATAAAAAACCCACTGAGGTGCAAATAAAAATGAGAAAGTAGCACTGCATAGGGTATACTTTAAAGAAACCCCGAATTATCATAAATATAATGGCACTCGAAAAAACACTCAATCCGGTGAAAAAGTTGTAGTTAAATACTAGCTGTTATCCTCCAATGATGGAATCTTGTTTAAGCCTTATGTTCCCAAGTGGAGTAAAAAGTAAAAGGGAAAACAAGAAACTAAGTGCCTCTGTCATTGAAATATTTTGAACAAATCATACGTGAGATTTATTTGTTTACAACTTTAACGCTTATACATATACTTAAATAACAGCAAAATAGTTATACAAAATTATTTACCAAATAGTATTTATTTAATTATGTTTACCAATTTCTCCATAGCCCCTTAAACAAACACAAGCACACACACATACACACACACCATCAAAATAACAGCAAACTGAAACCGTCAGATCTTTGAAAATCACATCGATCAAAAATCATTGTTAATTTGACACTAAACGAAATATAATGAATTTAGCCAAAAATATAACCGTATTAACGAACATTTTACACAAACATTCCATTAACCAATTTTATCAAGTTTTTCGATCGATACCCACATACATACATACAACTATGAAAAATAAAGTGTAACTTTCGCAAAAATATAAAAATATATTTGTAGTAGTTTGGCTTTGTCCATCACCATCGCATATTTGCTGTTAATGATAACCTACGTGCGATTAGTTAAATAATATAACAAAATACTTAATATTAAGAGTATTAAATGGCAAAAGCAATTACTAACTGCAAACGAGTATCTGAGCATTTGCCGCTTTTAACTCGACACCTAATATGGAAAGTAGAAGGTTTTTAGTTTTATTTTCCGGACCGATGATGGATTTTATGTTGAGGCAGCACGTTTTTATGTAATCAATTTCTAAAATCAAACACAACTACATAATAAAGTTTTTAGTTGCAACAGAAATTTTGGTATTGTGTTTGTCAGTCTTGTAATTATTTATACACATATATACTATACATAAGATACGCTTGATTTAACATAATCTATTTAGAATGAAATTAAAAATCATTGACGCATAAGATTTACTACTTAAATTTAACTATTTCTACATAAGTACATACATATTAGCAATTTGAAAGATATCTTAAAATCTCAATGTTCAATGAAATCAAATTAAATTAATTGTATAAATTAATCATAAATCTTATCAGGCTTTCGATTGTTTAAATAAAGATATATTCACATTTTTCTTACTATAATCCTTCAGTTAGGGGAAAGTAGAGTACCTTCATTCAACGTTTACCTAATTTGAGTATGACAGCAAGTGTTGAAATATCTAATTTTTATGAATTGCTTCAAGAGAACCATAAAAAATGTATTTATTGAAAAACTGCTGTTCAAATTATCCTAGTTTCCCCTACTTTAAGTGCGAGTATGAATGTGTACAAATCAAATTAATTTTGCATTGAATCGTAAAATTGAAATTACAATTTATTTCTGTTCAGATAAGGTTACCAACCGTACTCTTTACCAAAAATTAAAATTCTATCTTGTTTAATTTTTGAGATATTTGTATAGACTTAGAGCCAGTTTCTCACTAAAAGTTTGACTGGCCATTGTTATTAATCAAATTAAAAGTATTTTAAATTTATTAGTCAGCTTTTGACATATTTTCAAATGTAAAAAAATGGACTATTTATTAAAATTAGAATCGTTTTTAGTTTGATTATTAGTAAGGCGGGTCAAATCAATTCAAACGTAAAACAGAAATTTCTCATCATAATTCGAAAAAAAAACAGTTAACTGATTCATCAGGGGACTTATCAAACAGCCTAGGTAACAATTTTTGTTTTCTTCGTTAGACGAAAGCCCTATATTTAAGGAGTGAGATTGAAAAAATCTTAACACACGTTTTACCTAATAATTTTTTTTTGGGTGTAAAATTCAAAAATTTCTTTGATCTAGTAAAATATGTCAGTTGTTATTTTTAATGACAAACATGTTGATTTAGTGTGAGTTTGATCCAAATGAGTGAAGAAAAAGAAGTACGTCTTAAAATTATTAAAAATTTTCAAAAAAATTCAAATTCCTACAAAAAATTGGCCAAAGAATTGAAGGTCTGCCGTCAAACTGTTTCTAATGTTATTAAACAGTTTCAGGAGAATTTGACCATCGATAGGAAACCTGGTTCGGAAAGAAAACAAGGACCAGATGATACTGGATGATAAGCTGCCCGGTTAGCCCAGTGCTCTGACTATTTGGTGCGAAAAGTTAAAGCCAATGCAGGTTTGAAAACATACAAAGTCCAAAAAGTTCCAGACAGAAATGCTGCAAAAATTTAGACGCCAAAAGTAGGGCTCGGAAATTAAAATCTAATTTCATACAAAAATATTCATGTTGTATAATGGACGACGAAACGTATGTACTGGCAGTTTTACGCAGCTTCCGCGTCAAAACTTTTATGTTGCTGATACTCGAGGAAATGTCGAAGAACAATTTGGAATCCAAAAGCAGACAAAATTTCCTAAAAAATTTCCGGTATGGCAAGCTATATGCAGTTGCGACAAAATAAGCAAGTCATTTGTTACAGTGGGTTCTATAAATAGTGAAATATACATCAAAGAATGTTTGAAAAAAAGACTTCTTCCTTTCATAAGAGAGCACAAAGTGTCCACATATTTTTGTCCGATTTGGCATCATGTCACTACGGCAAGAAAGCTCTGGAGTGGTACCAAAGTAATAACATAGTTTTTGTACCAAGAGAGGTCAATCCTCCAAGTTGTCCGGAGTTAAGACCAGTGGAGAGATATTGGACTCTTGTGACAAGAAACTTAAAGAGCACAAAAAAAGTGCCCCAAAATATCGAAGATTTTAAAAAGAGATGGGCAAACTGTTCCAAAAAGGTGTCTGAAACAACTATCAAATCTCTAATGGAAGGCTTACCAAAAAAGGTCCACGAGTTCACAAATAGTGGTTAGAACTATAAAAGTTATATTTTTCTGTAATTTGTAAAATATTATCAATTAAAAATTATTGAATTTTATATATGTTAAGATTTTTTCGATCTCACTCCTTATACAAAACAAGTTAATTGAAAAATTTAATCCTCTCTTCACTTTCGAGTGAAAGTGAATTGAAATCACATCAATTTCACTGTTTGGTGTTTCAGAATTCACTTTTATTTTCTTACTCGTTATCAAAAATGAATTTCGAACAAATTCGCATGCTCTAGAAATCGAATTCACCAAAAAAAAAAAAGTGATTTGAATTCACTTTAGCAGCAACAAGTGAAATAGAGTCGGCGCAAAAAAGGAAGTAAATTTAATAAAAAATTAATCAAGTATAAAAAATATGAATAAAAATTTCAAGGCGAAAGCATAAGAACTCCTTCCAGGATGCCTTATTCCTCAAGTTTATGAAGAAGCATCAAGATATCTTCTTGAGAAAGTATTTCCTCGACAACCTTTCCGATTGCTCGGCAGTCAGTTCAACGAATAGGCTGGATTACCTAAACTCCACAGGATAGGTAAGAGCTGGATTAGTAAGAGTCCAGCTTTCATTCTAGTTCGGTGAGAAAGTGGTTTCAAAACGGCGCTATAGCGCTATTTCTGACTCACAGTGGGTCTGCTGTTGGTCAGCCTCCTTAACCACTCAACCAGCCAACCAAAAGTAGAAAAATTTGGGGCGACAATTGAAAACGGACCTGTATTTGATTGGAAAAGGGTAATTTTATTTATATTTTTGTATGAATTTTTCTAATTTAACACATCAATAGGTTTGTATGAAATAGAAGTCAAATATTGGAAAGAAAATAGAGCACAATTCCTTGCGCCAACAATCAGCTGATTGAAAATTACAGCGAGTGGCAAACATTACAACGAGTTAAAAAAAAAAAAATAGTGAATATGTATTCACTCGGTTTCTAGATCACCAAAAACAATTTCACTCGATTTCAAATTCACTTTCACTCGGATTTTGGAACATGCCTGATTGACTAGTTTTAGTTTCATTAATCTTGTAATTATCATGCATACCGCAATGGCATTGCCACCCATTGGCATTTCATGGCATTGCAACCTAATGTTACTGTTGTATGTAGGCACATTAAAGTAGTCGGAAACAAAATTCATGTTTTTGAACCCGCGATTGATAGATTGGGTGATTGTGAGTTTAGAGCCAAAAACCGTTTTTCGATTGCAAATACTCCTTGCGAGCTGGATTAACTTTTGTTAATAAATCAATCAATAAATAAATATTTAATTGATTTTTTCGGTGTATTTTGGTGTTTTAAGAAAATATTTCATCATGTCAACAAGAAGGCGGCAAAACTAATGAATCTTAATGCCATACTTAAAGCATTCAATTCCATGTACCAACTTAAATTTAGAATTTTTATATTTTCAGTGGATTTTTACATTTTGAAGTGCTGCACAACCAAAAATAATAAAAAATCATTTTTGAAGAAAAGCATAGGGTCACGCCTTTTACGGAAATCGAAGACTGAGAGCCCAGAGATTGTAGTCTAGCAAACTGTTACTAAATGACCAAGGCATTATACTAAACAAAAAACTTAGTTAAAAGACTCATATAACAAAGTCGTCTTGAAATATATGATTCTAAGTAAGTATATATGTACTCTTTGGGAAGACCTGGCATAGAACTCTCAGGATGACTTCGATCTTCGGGCTGTACAACAAAATGGGGTTTTAAAACAGTATCTGAATTGAGGTCCAGTTTGTCTGTAGTATTTTTGGCCACTAATCACGAATCTTTAAAAAAAAAATTTTTGGGTCACGTGAGGGGGTCGTGTATATTCGTTTTCTGAAATTTTGATAATTTTTGATAGCGGCTGGATAAAAAGTTTTTTTTTGCTCATAAAATTTCGATTCCCTTGTAGCTATATTGGTAGATCTGTATATTAGATGAACACTTTTTTTTTTTGGCTTTCTACACGAATTAAGCAATTTTAAGAGTTTTGGACGAAAACAAAATTTCTTAAAATTCCAGTTTTTTTGTGTATACAGCCATTCCAAATTGAACGTAACGAGCGATCGACTTCATCCTTTCAGATTTGGCTTAAATTTTACCTATGGTCTTATTTTAGACCAAACACAACAAAAAGGTATACAAAAAAAAAATCCGGTATGGTTTTCACCGGAGTTGCCAGAGCGAACCAAATGTCCGAAATTGACTGTATCGATTCACAGGATGATACGAATTTTGCAAATTAATTTTTAATGAATTAAAATTAAATTAAAAAATAATTAATTTTAAAAATTAAATTGTGTTATATATTGTATTGTAGCCCGTCTTATTCCCTTTCCAACGGTACCTTATACATGCATGTCGGTAGTATAATGATTGAGTTATGGACGATTCTGTGAATTGATACAGACAATTTCGGAGATTTGGTTCGCTCTGGCAACTCCGGTGAAAACCGTACCGGATTTTTTTTGTATACCTTTTTGTTGGATTTGGTCTAAAATAAAACCATGGACAAAGTTTGAAGCAAATCTAAAATGATCAGGTCCAGATTTGGTTTTTTTTTGTTACGTTCAATCTGGAATGGTGGCTGTATATTGATAAATCTTCGTTTTTTGAAATTTTAACGGAAAATTTAAATTTTATGAAAAAATGTTTTCATCCAAAATGTTGCAAAATTGCATAATATATACGAAACCTAACGTGACCCGTGAAAAATTTTTTTTAACTAATTCGTCACCAGCGCCCGAAAATACTTCCTGTTGTACAGTGAAATTAAGTCACACATAACAAGCTGTAAGAGCTTGCTTTAATACCTAACGTTAAGCTGATGATTGGACGTGTACTTCTGCTAACCTTCATAAGGAAGTCAGTTGCCACTACTTCCCTGACGTTGCAACTTTCATCCAACTTGCAAAAAAGTGAAATTCCTAATGGTTCAATTTACTCTGTGTAGGATTGCTTTTGTGAGAAATTCAATAGTACCCCTCTCTTCAGGTCTGAGTGGGTTAAATAAAGCTCTAATTTTGGTAACGTTTTTTTATCACCCATGGATACCTACCGCTCAAATCTCTTTCCAGCTAGAATATTTTCAAGCTTTCCAAACAGGTGAAAGCTTGACAGATTCAAATCCAATATAAAAAGGATCTCATAGGGTAAAGTTTTTAGCTGCCACAAAAAAAAGCTGATTTGATCAGCCTGACTGGACTCATTCTTTTCTGTGCCGATCCACTTCGAGCGTAGGTTGTGAATTATTTAAACTACACTACACAAATTACACAAAAAAAAATGTTTTTGTCATTATAATCATTAAAGTCAATAGAAAAAAATTATTGTAAATAAATATTTAAGTGTGAGAGGTGCTACTGTTAGAAATTAACACAAAGTCAGAATTCTACTCTTTCATTTGGTAAACTTTTGTATATCAACAACTCAATACATTTCTCCTTCAGCTATTAACCATAAACTTCTTTGGTGCTTCATGAAAGCAAAAATAAAACCAACGGAAAAAGAATAAATAAAAAGTAAAAAAAGAAATGAGCCAAATCCCTACACATAAATTTTATTATCGATTTTTATAATACCTTTATATACCATATACTTGTGCATCGAAATGTTTTTGCATAAATTTCATGATTTTATGTGAAGAATTTTGACAACATGCTACTACATAAATATTTTAACCCATTTCAATGATTACTTACATACATATTTTTCAGTTAACTTATGAAAAAGGGTTATGACGTCTTAGTTATTTTGAAATTGAAAATGCGTGTAACCGATATACAACATTCAACATACGTTTTTCCACTTGTGTGTGCGTGCTTTACTTTAACATTTTGCACAAAATTTTAGCCTTGGTTAATAATAATAATGATATTAAAAAAAATTCTTGAGCATTGATTTTATATTTATTTCATTCTTTCTTTATTTTATTAATAAAGAAAAACAAAACCAACAGCTTGCATTGAATTTGCTGTTTGCTGAGTCCTTGTTGTAACGCTTTCCATTTCTTCTCTTTCTTTTTTAACATCGAATTATTTCCAGAATCGCTTACATAATTTGCTTAACTTTTGGCAATTGAAATTAATATCTTAATTAAAAAGTGAAATATTGATTAAAAAAATTAATCAAAAAATAATGAAATATTTAGTTCATTGTAGCTGTGAATAAGGTATGTATACGAAAAAACTGGTCGAAGTAAACATGTTGTATTAATTCAAATATGACAGTTACAGCACAGCAAATGTTACTGTTATTAATTCGTAGAGATTTTTTCGTTTTACATTTCTGATTTTTTCTGATTTTTTTACATTACGCAAAATGAGTTCATCGAAATCGAGCACGCTCGATATAATTGAGCGCTAAAATCAAGATTTTCCACATATGACACATAAAAACGTTGCCAAAAGTTTAAAAATTGCAAAATCTACGGTAACTTTTGTGCTTAAAAACTTTAGTGAACGACTAACTACCAAAAGGAAAACTGGAAGTGGGCGAAAGAAAAGGTTCATCTCGGAGGAAAAAGCAAAGAAAGTGAAAAGCTTGTTTCAAAGAAATCCAGGCCTTTCCGTCAGAGATATAGCTAAAAAAGTCAATATGTCACCCTGATATGTTCAAAAAGTACACTGAGTAAAAGGACTTAAGAGGTATAAAGTTCCGCTAGCCCCGAACCGGAATGACAAAAAAATGCAACAGCTAAACCTCGCGCACGAAAGCTGTACGACAAAATTGTACATCATTTTGATTGCACAATCATGAACGACGAAACTTATGTCAAAGCAGACTTTAATCAGCTTCCAGGTCAACTATTTTACACTTCAAAAAAGAGAGGTGATGTTGCGCCTAAACTGAAGCTAAAGAAAGTGGACAAGTTTGCGAAGAAATATTTGGTTTGGCAAGCAATTTGCCAATGCGGCATAAAGAGTGCAGTTTTTGTTACTACTGGTACCATCAACCAAAAAATTTACGCCGAAGAGTGCTTACAAAAACTTCTACTGTCAATGGTACGTCTTCACAAGGCTCCTGTCCCCTTCTGGCCAGATTTAGTAATTGGTCATTACGGCAATGACGTGATATAAAGAGAAAGGGAACAAATTGTTCCAAAAGATGCCAACACCCCAAATTGCCCAGAACTTCGGCTGATAGAAAAATATTGGGCTATAATGAAAAGAAAATTGCTAAAAACGTAGCAAGTGGTCAAAAATGAGAAATAAGTAGCTGCAGAAAAAGTTGACTACTGTGTCATCTCAAATGTCCCGAAAAGATGTGCAACGTTTAATGGCTGGAGTTAATTCAAAGTTGCGATCTTTCTCATACGCACCAACCAAATAAATGAAGTTTTTATTTTTCTTAAAGTTACCGTTATAATCTTTCAATTGATGTGTGAAATTCTGTTTTTGTTTAAAAAATATAATTTTTATAACAAGTTAATGTCGACCAGTATTTTTCGCCTTATTATTTTAATCAGCTGAGTCGTTTAACTTTCAGCACCTATTATAAGATTTTAATTAATGTAAGCGTCCTTTGACACTTGGACACTAATTTGTTCATATCTCAACCGAAACCAACCATTCCTCTGAGAAATATTTTACATATTTATTGTGGCTGTGTCCACAATTTCAAGTATTTGTCAGAATTTTTAACATAACCTTAAACGTGATATTGATGTTATCATAAAAAAATCTAATATTTCCCACCAGCATAGTCGTCTACACCTGTGCGATAGTAAATATTTGCTTTTAGTACTTACCGTCACAAAATGAATAAAAAAAAAAGAAGTAAAACAAATATTTGGCCATGCCAAAAATATCCTGCTAGATAAGTAGGTAGGCAGTTGGCAGATGTTGTTGTGTGTGGAGTTTGCTCACAAAATATATGATAAATAATAACATTTATGGTTTTAAATTTTTAGGTTGGAAATTCAGACATGCATAGCTTAATATTTCTCATCTTTCTTTGCTGTCTTGTGAGACCTAAGCCTCAGTACCTGTAAACGAATCGACAAGCAGCTGCTGGTTGGGAATTTCTTTCTGGTTTGAAAATTCATTTTGTTAAAACAACTTCAAACATTAAATTGAATTATGAGCGTGTTTCTTATATACTTACAATCGTAACTGAAACGGATTTTATATGCTTGATACTATGTATGTATGTATTTATGTATGTATGTACTTATTTCGAATTACTTTATATCTTGAAGGGTGATGGTGGTGCTGATTCTAGTGGTAGTCGTATTTTATAGTCATTTATTTATTTGTATTTGGGTTATAACATTCATGGTTCATTTGGCTTAAAGCTTTCTTACGTTTTGTTAGCTAAAGTAAATTCATTCATTGCTTTCTTTTTTCAACCTCTTGACATTATTCTTTTTGGGGGATTAGGTTATTTATGTATATACCTACTCAAATACCACTCGTATTACAGATTATTAAATGACAGTTGGTAAAAAATGTCAAGTGATGTAAGTAAATATAACGGTAGTTATTTATGTAAATAAACTAAAAAATAATAACTTATCTATGTACGAGAAAAAAGCAATGGAAATTTGTGATATGGATAGAAAGAGACGGTTATCTGTGAGCGCTAGGTCCAATGAGAGTTGCTTATTCTTGTACGTATGTATGTTCAATATGGTTAACGGTCGTTAGTGTATTCTCATTACTATTATTATTAGTATTAGGGGAGCCCAAACAGGCAGGCACTGCGACCTAAAAGATCTTTTGTGCCATTCCCCATTTATGACAAAAGACGTTCAGCTGACCTAATAAAAGTCAAGACATCTTTTATAGAAGTAGATTTTATATGATTAGCCGTCAGAAAAGGATTACCAAAAATTCTTCCTCTGAGCCGAGCCAAGGCCGGACATTCACACAGAATGTGAGGTTTCGTCTCGTCATCTTCCAGACATAGACGGCACTCTGTCTCATAGGACAGACCTATTTTGTTTAGCTGATATCTGAGCCCATAGTGCCCAGAGATGTAGCCCACCAATAGCCTGAGTTCAGGTTTGGAATAAGAGATAGGCTGATTTTGGGCAAGCGGAATGATAAGTGCTTTTTCCTGTCTTAAACTTGGGATAGCCATTTTGCCTTAGACCACTCCTCAACGATAGATTTCGTAGAGGCCCAGCCGACTCCGCAAAACGGATCGAGGCCAATTGGTAGATGAACCTTGCCTAGCCAGTTCATCGCAGTGGCTGGGTACCCAACAAAGCGTAACTTTGTTACGGGTAGACAAGCCCTGGAGACTCTCCAGTGTATTCTCATTAAAATTTTTAAATTTGGGAATAAGCGACACAAAACGGGGATTGAAAATGCTAATCGCAACAAAAGGTATTTGGTAGGATCACAGTTGCGTTACCCCCGGTGGGAGAGCTGCCTAAGCGAACGAACATTGTGTTATGGGAATCGTCTAGTCTTAGAAAATCCATGAGGTTTTTTTTTAATTTTTTTTTTTTTAATTTTAAGTAATGTTTTGAAAAATGAAAAGTTTTCTGTCGACTATTTTTTCAATTACACTATGCGACACAAAAAATGTAATCGGGATCAGAGTATGTTTGTTGGATAGCTGAAGTCCTCCTGTGTACTGTGGCAAAATCCATTTTTGGCCTAATTCAATATCATCCGATAAACATATTCTTGGAATGTATTAACCCTCTCCTTTCTTTATGGGGGGTTTTTTTTTGTCCTTTTCAAGAGAAATTAATATGTTGTAAAAAATATTACTCATATTAATTTTACTATAGGTTACTGCACAGGTGCTTCCAAGAGGTGGAAACGGTTTTCTTGTTTTGGGAGTAAAATTAATGTCACAAAAGCTCTAAGGAATTAAGATCCGGAGATTGAGGGGCCACACCATAATTTTGAGTTTTCTTCTTCACGCTGTAAATATTTCTTAAGATAACTGTGAAGAATGTTTTGGATCATTGACTTGCTGCAAACTGAGCCCACGATTAGTGATGATTCGATACAAGTAAATACAAGTGAATCATTCGATTCAAGTACTTTTTTTACTCGATGCTATAACATAAGTATTTTACTTAGTATCGGAAAAAAGGGTCAGTATCGGAAACTCGATACTCTTGGAAAAAATTTATTTAAAAAACTAAAATATTGCTATACAATTTTTAAAATTGTGGACCATTTTACAATATTTCAAAATGCTACTGCAGAATTATTCAAAATATTTCAGTCCATATTGTAATATGCAGTACAGTATTGAAGTTCTAGAAGATATTTCCGGCCATGCATGTAGAACATAATGTTTCATAAAAAATAAAATATTTTAAACAAGCTTTAATCTGTTGATTAGTTTTTCCTTCTATTATAAGTTCTCCAGCGATTTGCTAAATTAAATTAACGTCATTTCTATATGATCCACGTGTTTCCAGTGGAAATATCTTAAAACCATGATTTATTGGCGAAAACTCGTGTTGAGTAGTGTACACTGTAGGCTCAACCATGTTGTATCACAATGGGCCGTTCTGCACTGAATGTTTTCCTTGACAACTACTTAAAAAAGAGTCATTTGTCTCTATAAACGAGTATTCGATACAAGTACATATTCGATACTTTTTTCCGATATTTTCGGTAGCATCGGTACTTTTATTCGATACGAGTAATGAGTAAAAGTATCGATACTATGTGGGTATCGAATTAACATTACCCACGACCGAGGAAACATTTGCCAAAACAACTGCAATGTTTAAGCTGAATTGAGGAATAGCCTTTCTGCTTAAGTATTCCTTTGATTCTTTGAAGGCTTCCAACACTTGATCAACGGCAGTGTTTGACTGAAGAACCAATTCAATCAGGGTGCATTTTTTCTGAAGGTACGTACATCCTTCATTTTTGATAAAAAATTTCGTACTTCGATTCGTCTGTCCACAATACTTATTTCCAATCTTCAATGCTCCAGTCCTTGCAATTTTTAGCCCATTGTAGTCTCGGAAATTTTGGTTATTTTAGCAATACACCGTACACTGAGGCCATTATTATATAATGCATTGATGGGTGCACGACACTTAGAAACCGTCAAAACCGTTAGAATGAATACTGTTTACGAAAAATAGAAATGGAAAAACTTAAGAAGAAATGATAAATTATAAAATTCAGTTTTAAGTACTCTCTGAGAACTTTTCGACGGTAGTGTAATTTCGACCTTAAGAGTCCAAAACCCCATTAAAACAGCTGAATTTGAAAAGTGCCCATACACTTTTCTATTCCTTTTGAAAATCTGTACGCAGTTCTGAACCACCCTGCATATTTCCAGGACATACATTTCAATAATAATTTCTGCTTTCTAAGCAAGTTTCATATTTCATAAGTATTTCTGACAATGTTGAAAAAAATCTGAATATGGCGCTATCTATCTAAATTTAACATACTCAACTACTATAGAAACATGACAAGTAAAATTGAATTTCCCCCATTAGTATTACATAATTTGTTTACAATTCTATTAATCAAAGTTCATTTACATTAACTTAAATGTAAAATGAATTAAATAACTTAATACATTTTTTCATATTTCCCATATATGTGTGCACGTAATTTTGCTGACTTTTCCCCCCGTATATCTATCAACACGCAACGTCAACAAAATTTCATATGGCAGCAGAAGTAAAAGCCTTCAACGCTGACGAGCTGTCATGTCATATTATACAAAGTAAAAACAATAGCGCTTCATGAAATATGACAACAGTAGAATGACCTGATTTAAAAAACTTCAATTCAACAGCTTTGATTATGAGGGAGATTCGTGGTGAAAATGTGCGCCACTACCATTAACTTTTCACTGTTGTGTTCGTGAAGGGAATCCCTTCCGCATATCTTTCTATATAATGCTCGTATATTTATGTAGTCACTAGTTGTATCTGTAATGATATGTTGATTATACTGCATACATGTGTAGCGTTTGTGATTAAACTTTTTACCATAATCCATATTTATTGTTAGTTATGATTGTTTGAAAATATTGTTGTTATACAAAAAAAACTCAGCATATATCATACAAATATTGTTTATCCAAACTATCATACTTTCTTCTTTTCCTTTATAAATTTCTAGTATTATATGTAATCTCGAAATGTGCCCAGTAGGAAAATTTAGATGGTTTCTAAAAAATACACAGAAATCAAAAAGTAACACACACTTCTCTCAATTCAATCAATCCTGAATTCAGAATTGAATCTAGAAAATGATTCAGGAGTTCCTTAATCTATATAAATATAAATTAAATTAAGTTCGTTGGTAAGCGAATCACTTGACAACGGCTGAATTTTACTTTTGTGTTGAGTCGCTGTCAATAGCTTTTTATAAATTCACAAAACGATCAAAAACAAATGTATTGAAATTTGGACAGAACAACGTTTGTCGGGTCAGCTATTTCACATAAATTATTCTCTTATTTACAGATTTTAGTTTTTTACTTTTTTCTCTTTATTTTGGAATTTTTATATTAAGCTTTATTTTAGTATAAATCCACAGCAGCGATGCCAACTTGCGGGGAATTCCCCAATTTGTGGGGAATTTTATTTAGTACGGGGAATGAACTGTTTTTTGCGGGGAATTTGAAACCGTCCAGCTTTTAGTTAATAAAGTCGGTAGAACATTTTTTGTCAAATTTTATGTAATGTAAATCGTTTAACTTTTGCAATATTTCATATTTTGCGTTTTATAATCTTCATCTCTTCTTAAGAGGGCCCTGCACTTTCTTGGTTTGGAGAAATTGATTTTTAAAAAAGTGTTTTGTAAAAATTTCAGAGAGAAACTCGAAGTGCTTTCGTAGATATATACGATTATAGCGGCGAGAGTCAGTCAGGCCAAAACAGTCGCGCAGCGCTTCGGCCGTTCAGAAAGGCTATGCTATGCCTTTGTCCAGCACCTGCTGATTAATAATTACCGATCTGTGCGTTATGCAGATGCGCCTCTCGGTCGTATTGGGTGGGAGCAAGGTTCGTTGGAATTCGTCGATATATTTAAAAACCGATAGCCAAAACTTTGAACCCGTTCTTCTCAAAACAAGTTTTTTGCCATTGGCACGTACGGTCTAAAATTTAAATATGTTTTTCTATACAACAATGGCCTCAGTACATGATAGAAAAAAAGTTTGTTCAATTTTTTCTTCAATTTGCAACGTTTCGAAAAAAGTCAAATTTTTCAAAAAACTAATTTTGGCTGTCCGCCAAAATTCGCGTAGTTGTAGGGCGGTAGAATTTATATATTTTGGTCAGCCCCTGTTTTGGATCCATGTAACTAATCACCTATTGCATTTGGAAATTTTTATTGAACACGTTTCTTATTTAATCTTTCGAAAAATAAAAAAAAGATCTTAAAAATTCAAAATGTGACCATTTTTTTTTTTCAAAACTGAAAATAGTTTTGACTTTTTTTTTCAAAAGGCGAACATTTTTTGTTTTTATTTGGTCAAAAGAAAGTCCATATATTTTCCTTTGAGTGTTTATCTATCAAAATGAACGTCGAGTTACTCGGTACACCGGATTAGGTTAGGTTGGAGTGGCTGTCGAGAGACACACTTAGGCCTGAACGACCCATTGTGATACCACAGAGTCGTCTCATGTGCTCTATAGTGCCAACTGAAATGCAACTTCAGAGAGCATTTTGGTACACCTAGAATAAATAAATTCTGCGTGTACATATTTCAAAAATAAAAGGCACTTTATTTTATACTATGTAATTATTTATACCTAATTATGCTCTCAGTGTAACGCTCTCACAAGCTCGCGCATACATACACGCAAAGAAAAAAAACGTTTATCGCCCGTTTGTGGAGAATATATTACTTTTACGCTGAACAAAAACGTTTCTGAGGAACGTTGCCGTGTTTGCAGAAACCAAAACCGTTTTCTGCAAAAGATTAACTGTTTTATGATGAACGAAAATTCGTTCACAATAAAATTAAGGCAATTTTCTTTTCTGGCAAATGAAAAAAACGTTTCTGCTAAACGAAAGTCCTCAACTCTCTTCTCTTTTCGCAGAAGCAGCAGCGACTCTTACATTCAAACTCCACACAACAACAAATCAACACAACATAACGGGAAGTATCATTTGTCTACGCATTATTGAAGAATTTTAATTGTGCATTGAAATTATTTCATCAAATTTCTTTTTGTCTATAAAAAAGTACGTGGTGTTTATTAAAAACAAATAAAAGTGTGTGATTTATAATACATAATTGTAATATTATAATTTTACGTAAATTTCATAGACTTTTTCTAGTTTTTAATTAGAAAATTTTATTTAAACAAAAACGACAATAAAATACCAATGTAGATATGAAAATTGTTTTTGCTTTCTTTTTTATATTTTTCAGGGAAATATTTTATTTTAATTGCAAACGTTTTTAGTTCATCGTAAAATAATTGAACCGTTTATGATGAATATGATGGAAAACGTTTTTCGGTTATTGTGAAAGAATTGGACCGTTTGTGATGAATAAATCTTCGGTCATGGCAACCGAATACAGTCGTTTATGATAAATAAATGTTCGTTCATCATGAAAACATTTCATGAACGAAGTTCGTTTAGTGAAAATTTCGTTTCTGAGAAACGAATTTTTTCTTTGCTTTTTTTCCTTTTTATTTTTTTTTTTTGCCAAGGCGGTACATTTTTTCAGTATAAGTCATCGTATATTTATTTGTTGATGTTTCAAGGTATTTCATGAATTTTTTGAATAAAAAATGTTAACAACTGGGGACGATACGGCCGTTGTGCCAGAACATCCCTTGCGGTGAGAACGATAACTAAAGAACAGTTTATCTGAAATGAAAAAAAAAAAACAAAACATGTTTTAGTTTTCATCGTGACGCTCTTAGTGAACGAAGAGCTTTGTGAAATTTCCATTTTAAATAAATAAAATTTAATTTTGGTGGCAAAAAAAAAAACAAAGTTTTGTTCCAAATAAAAATTCCTTCGTTCACTAAGAAGGTGTAGTACCTTTAGTTATAAATTAGACAGAATTCAGATCGATTGGTGAAATGGTTTCTGAGGAACCTTTCTCACGCAACCGAACTTTTTGAAAAGCTACATTCCGAGATAATCGCGTTTAAACTTTTGGTACCATATTCAGGTAGTCAGAGTTAGCGCGCTATTGATAGCTGTAACTTTGGCTCTAGTGCTTAGATCTCTATGAAATTTGGAAAATATTTTCTCAAGAGGATGTACTTTGAGAAAATGCAATTTCTTCGCTCAACACAAGTGTGTATAACTCCTTAATATTTCTACTGGGTTATGTTTCCTTTTAATTTTTGTAATTATTATTTTTGCTGTTTATATATTAAGAAACGCGCACGATTTTTTCTTTTATCACACACATTTGCATACAATAACAAAATAAGTTTTTCATATAGTAAAGTTTTTCCATACCTATTGGCAAAAGAAAACTTCATTTTCCAACTCCTCGCAAAAATAAATACTACATACTTACATAAGTATGTACATATGTATGTAATGAATGTTTATTGAAATGAAAACGTTTTTGAAAGAGTTTATTCACTTCATTCTGTTAAGTAGAGCAGTATTGTTCTTGATAATAGAAAAAAAAAACAAATAACTATTGAAAATGTATTAATCAAATAATGTACTGTTTAGAAAAATTAAGTTCGTTTTAACCCATTAAGTGCATTTTTTACTTATAGCTAGAATATGAGTTTGTAAATTAGAATAGCATTTAATGCAGCGTTAAGAAAAATATAGATTTGTAAATCTTATAAAAATGTACTTAACATTTACAAATACTGAAGAAACTACATTTATTTCTAATGAAATTCTCATGTATTCTCCTTTGATAAATAGGATAAAGAAACTGGAAAAACACTTAAAGAAATTACTACTACATTTCCATTTGAATTACTAATTTCAATTAATTACGTCAGCAATTTACTATTACTCATTTGAGTGTGTTTCTCTTTGTTATCGTTGCAGGTTTAAAAAAATTTCTAGCACAATATCCGTCAATCTTTCTGGTCGATGGTGATTATGTGCAAGTGAATTCATATCAGAACACCTCCGCAGATGATGGCGGCTATGGAGGACGACGCGATTACATAAAAGAGGCTAAAGACTATTTCAAAAATAAAATGCTGCAATATGGCATTGGTGTGGAAGTGCCAGTGCGAAGTTTACTGGGACATCGTTCGCAGGCATCGCCGCAAGTTAGACACATATCGGGTAAGTCGGTGGGGGGAGGAGTAAGAGGAGGAAAAAGTAATTGCAATGTGTGTTAAATTATTCTCTTAACTTTTTTTTCCTATGTTTAAAATTAGGTCAGCATATTAAAGAGTTTACTGACTTTTTGACAAAACATACCGACACATTTAATGTAGTCGATGATCACGTAATTTTGGTCGGTTGTGAGGGAATGGAAGATTTACCTGCCAGCCAGCGTTTGCATTTGCCACAAACGAACATCGACACCAAGGGTACTCAGCAAATGTTGGATTTCTTTGCGCAGTGCATTGAAATAAAAGGTCCGATTATGGTGGATCAACTTTTTCATTTGGTCACAACGAAATTCCCGCAGGAGCAGTGGTTGCGCATGTTTAAAACACCGGGCGATTTGACCACGTTTCTGCGTTTATTCTCGGATTGTTTTCACATACAAGCAAATCTAGTCACGCTGTTGCAAAAGCCGAAATTAAGTGATTCGCATATACAGCAAGCTCAGGCCAAATCGCGTGAACAATACAATGCAATGAATAATAATGCAATAGTAGCAGCAGCAGCGGTGGCGGCAGCGGCTTCTACTCCATCATTGCAGCCACCAATAAGTGCGGTACAGCAGCGTTTGCATTCGCCTGGGTTGCGTAGTTTCACTAATATCAATAACGCCAACTCACAGAATAATAATAATCTAAATAATAATAATATTTCTTCACCTAATTTCAAATTAAATGCACCAGTATCAAATATGACAGGCGCCACCGGCACCGGCGCTGACACTCGTTCCGAACCCAATTCCGGCTTTGACAGTTACGTACCCATGTCTGAGGTGAAATTGGAAAATCTTTGTGAACGTAATTGCCCTAGTCCGAACACAAGCTCGTCTTATGGTCCAGGCTCCAACGCCAACAACAGCAATAACTCACAATCACAACAACAGTCACAGCTGAATTCCCTAGCCAACAACACCGCCATGCTACAAAATCCTACACTCCCACCGCAAGCGCCTGCCGAGCGTATGAACACTGTCAATCAAACATTGAAGCAACGCATCAACAACCTGGTCATACGCACGCTCGCCGAAAACTACGAGAAAGATAAGCAATCACTCGCGAATCAGCAAGCCGGCTCAATTGGTTATAATCCCCAGAATTCCTCACACTCGAGCCCGGTGCATTCCAATGCTGCGGCGGTGAATGCGTCGCAAAATGCAAACTCAAACTCTGCAGCTTCTCCCCAATCACCTAGTCACAATTACTTCGTTGGCGATACCTGGAAGATAAAGGTGCTTCAAAATACCAGTGTCATTGCCAATATTAAACAATCGCTTTTCGTCACCGAAGCAATGCTAAAATTCGCACAGAACAATCAATGCATTGTAATTTCTGTGGATTGTGAGGGCATTAATTTGGGGCTCAAAGGCGAGATCTCACTCATAGAAATTGGCACCACACGCGGTGAGGCTTTCATCTTTGATGTGCGCACATGCCCGGAAATGATTACCGATGGTGGTCTCAAATCGTTGCTGGAGCATGAGAATGTCATCAAAGTTATACACGATTGCCGTAATGATTCGGCTAATCTGTATTTACAATTTGGCATACTATTGCGTAATGTTTTTGATACTCAGGTAAGTTCGTTTGAAATTTTATTATAATTGAAATTATTACTCATCAACTATGTGTGGGCATTTACAGGCGGCTCATGCAATCATACAGTATCAAGATCAAGGAAAACAGGTGTACAAAGCTAAATACATTTCGCTTAACTCACTTTGTGAGCAATACAATGCGCCGCTAAATCCCATCAAGGAGCAATTGAAACAAATTTATCGTCGTGATCAGAAATATTGGGGCAAGCGTCCATTAACGCGTGAAATGTTGCTGTATGCAGCGGGTGATGTACTAGTTCTAATCAATGATCAATTGTATGGCACTTTATCAAGGTATGCCATACATGAATTCCAAACAATATATCAATGCTAATTAGAAATGTAAATAGTAGAAAGATGGCAAAGAAAATGATTCTAAAATATTTTTTAGAAATTGTTGTATTAAGCATTTAAAAATTAACATTTATTTACTTATGCAATCATTGCAACTTTCAAGTATAAGTGATTAACAGGGAGCGGTAAAAAGGCAAAATAACATTTTCTATCTATAGTTAGTATTGATATTAAAAATTCAGATTGTCGTATTTTTGACTATGTCGCTTGTCGCTTATGAGAAAGAAAAAGATAAAAATAAACAAATATTTGAAAAATCATTGAATACTATAGATTTTAAATTTTATTTTGCCTCTTTTTCCGTTCCCTGGTGATTAATAACATTGATCGACAAAAAAAACGTTTATGTCTAATTCAAAAATCGCAATATGATTTTATGTTTAAAAGTTCCATCAAGATATAGCTGCAATGCGGAGATGATATCAAAGAAAATAGAATCCTAATATGCTTGCAGATTACTGAGGAAAGTTTAGTTGAAGTTGAAGGTTCAGGCTTTAATTTGAATCCTATTGGGCGTTTATATCATGCTAGGCTTATCCGCTTCATACAAGTGTTCAAAACAGAGTTTTTGATTTTCTTAACCCAATTTTCTCGAAAAAATGATGTGATCAGTGTAATCTTAGAATCTAAACGTTATCGAATTTGTATGAAAAAACTATGTTTTAAAAATATTAAGTAAATTAGTATTTTATAAGAAAAAGCGCGAAATAACAAAAAATCTTAAAAAGCAAGGAAAAACATACAAAGAATTCAAAGATCAAATGATTGCGAATGCTTTGTCTTACAAAAAAAAAAAGCTGAAACACATGGTCGAAAATGTGCGATCGACATATGGTAAGGTATAGTAAAGGCAGGCGCAGACACAAGGGGGAGGGGGGGGGGGGAAACAGGGGGAAAAATCCCCCTCCAAAAGACACTTAAAAAACAGGCAAAAAGGTGAACATAATTAGTTATTGTTGTTTTTAGTTATTACGATTTACTTTCAATTATAAGAATAAGGAATAATCTTGCTCATTAAACCACTTTCCTTCTCAATGGAAATGTGCTGAAATAATAATGATGCCTAAACCAAATAAACCTGAAAACCCAGTGTCCTCATATAAACCTATAAGTTTTGCTGGCAATATTCTCGAAAATATTCGAAGTAGTAGATTGCCAATAATACAAGAAAATAAGAATATAGTTCCGAATCACCAATCGTCATAAGCACGGTACTCTTGAGCAATATCATCACATAGTGAATATTGTCACTGACTTTCTGGAACGCAAAAAATATTGCTCTGCCATATTTTTGGACATTCAAGAAGCGTTCGAAAAACTTTGTCATCAATGGCTGTTATACAAATTAAAAAATTTACTTTCAGCTTTATTTTATTTGGTCTTAAAGTGCTATTATTTTATGTCAAAGTAAATTATGAAACATCAGCTAAAGCCGGAGTACCACAGGGCAGTGTTCTGGGTACTGCTCTTTATTCGATTTTTACCTGCGACTTGTCAGGAACTGATGGTGTTACTATAGCTACTTATCTAGACGATACGGCCATTTTAGCGTCAAATTAATCTCCTACAGAAGCTACTAATCTAGTTCTGAAACAGCTCGACAACGTTCAACAATAGTTACTTCGTGGATGAGTGCTTGACTGGAGTTCCATCTGCCTCAGGTTCGATTCCCAGATGGGGTTAAATTTTTAAAAAATGTCGAAATGGATTGTTCTAATAAAATGGATCATTTCGGTGATTTAGTTCTTAAATACGTGACTCAAGTACCAGTTCAACGTTTCGGGTCGATATAAAGAAAATCCCAGATGGGAAAGGGAAAATTTGAATACAGGGTAGGAATCAGCGACCTTGAATTATTCTTAAAACTCCACTAATTCTCGACCCATTATAAACCAATCTTAAACCGACAACTGAATAAATGTTTCCTATTGTTATATTTTCCACGATTCTTTACCTTGGAAATAGATCATAGAAATTGTGAAATGCTTTGCTACAAGAACAGAGTTTCCCCAAAATGTGTAACGTACCAGTAAGTTTTCACATGGCCATACCTTTGAAATTGTTAGTCATCGAAATAAAGTTCATGAATAAGCAAAAAAAAAAAAAAACGATACACGAACGAGAAAAAAAACGCTCCAGCCCGCGTTGTGGTGTTTTGGTTCATATAGAGAATCTTTATTTTTTTTATTTCCCCCCCAAGAATGTTTCCTGTATCCGCCACTGGTAAAGGCGACCCTTCAATGACTAGTAAATCCGCAATGACAGTAGTCTCAGATCGATGGGGTTAAGTTCGTGTCATGGCCTGCTCAATCACCTGACCTTAATCCCATAGAAAATCTGTGAGCAAACATTAAGAAAAGCGTTACAGAGCATAAACCCACAAATGCAGCAGATCTGTGGGAAACAATTCAAGAGACATGGCAGCGAAACTCGTTGAAGCGGTGTCGCGATTTCATCAGCTCCATGGCTCGTAGATGTGCGGCAGTGATGAAAACCCGAGGCTATTCAACTAAATATTAGAAGATTGCCACATTTCCTAACTTATTACAATTTTATTCTTTGTTATCTTTATAATAATTCGTATCATAGAATTATTATTATTTTGTGAATAAAAAATGTTAAACTTTTTGAAAGCTCACATCTTTGGACTTAACTCCGCTCATAACCGTGAATTTGAAAGTCTCATAAAAAAATTGTGACGTTGAGTTCTACATGTGTGTTTGGAGCAATTGCTCTTTCAAAAAAATCATAAATTTATCGATGTCGAAATCGACAAATTCAAATTTCTAATTCTGTGTTATGTGTGTCGAATGCTACCATTTCCTCTTTAAGATCTGCTATAAATCACTATGATTACGGTGACTTTACTATTCTTTTTTCTTTAATATAAAAGAATTCACCTTACCACCACATTATGTGCCCCTATATAGTCCTCTAAATGTAATTTTGTTACCTGAATTAAATACAGTTAAACCAGCTTAAGAAACTGAGTTCTAGTCTAAAGATCTGCTTAGTTTTACAACCTTAGCTAAACAATAAAATAAATTAATTTTCTGAACAATACCCCCACCGTTGCTTAAGGCAAATCTCTCGAACCTCTAGTTAACCAAGTGATTTGCCATCTTTTTATGTGCTAAACTTTCGATTTGACAGTGTAATACTTTTTCCCACATTTAACTACAACCTGAGCCTCTTTTTCATGATTCAATTTAATACAATGTTTCTTATTTTCATAGACAAATTAAACCGGAAAATCGTCAACTATTCTCTGAATTATGCACTGAACAAATACTCATGCAAATCAAACCGAACGAAGTGAAAATCCGTAAAAAACAACGCAAAGTTAGCACTGAGGTTACTGATCTTAAACAAAAATTAGCGCAAACAAATAGAAGTATTGTGCTGTCGAACCGTGAGATTCGTCTATTGAGGTAAGATTTGTCTGAAGTTGTTTAATTTGTATGTACATATATATGTATGCATTAGCAACTGGTCTTGTGCAAATAGTGAAAATATTTGTTTGTTTTTTTTTTTCAGATATATGGACTTGACAGAAGAAGAAAAGGAGCGCTTGAAAGGTTTCTACAAGGTTGCCAAGAAACTAGAAAAAATGGAATCAGTAGGCAATCAAAATAGGTAAACAGTAACACAAGTTATTATTTTTAAAATTAACAGTTTATTAATGCCTTCTTACTTTATTCCATACCAATAAATAGAGATCAAAGCGACTCTGAAGATGAACAAGAACAAAATGAAAATGATAATTTTCCCAGTCTCGATTCTGTGCCATCGGATAATTCTTTAACTGGAACATTCTCGCCACGTTTCAGTTCAGAACCGCCTAGCCTAACTGAATCCATGCAAATGATGGATGAAATATTATCGGATCAATCGATGGATCGTGTGGCCAAGATTGATAAGCTTGAAGCAATTTTATCGGCTGTGACGCTATTACCAAGTGATCAAGTAAATGTTGAAATTGCTACCATTTAGAGTTAACTTAACTCAATTATAATGAATTTTTATTTCTTTACATAGCAAATTATTACTTCTAATACCATACAAGATCAATTGGGTTCAAATATTGCGACAACTGAGAATTTACAAATAATACGCGAAAAATCAAAAAAGTAATTTTTCCTCTTTATATTATACTATAATTTTATTTTATTTCTGAATTTGCTTATATATATTTTTTATTTGTAGTTTGAAAAATTGCAATTGCATTGGCGAACGCAGTATCACTCCAACATTGCGTACTGCAACTGGATCCGCTGATAAAAAATCTATTAAATCAGTGGATGCTGCTTCGCAGACTTTAAGCACTGGCGATATTGTCATAACGAAAATATTCTTCCAAGATGAACTCGAAAAGGCCAAAGAGAAGGTTATGACCTCATCACCCAAACGTGTCGTTTCATCAACATCATGAATGCAGCACTGAAAGTAAAAAAGAAAATTGAAAAATGATTCCTAACACTTAAAAATAACTATAAATGAAAAAAAGAGCAATAATTTCTGCATATCAGCTTAAAATTTATGTATCAATTAATTCTGCAAAAAAAAAAATAAGTAAAATTGTTAAAGATTTTTGTAGATTCTGTCTAAAATTTTGTTTATTGCATTTTCGACCCTTCACTTACTTCAATTGCAATTAATAGTAAGTAAATAGTATTTTTTTTTTTGTTTCTTCTACTTCTACCAAGCAATAATTAATTTGTGCCTAAATGTTGAACATTTATTTCTAATTACTACATACACTTACTACTTACTTTATTATTATTATTAAAACAAAAAATTTTATATTTACAAAATTTTAATATTGAATTTTGTTGTATTTGCTAATATATACAAAAATTTATTATTTTTTATAATTTTTAAAAAACAATTATTTTTGCTATTGCAATTCATAATTGAAATAATGATTTAGAGAAATGCAAATATGTATTCAAAATTGATGCAAATCAAAAAGATTCGTAATGCAAACATTTTATGTTTCGTTTAATTTTTATATTAACTTTCAATTAGTTGAAAATATATCTTTTTTTTTTAGAGGAAATGTTAAAGTATTGTTAGAAATCTCGCACTTCTCATGCTGATTTCATGAGAATTTTTTTGTAGATTTCTAAAAAAAAAAGGTAAAAATGGATAAAAGAAAAAGCAGAATGTAAATAAATTTTCTTTCTTAGTGGAAAATGAAAAAAAAAAGAAAAATGTAAACAATTATACATAATAAAAATTATTTGTCTTGAAAACTTTTTGAAATTTTTTTGTTTCAATATGAAAAATAAACTAAGAAATGGACAATATGTAAAAAAAGGAAAAACTGAATTATTGGCTTTGAAGTATTTTTAGTGAATGTAATCAAAATATCTCAAAATATTGAATTGAGTGGTCTGATTGAGTAAATTAAAAAGTTACTCCCAAATACAATCGAGTAATATAGAAAATCTATAGTAAATGCAAAACATTGTCAAATAAATATCTAACTGCCAAACATCGTCTTGAAATCGTATTTGGATTAAATGTTTTTCAATTCAGGCTTGTAATATTTTTTCTCTTGTTTCACAGAGTGTTTTTTCTTTTAGATTCTACCAGCCCAAAACATCAAAGTTGTCAATTTAAATGCATTTCTCACGTGGAATCTGAAATTGAACTCAAACATTTTTCGAAGCAAGAGAATACCGTATGCTATATTGCCACAGATCAAAACAAATATAAAACTTTTCGACTATGATGAAACTATTGTATAAATATTTCACGTTTTTGAAAGTTCATATTAGAATATCCCAAAATTTTTCGGGGTTGGCACAACTTCAAAATCAACATAAAAAATTACAAGGGGAAGTAACACCAGTTAGTGCTTGGAAGTTTAAGCAAATCAACTCAAGCTCAGCGTTATCAATAATATATATGAATATATGACAAATTATCTTGTTATCGCAGCAATCAGTGGATTGTTAATTCCAAATTACAAAAATTCTTTGTAAATATAAAAAATTTTGTATTTTTTTTATAAACAAGTACTGAAAATTATTTGTCTTCAAAAAAACTTATAGTGAACGGAAATTGAGCATAACAATTGATAGGAATATGAAAACGGCAACGTTCGGACCAATATTAAAATGAAACAAAAAAATCATGCCTTCAATTTCTTTTAGTAGAAGAAGAAATTAATTTACTTTGTTATACTAAAAATAAAAAATAGTATTTACTTGCTACTGTCTATCTTATTATTATTATTTGTTTATAGCCATATTCAATGAGATACTAATTATATAAAATATGCATATTTATACGTTAACAATAAATAAATTACTATTTCTAATTTAAACTAATTTGGTAGTCTCAATTCGTTATTTAAATGGTTTATTAGAATTGTTTCTGCTTTTGCAAAATAAAAATAAAATTAATAATATTTAGCACGTAATTAATAAAAAAAATAAAAACATTTATAAAAAGTATAAAAATTGTCTTAAAAAAAAAAACTAAAACTATAACAATAAAAAACTTGTACATAAAAAATAAAAAATTAAAAACAAATTTTGGTTTCAATTTAGTTAACCCTTACGTTTCGAAGTTTGCTTCATGAACGGTTTCAGCAATATTATTAAATAGGCTGCGTATTTCATCTTTTGGTGTCATATTTCATCTTTTGTGTCGCCTTTACTTCTAACACAATTCAAAATAAAGACTACAGATATTTAGTTTTTATGCTGCATTTATCGGAAAGTATCCGCAATCCATTTCCGTGGTAAAGCGTTTTACGCCTCATTCGTATAGTACACGCTCAGCTGTTTTCATTGCATGGTCCTCTACATCGCATAGCGATATACCCAGTAAGAGTGCAAGGTTTTGTTGCGTTTAATTCGACCATGCCTTTCGAAATAATGGTAATCGAGTTGATATGTCCTTTAACCTATCGGAGGCCCTTAAATCTAGTCTACTACTCATTTGGAGCTCTTAATCCCTTATTATTGCTTGAATGCGATTAGATATGTTCGGAGCCTAAGTGGTCCCCTTTTCGCTAGTCTATCCGCTCTTTAATTTCCATGCAATCCGAAACATAACTTTATTCCTATTGGATAGGGTTGAAAAGATCTAAAAGCACTCCTTCAGTCAACCTTAGGGCGTCCGGCCTTTGGGCTGAACGTATTCATAGGCACAGTAAAGTACTTAGTAAAATAATAAATTTCGTTTTCAGTAGGCCGGATCGTATGTCAGGGCAGAAAAGAATTTTGGTACTATGAAGTTCTATTCCGCCTCTTTCGCTTCGCTTTAAAGTGCGAAAGAGAATAGAGTTGCAGTTGGAAACACTGCAGATGGAATGTCATTGCTGACGAATTTACAAATAAGTGTGGGCGAAACAAAAAAAGTAAATGAAATAAAAAACCAACAATACTATTTACAATAATAATTCTGCAGCCAAAAACACGTTCACAGCATCCATTTTTTTAACTAACTTGCATATACATTATAAATATTGGTTAAAAAAAAAAAACAAATTAAAAAAATTTTCGCTAAAATAGTTTTATACATTAATTATGCGTTAATATTACCCAGAACATACAAAAACAAAAAAATAAAAAACAATTTTGTCACGTATACTTTATTGTTTACTTTTTTGTATGTATTTATTTTATATTTACACTTTTTGTTCACTCTTGCTTTTTTTATTGTCCCATTCACAATAAAAACTGGAAATCTTCTATCAAATTTTATGGAAATCCTGCAACAAAAATGTGCGCCTCGCTTTGCATAATCGGGCTACAGGTTTCGGTTTCGAAAGCAAGATTCTCTAAAAAGACCGACCTTTAGTTTTAATAGAAAAGAACGGTGTTGACCAAGCTAAATCAGTCTGCCGACATCGCTCTGATTTGTTCTCAGGGCCATCACTTTAAGAATTGATAGCGGTACCGTTTGTCCTCCTTGGAGTCATCAAGAAAAGGGCATACTTTCACTATTTTCAACTGGCTAATCAGTATATATTGTAGTACCGCGCGTGGGACCTGGTTTTATATATCATATAATAAGCGTAGGCCCCGCGATTTAGTTAACAGGAATCGTACCAATACTACAAGGCTTACTAGACAGCTAATGATCACTGGTGTAGAGGTACTCATGTAGAGAAAAGCGTTATGCCTTTAACACTCGCTGTGAAAGTTGCGGAAACTTGGGAGAAAAAGAAAACTCATTTTTTTTTTTTTTTTTTTTTTTTTTTGTGAATGCCCAACTTGGGCAAGCACAAGATATAAGTTTTTGGAGAGGTATTTCCTCCGTAGTTTGTCTGATTGGTTGGCAGTTAATCCATAGATTCTGCTAGAATACCAATACTCTACGGCATGGCCTTAAGTAGTACGGACGTTCATTACAAACAGCTAATGCAATATGGGTATTGAAAAGAGTAATTATCATTTCCAATTCCTTGTAATGGAAGTATGTTTTTTTTGCCCATTCTATTTGTGGGAATTAATTAACATTTCAATTCCTTAGTAATGGAAAGTGAAAAATGTTCAATCCCATTATTGTATTGTAATCTGTAATTTAAAATAAACAATTCTTCAAAGGAATTGAAAAGTACTTGAAAACGAATTTATTTTCCTTGGTGGTATCAGTTACATTTGTGGAACTGAATTCCAATCAGTTTCCTTTTTAGATATCAGAGTATCTGTGTACGTACCGCTTTCTGTGTATTTTGAAAGGGGACTCAAAATCGTTTTTTTTCAGCCATGTTCTGAATTTCACTTTCGAGTGAAATTAAAATCGAAACAGTGTAATTCAAATTGCTACAATTTTAATTTCACTCGAAAGTGAAATTCGGAACATGGCTGTTTTTTCCATTATTTCTTATTTCCAAGTATTATTTTGGAAGTATCATATCTTGATATTCGTTTTCTGATCATATTATTTGTTCATGGAATGGCGAAAGGAAACTGCATAAAACATTATGTGCCACAGCGACTATCTTAGGGAAATTAAGTACTTCCAACAACAGTAAAATCTTGCCGATGACTTTGTGATCGAAAATAAATACTCTAAATTTTTGTAATTTTTTGGTTTAATTTTTGCATTTATTTTCATCATTATCATATTTATTAATTTGCAATTGATGGTCATTTTGCAAAGTATCCACTTTCAAATGCTTATTCAAAAGTTACACAATTTGTTAATTTTAATATTTGTTCTTCAATATATTTTGTATATTTTAGTTATTTAATAACTTCTTATTTTTGTTTTTAATTTTTTAGCAATAATTATTGGTTGATAATTGTATGTTTGAATGCATGTATGTATGTATGTATGTAGTTGTAAACATTTATAAAATACAATTAGAGCTTAGTAAAATTGGTACATTTATTTAATTAAAATATTTTGTTAGAAATTTGTTGGGTTTTCCTAACTTGTTTTGTTACATTTTTAATCCTTTTTAAAAAAATACACTTATTACTTATACACACTGGCGGATCCAGGATCGGGGTCTTATCACAAAAACCAATGTTTTTCGATACGTGAATCGCGATTCCTAGAACAGGCATGCATTCTTTAAAAAATTAATAGTTTTAATGCCTCCACAACAATCAGGTTGCAATATATAGCAAATTCAAGGGGGGATTTTATTACCTTATACATATGTACGCATATGTTTATCGTATGTATGTATGTTCACAGTTAACTTTGTTTTGAATTCAATTAGTGTTTGAATATGCATTTGTATACATGCAATTATTTTATAAAATTTATTGGTTAGTTTTTTTTTATCTAATTAACAAAATTATAGTTTTCGATTGCTAAATTAAGCAACAAATAATAATAATTAAAAAATATGCGTTGATGTTGTTGTTGTTTCAATGAATTAACATTATACAAAACTTTTTTTTATAACAATTGGTAACAAAATTTATATATTTAGTTATATAAGATATTTATATGCTTAAATACTACAAAACAATATTTATTTATTTTTTTTTTTAATAAAAAGAAAAAAAACATAAAGCTCAGTCAATTTGATTTGGATAAAAATTTTATTTGATAATTTTTTCTCGATTTTTTTATTTTAGTTAAAATTCCAAAAAATTACTTTTGATCGAAATTGATATCAAAGCATTCCGAGTGTAATTTCGATTTCGAAAAAGGATTGCAGAATACTGCATACTGTTTAGCTACAGTTTTTTGACAGCAAAATTGCAGTTGATAATAGAATTTGAGTTGTAGCAAAGTTTCAAATGACAACATTCAATAATGATTGCGGAAACTGATGGCTTATTACTCATGTGCATGTACGATTAAATAACAACGCAAAAATTTGAATATTTCTATAAAAAGTCCCTGTGAAAAGATAGCTACATGTGTACAGCAAATGGCATATTATATTCAATTGTATTGGATCATATCATTTCAATCGCTTATTGCTATTTGTTTACATAATTATCTATGTTATAGATTATAGATAGAGTTACACTTTTTGAATTGAAGCCGAAAATTTTAAACAATTTACTTGCATAATAATTTCTCAACTAAACCTAAAACAATCTTTGGTAAAAATTAGTTTGGAAGACAAAAATGTATATCAGAATTTCCAAAAATGAAATCTAAAAGAGAAGGAAAAATTTGTGAAGAACTTTGGTATAAAATTGCTCGGATGGCATTTTTTAGTGCCCTAACAAATACAAAGTCAGAAATAGTGATTGTTATTAGACAGTGAATGCTCTAGGAACCATTAACACCAATGATGATATTTTACGTTCATTTATTTTTATGTCGAATTTTGCCTTCGAATTTTAAATGTTGCGTCATTCTACTTTGGCAACATCAAATGTATACAAAAGCATGAAAGTTAGCATCATTTTGAACATATAGAAATGATTACAAGAGCATAACAGATAGCAGCATGCTGTACCGAGTTGAAGGGCCAATGAACAATGTAAGGGGAAAAACCTTTTAGGGAACTTCTTCTTTCTCATTCCAATGCTGTGTGGATTACATTCCTTTCATATAATTTAGGACACAAAGTTTTTATACTATATATATTTTTTTAACAATCATTCCTGGACTTGAAGAGTGCAATTTTACGAGATCTTCATTTCTAGAATGTAAAGTCTTTTGGTTCTAAGAATAACAAATGTATAAAGTTTTAAAAACATCACATGCTCAAAGAACTATACCTACTCGTATACTCGGTATATTGCACTATTACGCGACGAAATCAGTCCTTCTAATCCTAACGAGTGATAATTTCAATTTTCAGTTGAATAAAGCAATGCAATAACATTGTTTTGTTGTCAAATAATATAATAAGAAATTTTTATAAATTCCTTAAATAAAATGTCTAACAATTTGTAATAATTCGGAAGCGCAAAAATTATTAAATAAAAATAAAAATTAATTAAAAATTTGAAATATTTTCAACCAAATGCTGCAATCCACTTTCGAGCAAAATGAGTTATAAGTAATTGGATTTCTGTGGTTTCGAAATCTTTGTTTTTTGATTTCATTTCAAAACAAATTTTCTTTTGTTTTAGTGTTTGAATATTGATTTGAATCTCAATCGAAAATAAATTTCAGCACATTTCTTAAATTTTGTTTGTTAAATAACAATTGCTTTTATTTATAAAATATTTAGTTTTTTCTTTTGTATATTAAAAATTAACAACACATTTAAGCATTTTTTTATCCACATTATAAGCATTGATTTTTCTTTTAACTTCTTTATATATGTTTACTCTTTTATATTTAACATTTAGAAACTATTAAATTTGATATTAATATGTTTGTATGTGTGCATACTCTATATATTATGTAATAGTATGATAAAAATATTTTCTTCTTTTTTATTTAATTTTAATGATAAAAATGATTATATAAAATTTTAAAGTTACAAAAAAAAAAAAAAAAAAAAATTAAAAATAACTAATAATTTTTCTTTTTAATATATATATATTTTAGATTTTGTTTTTAGTTGTTGTATAAATTGAATTGAAATGAGATTATGTCATGTAGCGCATTATTTCGCGCAACGCATAAAGCAATTCAGCTTGGTTTCGTGCCTCCATAATCATAAGATTAACGTGAACCTTTAATAATGCAAAAAGAGAAAAAGGTTAACATTACATAAGTAAATAAATTAATGTTAGCGGATTAGAAGCTCAACTCTGTTGTTATTATCACAAAAGTACAATATACAAAAAATATCCGATATTTTTGGGAACAAAATTGGCTTCATAAATTTTTCATTAATTCACTTACTTTTTCACTGTCCTGCAGTTCAACGAGTATGCTATCATAATCTTTAGTGGTTATTCTCTCTGGGAAGCAACAAGCTGTTTTTATAAACATCTTCAATGGGCGATCCAAAAGCTGAAAATGATATTAGTCGATTAATTCAAAGTTTAAGGGTCAAAAAATTAAAATTAAGCATGAACTAATATTACAAAGTGTTAGCAAACTAGTTAGCAACATGTTGGTTTGACTTCGCTGGAAACATTAAATGTTTACAAAATATATGATGTTGCATTCATTTGAAGAAATTTATTGTAAGCAAGCTAGGCCAACGAACCCTCCGGGTTCACCCCAGAATCTGCAGGTTTCCATAGTAATTTTCGGGGCTACGGGTTTAAGCACAAGTTCTACGGTTTATATATATGTAAAAATTTATTTTTCAAGATTTTTTTTTATATATAACCCGTATACACTTGTTATGAATATGTTCTACAGTTTATTTGAATACAAAAAAATTCTCGAAATTATCAAAGATTCATTACATTGATAGAAATGTGTGACTTTCGAAAACAAGTTGCAAACAAGATGCTCAAAGAAACTTAAGTTCCTTTAAATTAACTAATTAGTTTTTTATTGTTGCTATGATGTATTGATTTTATATTAAATTGAAATAAAAAAATAGTTTTTAATTTTATTCCATTTTGTTTTTGTGCTGATAATAGTTATGAATCTGGGCATTGAGAAAGTGTTGGGAAAGTGAGCAACATGTTTATATTTTTTACTATGCTCTCAAGCAACATAAAATGTATACAAAACATGAAAGCTAGCAAGCAACATTTCCTTATTTTGCATCAGAAAACTTTTTGTTTTGAAAAATATTTTTAGTAAAGAAAAATGTTCGAATGAAAAATTAAAAATGAAACTTACTTGATTTACTTCACCATAATCGTAATCATCATGACGAATACCATAGATGCATTGTATATAATTCCAAATGGCGCGACGAAATTTCGACGTATCCACATTTTTAATGCCACCCATTGAGTAATAGGTTAAATTATATGCAGCACGAAACTTGTTATCCAGCAATGTGCCCACATCGCTATATAAACTGAAATGAAAACATTTAATGTTAATTAATAGCTGTATTCAAATAGAAAAAAAGATTCGCATATCTCCTTACCCATTGACCAACGAATATCCGTGATCGTCCCAAGAATAATCCTGAATGCGAAATGTATTTGGAATATTTTCGGCACCGCGACGGGCGAAATCCTGATACGTAAAGGTGGGATCATCAATGTAATGTGATATGATTGTTGGCACGTCAGCAGGGGATTCTAGGGGTGTACTCGCAGGCAATTCCGCTGTTTGAACGACATTCTTAAACCGGCTACTCAGTTCAGCTTCGCTGCATTCATCGTGCTTTTGCGAGAGCACTTTCATACGTTCCATAATAACTACAACGGTGCCAATGTGTTCAGCAGCAGAAGCTGTATTGTGAAATTAATCCATAAATAAGAGAATTTGTATCAAAATAAATATTTACAAATTGAACTACATACCAAGATTTTTGCTACCATGCTGTTGGATAATCTCAATTGGTGTTGTTGCTGTTGCACCACCACTACTGCTACTGCCACTTGCCAAATTGTTATTGTAGGCTTGATGATTACTACTACTACTACTACTACTATGATCTACGAAATTATTATTATTCATAGTTATTTCGCCTAGCACAGTCTTTTGTTGTTGTTGCGGCTGGTGCTGCGACAACTGTGGCAACTGCAGCTGTTGTTGCTGCTGTTGTTGTTGCGATGGCGACAGCAGTGTCGTTGCTAGTGGCAATGATGCAGGTGCTGTTTTAAATTTTGGACTAGAAAGACCATCGAGCTTTTGCGTCAAGCCGCAGGAAAACACAAACGATGATAACGAATGAAAATGCGATATCAAAACCATCGCATGTACCACTTCTGACAGTGACCAACTGTTGTTACCTTTAGTTAAACACTATTCAGTTTAGTAAATGTAGAACAATTCATTTGGAGGTTAAAAAAAAGAAAAAAGATTTAAGTAAATTTTAGTTCTTATTTGTTAAATATTTGCAGACACACTCACCTCGATATGTTCTTTGCGCAGCAACCATGGCCGATGAGCTAGTATTTTATTTATTTCATATATGGCACGTAATTTGGATGGTATATAATCTAAGCCATTTAGCCACTCACGTTTGCCACCCTGGTTTATAAATTCTTTTTCATACATTTTAACCAAATATGGGCATTGATGGCGAGCTGCAGCCTGAAAAAAAAAATAAAAACAATATTACATAATATAAAATTTAAACTTTTATTCATTTGAAAATAGTAGAAATAATTGAAAAATTGAGTGGTTTTGATAATTTATGAGTATTGCAACACTTTGCTACAAAAAGTCACCGGATTTTGCATCTAAGTATTGAATGTGGGGCCTTAAGATAGAACATACACTAAAACACATTAGCTTTACACATTGATAAGTGTACCAGGCTATCACCAGAGGATGCCCAGAATTCTTCTTAACGAAAGGCTTCGGAGACATTATGCAATCATTTCCTATGCCCTATTCGTTTATGTGCTATTTATTTGTTCTTACATAGTTATTCTACTTATAATCCCTATTCTCGGAAGTATGCATGCAACGTTAATAGTGCAAATAAAAAATAATCACCCAATTTATTTTAATTGTAACAACTAAGACTATAAAAATCATGCATTGCTGCAGCCAAACAGTCTCGCTGACTAACGTAACAAAACAGCAGCAAAAACAAAAAATCACAACGGATTCTATGCCAAAAAGTTAAAAAACAAAAACATTAAGAAAATATATAAAAATACACTTTTCATAGTATGACAAATCGAATGGATGAAGCGAAAAAAAAAAATTCGATTTAAATCAACCGATGCTTTCTCTGATGTTTTTATATTACTATGAGGATGCAGTTGACGATGAATATGATGCACGCCAACGCATCAACACACTCGCTAGCAATGCAGGCAGGCAGGCAGGCAGGCAGGCAGATGTTTACAAAGTTGTAGTCAACAATCACAATCAGAGAATTGCAATCATAACAACAACAATTGCACAACATTAACGTATGAGTATCAACCAATAACAAAAAATGTAGTTGAAATCAACAGAAGCAGCAAATGTTTAAAAATATTCTTAATGCTGATTTCTAATTATCTACGAAATGCTAAAATTAAATTCGAAATAAATAAATAAAGATCATAGCACTAAAGTTGCAACAATAACAACAACAATACCATCGACGGCAACAACATATATGCATACATATAAAATTGTGTATGTTATCAATGTGAACTTTTAAAATAAAAACAGCAAAGGAAACTATAAAGTAACAATGTACATATCGTTGGTTAAGTTCACAAATGTGTTAAGTGCACTTTTGGGTAAAAATGAGTCAACTGCATTTAACAAGCCTTCAACATAGTATAACCTGTCTAATGTATAATTGTTGTAAGTGACTAACCAATAAATGAGACTCAAGACGCAGTGTTTAGTAGTTAAAAAACTGAAATTTGTTGCTTTCCTGTAAATTTCGACATTTAGCACTTAACACATCTGTGAGCTTAACCAACGATATCGATATGCAGCATTGGAAATATTAAAACTTATGCAATAAAAAGTTTGTAATTATTATTCACAATATTATAGCAATGCTGCAATTGCAATAATAGTTTTAAAACATTTATAAAAGGAGCAAATACTGAAATTTTTGCAAATATAGGTGAGATAAAAAGTATGAAGCATAAATTGACCAACGTAGTTTCGTGGAAGCCAGGCAACAGTATGCGTTTTTCACGTATTTTTGTTCAAAATTTCGCATAATAAAGTAAAGTAAAGTTGTATTTGGGTTAAAGGCTTCTAATAAACTAACTAACTAACTCTAAAATGAGGTAATACATATGTTAAAATACTAAACCTCAGAGCTATACAAGGTTATTCTTTTCTCCTTGCACTTTTACTTTTTCTTTTTTTTCTCTACAACCATTGGAGAATAAAAAGGGGCCAAGTTTATCGCATTCGAGTTTAAACAGTGTATTTGGTGATTTAGTCGGATTAGCCAGAATACATTTTAAATTGGTAGTAAAACTTAATCTACTTATGTACATATGCGGCGAAAAAACGTCCATGGTTTTACCCTCGTAATTGATACATTGGGTCATTATGAGTCCAACATCATTACTTGTTTTTGGATTGCAAGAAATTCGCTTTAGCTGAAAATTCTGAAAAAATTTTATTCTCATCGACAAAAATTATTATTGGGAAAAAAACAACAACATAAGTGTATAGAACGGTAGTGGTAGTTTCTTTCAATATCTCTATTCAGTGAAGATATTTGGAATCAAATCCATAATTCTGGGTTATGATTTCAAATATTAGTAGCTTATATAGGATATTGAAAGATTAAGAACTATCACTAAGATCACTGATGAGGAATTGTGGCGGATTCCGAAACGGCCGTCTGATTTGCCCGTCTCTATATACATTGTTGTTGTGATGACTACATTTGTTCATTAACCTGTTTATATATAACTTCAAATAACGAAATTGACATGAACTTAAGTCATGACTTTGAAAATTAACCTCTAGATTTAATGTTCATAGTCTCCTAAAAAACTATCAAAAATTATTATTATTTGTAGGGAAAACTTTTTAATTGCTTTCTACCATTTTTTTTCTCCGCGACGTACATATCGCTACCTTAACCCTCTAGTTCAAAACCTTAAAAAATTTAATGGGCGTAGTTTTATGAAGCCGAAAAGGTTGAATATTTAATATTTTGAATATTAAATATTTTGTATAAAAAATTCAAATTCCTAGCTATTCACAGCTAGTTATGATGGGAAGTATAATTTCCTATTTTTAAAAATTGTTGACTTTGATTTTCGCTAACTTCTGTAATATGCATCATAACTCATAACTGATGCATTTTTTCAAAAGCTTGGGAAATTCCTTAAGCGATATGATAAAATGTTGCATCAAAAAACTATTAAGGTGGTAGGCTGTCTAGAAGCACGCTTGGGAACTAGAGGATTTATTTGCTAAAACCCTAACATCACATTTTTCAATAACAAGTTTTTTATGAATTATGATAAAACGTGCCCCACTTTCACTTATACCGGAATTTTGCGAGACCGAAAACCTACGATCTGTTTTTATATTTTAAATAACAAATTTTGGAATCAGCACTACAAATATCAGGATATTTTTTCCTTCTCCTATAAAATTGGTGAAATGGGTATTAGGGTTTTAGCTAATTAAGGTAGCGGTATGTATTTTAGACCTTCATATTACAAACTCTAAGACCTTCTCAACTCGAAGTCATTAGATTTGACTTTAACACACCCAATTTCATTAGACTTGCCGTTATCAGATTCTACTTTGACAGATATGATTTCATTAGACTGGAAATCGCCAGACTGGACATCTTCAGATTAGACTTTTTAAACTTGTTTTTGCCAAATTTAAGTTCGTCAACCTTGGCTTTTTTACACTTGATTTCATCGGTCTTGAATTCATTTTATTTACTAAATATAATCGTGCTTAGCGATGAATCGTGAGGTGTCTTGTAATTTAGTTCGCCTGCTCTACGCTATCAAATATTTTTCTTTAAAAATTTGTTTATTAAAAGTACCTCATTGCCTGCCGGTATGTATTTTTTTATACTGATATATATGTGCAATTAGTACTGCTTACTTAAGTGTGTATTTGTGTGGTGCCATATAAAATTTTTAATGCACACATTCTTTGCCAATGATTAATATTAATACTAAATGTATTGTAGAAAAGTCTTGAACGTTCCATTACATTTTGCATAAATAAATTATTGTTTTGCATTATTTTTAAATGTGCATCTTTTAATTTATGTACCTATAATTTTTGTAAATAGGTATTGTCGTGCTTAGCATAAACTACTTATGTGACATTTTGTTTTTAAATTTTTAGCATAGAAGCTTCATGCTTCGTAGGCTATTTGGTCCAATGTTTTTGTTATTTCGCTTGACATGGAATAAAAATCTGAGCTCTATGTGATCCAAAATCAAAGCAAGTAAGTAAGTAATGTATCAAAGGATGGTAACTGCAGATCCGAAAAAGAGCAAAGGCGGCGCGTCATAATTTTTTTACCTCCCTCGAATTAGCAATCCAGTTGTTCAAAAGGAAACTTGCAATAGGTGCACACTTAAACAAATATTCCAAATGAGAAAACTTTATATATAAAAATCATTCTAATACAATAATTACTTGCGAAAATTGCAAAAATTAATTCGTAACTATCTAAATAAATTGCATTGGGCAAAATTTATTCATAAATACCATATGCGTTTTTGTTTTTGAGTATAAAGGTTAAAACAAAACATTAAAAATTAAGTACACTTTTGAAAAAAAAAAAAAAAAAAACGGAAACAAAATGCTAAATATTTCAGTACTTTTTAAATGTCATATGAGTATGGCAAAAGTATGGGAAAAGTATTATTTCTTTCGCTGTGAGAGAGTTTTAAACGTAGGTATTTTGTAGTATTTTAAGAGAAATACAAACTGTATTCGAAACCGATTCTAGGTTTACTGTGAAGAGCTTGAACTCAAAGTGTTTGTGGGTATATCTACCACTCGGATTAAAAGTTATTCCGAGCTTGATACTTTTAGTAAAGTTTCGATAAGAGTGATTTTATTTGTTTCTAACTATGTATATCATAACAGTTTTTAAAACACCAGTTAATAAGTGTGCTTCTAAGCTCTGAATTATGTAGGGGAAACTGGGGTATTGTGGACCACAGGGAATTGCGTGCTAGCGTCATATTTTTTCACCTAGTAGTGTTTGACAGCTGCTCATAACTTTACTACCTGTTTACACGCACTGTTACCCCGCTTCGATAACAATTAGAAATGTGATACTTAGATGATTTTTTTTCACTTTGCTTTTCGTTTAATTTGATCATATTTTTCGAGAACCAACTCAAATAAATATGTTCATAATATTCGCGGAACCTTAAGCCTTCGTCACAGACTCAAAATTTTGGATTCGCGTTCGGTGCGTTACGGGCCACTTTTGTCGGGGAATTACGGACCATTCAGAAGTATGGCCAACTTTTGTTTTTCAAAATCCGTTAAAATGAAGAATAAAAGAATAAAAATTTTATTTAAAAGAGCGTTAAATTTTTTTCCTTATAAAAGTGCGAGAAAACTCATTTAAACTTTTTTACTAATACCAGCTCACATCTGATACTTCTAGTCAATGAAAATTTCTTTGATTTTTCGAAGATATTTTAAAATGAAAACACGCACTGAGCGCTAAAACACTTTTTTCCGCGTTTTAATTTTCAAAAAGCACTAAAATCAGCCACGCTGCCATTCAGTTATTGACATTTGCCAAGCTAAGTTTGTGTATTTGATGCATATAAGTAATTTTTCATGCAAAATTTCAACACTGCATTAGTTTTTCGACAATTTCTAATAGTTTTTGTGGTACGAAAATAGTTTTTCAAATGTAAGAATATAAAGTTGAGGTTAGGTTCTCTTCTGTACAGAATTTTGGTTACATTTCCAAAAAAAGCAAATATATTTACTATTCATATTTATAGTTTCAAACATTCAAAAAATTAATAGGTGATATCGCTTCGCTCTCAATAAGAATACACGCGATATTTTTCAAAAACAAACGAGTCCGGGACACCACAGAAGAAACAATCGTCTTCAATCGATTGTGACGTGGAAGCGGACATCGATTTCTGCATAATTTGTGAGAAAAATATGCTAATAAAGATCAACCGCCAAATTGCATCCATTGCAGCTTGTGCGATCGAGCTGTACACTTGGCATTTGCCGGAATGACTGCAAGCTAGTGGCCTTGCGAACATTACGTTTGGGACTGTTTTCATTGACATTTTTCACTTCCTTTCACTTTGTTTCTCCTGAATAATGAATATTCTGTCATTTTGAATTAAAAATAAAGTTTTTCTACCACATTTTTACATTTTTAATTGATTTACAAAATGGTCCATAATTCCCCGAGATTTTTCAAAATCTCAAAAACATCATTTTTGCGCCAACTGATATAACTTGTACAATTTAATACGATTTGACCAAACTGCTGCGGCCGAAAGAGAGGTTATTTCTCCTACTACAAATTCAATACCCCAGTACTCCACTATCTATTTTTAATTTGGTATTATGTACATATAACTACTAAATATAATCTTGCATATTTCTTCAGTTTACCACTTATAACGTTTTCTTTTCTCGATAAAATGTTGTATTTTTTTTTTACCTAATAATAAGATTTGTGTGGTTACAATGGAAAAGAAACAAAAAACTCAATTGTTATCTGTTTTTCCTAAAAACCTACATAACAATTGCATTTTACAAAACAAGTGACAAATTTAAATTAAAAAAAAAATAATAATAAAACAAAAAAAAAACAAAAAAGCAACAAAACAACAGTATTCACTTAAAAATCAAAAAATGCTTGCAATTAAAATTGATTTATAGTGCAATATATTATTTGGGTTAATTTGTTGTTATTCGCAGGCAAAAATGCGTTAAAAATGTGTAAGTGGCAAAGAACTTTTTTTTTCATTTCCCAAAAAATATGCGACGAATTAAATATTTCTCAGATGCAGAATGCAAATGCAGAAAGCACAAACAAATACAGATTCAGATACAGATGCATGCGGCGCAGATGTGCGATGGCGTGGCATCCATCTTGGTAAAGTAGGTACGGGTACTTAAGAGATATAGTTCGAATGCTACACGACGGACAAAATCATAGAAAAACAATATGATGATTTGGTTGACTGTGACTGCTGCGGCTGCTGCACAGTGGAGGCCGATGACAAAATTAAAATATCAAAAAATAAAATAATAGCTAAAAATATAAAATTCGAATAGCACAAAATATTTCATGAAAAATGCTCAACGACGTCGTCGATGAAAAAATCTTAACAACAATAATAAAAAAAAAATACTTTTGTTGTTGTTGTGTTTTGAAAATACAATCGTAATAAAAATGTAAAATTTATTTTCATATATGCATTTTCAACAACAAGTGCATGTAAATGTGGCATAAATGATTTTTATTTTGAGAAAAAAAAAATAAGGAAGAAATTATGTTTATGTGTGGTATGATTATGAAGCGGTATGTGTGTATTTAGTGTGTATATGTGTTTAGGCACGCACTAAGTAACACTTACACCTTTTTTCATTTTATTTTTTGTTTTTTTTTTTTTTTTTGTTGTTTTGTTTTAGAATTTCGTTCATTTAACAATAACAATCTGAAAATATGGCTTCGCATTTAGGTTGTTGTGTTTTTTATTGGTCCCACAAATGAAAATAGAAAATATTTTCGAAATAATAAAAACATTACTCATGCCTCGAATTGGGGGCGATTTGCGTACGCTTGACTTGCTATTTTTTGTTGTTGTTGTATGTTATAAATATTTTTTTTTTTGTTGTCTTTCTTTTTGTTACTGTTTTTGTATTTGTTCAGGGGGTTTAATAATATTTTTATTTATGATTCTGTAGCATGTCACGACAGGGGTCTCCTTAATGCAACAATATCCCAAACAATAACAACCATAATAGAAACAATAATAAAAATAATAATGTAATAATATGAAATTTTTATTTTTTCTAATACATAATAAATAAATTAATGAACATGTTTTTCATGTCAATTATGTGTTAATCCAATTTGATGTACTCGTTTTTATGGGATTAAACTGATAGCTAGTTGCGTTCCGAGTCCCGTGATCAGTTTAATGTTTCTCCAACCAGAGCGTCTCTCCCTGAAGAAATTTTGTTCAAGTTACTAATACTATATGAAGAAAAGATATTCGTACCAATAAGTAGGCTTAGACCTTAGAAGATTGTTAGGGGGCAAAGGTCAGGCCAGTTGTCTTGACTTTGTCATATATATTGCTGACACCTGTTACTAAAATATATAGGACTGGCATAGCTTTAAGATACATTTCGGAGAACTAGAGGATAGTTAGAGTGGTATTTATCCCTAAACCAGGCAAGTCTGCTTATGACCAATCGAAAAGCTTCATTCTTTCTCCTAAAGAGCCTTGAAAAACTGATTGATATCTGGTTGAAAACTGTTAAGCTGATTCCACGACCGCTTCCATTTAGTGGAAGTGACTGGTTGGCCGGGCTCAAGAAGCCTTGGACATGAAACAGTTCGCTGTAGCAGTCTTTCTAGACATTGAAGGGACATCTGATAATCCGTCTTTTGACCAGATCCACTAAAAAATTTGCACAAGAAGTTGCTTTTACGCAGCTCGTAATTATGCTCGATAGATATCGATCAGAAAGTCACTTAAAAAGCTAAGTTTTGAAAAACTTTTTAACTTTATGTCATGTGTGTAAGTATAAACCCATAAATCTTTGTTGGAGCTAATGAGTAGTTTAGATAATTGGTCATAGCTTTGAATAGCACTCGGTGCAAATCTTTTGTGAGTTCACTCCTAAGTTCTCAGACTCAGAATCAAATGTCCTGCATTAGAAATTCTAAAAAATTCGTTTTTTTTTTGAAGTGCGTTTTCTCCAGTTTTTATTTTAACTAATTTTTTTTTTTTTTCTTCAGTATTAAATTCTCTTCTAAAAAAGTTGGTTAAAAAGTCTAGTTAAATAATTGCAATTATAATTGATATAGCATCTTAGTGTTTTTTTTTTTTAAACATTTTTTTTTAAACCCGGGAAAAATCATAAAATCACGACTTTTTCTATTATTTTTCAGTTCACTCAGAAGAAAAATCTTTTTATATAAAATCGTAGAGTTTGTGTGTATGTAAGCGTGTAACTTCTGAATGACTTGGCCGATTTAAGTCATATTTCCAGAATATATCTCCTTGGGCGGGAGGATGATATAGCTATTCATAATGGCTTTTAGGAAAGTGGGCGTGGCACCTCCCATACAATCCTAATAGTTTTTTGGGTATATGTATCTCAAGAATCATTTATAGCACAGTACAGAGAGTATATTAACGAGAATTGACAATGCCATGGTACAACAAAAATATGGGATGTATTGACAAAGGGGGTGTGGCACCTTCCATATAACCTGTACTCCCATTATGAGATATCTTAGGAGGCATTTATGGTACGCTACTAAAATTTAAATTCTTTCAGTTTCTTGGATTAGTGGGTGTGGCACCATGCTTCACTTTTATTTTCTACTACTACTTCTACTACTAATTCTACTACTATTTCTACTACTATTTTCCACTACTTTTAAATTTATTTTTTCCTGCAAAGTTTTTCTTATAATCTACTAATTTTTTAACCAATATTTTCTACTACTATTTTAGTACTTTTTTTCTACTACTTTTTTAATACAATTTTTCTTATTTTCTACTATTTTTCACTACTATTTTTTACTACTGCTTTACAATTTTTTCTACTACTATTTTTTACTATTATTTCTACCACTCTTTCTACTGCTTTTTCTGCTACCTTTGTACAACAATTTGTAATACAATTTTCTATTCTTTTTCCTACTACCTTTTCAACTATTATTTCCTTCTACTTTTTTGCGGATATTTTCTACTACTTTTCATTACTTTTTCTACTATTATTTCTACTATTTTATGAAATATCTTAAGACCCTTAGTTTTAAAAATGCCAATTTTGATGCCTCATTTTTAAATCTAGAATTTTTACCAAATTCAATGTACGTCCTTGAAGCTTGAATTGTCATTACCAATGCTCAATTTTAGACACCAAGAAACTTCATTCTTCTTAATTGAAATAAACTTCAATTTTCACGATTGTATAATATATAAAAATTTAATTTTTTGTTTGTTTTTTTTTCTGTTAAGAATTGTGAGCTGGATCTTTCTCACCGATTGAAAACTGCGGCGGCAAGACGCTCATGAAACAGACTAATCAATCTGTAGTTATTTATTACTTAGCGTTTACTTACTCTTTTTATATACTTTGATTATATACAAAAATATACCTTGAAGCTCAATGAGTTCATTTCTATTTTTCCTTAAAAAAAAGAAGAAAACGAAAAAATTTTCATTTTAATCTTCTAATTCAGGGCACCCCCTTAATGGAACAAACAACATTTGCCTAGAAATATTTTTCGATATTATAGTTTTTTTTTATTTTTATTTTTATTTTTATTTGTGCAATTTATACGTAAATGACAAAAAAGAATTAAAAATATAATCCACACAACTGCATTATCAACAAAATTTGCATTTCAAAACCAAAACATAAAAACAAATAGTTACTTGCTTGATTTATGCAGCAGTAGCAGTAACAATAATACAAACTTATACATACGTATAGTAAGTTACATCTATTCTATATATAGAATAGCATTCAATCAGCAAACACTGAAAGGTGCATGAACTTGAAGCAAACGACCTCCAATGATGCGGTGCGCCACCACCCTCCATAGCAACAATAACAACAACGCAAATCATTTATAATTGTGTAAACAAATTAAACAATAACAATAACAAAAAAAACTTAAGCACAAGCGCACAAAAAATGGTGGCAGTAATAATAAAAAATTAAAAACCGCTTAATTATCGTAAGCAGTTTATGAGAGAGTAACTGCGCCTGCCTTGTTATAATTACACAAAATTTGTATATATTTAGTGTAAAGTATTTGTAAATGTTGCAACGATAGCAGTAACAATTGCAAAAAAGATTTCTGTTTTTTAATTTATAAATTATGTACTAATATTATTTGTTTTTCAAATCAACGAGAAATCAGTAAAATCAAGTTTGTCAATTTTAACTTGAAGCCAATCCAAAATTGCCACCCACTATAAAAAAAAAAATTAATTACTAATCATAATAATAATCGCAGTCCTGTTTGTTATGGTTGCTTACATCATTCAGATAAAGATTTATTGCGTTGCAATTTCATCATGATCATTGTCATCCTAGTTGTTGTCGTTGTAAGCATTGAACGAACGGGTGCTTGTTATGAACTTGCTCAAAGCAGTGGAAATAATTTAATGATTACAAGTATTATCAAAAGCAACAGCAACAACTGTAACTACAGTAACAGCAATTGCAATATCAACAGTTGCAGCATTGTTGGTAGTGGTAATAACGAAAGTAGCAACATTAGTTGCTTTCATACTAAATACGAGAGTCGAGAGTACACCCTTGTGCAAATGAATGTGGATAAGACAAATTTTCTTCGAAAATGGTTTTAATACATTCAAAAATAAAATCAGTAACAAATCGGAAGAATTAACATTTAGTGTGTCTACCCTTGGCTTCCAGCATCATCTTAAGGCGTTTTGGCATAGATCTTGATATTGGCTAATCGTTAACACTTGCAAATTGTTCGTAAAATCTATGACAAAATGCTTAAAATGATGCTGGAAGCCAAGGGCGAACACACTTAATATTAATTATTCCGATATGTCACTGATTTTATTTTTTGTATGAATTTTCAAAGAAAAAATGTGCTGTCCACATTAATTTGCACAGGGGTGTATTTTATTAGAATGCACTCGCTTGTTTTAGATGTTTTCGTTTTTCTTTTTATTTTTTACTCGTATTTTGTGCTGATATATATAACATGTAGAATTTGTAATAATTATCATATTTCTTGCCTTGAAATATATGTATATATGTATGAATATATCGTGCATATGCCTTGTCTTGCCCTGTCTTGCCTTGACTTGTTTCAGTTCTCTTAAGAAATTATTATTTAGTATATGTAATTTCTATGACGACGTACCAGGCAAAGTGATAAAAACACAAATCCAATTAATTGCATCATGATGACAAGAATTATTATAAATGAATTTAATGCAATTTGTGGTAATTGCATATAATATAAAGTAGAAAGCTTTTTAGTTCCACATAACTAGTTACACACATACAAACATATACAGTATGTAACAAAATTAAGCAAATGGATAGAAATTTTTGGGACATGAAATAAAGTCAAATTAAAAAGTATCAGCATAGCTAAGTTTCTACACATTCAGATTAATAAAAGTGGAAACAAATTTTTGAAATCAGATAATATCTTCAGGTTCCAAAAGGGTTTTGAAAGTACTGAAATTTCGAAAGTAAATTATGATTTTTCAAAATTTTTTGGCCAGAAATTCCACAGCCTTTTTATTACTCCTTGAGTGTACAAATATAATGCAAAAAGAGTTTTTGAAATCGGATAATTTTTATCTCTGTTAAGCTATTGAAAAAGCATGACCCCAAGCATTGGAGTCCACTCATCTGCAGCCTTAGACATTGACATAGAAAGTAAAGAATCGATTTTGTCTCTTCTTCGCTGTGACAACTTTTGTACAGTCCGCTCGTTGGAATACGCCACCGTTGTAGCATTGGTGCAATAGCACAATGCCCAGTTATGACTCCTGTGAGCAGACGTACTGCAGATTTGTTGTGCCCTAAGAGGACATTTGTCTTCTTCCTATCTAACCTTCGCCATAGGGCCCGTGAAACTTCACATTCATTTAGGTTAGTCCAAATGTCACTTGACACCGCGATCGTGTACTTGTTTATTCTCCTAAGCAGTTCATACATCGGAGATTGTATAGAGGTATCCGCCTCGTTTGTGTCCATATCAGAGCCCCTTCTGCCCATTTCATCTGCTATTTCGTTCTCTTCAATATTGTTATGTACAAGCAACCCAGCAGAGAATAACCATGTGGTGCTCAATAGCCATCAGTGAAGCACGACATTTCTATACAATTTCAGATTTAACTATTTTGGATTCTATTGCCTTCATTGCAGCCTGACTGGCAGTAATGAATCGTACTGTCTTGTAGAAGTCGAGCTGCTTTCTCAACAGCAAAACGCTGCAGCTTTCAGAAGACCGTCTTAGCTGCATGCCTTCGGAGTAGAGACCAGCTCCAGTTCTATTCTCCATCTTTGAGCCATCGGGAAAGATGGTAATACCAGCATTATCTGCTACCGAACCCGACTCCGAGTCTTCCGTGGTTGGATATAAACCCCTCGCCCATAACTGATTTTTCGTTTCAAGCAAAGCTCATTAGATTACTATTAGCCTATACAAAGTGTTTCAGTGACGAAAAAAAATTGTTTTAGAAACACAATTTTGGTTTTATTTTTTTAGCTTACCTTAAAATTTACTATAGATTACTTTCAAAAGAAGTTTATAACGCAGTTTGTAGAATTTTCAAGCGGAAAAAAATAAGTTGTACTGAAACTGGACCCGGACTTCTAAATGCGATCGATGTTTCTCCATGAGAACCGAATTTGTATCTATATATATTATTGTATAGAATTTGTTCTAAGTATAACCTCTTATCTACATGTATCAGCTTAGAATTTAAAGTATTCTGAAGCTTCAACTTAACTGCAAAAACTTGCAGCGCATTCCAATTGCCTTCCGAATTAGAAATCTTAATGCTGCTAATCAACAAATTAGACTTTCGAAATGACAAACATCAGGATAAGTCAATTTGAACGTTTTACATATGTATAAAGTCAACATTTTAATTGACTAATGATTGTTTTTGTTTTTTTTATTAACTAGTTATTCGGATAGAATATAAAATAAATAAAGTCTGTAATTTGACGTTACACTTCAATAATAATTACCACACGCTGCTGTAATTAAACACTTAATAACAAAAAAAAAAAAAAAAAACAAAAACAACAAAAAACAAAATCTGAAAAAAAAAAACAAACAAACCGAATTATTTAATACTTTATTATTTATTTATTTATACGCGTGTATTTATTTTTATGCAATCGTGTTACGCCTTCACTGCATTTTAAAAAGCTTCTCCCTAGATTTTTATCGTTGTGGCTTTCGTTTCATTGCTATCGTTGTTTTATTGTGGTTGATATTTCTATTTTATAGTAAACAGTTTTCAAATACTTGACGATTGTTATTGTTGCAATTTGCATTTAATTTTGTTTTTTTTCTGTTTTGTTTTTAATTTTTCGATGGTTTTTATGTATTCTTACATTCGCACAATTTGCATTGCAAATTGTTTGTTTTTCTTACTCATAGTATTTTCGATTATTGTTGTTGTTATTATTGTTGCATTCTAATGCATATTTTGTAATTGCATAATACGTTAAAATGTCGTCTACAATTAATTGTGTTTTATTTGTGTTTTTTTTTTCTTTTGCTTGGGTACGCGTTATTAATTTCGCTCTGTTGACATTCGTTACCGTTTAATCGTGAACAAACAAATTATTGCCCACATAGAAAATACATTCGTTATTAATTGCCTTTGGTTCGTAGTTAATTTGACTACAAAAAATTTAATTTTCGGGTTCGTTGGTTCGATGCATTGTTAGTTTACTTATTGATATGCTCTTTTTTTATTCAATAAGGAGGTTTAGAAGATACAATTTATTCCAATTTTTTATTTAATTTCTTATGTAATTCCTTACAGACTAAAAAAATTTAGTATCAACAATTAATTGCAATGCCATTAAAGAATTTTCTCTTATAATTTCAAAACAAATTTGCTAGTATTTTTGAAATTCCAATCTCGAGAGCAGGCTCTCAATCTACACCATAGTGCATAACTACAGTAGCACCTATATTTAAAAATTATGTGCCTGCAAGATCCAGCGATGCCAAATTGCGGGCAATTCCCCGATTTGCGGGGAATTTGACTAAGAGCGGGGAATCGGGGAGTGAGTTGTTTTTTGCGGGGAATTTAAAGTCGTTCAGCTTTTAGTAATTAAAGTCTGTAGAATATTTTTTGTCAAATTTTATGTAATGTAAAACGTTTAACTTATGAAATATTTCATATTTTGGGTCATAAAATCTTCATCTTTTCTTAAGCAGGCCCTGCAATTTATTGGTTTAGAGAAATCGATTTTTCAAAAGGTGTGTTATTTGAAAATATTAAATTTCGAAAGTATTTTGTAAAAATTTCAGAGAACACAGACTGCTTTCGTAGATATAGACGATTATAGCGGCGAGTGCCAGTCAGGCCAAAATAGTCGCGCGGCTCTTCAACTTCCCTTTCGTTGGTTCAGAAAGGCTTAGCAATGCCTTCGTCCAGCACCTCTTGACTAACTCTTAATCATTGCTGACTAAACTTGCAAATTACGGTTAGCCATCATAAAGAAGATGAAGTATATTTTATATGATAAAAACCGATAGTCAAAACTTTGAACCCGTTTTTCTCAAAACAAAGTTTTTGCCATTTTTTATTGAGTTAAAAGAAATCCCATCCCTTCTCCCTTAAGCTTATATGTTAAGAACTCCGGAGTCAGAAAGTACGTTTCTATCAATCTACCAGTCCTATACGAATTTATTAAGTTTGGATCGAGAAAGCTCAGGGTCGCCTTAAAATAACACTCACTGAGGTTAATTTCGTTTTTATAGAATGTTTATATGGAAAGTGCGTGTAGCGCTGTTATAATATGAAATTAAGTATACCAGTGCGGGGAATTCGATCGAAAATCGGGGAATTTCTCGAAGGTTATCGGGGAGAGAGAAAAAATGAGTTGGCATCCCTGGCAAGCACTCACAATGGAAGTGAAACTATGTTGTTTATTAGAAAATTGTTAGAAAACATTTATAAAACATTTTTTTGAAGTTTTCGCAGTCCTCTTCTCTCTATTTTGTTGTTGCTTTTCCTCTGTTGATACTCTCTACACTTATCGGCACAAACACAACTTAGTACACTTATGTAATACATGAAAGTGAAGTTTAGTTATATGCAATCAAGCCGAGACTTCTTTCTATATCGACTTTCTCACTAAAGCACATGGGATAAAACGGCGAGAAGTCGTATCTCTGCTTTATTGTAAGTAGCCGAATAGCAACTGCATAACTTCGTTTCTTAATGGTTTTGTAAGAGTGCAACAAAAACGCGATTTGCCACGTGACTGTTGTTGTTGAAGCTTTTGCACTCTTCCTCTTTCTATTTTCTTAAGCTTTTTTTCTGTTGATATTCTCTACATTTATCCGCACAAACATGAGGTAGCACACGTATATAAAACATGAAAGGAAAATTCAACTATATGGAATCAAGCTCTCTCACTAAAGCACATTGAGATAAAACTGCAAGAAGTCAACTCTCTGCATGATTGTATGCAGCCGATCCCCATATGGCTTCGTTCGCTAAACATTTATTCAGGACGGCCCTGATGAGAGACATCCGAAAAAAACGTTGATAGTTTTTTTACAAAAGGAATATTGGTAGAGGTACGTTAATTGTTTATGGAAATTTTCACAGATAGAATTAATGTCAATTCACGATCTCGATTACGAATTAACAAATCCAATGTAAGAAAAAACCGAATTTAAAACTTATTTTTATATTCATAAAAATATTTAATATCATGAAAATCATGAATTTTTTGTTTGTTCTGTAAATCATCTTCCTCTTTTAAGATACTAAATTGAATTGATTTGAATAGTCAGAAGTTTAAATGAAGTTATAACCAACATTACAAAATTAAAATAAATAGAAATTCGTCGACATTAAATACTTAGCACATATAAAAGAAAATCTAACCAATACTAGTCAGAAGTTTAAATGAAGTTATAACCAACATTACAAAATTAAAATAAATAGAAATTCGTCGACATTAAATACTTAGCACATATAAAAGAAAATCTAACCAATACTAGTCAGGAAAACTTTATAAAGGGTTTTCCGTTAGGGACATAACAATTTCGTAACTTTATGTGATCGCACCTTTAAACTTTTTTAATGAACTGTCAATGTCAAAAGGTTAGTTAAAGTCAACATTTTCATCATGATTAAGTTCACAAACCAGCAACATTTGGAAATTCTTAAAAATGACTATCGAAATTCTGTGTCGGTGGTCGCCACTTTAAGAGCGCTTACTACAATTTTCGGTCGTAATAATAAAAAAATAATAAAACGTAATGCTTGCACTACACCCACAATAAATTTGAACCCAATGTCTCAAAAAATTCAGTGTTTTATTTATAGATGAAATTGTGATATCCTTAATGGAAAGCCCTTTAGTTCTATAACTCAAAATATTTCATTTCAGTTTTTCAGAAATGCTAGCATTTTAAATTTAAAATATATTAAAAGAAAAACAGTTAGTTGAATACTTACAATAATGGCCAAATAGTAACGATAATCATAAGGCAACGGTCCATCTCCAGTCATAATGAACTGTTGGGTGCGCAAAAAATGATCAAGAAATCGTGGATGATGATAACCAATCACCTGTGTAACTTGATCTAATTCAAGATCATCCATATTAAATTCTCGAATGGGGCACTGTAAACAAAAAAGACAATTTTCAATTAAAAATATTAATAAAAACTCTAATTTATTTACTAGTAAAAACTTTAACAATTAGTTTATATTAAAAAAAAAATAAGTGTGAAATTATGCGTATATAATTTACACTTTGATACTCCGAATTTAAATTAAATCAACTGGAAATTTAATTGTATATATACAATATTTAACTATATGTAAGTATTTGTTTTGTGCATGTGTATTTATATATATCTATGAATATTGGCCAATAATTAAATGTGGTTAAATGACTTCGACTACAGTGCAAGTGGTGAAAAGTAATCACTTTGATTGACATGTAAATAAGCACGTAGTTATCTACAAATTTATAAGAAGTAAATGCAAATAATAATGATTGCATATATACAGGGTGCTTCCGTCCCGATGAAAGGAACTGATAAAAGACAAAAAATTTTCATTTTAACTTTTAAGTCATTTTGCCCTAATTTCAGTATTTAGTTTTTATACATTTTAACACCAAACACTACGCTGAAAATATAACCATACTAAAATTATAAGTGAGACAAAAATTTCAAGCACGGTGCAATTTTTTATTCATATTTATATTATTTATAGTTTTGAAATTGCAAATCTGAATTTCAAATTTAGGTGGACAAACTTTAAAAAAGAAATTTCATTGAGCATCAAAATTCGTTTTTGACTGATTAGAAGTTTGGAGAAGAAGAAGAATTTTTGTGTGTGTTTTGTGAAAATAAAACTAAATAAAAATGTGGATTTTCAATTAGATTTAGACATAAATAATTTATAAGGCAATTATAGATAATTGGAGGAATATCAATGAGTTGCTCACCGGCTTCATTATTTTGTTTTTACACTCCTGCTTTTGTTAATAAATATTATTATGAAAGCAAAATGAGGAATGTCTAAACAATTGTCCCTGTTTATTACAACCAAGCGTTTGAGGGTTGCTGAGTTACTTTCGGTATTTCAAGTGAAATTCGTTGAACTTCTTCTGAAATTCAGAATTTCATTTGTTAGTTTTTGTATGATGAATTCCGCATTTCAGGCACATTTCGACGAAATGCTAAATTTTCTTGAAATTTCAAATGTTTGCTATAAGAAAGAAAAGCTTTGATCCAAATTGAAAATTTTAAATTTCCGATGTCTGCTGTAAGAAATAAGAAGATAAACCCGCTTAAATAATTTAAAAACCAATGCTAACTATGGATGAAAAATGTTATCGTACTTGAAATTTCCTCTTTTATTTTAGTTTTCAATTCACTTGCATGTTTTTTTTTAGCGGTAATTCTAAAACCAAGTTTACGCGTTTCTAATTAACCCTTGGTAAAATTTTATGAGCAATATTTTTCTAGAAGGGAATTTTTCGAGAAAAGGGCAAAAAATTTCCATACTCTGATCCCAATCACTTTTGGTCATCCTCAATTTGTCGTACAGTGTAATTAAAGTAATATGGGAGACCAAAGTGAGAGTCACTGCGATCTAAAAGATCTTTTGTTCCAAGTTAGGATTTAACGAATGAGATTTAATTTTATTAATCGGAAATTCTCCTTCTGAACCGAGCCAGAAATAAAAATTCGAATGAAATGGTTACAAAGTTCGAGTTATCAGTTTTTGAATACAAACTTTGGCACCTCTTTGATTATAGCACACTCAGTAATTACTCGATGAAATGTTAACATCCATGGGTTTTATTCGCCACTTGCTTCTAGTTATGTATGTAATAGCAGCGATAATTGTATGGGAAAACAACAACAAAGAAGCAGAGATAACACGCATAGTTATAGCAGTTATGTATACTTAACAAAAAGTTTAGCTACATCAAATTCTATTGTGATTTGCCAATAGTGAAAGAAGAAGCAGGACAGTTTGTAAAAAAGAAAAAAAAAAAAAGGAAGAGATTCGAAATGGCTGCTGGTGAAAATAAGCTGAAATCATCGTTAAATGTTCGTATAAAGGGTAAAAACTAAAAACAACTGGAATCCATTAAAATGTTTCACCTCTAGCTAACGAAGAAGAGACTTAACAACTTGGTCGTTTTATTCGCACATGTTAAACTAGCTGGCGAATAAAACACAGCTTATTTCAAATTTCAAATGCATTATGAATTTTAGTTCATTTGTTAGGAATTTTAGAGTATATGGCGAAAGGTTTTAAACAAGGCACAAAAATCTTTACTATATCCCTAGCAAATAATTTTTTACTTGCCTTGACCTCCGCTATTAGCTCTTTCCGTGTTTAAGGAGGGAATTACCCTGTATATACAAATGTATGTATCTATACATAAAGATGACCACAAAGTAAAATACATACTGGTACTTATTAATTAATTATCATTTACTGTTGTCAGCAATATTCATTTAATTTATAATGTTGTTGGTTTTTTTCTTTTTGTATTTTATTTTATAACAATTATCATTATTATTATATTATTATTGATAGTGCAGATAAGCAATCAGCACTACGACAGTCTGAAGTAGCAACACTGGTTTATAAACTATTTTACTATAAAGTATTGAAAAAAGTGTTTCTTGCCTTCCACAATTTCCAGTTAAGGAGGAAAGGATAAAAATACAAGTTTCTATATTTTTGTTTTATGTTACAGAAATTCAGTAGTTTTTAATACCATCATTTCAAAAGGAAATAAGTTCCCGCTTATTATAAATTTCAAAGGCTTTTACAATTTAAAAATAGTATTTGCTGAATGTAAATCTAATAAAAAGTAATGAATGAAAGTACATAGGTATAAAAAATATAGTAATCCTTTCAATATCATTGTTTATTTTTGAAAATCAGTAAAGCGAAGGATGTACTCATGTATGTTTTTGTAACATATCAAATTTCTTTGTGTACATGCAAATGGATAATATTTCCTCTGTTTATATTTATATTTATGAATATTCTACGAAAAGCTTTTTTCTGAAACGCCCTTTTTATGTATGGTATATGCACATTCTTTGTTTTGATTTTTGTGTGATTTTATGTGTGCGAATTTGCGAGCTACACCCTAAAAAAATATTATTTGTAAAATCAGTTTTAACTTTTTTGTTTTTAAATCAATAGTATTAAGCGAATTTGTTTCTTTTAATATTTATACACACTAAACTCGTACATAGACAGTAAATAAAAAGTAGAAACAAAAAATAAATACTTTTTTTCATACAGACACAAACTTCTATACAGTAATTTATGTTAGTTATATAACGTAAACCAATGATTTTCATTTTAAATTTAAAATATCAGCAGCAAATGAAGTGGAAATGAATGCAAAAAATCTTAATACATATTTACACATTCATATGATTTGATTAGACAAGTTTTTGTTGTTGTTGTTTTATGATTATTTTACCGGGTGGAGGGGAGAAAGTTCAAAAAAGGGTGTTTGCAGTTTATTAAAAGCGATATTTATGACACTATCATCACACATACAGCAAAAAAAACAAACAAACAAAACAAAAAAAAAAAAAAACACTGAAATGCCAAACTGGGTGAGGTTCTTTATAATCGTAGTTATTGGTTTTTGTTTTCTTTTTTTGTTTTTGTTTTATTGCTTCAAAAAGTAGTCAAGCATGAAGAATTAGCTAAAAAAGTAAAATATAATACCTTTCAAAAGTACAGTATTTAAATTCTACTATTTTTGAGTAAAATTCAATCTTTAATTTATGTAAATAAAATGGAATCACAGTTGAAATTATGGTATTGAATGAAAGTCTTAGAAAGTAGAAGTTGGAGTCAAAGGAAACTAAAATTTTTGGTAACCAGTGCTTTGACTACTTCTTCGCTATTTTAATCAAAATTGAAGAAATATTTCTGAGTCTAAGATTAGTCTTCTTTTGTGTTTTTGGTACGTTTAAGAAATCAATGTCAAGAACTCACATTTGTATTTGGAGTTACAGTCGAACTTTTCTACAACGTACTTCTTTACACCGAAGTTCTTCCTATTACGAATTAATTTTAAGTACGAATTCTATTCATTCTACTTTTGTGTGCTTTGATTTCCTTATAATGAATTTCTATATAGTGAATTTTTCTCTTCAACGAACAATTTTAGTAGCTGTAAGTTCAACTTCAAGCTCAAGTTCAATAACAGCTTGATCGCCATATAACGAATTTTTTCAAATTATTTTTCGTTACACCTGTCAATTAAACTTTGATCCGAAAAAAAAGTAACCAAACATTGAAACTTATAATTGCAATAAAAACCAAAGTCCCATCATTATATTCAGTGATCAAATTGAAAATTACCAATTACTTTTATTAAAAAATAAACAATTTCATTATTTCTGTATAACTAAGTAGTTTTGTGGTCCTTTCCGAATTCGCTATAGGGAAGTTCGACTGTAGTTTTAAGGTGTTATCTCTTGAGAGTTTTTAATGCTAAAGTCAAGTGTCTGAGATGTCACTTGGAGTTCAAACACAATTATTTTTTCAAAACAATTCGATGATAAGAATGGGAGTCACTATTTAAATAGGAACTGGAGCAATGGCGTAACTTCTATCCTTGTTTAGTGCCTAAAAATCAAAAGAATTACGATTTTTAGGTAAAAAAAATCATACATGAATATTTTTTCTCATAACACTAAAACCTCACTGGATTTGTTATGAATAAACCATCTATCGTTTGAGCTATAGCCTCTCCGCAGCTTTTTCTAGAAACTAAAGCATAATTAAATTGAGTCAAATTTTATAGTCAAAATCAAAAATGTTTCGAAACAAAAAGTATTTTTTTCTAAAGTCTTTGGAGTTGAATCAAAGATTATTGTGGAATTGTAAATAGATGTTTTGTTTAAAAAATTGTAGGTGTCTAAGTCAAATCAACGTTTGATAAGTTTTTATTCAAAACTGATGACGCTGAAATAGTTTTGTGATTCTTTCCTATTAGGAATGACTAGAAAAGCGGCAAATATGTAGAATAAAAAACTTTACATTTTTTTACCTTCTACATCGATGGGCCTTAGTGGTATGACGATGTGGGAGCAAAGATAAATTCATCACGCCCATATATAAATCAATTCCTCCTACCTCTAAGACACTGTTAGTTTCTTTTAGGCGAAAGTTCTTACAAATGTAATGTTTTAGAATCGAAAAGCTTAAGTATCAAGTAAAAGCTTTACATCCTTTTTGGTAGCCAAGCGGCATTCAAAAGCCTTAAGCTCCATTGTTATCAAATCCAAACTGGAAGGACAGAACAAACATATCTCATATCAACATATCTTTCATCTAGGTTTCAGGTCATAGCAATATTGAGGGAATTCCCAAGATTTTTTCATCAGCTTTCATATGAAGAACTAGTTTTCATTACGCTAAAAGAGGCTCAGAATAATATCTAAGAGAATTTCTTGTATCCTAATAACCACACATGGAACAGCTAGAAGTTCTGGCTCTTTTATAACACTATAAGAATCAATGACCTATTCACCAGAACTCTAACTCAAGTAGTCAGATTAACTGCTATTATTATACGTCACTGTCCAATAAGGGTTCAAGGATCGGAAATGAGAATGCTTTTTAACGACTTCTGCCCCCGAAGTTGTAAATGAAAACGGAACAAATTAAACCATCGATTTCAGACTCCGTCTACTAGGAAATTTATTTTTTGTCGTCATGGAAGAAATTTCCTTAGTAAACTTCAACGAAATTATCAAGTTCTTAAGCCAAACGAAATGAATTTCAAGTCAATGGTAAATCGTTTTCCAAAATAAAACATTTATTGCACAAAGGTAATGAGATGTCAAAGCAACACTAACGGTCGAAGTGGCAAGTGTGATTCACTCTAATTTCAACCTAAATCCTTGAAATATTTTAATTACTAATGTAAAATACATTGTTTTAAAACTAATCAGCCTTTTTTTTATAAGAATTCTTCGTGAACATATCTACTGTTCAATAACAAAATTTGATATTGCTTAATCTTAAAAACGTTGCGTATGAGTAACATTAACCCAGTTTGGCCAACTGGTAGAAACTTTGAAAATTTGTCAAAAACACATTTATAAATTTTTTCTGAAACTAATCACTGTTTAACATTTTTATATATATATACTGTTTTTTTTTTTCAATTGGACTTAGATAATTTAAAAATATTGTATCACACCTGACTTAAAAGCCTCTCTATCTGGCTTTTTTGGAATATGGTTTTGAAAATCAACAAAAAATAGTAAAAGTAATTATTTTGCATTTAAACTGAGAAATTCATCTAGATAAAATAACAAACTTGAGGTAGAAATTATAACTTTACAGGTCCTTGTATATTTTTAAGGGACTACAGCTGACCAAATTTTTATAAAAAAATCAAATGGAATAATAGACAAAATTCAATAAAAATATATATTTTCCACAGTTCACTGTCTTTCACTTATAATAACTTTTAAAACACTGTGTTAAATACATTTCATTATCGGTAATACTTATTTTTTATGACGTGGCGTAGAAATATTTTTAACTTTTTTTTTTTACCTTACTTTGTCGAGGTAAGCCAAAAACTGCTGCATCCTCTAAAATGCAAAATAAAATTTTATTTTATTTTTTTGAGCACTAAAATCTCTTACTGAAGACATATGGAAGTTATGTTTCGAAAATTTTCAAAATTGGGTCCTGCAATTTAGTGCCGGGCTGAAATGACTTAATAAAGAAAAAAAATTGTCATATAAACAAGCCTAAGTTCATCATTAGCTGCATTTACATTTAATAATATTGTTAAACACAATCAAAAAAACTAAAATATAAATATGAAAATCTTTTGCTCTCTCCCGTTCCCAGTTTAATTGAGGCTTATGTGAGGAAATCAGAAAAATATAATGCTGGCACTACAACAGTCAAAGAGAAAAATGCTTTTAAAAAGGGAAAAATAAATATACACAGTTTATGCTGTATGTATGTATGTATGCAAACATAACACTTTCTAGCAGATTAATGGGTGGAAATGACATGAAAAGGGTATACTATATTGAATATTTAAATATGAATACATTGGTTGCAAAAAACAAAACGTGCGTTATGACAGCTTTTGATGCTTTAGTATTCTATGCTTCTTTAGCTCTTTTTCTACTGTTGCAAGTAGTATAGACTGAAAAAGATGTTGGCATATTGCATATGAATAACCTCATATTTCCCAACGTTTTGTAAATATACATCTACAGATGATGAAATGAAAAATCTTTGAAATAATACTTATCAAATAATAAAGAATAAATAAGTAAACGGTAATAATATTTAACAAAACAACAATGAAAATGATTGTGTATGCTTATGAGTACTTTTCAAAGATAAGCACATACTACAAAATACAATTGTACATACAAAAAAATGTATATGCAAATATATATAAAAGTAATGTATATAAAAATATATCGGGAGCGTATTATAAATGCGCATATAGCTTAGCACAGCTTAGAATACGAATGACTTGTTTTGTCTAAAATATTTACTTTCATCATCATCATGCGAAACAACACTTTGAATTATCAATCGAGGGAGAAAAAGTGTAAGCATTTGTAGGCGGATTTGTTTCTATATACATAGGGAGGGTTGCCATAACAACGCAAAAAGGTGAAAATAATTTTAATTCGAAATAAGTTTCAGTAGCCCTGATTAAGATTCAGTGTCTTGGAATTAGAATGTGAAATCTTGTTTTACAAATGATTTTTAAAAACAAAAAAGAATATTATTTATCAATTTTCATTTATTTAAGTACAGAAAAGAAAACTAAATAAAAACCAAACAAAAAACCAGAACGGTAGTGGTAGTTTTCTTTCAATATCTCTATTCAGTGAAGATATTTGGAATCAAATTTGAAATTCTTCGTTATGATTTCAAATATAAATAGCTTATATAGGATATTGAAAGATTAAGAACTATCACTAAGATCACTGATGAGGAATCGTGGCGGCCGTCTGATTTGCCCGTGTTGTGATGACTACACATATAGTTCCTTTAGTCTGCAACACATTATTTAATGAAGCACATACATGAAACAGTAGTCAAGACTTTGAAATATTAACAACTAGATTTAATTTTCCTTAGTCTACAAAAAAAATTACAAAAAAAAAAAACAAAAAAGAACCTATACATGCGTTTCTTATTAAGCACAGTTTCTCATAATGTAAAATTTATCACATATGAGTACACAGTGTAAACATAAAACTTGTTCGAAATTGCGATATTTTTGATAGGGTGTATGGACGTAAGTGTGTGTGTGCGTTTGTTTGCATTTATGTGTTTGTAAATTTACGCCTTGTTTATAATTTCATTTCATTTGATACTTTTTATCTTCATCTCATATATTTCTGTTTGTTTTTTCTTTTTTCTTATATATTTTAGTTTTATTTTATTTGCACAAATGCTGCAAAGCGATATTAAATAAATAAATGTTTGGTTTTTTTTTTCTTCATCATCAAACTATAAACTATTAACTAGGGCGAAATAATTAAACGTTCATTGACTTTAAAAATAAAGTTTTTTGTTGTTTTGTTTATATGTGTGTATGTTTGTTTATTTTGAAATTAATTAGAGCTTGCGTTCAGTTGTTTCTGTTTGTATTTAAAATAACTTGGTGCAACATGGCGTATGAGAAATATTATTATGATTATATGTTACATACTCGTATTAGTAATTTGAGAAGAATTATTGTATAAGTCATATAGCTTATTTTGTAACTCAATGTTTTGTCAACAGTTTTATAAGAAAATATCTTAGTTTTAAAGACTATAGAACAAGTATTTTTAGGTGCTATAAATAAAAGACTGAATAAAAATGTTGAAATCTTCAAACTTCTACAGTATAAAATAAGTACCTAGAAAATAAATAAACTCTTCCCTCATCCTTAATCATAAACTCTATTCGAGATTTCGTTGTAAGAGCTACAAACTTGTAAACGAATATATTCGTATTTTCTGATTTATAAACGCAGCTACGAATTCGAAACTATTGGATAGATAGATGGATTCTGGAAAAAAGACTACAGAGTACGAGTATACTTTCTTCAACTTTTTATATTTATAAAATAGTTTCCAGCTGTCTAATCAAAAACCTTTAAAAATAGCAGACGTTGTTGGCGTTGACAATGATAAGTTGCAATATCTTAAGTATACTGGTTATATAGTTAAAGTTTATAGCACTTTATATGTACATTATCATTTCTATTCTAAGCACATTTGCTGAATATCTTTTTTTTATCATTTATGCATATTTAAATATATGCATATATAAATATATATAAAAATAAAGCCATTATAAAATCTAAACTAAAACATTTCACAGTTTTATATTCTCTATACAAACAAATTTATGTAAGTATACCTTTAACTGATTTACCACAATATAATTTTAGAATTTTAAGCACACTTGTCAAAATCAGAAAGATTACAAAAAACCAAGAGCCAAATTTAAACTTTTGACAGTTTTGAATCTCTCACTATACTTTTTAAGGTCAAAAATAACATTAAAACGTGCCTTGTTTGTAGAAAGAAAAAAACACAAATACAGAAAAAAAGCAAAACTAAATTTAACTAGATTTCCTTTAAAAAAAAAACATATAACAACGACAAAAGCAAGTCAAAACAAAACAAAAATAAGCGAAACCTAACTACTAACTACTACTTCTTTAATAACTTCCTAAAAAAGCATTGACAACAAAATCATAACACAGAATTAGCATATACATTAGGCTACGTTACTAATTGTTCACAAAATAGAAAAAATAACAAATTAAAATTCAAAAATAGTAACCCCTACTGTGAGTGAGGAGCGAAAAAAAAAACAAAAACAGAAAACGAAATAATGACAACATCTTAAATGCAACAAAAGTTGGCATCGCTCAATAGCTCTCCAAAACGAAACGAAAAATAAATAATAGAAAATAATCAAGCTTTGAATTTAAAATTAAATTGAATTTTCATTTTTCTTACTTATCGTTGGTACTTATTTACTTTGTTACTTACTAAGTTAATTAAGTATGCAGCGTGATTGTAGCGCGATTCTCCAAATAAAATAAAATAAAACAGCTACAAAAAACAACCACAAACCTACAGCAATGCCGAAATAATAAAAATTTATATTTATTTGGTACTTTATTAAATACTGATTGCTCATATTGCTGAATTGAGTCTTTGTTGAGTTGTACATATTTATTTGTTTGTCCATCACACCATCTATACTAACAGACATGACCATGTTCTGAAACGTTAATGTTCAACACGTACCACACTCGAGCATAATTTTATTTAATTTTTTCAGTTTTGATATAAAATCTCAAAAACCACAAAGTTACTAAACCTATAGGGAACTTAACTAATTGTTTTAAAACCTTTTTGGTGGATTAAACTTAGAAACTTTGAGTAACTGCGGGAAAGGCTATATAAGCAGGGGGTGTTCTATCAATCCAATGAAGCTTCATAAAAGGCAAACAAAAGCATAAATATAATCATCGGCGCTCCAGCTCCGCCCATGGCAACTGTTTATTATATAAATAAAATTGAATTCGATTTAATTTGAAATTTTAGGGCCAGTTTACAGATGTCTTAGTTTTCGAAAGATTAATAAAGGTTTTTGGTTTGCTTTTGTGAATGTTTTTTGTTTTGAATTTAATCGTCTGGGTTTTAAAGATTTGTCTTTTCGGTTTCAGGTCTTGATTTTGGACTAAGTTTTGGCCTGAACTTGCACTCAATTAGTTTGTGTTTTAATTTCATTTTCGGACTGTTCTGAATTTGTTACGATTTTTGGTCTGAATTTGGAGAATTTTTTTAAATGAGTTTGGCTTTAAATTTGGTCTAAGTTTTTATCTTAATTTTGGGCGGAACTTTGGTCTAATATATTTATTTGAATTTTTGCCTGAAATCAAAATCTGGTTTTTGGTATAATTTTTAATTTGAATTTGTTCTTTGATTTAAAATTTGGTTTAAACTTAATTCTAATTTTTATAACAATTTAGTTTAAATTTCGGTTTGAAATCAAATCTTTTTTTGTTCAGAATTTGATTGAATTTCGTTATGAATTTTGATATGAGTTCTGTAGTTGTATTCTTGAAATTTTCTTGCAATAATGACAAAATTCGTTAAAATTAAAATGTAGTTTTGTTTTTTATTTTAGATTGACCAAAATAGAGCTGTGGTTGCAACCACAAGAGCACTTTTTATTTTTTAGATGCCGAATTTGATGCCCTTTGCCACAAAAACGGAGCGCAGAAAAGAGAAACAAATGTGTAATAAAAGTTAGATTTAAAATGGAGGACCAAGTTTTTCGCATCCATTCATGTTGTGTGTTATTTTTATGCACGAATAGAAGGGAACTACAGTTTTATGCCGAATCAATCCAAACAGCAAAGTTAGAAGCTTTCCAGATTTGAACCTAGTCACCTTATAAAATAATCGAGAAAAATAACAAAATTGATAGATTTACACCCTTGAAAATTAGGAGAGCCCCTGAAATTTCATTCGAAATATTTAAAAAATTAATATTTTTAAAAAATATAAAAAGAACAAAATCTGCACGTGCCTCGGCTTTTGACTTATTTGTACCTTTATTACAAACATTTAGCGAAAGCATGAAGTAATTGGCGGAAGCTGCGGTTGACCAAATCAAGACGACGCAACAGCTAAAAAAAAGTTTTGGAACAATTCGCGCCACTAGATAACTAAATTAATTTGTTATCTCCATATTTTAATTTTTTTTTTTTTTGTTTATGACTTTTCATAAATCTTTAAGTAAACATGCTTTATATACTCGTATTAAATTTTGTTCAGTAACTTCCACAAATTGCACGAAGTTCTTTGAAAACTTCAATTAGAGATTTTGGTTCAAGAATACAGCTACTGGCATTAACTTTGGTTTGAATTTTGTCTTTTTTCTTTGAACTGAATTTTGGTTTGACTTTTTGTGCAAATTTCGGTCTGATGTTATATTTGAATTTTGGTCTGAATTTGGGATTGAATTTTTTTTTTGATCTGATCAGTTTTTGAATGGTTTCTGGACTAATTTTTAATTTGAATTTTACTTGACGTTTGGTCTAAAATTTGGTTTGGTTTTTGGCCTGAATTTTTTTCTGAATTTAGGTCTAATTTTGAGCTTCTAAATTTGTTTAGTCTGTATTTAGTCTGAGTTTTGGTTTAAATTTGGTCTATTTTCTGTCTAAATATTGGATGAAAATTTGGTCAGAACTAGATTTGAATTTTAATTTATGTTTTAGTCTACAATTTGCTTTGATTTTTGGTCTAAATTGAGGTATAATTTTTGTCTGTATTTGGTTCGAGTTTGGTCTGAATTCCGTTTGAATTTGATTTTTTTTTTTTTTCTAAATTTTCTGATTTTTGGTTTGATCCGGTATAAATTTCGATCTGAGTTTTGGTTTGAATTTCGATTCAAATTCTGTCTCCTTTTTAGTATGAATTTTGGTTTGATTTTTTGTCTAAATTCTAGATTGAGTTTTGGTCTGAATTTGATCTGAGTTTTTGCCTCGACTTGAGTATGATTTTGGCCAGCTTTTGGTCGGCTTTTGATCTGAATTTTGGTGAAAATTCTGACAACATTTTTAGACTGGCTTTTAATTAGATTTTTGGTCTAAATTTTAGTCCAGTAATTTGTCTGATGATTATCTTATACTTTAGAAAAGTCATGTTATACAATCAAGGGATTTAATATTCTTCAAAAATGTAGTTGAACAAATTTGTGAAACTGAGAATTCATTTGGCGTATGTTTGTACAAATTTGTATATCTATACGCCAAATCAATTCTCAGGCGACGATATACATTCTATTCATTTGCCGGAATCACGAAATATCAACTGATCCAACAAACCCATATACAAAACAACCAAATAATCAAGCAACAGATTCGATGCTAATTAATTGTCACTCATACGCCAGAGTGCATTTGCATGTCAATTAAATATACAAACTTTTAAATATTAAAAATTATATGAAAAAGTACAACAACCAAACCAAAAAGAAGAAGAATAAACCGCGAAAAGTAACTGAAAAACAAGCAGAAGACTGCTTTTTTTTTTTAAATATAGTGTTCATTAACACTGGCGCCACTTAAACAAATTTTGCTGCCAACATATTATCACTAGAGCGGCAAGGCACACACTAGCACCAGCATTATACAAATCAACTATGACAATAACACCAAAAAACACATTCACAAGCAAAAAATTAAAATCAGTCAAAAACAAAGCAGCTACTATTTAATTTTGTATTTCAGCTTTTATCATCAATTTAGTATTCTATGTTAAAGAGCGTTTAAATGAAATGAGAAGCTTTTGCCTTTGGCTTAAACTTACGGTTAACTAACCAAAAACATTTATCTTCTGGCTTTTTTATATTCAAGCAACAATTTGACAGTTAAAGTTGACAAGCAACAACATTTTTTTGATTTTGATCAAAGGCGTTTAAATTAATTTCCTTTTCTTTGGTTTTTGTTTCAAGCAGTCAAATTTGTTGTTATTGTTGTTATATTTATTAGAAGATATTAATTTTCATTTAAATACGATTTATTAAAAAAAAAACTTGTTTTTGTAACTCTTTTTCTTCTTCTTCTTCGCTGGCCTGCTGTGTTTTAGATAAATTTGCAGTTTAATGAATTTTAATTTGCTAATATTTCAGTTAAATTATTATTATGGCGAAAAAATAATAAGTGTTTAACTTTGTTTTTTGCCAGAAATAAAACTTTTCTTTGTTGTTTAGTCTAATTTTAGATATTTTTTTTTTTTACGTATGTGATTATAATCTTAAAAGATAACAAGTATTAAGTAATAAATTTATTGGCAAATGATAATGTTAAGTTAAATATTCTAGTGGGGTTTATTTTAAATATTTCCAAGTAAAAAACGCATGGCAAAACCATCGGTTTGAAATAAAGATGACTCTATGAAATCAGAAACCTATGTTAGATCTGCTGTGAACATAGGTAAAGTTAGGAATTCAGCGATCTGAATGGTAGTGGTTCAAGCAGCTGGAGTCTAATGAAAGTTGTGGCTGTGGGGCAAAGCTTCAAGTTCTGAGATATGTATGTTTAATCTAAAATCGTTATTTGTTTCTATTCTTGAACTCTTGCTATTAACTAATATGACCTAGTTTTAACCTCAAAAGTTATTCTTTGTAATAATTAAATGTTCATTTTATATCGGTAATAAATAAGTTAAACATTATTTCCATTACCAATGTACTTGATACTTATTTATTACCGCCTGTTATCTAAAGCGCGTGCAAACTCCCACAGCAACTACAACTACAACTACATGCATTGCGCTAGAACAGGTTAATCCGTTTACAAGAAGAACTTGTAAACTTGATTCTCAATTAGTTACGTAATTATGCACGCGCATAGTTGCATATATTCTATAGCATAAATATCTACATAGAATAAATTATTGCAATTAATGTATGAACTAAGGTTAGCTTAGGTTGGAGTGGCTGTCGAGAGACACACTTAGGCCTGAACGACCCATTGTGATACCACATAGTTGGACCTACAGTTTAACGCCGATTCCGAACGGCGGTGTGGCAATTTTTTTTATCGGCTTGGTGGTTTTGCCATTACCAACCAATGTGTGTACTTGTACACCATCTTGTAATTCTCATACACTTCATATTGATAGTGAATATAAGAAAGTAATGAAAATTAACCACCAGACGAAGACGGGAATCGAACCCGAACCTCCCAGATGAAAGTCTTGTGCACTACCCACTAGACTATCGAGGTCGTCATATATGAACTAATGAATTAATTAAAATTCAGTAATAACAAACAAATAGAAAAGAAAAATATTCAATTTGGAAAATTATAACAAAAAAAAAAAAACAAAAAAAACATTAAATATTTATTGAATGCACGCGTGCTACTAATTTTGGTATTTTTTTTTTTTTTGCTCTGCTTTGTTTTTGGCATCATCATTAATTTAGCATTAATTAACGTCACAGCAAAATCTGCTACAAGTTGTTAGTTTGATTAATTAATTAACTTTTTATAGCTATTTTCTTATATGTTTGCATATTATTTAAATATCTTTATTTATATACGAGTAATCACTAACGGTTCCAGATATTTCCGAAGGGGGGAGGCAAGAGATAAATTTTTTCGTTACTTTGAAAAATTTGATTTGGTTCATGCCTACGATCAAAATGATGATGAGATGAGTTTTTCAATAGCTAAGCCCCCTTTAGGAGGGGCGTCCGCTAGTGCAATTAGTTATACGTTTTGTTTCTGTTTTTGTATTAAATTTAAAGTTTGATTTCTCAACACTTTGTGATTAATTTACATATTAACAGTTAACAGTTTTAAAAAAATTTACATGCACAGGCCGAAGTTAAATGTAGCTTTACTACCAAATTAGCATACAATAAATAACTGTAAAGAAAGTCAAGTCGGCGTCAAAAAGTATGAGTGAATTAATAATGCTAAACATACTCATTAACATTTCTTTTCAATTTTAATCAAAAAATAGTAGCGAAAAATTTTCATGTCGTGAGTGAAAAAATTTTATTGATGATTTAATAAAATTCTCGTTAACCCTTTGACGTCCAAATTTGAATGAGGCTTGATAGAAACCTTTTGTTTTGAAATTTTGGTTACTTTGGTCTTCCACAATCATGACACCAAATTTCATGCTTCTATATTTCTTTTATAAGCATAATTGATAACGAAAATTTCTACTTAGTAACAAAGACAAAAAATTAAAACAAATATATTTAGGCAATTAGGGAGCGTAAAGAATACCTAACAGAATCCAACACATATAGCGTTTATAGTAAAACTTGTTAACCACCTTATTTAGGCCACATAACAGTGAATGTTGCTAATACGCAACATTGCGTATGAAAGACCTAAAAATCAAATCACTTTTCTTACCGTTTTTAGGAATCTTAACAAGAATGCCTTCGTTCCAATTACACGGAAGTTCCTCAGTTCTCTATATATTCTGTAGAATAGGCAACCAGATATTCGTTGATGTTTCAGGATCGCATTTTAAGAACTCAGCATGTATGTTGTAGTTTCCTGGGGATTTATAATTTTTGAGTGCCTTTATGGCAGTCAGTATGGCAGTACTTCTCTGAGATGGCCAAGGATTTGGCAGCGCTATGGTCGATCGACCGAGCAACAGCGGGGAAGTGAACCGCCGTAAATGATGTTGAGAGAGCCTATCTGAAACTGAGATTCTAGTCATCGTCTCTGAGTCTCATTCAAGCTAGGAAATAACTGCAAAGTGCTTCTCTTCTTTGGTTACAGATTTCGGACACCTGGTATTATGCCCCGGAAACTTCATGGGAGCTACCAACAAAAGTTGACAAATGGTTTTCACTTGAAGAGTCACTGATTTTCAGAACCTCCAATTTTTTAACAATACTATTCTTACTCCCAATTAAATCCGGAATGCCGGCTTCCAACACTCTCCAAAACCCTTCGTGCTTGATGATTTCAAGCTTCATAGACTACCGCCGATGTGTGCTGCTCAGTGGTCCTCTGCTTTTTAGTTGAGTTCCCATACATTTATATCACGCCGGGTTTTTATGGCTTAACCCCATGCAGTTTTTTGTGGGCGAAATTTCAGGCGACAAATTGCGCGTTCACAACTCACTTTTAAACAGAAGCAGCTAAGAAGATATTCTATTCATATCACGGTAGTGAAATGCGCAAAAGAAGGCGATCTAATGCCCGATAAAAAAACGGACACAGGATCCGTGCTAACTGCACTTTGCCTTAACAACTCAGACCAACACGCGTACATTAGAGATAACTGGCAAAACTTGTAGTGCAAAAAAATTAAATTACTTATTTTTTTATTAAATTTAGATACAATATAAAATATTATAACTAAAGTAAGGAACATAGTGCTAGCTACCAGGACCTTTGACTCGCCAATGAATTAAGTAAATAAGTAACTATTAAATAGAAACAAATTTATTAGAAGCTATGAAGATGAAAATAAAATAAAATGGAGTTTTGACTGAGCATTAATTAATATTGAAAGCAACGGATAATATCCCTGTCAATAGACTGGCCGCAGGGATTGGGTGATTTTTCAGATTTATATTAAAAGAGACTTAATTTTGGAACCCTAAGTTGAGAGTAAAAAAAAAGAACACTTCTGACATGCGATAAAAATGTTTTCGTCCGATGGCATTCCTAGTTAGAATAGAGTCTAGAGTCTAGAGAATAGAGTCTGGCTACTTCTTTGCAGAGTAGCCAGATTTTTGAACCGCGAAATCAGTACATTAGACGTTGGAAAGCAATGAAAATCAGAACAAATTAGTACAGTTTTTATGCTTTAATTTCAATGTAATATAGTGATATAAACATTTTTAAACTTTTTCTTCGATTTTGTGTGTTCAATTTACATTTTTTTCTTCGTCAGTAGATAAAGTTTAATACGTTTTAGTTTCCATATTTAGAGGATGGTGAGAGCTGAGGACAGTAATCAAATTCTATTAATAACAAATTCCTTTCACTCATTTAAAAACTTACGTTAACCGAATTTTCTTCAAGAAAATATTGTTTTTCTCCTCTCGATAGCAGCAACGCGTTTAGAGTTGAAGGTGGGTGGACTAAATCAAAGCACTCAGTCTCGAAGACCATTGTACTACACCCAAAGATAGAACCAGTAGAAGAGAGTAGAGAGACAGGAAAGTTATGTGAGGGGATAAATGGGAAGAAGAAAGGTCTAGGGTCTCTCAACCTCGAACATCTTTGTTTGATGAACCTTAGAAGCTCAGGAAGAGGGAGAGTATGGGAATTATTCATACTCAAGGCATCACTACCCAACAGCCTTAATCTGATTCTCGCGAACGCCGGACAGCTACAAAGATAATGCTCCATAGTTATAGTATCGTCGTCCTCAAGACACGATTGGCAAATTGGATCAGTGATGACGCCCATGTTAGTCATATGCTGACCACATGTGTTGTGCCCACGTCTAGGGTAGCGAAAACCTTCGTTAGGAAGAATAAAGCCATCTTTCCAGTGGAGAAAAAGTAATAGGTCTCATTGTCCAAGTACCAACCGGATCCAGTACCATTTGAGGTTTTGGATCCTTCGGTTTAGAAGACATGACGGAGACCGCGTAGGCATTTTATTTTTTGAACAATCAGAATAAGAAACAAACAAGGTGAGACTGTCTACAAAAACGATTTTAAGACCATTGTGGTTAAGCACAAAAATTCTTAAGATATTAATTTGAAAAAATCAGTACAAAATACAAAAATCAGTACAAAATACAAAAATCAGTACATTTTCGTACTGATTTCGAGTTTTGAAAAAAACAGTATTTAAAAAAAAATCAGGACATGTCCTGATCAAAACAGTACCTCTGGCTACCCTACTTCTATGTCACACAGAATGTGAGCTGTCGCCTTTGATAACTGTCACAAGCTACTGTGCTTTTGTGATCTAAGATGCATATTCATCAAAACGCTGTGAAAGTTGTGATTATGAAAAATAAATTAAATCAACGAATAGAATTATCGCCTTGCTAGTTCTGTAGATAAATCAATCTAAAAAATTTGAGGTCTGTTCAGAAAAACTGACGATGTACATATAGATAAATTTCTTTCTTAAACGATGAAAATGTACATCAGAAACCTAATTATTTTTTGTTAAATTGAAAATTAATAAAACTCCAATTTTTTATTTCGAATTTTTAATTCATTGTCTTTCCAGACACTTTTAGTTAGTGTGACTAACGAAAAAAATAAATTTGATCCCTTTTAATGACAAATTTTAATTTTGATTTCAAGTAAATTTTATAGAAAATCCAATTTTACTAGAAAATCAACAATTATAATAACAAAAAAAAGTAGATATGTATGTAATTTATTAGCAGTACGTACACGTTTCGTTGCTTGAGGCAGCGTTGTTTACTAAAGCCCAAACTGAAAACAAAATTAAAACTTAACTTCGATCTAAGCTCGCGCGAAGGGCTCAAGGGCTTGCATAGATGGTAGTGAATACATATTACAATTATGATATTGCTTTGTATTTTTTTTTTTTCTAATTTTTATGGCTTAAAAATTTAAATTATCTTCCCGCACAGTTTTTTCTCTCCACATATTTTTGTTGTTTTTATTTCATTTTATTTATGCGCTACGAAACAAATGAACAACAACAGTGAACAACAAAAAAAAAAAAAACATAATCAAAACAGTGGAAGCAGAAAAATTCACATACATACACATAAATAAAAATAAATAAATAAAAACAGAAAAAAAAGAAAAATAATAAAAATGAAGGTCACCATGACGGCGTTTCAGCTGCGCCAAGTTAAGGCGCGAATTTCAAAAAAAAAAAAAATAAATAAATAAATAAAAAAAAATATATACATATATGTATGTATGTAAATATGTAGGTATGTGTGTATAAATATATGAACCTACGTATTGTAAAGTTAAATCGAAGCGGTAAACAAGAATTTCAACTATACGAAAAAATACAAAAAAAAAAAACAATAACTACACTACATAATATAAGAAAATAAAAACGAATAAACCAAAACAACAATTACAGAAAAAACTACAAAAAGTAGCTATTGTCTTGAGCAACAACAGCAAAAGCAATAAAAAAAGCCAAATTCAAATAAAATACAATTTTTTACTGAGTTTGCGCGCACGTTTTTTTTTATTAAAACCATGTGGAGTGAAATACGAAATCAACAACAAAAAGTGTATGTATATGTATGTATATCTACCTATCTATCTTGTTTATAGGACGGCAAGCATGCTTATACTTAGGTTTATACTTTAGGGTAAGTAGTTAGGTACCTCTAGATACTTATACTTTTTATATTATTATATATATTATATAATATTTTTAGCATGTTAATATAATATTAAAAAAATCGCATTATTGTTTGTTATATTAAATGTTAAAGTGAAATGTGGAATGAAATATAAATTAAAAAAGAACAAAATTCTTTAAAAATTATCTGATAATTTTACTTCTTTCTTTTGAATAAATATAATAGCTTAAAATATTTAAAATAAATTTACATCATGAGCAAGCAGCGGAAAAACGCAAAATAAAATTTCCCATTTATAGCTAGTATTGATTCTGAAACTTCAAATTCCAAATTTTAGTATTTTTAACTATATCGGTTATAAGAAAGAAAAAGATATTTGAATACTAGTTAAAGATATATAAATATTATTTTGCCTTTTTCCGCTAGCTGATCATGAGAAATTAGTTGTGCATTCTGTAAAAATGTGTGAACACAACAAACAAAAACCAAATTAAAATTTATGTGCAAAATTTTGATAAGATAAAAATCTTAAAAGACTAACTTTAAATTTTATTATGATATCAGTAAAAAGAATATTGCAGTGAAATATTTTCTTTTAGAATTAGCGATAGATATGATTAGGGAGAGAATTTTCCACGATATATTTGCAATTTTTGGCTGGTTTTCAATACATTCAAGCAAAAAAAAATTGGGATTGTTGGGTGTGAACAAGGTGAAATTTTGTGAATATATGAGTATTTCTTTCCACCTTTTACCCAACTATTTAAGTTTTCATGTCTACAAGAAAATAATAAGAAGTTCCCTGTAATCAAAATCATGGTTCCATGCAGCATAGCATAGTATAAAAGGTGAAAATTTGAAACATTTTTGAAATTTCGGTTTATTTTTACTAAAGTCAAGTATACAGAAATTTGTTGTTCAGTGACCTATAATAAATTTTCATGGGCAACATATTTCTTAAACATATCGAACCTCTTTCAACCCTTGTAAAGAGTCAAAAAAGAAACTTTTTCGAAAAAGGCAAAACAGGAAATGTAGGAAGAAAATATTCTACGGAAAATTCTACTATAAATTGATGAACATACAAGCAAGCTCTGATGCAAAACTAAACTAAACTATGAAAATTTTTTGTACAATATATTAGCCAAAAACAACGAAAGGATTAAACACTTATTTTTTTTCAAAACAAATTTTTTCAAAGTTTTCTTTTTTGTTTCCTTTTCATAAACAATTATTTTTACAACGCGTCAATATACATTTCGTAGTATCCGAGGGGATTTATAATATTTTATCAGGAAAAAATTTGTGTATGTAAATTAAAGTACAATTAATAAATTGTTAAAAATACCAGAAGGCATCAAACCTTCTCTCTAGTGTGAGAAAAATACCAAAAAAGTATAAAAAAGAGTTATATTTTTTTCAAAGATTGTTAATTTTAAAACAGGGATTATTACAAAACGAAGCAACAACAAAATTTCGTCAGAAGGTTGGACTTAGGTTAACGATTTTTAGTGGTACCAATTACTTTTCAATGGAGAAAATTTCTTGCTAACCTTTACGAGATTTGGCCAAGAATAAGATATTCACTTTACTATATAGCATTCCAAATTTGAAGTGAGGGGGTTGGTGGTAGTATTGCTGTCCATGGGAAAATGGTTTAAAACCTCCTCTTTACCGTTGAAAATATCATACATTTTGATCGATTAAATAAAAGAAGTGTTTCAGAGACGTCAAATTTAAAACCTCACGCTTGTATGTGAGACTAAAATATAATTTATATATATAAAATATATAAACTATAAATGACTTATGTACCTAAGTATACAAATAAATAGGTAAATGCATAGATTTTGCGGGTAGATCTAAGGTTTTATGGTTTTTCATGCTTATTTTTATTTTTGATTGTCTCTTTTAGTTTACACTTTTTATTTCTTTTTTGTACTTTTGCTATGGTTGTTAAATGGCGCATACGAATATGCGATGGTATAAGTTAATATAATAATTTGTTAACAACAAACAGTAATCTCAGCATACATATGCATGCATATGCTTTGTGTGTGTGTATGCACTATAAACCCACTAGATACACTCCAAAGATTGTATGATGAAGAATAGAAAACTAAAGCAGCATGAGATACAAAATATACCTACATATACATAGATAGTTTAGATAGTAAGTAAGCATAAAAATTAATTTCTTTATTGTGTTTACGAACAAAAATTTCCAGACCTATTTATTTATTTTATTTTTTCATATGTACGTAATACATGAAATGTTTTACACATGAAGCTTATGTTAATTGAGAGTAATTAAGAAAATTAATTTTCAAACCAAATTAAAACACATTGTTGCTTGAGAATATCTGCAAAGCCGAGCGGCGAGGCCTTCATATAAGAAAACAAAGCCAAAAAGAAAACATTTAAAAAGTTTCCATCTATAAAATGGATTATTTATTACCATTGTTCTTTTCAAGCGGAAGTCAAATGAAAAAAAAGCAGAAGAAGTTATAGTGGATGAAGTGAGACATTCTTCCATATCTCGCTCTATATAGTGGCAGTTAAGTGGAGTTGGATAAAGTTCGCATTATTGTTAAAAAAAAAAAAATGACAACAACAAAGATTTTATTGTAAGTATAAGGTTAAATGAGCATACACGTGTTGAGAAATTTTTTTAATTAATGTATTTAATTAAAGTATAAAATATATTTGTTTGTGGCACTTTGAAATTCATCAAAACAAAAACATTTGCCGTGTTAGCCTTGAAAAGTGTTTTAAATTTCAAAGTCAAATTTTTATCAGAACGCTTGAATCAACAATCACCAGGGGCCTAAAATTATGTGTTCTTACACTGCACAATAAAATCCAGGAACGATTACCGTCTCAAAAATTAATAATGATTTTTTTTTGAACGTGAAACGCATGCATGAAACACATCATATTGAATATATAAGCTATCCGCTACTTTCCCCTTCTCTGTTGTGCCTAAATACTCCCCACAAATATTTTGTAAGGAATATCTTTCTCGCAGAATTTTGGTTTCTTTTGTCAATCGTTTATTTTTTATAGGGTCATGCTAAAAAAAGCATATAAAAAAATAAAAGTAAATGGGTCGAGTAGGGTAAATTTCGGATCGATTCCGGGGATGTGAACTTGAAGAGACAAATTCTCAATAATTCCAAAAATGCCACGTACATGACTCCAGATATTCTTGATGAAATAATGTAGGTATCTTTTGACATCATCAGGACAATTATTAAGAAAGCCAATAAAGCACCATGCTTTACGTTGCTCGGGATGAAAACATTGATATATATAAATAAATGTACATTATGTCTCAGAAACGTCGACTTCTACGAACACTTGCGCAAACTGATTAATCGCAAAAATTTTGTAGAATTGGTTTCGATTTACAACCAGACTTCTGAAAAAAAAACTGAAGTTTCTCAAAAACGTTGTGGAGAGTTTAGCCTTGAAATGGAAAATGCACTAGTCAAGGTTATTATGGAGCATATAGCATGCCTGATCATGTCAGTGGGGTCCAGTCAAGAATGAAGAGTCTATGTATATCCATTGATGATGTACGTTCACTGTTATAGCCATCGTTTAAACCTTGCATTGTCATATGCCATGTCAGTCCCACCTGTTCAGAATTGTCTTGGGATTGTGAACGATGTGGTGAATTTTTTCAGAAACCACGCGTATGAAACAAAAATTCTTCAAGATCTCATCCAAGATCATACCCCAGAGAGCAAGAGCAAGTTTCGCCTTTGTGAAACAAGATTCATTAAACGACATGACAGCATACTGTAATCGAACCATTCAAGATCATCCTCATGGGATAAGAGGAAATTCCTGAGAAATATTAGATCATTTCAAAAACAAGGGCCTGCTTACTTGCAGCAGTTCAGTCTCTTGGCTTGTGGCAGACTTTTCAGTTTCACGTTTCCTTTGTCAGATCGACTGTAAGAAAAATCACGTGATTTGGCATCAGCAGTAAAGCATGTTCACAAAATTGTCGATAAGTTTCAAGAAGAAAAAAAAATGAAGTAGTACTATTATTCGGAAAAATGTTTGGAGCAGCTGAAAAGCTCAAATTCAGAGTTCCGAGGTTCACGTAAATGCAAATAGCTCGTTCTAATTAACAAACAGAATCTGTTGAATCGTACTTTCGTTTTATTGTTTTTATTCCTTGCATGAATACGCTGATTCACAATTTGTCAGACAAATTTCTCAATGAAAATGCGGCAATCCGTTCGAGCTTACAAATACTTCTCCCTGGATTTGCTGCAACTCAATAAGTAGATAACTTAAAGAATTTTCCTCCATACTTTAATGATCGAGTTTCAGAATCCGCTGTAAGAGCTGAGTATAAATTGTGATGTGAAAAGTTATCAGGAGTCGTGAAAGATGCCGGGGTTTTGGAAGTTTTGGATTTTTGGTGACATGATCAGATTTCCAAACAATCAATTATCTTTTAATAGCTTTGGTGACTCTTCCGGTCACAACTTTGCTTTTGCACTCGCCGTGCTGAGCTGAATGAGATTCTTTAGATTATGAATGCAAAGAAATCTCGAAAATTTAGAATTTGATTTTTTTCACTTTAATCAAGGTTATTTGATTGACAATAAACATGTATGTCCGTAACTGACACTTGATATCAATGGCAATAAAAACGCTGATTTTAACTGTAATTGTTCCTACTTTAAAACAAACTTTGAAGTCTTAGATCTTAGATTTTGAATAAACGCTGTTTGGTATCACTAGTTGGGTGGATGTCTCTGGGATGATAATGCGATGCGATATCAGCGCATAGAAACATAGTGTTCAATTAAAGGGCAGCAAATTAGCTATTAATTAGCATTTTAACTTTTAGTTAGGCTATTGCAATGCATTTTGAATGATGAACTCAAATTCCATTAAAAATTTGTAATAAAATTCAAATTGTTACACTGAATAATGCAATTTTTCATTTACCTTATTTCTGTTTACTTTTTTTCTTTTCCTTTTTATGGTAATCACACATACACAATTTAACCTATAATAATTTTCATAATTTGTAATTGTTTACATATGCACCTAAATATATGATTAAAAATTTCAACATACTCTGTTATTTTACAATTGTAAATATAATTTAAAAAATCAAAAAAATATTAAAAAAAAAAATAAATAAAATAATTTTATCACGTCTAGACAATTTGTTATTACAAAAACAAAAGCGAAAAATTCAATTATTATGAGTATTTATTTTAGTTGTTGCTCCTGCTGTTGTTGTAACTCATGTGTTGAAAATAGCAAATTAATTTTTTTTACAGCTGCATATGAAAATGCATGCAGTATTATTGCGACTTTATGTAATTTACATTTTATTATCTACTACAAATTTTTTTTTTATATTTGGTTGTTTGTTTTACAAAATGGATTTGTAATTTAATATTTTTTTTAATTTTTTGTTTTTTTTTTTGGATGCAAGATATCAATAACGAATGAGAAATTTATATTGTAGTCATATTTTTTATTGTTATTAGTTTTATTTTATATCCGTAGTTGTATTATTAATATTATATATACGTATTACTTTTTATGAAATCTATGGAAAGTAAATATTTTTAAAATGTTTCATATTTATTTATTTTTTTTTTAAATTATCTACACGCTTATAGAGTTCAATGTGTTGCATTTATAATCTTTTAATAAATATATTTATTTAATAGTTTTAATTAACATATATAATTTATAAGTCTTAAAGAAGAATGAGAATAGAAAATTCTACTTTCAGTTGTCTTTTGAGGTAGCCATAACAACGAAGTATTGATAAGTAAATACCTAAGTAATTAAGGAAATCTTAAGAGTTTACATTAATCTCTGCATGAATAAAAAGCACTATACACGTTTTTTTTTATTTATTTCGCATATGAGTGTAAGTAAGAAGAGGGATCAAAAGCTATAACTCAACCGATGCACTATGGGGTATTTGACAGCAAAAGTTGGCCAAAAATTTTTTTTATTCAAAATCGATTTCTTAGCGTCCCGAGATGTTTCATTTGTAAAACTGATGAAATCGGCTAGAAGCCACGCTCACCCACCATATAAGTGAATTTTTCAAAGCTTGATATCAGGTAAAATATTTAAGTAAATGAAATGAAACTAAACACACTTAGTTATATTAGCATACAAAATATTTAGTATAAAAATTAACCAAATCCCTCAATAACCACGTCCACCTTCTATATATGTGAAATTTTCAAAGCGTGATATCAGAAAAAATACTGCAGTAAATTCAATACAATTCGGCACACTTCTTTATATTAGCATAGGTAATATTTGGTACTAAAATCAACCAAATCCCTCGGTAACCACTCCCACCGCCCATATAAGTGGAATTTTCAAAGCGTGATATCAGACAAAATACTGAAGTAAATTAAATGAAACTAAAAACACTTATTTGTATTAGTATATAAAACATTTAGTATGAACATCACATCAATTAAATCCCTTGGTAACCACGCCCACCTACCACACAAGTGAAATATGTAAGTTATTTGAAAATATATAGAAGCACTTCCTGTGTAATAGATATGAGAATACCTATTTTTGAGAAAAAATTATAGTTTGAAATACAGACTATAGAGTATAATAATAAAATCGGAAGCAAGAGATAGAAAACGAAGAAAGAACGAAAAATTCTTTACAATATGGTCAAATTTTTAAATCAAAACTGGAATTCACTTAGAAAAATTTGGTTATTTTCCGGAGGGGTAAAAAAGGTACTTAAAAGTTTTGCAAACGAAGTAATGATAGTCTACTTCAAGGGTTGATAATGAAAATATAACAAGGGCTCACGAAAGAAACAACTTTAACACCATATATATGGAAGAAAATCCTAAATTTTTAGACATCAGTATTTCGAAATAAATCTTAAAAATAATTCAAAGATTTAATTCCAAAAAAATTGTATACCATTAGTACTTAAAATACCTGAAGTTAAAGGTTCCATCATTCAAAAATTTGTCAGGTCTATTTTTCTAAAATTACTATTGCAAACAACAACAAAAATACCGCAACTCTGACAGCTCATAACTAAAATACTAAAGCAGATAGGACAATAATTTTTTGAACGGGATTGTAACTGTCTTTTATCTGATCTATGTACCTCAAAATCTATTTTTTGAATTTTGACCAGAAAATCGAGTGCAATACCGCAGTGTGCAATGGAAATAGTATTAATACTATCAGGTTGTTTACTAACACAACAAATCAAATTATGAAAATAGCATTAATTACATTGAGAAATTAGTCGTGTAAATCCAATTAATAAAAAGCTGATGATTTTCTACACGAAAAACAAAATACCTGATTTCTCTCTGTCGATAACCTCGAAATGATATTACAGTGAACCAAAAAGTTCATTGTATATATGAAAATGATCATTCGCAGAATGTATAGCTGCCCACATAATTCCCAAACGATGGAAAAATCTTTTTATATGCATTTTTTTTTCATTGATCCAATGTAATTTTTCATAAATACAATGAAATTTTCATATTGATACAATGAAATTTTTACATTGAATTTATGAAAAATTCATGTAGTCAATGAATTGTCATACATTGATCAAAAATAAAACACATAACATAACTGTATTTAAGACAAAATCAATGAACAATTCTTTAGCTTATTGTTTTTTTTTTATTAGTTTAAAAAAGTGACGGGAAATTAATGGTGCTTAATTTATGTTTATGAAACTTACTTTGAATCTGTAGCGGTTTTTGACGATGCCAATCGTGATTTGTCTTACCTAACCTTATTCGCATAAAGCAACATAATTTGGACTGATGTTGGTCATCATTTCAACGATCCTTGCGGATGTACCCCATACTAGGTCTTAAAAAAAGGATATATTCTTTTGGACACGCACAACAATCTTACCATATGCCTTACGAGTCTGTAAACAGGTAACCAACTGACGCCTAAAATGTTTGCTACCCAGTGATAAATACATCAAAGCCACTTCTACATATGGTGCAAGTGGAAATTTTGAAAATAATCAAACTGCTATCAAGGCTATAGACTAAACAATAACATATTCTAAATTCCTCGATGAAAGTAGGGAAGAACTTGCGGCTCTAAGTCTCCGACACATTAGACATTACTCTTATATGCGTTACCGATCATAGGAACAATGACCATCTGAACGTGGTTCTTTGCTGTAACTTAAGTATTTGAATTTTAATTTTCGGTCACTGAACTCAGGATTGCTTTAAATAATTCGAACGCAGTCGGTTATTTCGTGCCGACGTTGTACCTGCACAAACCTCAGAATTTAAATAAAGGAAGATTTGAAATCGGTACACGAAAATCTATTAGCATCTTTCAAAATCTCTATTTCTTAGCTCTAGACTAAGGTTTGTGCAGGTTCAAGAAATTTTAACTGCACGTGTAGCTCATGTTTGAAATGCACGTGAAGTTCGCATTTGTGTTTTTAAATGAAAACTACACGCAGTTCCGAAAGTTTGTGTATACGGGTAAAAAATCGGAAGCAGTAGTTTATACTGCTGACAGTGATTTCGTAAAAAAAAATAGTTTTATAAAACCTTGACGGATTTGAAGAACCGGAACTTGTAATCGCAAACACTTGGCTCACTAAACTTAAATGTTTGTTTTATATAGATATATTTTTTTAATTATTATATTGTATTTATATTTTCTTTAATTATTTTCGTTTCATTTTTAATAATAAAAATACAAATTTCAAAGCTTTAGATACCTCTGAGTGTATTTTATTTATTTTTTGTTTGAATTTAGCATTTTCAATTAGAATTTATAGTTGATTTTTGTTTATTTGAATTTCAATTGAAATTCAAGTTCAGTAGGCGAATAAACCGAATCGATTCATTCAATTCAGTAAATTCATTTAAGTTTTTAATGCACACAGTGGACATCAACCACAAAGTGCGGCAACGTCGCGCGTCGGCAACAGTGGCAATATCCACTCAACTCAACTTTGTAATTGTGCTCAAGGTTTCATTTTAATTTTAGTGTTTATCTATTTTATTTTTGTTTATTTTACACTATTTTTTGTTGTGGTGGCAATTTGTTAGTGATATAAAAATTTTTTGAGATACAAGTTAAATTAATAAGTGTTGAGTTCAGTTGGAAAGTATGATAGTTGAAGAGTGGCGGGGGAGGTGAGAACAAGCAGAAATTATAGAAGGGGTAATATTTTTATGTGCAGAATACTTCTAAGTTCTAGGTTTGTTATACAGAGATTAATGGTAAGTCAAAGGAGATGTTTTCGAGGTGGATTCATGCTTCTAAAATAAATTTGGAAGAAGACACAAAAAAAAACTATTTTTTATGCATCTTTAATTCACATATACTTTAAATAGTTTTTAATTTACAAACACGTTTTTTATGTTTTTTTAAAACCAAGTCATGCTCTTTGAATATGTATGTATTAAAATCTTTTAAATTTTCAAAACAAAAATATTAAAAATTGGACATTTTTTTCACGAAACAGTAACTAGCAATAAACTTTCCAAAAACATATTTTTTATTAATAATATTTAATTTTCAAGATAGTAGCTGTTGTAGCTATTTAATATTATTGTTTCATGAGATCTTTATAATGTGTTATTGCTCACACACATCCATAAATGTTAAGTAAAAAAAAAAATATTTCAACAATAAAAGTCTATCTTTCTATATCTATCAATGTATATGTATATTATATTTATCTCTTTTTATAGCAAAAAAAAAAAAAAAAAATTTGTAAACTAATATGAATAATTAAACTTTTGTGGTTGACATTTTGTTGGCCGCTTGTCAAAATGTGTGGCAATAATCTTTAGAGACTTTAAATCAGTGTTAGCCATTTCTTAGGCACGCGTGCAAAAATTTTATCTCGTTTTTCACATATACAGATACAGGACAATAGCTGTCATGATGTGGTTAACACTGCTGTAAATAATAGACAAAAATCAAAAATATATTTTTTTGTTGTTGTCATTAATTATAATAAAATACCACAAACTGAAACGATTTTATTGTTAGTATAAATAAAAAAAAAAATAAAATAAATCACGAAATTCCTTAGTAGTCACAGAAATGTTAAGTTTAATTAAAATATTAACACTTCAGTTTTGTAAAATAAGTTCAACTGAACCTAAACAAAATTTTGTTGTATGTTTTTTTTTTTATGATTTTGTTTTTGTTTTATTTATTTGCTTTTTAACACTATTGTAGGTTTTAGATTTTTAAATATATTTTATTTATGATAAATTTGACAAATTCAATGGAAATTTTATTTTCCGTTTGTCATTTCCAAAGAAGGGCGTACGGTATTTAGAGTAAAATTTTAATTAAAGTTTCAAAGAATTTAAAGAAATTTTGTTTCATTTTAATATATTTAACTTGGAAATATGTCAAAAACAAACAAATATGTGCAATTAAAATATGATGCTAAGCAAAACACTGAAAAATTAGGTTTCAAATTTGCAATTTAAAATCATTGCAACTAAAGCAGGCTAAATTCATTTCTATTACAATTACATTCCTAATTCCAAGGAATTTTAATTAAAAATATTAATTACCAATCACAATTTCTTTATAATGGAATTTATAGTTTGGCCAATTCCATTTCAGTTCCTCAGCAATTGAATTTGATAAATTTCTAATTCAATTATTGGATTGTAATTTGTAATTTAAAGAATACAATTCTATAATTCAAAGAAATTGAAGTATTACTTGAAACCCGAGAAATTTCTTTTCTCTTGTATAATCAACTACTTTTGTGGAATTGAGTTCCAAAATGGTAAATATTTTTTTTTTTTTATTTGAACCACTCCTTAATCTTTCAGCTAAGCATTTTGAGAAGCCATTTTATTTAAAAATTTTGATTTATTGTTATCAAATTTCCAAAATTTTAATATCGTCAGGTAAATTTATTAACTTAAAAAAAAAAAAAACTGAAACAAGACACCAATATTTTTAGCCTTTTATAGTTCGCAAACGGGCGAAAATAGTACTCCTTCCCCCTAACCCCCTCCCCTTCCCCCACCATATTATTTTTGGTTTTCCTGCCTTTTCTCACGATCACTCCTATTGCTTCCATCCACTTTAACTAACGGAATGGAGTCACCCTGTATATCACTATAAAAAAAAAATATTGCTTCCGTGATATGAAACCTTTTACTTATGCTGTTTGTTATTATTCTGAACTAAGCTGTGCATTGTTGTATATAGCCATTTCGTAAAATATAGTTCTTCTTTTATCAAATACTTATTTAATTTTCTTTTATTTTCTTATCATGCCGTTTTTTTGTTTTAGCATTTTACTTTCATCAGTATTTGTTGTTGTGTTCTGTTGACCAACCTCAATAGTAATTTCTCATACAATTGTAACATAACAGTCTGTCTGCCATAAAGTGCGACGACTTGTCTACTGATAACACAACCAGCAAAAACAGACAGACAAAAGAACAGAAAGACACTAACAATATTAACAACAAGTGCTGCAAATTACTTCAAGGTAAAATAGTGAACGAAAAAATAATAAAATAAGCACAAACAAAACAGTAAAGAAAAGAAGAAAAATTGCTGATAAGCGAACGAGTTAAAGAAAATATACACAATTCTCCTTGAGCAAAAGAAATATAATGAATTCTCAGTTATACAGGAAAATATTATTGAGAAAACTGAGACTAATTAACTAACTACATATAGCACCGTGCGACAACACTTTAAACACATAAAAAAAATTTGATATACATACATACATGCGAAACTAAATGCCAAACTTAGTAAAAATTAATGTATATTAAGTTTTTCCCTGGAATGTCAGAATTTTTTTACAGGACTTTGAAATTTCAATAATTTTACAAGTTTCAAAAGTTTGATTAAATTTTCTGACTTGTGTTTCAGTTGCTGCAATATTCTGATGAAATTGCTTCCCGTGTTTATCGTTGAAGTTTTTAAGTTAAGAGGAAAAATGTTAAAATGATTGTCCAAGCTGTGGATCATTTTGCGGTCAATAGTAGGAGTCTTGAAACTTCCAGCCTTTTCTTACATATCAGTCTTTGACATAAGGACTATCCTTAAAATATGTTATCCATTCGTTATTCGAAATTTACTGTTGCACTGTTTATTTAAAAGAGATGACCTTGATATTTTTTAAACACGATATTCAGATATTTCTTCTCATTATTATTGATATTATTTTTATTATTTTTGAAGGATGGAACGACCCGAAAACCAGGCACTGCGACTTATAAGATCTATTGTACTAAAGCCCTAAGTTATTAAAGAAAGAAAGGAGGAGAAAAAGAAAGATAGATAAGAAACCACACCATAGCCGAAAACTGAACTCGGGTCTCCAGAGACTAGATTCTAGAACACAGTTGTGATGGTTGTACCTGAGGTTTAACCCCGGTTCCGAACGGCGATTTGCATTTTATTACCACTTGGTGGTTTTGCCATTCACTTTATATCGATAGTGAATATAAGAAGTTTATAAGAATTTACTACCAGACCAAGACGGGAATCGAACGCGCAACCTTCTGAGTGAAAGTCTAGTGCACTATCCACTAGACTATCGAGGTCGTCATATTTGTTATTGTTTCCTTCGGCTTTTTTAATGCGAACGAAATTTACAATGATCTTACAATTCAGTTCTGTTCTTTGCATTTGGACTGTCATTACGATCAAACTGCTTGATTAGGGGCCGTTCACATATTACATAATGCTACAAAATCCGATTACCCATGTATCCTTTCACAATACCATTCACTAAGTTTCAAGAACAGCCGGATATTTCTAGCCCGAGATATAATTTTTGAATTATAAAAAAGTTTAAAAAATTAAAAAATTACCATATCTCACAAAATGATCCATAAAAAAATTTTAGCCATGATTCAGCGGGATAAAATTAATTTTATAAACTAGTGAATTTTTGGAGTCATCTGTATTTGATAGTATAAAATTGACGTTACGTAACGCAGTTGATAACCCGCCCCCCCCCCCCCTCCCTTGCGCTTTAAGTAATATGTGAACGGCCCCTTACACTGTCCGACAAAAATCAATTTTTTCAAAATAACAAAGTTATGAAAGTGGATTTTAATAGAACTTGAGAAAAAAAATTATACATGTCTCGGCTTTTTAAAAGTTTACGTCTAGTTTTCTTTTCACGCGGGCCTAAAGTTTGCCCACTTCTAACAGATTAAGTACAATAAACCATAGGACAACTTGTTAGTTTTACATCAAAGCTTGTTTGTATGTTCAGCAATTTATAGTAGAATTTCCGTATAATATTTTCTTCCAATATATTAACCCTTTGGCGCCCACCATTATGGGCTTTTTTTCTCCTTTTCGAAAAAGTAACTTTTTTGACCCATTACGAGTGTTGATAAAGGGTTAGTATGTTCAAGAAATATGTTTCCCATGAAATTTTACTATAAGTCACTAAACAACAAAAATCTGTAAACTTAGTTTTAGTAAAAATAAACCCAAATTCCAAAAATATTTCAAATTTTCATCTGTTATACGCAGTGAACTAATGAGTCTTTAACAGTATTTTCAAAACTAAAAATTCATTTTACATTGCAAAATAAACTTTAATTAAATTAAGCACTTATATCTTCAAATGTGTACATATTAGCTTTTTATAACAGTGTATATTTTAAAACAACAAAAAAGCTTCTGGACTCGAATAAACAAAATCAATTTGGACTTAGTGAATTCTGCTTGAATTTCTAATAAAAAAACATATTAATAGAGTTTATCAAGCTTTCTATTTATTTTTTCCGTTTTTATTACGAGTATTTTGTACTATTCATATTTTGTTTTTTCAAAGGAAGATAACAACATTGTGCAATAAAAAATTTACAAGCAAATAGAGAAAACGTCCTCGACGTATCAGCAAAAATTCTACATACATAAATATTTCAAAATTATTTATAATCTACATACAAACACACACGCACCGCACTATTATATACATACTACTTATTACCACAAAGAAAAAATTGTTTTTAATTGAATTTTATCGCATTTTATTATGGCTGTGACTACACACAAATGTAATAAAAAATGGGGGGAAAAGTAGAACCAAAAAAAAAAAAAAAAGAAAATAGTAAGTAACTTTATAAAATAATAAGGCGTAGTTTGTAGTAGTTAAGTATAGCAAACAGACGAGCGAACAAACGAAAGAAGGGACGCCCCAGCCATATCACTTTGAGCACCCCTCCACAAAAGTTCAACGAACTTTTGGAGATGTGCCATAGCGCGCGTACACACACACACACAAATATGCACGCATACTTACTTTTTTGAATTTATAACACACATACAAGCACGCACACTGCTACAGCAACTTAAACGCAATTGTTATTAAATAGAAAAAATAAATTTAACTTTTTATTTTGTTGATAAGCTCAACTATTTTAAAATATATATATGAACAAACATATTTATATTACAAAACAAAAAAAATAAATAAAGAAAAAAAAGGAAATTGGCACACTCAAAATGCCAAAACTGTATAAACAAAATGATTTGATTTGTTTATTTTTGAAAAGTTTTGTGCTTTATAACTGCTCCGAAAGAAACTAATTTTAGACCATAAGTATATAAAACAAATATTGTGGATTCGTACATTTAATCTCCTTTTTAGGAAACTCAATTATTTTCGAAACATACTTGCATACTTAACCCTTAAATGTGCACAGTATATTTAAAGATACAACCATTCAAACTGGTTTCTTATCGTTTTTTTTTGCCAAACTTAATACCAATACATTTTTTATGAATTTTAAAATTCTAAAAAATTCTTTAAAACCATTTTTGCTCTTATAAATTAATAACTTTTGAAAAATTATTTATCCAAATTTTAATAAAATTGTTATTTTATAGAATATTTCAAGATTGATTTCCTCAATCTCTGCTATATTTGAATTCAACGACCAAAACTCTCTTTTCGTTTTTATCTCATCTTTTTACACATCATATATAGTTTTCGTTAAAATTGGTGTCTTTGGGGATTTACAGGTTAAGTATATGTCATTGGGTGAAAATACCAGAAAAAGTAATGTTTAAATTTTTTTATTCAAAATATAACTACTCATTACAAATTCATCTATTCATTAAATCTAATGTCTTATCTTTAACTTTGCAATCTTAGTTTACTCCACAAGAAAGTAATTCGAAATGCATTCATAAGTAATTCAAACTACATATATTCTTTAATGACTACAAAAAATATATTCCCAAGTATATGAAAATGCATTCGTTCCTCTTATGTATGGGAATTTCGTCTAGATTGGAACACTGTCTAAGTTGAAACACCGTGTTTTTTCTGCTTTTTTACACTAGCGTCTGTGTGCAAAATTGATTGTCCCTATGGCAAAAATCGATTCATTCCACTTAGAGTCTAGTATACATGTATCACGAAATCGAGTTTTAATATCAAATTTACTTTAAAAATTCACTTTTTATTTTAATTTCAGATTTCCATTCCCCATTTTCAAGTGTATTTTAGCCTTTTTCTCTCATTTGCAGGTTTTTTCAATTATTTTCCTCCGTATTTCATTGATTTTCTACGGTGTTCCTAGACTAAAATTTTTTTATGCCCATAACTCCTAAACCATCCACCCAATCATTTTCTAATATTCAGCAAAAACATTACGACAAAAAATAGGCATTTAACTAAATTCGGCCTATAACGAAAGTTATAGGTAAAAGTCAAAAGGTGTTCCAACCTAAACGATAGTTCCCTACATTCGCGGGAAAAGGATGGTATGTTACAACTAGCGTTGTTAAATTTCAAGTACAAGGACCAGTATCTAATACGGCATTCGACTACTACTTAAAATTGTTAAGAGATACAGTAATATCGCATTCTCGACAAGGATAATGGTCTATTTGATTACCAGTTTTCGCCGTGTAATACATGAAAATACTTGAAAGTACTTAAAAAATACCGATGTTTAAGTTTTTTCAAGTACCAGCACCAAAATAATGAGTACCACCACTAGTACAAACACTGGTACCTACAGCTCTGGTTGCAACCTTCATGTTGGTGGGAGAAGGAACCTTTCCAATTCTAAGTTTTTTTTCATGTTTCATGAATGTGAGTTAATGAATCTGCTCTACTCCCTGTTGATTTTGTTCATTCATAATAAATTCCTAAAATGATTTTCTTCTTAGTAATGATTACTTGTGAAGTAATGGAAAAAATATCACGTACACTAGACGGTTCAGGGGTGGTTTCTGTAATAAAGCTCCTCTTTCTTGTGTAGCCATGATGTGATAAGAGGAAATGGTGAATTTAAGAAACACTCCTCAAATTACCCATAGATAGATTTCATGAACTTGTGAAGCACAAACCGTTCAGGCTCAAGCCTAAGACGATGTTGCATGAGATTCTAAGCCAATAGTTTCTTTCTCAAGCGTTTTGCGTCTTGTACGGGTTTACCTACTCAGGGTCTGTAGAACGTATCCTTTTACACATAGAGAAGCAATGGCTTATAAAGAATCCTGTTAGAGCTCTGATATTTTTTCGGTTTTGATCCGATAAGAAAAACGATTTTTGAGTTAGACCAACGCTTATTACTTAATATTTATTATCATCAGCAGCATCGTTATGTGTGAATTGTTTGAATTAAGATCTGCCAGCAGCAATAGGCTTCAAGACTATAAAAGGTAGAAAAATTATGCATACTGATTTGGAAATATACTTAGGAAATCAGTGAATTTTTTACGCTTCTTAAGCTTAATTTATTTATAATCATGCCAAATTCTTATTGGTTGCAATACAATTATTTAAAATTTGAATTTTAACGTCATTTCTTAAATATTTTTGCACACACACAAGGACTACAAGAAAATAATCAAACAAGTTTAAACTATTAGAGACATTAAAAAAAAAAAAACATATAATTAAAATATATTGACAGCATACTCAGACAGCCGACGACGACGACAACTAGAACAACTCATCAACAACAGCACATGAGACAGTGAAAATTCAAAGTACAAACATAAAATATGCAATTCTCGTGTAGTAGAACAGAAAAAAAAAATAATTCATTGTTATTTTTATCGGCGCGTGTTAATTACAACAAAGCAAAAACAGAAAAAAACCTTAACAAATATTCATAAAGGCAACACTAATGCCAACAACAACAACCACAAATCAACAACATCAAATCAAAAACAAGAACTAAGAATATTTGCAAAATTTCTAATTTTATGAGTTATTTATAGTTTTGTTTATTTTGTTTTCATTTATTTAAAATATATTTACGTTTTTTATTTTATTATTATTACTTTTTTTTTTCTTAAGCAAGTATTTTAATTGATTCAATTTACACAAAATACAATAAAAAACATAAAAAAAATTAAGAAAGCAAAAAAAAAAAACAAAAACCAGAAACATAAAAATTCAAACAAATTTAAGTATCAATTTTCTTAAGTGCTACTGTTGCATTTTAATCCAATACAATAAAAAGTAGCAAGTAAATAATGAAATATTTATGTAGAAAATTGACGTCAGTGATTTTCTTGTTATTGTTGTAGTTGTTGTTATTTCTTTTTTTGTTTGCTTAGTACTGAAAATATACATACATAGCAGAAAAGTTTTTTGAGACAATTGGTTATTAGGATGCTTCTTCTCATCAAATATTACAGTGACTTCGATTTTTTGGGGCAAACTGGCTTTCGAATAAAAACTGAGCGGATTTGCGATTTGCGAAAGACCTTCCTTCTTTCACTTTTGAAAGAAAAACGGATTTGTCTGCTGGTTAAAAGTTCCATAAAAAAATGTTTAATTGGAATGCATTGTGCAGTGACGGACAAAGTGGGGGACTATGGGGGCTTTAGTTCATCCCAAAAATATGACTGATTATAACCTCTAAAAATCTTCCTGCGGCACAACTGTTTATTAATGCAACTTATATACACATGGACTTCATTAAAACTAAAAGTTCAGAATCAATTTATAGTTGTCTTACTTTTGGACAAATTGATAATGATTGATGGTTTGGTTTTTGCTTTTTTAAGACTTGATTTCATGGTCTAGTTTTCACTCTTACTTAGTTCTGGTTTTTGGTCTGACGTTGGAAATTTAGTATGATTTTTAATCTGAATTTGGTTTCCTTTTGATCTGAATCTTGCTTTGATCTATATTCAAAAACTGATTTGATTTTTTTTCTGAGTTTGGTCTGGTTTTCGGTCAGAATTTAGGTTTGATTTTTGGAACTGGTTTTTGATCTGAATTTTGAACTGAATGTTGCTTTGGGTTTTTATGTGATTATTAATTGATCTAGGTTTTGATCTAGATTTTGGTTTAGTTATTTGCTCGATATTCTATAATTTATCAAATCCGGCTCTCCAAAAATCCAAATCTCCCATTGGCCTTGCATAAGGATACTTTCTAGCATTTCTTAGAAAACTTTAAGTTTACCTCGTTTAAAGGGTTTAAAATTCCAAGAATTTTTCATTATTTGAAATTATGATGTATACATAAATCTGAATTAAGCCTAAAAGGTTTCCTAAAAAAAAAAAGTTTGTGAATTGCGCTTAACATAAAAAGCTTATTGTGTTCTTACTATATTTATTTATATATAGCAACTATTTGCTTGTTTTTATTTTTCATATATTTTTCTATTTTTATTTGTTTTTGTTTACTACATAAATTTCTTATTTGGTATTTGTTGAAATTTTCAATGAACAGCAGCAGCAGCAGCCACCACTCATCATTGTTCATCATTTCAATCAATTAAAAATTTTCAAATGCCAAAAATTTGTTTTTGTATTTTATTATCTAAAATATATATCTATTATAAAGTGTTTTCAGAATAGTTTTTACTATTCATTTAGAATTAAGCTTGAAACAAATTGATCGTAGAATAAATGACGAATTTAGGATTTTAGTTCAATATACTCGTTCTGCTTTTCCAAGTGTTAAAAATTTCAAAACTATTATAACAACTTTTGACCCTAATATATAAATAAGAAATTAACCAACAGGAAGTAATTTCAACTAGTTAAAATTTTTCAAAAAAATATTACTACAAAGACTTAAACTAAAAACAGAAAAATTAAGCGTAGCAATAAAAAAATAAATAAGTAACAAAAGAAATAATTGCGTCTGTGGCTGGCTGACGAAGGGGGGGTTGGAAAAAAATAAACTATAAGAAAATAACAACTGCAACTAGAATAAAATTAAACGTTAAGAAAATATTGCAGTGGCAAACAGAAATTGCAAGCGATTAAAATAAGTGTGAAAAATTTTTACATTTCCGCATTTGAATTTTCTTATTGATAGTTTTTGTGAATATAAAATAATACATATGTATATATTAATCTGAGAGTTTAGTGATTTTTTTTTTTTTGATTTTGGTAATATTCCAAAAATAATTTTGCACTATCATCATCAACAAACAACATCCAATAAATTATTTACTTTAAGACACTCTTAAATTTTATTTTTAAAACTTTTTTTTAAAGAAATATGAACATGTCACAAGAGAAGACAAGCAAAGAATAGTATACTTCAGTGTGGTGGTGGAGGCAGGCAGTCAAACAGTAGCAATGTGACAGCATCAGCATTGATAGAAAATATGCGTTTACCCAGTGGGAATATGTGGGTGGGTTCGTTAAACACGAATTCTAATACCGCGAAAAAAAGATATACGTTTATGAAAACCGATTGAAAATTAGTCTCTATAAGGATATTTTGTAAGCCCAATTTGTAAAAGGTTATTTGAGAAGAGCGGATAAAAACAAGGAGTTTGGATACGCGAATCCTTCACCCTTTTTCGAGTTTCGAATCTTACAAATTTTTGTACTACAGTGGACTTTTCATTAAGTTTTTGAGTAAGACCAAAAATCACCTTGTATTTCTCCCTTCTTTTTAGAAATAAATGCATAAATAGGGATTATAAAATCGATTCACATTATTGAATATTCCTTTGAAGAAATTTTGCAAATTCAAGAGCTTTTATAACTTTACGTGATTAAAGATAACCTTATTAAAGAATTTTTAAAAACAAATAGTTTCTAGGCATTTAAAATAATTTTTGTTCCTAATTAAAATATTTCTGCTGAAATTATTTACTACTAAAACCTGGACCTGTACCTACAACAAACTGTCTGCATTGCTGTTTTTGGCAGACTTGAGCCTCTAGTCTCTACAATTTTCTACTGGGTTTCCGCATTGATATGTATTATTTCCTTAATTTATTTTTAGTCCGTTTTGTTGTAATTAAATAAATTTATAGTATGAATTAAAATAGAAATGAAAAAAAAAGAACTACATATTTTATGCGCATATTGTGTGCTATATATTCAGTGAAGGAATAGTTTCAGAGTTTCTCCTAAAGTGTTGACATTTTAATAGTTGCCACTGCCAGTGCCAGTGCCACGCTAATACCATGCCTCAGTCACGCTACTATCAGGCACCCTCATATACTACTTACGTCCTACTCTAAGTATTATTGCCCTAAAAATTCTTTTTCTGGTTTTTGATTTGATTTGTGATGATGTTATTTTTCTAGCATTCTATATTGTTTTTTTTTTTTTTTTGTTTATTTAGAATGGAAAATTGTTAAAAATTATTACATATAACTGTATGTATTTATTTAATTAATTTAATACTGTATGCCATACACAAATCTTATGTGGTATTTACGAATGTTTGTATACATTTATTTGTGTAGTATAGTGAAAACAAAAACAACATCTGGTATTTTTGGACGTAGAACACGCAATATTTCTTCTTTCTTTTTTTTGTATTGATAAGCCGCTCTACAAATATATGTTCACACACATGCAAACTAAAACTCATATCTATGCATATGTTTATCCCAGTGAATAATGTCACTAGTTCTAATTACAAGTACAAGTAATACAAAGAATCGAAGTTTACATCGCTTTTCAAGCAAGGAATCAGAATTGTTTCAACTACTAATTGCTACTACTATTTAAGCTTCAATCCTCTACGAATTAATCTTAAAGTTTCCAAGCGTATCTCTAGGCAGCCTTCATCAAAACGGGTGTAATTACCACTTTAATAGTTTTTTCTTGCTACATTTTATCATATTGTTAATGGAATTCCTTTTAAGCTTTTAAAAAAATATATTAGTTATGATGCGTATTACAGAAGTTACCGATATATAAAATAAATAAAATACTTCCCGCCATAGTAGCCAAATAAAAAAAGCAGCTGTGAGAAGCTAAAACTTTAAATTTTTTATACAAAATATTTAACTACTTAAAGCAAATTTATAAAAAGTTTTTTCAACAACAAATACTTTTAGGAATTCAACTTCTCCGGCTTCATAAAACCACGCTCATTAAATTGTTTTGGTTTTGGAAATCAGATTTATTATTTTTACATCAAAATTTATCAATCCCAATTTTTTTTTTTTTTAAATCAATTAAAAATTTGGGAACTAGAGGATTAAAAAGCAATGAGGGTTGGTTAATTTTTTATGTACAGAGATCGTAAATGAATTCAAAAATCAAATTAAAGTTTTTGTTTTGGCAAGAGAGAACATAGTTAACCCGCCCTAAAAGTGGATGGTCTTGATAAATAAAGGTAAAGTAAAAAATATAATTTTTTTAAAATGCATAAGCATTTTCCTTGTCATAAAATATAATTAACACTAATTTCCACACCAAACTTCAACAACATCCAAAACTTTATAAAATTTTTTAAAAATATCCGACTTATACAACCATATATAAAAATAAATTTCACAATAACTATAATCATATACATACACACTATATATAAACATAAGTAAATGAAATATAAGTGCCACTAACCTAGTTCTAAGTTAAGCTTAAGGCCTCAGCAGCCATAGCTCAATCCACATTAGCTTTAAATTTAAATTTATAGTTAATTGTTAATAAATAAATAAAATAAATAATTAATTTTTTTAAACCAAGAAAAAAAAAATGAATAAAAATATTTTTAATTAATAACAAAAATAATCACTGCAAAAATAATTATTTTCCACGCCAGTACTGAAAATTAACAATTAACATATTGCAATTCTAAAGAGAATACTAGGTAAGTTATACATTAAAGTTATACTAGTGTTTAAATAAAAAATAAATGAACATTGTAGTGAAATGGCAAATCGAAAAAAGTTATACTGAATTATGTAATAATTGGATAATAGTGTTGCTTTCGGGCTAATCAGCTAGAGCCGTGATTCCCAAAGTGGTCAATATCGACACCTAGAGGTCGACGATGACCTGCATGTGGTCCATGTGGACGAAAAAGGAAATTGGGGGTCCATGAGATGTAAATGGGGGTCAACGATAGTGGATTTCATTTAAGCAGGTCATGATCTACGCAAAACCGAAAAACATAGCATGTGGTCTACGAGACAAAAAAGTTTGGAGACCTCTGAGCTAGAGGATTAAACTAAGTTTACAATTTCAAAACTAACTACAGTAGTTAATTAATCTTAAAATTTTCACTGGGTTATGTAGTGAATACATAAGTAAAATGCAATTTATGTATGCGTAAATAATCTAATGTGATAGGAAAAGTACGAAAAAAAACAGAAATAGAAGAAGAATAAACATTTATTCGTTAGTTTAGAGATTAAATTAATTGACCCACTTATTTTTGTTGGGCACAATTTTTTACATTTCGGTGTATTGTTGATTTTTTACGTTAAAAAAAAAATTATATTAAATTTGTTATGTAGCTATTTAAGATTTTTAACTATTTTTGATAAGTATCAATTTGAATTTTAGGATTCGAAAAACAAAATTATTTTTCTCTTTCATTTAACCATATATTAAATGAAGTTACAAATAAAAGTATCGCTAGTTGGCCAGACAATAAACAGTGAATAGAAACTTCATCTTTCTCACTAATACACATACAAAAGTATGCCCCCAGCTCTGAAACTTACAAAATCAATTTGCTGTGAAATCGAAATTACTAATACAACCTACTGAACTGCTTTGTCCCAATGGGAAAATTTGGAGCGTAAAAAAGTTCTTTGGGAGCGCTCTCTTTGTGCTCTCGTTGAAGCTTGTAACAGGGAAAATTGGAAGCGATGACATTAAGCTCTACTGAAATCTGGAGTAGAGAGAATCTGTGAACAAATGTAGTTTAAATATGATATACAATCTCAGAAATTAAATGTTTGTCATGATGAATTTGAAATCAAAAGTAGATTACGTAAGAAATACAGGTAAAAATACAAGGGAAGAAATTATTACTAAAATATTTACTATATGAATATAGTAATCAAGATTGTTTACAATTCAGCATAAAAAAATATTTCAAAGACTTCACAATACAATAACTAGCACCAAAAGTTCTTTGAATGAAATACTTTTCTTTTTGTCCAAATACTAAATTATTCATTCACTGAAAAGAAAATGCGTACTTATTTTAGTGCTATGTACTAGTGAAAATCATTCAAAAACACAACTTAAGATTTCTAATTTAAAATATATGAAAATGCCGAAAAATACTTAAAACTTCAATGGGCGCCATTGCCTAAATGTAAATAACAGATTTATATCTTTTTTCGACTTTTGGTAAAAATAGTGGGCGTAGAAGAAGTAAAAAAAAAAAAAATATTTGAAAAAAAATCAAAATATCTAAATATACATACGAATTCTTAACGTTACGTTATTACTAAATATTTACAATTATATTTATGTATGTTTTAAAAATGGAATAAATATTTGCCAGCAAACGTAAACAAAATAAAAATGGGGAAAACATTTGTTTTCTGGAGCTTCAAAAGTTTTAGCATCTATTAAAAAGAAAAGTTTCGTTAGTACTCATTCAATAATTATAATGGAAGAGGATTTTCTGTAATTTTTACGGGGGTGCATGTTCACAATATTTTTGATTTGCTATCAGTCAGTGAAAGTAAATAAATGTTGTTTTAGTTTCTCTTATTTTAAAGATTACCTTAATGTAAATTATTGAAGAATGATTTACAAATAAAGTGGGAATAATCAATAGTTATTCATTTATAATAACAATCAAATGTATTAACCGAAATAAGAAAGGTAACTAAAGAGCGTAAAATGGAATATAAATATGATATATACAATTATGAGACGAATGTTTATATCTTGCTATGCAATCTCTCTCACTCTCACTCTCTCTGGGCTTTATTCAACAAAAAATTTCTCAGACCTTAATTTCAATTGAGCAATCATAACCAGTGTGGCCAACTTTTATTTTTCAAAATCCGCTAAAATTAAGAATAAAACGCGTATTTTCTTTAAAAAAGCGTTAAATTTTTTCTCTTACAAAAGTGCTAGAAAACTCAACACATTTAAACTTTTTCACTAATACAGGCACACATCTGATACTTCTAGTCAATGAAAATTTCTTCGATTTTTCACTTTTTTAAATCACTTTTTTCCGCGTTTTTATTTTCAAAAAGCACTAAAATCAGCGGGAAAAGCGCTGAGTTGGCCTCACTGATCATAACACTGTTCTACAAATGGAAACTTTTGAAAACGAGTAGAGACAAATGCGTGGTTCGTTTTGCTCTGCTACGTCACAATTTTATTGACATCAAAATTTTTAAAATTGAAAAAAAAAAATTTCAAATGCAGTTCATATTTTTTTCCATCAAAACATCAATTTTTACAAAAAAAAAATTTCGGATTTTTTTTTTATTTTAAAAATTTAAAAATTTTTTAAAACATTTTTTTTTTTTAATTTATTTTTTCGTAATTTTGTTCATCCTCGTTATCATCGTTCACTTTTGTCTCGTTGTTAGCTTAACCCAGTAATGACAAATGCCGTTCAAAGGCAGAGCAGTATAAAAGTTTGACTTTAATTTAATGTGTTCTTGAACAAATAAATCCTAAAAATTAATTTAGATTTTGTTGTTAAATTTCGAAGCAAGCTTGGAGTAGGCTGCCACCGGTTTTATTTTTGTACAAACTATTTGTTTCCGATTAGCGTTTTTGAAAATCGCGATGTATGTAAAATAAAACATTTTCGGACAAATTATGAACAAAATCTAAAATTGAAAAGTAAGTCTTTCTCTTGTTAAAAGGTACTTACGTTTTTCATTTTATATTATATATTTATCTACAATGTGTTCAAAGTGAATACGTGAACGTATCGAAAAGATAGATCAAGAAAATAACTTTAGAAAAAATTCTTTTTTGAACCTGGCTCAGGAACGGCTCAGCGACAAGGTGCCATATGGTACCGCTAGGCATTACTGTGTTAAGCTACCAACGAGATAAAAGTGAAAAACGATAACGAGGATGAAAAAAATTACAAAAAAATAAATGAATTAAAAAAAAAAAAAAAAAATTTTTTTTAAATTTTACAAGTTAAAAAATGAAAAATTTGTTTTTGTAAAAATGGATGTTTGGATGAAAAAAAATATGAACTTCATTTTAATTATATTTTTATTAATTTTAAAAATGTTGATGTTTTAAATTTGTGACGTAGCAGAGCAAAACGGACCACGGATTCGGATTCAGCGATTGGCTGTTGAACAGTGCAATGATTGAGTAAGTGAGTAAAGTAATTGAGAGTATGCGCAGTAGAAATATCAACATCGTTGAAATTATTTTTATATTTTTTATTATATTTGCTTTACAAAACATTAAAAAAAAAACTGATTTTTCACTAATAAAAAATAAAAGAGTTAATATTAAAACTTTCCAAATTCGTTTAATTATTTCAATTAACCCAACATTTTCTTTGTTGTTTGTTTTAAATTAAATTAAAAATGATTACAATTTTCTTGTAATCTCTGAAAATCCAGGACCCAGTAAATCTTGAATTCACTTAAAAAAATTTGTATATGGTGCAATAGACCTTGTCAGTACATGTCACCCATACAAATCAATCAATCAATCAATCAAATATGGCACATCACCTCAAAATTATAATTTGATAAAAATCTCACATATATTAAAAAAAAATCACTACATATAGTTTTATTTGTAATAAACTATTGTCAGACATACATATACAATAAAAAAAGTGCTATGAAGACTGTATATTGAAATTACTTACGTCAAAGAGACAACGCTCTCATTGTTAAATCAAGAAAATGATGCTCCCCCATTTCAAAGAATTTGCCTTGAACTGATTTCAAGCTGCCCACATTTAAGTTTCAGGGCAGGCAAAATTTTCAGTTCTATTCACCCCAAAAGAAATAAAATTTGAGAAAAAAATAAATTTAGTAGCAATCAAAAGACTTTTGGCATAACAAAAGAAGATGAAGATGAAATAATATCCAAAAAAAGAAAAAAAAATGCCGCCAACTTAATTGAAATTATTTAAATTTATTTTTATTATTATTTGCTGGTTTTTGCCATGCGTAGGTATTTATAAGTGTCGTATGTAAAGAGAAATTTTAACCGTTTTCTTTATAATAATTGAAATTAAAGTTTAAAGTTGAAAGTGTTCTTTGGAATATATTAAAAGAAACCTAAAATACTTTTGTATACATGCATATGTATTTGATGACGTCATTGTTGTTATGGTGGTGTGTACTTTGAAGTAAAAGTAGAAACATTATTCTAATTATTTCTAAAAGAGATGAGTTTAAACTGGTTGTGTACATACAAATATAAAGATTTAATTAACATTGACAATTGCAAGCATGAGCAAAGAAAGAGAAAGAGAGAGATCGTTGTGAATTTCAAGCAGCGATGCCAACTTGTGGGGAATTCCCTGATTTGCGGGTAATTTTACATAGTACGGGGAATCGGGGAATGGGCGGTTTTTTGCGGAGAATTTGTAACCGTTCAGCTTTTAGTTATTGAAGTCATTTGAGTATTTTTTGTCAAGTTTTATGTAATGGAAATCGTTTAACTTTTGCAATATTTCATATTTTAGGTCTTAAAATCTTTATATTTTCTTAAGTGGGCCTGTACTTTCTTGGTTTGAAGAAATCGATTTTTAAAAAGGTGTGTAATTTGAAAGTCTTTCATTTCAAAAGTATTTTGTAAAAATTTCAGAGGGAAACTCAGAGTGCTTTCGTTGATATGGGCAATTATAACACCGAGTGTTAGTCAGAAAAAACAGTTGCCTTCCCTTTAGGCCGCTCAGAAAGGCTTAGCTATGCCTTGGTCCAGCACCTCTTGATGAATAACTCTCAATCCTTGTTGACTAATCTGTAAACTTACAAACTACGGTCAGCCATCATAAAGAAGATGAAGTATATTTTAAATGTTAAAAACCATTTGCCATTTTTTATTTGAGCCAAAAGGCAGTCCATGCCTTTTCTTTTGAGAACTTTGATGTCCAAAAGTGGGCTGAGGCTTGTTTAACTATCAAAATCAACGTCTAGTAACTCGAAACACTCCATCTCGTTCAAATTTGGTGTGGTAACTACTACAAAATGGGACTAAAGTTTGTGCAAGTTGTAGCCCGATAGATTTTGAGAGTGGGGTCCCTTGAGATGAAATCACTCATGTGTCGAAAGAACTCCGAAGTCAGAAAGAACATTTCTATTAACCTAAGAGTCCTATAAAAAATGCTTAAGTTTTGGACCGAGAAAGTGCAGGGCCGCCTGAAAATAACAGTCAACGAGATCAATTTTAAGCCAACATTAAGGTATTTTTCGTTTCTATAAAATGTTTGTATGGAAAGTGCGTTTCGTGCTATTGTAATATAAAATTATACAGGTGTGAGGAATTTGATCGAAAATCGGGGAATTTCTCGAGGGCTATCGGGGAGACAGAAAAAATGAGTTGGCATCCCTGATTTCAAGGGACATAAAAGAGAGTGAACTCGAGTACAAAGGGAGAGAAAGAGAGAATTTCTTATATGAAGTTGCCATCATGTGGGCAAAGATTGAATTTGGCATAGTGAAAACCAGGTATAACTCAGTTGAGCTAAAAAGTACTTAGATTTTTTTTTTTATTGTAAGTTTTACAAATATCAATTTCGATTTGAGTGTGTTAGAGCCAGAACTTAAGACATTTTATTTAAAACACTTGCGTTCTATTACCTTCAAAAATTTTATTACAATAAGTTCACCTTGGCATATATAAACAAATATACTATGTACAATACAACAAAACACATCGTCGTACATAATATGGATCAGTTCAGTCATAAAGCTTATCAGTTATTAGATGAAAATCATATAGTTACTTTACTTGGACTGACTTGAAAAATCCAGTAAAATAAAATTAATAATAATGTTCTAACAAAAAAATATCGCAGAAATTGTTGTAGCAGCATCAGCAGAACAAAGCATTTGGCAATTATTATAACCTACATACATACATATAGACTACCTACTTACGAGTTTGTTAATGTGCTCGGTAGGAATTGAAAATAGCCATCAAGAAAAAAATTCAGACTTGATTGATCAACATAGAAAAATCAGAGAAATTCATTCTTCCGAAATTGAAAAAGATTCAACACTTTGAATAATGTTGATAATTCAAGGAGACCAAAAACTATTTTTCTGCACCACTCATGCTTGTATTCTTTGAAAATTTTCAATTCTTCTTAATAGATAAAACTAACGTCAGCAAATAAAGATGAAGTTCAGGCTTTTAAGGTTTTTCTTCATAGGAAAGTAGTATTTGTTTAAAAAGTTTTATTATGATACATATAGAAGTCGAGAACACGATGATGAAACAGATCAAAACGCAAACCACCGGATCAGAAAATAGACACATAATCAAACAGGCTCCCATATCAAATCAGAAACACTAGTTTGTTCAGACTTTTGCTCAAACTAATTTCATCCTAACTCTATTTCCTACTGGGTATACACATATAGGATTTATTAGCGCCCTGACCTAAGATATTATACATTCTTGTTTTTACGATACATAAAATATTAATTTTACAATAGCTAACAAATACATATATGCAGCAATGTTGAAATGTTAAATGTTACAACTTAATGATTTGGCACTTAATTATTCTTTTTTTTTTGCTTTAAAAAATTAGTAATAAATTCTTTTAAACAGCAAAAACTTGTCAAAGAAAAAAGAACACACTCTTAAATAAATTTATCTAAAAGTCATTTAATTTTGTCTGGAGGATACTCGTATTTATGATGATGATGCATAAAACTATAAAATCCGAAACTGGGAGAAAATGTGTTGGCTATTTTAAAATTACCATGAAATGCAATTGTGAAAATTGTTAATTAAATTTTATGCATTATTGGTGTAGGTCATATTGGTTGGCTGGCTGGTGTTGGAAAATAAAGCTAAATGCTTTAAAGCCAACAATGCACCAACTAACTATAAGTGTAACAGCACATTTAAGTAATTAGTTATAGTAAAACTAAGTCCCAGTAAGAAAAAAAATCCAATGACTCTATTATAAAATAATTTTACGCTTAAAAAGCTGCCGCAAAGAATAAATCAAGCTTCATGTAAACTTAATTTTGATTCAGTTAGAAGTTAATAAATTTACCTTTTAGTAACTCATAACCATGGAAATTTATTCAAACAAAAAAATTTGTTTTTTGTAGTATTCACTTGGAATCAGTGTGAAGGATTCCACGACATATATAGGGGCATCACAATGAACCATAATGCCCCCGTGGACGTTCAGGCTCTCTGAGCACTTCCCTTTATCCTTACCTATTTGAAATCAATTAATAATCGATTGTCCTTTTAACTAGTTCACTAACTTGTCGAACAATTTCTTTTGAATAAATTATTTTCTATATTATTCAGAGTGAAACAGTCATTTTGAATTCGCTGTAAATAGAATTATTTATATGCAACTAGCAGTCCACTAAAGCTGGATTCTGTACTGGGACAAACATACTTGCATTGTGCAGTTCCTTCTTTTTTTTGTTTTTTTTTTGTTTTTTGTGTTGTTGGCGTATTTCTTTTCGTATGTAGACATGGTATATTTTATATTTTTGTTTACTTTGCATACAAATAAATTGTATGTTTTTATTGGTTGCTGTCGCAAATTGTAACTGCAACAATTGTTGCAAACAACAAGAATAAAAAAAATATTAAATTAAATCGTTTAATAATTAATGGTTAATTTAAGCACTTGACATTTGCAGTTTTGTTGTTTGTTTTGTTTTTTTGCACACTTGCAAAAAAAAAAAAAAAAAATATTTATATATACAGTGTGACAATTGAGTCCGGTTGCTAATTAAATTAGCTATGTTTAAAACAAAAAGGGTGAGAAAATGATTTTTTGTTTTTTTCTTTACAACTTTATTGAATCATACATCCTTGATTAGTTTCCGCAACACGGCACATAATGCCTATACAAGGATATCGTCATATCCTGAATTTTTTAAAGATATGGTAATCATAGTTTTAAAGCTAGTAGCATATAGTTATCTCTAAATAAAGAAATTCATGGGATTCAAATCTGGGCAGCTAGATAGCCAATCTTCTTTTGGAATAAAGTTAGTTAAATTCTCTTTAGAACTTTAGCTTCACCTCTGAACAAACTCTGCACAACAAACACCTCGGTGGCCTTGAGAATGAGTCTTGGTCTGGTGTCCCAGCTGCCGTAAGGTTCGATTCTCAGAGGGGAGGGGAAGGGCTTTAATCACTATAATTTCTTTAACATCCACACATTATAGTTTTGCACGTAATGTGGAGCCTGAAGAACAAAAAGTGTTCGTCGAAAATATCAATCGCTTCCTACGTGCCACGAAAGAAATTCTTTACTCCTTATGAAACTTTGTACTCTTTTTTATGAATGCGGTTATTCTGAGGTCAATTTATAGTACCTAACAAACTGATTCTCTATTAATTTGCATAAGATTGGCCGTTTTTCTTGCGAATTGTTACAATTTCGATGTTTGTTTTTTTCTCTCCTTTTGTCTTTGATTTTTTTGGGGTCTTTATGACATAATGTTTTACTTCCTGTTTTTCATACCCACTGAATTGAAATTATGCAAATACTCGAAATAATTTTAAGTTTACCGGATTTTGGTTTAAAAACAAAATTTTACTATCTTTGAGAGATCAGCTTTTATTTTAAACTGTCTCAAACATTTGTAACCAAACTTAATTGTCACAGTGTATACATATAAAAAATAAGTGGAAATGTATTTTCCGTGATGTTGTTGCTCTTTTTCTTCATTATTCTTATTTTTAAAACCAACCCGTTTCTTGTTGACTAAGGTTGACTTGGTTATAAACATTTTTTATTATTATTTTTATTTTTTTTTAATGATTTTTTGTTTTAATTAAATGCACACAAGTTCACTTTTGTTCATTTAAGTACTACGACATAATTTATTGCAATTATTTTTATTATTGTAAATTATTATTGCTGTGTAAGGTTAAAACTAAGCGTAAAATTTTATTTAAAACTTGCTAGTTATAACAATTGAAAAAATGTCTAATAGTTTATGAGAGACAAGAAAAAATTCCCACATTAAATAAATGTATAACTAATCAAATAGTCAACGGAATTAATCCTGTTTTTTTGGGATTTTTATATAATTAATCTAAGTTCTGTTTTGCTTTCATAACTAGTGGATTTTTACTTTTCCTATAAATTAAATTGAAAGCTGAAAACAAAGAAAGATGGTGTACTAATAATTGCGATTACATCAGCTATTTGTCGCCATTATGTGTAAAAATACTTCTTAAAGTTTCACAAATAATAAATATTTACATCAGCTATATGGAAAAAACTAAATAATGGAGTGAAACGAATGCGAAAGTCGTGTTAATAACATCAGTTCCAGCTGCTGTATCTTAGTACATATATATAATATTAATTATAGTGACTATTGAAAATGTTGATAATTTCTTACATAAGTATTGTGAAAAGTGATTATCATTTGTTTCTCTTTGTTTTGAGAAGCTATTGTTATTATATATGCAAATTTTTACCCGGTGTTGCCCGTGAATTGTGAAACTGTGCTGTAGTTTTTAGAACTTATTATTTGTTTTGATATTACATATAAATATGTGACCATCTGGAAGATAATTTTAGAATTTCATAACCAATTTATATTTTTTACATTAATTTAAATTAAATAAAGGTTAAACATATCTTTTGATCTATCGAAATTAATTTTTTGTTTAATTTTATTTATTTTCTTGAAATCACCTAGGCTCTTTATAAGGAAGCTATATGATACTGAAATTTAAAATTTTTTAATTTGGAGTTGATAAATCAATAAGAAAATCAGTCAATGAGTCAGGCCAAGCCTCTTTATGTATAGTTGTTTATACAAATACCTATGTGTCTTTACATTGTTCATTCAATGTGCGTTATCTTATCAATTCGTGTTCGTTCATAGTCCAAATATATAATAATATTAATAATCAATTTATTTCATATTATTTTGTGCGTACTTCAATTACAAATGAAGAAAGGGATTAAATTTAATCTCACATTTTCGTTAGTATTTTGCTTATCTAAATTTACGACAGATTGAAATTGAACAATCAATTTAAACAATGAGTTTTCAAAGAGTGAGAGTAAAATATCACTTCAATTGAAACGAACTAAACAAATAAAACTAAAAATGTAAACAAGAAAACTTAACTTTCTACACAATCTAAATATTTAGGAATATCTTAAAATTGTAAGAATTTAATTCCCATTATTCGCACAATAAATACATACAAATAAATACAAAGAAAGAACAAAAAAAAAAATACACAAACAAAGAAACAAACACAAAATTAATCTAAAACTTACATCTTGACCGATTTGTCCCATATCTGCGTAGTAATCAACCATTGAGTTCATCTGGTGATGCCCAAAATCCAGTTCAAGTCCCAATTACACACAAACTAACACAATACAACGAAGACGATGACGACGACGACGACACAACGTCGAAAAAAAAGAAGCTTGATGTAAAATAATAATAAAAACAATAACTACGGCTGCTGATGCACGTTTTGCTGTTAAAACTTCAAGTCGTCGATGCACAAACACAGTACAACAAAAACAAAAAAAAAAAAAAAAATAAAAGAGAGTTAGTAGTTCGATTTAAACTTTGCTTGCATGCAAGCTCCAATATACAAAAACAACAAAGCGTTACTTTGATTTTGCTTAGTTTGTTTTGTTGTATTTTTCTGTTTTTTTTTCACTGCTTTTCTGATTTCTCTAATTTTGTGAAAAAAAAAATATATTATTTATATTCGACACGTTTTTAGCACGATGACGATGGGGTCAATTAAAAAATGCTTCAACGAAACCGAAACAAACACTCATTTATTTTTGTTGTTGTTGATCGAGTGGAGTTCAACAGAAGTTTGATGTTGTTGTTGTTGTTGCTGTCGTTGTAGGACGACTTTGTTGTTGTGGTTGTGAAAAATCGGTGGGTGTTTACGTACTCAACACGCGCATGCTCTCTTCTTGCTTTTCGTTCTGCAACAATTTTCTGTGTAGCGTTGCCTTGATTTTAAAAATGTCTTCTTTTAAGTTTCACTTACAAGAGTCAAGTTTAAAGTTGTAGGAATCGTTTATTTTTATTGTTATATTGCGGTGATTGCTGATATTTGGATTTCTTTAACTCAACTGGTTTTCTGTTTGATTTTTCTTTTCGTCACTTTTTCTAATCGATTTCTCTTCTGCGTATTTCTCTCTCATATACACAGAGACAACATATGCGTATATGCAATGGGCGTTTGTTTTTTCCCCCTCTTTTTATTGCACTTTTGCACGTTTACTTGCTACTCTGTTGTCACTTTTTACCTCTTTCTCTCTCTCTGTTGTCAACTTCTTACTGTTGCACGTTGTTGCAGAGATTTATTCGGATTTGGTTATTGTGGTAGTAAGTAGTAGTAGTAGAGTTGAAGCTCTCTTTGTAATGCTTTTTCTCTACAGTCGAGTTGATCGATTAAGGTTCTTTATCTGCTGTAACTCAGTATTTTTTCTCTCTCTCTCTCTCTTTCTCTGTGCTTATTTGAATTTAATACTTGTTTTTATACTACAACAATTTGGATTGTGATTTAAACGTTTATAAGTGAAAATTTCACGTTTGATATTTGTAAAAAACAATTCTTCCTTCTTTTGTTGTTGCTGTTTCTTTGGCAATATTTTTATTGTTGTAGCTATATTTATTAAACGATTTATTTTGCTATTCATTTGTATTTGCAGCGAAATATGTTGAAAGATTTTGTTGTTGTTGTTGTTCCGTCTCGTTGACGTTCTTTAATGGATGGAGTAGCCACAAATGTTTTGTCGTACTCACTATGCGTTAGTTGCTGGATCTTCCAAACTACACTGCAATTAATTTTTTGTTCGTCTTTTTACTCTCCGTGTTCCTTTTTTTTCTCTTGAATTGGTTGAGTTTGCTTGTTGATTTTAGGTTTTCTTACTTTTTTCTATCTTTAAGAATTCTATTCTTTGTTGCCAATGCTGGATATATGTAACTTATTTTTATTCACTTTACTTTACTATGTTTTTTTTATTTGTATAAAAACTAATTTGGTTTTTTGTTTTTAGTTTTGCTATTACCTTTTAAATTGTAGTAACTTTTGGCAGTATATAATTGCGAAGAGTGTGTGTGCTAATTGAACATGAAAGAATCTGTAATTAAAAAGAAAATATAAAATTTGTTAAATACATTTACTTTGTTTATAATTTAAATGACCATAAATTAACTTGATTGCTTAATTTTAAGTTGAATTTTTATAATTTGATGTACTTATACAATTCTAGGGACGGTATGAGTTTGTTTGCACGTATATATTTGAAATATTCTACCATGTTGTACATTCTCCCAAGAAATGGTAGATTTGCATATGAGCCAAATATCCCAGAAATTAGTGTCCGACCGAATATTCAGCTTCGGTTCTTCGGCTATTCGGCCTAAGATTGCACCTTCGGCTTTGGCTTCGGCAAAAAATGGCCGAAGTTTTGGCCGAAGTATTTTGCCGAAGCTGAAGATTATAAGCATTTTATAAAATTTATACAAATAAATAAATGAAGTGGTTATATAAAGTATTTACATTACAATTTCTGTGTTATATTTTCTCCGTTTGCTTGTTCCATTTTTACTTTTGAAGTAACCCACAGATTTACAACCGTACAAACAGTAATCAGTGAGTTTTTTTTTAATGAACAACCAGCTGGAGCTAATACAATTAGAGGCAGCAGAAGCAAGCCAAACTTTCTTACTTTTCAAGGAAGCGTATTGAAAAGAAGCATAAATTGTTAGAAAAGCCGACATTTTCCATTACTGGCGCTTCACTTTTTTTGCTTTCAAGGACGTGAAAAAAATTGAAAATTGTTTTGGCTATAATCGCTCTAGAATGTATGTGTAAAGGGATTCTTTGAAATTCACAGTCGATTGAAAGTTACAGATGTTTATTTGCAGGCCCTAATACAGCAGTCATGCATATTTGAACTTTGAAACTAGTTTTTCTCAAAACAGCATTTTTCGATATGGCTGCACAATATCTCCAAAACTAATGAACTGATTTCGCTTACATTTTCATCGTATCTTCAATGCATCTGTAGTTCTACTCCGTCCGAACCAGGATCATTGTGATATCTCTCAATGTGTTTTATTTAAATTGAAATAGTTAAAAATATGACAAAAATCAAATACTTATTTTCAAAACTAGATAGGTAAAAATACAAACTTTTAATGACTTAACTAAAAGAACATAAGTACAATAAAACTATCCCAAAAATTGAATTTTCAATATTTTTGTTTAACCCTCTAGTTCCCAAGCGTGTCTCTAGACAGCCATCATCAAAACGGGTTTAATTACTGCCTTAATAGTTTTTTGTTGCCAATATGGAATTTCCCAAGCTTTTAAAAAAATGCATTAGTTATGTGATATTATGATTTTAGCGAAAATTGGTCAAAAACAAAAATTGAGACAATTTGAGATAAAAATAAAAAATATAAATAAAATACTTCCCGTCATACTAGCCAGATAAAAAACTAGCTGTGAGTAGCTATTAATTTTTCATACAAAATATTTAGTTATTTAAAAAAATTGATAAGAAGTTTATTCAACAACAAATACTTTTAGGCATTCATTTTTCCGGCTTTATAAAACCACAACCATTCAATTTTTTAAGGTTTTAAAATCAGATTTATGCTTTTTACATTAAAATTTATCAATCCCAGTTTTTTTTAAATCAAAAATTTTAGAACTAGAGGGTTTATTCTGGGTTCCGGCTACAGTTCTATCGATTAATACGCTGATTCAATCTTTGAGTTTAGATAACCAAAATCATATCAACCATCGGCCAACTTTTTTTTTTTGACATAGGTTTCGTTGAACGACAGTCGCTCTACAGATATATAGTCGATGTAACTGTATATTTTGACGTAAACATATTTTTAAATGATTCTTGAAATAAATAATATTTGTCAGCTCCTTCGACAGTGAACAGTTATTTAGTGTTACTGGTCAGCTTTTTATTTGGAGTATCTCCTATTTATATTTTTCTGTATATGTTTGCAAATGCATAGGTGGAAAAAACTTACTTTCAAATTTTTATTTTTTATATTTTAAAAATCCTTCGGTCTTCGGCTTCGGCCGTAGGTTAGATGAATTGCAGAAGTTCGGTTTCGGCTTCGGCTTCGGCTTCGACCAAAAAATCACCTTTGGTCGGACACTACCAGATATTGGGTTCAAGTATTAAGTAAACGCATCATTTGGTAAAATCTCGGATGTATTAACCGTTTCTCGGCTAAGGCAAGTTGTTTCGACTGAACTTTAAAAAATTTGAACCTTCACTTTCAAAAGTTTATAATTATAGCAACCGCACATTTTTTAAGTTAGAAAGCATCCCATAAGATAAATATTCAAATTTGTTTAACTTTCTAGCAAATATCTGCGCGAGTGTATAATTCTTTCTACAACAAAACAAGTTTAATGCTCAATTACCTTTGTGTTTTTGGTTTTCGTGTCTCATTTAAGGGGTTACATAAACTTGTGTTGGCAGGAAAAAATTGAAAATTTTTTATTGTATTTTCTCAAAGCACATCCTCTTGAGAAAATATCTTCCAAATTTCATAGAGATCTGAGCACTAGAGCTAAAGTTACAGCTGCCAACAGCACGCTACCTCCGACTACCTGAGCATGATGCCGAAAGTTTAACTCGTTCACTAAGAGCGTGACGATGAAAACTAAAACATGGTCTGGTTTTTTTTTCATTTTAAATAAACCGTTCTTTATTTATCGTTCTCACCACGAGAGGTGACAACAAAAAAAAGGTGTTTTGATACAACGGCCGTATTGTCCCCAGTTGTCAGCAATTTTTGTTGAAATAATTCATAAAATACCTTGCAACATCAACAAATAGATATACGGTGGCTTATACTGATAAAATTGTATCGCCTTGGGAAACAAAAATAATGAAAATACCCTTTTTCCGACAACAAGTGTGTATATAACCCCTTAATTTAATTACGTTTAAGAACTGTGAACATCAAAGAAAAATGACAACATAAAACCGCGAAATGAATTGTACCTAAATACATACCTATTAAAAAAAAAAACAAAAACGACACAAATTTAAGAAGCTACATGTGTACATAAATATTACAAGTTGTGGTGATGTTTTGTTTTATAAATCCATATAAATACACTTGGCAACATTGCGGCTATTTCAAATAAAAGGCAAACGCAAAGAATAATAAACCATTAAAGAAAATATGAAAGCAATCACACAAATTCAAATAGTAGAAAAGTAAATTGTGTTGAGTTGAACTAACAATTTTTGATGGGCATAACAAATAAAAATGAGCCAGAGTGTCGTCATGTATGCAGGCTGATGAGACGACATCTCACATTCTGTGTTAATGTCCAGCTTTGGCTCTGCAAAGAAGTGGTATTTTTTATTTTTAGCAAACCGTTTCTATCAACGAACGAATTTGAAATATCTTCCATAAAAGATGTTCTAGCCTTCATTAGGGCAGCAGATCATCTTTTGTCTTAATTTTGAGGCTTTGAAACAAAAGATCTTTCAGGCCGTAGTGCCTGACTTTCGAGTTGCCTCAACCACTTTTTAATAATAATAATATAATTCCGAAGATGAATACTGAGAACTGGAAGAGTCTTGATACCCAGCATTACTAAGGCAAACCCCACCAAAATATTTTCTCTCATATTTATGGGTAATTAAACAAAAACAAAACTGAGAGTATTTTTGATTGTGTCAAAATCATAATGAACATGAAGATCACTCTGGCAAACTCCTGCGCAGTGATAGAGAAAGAGAGACCCCATGGTTCGAACACATTTGTCAGTTGTTGATATTAGTTCCAATTCCACTCTCTCAAAACTGTCTTCATAGGTGTGATTTCCCTATCTCCATTTCATACTTGCATTCAATGTGTTGCCAACCGCATCGCCAATAACAAAAACAACTCATTGCACTTTATAAAATCAGCTGATTTATATGATAAATTCACGCACACACCTTCAATTACAATTTGTATGTCAATCACGCTTCATTTCATTTCTTAATGAAAATAATTTTTGATTTTTTTGTAAATAAACTTTTATTCTTTATAATCATTTGCTTGCTAACAAAGTAAGTAGATACACTGAAAAAAATAAAACAATTAATCGTGTGTGAATAAGGTGAAAATTAATCTCAAAAGCAATATGGACTTTATTGTTGGTGTATGTTGGTATTCAATTAACGTCTTCATGCCAGTCAGAATACATACTTTTGAAAAGAAAAAAGCAAACAAGCGTGAAAAAAATTTATTTAGAAGTAGAAAAAGAAGAAGAGATAAAAACTAAACGATAAAGATAAATCTTTTTATAAACAAATTATAGCGCAATAATATTATATGTAAATGTGAACATATATCAACATAGGTGCATATCGCTGCTTTAATTTGCTAAAGCCCTAACACGCATTTGTTCAAATTTTACAGAAGAAGCAAAAATAATTTTGATATTTGGAGTACTGCTTTAAGAATTTGTAATTTAAACTAAAAGCAACTGTTGTAAGTTTTCGGTGTAAGTCTCTTAAATTTTCGGTACAGATTAAGGTGGACATGCTTTATCATAATTCATCAAAAACTCGATTTTGAAAAATTTGATGGTAGGACCTTAGCAAATTAAGGCAGCGATATATATCTAAAGCACTTGTGAATAAAAGTCGTCAATAAATTTAAAGATGATGATGAAACAGAAACAACCTTGGCTAGAACGCTGACGATCAGATGACGATGATGATAAAACGAACTACACACAAATCTAAACTATAAATAGGTACTCGTGTATACATAAAAACAGCAGAAGAACAAAAACCAAATGAAAACAATAATAATAAAGCGGTTTGTAAAGCAAACCCCAAGCCCTTTTTTTCATATACGTATATAGATGTCATTTTCAAAATTTTAAACAAACGAAAATCACAAAACCTAAAATAACATGCTAATCGTGACTTTAGAATATTCACGGACGTTGTTCGGTGTTATAGACGGAACCCTATCTTTGGTTAGTAAGGAGAGGATTTTAATTAATCCCACGCAGTGACTTTGAGTCACTATTGAAAATAAAATAGTTACTTTTACAGATTTCTATTTAATTAAAGTGGAGGGTCTAATGTATTCATTTTCGTCGTTTGCATTTTCCTGTTGTTTTTCTATCACATTTTCAATAATTACAGCCAAAAAAAAAAATTGTATATAGTGACTTTAAGTCATTACGTGGGCCTTTACAGCATAAAATAACGTGATTAAAAACGATTTTTTATTTTATTCAAAAGTGATTAATATTAAAATTAACTGACTGAAGATTTTTAAGATATCTTCTCAAATTTTCCATACGTAATTTTACGATGGCATAATTTTGAACCCAGAAGCTGCTACACTATCAAATAATAAAACCATAATTGAAAATATTTAACTCGGAAATTGAAAGTTCTTATGTATTTTAATTTGTATTTATACTAATGTGACCAGATTTTTTGGACTATAATCCGGGACAAAAATATAAAAAAAATAAAAATCAGGTTTAAATTTGAAATTCTTTTCTTCTTGCTATATACTTTTAATTCTTACTTTTTAATATTAAATTATTTTGAAATAATGAAATTAACGAAAAATATTAGATAAAAATTGACTAAACCCAAGCACTCAGTGTTTATCAGGCTTAATGAAACGTCCCTTTTGTCCAAGTGACTAAGTCGTAATAGTGTATAAAGAGCAGGCAAATCATACGGCCGTTTCGGAACCCGCCACGATTCTTCATCAGTGATCTGCATGATCGTTCTTACTAGCATTTCAGCATTCTATATAAGTGTCTAATATTTGAAAACCTTACCAAGAATTACAAAGTTTTTTTGTTATTCATGTATTTTCACATGATGAATGAAACTAACGCAACTGTTCTTTGTACTCATTTTGTTGCAATTTTCATTACAACACTTTAACTGTTGAGTTAGCAATGAAATAAAAGTCAAACTATGAAATATGAAAAATTAGATTTCAGTTTTATAGTCTCTAATAATAGTACTTGTAAAAAAATATATAAAATGTTATACAATAAAAGAAAATAATATAATTAAAATCGAGTCTACTACTGGCTCGAGGTATTTAGTAGTGGTTTTGTAGCCTGAGCTTCTATTAGTTCATTAAAATTTATATATTTTGGTTATGATTTGATTTTTTTTAGTAAAACTTGTTTCGTGTTAATAAAGTTGTAAAAATCAGGACATGAACATGAATATTCTAAATTATGTTTCAAATACAAAATTGGTTTCAGTGTGGACGAATTTTTTATCGACAGTCCAATATTTCTTTGTTCCAGGAATACGAAGCACATATTGAATAATTGGATTGTCCTGCTTTCCCATATTTCTTTTAATTTTAGCTCAAAATCGGGGACAAATTACTAAAAATTGGGGACGGGCATTAGAGTAAATTTCACACATAGTCATCAATATTAAACCTCCACCCCGCAAAACAAAATAAAAAAAAAAAACAAAAAAAAAACGCACGAGCAAGTAAACGCGAACGCGTTTCAATGATTTCATCATTGTCATTTCATTTTTTTTTTCTTATTTATTTTATTAGAAGTTTTTATTTGTGGTTGATGATTTTGTTGATATGTGCGGTGGTTTCGGTCGCTGCGAACTTTGGTTGTTGTAAACAGATGTTCTAAAAATGGCAATACTTGTGGTGTTATTGATGTTATTGTTGTATATTTCATTGTTGTAATTATTTATTAGTTTATTTAACCTATTAATTAACAATAATATAAATTTGCTTTGTGTGTATATACAGCTACTTGTATGCATTCTCAGAGGAGTGCTTTGTTTTTATTACTTAATTTTAATATTTATTTTAATTATCGTCTGAATGTATGCACATACATAAGCACATAAAAGTATATACAAACAATAAATATATATGTAAATACTTACATACCTATATACATACTTATCTAATTACTTATGCTCATACAATAGATACATTTACTTTTTTGTATCTTTTATTAAATATTAATATTTTTATTTTGGTTTTGGTTTATTTTATTTGTTTATATTACTAAAAGATTAAGAGATTAAGTATTGAATACTTTTGTCATTGTTTATTTTTCTCATTTCATACTTAAGTTTAATGCTAAAATGTCAGCGTAAGATCAAGGAAAAAATAATTACTTATATAGATTAATATTCTTCCAAAAAATAATGACAGCAATATGTTGTTATATAAATACGTATGTTAGCACTAACGGATCTAAAGATTAGCGTTTGGGGGGGGGGGGCAGTTAAATTTTTTAAATTTAAAGTTTAAAGTTTATTTTGAATCCTGAGTAAATTTAAAAATATATATGAAATTTTCATCGGTAAGAGAGGAGCGTTAGCCCAAAATTCCCCTCTTTGGATCCGCTAGTGTAGGTATGTATGTATTTTGTAAACGAGCCAATCTAATATAAAAAAAAAACAAAACAACAAAATAGCACATTTATTCAATATGTTGAGCATATGATTAAAATTCTTAAATAATTTTGACGTACACATGTTTTTTTTTTTTTTTTGACACTTAATTAAGTAACATTATTCTAAAGTTTGATAATATTTTATTCTTCCGAAAAAAACAAACAAATTAACATATTTGTGACAAAATAATGTTTGTTTGATTTTAATCAAGTTTAATTTTCTCTATAAAAGAATTAATTCGGGACTATTTGTGTTATTTTATGAAAATTAATCACAATTCCACCGCTAATTACAGCTAAGTTTAGCATATTCAAATGCTAGAGGATCCACAGACTGCGGAAGAGGGTTTTAAATTTGTTAAATTTGTCCATCAGAAAGTGTTTTAATTCAGAAGTAATAATCATAATGTAAACGGAAGAAAGGAGACGCTTATCCCCAGCTATGACAACCAAAAAACCTAGAAGCACACCCAACCTCGTGTCAAAAGTATTCTAATCAAGCTAACCATTTTCGCTGGAACGCACAGTGGTTGCATATGTATGGGAGAGAGCGACAAAGATAGTTAGAATAGACATATCGATCTGAAATTTTGAGAAAAAGTTTTTGGTTTTGTGTAAAAATGAGCGTGGCCACAACCCTCTAAGGTCCACTTTTGTTAGAAAAAAATTCGAAATTAGCGAAAATTGCTATATAAATGTTGTGATTTTTTTTTTTCAAACTTTAAAAATTTGATTTTCTTTAATAATAGGAGTGGTCTCATCTCACTTGCTAAATCACCTTTTTCAAATTTTACAGAAAACACAAAAAATTTTCCAGCATTTTTTAATGCAATGCGTAAAATATGATTCATTTTTTGAGCACCAGATTTCAACAATGTAAAAACTAAAAAAAAAAATATTGTATATTCTTGTTCATTTTGAAAATTGTAATAAAAACAACGAGTAAGTGTAAGTCTATAGCAGATTACACAAACCCTGGCAAACCTTAGCAGCTACCGTGATCATTTGTTTAAACCTAGAATATAGACTATTGTTTAGAAAAAAATGACAGAAGGATTCGGGGGGGAAAGTTACTAAAAATCCAAGTGAAATTAAAATTAAACTACTTAAAATACAAAAAAAAAGTACTACGTAAAAACTACTATTTTATAAAAACCACACCCCTATTTATAAAAATTTTACCACTAGAAAATAAAGTTAATATCTATTTTTTCAACTTCCATTTTGTTTAATGGAATTTGAAGCATTTTCCATTTAGATTTTTATTGCCAAAAATTCAGTACACTTTTACACTTTTTACAATACAAAAATAACTTCAATCGATATTTGTACTTCTGATGCTTATATTTAAGAAGTACCGTTAGACTCTAAAAAAATATCATTGAGAGGTTTGGTAATAGTAGAGTAGTTGTGCAGTTGCTCATAATTCCCAAATTTGACGTTTGAATTTTTTTCTTTTTGTCGTATGAGAGCTAGCTGTATTTATATTTTACTAATACTTTTTTTTGTTACTCATCTACTAATTGTTATAATATGTATTAGAATTGAATTTAAATACATATAAAAAATCTTTATCAACTTTTTGAATACTTTCTTCAGAAGATCGCACTTAAAAAAAAAATATGTATATATAAAGAATTTTGAAAAATCACATAAGTAAGCATGGTATTAACAGCCCGATCACTAACTCCAATGGAGCTCCCGTCGGGAAATGAGTTGACGTCACGAATGCGAAAGAGTATATCTGATTCCGACGAATGCAAAGATAACGTTGCCAGCTATGAATGTTGTAGAGGATAAACTTGGGGCAAGTCGAAAGCAGGAATTTACAGGTTTGTCTGCGCTTTTTGTCTGATGGTGGATATCAGCATGGTGTTGAAAAAGATCAGAAAGTTGGAATGGCACAATCAATGATGTCGAAAGCAATTAAACGGAGCTTGAATATTTTGGAAGCAAAAGCTTTATGCAAAGTGAATCGTGAATCAAGGTGGATATGACTGATAAAGAAAACAGGGATGCTAACATCGATTTCTATGGAAGAACGCAATTTTCTGGCGTCATAACGTCCCCAAGTCTGTTTAGCTATTCCGAAAAGTTGTGAATATTTTCTTTTGTTGTTTTTGGTAATATTTAACATCTTCTCATATTGTCTGCGGTTTGTGGATGGCCGAGACCTGTTGGAACATTTACTTCTGAATTATGCACAAATAATTAATAACTGGTCTTCCTTACATTGTGATCTGCTTCAAAAAATAACACAATATATGTATATTTTTAAAACCTGTTTTCCTGTTTATCTTTATTTTTTTCAGCTGCCGACACACTTCAGCATTCGTACAAAATTATCATAAAAAACAGTCAATTTCAAAGGAATTTCAAAATTTCGGGTGAGTTTCGTGGCCACGACGCAATTTTAATCGTTCTAGATAAATTTTAGTCATTCAAAATCCAAACAAAAATCAGTACTTCAAAAGCATATATTATGCTAGACGTGCACCAAATCGAGAATAGGCGTACTTTTTTTTAAGCGAAAGTCATTAGATGACGAATATTCACATAGTTTCCATAATGATTCCACTTTGACGCCAGATTGAATTGATGAATGAATATGCGTATCGTATTAATATTGTCTATGCTTGTTCTAGACCACAGAAATCCCGAATAGTTAGGCCTTAACGGTTTGTCAAGATATTCTGATATCCTGTATTACAGACACTTTGAAAACTTTCTGGGCTATTGTATAAAGTCATTTCACCCTCCGTTTCTCTCAGCGGGAGTAAGTGACTTAGTTTGCTATTTATTGTTTCGGAACTTAGCTTAAAGCTTTGCGGAGGTACCCCATCCAATCTTACTTCTCATAGCCAGGTTAAAAGAGTGTTGGCGACTTAGCGAATATTCATTTTCTGAGATTTCCAAATCTCGTGAACGCTTATAGGAGTATATGGTATATCTTGTGCTATAACCTGGGAATCTAATGTAGATATATACATTATTTCAAACCAATTCATTTTGGAAAATGGATGTGGTAAAATAGCAGTTTTTGCCATTTAGTTAGAAAAAAACTATATTCTTTAAAACAAATCACAAAAAATTATCATATTTTTAACAACTTCTGCGACATTAAGTGTAAGTGAGTTACATCTTAATTTATCTAGTAGGAATTTCGAAAATCAAATAGAAATCTTGAATTGTAATGAGACACACGCAAAATGTGTTTGAAACAATTTAGTTTTCCAATATTATCTGAAATTCTTGGCTACTTTTTCGAAAAATCTTTTACATTTTTCGAAAACTAGAAACAGTTAGGTAATTTTTGTCTGATTATAACATAAAATAGCGGACAACAGTTCAAACGAATTGAACTTTTATATTTTTATTTTATAGTAAAAACAGCTTCAAACAAATTTGCTATCAAAGTAAAGACCAATAAATATTTATGTTAAAAAACAGAAATATATATACATATATATAAACAAGTTTTATAATCGCAACTAATAAAGTTGCTAAACACGATTTCCTGATTGAAGTCACGTATTTTATAAGTAAATAAAACACATAAAGTAAAATTGTATATTCCCACGCCTTAATTAAATTCTTTACAAATACATAATTTTAAATTCAACATTAAATACTTACAATTAAAAATACAAAAATTAAATAAAACAAACAAAACAAAAACAAGCAGCCACTTCCGATTCCGATTATTAAAATTAAATTAGAAATTAAAAAAAAAAAACGATTACTAATTTATTTAATTTAATTCAGTTTTTAAAAACACACATGTATGTATACTTCAGAAGAACTGCATTTAAAAGAAAAAAAATTGCTGCAGTTTATTAAACACGCGCACTGCGAATTAATCATTAATGCTTACACCGATACTGCCACTTAATGAAAATCACGTATCGATTCACCGCACAGCAAAAACCAAACTGAACAAAACTAATCCGATTCCGCATGTGGATGTGATCAAGATGTGAATGATGAAGAACAGTTTCCCACACTGATTAAAAATGCACAGAGCTAAAAATGCTAATTGATTTTTTATTTTATACTACAAAAACTTTGAATTTTTTCACCATCAGCATCTTTTTGTTTTTGTGATTCTTCTGCTTCTCGACTTATTGTTGTTGCTAGTATTGTCATTTAATAAAACTTTACAAAAATGTTCGCGAGAATTAAGGAATAAACACAACAACAGATTTTAACACTTGGTGTCGATATTGTTGAATAAAAACAACAAGAGTAACAGCGTAGAAGGCCCAACAACAGCAAACAGAAGCTGAAGCAATAACAACGACCAACAACCAGCAACAACAACAACTAAAGTAGGTATTGAGGAATAGCCCCAGCATTTCGTTTTCTTTTTGTTCTCAAAACTGATGCAATTTTAGCATTCAATTGCGATGATATTTAAATTAAAAATGGGGGGAAAAAAACTATTGTAAAAATATCACAAACAAATGAGAAAATGAAATGTTATCATAAATGAATTTAAAGTACCCTACGCATGCAAATGAATATCGAAAGAAATCTTAGTTAAAAGAGCAGAGAAAGATATTTTCTCACAATACTCTTTAAATTATTAATGACAGTAAAGCCCACTCGATAAAAGAGGAACTATATTTCAGCTTGGATTAAGCAGGGAGAAAATATTCTATGCTGGAGGTAAAACTTGCATGTCGCCCAACGTGGGAATGCATTTGAACCAACTCTCTCTTCATAAGATAAGATCTAGATAATATCAAAGAGGAATGGTAAAAAGTGCATAGAATGGTAGTTTCTTTCAATAATACTATTCAGTGAAAATAACTGTCTTTGTGATTCTCATTTACTTCACAGTATTTTCACTTATATAGATTGTTGAAATTAGGGAATTATCACAAAGATCACTGATGAGGAACTGCAAGTTCTATGAATTTTTTGATATTCTTCTGGCATCATTGTTCATTCAAAGCCTAATAATTTTAATAAAAATAACACCTTTGGCAAAGTTTGCTGATCTGAGTCAAAATCAGAGAGGATGGAACATTCAATTCGCTGAGTCAAAATCGCTCTTACTCTTTTGAGTGTCTTTTTATGTGAGCATATCAAAAACTAGTGAGTATAAACAAATCTGCAGTTATTTTCTATTTCAAACTTCTCAAATGTTTGACTCGCTCGTTTGTTGGTATGATGAACGGGGCTGTCGTTTTAAAATCTTTTTGGGAAGTGAAATTCTTAATAAATCAAAGTGATTCTTAAAAAAGTGACACAAGTGATCACAAAACATGTGATGCGTAATAAGAAATTGACATATTTTAAAAATTTATCTGGTTTTATGTGCTTAGTTTGCGAAAAAGAAAACTTTTGGTGGAGTGCTACCGTGTGGCAGACACAATAAGGCTCCGACAAAACTTTTTGAATTAGGGTACATAATTTGTTTTAGGGAATTTTTCAAGTCAAAAACAAAATGGCAGAATTCTTTGAACCTGTCGCGTTTTTGCATAAAATCATTTAGAAATAAAATCCTCATCTCGCCTTCTAAATCGTCTGCCTCTTCATTTTCAACCAAATTCTAATAAATTATATGACAGTGCGTCATCAGTGTTGCTACATAGGTATTTAAATAAACACAAAAGGTCTCAGAATATACTAAAGGATGTATGCTAAATGGTATCTTTTTACTTTTTATAGGGGATATAAATTCAAACACACCGATCTGGCTACAGTCGGAGAATATTACAGAGATGAGCATATTTAGAATTTTTTTTCTCGATTTTAGTCTTTCATTGAAACTGGGAAACCGAAGTGTTTTTATGAAAGAGGAAGTAACGAAGTGTCAGGCTGACTGATGATGAGACTTTCAATGGACCTCTTATGGCATTGATGCTTTCTTTTCAATTTTATTCCTCTGAGCTTTTCTTAATTTTTCGAGTTTCTTTTCATTTGATGCGAAAATTGAATCGCTCATTTTGCTTATTTCTAACAGTACTTTATTCAAAGATTTGCATTTACTGCCGTTATCGAAATGAGTTTATTATTGCAAACATTTTTTAGTGCGAAATATTAAACGAGCGAAAAATTACGAGTCCTTTTTAACTCAGTTTTTTAAAGAAAGCATTCTGTGAGTGATAATTATTAAAGCAGAAGAACGAGTTTAATTCACTCAAAACATTTAACAAAAGAGCTCTCATTCTCATTTTTGTATTCAAAAATAAGTAAATAAAGCAACTGAGTTATGGATCTAGGAAATTTAGAAAATCTAATAGTTTTTGTTCAATTTAGAAAAAAAGCATCATTAAAAACTAATCTTTCTGCTCACAAGCTTTTGTTCACATTTCCAGTATTTTTAGTTTAAGCTACAGTTTTTAAACTTAAATTTTAATTTAGGAATAAGAGAATGAAAAAAGAATTTACAAGCAAAGATGAAATCTCTTAAGTAGAAAGAGGCTGTTTTGTCAAAAGGCTACAGAAATTAAACTATAGCTCGGAAACTAGAGATGTTTCTATTTTGTTACACAGTATAATCAATAATCAATTCTTTAAAGAAGACAAAGCTTCAAACCCTTTTATTTAAGCTACTCTTGCTGCTTTTCTCCTTTTTTTTTCTCCAGTATATCATGTTCTGACAAATTGAAATGCTGAATAGAAAATTTCACAGAAAAAATGAAATTATCCATCAGTTATAGCCGTGCCAAACAAAGTAAAATAAAAGATTTTCCAATTGGATAACGAAATTCAATATAAATTCAATCAATTTTATGTGTAGAGCGCAAAAATGTCGTTTTAAATCATCGTTATATCTTTTTTTCTTTCGTTTTTCGTCCTTTTTCCGTTGCATGTGAAAATGTTGTCACTAAAGCAACAGCAACAGCAACAGCAACCTAAAAACAAAAACATAAAAATAAAATTGCTGTGTGTTGCATTGCAACAGCAGCACTAGTAGAAATAACAGCAACAACGACGTCAGCAGCAGCAAATCAGTGAACGAACATCTGTGCTGTTTTTGTATCAAGAGTTATATTCTAAAAATCAAAAAAAAAAAAACAATTTTTTTTTAAGTCTTATTATTATTTATTTATTTTTTTTTTTTTTGTAATGGATTTGCTAAAAAGAAATGCAACAAGTGAGTTTTATTTCATTTTTTATTTTGGTACAAGTTTATTTAAAGAAACTATCAAATATGTAGTTGACAAATTGCGAACAGTAAGCAGCAGCAGCAGCAACAGCAGGCACCAACAGATGTATGTATTTTTGTTGTTTATTTGTTTAGTTGCTTTTGCTTTATGTATACGAGAAATATGTTGAGGCAGCAGCAGCAGACAAATTGTCGCTTCGATTAAAAAAAAAAGTATATATATATACATATATTTTTGGCAGTTGTTTAAATATAAAATTTATCTACTATCTACTTTTAGAGAGTTTATACATTTTGCTTTTATAAATTATGATTTTGTTTTCGGTTTTTTGTCGACACTGATAAATTTCAAAATTTTTTCATATTCTACAGTAAAAAATGCTTGCATTCTTTAATTTAGTCGTATACAGATTGGGAATTTCTAGGAAAAATAATATTCTTTGGAAAATTCGATTTAAAAACTGTGGGTACACAATAAAGAGATTTTATTTTCTCACTCAGGATATAAAGATTCGTATTTATTTATAAGAACAGCAATGCATTAAAAGCAAACATCACCAATAGCGCATACATTAAATGAATCAGTTGTAATTAGAGCTGAAAATGACATAATTTTTAATTCCTCACTTGTCAAATTCTCTGTAATACTGAAACAAAAAAAAATCTCCAAGTCGAATTTCCACTATTTCTTTTCATGCGACCGAAGTGTATTTAAAACAGTGACAGACATTTTGCAGCACTGACAAAATGCATAGACTTACATAAAATACATCACTGAGATTTGAAAGAGGAAAGAGCCAGACAGAGAAATTTTATTATGAATTACCTATTTGTTTTAAACATTGAACTTTCAATTAAAAATCCGTTTACATTATTTCATAGATTGAGATTTAGACCCAAAAATTGAACTCTCTTAAATACGCCACATGAATAAAACCTGAATTACAAATTTTGTGTCTACAAGCACTCACAGTAGAAGTGAAACTATGTGGTTTATAGAAAATTCTTAGAAAACATTCTGTTAAAGTTTCTGCAGTCTTTTTCTCTTTATTTTGTTGTTTCTCTTCCTCTGTTGATACTCTCTACACTTATCGGCACAAACACGACTTAGTACACGTATATAACACATGAAAGGAAAGTTCAGTTATATGCAATCAAATCTATATTGACTCTCTCACTAAAGCACATGAGATAAAACTGCGAGAAGTAGTCTCTCTGCTTGACTGTATTTAGCCGATTAACAATTGCATAACTTCGTTTCTTACTGGTTTCATATGAGTGCAACAAAAATAGGAATTTTCACGTGACCGTTGTTGTTGAAGCTTTTGCACTTATCCTCTTTCTATTTTCTGAAGCTTTTTTTCTGTTGATACTCGCTACATTTATCGGCACAAACACGACGTAGTACACGTAGAAAAGTAGTCTCTCTGCTTGATTGTATGCAACCGAATAACAACTGCATAACCTTGTTTCTTATTGGTTTTGTTATAGTGCAACAAAAACGCGATTTTTCACTTGACCGTTGCTGTTGAAGCTTTTGCACTCTTCCTTTTTCTAAATTCTTAAGCTATTTTTCTGTTGATATTCTCCACATTTATCCGCACAAATATAACGTAGCATAAAGAAAATTCAGCTATATCAAGCTCTCTCATTAAAGCACATTAGATAAAATAGCAAGAAGTAGACTCTGCATGATTGTATGCAGCCGATCCCCATATGACTTCGATCGCTAAACACTAACAACAGCATAACTTTGTTTCTTATTAGTTTCGTATGAGTGCAACGACAACGCGACTTCCATTGCAAAATTTTCAATTTACCCTCGCTAAAGAAGTTTCACTTCAAAAATTTTTCAGTTAAGCTTTTTAAATCATAAACAAATTCAACCGGTGCAGCATCAAAAGTATTTAGTAGGTACCAAAAATTACTGACTACGGAAAATCAACATAGAAATCGAATACAAAACATATGATTTTTTTGCAAAAATCACATAACAGCAACAACAATAGCAACAACAAAAATAATTATACAAATATATGACGCACACACTTGCTGCTGCTGCTGATATTTAGAAAACCGGCAGCAAAAATAGCAACAATAATAACATTTATTTTTTCAAAACATGCGTTAAAGTGAATGAACTTTAAACGAAATGATTTCGGCAAACACTGAAAAAAAGATTACTTTAAAAAATAAAAAAATACCAAAAAAAAAAAAAAATCGCTTGCATCTGCGCTCGCACACATCCAAAGAAAAACAGATATTGAGCTACATACATATGTTAGCTCGCACAGTAGCTGGCAGCAATAGCAACAATCAACCGCAGCACGTAAAAAACGCACACGATCAACATCGATTGCGATTTGTGATTTTTATAGCGATAAATATCTGCTGCGTTTTTTATCACGCTTTTTACGTGAGCACGCTACACTTGGAAATCTAGCATAGTTTCTTGTGTTTGTATCGCAGAATATTTTGTAGTTTCGGCTCAAAAATTAATCGATTTGTTTTCTAAATGTTCTATAAATGATAAATCTGAGCAATAACAGGTTTCTATGGGTAAAAGTTTTGTAAGTAAAAGCTTAAAAATACGTTATTGGGGGATGCTACCCATGCAAGCGAAATCTTCTATACATTTATTAGTGTAACTACATCCTTATTCCATAAGATCCAGAATTGCTACACTATTATATTATTGGATTTAAAATCGGTTAAGCCAATTTCAAAATATTAGCGTCGGAAGTATTTTAAAATTCGCTCATTGAACAAAGCATTGCATTCATTGTGGAAATAAATAATAAATGAGAGAGAATGAGAAAACATGAGTAACGGTATCTCTCAGAATTATCTAAAGAAATATCTGGTTTACTTTTGATATTTGTTTTTTCATAAAGAGATTTCTTCCGCAAAAAATTAGCCCCAGTTACTAGGGACTTACCGACTAGTAGTAATAAAAGCTATAATATTAGTTTAAGTCTAACCAAAATTTTAAGTATTAAAATCACTATACTTCATGGTTTAAATTGGGAGATTTTTTAGATCTTACCACTATTGAACGATTTATTAAGGCCCAATTTCACAGTGCTTATTTAAATTGTAATTGATTCTTAATTTTTCAAATTCTTTTTCATAGTTTGAAGTTGATTTCAATTTAATTTTAATTTAAATGCCTAATATTGGGCGTGGAAAAATGTGGTTATGAAATTGAAAACTAGACTGTTAAAAGAAACACAATTTCTCGCTTGGAATAAAATAAAAAAAATGTGAATTCAAAATGACCAAGTAAAATTGACGCTAACTACATCCTCATCTTATATTCGATGACGACCAATCTTAGCTAAATAAATTTGCTCATTGTTTTTCTCAGGCGTGACAGCTAGAAAATTGCACGCTTATTCACTTGCTAGTGCCGTTGTTGCTTGCTGGCAAAAATGGGGCCCCCGTTAGACAGCTTGACACCACAATCGCAACATTATTTGAAGTAAAATAAAAAATATACAAAAACAAGAAAAAAAAGAAAAAAACAATCAAAAAACTTTTATTGCCAACTGTTGCGATCAGCGCGATTGCGTTTGGACATTTAGTTTTTTGTTTCAGTTTTTTTTTTTGCTCATTTATTTCAATTTTTGTGCAAATGCAGTACAGTATTTTAAGTTTCCTTCAGTTTTAAAATAAATTTAAAATGTTAGATATTTTTGTAAATGAAGAAAATAAAAAAAAACCAAACATTTGGCATAAATTTTGAAAATTTGTACTTTTTGCAGTTTATTTAGATTTTTGTTTTTTTTTTTTTTCTTAGGTATTTTATGAGAACGTAAATAAAATATTTTTGCATTGACGTAAACGTATTGAGTACTCGTGTGGTAAATGCCTACAGTAGAAGCATCAACAGCAAAAAATGGCGAATGGCATAGTGTGCATGCATGATGCATGTATATATGTATATAAATAATGGGAGATAATCTTATTACTTGCTTTGCAATGCATTATCCGTATTGGTCTTGGTCTCAAATTGAATAATAAAATCAAATGATTTTGCTTGAATAATTCGTTGGATGTGGATGTATAACGATAAGTCCAAGTGTAAGTATTTACGCTTAACAACATTTTACCTAATCTTATGTGTAAATTGTCCCGAATCTTTTTATGCGCTAAAATGAGACACAAGTACGTTTTCTCATCATAACAATTAAATAAAAATATACGGAAAGTATATTTTGATAGTGCTCTAAGTGGTGGTTGCCATAGCGTAGCAGGAATCATACGCAGAGTGTCCAGGTTCGGCAAGATTAAAAATATAAAATCTGGAAAACACCAATTTTTCAACACGGTCTGAGGGTGGATAAAAATCAAAAAAGTATATAAATATCTAAATCATATATTAATCAGTTAGTATTCCAGCCAATGAATTCTGTTTCGACTTTTGCTGCTACTTCGGATGTTTTGTGTTCGTCAAAAATAGATTCATAAATTTTTCCAAAAATAATCACTATTTTGCATTTAAAATGAGAAATTCACAGAGGCAAAATATCAAACTTGATGTAAAAATTATAACTTCCCAGATCCTTAAATATTTTTAAGAAACTATAGCTGACTAAACTTTTATAAGAAACATATAAAAAAATATGGGAATCATGTTTCGAAAATTTTTAAAATTAGATCATGGCATCTAGTACCGGGCCAAACGGAGTTAAGCGTAAATCAAGTTTTATTCGTACAGCAATATTACTTTAGAAGGCTTGTAGACTTATATTTTAATACAGACAGCCTGAACTGATAATTTCACGATTTTTTACCTACGCAATCGATTTTTCTTCTTTAATTTAATCAAACAATTTTAAAGTTGGTTTTTCGTGTGCATTTTTGTTTTTGTGTTTTTTTTTATCAAATCGAAAGAAATCTTCAACGCAAAGCCATGGCAGTGCAATGCACTACAATTGCTTTTTGGGGTCGAATCAGATCATACAATCAGATGCCGGAATGCATTTAAAAAACAACAATAATCATATATCAATTGAAGGAGTGTAAGTCTAAAGGGTCTAAGTGCCAAATTTTTTTTTTTTTTTTTTTAAGAGATACATTTTTCGAACATAAGCCTAATATAATTGTAAAGGGTTTTATGCCTTATCTATTAAAAAAAATAACAAATATACGAGAATGGGGTCTAAATCCAGTACTAATTACAGCCGTTCCATTCACATTTTTTGTTATATTCCCGTGCAATGGTTTTGGTACTTAGACCCTTTAGACTTACATCCATTCAATTGTGCAGCCAAAAGTTTCTTTGCTTTCTGTTTGGCTTTTGGTTTCAGCTGTTGCTGCACATGCAGTGAAAATTGGCAGTTGAATTTTTATTTTTATTTTTTTTTTTTTTGTATTCGTTGCGCTTTTTTGCATTGTATGTCATTTAAAATGTACACATCTGTCCAAATACTATGAATTTTAATTTTACATGCATTTTTTTTTCTTTTTAATTTTTTATTTTTTGATGCAGTGACGAATTCAATGAACAAATGTAGGCAGTTTATAAATAAAAAGCTATCGATAGTGAAGGTTGACTTTTTCTCTCAAGAATGAAGTAAACAACTAAGGGAAGAAGCGGAAGTTTAGCGATACAGAGGGTGTGAATAAATTAAAATAAAACAAAGAAAATAATCCCAGTAGCACAAATAGTGAGTACTCCTCAAAACAGCAATGGTTACATTAACCCTTTCGTTGTTTTTGGCTAATATATTGTACAAAAAAATGTTCGTATTTCACTACTTCTCATTTCGAACCTATTGGGAATTTTAAATATAAAAAATTATTTTTTAAATTAAGCATATTTTTTCTCTTTATAATTTAAGTTTGAGCAAAAACGGGAGTGCAGTTTTTTTTTTATTTGATTTTGAAAAACAGTCTAATTTACATTTGTGCGAATTTACGAAGTAAAGGTAATAAGTTTTATAATAGTTTAAAACGAAAGTTAAAACTCCATTTCATAATACAAAATTATTAATTTAAAAAGGAAGTTGTTAAAAAAAATTGTTTTACATGCTTAAAAAAATTATACATTATAGTGTACAAATTCACGCAACTCTAATGTACAATAAATAATTTGGTTACTATTGTGTACAAAAGACATGAAAGGTTAATGATTTTTGAACTATTTTCTGCGGGTGTTAAAAAAATTGTAATCGTGTTGATTTGTTTTTCGTTCAACAAACGAAAAAATAACAGGGTTCTGAAAGGGGATGCTGATAGAACTCGAGAAAAAAAATTATACGGATCTCGGCGTTTTAAAAGTATAAGTCAAATTTGTTTTTACGTAGACCCAAAGTTTGCCCATTTCTAACAGATTAAGTATAATAAACCATAAGATAACTTGTAAGTTTTGAATCAGAGTTTGTCTGTATGTTGAGCAATTTATAGTCGAATTTTCCGTAGAATATTTTTTTCCCTTTGGCACCCACAATTATGGGTCTTTTTTGCCTTTTTCCAAAAAGTTTCTTTTTTCACCCATTACGAGGGTTGATAGAGGGTTAACATATTCAAGAAATATGTTGCCCATGAAATTTTACTATAGATCACTGAACAACAAAATTCTGTATGCTTGACTTTAGTAAAAATGAACCCAAATTCCAAAAATGTTTCAAATTTTCACCTTTTATACGCAGTGAACAAGTGTGTTTTTAAAAGTATTTTCTAAACTAAAAGATTATTTTGCATTGCAAAATAAGCCTTAGTTGTTTTTTCTACAAAAAAAAAATTCAAAAATTAAATTTTTTTTCTCGAATTTTTACTCCTTTCATGCATTTTGGTCATTATAATGTACAAAATTCCAAAAGGTCTACAGCCTTTCCCAAAAACTTCTTTCATCATTTTTTTTGGTTTTTTTCTTAACAAGTCCGAATCTACGAGTATAAAACAACAACAAATTTTTTAACTCCCAATAAAAAAGTTGAGAAGAAAGGATTAATACAAAAGGAGCAATAAACGATAAACTCCAATACAGTAACAAAATTTTTGACTTTCACTAACACAATTTCATATTTTTATTTAGGCTATTTTGAAAATAATAATAATCAAAGACAGCCTGATTAAGTCAAAATTCAAATCTGTTTATCTTACTCTCTCTTACCTAGTTAATTCTTTAGGGTTAGGTAGGGTAAAACTATCCCAACTTTTGCTTAATTTTTTATATGTGATGGGATATATTTTAACCCACTTCGAAAAGTTGAAATTACTTATAGTCAAACAGTTTAATATTTCCTTTACAGTTTCTCATTCAGTTGGTAATTCAATAAACCAAAAAAATTCTGTGCAAAATAAAAATTAATATAACATAATCAAAATTAGAAAAAAACGTCTTTTTTTTAGTTTGCAGTATTTGAACTTAGGCTACAAAGTGGCTGCGTGCTTACTGGCGTTTTAGACAGCCAGTCTATGGCGTACCAGTCCCTATTTTGGAGTTTTGTTTTTCTATGAGATGCAAGTGAGCTCATTCTCGTAATTGTGTCCTTCTTTATTACTGTTTTAGAGGCTAAAACGAATACTTCATGCAATAGGACATGCAATGTTAAAAAAGAGTGCAAAATGCAAGAGCAATAGCAGTTGCGCTGGTTACTCCTACGATCATCCTAAGTTCAACTGGGATGTATATGCATACGTGATAACAAGTGTTCTTGTTAACACACGTATTCATGTTGTGATAATCCTTAAATGAAATATAGAAATATAAATTATAGATACTCAAATATATCGCTCATTTACTAAAAGACTGTCATAAGTCAAAAAACATGATTTTTGAGTTAATGATGCAGAATTATTCATTATGTCACGCTTCATATTGTGTAAAAATTTCATATTAATATCTTGTATACTCTGCGCGTGAGAATTATAAGATTTCTTTTTTTTTTCTTCAAAGTGGGAGTCAATTGAAAACTTTAAACGCGTTTTCTGCAAAATCGCGTTTTTTTTAGTTATGACAGTCTTTTAGTAAATGAGCGCTATGTATGTGTTTGTTGCCAAGTGCACGATTATATGAGGAATGTACCTAATAAAGCTAATAGAGTGTAAATTAAAACACGTGCTGATGCTGATAACAACAAAAACGAAAAAAAAAAAACAAAAACAAAATGAAAAGCGCAGCTTGAACAAATTCAAAACAAAATAAATAAATAAATAATTTTATTTGCAGTGTGAATAAATTTTGCCTTATTTTTTTCTGTAAGTCTGTTCGTCTGTCTGTCTCTGTTATTATTGTTGACATTTTAATTTATTTAGATTTGTTTTGTAATTTTTCTTTCCTTGCTTTTTTGCTTCTCTTATATATATATATAAACATTTTTGTTGTGCTTGTTTCTGTTCGCTGGTTCGGTTCTGACTCTCGGTCTGTCTATCTGTTTGTCTGTCTACCTGAGTCGACTTAAAAATTGATTTGTTTATATAAATTGATCAATGTTTAAGCATTTTGTTGTTGTTATATAAGTTCTCAATAAAAAAAAACAGCTAAAACTAAATAGCAAACAAATACATATTAAGAAAAGAGCGCGCGTGTTTCGCTCAATTTGAAGGAAAAGCAAAAACAAAACAAAAAAAAGGAAATAAAATATAATAGAAATTTTTAGTGTTGCTATTTTTAAACTTGGGTTTTTATTAACAACTTTATGTTAATCAATTACTTATTTTTTTGTTTTTTATTTTTTCATTTTATGATTAATAAGAACATACACAATTTCAGAATTCAAAAAATGTTTATCTTTAGCAACTTTTGACTAATTCTAGAGAAAATACGAAGCCTGGAGGTAAGTATTCATACCTTTTTCCAAAATGGATAAATAAGTTGAACTCAATGACCAAAATCGGCAGGCTAAGGGCACTGGTCTATATTGCGATCAGTTTAGAAACGTTGATCGAAAGCAGCCGTCAAATGAGTGGAGCTTTCAAGCCTAAATTTTAAGTAAGCCTCAGCCAAAGTGTTTTAATTTTTAGCAAAGTTTGCGGTTTATGAAGGTAGATAAATACATTCCTCGAAATTCGTTTAAAAGCATATAATTTTAATTGCTAAAAATTAAATGGTTTGCAAAAGTAAAAGCTGAAACTAAATGTAATCCGAATTTTATTGGCGCATATTCATTGTCAAAAATAAAGTTCACTTTAACTAAATTTTTTTTTTAATGTCGTAAGAAATGAGTGGCATTGAAGTGTAGTTTAGAGTGCACTTTATTTTCGACTATATCTATGGGCCTTTATATTTAAGTATTATTTAAGGGGTTATACTCACTTAGGAGGCCTGAAAATGTATTTTATTTCATTAATATAAAATTTTACACATATATTATTTAATTTTTTAACTTTATTGAACGTTGCTATGATCTGGAACCCAGATTAGGCTAAAGTTAAGTTTATGATTTAGGCAGACGATTAACTCCTTACATTGAAAAACTAATTTAGTGGAGTATACGAATACGCATAGCTATCAAAGCCCTATCAATGATTTGCAGGTTTCTCTGCTTGCCAGAAGTTCGGCAGGGAAAATTATTCGTCTCAAAGTCAAAGTTATTCGGAAATATTGACTTGTAATACGTAAGTAGGCGTCCGCACCGACTCCGCAGTTCATCGTGAACCTTCTAGTTTATAGTTCTATCTCGTAGCTTACTCCTAGATGATTTCTTCTCCAATCTGCTCTTGCTTCGAAGAAATTAGTAGCAGTTCTTTACCGATTTCTCTGAATCACATTGTACTTGATTCTGCCATAGCTTTAGTATACATATATTATATATTAGTTCAAAAGATAACAGATAAACTAATATTGTTTATGAAGACTTAAGAATATTTCGAAACAAGTATAGAGACTTCTTAGAAAGCAGCATTACTGCAATAACGAATTGCTAAATATTTTAAGTAGGTACTTCGTTTAAAATGACTGCCTCAATTGCATTTAAATTCCATATATTTTTATATTATAAACCAAAATATTTGAGCTTACAAAACAAACAATAAAGAAAAATATTTAAAATGCTTTTTCGTGTTCGTGCGCCTTTGTTATTATTTTTTATATTTTTTTAAAATATCTTCCAAAGAAAACCCTTAAGTCAACAATTTCAATAAATGTACGTGTGTGTGTTTTAAGTATGTGTGTGCGAGCGTGTACATATGCCATAATTAAATCTTCAAAATCATCACTTGTACTTTCAACATATTGACAGCTTTGACAGACAGTTTTTGAATATTGTTGAGATCATATTTATGTAACTTGAATATATATGTACATATGAATGTATGTATTTATAAATAAGTACAAACCGAACTAGTAAATGCAAACAACAAATATGGTGCCAGAAATGGGTCATTTCTATTGAAATCGAAAATGCAAATGTTTCATTGGAACTTTTAAAAACAAAAAAAAAAATAATAAATAAATGAAATAAAGAAATGAAAGAAGCATAAAAACAAATCTTGTTAAGTTAAACAAAAGCAAAAATCTTACATTTTGTTTGCGCTATGAAAGAATCAATATTTTTACATTTTTTTCTTTTTTTTTTTGTTATTCCTAATTTTAATTTTTACTGTATGTAAGGGAAGTGAGGGAGAAAAAAAAATTTCCACTCTTCAGCTCGTGCTCGTTTTTCTAATTTCAGCAACAGCTTTTCAATGAATATTTAAAAGAATTTACTTACAGTGCTCCTCAGTGTTGTTTTTTTTTTTTTATTTTTTTTTGTTTCTTAAATGTAAACATTATCGAAATTTAAGTCAACATTGAATTAATTATTATTTTTTTTCCTTTTTCGTACACTATACACAATAGCGCCTTACTTCATCTCTGCAGCAATAATAACAACATAAAAAAAGAAACAACAAAAAAACACAAGTGGGGCATGAATGATGAGGAAATGATGAAATGATTACAGTGTAAATTGTTGTATTAGAATTTTAAAATTCATGAATGAGAATATGTGCAAACACATACACACCTACCCCCATTGTTAGTATCCCAGTTAAACTTTGGATAATCGTAGGAGTAATCATTGAGCGCTCCAAAGCGAGCAATCGATTACTCACTATTGCTCCAGAACTCTTGAATTTTGTACTCCTTTTTAACATTGCATGTCCTAGGGTATGGAGTACTCGTTTTAGCCTCCAAAAGGAGTAATAAAGGAGGACAAGATTACGAGCATGAGATCACTTGCATCTCATAGAAAAACAAAACTCCGAAATAGTTCCTTACAAAATTCATGACGCCATAGACTAGTTGTCTAAACCGTAAGCACTTGTGTGTGCGCCAAGGTTCAAATCCCACAACATTTTTTTTTTTTATTTTTCTAATTATAATGTTATATTCATTTTTGTTCATTAATTTTTATTTTTTGTTTTTTATTATTTACTATTATCGTTTTATAATTATTTTATTTTCTTGAGTTGCCTTTTTCCAGGCTCGAACCTGTGGCTGAAAAATTCGCATCGCGAATATTAAACGACACGCTTACCAACTGAGCCACACAAGAAAATTTGTTGTCATTGAATTTTGTTTCTTTTACTCTTGCAATGATTCTAGTACTAGTTACTGATTTTTAACTCTTTAATGCACACGATTTTAAAGAAAATAAAAACACCACTTGCACAGAAATTTTTTTTGGTCTATATCATTATCAGCAGAATGAGAAACTGTAAATAAAATATTAAACTGTGTGACTATAAGTAATTTCAACATTTCGAGGTGAGTTAAAATATATCACACTATGCATAAAAAGATATGCGGGGCAGTTTTTACCCTACCTACCGTAAAGAGTTAACTGCGCAAGAGAGAGTAAGATATACAAATTTGAACTACTCAATCAGGCTGCCTTTGTTTATCATTATTTCTAAAAATAGACCATATAAAGTTATGAAATTGTGTTATTGAAATTCTAAAATTTTGTTACTGTATTGGAGTTGCTCGTTCATCCCTCCTTTTGGAGTAATGAAATCATTAATCGTTTGAGAAGTGCTCACTGTTTGTGCAACTGGGATAAAGCTGAATTTTTATGTGTGGGTGAATTTTATTTCATTTATTTGTAAGCAACAGATTAAAATTTATTTTAACAGAGCCATAAGTTGTTTACATGTTTATCAGGATATTTCAGAGGGACGCTACTCACACTTCTGACTCAAAAGTTCAACGATCTAAACACTCATAGCAACTTTTATCTAAATACCACCTTGATCAAAAAGTTCTCGGAATAACCACCGTGTGGCGCTCCCATCGTTCCGATTTGAGTTCTGTTTTTTTTTTGTTAAGTTGGTACATCTGTTGTTGATTCCCTCTAAATCTTAGCGTCATAGCTTGATATTTGCAAAAGTTACGTAGCCAAGTGTGCGTGTTGGCGATTTTTTACAATTTTATTAAATAGTATAGTATTAAATTTTGCGTAAAAAAACGGATTTAATGGTACGCGAACGTTGGAAATGTTGGAAAAGTGTTTCGGCAACGATTCTCTAACGAAAAATGCAACAAATACTATCCAACAGCAACCGAATTTACCTGATTTGTCTCCCTGTGACTTCTTTTTGTTCGATCGAGTTAAAAAACCATTACGGGGATCGCGTTTCAGTAGCCGAGAGGAAGTAATGGAAAAATCGCAGGAAGCACTGATGGACATACCGAAAACCGAATATAAAAAATGCTTCGAGGATTGGATCAAGCGTTGGCATAAGTGTGTTGCAGTCGATGGGGATTACTTTGAAGGGGACAATATAGATTTAGATGAATAAACTTGTATTTTTAATTTTCTGAATAAACTTTTTGATCAAGGTAGTATATATTATAGAATATTAAGACTTTATAAATACATTGGGTTTCTAGAGATTTCATCTATTAGGGATCTATTGATATCAGCTTGAAGATAAAAGGTCAAAATAGGTAATAAGTTTAAGCAAAAAGCGAAGAAGTGCATTGAGTAAAGAAAATGTAAATTTAAAAAAACACTTTGGAACATAAAAACGAAAGCTTTTATAATGAAGTAAACAACAATGCGTAAAGTATGTTATCCTATCATGTGAGGAGTGCAGAGGGGACTGTTTTTAGTTTGGTTTTCAATGTTTCGCCGATTTCTTGTCAGCTTCTTTAGAAAGATATTTTATTTTTGAATCTATATCTAATCTATTCATATGTAAAGTAAGAAATAATAAATACATATTTTTGAAAACAGATAACAACATGGAAGCACTAATTTTTTGGAAACTCATATAAAATGCCGTTTTTCTCAAAACTGATCAAGATATAGATAATTTGATTGAAAATAACTTAAGTTTCCTTACGTCAATATTGGGAGAGATTTCGATTTTAAAATATATATACTACATATATTTTTTTTTTTTTGGATTTGCGGAACTAGAGTTAAATGTTACTTCAAAAAGTTGGTTTTTCGTGGAACCAGTATTAACTACAAGTTTCTAATTTCAAACGATTTATTTTCGTTTTACAGTGCTCACCGAAAATTGCCCCTCATGAAACCATGTAAGAACTTCGACAGACATAATTTTTTTTTTCATGATATTTTTTTTTTTTTTTAATAAGTTCTTTCCCAGCTTTCAGCTTTAGTTAAAATTATTGACAAAAAAGTTTTTTATATTTTCCAACTGAACATTCCCCCTCAATAATGTTTGAATAAAAAAAAACTTTTTTATTTTGTTTTTTGTTGATTAAGCAATATAAAGTTTATACAGTTTTTTTAGATTAATAATTAGCAAATAAATACATTTGGTAGGTACCTATATACATATATGTATGTTTAGATGTAGAACACTTACCATTTGTGGGTACAAAGTCATTAGGAAATTCCATTAATCTGTAACAAAATAAACAGAAAAATAAATAAAAAAATAAAAACCGGTATAAGCAAATGATTTAGATAAACTGACTAAAATAACCAGCTGTTTGATAACAAATTATTTTATTAAAAATAGAAATTAAGTACCTAAATAAATAAATAATAAAAAACAATACTAAATAATAAATTGGTGAGAATAACGCTTTCTATGCTCTTTTTTTACTACTTGAATTTATAAACTCCTCTCTTTCTTTCTTCATATTTACTTTGCTTAACTAACTGAATGTATTTATAAATGTATGTATAATTTTTATATACCTATTATATTATATACTTTATAGTGGATATAAACTGTAGCCTAAATTCTTACTTCTTTCAACATAACTACATAAAATATATATCATTGGATTATTAAAACTAAACTTCTCCTTGCTCAACAACTTGTAAAATAAACATTATGAAAAGGGAAATCGAGTTAAAATGAGAAGAGCAATATTTTGTAAGAGAACCAGTGCACATTGAAAACACCGAAAGAAAACGTTAAAACATCGCTTTGAATTTGAGTAAGAATAACTCGGAAAAAGTTTTTCATGCTTTGATATTTCAGAGTTAGTGGGTTTAATTAAAAAAAAAAAAGAAACCTACAACTTTTTAGAAAGGTTTCTTAAGGTTTTTTTTTAAAGAAGATCCCAAATTTGAGTTTTCTCAGATAAAATTATAGGTTAATATTTTATGAACATAAATGTAGTTTTCCCGCAATTGGAACTCCTTCCCGTCGAAAAATTAATCTCTGCATTTCCTCTCCGCTTGGCCGGCGATGAATTACGCAAAATTTAAGCTCGTATTTCTCAAAATTGCCGTTTTGAAATGTTGTATGATTTTTTTTAACCCAACTGCTACCTTCTAGCCGAACTTTATTATTTTTGAAATTTTTTAAAAATAACAAAATTTTAGTGCGAAATGGGCTTTAAAAAATTGCCAGTATTTTTAATTTTTAAAAAAATTTAAGTTCCTCGTAAAAGTACAACTCTTGATTACTAAAAAAATGGATTTGTTTATTTCGAATCAACAACAACAACACTGTAATCCAACACCATTCAATTAATACCATTAACTAAACAATATGCAAAGTTCTACAAAAAGATTTCTAAAATATTTCTACGTCAAAACAAAATCATGAAATTTTTTTAAATTTGTACCGTCTAATTTGAAATCGCCCTTAAGGTTCGTTGCCTAATGGCATAATAATGACTAAAAAACAAAAATAATTCTGAAATATATGTATAACACTAATTTGAAAACGATAATTAAACTATAAATAAAGAAAAATCAGACAATTAATTTAAGTTAAAATAAAGAAAACTTTGACCCAGAGTATGTAAAACAGGCAAACAATAATAAGTTGATGTGACTCACACTGGCTGTTTCTAAACACTTCGTTAACTAATTTGTATTTAAATGAAATGCATAGCGGAATAATTAAAATCAAGAGCATTGCCAGTCATAGAAACAAAAGAAAGTATTTATAATATTGAATTTGTAATTAATTGTACACACGAAGAAAAATTCATACGTACATATGTTGACAAAAAGTAGAACATACATATATACATACATATATGTATGTATATGTACATTCAGCCATAGAAGTAAACAAAAATAATAAGGTGATTCAAGTTTTAGTGTTAGTCTTACAGCACGCTCTTACTACTGCATAAACATGACTAAAAGGTGACGTGTTTATGAACAGCTGACCTACGTTCTCACTTGAGTATTTAAGAAAATTCATATCTATTTGGATGGAAACAATAGATATCAGAGTAACAAACATTTTCAAGGTAGAACAATCGCGTAAGAGATATTGGATATTGTAGAGTTAATAAACACCTATGTATATAATATGAAAATAAGTCAGAAAAAAGAAAAAAAAAGGGCTAAACACTTTCTGTTCCACTGCCATAAATTGCGGACGAATCTCTCAAGAAAATTCAAAACTCAGGTTCGATTTGCAATCAATACAGTTTGTCAAGTAGACACAATTGAGGCCTCGGTGACTACATTCCACTCTCTACTAAATCTAATATAAACTGAGTATTTAAGAGACTTCTAGTTTAATTTGACGTTTTTTAGCTTAAATTTTTTTAATGACTGCAAATATAAAAATCTTTTTATTTATTGTGTAATTAAATTCTACGGTGATTCAGAAAAATGTATGAGGAAGCGGGAAAAAATGCCCAAAAAAAACATTTCCTCAAATTTATGCTTTTCTAGTTTCTTCTTTTTTTTTTTACTGTGGTTGTCGAAATTTTACAACAGTGCGGCTAAATTTAGCCAGAAAATCATACTGGCAGTGCACACAGGTTCACCATCTAAAATAGAGTTATAAGTGTGTTTAACTCTTTAACGGTCGAAAGACATATACTGGCAGCCAAAAAACCGCACCACTTGCAATACTGCTGCAATTTCGGTAATATTTCCTAACTGAGCCCTTTATAAAGGAGATTCTCTTGTTTATGTTTTAAGAATATATTTAAGCTGAATGTACCATTTTTTATTGCGCTTATTTGGCGAAAAGAAGAATTTTTGAAAAAGTGCCAAAAACAACTGCAAAGTATAAACAATTGTCGTGCCACCAAAACGTCGAAATTTTTTTTCTAAGGTATCAAGGAGTGTCATAAAGTTAAATACCTGAAGAAATATGATGCCAACATTCGGCAGCTGTTGGACTGATCTAGAAAAAAGGCAATTTGTACCCGCTTGAATGGACAAAAGGATCAAGAAGACTAAGGAAGACAAATACGAGAGAAAATTACAGAACCTGAAAGAGAACCATAAATTATCGATTTAAAAGTGCAGTCACAATAAGGACTGAGCTAAAGAGTTATTACAATGTGAACATAAATGTCGAAAACTTACGCAGAAAGAAACGAAAGTTCAGTCCGTATGGGAGACGATCAGCCAAAAACTCGTTGTTGACGAAATGGATGGAAACAAATCGCTTGGCATGGACTAAAAACTACAGGAATTGAACTCTGGCAGACTCGAGAAAAGTTATATGATCGGGCAAACTAAACTCAATTTTTTATACGCATTTAATCTTCGGTACGTGCGTTGCTCTGATATAGAGCAATACAAGGATAACGAATATAGTATAAAGTATTGCGAAAATGGCAAATTTCCACAATGTCAAATGGCTTGAATAGATTTTTTCTACTATATCCAGAGTCCCTTATATTGTATTTAAGGCACTGTGAACGCCCAAAAATATGGATAAAATTTTATATTGCCGTAAGCCAATTGTGGTGCGCTTTCGCTCATTAATGACGTTTTTTCCGGACGACTTCTGCGGCATATCATCGCGCCAAATCGGCAAGGTTTAGTTAGTAATTAACGCCAAATGATTGATAACTTTACAAATAGTAAAAAAGTTAGATTATTGATTCTTATTTGTTTACAGATTCAAAATATTTTCGATGATGTTAGAATTTACTGGCTGGAATGATCAGGTAGCTCGCCGGATTTAAGTCCGGTAGAGACCACTGTCATTTAATGAGACGGAAAGTTGCTCAAAACATGCCAAAGAATAAAAAAACCCTTATTGGAGTTCTGAAAAAAGTTTGATATTAAAAAAATAACGAATGATTTCCTTAAAGTGCTTGTCGACTCTAAGCCATTCAAGATAACGACCATAAGAAAGGCTAAGAGAGGGGCACCATCAAACTAAACAATTTTGGTTATGACTCTAATATGAAAAAACATTAATCTTAGTTTACACCTTAAAAAAATAATAAATATTTATATTTTTACATACTTTTAATTAATATCCTCAAAAACGTGAAGTTTCTTCCATATTTTTGTTTTAATTAAAAAGTAATAAAATGTGTATGTATGTATGATGTTTCTTTCGCAATTTTGTTCCCGAAAATAAAAAAAATTACATTCACTAAAACAAAATCAGGTTTAGGTCCCATTTTAAACAATTTTCTTGAAATTGGTGGGTGGTGCGGTTTTTATGACCGCCAGTGTATATGCCCTCAATCAATTTTCAATGTTTTAGGTTATCTTGCCCGTTCTATATGTAAGCTCATTTTTACCCGGTACTAGATGCTATGATCCAATTTTGAACATTTTTAAAAACAGTTTCCATATGTCTTCAATAATAAATTTTAGTACTTAAAAAAATAAAGAAAATTTGTTTCTGAATTTTGGAGAGTGTAGTAATTTTTGGCTTACCCCAAGAGAACATATCATCAGCAATAAGTAATCCCTGAAATCATATGTATTTGACACGGTATTTTAGAAGTTATTATAAACACGAAATGTAGAAAATATGGATTTTTTGTTGGATTTTGCTTATTTCTCCATGTTTTTTTCCTACAAAATCTTGGTCAGCTGTAGCCTTTTAAAAATAAATAAGAACCTGTGAAGTTATAATTTCTACATTAAGTTTATTATTTAATCTAGGTGAGTTCTCAATGAGACGATATGGATTAATTAGTGTATGGTATTACACATTATATTATAATTCAGAATTTTCTCATTCAAGAAAAAAAAATTCAAATTTTTTTCGCAATTGAAGTTGACGGTTTGTACCAAAACAGGTCTTTTTTTTTAACACAAAACAATGTATGGTAAACTCGGTGATTAAAATTACAGTATGTAACAAAATTAAGCAAATGAAGAGACATCTTTGAGACATGAAAAAAACCATAAAAATGGCGTCAAATTAAATATTATCAGCATAGCTAAGTTTCTACACATTCATATGAATAAAAGTGGAAACAAATTTTTGAAATCAAATAATATCTTCAGTGTCAAGAAATTTCGAAAATAAATTATGATTTTTTATAATTTTTTGGCCAACATTTTTTTTAAATTCCACAACTGTGTTATTGTTCCTTGGAAGTACAAACATAATACAAGTGTTTTTGAAATCGGATAATTTTTATTGGTGCCACAAGATGTACAAAGATTGTAAGTTTTCCGAAATTCAGAAAAATTGTATGGAAATTATAAATTATGGTCGAAACTTCTGAACTTTGAACCGCTTGTGGCACCAATAGAAATTATTTGATTTCAAAATTTTGCATTTGTAAGGAGCAATAACAAAGCTATGGAATTTTAAAAAAATTTTGGCCAACAAATTTTGAAAAACCCTTTTGGAACCTCAAACAGTTTTCTGATTTCAAAAATTTGTTTCTACTTTTGCTCATCTGGATGTGTAGAAACTTAACTATGCTGATAATTTTTATTTGACGCCATTTTTGGCTTTTTTTCATGTCCCAAAAATGTCCCTTCATTTGCTTAATGTTGTTACATACTGTATATAAAAAATTCATAAGCTCGAGTTTATTCTGCAGTGAAAACGTACTATTAGTTTTCTATAGTATTTGAACTAAAAGAAGGATATTTTCTAAATAGCTTTTTTGTGCCTGCTACTATCTGTATCCAAAGGGAAGCACCCCCCCCCCCCCCCGCCCCCCATCCAACTCTTTCTCTCTTACCAATAAAAAAAAATCTCATACATTTTGACCGCTGGTCAAAAATCAAAGCAAAAATTTTAAAAGGACGTAAAAATTAAAACACCTCCCACGCCTTAAGAAATCTGTGGATCCGCTAATTGTATATGTCTTTATAAATTTTGGACGAAAGCCATGTCACCATCTCTTGAATTAAGTTTAAAAAATTTGGATGAAACATTAATCCATTATATATTTCATTTTGAATGGATTAACTTTAAATATGACAATTATTCAATTTTATACTTCGTCAATTTTTTTTTTTCATTTTTGTTTTACCTGTCATCGATACAGAAGCGTGAATATTATTATTATTATTTTTTTGTTGGCTCGAATATTTTTATTTTAATAAATCAATTTCAATGCATGTATTCATTTATCATTGTGAAATCAATCAAATTAAATTTGCTGCAGGCAAAATTATAATAAATTAATTTAAGTTGATTTAAACATTTTATTGTTTGTTTATTTTTTCATGATTTAAAACAAAAATGTATATATTTATAAATAATTTGTTTTAATCGTACAATGACTTTTGAATAATAATAATACGTAGGTAGTGATAATTATATAAATATGAATAAGGATTTTTAAAATGTTTTTACAATATAATACAAAATGATATAATACGTTTCAGAGTAGGTATTCTAATAATAATAAAAATAATAAAATATGACTTCCAAAACGATTAGTTAGGCAGATGAAACCGATTAGAAATATTCTAAGCTACTTTTCCAATTTTCAGTGGAAGCTATTTAAAATTTTCTTTTTATATAAAATATGGGGTATAGGTTTTGATCGAATTGCGATATTTGCATTCTAGCATTTAAATATTTATTTGCTTGTATTTAATAATTGGTTAATCTCAATTCTTTACAGTTCACGTACAAATCCTCCAAAATTTAGAATTTTCTATGAAATCTTAAAAGATGACTTCAACAAAAATTATTCCATTAAAAATATAAAAAATAAACAATTTTGAAGAGCAAAAAAAAACAAATATATAATTAAAAAAATGGTATAAAAAGGAAAAAGACGTCAACACAATGTTGTTTACGAATGAATTCCACCGCTATTTTTATTATTATTTATTTAATTTTTTCCTTTTATTATTTTACTTTAAAGAAAAAAAAATTGATTTTATCGATAGTATTTTGTCTGGCAGTTTTTTGTTTTTAATATTAAGTATTTACTTATAATTTTTTATTTGCTTTTCTACATATAAATTTTATTCTGGTCTGATTTTGTGACTAATACACAAAAACAAAGTTATAAATTATTTAAGTGATAGTAATGAAAAGAAATAGAAAAAGTTAAAGCTTTTAGAAAATAAAAAGCAACAAAAAAAAAAAAAACTAGACGGCAAAGCAAATTATCTTATCAGTTGTTGTTATATTGATAGCCCAGAAAAAAAAATAATAATTACTGATAAATATCTTGGCAACAGATTGGCTACAATTCTTCTTGACAACACATTTACATTTTGTAAATGTAAATGCACAAGACTTAAATCTTGTATGTTCTTTGGAAAAGACTAAGGGAAACATTCAGATTTAGAGTAGAGAATGATACGCAACTCATTTATTGATTTATGTTAAAAGAAAAAAGAAAAGTGAACGCGTTCTAAAGGAAGAGTAAAAAAACTTTTTAGCGGTGCTAGAAAAAGTAATTTATTAATTAATAATAACATGCAAACACCAAAGTAAGTTAACTTAAATGATAATAAGTGGAAATATGTAGCATTTCATGGTGTTTGCATCGGTAGAATATACTGTAAATGATGCGACGCTAAATGACGTGTGTTGTCAGGGTCAGAGCAGTGCTTGTAATCAGGGTCGGAGAACCGAAAATTTTGTTGTAATGATGCGTTTTGACTCCGGAAATACATTTTTTTCACCCGTGCATATTTTTCGTGTCATTTTATCGTATCGTCAACGGGAAATAATCAATGCACTTGGTTTGTTAAATCAACGCGCGGCGGCGACATTTTCGCCGATAGCAAATAAACAAAACTAGGAACCACAGGATTAATTATACATGTGACTTTACAGCATTTACACCGTGAAATTGCACAAATGCACTTAGCCTCTTAAATCTAACTAAGTTTCAAACGAGAAACGAACTTTTTTTTAAAGAATTGATGCACGAGCAACATGCGGGGGCACCTGGGCGCTCTCACTCTTGCCAACTACATTGATCTAGCCCAAAAACTTGAAATTCTTCCTATTCAGTGTCCAAGGTGTCAACCTTTTCGGTTCCAAGGTCACATATTTTTTTTACTTTTCTTTATTTTAGAAGGTTAGGTTAGGTTGGAGTGGCTGTCGAGAGACACACTTAGGCCTGAAAGGCCCATTATGATACCACATAGTTGGACCTACAGTTTAACGCCGATTCCGAACGGCGGTGTGGCAATTTTTTATCGGCTTGGTGGTTTTGCCATTACCAACCAATGTATGTCCTTGTACACTATCTAATAATTCTCATACACTTCATATTGATAGTGAATATAAGAAAGTTATGAAAATTAACCACCAGACGAAGACGGGAATCGAACCCGAACCTCCCAGATGAAAATCTAGTGCACTATCCAATAGGCTATCGAGGTCGTCTCTTTTAGTAACTTTTCTTAAATTCTAATGGAATTAAAGGAAAACATAATTTTTTAAGTGAAACTTCTTTAGCGGCGCCGTGAATCGAAAAAATACAACCGAAATAAGCTTTCATTACACTCATACGAAGCTAATAAGAAACAAATGTATGCTGTTGTTAGTGTTTCGCGAACGAGGCCATTTGGGGATCGGCTGCATACTACCAAGCAGAGAAATGTGTTGAACAGGGATGACCAGCCAGAAGCTCAATTGGCTCTTTTCCAAATTGTGTTTGTTCTAATGGCTCTTTTGAAATACATGTGTTTGTTGTATTTTGATATTTAACAACAAACACAGGAATTGTTGTATTTCGAGCACACATGAAAAAGCTGCGGAAAAGTCGTCTTCTGCGGAAGATGAAGACTTTTGCATAATATGCTTTGAGCCGATGCCACGCCGCCTTGACTACAACTCAATTGCTTGCATCGAATGTGAAAGAGAGGTGCATTTAAAATGTGCTGGTATGACGCCAAGTTTTTTTGTCTGCCAGAACTGCGATTCAGAATAATTTTTACCAATCTCAATTTTTTTTTCTTTGATTAATGAAATAAAAAAATCAAATTTTCTTTTAAATTCATTCAGAGGGATTTTTATTTTGATTTCAGGTCTCTTTCCCCGGTTTTAAAATCTAATTTTTCCTTTTCCTTTGATTTTCATGGTATTTTCAATCATATTCCTTTAATTCTTATTGATTTTTTGTGAGATCTATTCAGCGGTATGCAACATTAATAAAAATTCGGCTTTCAACGGAAGTTATGAGCAAAAGTTAAAATATGCTCCAACCCTGACGACATTCCCCTATTTATTTATGAGGTATCAAATTATTTCAATATATATCTCAACTCTTCTCTCTCTCTCTCCCTTTTTATCCCTTTGTTTTATAGTTATATATTTCAATCAATTAATCACTCAGACATGCATTGTTACCAACCATCAATTACCTATGTACTACATATCACAAAATTTAATAGGTGGATTCACTATCTGGTGCAAATTGTCTTGCAACGTTACAAATGCAAAATATTTCTGCTATCTCAATAAATAAATATGTGTAATATGTAATAAAAATTTCCATTTGCAACGATCGCGAATCGTGAATGCACCTAATAATATTTACCCTTTACCCTTGAGTTTAGTTTGTTTGGCAATTAATACCTATGCATGTACTGATTGTGGCCGAATTATATTTCTTCAATTTGTTGCTTTCTTTTCTGTTTATATATATATAAAATTAATTACTAAATTTATGAAAAATTATTATACGCGCGCGTCAGTCAGTTTAGCCTTATCAATATGAAAGTTTATTAATTAGAACAAAGAGAAAAGAATTGAATTAAATTTATTATTATATTGACATCATTTAGGTGCAAAATATGAGTCAGACATATTGGTTTAAGTTTTACTCTTAGTTTTACATAGCGCGGTCTTAATTTGCTAAGGCCCTAACATCAAATTTTCAATATCGAGTTTTTGATGGATTATAACATAGCGTGCCCACTTTCGTCTGGGCCAAAAGTTTTAGAAACCTACACTGAAAATTTACAATTTTTTCCTTTAGTTTAAATTACAAATTCTTGCAGCAGCACTCTAAATAACAAAATGTTTTTTGCTCCTTCTGTAAAATTTAAAAAATGCGTGTTAGGGCCTTAGCAAATTAAGGCAGCGATATGCATAGTACATAAAAATCAATGGCAGACTACATATGAACAAGTTGGGAAATGAAAGTTTGATTAGTTTTCTTTTTTTTGTAAAAGATTGAAATTTAGTGCTGGTTTCAATTTCAAATCATTTTGATTTGACTAATCAATAAAACGATTAAATTTATAAATTTATTTCAATTCCCAATCATTGTGATTTGTTTGACTGTAATTATTGTAATGTTTCCCTAAAAAATCATTGAGATTATATATACTAATTATCAATCAATAGCCCTATTTGCGATATGGTGCAAAAAGTCTTGCATCATTGCAAATGCAAAATATTTCTGAAATCACAAAAACAAATATATGTGATATGCAATAAAAATTTGAATTTTGCAATGTTGCAAAAGCATTTGCATCACATCGTGAATAGGGCTTTTGTGGCCTTATTAAAAGAATGAAGTGAATGCATTTTGGTCTGAATAAAGATAGGCTAAAAGTTTTAGATTTCGAAAAAAATGCATCATTGTTTTACTACTCTCACTTAGGCCAGATTTTCCACAAACCTTGTACATAAATTTTGAAGGAACTTATCTTAGTTCAATCGGTCTGAAATATTGAACAATAATATGGTTAAAAAGTTAACCCTTCGATGCTCATGGTTAGTTTTAACTAGCATTGACTGTAATCAATTTCAAGAGGCAACAGGTCTTGAGATTTACATTTTAGATAGTCTCACGCTATTCAAATTATTTCAAGCTTGGAGTCTAGAGCTTAAAATGGAGTTTAAACTAGACTTTGTGACTAATTTAAGTTTCATTGATCTATAAATTACTGTTTAGATAGGTAAATTACTGTTAGAAAGCTAAGCAGGAGATCACAGGTCTTGAAATCCACATTTTTCACATAGCCACGCCTATCATTTAACAAAGCCAAACTTATATATAGATGTAGGTTATCACTTAATGAGTTATAAACGAACTTCTACAAATTTTTTTTTTTTTCTGATTACACTGTTCTACAGAAAAACAGTATATGGGTTGCGAAATGGTTTTTCTCGGATCACGCCAGGTTTCGCGTATATTTGTTGATTCTCATTTTTGAAAAATTGTGCTTTTTTCACGAATTATGTACTTAATTCTAAAGGTTATGGGCGAACTTTTTTCAAAAAATTTAAATTTTTTATCGTACGATGAAATTAGATTAAAAAACAACAAAAAATATTTGAAAAAACTCAATTATTAGTTTGTTTATTACATTTTCTTTGTTCTTTAAGTAATTGAGATAATACAAATTTTTATGATAAACAGTGAAACACAAAAAAAAAAAAAATTAAATAGTGTGAAAAATGTTTGTTCCTTCAAAACTCTTAAAATTGAGTAATTCAGGTGGAAAAAAAACAAAAAGAAACATTTTTTAATCAAATTAAAAAACTAAACTTGCCGTAACCTGAAGAAAATTTTGACAGATCAGCAGCCAAAAATACTCGAGGAAAACCACGTCAGATCTCAGTTACTGTTTTAAAGTTTCATTTTGTTGAACAGTGTTATTATACAACATAAGTTATTATTAATAAAAAAAAAAATAATTATACTATCTATGTATATATTTATAATCTTATTATCAGCAACACCAAATGACATTGTGACGTCAAATAAAAAATTTGTTGCTGTTTATTTCATAGCAATGCACAATTATATAATTTTGTTACTATTTTTTTGTCCGTAGACTGTTTATGAGTTATAATGAAGCTCTTCACACACAACACAAATACATTCATACATACAAATTGAGAACTGATTGTGCATAAAGTTTATCAACATACAAAAATTCTATTAACACCAATCATAAAATTAAAAAAAAAGAAATATATAGCAACAAAAAAGGGTCAAATTTCATATTCACTTGTCAAACTTAAATCTTGTCGTTATGCCTAATTCAAAAATGTACGAAATTTTGCAATTTTTTTTTTTTGCTCCAAAACAATGTGATAATAAATAAACTAAAAATATAATTGGCAATAATTTGTGATAAAAATTTTTTATTATTTTTATTTTTCAACTTCAACTTAATCAAGTTTCTCTATTTCTTTTGTTTCTTTTTTATGTTATATATTTATTTGTTTCTATTTTTAACTTTTTTCTGTTAAAGCCACAACAATTTATAAGGAAATTATGCTATAAAAAATAGAAAAAAATAGAAAAAAGCGACAATCTACGAAGAAACTCATCCAAAAAAGCACAGTTTTATATACACACACACACGTGCGTACACATAAATGTCTCTATCCATGTGGGTTATAAATACTAATATAAATTGATAGCTACAAATATGGTAGAAAACTCATAATTTTAAATTAAACTTTATGATTTTTATGATTTTCTTATGTTAACAGATTCTTCTTTCGTGTTTAAATTTATTTTTTAAAAGATGTTATTCAACTAATTTACAGGGTGAGATATTTAATAGTCAATAATTTACAAGCATTCGAATAGCATAACATTGAAAATTTCTTAAACGTTTAATGGAATTGTTAAAATAGATAATCAAATAAAAAAATTCTTAATACAATAAATAAATCATAATTAATTCAAAACTTTGTAATTATCTATAAAATTTTGTTGATATGGACCTGAAGGCGGAAAATGGGGTCTTCAGGTGTCATTAAACATTTTTTTTTATTTCAACAGATCTGAATTTAATGTTTAAGCAAAATTGTTAAGCACAAAGATGTAAACAGTTTTTGAGTATACACTTTTCGTCTATCTCTTGCCCTTCCTCTTGAAAATGAGGTTTTAAACTTCTTTTTTCGATTAATGACAGATTACCGTTATATTGTCTTTAAAGAAAATATTTCTTGTTAAAAATTATGGGGGGAAGGGTCCTAGAACATCGAAATGACCTATGAGGTCCACATTTCCAAAAATAATGTTAAAACTGAGTTTTTTGCATTAAAGGCAAGTAAATAATATAATCTTTTGTTATTTTAATTACGTTAGAAAATCAAATACTAGTACCACAGATCCCTATAGACTACCAGAAATTAGAAAAAAACATAATTGATTTACAAAAAAAATATTTTTGCCTATATATTTTTACGAACAAAACTAAATTTTAAAAAAGGCAGCTTTGCAAAAGAAGCCATTAGATCTGAGCAGCTAATCTATAATCTTGGGCTTTATGAAATATGGCCCCAGGAAAAATGGCCCCAAAATCAAAAGTGAAAAATCACCCCAAAAGTGGGGCCATTTTTCTATATGTAATATTACCCCAACAAACAAATTGAAATATGGCCCTAAACTAAAATGAAAAAAGGGCCCAATATCTTTTTCTCTCAAATTTTATTTAAATGCCTCCAAAAATTTACAAAAACATTAATTGTATCATCTATATTACATTTACAAAAAGGAGAATTGTAGCTTTCCATATTATTAGCAAATGAAGTGGACTGCAATTTAAAGGCGAAAGAGTTAAGAATATTCATAAGAAAATTATGAACGAAAAACCCGTGCAGCTAAAAATTTTCTCCAGAAAATAAAAGTCGCCAGAGAAAGTTTCTTTAGGAAGAAATCGCGCGATGTTTTCCTAAATAAACTTTCCCTCGCGACTTTTTTTTTGTGAATAAAGTTTTTTTTGTACATTTTATCTTAATCATTTTCTCATTTTTAATTCAAAAATATTCATAAGGAAATTATGAACAAAAACCCCTGCAGTCAAAAATTTTTCCCAAAAATATTTTTTTTGTTAGGAAAAAATTGTGCGATTTTTCCTAAATAAACTTTTCCTGGCGCCTTTTTTTTTTTTTTTGTTGTGAATAAGGTTTCTTTATTCATTATTATCTTCATAATTTTTTCATTTTTAATTCACTTAGTAACGTTTGTTGATCGACACTTTTTAACGCACTTATTTACTGATGTTGCTTGTTTGAAACTCATTCAAAAATTCTTTGTTTTCTTACATTTCCAATGCATTATCGATAACGAAAACAAAATTTAATTAAAAGCAATAAATACCATGGGCGCCGGTCACAATGCCCATGGGCTTTATGACCGCTGAAAATGACCTTTAATTTTTAATTTTTTATATTTTTGAACTTTTGGACCCTTTTTGCAAAATGAAAAATCACCCCTAAGCCAAAAAAGGAAAAATGGCCCAAACAATTGGAATTATGGCTCCAAATTTTCGTGTTGTTGTAAATAATGGAATATTTTGTGGTGATTTTTTACTTTTGGGGCTATTTTTCCTGGGTCCATATTTCATAGAGCCATAATTTGACATTAATTTGAGTTTTCTCTATGAAACTTTATCGTATTCCAAGTAAGAAATAAGAAATGGAAAAAACCAAAGTTAATAACGAAAAAACAAAATGCGCTAAACTGAATTTCTTTAGTTCAAACTATATGTAACAGTAACTAAAGAAAGTAAAAAACATTACCACAATAATTAGTCGGTTGTTGTTTATTTCAAAAGCAAGCTCATACATACCATGGTATGTACTTAGTAGTGCAAATGTATATGCATACACTATACATAACTACAGACATACATACTTCCATGCATAGTTCTTACTGTGTTACCATTATGCCATTGCCACCAAATGTGCAATGCACCGTATGTTATAGTAGTTCAGCAAGTTCACTCACCTCGTTTCATACGTTAGCTGTGGCAGTACCTACATACCATATGCACATATGTATATAACAGAGTCATAACTACACTTTGGTTGCAAGCCATTGCTTGCTAATATCGCAAATGTCTACTTGAACTACTTTTTTTTTATTTTTTGTTGTTGTAGAGGCAATGCATGTAGGTGTCTTTTCTCTACTATAAAAAGCTACTGTTTATACAAATGTTTTGCCAAGCTTAAGCATTTTCACAGGAAATATCAGCGGCGAGGAAGAAAGGAAGAGCACACATTTTCTTTGCAATGTTCTGTGTATGAGTAATCGTATAATGGTCTTTAAAATGGAATTGAATTTTAATATATAGAATGATGATGAAATTTCGAAAAAAAATTCATAATCCATATTCAGATAGATCATTAAAAACAAAAAGAAAGTTAATTTAAATATATAATTTTATTAAATTTCATAACTTAAAACTAAATACACAAATATTTTATCATTCTTTAATAATTCAGCATTCAGGAAAATAAATAAAAAGCTAAAAATAACTTGTTAAAGATTAAAGTGCATGTGTTGCATATGAAACTGGAATATGGAACAGATTGCTGCATAGCAACACAGTCTCTGGAAACAAAATCTGTCATAACCAGATTTAATTGAAAGCTTTGTACAACAACAACAGAAAACCAAAACTTCCCTAGAATATTCCATACTAACACGCACACGCACACACACACACTCGCATACAAGCGCACGCAAAGCCAGGATACTCATACGCCATATTGTGCATGCAATAGAAACAACTGCACATACGGATAATATATACACGTATGCACAAAATCAAGAGCTTAAAAATCACGAACAAGCATTGCATATGCAAAATACTGTACATTTTTTCATTCTGTCTCTCTCTCGAATGCGATTTTTTAATCAAATTTGCATAACAATTCCCATGTCTTCTAGCACATGGCAGAGCTGCATACATTTGAAGGTAAAAAGAAGATATAGATTTCAAGGTGCTTGTTGGAGAGCAAGTAGCATATATTTGGGATGAATTAGGTCTACAGCCACATAAGCTAAAAGACCACAAACGAAAATGAATTAGGCTTTCAATTGGCCAGCCTAACAACATCATTACGTGACGGGTTCTTCGTTTGAATTTACTAAGTAGTTTACAGTGTAGGCAGATAGTCAGTTACCTAAAACATTGCCCAGAACAATTGATTGAAACAGTAATTTTTTTTTTTTTTTTAATTTTAGAAAGCCCATCTTTGTAGTTCCGAAACAGGTAGTCAGGAACTATTAAAAGGTGCCAAGATGACCTTAGTGGTTTTTGGTACTTCTTTTAGTATTTATTGCTGGTTTTTATTCAAGGAATGAAACCGAAATAAAATAAGGTTTCGTTCTTTTTCAGATGAAAATAGCGATTTCGGTTACAGTTTCGGTTTCGAAAAATGAAACGGTTTTATATGGTTACGGTTCCGGTTTCATTCATTGATTTTATCTATCTTTTTACTTTTGCACTATTTATACTCGTAATGTTCGAAATCTTTTATTTCTAGTTTTACATCGCCCGACATTTGTAATCTTCTCACAAAATAGTTCAATGCCCCATTCTGAGTGCGCTGTATGTATAGGTATACCATATTATTTACATAACTTGTGTAAAGACACATAAGGCTATTACAAGATTTATTCGATTGTGTAATAAGTACTCGAGTGTTATAGATTTTAATGTTAATATAAATAGATTTAAGCTTAACTTGTTTGCAATTTTCAATTGAAATATAGTCTGTAAGAAATTTCTGTAGACTGAATAAATAAAAATAAATAAATAAAAATAAATAAAGTATTAAAAAAATACATTTTTAAAATCTCTTCTTTTTTCTGTGATAAAAATTTAATTCACTTCAATGCTGTACTTATAAATATTGTACTTTTTTCGCTGCAATTTACCAACATTTTCACAAACAAATTCATGCAAACATATACAGTGGGGGCCATATCATATTCAACTGAACCCCATTTTTCCAAAATAGATCTTCAAAACAATGTAATATATAGAAACTTGAATATGTGTTAGCCAAAATAAATGCAACTCAAAAAATAATTTAAATTACTTAATTAATATTTGGTAAGGAAATCAGTATTTTCTATAACTACTCTGGAGAAACGATTTACATATAGGGTGTTTTTTTATAGTGATAGAGCTTTTGAAAGGTATAACCGTTAAACCAGCTGTCAGACTGGGTATCTTTCTTTGATTTTTTTGTTCTGTACACTTTGGCAAATTACCATGCAAAGACTTGCACTCGAACAACGTTTAAAAATCATGGAAACTTATTTCCAAGGCCCGCGGTCTGTGCGCGAAAATCACAGAGCACTTTGTTCAATTTACGGTGCGCATTATCGTCTATCTGACCAGTTTATACGCAGAACTATATTTTACATATACTTTTTATATTATTATTTATCCAAAACGAGCTCATACTGTTCGTATGTGTGTCAGTGTGAACGAAGATCCAAACACACATAACAAAGTCTACAAACAACAGCTCTTAATGACATTCTATTTTTGACGAAATTTAAATTTTGACAGTATAAATTCCAAAATGATCATATCAGTATTTCACTGAAATTCAGTCACGTGTGAACAGCTATTATGTAATTTTGATACAGCGTAAACGCATCTCAAACCCAGCAAATGAGAGCATAGCAATAGCAATATTTGTAATCATGTATTGGTTGATTTTATGCAAAAAGTTTACTCCAGCAGCAAAAAAACAACTTGGATCATTTGACTTTGTATTTTATCTTATCAAGCTTCCTCTTTGCTTAACCAGCAAAGAACGTTTTTAGTTGTTTTTTGGGGCAAGAAATAAACAATGAATAAAATTTTTTTTTTAATGTTTTTTTTTTATTTATTCCAAGTCTGAAGAATTGATAATTGGCAATTGCATGCTCTTTGCAGACATTACAATTACATCACTCAATGACGTTGAATTGCGTTGCTCGTCTGGGCGTTCGAAGAAAAAAAAATTTTTTCATCTGCGCACAACGCCACCTATGAGCGCCACACCGAAACAAACACATACAACAAAAAATAGACTATCACCACAATATCTTAGGATAGATAAGTCGAAAGGCACAATGGGAAATTCGCGAGATATTAAGAATTTTACATGCTTTCGGGTCTCTCAGACCCCACCTGGGTTCCCGATATTATATATTATTTTTTATTCTTAACATGCGTATATGCACAATAAATTGTGCTTTAGTTTTTTAAATTGATTCTTACTAAGCGTACAATAATCTCGAATGAATTAGAGGGACTTGCTTATATTGCTATATTTGGGAAAAGAAAGTATTTAGTTGCATACGATATGGCCACCACTGTAAAAATACAAGTAACCATACAACGATAAATAGCTAGCAACAAATATCAACGACACCAGCAACAATTTTCTCTTTAATGCACCTAGCAACAGCTGATGATGATGTTGGTATGCACTGTTGACAACAACAGAAAAAAAAGTAGTGACGATAAATGAATGAAATGGAAGAAAGGGGAAATGCCACACACATATGTAGGTACATATTTATGCATATTAGGATGGCTCTTATATGGCACTTTTTTAATTTTTTTGTTCATTTTTCATGGGCTACCTCTCAGTTTAGTTTCATTCTATGAAAAAATGAGCTATGCGGAATTTGTCGGATAAGAAAAAAGTGTTGTTCCTAGAACTTCAAAATCAAAAAATGCCGAAAAAAGATTCAATATATATATTTTTTTTTTCAACTCCACAAAATATTACTTCCATGTAAGGCTTGATTTGCGTACACGGGGCAGCAAATACTGTCTGTGGTATACAGCAAAAAATTTTTTTTTTTTTGCTATTTAATTCGAAAAGAGGTGAATATTCAAAATTCAAATTTTCTTGATTACTACTTTTTCCTGCTCAAGAAATTAATGATTTTTTTCTTGAACAACTTTTTTAGAGGTGAATATTGACCTTTAACAAATAATCCCAGTTGTGTTTAAGCCTCTACTCTGTACATGTTAGGGTCGAGGAGCAACCCTTCCCCTTATCTGATTGAGCTCAAATTTCGCAAAGCTAATTTAATTTTATGTAATGTAACCGTAGAACAAAAAAAAAACAAACTTGAAAAATAAGAGTTACCCTAATGCATATCCATATATAGTCTAACATATACTCATAGCATACATATTTATGTTTGTACATACGTTGATGCTACTCATACGTGTATCTACCTCCATACATGCTGTTGTTGTGTTATTATTATTAGTGTTGCCATTTTAAATAGCATGCTGCTACATACACAAAGACCTTTTTTCTACTAGCTACTACTATTATTGCATATGCATAATGCTGTTACAAATTAATGCACTTTACAGTACAACCATTACAATATATCTGAGGTAATAAGACAAAGTAGCTTATGCTTGAAATTGTAGCTTTGAGAAAATCACAGTTTATTAACTTAAAACCGTGTTAGGCTGTCGAGAATAAGCGATTGTAAAAAACTATATTAGATGGCTACTTAAGCGACTCTGTCTTATTGCCACAGAAATATATACATATACATACTTACCATATAGTGACTTATTTTCTTTTTATTACTTATTTTTTAAATTAATTTTTATTACGCTGCACTTTCGCTGTTGTGATTTATGCAGTATGCAGTATGAAAACTGCAATACATACATACATAAGTACATACATAGATACATAAATAAGAGCTCCTGCTGTTGCTGCATATCGACAAACACTATGTACACTGCCATACATACCTTTACTTATTTTAGTATGCAGTTTTGATAATTGAAATTGCAACACGTTTTGTTGTAATTTTAAACCGATTTGCTTGTTAGGTAAATTGCTATAAAATTTCTTTCATTATTATGATGTTGTTATAAAAAAAAACTTTGTTGTAAAGTAACGAGAGACTAGTATGAAGTAGAAATACTAGCGAAAGCTTTAATTGAATAAAATATGCATTAAGGTGTTTTTTGTAGATAACATAAATATAAAAAAAAAATAAAAAAATAAACATAATGTCAAAAAAAATAATTATTTATTATATAATATTATAGTAGAAACGACCAAAAAAAGAAACAAACAGATTTTAAATAAATAAATATTTTGTTAGGCTTATGGCATATTGGTTCCATTTAAAAATTTGCATAGTTGTTTTTCATAAAAATTAATAATAATACACTAAAATTATATATAAAACATTAATAAACTGGTTGTATTCTTTGAATTTGTATATCTAATTAAAGAAACAAATTAAAAAAAAAAAATATTGTAATAAGAAAATTATATAATTCCTTTCATTTAGGTAGCTACGAAAAGGAGAGACTCCGATGCACTAAGAAATTTTCGAGCAGGTAAATGAAAAAGGAATCTAAGATAATGAAACACGAGACACTATCATTCCTATTCCATATATCTGAAATATTCTACATTGATCTAGGTAAATTAAAAAATAATAAGTCAGCAAATTATTTATAAAACTAAACTAAAAATGTACTATATATAAACATAAATTTTGCTTTATGCTTTATAAATTGTATTAAATTAACCACAATAGCAACAAAAAGTCAACCGAAAAAAAAAAACCGAAAACTGAATGTAAAATACATTCTGAAACAGAATTTAATGCCAAATTGGCACTTGACCTACCCCACCAAAATTTAAATTATTCTCGTACACGACAAACACAAAATTTGTACGAATATTTCTTTTTCTTTTATTATTGTTTGTTTGCTTGTTTTTACCTTAAGAGCACAACACATAACATAAATACAACATGACAGCAACAATAAAAACAACAACAAAAAGCAAGAAAAAAATAAAAGCATTTATTTATATCTATAAAAAATTAAAAGGAAGAAAAAAAGAACGAAAATAGTTTCAAATAAACCCAAATTTTTATAGTATTCTACATAAATTGAAAAATCCGTAATGAGGGGAGAAGTTTTGGAGGGGTAGCTGAATTTTTTGCGGAAATCAACCACATGTTTCCATATGACCTTAAAATAACATTAAATTTAAAGACGCGCCCGCTGCTGACAATGACATAAATTGAAATTTCGAATTTTATGTTTGTAGGGTGGAAAGAACAAAAACGAAAAAAAAAAACTTTTTATAAGTCAAATATACTTTAACAAATATATTTCTAATACACATACAGCGTTGAGCATATTATGTAGCTGGACCCATCAGATAACACTTTTACTTTGACAAGGAACATCAGATCGACTAATGACAGCACGTGTTTAAAGCGTGAGTCTTAGGAGAATTTTGCTATGGAGCAGTGCACACCAATCAAACGCGTTGAAATTGGAGCAGTTTTGGTTTTAATAAGACGGCGCACCACCTCACACAGCTTGTGCCATAATCGATTTTATGAAGCCATTATTCCCCGGTCAGTTGATATAAAAAATTGTAGTTTTGACTGGCCTCTGCGTTCACCTGATTTGACACCGCCTGACTTTTTTCTCTGGGGCTACTTGAAGTCAAAGATTTATATCAACAAGCTGAGGGTCTTAAACAAACTTATAGCCTACACATACCAGGAAATACCCATCATATCGGGCGAAATATTGGCAAATACGATGGAAAATGCCGATAAACGGGCACATTACGCTATTGGAGCTAAGGGCGACCACTTGCGCGATATCATCTTCAAAAAGTGATGTAATCAAATCTCATAATATAGCTAGCCCTGTACATAACAAAAAATTAATTGATGCTTAACCCTTTCACGGCCAAAGGGCATATATGTCTCAAATGAATTTCGCAATGTTTTGAGTTATTTTACCCGCCCTCTATGTTAATTCGCCTATGGTATCACTCAGTATTTGGGATGTAAACCAAACACATTTTGTAGTACGTTTCGGTTCAGCGGTGGTCTCTAAACCACGTGTTCGGTTGAAGCCCGGTTCTTCCGGACCTTCAAACACTAGTTGTGGTCAAAAATGAATAGGCTCAAAAGCGATTTGATTCATAAATCTTGCAGCGTAAAATTCTAATATTAGAGAATAAATGATAGCAATTAAAAACTTTATAAAAGTATAGTAATACTTTCATTGAGGGGTTATACGGACTTCGAATTAAAAAAAAAAAATTTGTATTCAAAAATTTCATATCGATCCAACACATATTTCTGAAGTTACTTCCATATTTGTAAAGACAAATTCACCATGTGTAAAGATCTTTTACAACTTTAAACGCGTTTTTTTCAAAACAGTGTTTTCAAAATCGGTGAGCAGGATTTCTATCAGTCTCAAATGTTTACACAAGCTTTATAAATATATTTTTTAGTAATTGATTGAAGGATTTAGAGTTGCGATAAATATTTATCATTTTATAACCAATTTAGGGCCAAAATTTGCACCAAAAAGACGCCATTTTGTTAAAAATGTATATTTTTATTATTCCTTCGATTAATTACTATATAATACTTTGTTTAACTAAATATTTTTGTTGTCTTTATTTTAGTTGACCCGATCCGTGCTCCGTGCAACGATATCGTGCTCACCGTAAGAGGGCTTCTCGAAAATCATCTACAGAAGCCTTAAAAATCATTATTTAAAAAAAGAAAAAAACTTGTAATAAAATTAAAAAATTAACAATATATTTGTAAACTTTTATCCCATCCAATGAAATGCCTTTTTAGGAAAAATCCTTGAAAACCGATTTTGAAAAATTTTTAGGTGAAAATCCGATTTAACATATTCAGTTGAATTAAATTAGATAAAAATTAAGAAAACACTTTTTTTTAATAATGATCATGCAATAATTAGGTGAACGCTCGGCATTTACCATTTTGAATTTATATTTTATTTTATTACCTGCAGTTTCTACTACCGATTACTACTGACTCCGACCACCTAAAACTAAACAAAAGCAATATTCGTAATAAAAACAGCAACAGCAACAAATCAAAATTAATGTAATTCACATGCGGAAAGTCATGCGGAAATGCATACATGAAATTTACGTGCCTCTTTTGTGTTACACATGTTCAAACACACACATGTAAACATGCATACATACATTCATATTACTGTTTTACCATAGTAAATATAATTAAAAATACACAATTCAAATGTAAAATAATTTTTCGCCAAAATGTGTTTTTTTTTTTAAGTAAATTAAATACTTGAAGATTTACAAATGTGTATGATTTGCCGATTTTCTACATTTATTTTATTATTTCAATATTGTATAATTTATTAATTGTGTAATTAAGGCAGCACATGTTAAAAATGTTGTAAACAATAGATTTGTTGCATTTTGTTAACAAAATAATTTTTATTAATAGCAATAATATATAAATAAATAAAATATGAAAGAAAATGGGCAGATGTTTTAAACGGTTACGAATGAATGCCTACATACATACATATATGGCTATATATCACAAAAAAAAAAAAGGAAAAGAAAGCAACAAAAAACAAAAATGTGTAAATATTAATATCTGTTTTTGTTTTTGCCAAATATTGTCATATTAAAACCAAAAATACATATGTACCTACAAATATATTAAAACCAAAAAAAAAAAAAGAAGTGTTATTTTTGGAACAATCTCATTTCACGAAAACAAAATAATAAACTTTATTTTTTCTCCTTCGCAACAAAAATATTTTACCTCAGCTGATATTTTGATATTAAACAAAGTAAACAAGAAAACAAAATAAACAAGAGAGATAAAAAAATCAGCTCTAAAAGAAAGTGAAAAAAATGGAAAAACAATAAATATTGAAATTATAACTTTGTAAAACAAACTGAAAAACAAAAAACAATTTAATTTTTCTAATCGGTCAGATCGTTAAAAAATAGTTTTACTGGAACTCATTCGAAAACTTTTTCTTGCTTCATTAGATTTCGTAGTGATTTTAGCATACACTATCATTAGAATGAAACTAAAGTGGCCATTTTTTTCTTAGAATTTTCGTGGATAAGTCTATAGCTGGTACTTACATTTTAAAAAACCTCATCTCTATAGTTCTTACTATCATCTATGATTAATAATCTCTTCAAATGGAAACACCGTTCAAGGAACATCACAAAATCCACCATAACATGTTAACATAAGGCAGTTTCACATTATCAATAGTTACCGCGGGGAAATCTGAAATGGCTAATACGGAAAATCATTTTCATTCATATGCAGAAAAATTTCACATCATTTTTTTAAGAATGGTCTGTGGAATTGAACTAGCCTTTGTTATTTTCTTTGAAAATTTTATCGTGATTGGTATTTAAAATTTCAAAACTTAATCCCTGGTTTTCACTTTGTCAAATTCAATCAAATTTGCCAGCATGTTGGCAAATTTCATATGGGAAATTCTCACTTTTTCTCTTTTTGACGGCAAATATGGCATAGTGAAAACCAAGCATAAGAGTGGAATGGATGCACTTCTGTAAATCGTGTGGGATAACTTAGTAAAATAAAGAAATCAAATATCGAGAACAAAAAAACGAGCGGGGAGAAATTTCTTGTTTTGGAAACTGTCCCCGGAAATCGGGGATGAATGACCACTTTAAATTAGACTCAATTTCAATTTGATCTTATCATTAACTTTCGATTACACCAAGTTGAAGTAAATCTTGGTCTCTTAATGAACTATAATTTACGAAAATGAATTGCACGCCAAATTCTAGGCTTACATTGTTTGAGGAAACAATACTCTTAAGCAGAGTTTACATCTGCATGAAAATTCTTTACTTTGAGAGTAAATTACTTTAAACGAGAAACCGCAAGTTTATTCTTTATATGTTTACATCTGCAATTTACTCTTTTTCTGATACGAGTTTCTATGTATTATGCGTTTGCTCTGTTATATTTTGGAATTTTATATTCAAAATCTAATATACAGAAAATTCAATACACAATAAGCATGGAAAATAAAATTAAATAAAATTTTAGAGTAATCAAGATCAAATAAGATAAGAGAGAAACATTTGATCATATTTATTCTTTGTGTGATTAATTAACCTTGTAGATTATTGATGACTAATTTGTTAGTTACATCCACCTGGCAACACATTTCTTTATACTCATGTAATTGCAAGTAGTGTGCATGTGTTTTATCAGGAGATCGTTTTTAACCTAATTCAAACTTAAAAAATATATATTAAACATATTTAAACAAACAAGTGACTTCGTTATTCATATTGAATCAAAAGAAGTAAAAGTTCAAAATACTCGTATACTCACAGTAAAAAATATATTGAAAATTGACAATGATTTTAAAGCAGTAAAGCCATATCGGTGCGATTGTTCTTGTTGGCAATGTTGTTGTTGTTGTTTTAACTTTTTTATGACTACTGCTGCTGCTAACTGATAAGCGCTGATAATATAGTGTGCACGTTGTTTTTTTTTTAATAATATTTGTTGTTGTTATTTTAATGTATACATATATAAAATAAATGTTTGTTGTTTTTCTTAAATTGTTTTTGATTTTTTTTTAAATTAAGTTTGTGTAGAAGATTTATGTATAAAATATTTAAGGCCACAGACACAAAAACACATTTATAAAACACATTTAAAAAACTATTTGTATTTGTTTTTTTTTTTTTTGATTTTTTTATTTTTATATAAATATTTTTTTTTTTTATAATTTCAAAAATATTTATGTAAATATTAAAAACGATTTACGTTGTTCACTGAAAATAAAAACACATATATTCCAATAAATTTTAATAAAAAGAAAAATAGAATTTATGCACATATGCTACAAGAAACAAAAATATTTTCACAACAGCCTCAAAAAATAAATTAAAATAATCAGACTTCAAATTAAATAAATATGGAAATATTGTCGTTCAAAGTGTGACAAATTTATACCAAAAAAATGTATATTTCTTATAGACACTTGCAATCAACCACAGTTGAACTTTAAAATAGCTAAAGTGAAAAAAACAATAGCAACTGAACATAAAATTATATTAAATTCAAAAACGTCATGTGTAAAATGCCGGCAAAAAAAAATAAACGAAAAGACTACATAAATTTTAATTGAAACTAAATAAATTTTAATTGAATGATTTCCTAAATTCTTTTTCAAGAATTGTTATATAAAAAATACAAAAAATTTAATTTATTTTTAATAAATTCATTTGTGAATATTTTCTATCATTTTCTGTATTTTTCTTTCGAGGAATTTCGAAAAATTTTCCACTAATATTTTTGGCATTGTCTAAAAAAAAAAACAAAAACAATATTTTATTGTTTTTTTTTTATTTATTTTCAAGCCATCTCGCGATAACGGCAAAAGTCGAACGAATTTTTTGTGTTTTCGAAAATTTTTTAGTTCTTTCAAAAAATTATTCCCCATTATGAATTTTGAATCTCAAACAATTTGTAATTATTTATTTCCTACATTAAAAAACAACATATTTTTTTAAAACTTTTAAACAAATACGTTTAATAAATAGCAAGAAATTTTCAAAATAATTATTATTTCTCTACTTGTTATTATTTTTTCGTAGCTCCACGCGGCACCGTTACCGTTCGATACCAAACTTCAACTGATTCAACAAAATTTGTGCTCAACGACAGCAAGCAGCTAGCAAGTGAAGAGCGAAAGAAAATTATAAACACAACTGCGAAGCACAACAATTGATTTCGAAATGATACGATACCCAAGAGTGAGTGGAGGCACCAGAAATTGGGGAAAAAAATAGAAGAAAAACAACAACAAGTAGAAAAACAGCAGAACCCATGCAGTTAAAAACAAACAGCCCCACTCAGACACATGCTTAAATATCATCGTAACACTACATACACACACGCACATACACACACACATACACAAACACACAACACACTTACATATTTATGTAAAATATATTCAACAATTCTCATCGTACAGTCGAACAAAACAAACACCAATGGGCATCACACATTAATAAGAAACAATTAATTGTGAAATCGAAAGATGTCCTAAAACTGTCTTTTAAATATACGTATGTGCATAGGAGTCATTATCATTAATCCCCTAACCACCCATCTTGTCTTGTTTATGGCTAGTTATTTTACATAGTTCCATGACTTATAGCAGTCTTCAATTTCTTTTAGGACGGCCCTTATCCAGGGAGCTTTCGGTCAGCCTCTTTGAGTGATCCATTCTAACATTTGGAGCCATATTCCTTCTAGTAGTTTGCGCAAAGTTTTGTCACTCCGTTTCGAAGATAACGATTTACAAAGCTCTGAATCTTGTTTTTTTAAAACTCTTTGCTTAATAGTTTTCACATTCACAATTCACTTAAATTTATGTATATTTGGGTGGGTAAATGATTGGAGTTGCGAGCAAGCACCTGTAGCTTTTTGGATTTCGCTGACATGGAAATTTTTCTAAAATTTTCTATTAGCTTGTTTTGCAGTATGACGGTGTTGGTGAAGTTGATGTTGATTTTATTTAATTATTTGCAGATTCTGCTTGTAGATAAATTATTTATCCAATAAATAATCGTTTTTGTCTTTCATGGTTGATCGGAATACACGTGGATTTGCTGAAAGGAAGATAATCGGTGATAAATCGGTATGCAAGAATATTGGATAGTTTAGAGTTTGCTACAACTAAATTCATATAAATATTGGAATCATTTAATTTTCTAAATTATTTGAGAAATTAGTTATAGTAACGCAGCCAACGGAGAGGATTTGAAAGCTTGGTCTAGAGTCGATTTTTAGGAGAAAATGAAAGGAATTAAGTTTTTTCGTAAAACTTTTGTAAGAAGTTTTATTTAGTTCCTGTCAAAGTCAAAGTTAAGTTTATGTAAAAGACTGGTAGAAAAGGCCTAAAGTTGAACAACCTTTGGAAATCGATCACTTACAAGGCTATCTAGGCGGATTAAATGTACTTCTTGCATGTCTGAGGAATAAGGTAGCCTTTCCTTTCCTTGTTTATATTTACGACTTTTATGCGACTAAGTGAGTTGGAGCTTGTTCCCCTAAAGAAATGCATCCATGGCACTCGCATATTATTTTTTTGGCAGCTGTTTCCACTTAGCCCCTGTTAAGTCTGAAATACTTTGAAGTTAAGGCAAAAACAAAATATGTAAGTATTATCATTAACATTATTGAAAATTGTTAATACTTTTTATGAACGTAAATACCTGGGTATAATGATATGCAAATCCACTTATCATTGCCGTCAGAGCTTACTATATTTTAATGGAAAATCTATTGTTCACCGGAAACCAACAAGTATATTTACACTTACATGCAAATCTTATCAGTATTTTTTTTTTCAATTGATATCAATGATTTATAAATACATAATTTCTATTGTAAACATCAAATAGATAACAACTGATTATAATTGACCGATATTAGGGTATTACAGACGGTTGAGTATAAATCATTGCAACTGTTTTAACGCATACATATTTATATGTCTAACAATGGCAAATAAAATATTTCAGTTGTTTTTATGTTAACATTTTTTAAATGTTTTTTTTTTCGCATACAAATTACAAGTTACTTATTTAAATATAAAACCTACGTGTAGCGCCCACTGTGCATCCTATACTATCAGCAGTGAGCTCTTTTATTGTTTTGTTTTTGTTTTTTAGTTTTTTGAGTTTCTAATCTGCATTTTGCCGGTTGTTTTTCATATAGAGACAACTCTCGAAACTGTGAACTAATAAAAACCAAGGATATTCACGTTTAAGAGATTGTTCACGTTTGCGATTGTTGAAAAAATAACCGAAACTTTATGATCGTTCCTCAGAAGGAAACTTTTTTAAAATAAAAACTAAACCCTATAGTGTAAAAATGAGCATTTTCGCTGGAAATTGAGAATTACTTAAATAAATTAGCTTATTGCAAAGAAATAAATTTAAAAAAAAAAATATTTTACTTCAATGGATGGAACGTTTTTAATTAAAAACATATCTAGAGGATTCCCGAATTTACTAAAATCATGAAAATTGTTACACAATTTTTAAGAATTTTTTTTCACATTTTAGACCATTGAGACTTGACGTTTTAGAATTGACAATGGAAGAAAAAATTTGTTAGTGGTTGGTTACGTTAGTGGGTTCACGTTATCGAACGTTGACTGTATGTTTTCTTTCGTCTAGGCAGTAGCAATTCATTGCTGTCGTCGTCGTCGTTCGTTCTTCAGTTGACGTTGTCGTTGATGTTGTTATTGCTATTTTGTTCGTTTGTTGCTTTATTGCTGTTGTTGTTTTTATTATTGATAATAGCTGATTTGTATGTATTGTTGTTTTTCTACTTTTTCATATGTTGCTGCTGTTGTGGTAATATGTGCACACATATGTCTTAACGCTATGCTCTCAGCTTTGCTTTCAATTATTTAGTTGCTGCTGTTGGTTTTTCATAATTTTTGTTGTTTCTATTTTGCATTTACTCTTGATATCTTAAAGTATACGAGCACGTTGGGCATTCATGTTTGATTACAACATGCGACTACAACAAAAAATTTTTTTTTTGTGTGTGCAGAAACAATTATAAAAAGAAGAGAAAACCAAATTGATAAATTAAAATCAGCTGCTGATAACAATTTGACCGATTCTGATTGTAGAAGCCGTAAAGAAAACAGCATGACTTGAGAAACGTGTTTCGGCGAGAAGACACTGACTATTCAGGTTTTAAAAACGGGTGCGTTTTAATTTTGAGGCCCAACTTTTGATTGTGTGTGTGTGTAAAAAATTTACAGATACTAACTTTCCATGAGATATTTGTCTAGTGAATATTTTAAGTCTTAATGCGAAGTACGTCCGACTTAAAAACATACTTAGAGTAAGTATTTGTGATTCTGAATAACGTTTGTTCTGCAAGTTTTCAAATAAATTAGTTTAAGGTGCCGTAAATTCGATTTAGTTGGTTGGCCACTGTAGTAACCTTTGGGGATTATCTGGAGAATAAATTAAAATATATGTGCAATAATTTTTAAAAACAATTATTTGGTGTTATTCTACACCGTTTGGCACACATTTTTTATCACTGCAATTTATTTATTATATAAAAATTCCAAAATAAAAAAACATTATTTTCAGTTTGTGGCTCAATATTTTTACAAAACATGCTTTCGAGTTAAAAATTGCTGTTACTATACGATAGTGGACATTTCCATATTCTTAGAATTGAATTTATAAAAAATGATCTTTTCGGAAAAAAATCACCTACTTTTTAATTTAAAAAACAAGAAAGAATGTTTAGTTACAGTCTTTTTAACAAGAGCGTGTTCGACTTAATTGTACGAAAAAGTTTAAGTATCAAGTTGGACTTTATTTTCAACATTCAACATTTCATTGCAAATGGCGCTATATAACCTTTCAAACAATCGCAATTACAATTGCGTTGCATAAGCAATTTTTCAAATCGCACTGCGTGTGTGCAAAACGTCTTCAAGCTATCATTATTTGCTCACATCCAAGGGAATCCGAACTGTCCTAGGGAGGTTCTGCAAATTCCTTAAGAAGTTGAAGGCATTCGTAAAGAAATGGAACCAGCATTTTTTAAGACACCAGAATATTTACAACTTGCAAAATCATGTGCTTCTAGAACAACATCAAAGCAGTAAGATTCGGTGTTGGCACGAGTTTTTGAAGCCAATTCTACCATTTTACTTGAAGCAGCCCAACAAAAACTGGCACTGAAGGTCAATAATATATCCTTTAGTACAGTCCAAAGTCGTTTAAGTGAATTCCAAATTGAATTCTGAGCTACCATAACCAAACTCTTACTGATGGCAAAATAAACAAAAAAAGGTCAGGTATGGACTGTCAAACATATGGATAATGATGGGATGGATGTGGTCTTTACTGACGAATCTTTTTTTTTTTTTGACGGTAGGTACCATAAAACGAGCCTTGTCCATTAAGGGCAGTAAAATGGTTCTGAGATAAGTTAATCATCTAGGAAAAGCTCATGTTTGGGGATGATTTTCAAAGCAGAGTTTCGACAGGATAATCATGCTTACGAGAAATTTGGATATCTAGTACATGATCCATTTATACCAACATAGACTCTTATCTTCTGCCAATAACTGGTTAGGGAAAGAAAACCGAAATTGAGTGCTTTAAGAGCGCAGAACCCTAAAAATCAAAGTCACTTGATCAGTAAGTGAAAATAAGAAAGAACAAGAAGATGGTAACCACATTGAACATTTTTGAGCAACTATTAAGCTTAAGATAAGCAGAAAAAATGCTAAGAGCATTGCCCAATTGAAACGAAAGCTTAAGTCAAAATGGCGGAGTTTGCCGCAATCGTATGCCGAAAAGCTACCACCAAATTACTCAAAATTGTGGTAACTGGATATGTCATATGTCAGTGCATTGGACAAAAAACTGTTTAAAAATAATGTGGAATATTTTTTTTGATTTGGGTATTTTTTGAAGGACTTAGGTCGTACACGCTCTTGTTGAAAAGACTGTATATGTCTAGTAGCGTGGTTTCGAAAATCAACAAAAAATAGTAAAATTTATTATTTCATATTTGAAATAAGAAATTCGCCTAGATAAAATAACAAACTTGAAGTAGAAATTAAAAAACTTCACAGGTCCTTACATATTTTTAAGAGAGTACAGCTGACCAAACTTTTGTAAAAAAAAATATGGGAAATTAGGCAAAATTCAATAAAAATACATATTTTCCACTTCTAAAATACTGTGTTAAATACAATTGATTCCAGGGAATACTTATTGCTCACGATGCGGAGTAGTAATATGTATTTTATTTTTTTTTTCAAGCCTTGTCACCAGGAACTACAACCTCTAAAATTCAGAAACAGTTTTATTATATATTTTTTTTTTAAGGAATAAAATTTTTACTGAAGACATGGAAAATTAAATAATAGCATCTAGTACCAGACCAAAATATAAGATTACCACAGAAACATCTCAATAAAGTTTTAATAGCCACCATTGGGAAGATAGTTTTACAAGGTTTCATATGGGATCAAGTTTTTTTTTTTTAATTTATTGTTAGTTTTAGATGTTATAACAATTGTTCAGCACGGCTCGATGGGCATTGCATTCTCTCTACAAAACAAAGCTCTTTTACTTTGAATACCAAATTAAAACTAGCAAAACCACTATAACTAAACTAAAATTTCAAACATTGCTAGCAATCAACTCAGTTACTTTTTAATTATATGATACAAAAAATAAGAATATTTACAATGTTCGTGTATGAATTTTGAACAAGTACTTACAAATATGTATAATAAATTCATTTATAAGCAGAGCCAATAAACGATAATATGAACAAATTAAAAAAAAAGGCAAAGAGAACAAAATAAAATAAAGGCTTAAAACTGCCGACGGACAAATTGCTTAAGGTTTTCTATATAAAGCTAACCCAGATGACTGCATACATACACGCATACATATGTATATCGGTCCAAACAAGGCCGTATTTAGGGGGAGGTTTTGGGGGTCCTACCCCCCCGAAATGTGAAAACTTTTTCCTAATTTTTGATATTGATTGCCAGTGGATGGAAAAAAAGTCAAAATAAAATGTATTGAACGATTTTTAAATATTTTTTAATCGGTTTCTTTCTAAAAAGTCAAATAAAAGAAAAAATGTTAAAAATAAATTTGAGTTAAAATCGTACGAAGTTGTGCTACATGGCCAAAAACGGTATTTTCCGGGGTTTTAACCCAATTTTTCTAAACCGTGACGTAATGGGAAGTTTTTGACCTTAGATTCGTGTTCAACATGAAAAATTCATTCGCAAACACTAGGAACAATATTGTTCACCAAACCCATGCAGGACAGTGTTATTGAATAAGCTTCAAAGTTCTTAATCTTAAAATATAATTAATTCTTTAACCCATTATTGCTCAGAACACCCGACTCGGAAGATTTCAATGCTGTGACTGCACGAATTTAGGGAAAATATGCCAACCTCATCCGGGCTCCTCATCATTTATAATGGCCCAAATTCCCACTGATAATCATTTGAAAAAAAATTAGTCTCTGACTATTTTTGTCATTTTGGATCATTTTTTTGAGGTTGGGTCCATTATCAGTAATGGCAAGTCAATGAGTTATCCAAATTATGTCTTTCACGATAAAAAATGTATTGGCATCCACATTGAATAATATTTATTTGAAAAAATTTAATTATTCTGTGAATTTTTGTTTGTAATTTTCTGCCATTTTTTTTTAGGTTAAGATTAAGAAAATTCGGAAACAAAAATTTTTCCTAAAGCTTTAAGACATCAACTTTTCTCACTAGTTTGATAGGGTCCATCAAATGCATCATCGTATTTAAACATCAGTTTCATAAAAATTTTGTATGAATATTTTCGTCGAATGAAACCGCCCCCCCCCTCCCCCCCCCCGAAAAAAAATCCTGGCTACGGCCCTGGGTCCAAATATGAGGAGATAACAAACGCACAATTTTGCTAATAAAAATGGATTAGGTATGAATTTTCTGTGTTGTTCTTTTGTATTTTGTAGTAATTTGTGTAGTAGGAAATATTTCACTAAAATATATATGCAGCAACCAATGGTATGTTCGTGCGTTTGTGCATATTAGAGATTGTATTGACAAAGCATTTGAAAAAACATAAACATAGAAACGTTACAGCAAGACATACAGATGTGCACGAGTATATACGAAAAGAAATTAATCTCTGACCTTTTCATAAATATGACTACTAGCTGCCAGAGACACGAATAAGCAAAAATTATACTTTAAGAAAAGTAAATTCCAATGTTTAAGCTTTTCCAGAATTCTATATAAATTGGCACCTTCGTATAAAGTAAATTTAAGATTACAAAGCAAATAATGAAGTTTCTCAATTTTGTTGAATTGACTATAGGCCTATTATAGATGTCATGACATTTTTTTTAACATAAAACTATAGAAAAGAAGAGGTACATTCTGGTAGCCACCCGATGATATGTATGTACATAGCTCTGTGTGATATGTAAGTTTATGCGTACACCAGTGTATGCAGTACCTACTTATGTATACAATATTTTGCTATCGATTAATTTTATCACATTTCTTCGATTCCAATTACAGTTTGGCTTCTTTTAATCCCAAATACTTATTTTATGCAGAAAAGGTATATTGAATTTATTCGTTTGTGTGCACTACAAATATGTGATGATGATTGTCAGGGTATTATATAAGTTTCGGAAATGGTACCACCCTACTACTACAACTACTCATGGTGCCTACACTAATGGTAGTTGGTGGTAGTAACAATAATAGTAGCAGCATTTATACATATGCACATTTGTCAATAAAACCTTATAAATTTCGTACTGAGTGAGGAATTTGTGGCAATAAGCTATGGCGGATACATGCTTCAATTTCTCAATTTCAATCTTCCCCCTAATGGAATTTACTAGTTTAATTGGTAGGCAATAATTAAGATTATAGGACTTAATTGATGCTTAATTCAGTGTATATTGAATTGGGTGAGGGAAAAAGGCATTGAAACCCTTTAGAATCAGTATTTGAAATTGTTTTTATTATTAATTTAATTCTATTCTTTTTAGCAAACTATGATAAAATAAATTATTGTTTTGTAACAATTTGTTAGTATTATCCTGGTTAGGATAAAAACCGGAACCGGAACCGGAGCCTCTAAGACAACTCTATCAATAAAACAATAAAGAACTGGAAAATACAAAGTTTGTCAACAAGAATCTTATATGAAAAGTTTATTTCTAATAACAAAACTATGACTGCTTCAAAAGGTTCAACTATATCAAATTCAGTATGTGGAATATATATTTTATAAATAGATATACTATCAATCAGTTTAATCAACAATTTTTATGTACCTACATATGTGCAGTTGTTGTATTTATGCGTTGTCATTGTTTTCGTTAAATACAGTATATAAATACATCATTTTATAAACTTGTTTACAATATTCAAAGACTGTGATTTGAACACACAAAATTCCAGACTATCAAATATTTATACCTAGTTTTGTCGAAGTAAACAAACACTGATAAAGTGTATTAAATGTGAAGATACTTATAATATGCCATAATAATGTTGTCTGTCTGTGTTCTAAATCGTTAGCAGCTGAAAATTCATTTGTTTATGTATTGCAAACAGCTATGATCATTAAATTTGTATTTGCAATTCACAAAACAAAAAAGTCCTATTCTCTTCGGATTATTCCGAAGTTCAAAGACCGGTTTCAGAACTAAGCATGAGTGTTAAGTTTGGTTATGATCAGACTATTTCAGAGTAAAACAATTTTTGGAAATACATTACCATCACTATCAATAAATACAGTACAGCTATTTAATGGTTTTGGTTCAGCCGTCGGCGATTTTATTTCGATCCAACCTTCTGTTGGTGATTCTGAGCTTCCATTTCTTTTCATAATAATTCATTTATTTGTCCTCGCCTAATTTGACAAACAACCAGGTACGCTAAATATTTTTTTCTCCTTATCCAACGCAATTGTCTTTATGGCATTATATTTCTAAGCATCACATACAAAAAAATAAAAAATTGGCGATTATAATGCACTGGTACTGACACCAGTATACCAATATCATAAATTTTTAGATGTTAAAAAAATCTGTCATGGTCACTCAGGTATTGCACAACAGCCATTCCAATGGTGGTACAAAAGTCGCTTGGCTTACCCAGAAAATTCCTGCTACGGTATTGATTCTGGATACGTACCCTTTCCATTGTATATTAGAAACTACATGGAGTTGAGATGAGATTGAAATTTGTCGCATAGTATTATTGATAAAAGAGTGAATATATTTAATAAATTCAAAATTTATTAGATATTTTTGCAAATATTTCCTAAATGCAAAAGTATATTAAGATTTATTTAGTTCAGTTACAACGAGTTACAGAAACAGGCTATTGGATATACTTCCTTCCTTTTTTCTCATATTGACCACAAACGCACATTTTATATGAGCAATGCCACAAATCTACGCTTCTACATATCACGAAAATATTTAAAAATCGTGTGTTAGTAGTGTGGCCAACTCAGCGCTTTTCCCGCTAAATTTAGTGCTTTTTGAAAACTAAAACGCGGAAAAAAGTGATTTAGCGGTCGGCGGGTTTTTTAACGCATTTTTTTCAATTTAAAAGACACTAAATGCTCCACTAAATAATCCATTTCCTGAATAATCATAACAACATTTTTTATCGAAACAATGAGCAATGAACTCATATAAAACCAAAGTTTGTAACCGTAAGTCATACAATTCAAAAAAATTCTTTACTTCATATAAAAAATGGATTAAAACACGAAAATTCATTTTGTGGAAACTACAAAATAACTGATGACGTACATAAACAGCACTAGTGTTTATAATGCTTCTGAATTCAGACTAAAGAGTGTGTTATGGCCAGAAGAAGCTGATAGTAATGAAGTGAATATAGACTTCGACATCGATATGTGATAATTATAAATTATTACTCTGTATATTTTTTTGTGATTAAAGTGTATAAAATACTCTTTTTCCATTATCTTATTTTAGTTTTTCTTGTGATTGTAATATTTAGAAATGCTGTGAATTAAAAACTTTAAAAATACATGTATTTAATTAATTTTCTTTTTAATACATTAATACAATTCGTGGTCGCAAGGGACTAGCAATTTTTTCGATTTAATCCTTTCACTTCCGATTTTTTTCTCAAAATCTGGCTGAGTTTTTTCAATTTTTTATGCAAATATTAAAATAAATTTTAAAAAATAATATGTCCAGGACTTTTAACCCTTACAGGTATCCTTAAGTTTTCCAATGGGGTAAAATATCTGCTATAACCTTTGTAATCAGGAATTATAGCAAAGCCAATTTACTGCGATGACACTGCATGTATACAGTCTACAGTCAGCTCATTGACAGCCAGCACACGTATTTTAAAGAAAACTCAAATAAAATAGAAACCGTATCTCCCATTTACTTAAGTTTTCGAACATTATTGGGATATACAATCCGTGGGTTAACGAAGTTAAAATAAGAAAAATACGGCTTGGCAGTTTAAGGATCTTCTTTAAGGCGTATCTTGTCAACCACGAAAAACCCAAAAAATTCCATAAAAAAAGTGAACGTAGCTATCTACAATGATTGTATTTTTCGAATCATAGCTCCATAGAATTTTGCTTTGCATTGCGAATTATAAGAGGTTGTCAATAACCAATTTCGATTAAGAAGAGGTTAAACAGACCTTGTATTGAAAAAGAAAATACGTATTACCAAAATGTGTAGAATTTTGCGAATTAAAGCGATTTTTTCAAGGGACTAACAGTTTGTTACGAATTATTGAGATTTTCGAATTAACGGGGTAAGAATTATCGCTATTCTACTGTATATAAAAAAATTTGTGTTCAACACTTTTATGAGGAAAAAATTTATATATAGAGATCCTTCTCTGATCCTCCACTACATTTTGTAATTTTCCTAATATTTATTGTTTTGCTTATCTGTTTCTTTTTATTTTTGCACTGCTATTGCAACGACGATTGCTGCCGTAAAGTGAAAATTTTTGCTAAAATATGTGACGGGCCTTAATATAAAAGCCAAATTAAAAAAAAAAAAAAAAACATTTGGAAAACAAAAATGCAACCTTGTTACATTTCCAAGTAGGTGCAATGCCGTATCTGAACGTACCCTACAATGTTGCCAAAACATTGGATTCAAACAGCTGATTCCTCGCAACATTTATTTACACGTCGTCGTCCGGCTAAATTTTTTGTGACTGCTGGACAAGAAAATTAGGTGGGAAAATGGCTCCACCTAGAACTCCAACGCAACAGCGAAATAGCAACAGGCGCAACAAAGACAATTTTGTTCAACGTTTATACGTGAAATATTTTAATTTTGGATTTGTTAAATATCTGATTTTCGATCCCGCTGCGCTGCCCATTGTGTCGGTATTGGTTTTGTTGGCGGAATTGTTGCTCAATGTTTTCGTAATTTGGCGTGTACCCTACACAGAAATTGATTGGATAGCTTACATGCAGGAATGTGAAGGATTTCTTAATGGAACAACAAACTATGCTTTACTAAGAGGTAATTCTAAACACATTTAAATCATGTTTTAGCTTCAAAATGCATATCACATCTGTTTCTTATCCCCTGCTTGGCAACAAAGCTTAAAATATTCTCCCTGATTTTCTATTTTTGTTTTGACTGTCAATTAATACTATCAACATCTGCACAGTGAAGCAAAATTGAAAAATGTTGAATGAAAAAAGTAAAAAATGGCATTGAATGAATTTTATAGGTTATTACACACCTACTATATATTATTGGATCATTCTATTATGGAACAGCAACCCATTGAAGGCCTAGACCCAACTTTCCGCATCCATTCTTCTTTTGTGAGTTATATTTATACACGAATAGAAAAGACTTACAGTTTGATACCAAATCCAAAGTGAAAAGGCATTTCCATCCAAGAGGTTGTGCCGTATAGAAATATTTTTATTTTTGAGCGTGTCGAGACTTGAACTCACTAACCATTAGGTTACGACCACCATCAGTTTCGGCACTCAACTATCAATTTTACTGGTATCGCCCATTAATAACTTAAATGTCTTTATATCAGTTTATGCCCCATGTAAAAACATCAGAGATTGCATCACCCTCAGAAAACAAAAAAATCAAACTAAATTTTAGAAGCAGCTGAATCTATGAATCAACCCCATTTTTCGTCCTTCATTTTAATTGTATATTGCACTTAATCTTATGCTTAGCAAAAACTATATACATTACCAGAAAATAACTAAAATAATTCGGCGCCTGAGAATGGATTTGGCGTATATGCATAAGTATTCGTATGCTTATACACCAAATCAATTCTCAGGCAATGAATTGTTATGCTATGGTCAATTCACTTAACTTTCGTGACTAACACTAAGAATAACAATAAATAAATAAATCGTAGTTCTCAACGCGTTCACCTCTTCCATGCCTCTCCCTTTCAGAAAATTATAGACATCCATCTTTTCGATTTTTTTTTTTCGTTTTATTTATTTTGGATTCATATTCGTCGTTTATTAATCTAAATAACAATCATATGTAACGAACTGCAACTAGCCACACAATTCAACAGATTATTTGCTAAAAATAGATTTAAGCTTGGAGAAAAAATTGTTGGAATTTCCAGTAGTTCTGTAACATAAAGAACGTGAAAATAGCTTCTTCGGTATACATTAAAAATTCTTTATTTACGTAGTTTTCGTAGTAGTCTCCTGTGTTTTTTGCTCAACTTCTTCTTCTTTTACCTCTTTCCGCACCGAGATACCATGTATTTGTCCCGGTGTATCTTTCTCTAACTCAGCATATGCCTCCATAAGCGCCCGTTGTTTTTTAGACAAACTTTTCGGAATTTCGATCTTTATGTTCACATAATGATCACCATGACCATGTGCGTTAACGCGCTTTAAACCTTTGCCGCGCAGGAACACTTTGTGATGTGAAGAAGTGCCCGGCGGGATGTTAATCACTTGATCCTCATAGACACCCTGTACACTTGTTGTGCCACCGAGCACAGCTTGTGCTAGAGATATGATTGCTTCGGTGTGTACATCAGCGCCTTCACGTCTAAAATATTTGCTCGGTTCTACACGAAATGTAACGAAGAGTTCTTTACGTCCAACTTGCATGCGTACAGTTTGCCCATTTTCGATACCAGCCGGAACAGGTACGGTCACCTTCTTGCGCTGCACCGTTTGACCTTTACCTTCACACTCTGCACAGGGAAACTTTATGTACTGGCGTGTTCCCTGACAGTAGCGACATGTAGAACGCATTACAAATGGACCTGTCGATATAGTTTCCATGCCAGTGCCATTACAATATTGACAACGACCTGGCTTTGTACCAGGCTCACACTTTGAGCCATTGCACTTGGTGCAAGTGTCCACTACATTCACATTGACATCCTTATTAATGCCGCGTGCCGCTTGTGAAAATGTTAAATCCATAACAATCTCCTGTGCGCCACCAAAGCCAAATTTCGAATCAGCAAAATCATCAAAATTATTTGTGCGAAAGTTTCCTTCGCCAAATATTTTACGAAAAAGCTCTTCAGGATCAATGGTTGAGTGGAATTGCCAATTTTGTGAGAAGCCTTGTGGGCCATGACCACCAGCGCCGAAGCCACCACCACCCGCACGTCCCATATTTTCCGATGTCTGTCCATATGTGTCATATTCGCGTCGTTTTTGATCATCGCTTAGCACTTCATAAGCCTCAGAGACTTCTTGAAATTTCTTACCAGAATCGGGATCACCTTTATTTGTATCCGGATGATATTTTTTTGCAAGCTGGTAGTAAGCCTTTTTTATATCTTTGGCTGAAGCATTTTTTGCTACTCCCAGCGTTTGATAGTAATCTCGTGCATCCAGGAGGCTGGTGGTGAAGATAGTTCGCTGCTGTTGTTGCAATACATTCGGCGCAGTAGCAGTCGATGCGAATAAAAGTGCATGTTGAGGTTTTCTAAAGGAGGTGGCAGGTGTAGGTGTTCTAGAAAATTCCCGTGTTACGTTTGTCAGTTGCTGCACTTCGCTGTGTTCTGTCCCGAGGTGGTGCTGCGGGCACGTTTTTATTGATATTTGTCGAATCACACGTAAATTTATTTTTCCTAATGAAATCATCCTCACTGTGATTGTAATTTTTGGACTTACAGCTGACATGCCGATGCGGTAACCATGCTGTACTTTTTGTAAACGTCAAATTTTTCTCTTGGATTTTCTTTCGTTCGTATGCAATGTTACCACATTGAATGTTTAATATTTTTATACGAAAATTTTTAAATTAAATAAATTTTGACATAAATTTATTTATGATAAATAAAATAAGACAAACCACCAAGTTTTTGAAAACTGCAGTGCATTTTGTAGTCAGTTGTTCCATATTGTTGTTTGTGCCTCTAATTCTAAGGCTACATAAGTAGCTGAATGTAATTCAGGCGATGTCAGTTGGAAAGTAAAGTGCATATACAGTTTTCTTTCAGAGTTGGGGATCATTTTGATGCAATGAATTGTCAAGGAGTATACAATGGTTAGTCTATTTCGATTTTCCTAATTCTTGAACTGGCTCAAAATAATGTAGAAAAATCATTTGAATAAGGCAAAGTATAACCATTTGTTTTTTAGTATCAAAACCAGATCTTTTTTATTTTTGTTTTTTTTTTCGAATACGCTGACCTGCATGGGTTTCGCAAATAAGATTAATCCTAGTGTTTCCGAATGAATTTTTCATGCTGAACACGAATCTGGGGTTAAAAACTTGCCATCAGGGTTGAAAAACGGAGTTTTTACCTATTTTTTAAAAATTATAGAGCTGAAACCTGACGTGCTACAAAGTTCGCTAAAATTAAAGCCTGAACCATGCTCTATAAAAGCATGCATATTTAGAGCAGGGGGAGTGCATCTGTCTAGGGATGCAAGAAAAAAATGTACATGGAACGAATTTTATCTTACTTATGCTTACAGCCAGATATAATGAAAAGTGCAGTGGTCCGAAATGTTTTAAGGGCATGCCGTTACAAATCTGTAGTCAGGTTTTAAAAATCCAAACTGACAGACAAATTTAGGGTGTAAAATAACATCAGTTCACTGTACATTTTTTTCGTGCACCCCTAGTCATAAGCATACTCCCTGCTCTAAAAACGCATGCGAACAATTTTGCTTCGGGCTCGTTTGGTTCAGACTTTAATTTTTGAAATTTGCTAGGCAGTGTTATCGATTTCTTAGAAAGACAATACCCATCAAAGCTTGTATTAAAGTATGAAAATAATATTCATGTATAAATTAGTTAGAGTGGTTCTAGTTAATAACCACTTGCAAGGTACTTTTAGGTATAAATATTGTAGCACCTTTTTTATATTTACCACTTTCTTCTTTAAATTTTCAGGCGATACTGGTCCACTGGTTTATCCTGCTGCCTTTGTCTACATTTATTCGGCGCTATATTTCATTACCTCTCATGGACAAAATATACGTTTTGCGCAATATTTCTTTATCTGCATATATCTACTACAAATGTGGCTCGTTTTGTGTCTATATAGCAAAAGTAGGAAAGTCCCACCATATGTTTTAGTCATAAGTGCTTTCACTTCGTATCGCATACACTCAATATATGTTCTGCGACTCTTTAATGACCCGATTGCAATGCTCTTCCTCTATGCTGCATTAAATCTCTTTATGGATCGTCGCTGGACTCTTGGAAGTGTATGCTTTAGTTTGGGTGTTGGTGTGAAAATGAATATTCTTCTATTTGCCCCTGCACTGCTACTTTTCTATTTGACGAATTTGGGATTTGTGAAAACTTTCATACAATTAGTAATATGTGGCGTAATACAACTGCTACTGGGTGCACCATTTCTACTGACATACCCACTGCAATACCTTAAAGGTAGTTTCGATTTAGGACGTATTTTCGAACATAAATGGACAGTAAATTATCGTTTCTTGACAAAAACGTTTTTCGAAAATAAAACATTTCATTTAAGTCTGCTGGGCGTCCATTTGTTCTTGTTGGCCATATTTGCAAAGCCAACATTCACATACTTCAAGAACTATGTGCGTCTACGTGAACTACAAAATCAGCTGCAACCGCAGCTAAAACGTAAAAATCAAGAAATTAAAAATAAACCGGCCAAGAAAACAAAAAAAAATATAAAAACGTTAAACGAGGAAAAATTATCACCGGATCAGCAGGCATTTCTACAGTCTTTCGAAAAGAGTCTGCAGAAATCTACTGGACTAAAAGCGGCCATGACGCAGCCAAAAAAAGAAATGGAAGACGATCCTACCGAAGCAGTATCCATTCATTTCGATCAATGCACGCAGCTCGCTTTGTTGCCTTTCTTTCTATGTAATTTCATTGGAGTGCTCTGTGCACGTTCCCTACACTATCAATTCTATGTTTGGTATTTTCATTCGCTGCCTTATATAACTTGGTCCACGAATTTTAGTTTGGGAACGAGGTTTTTGCTCTTGGGCTTGATCGAGTACTGTTGGAACACTTATCCCAGCACGGATTTCTCAAGTTTTTTGCTCCATTTATGTCATTTAGTTTTACTGTTTGGTGTGGCTATAAATATGTTTAAGGCGACTGGACAAAGTGCAACTGCAATAAATAACTATCAACAATTAGATCCACAAGAGACTTCAACCAAGAATACTACTAATAATGTTACGAATAATATACATAAGACCAAAGTGAATTAAACAATAAAGAGATTTTTATTAAACGACAAGTAAAATTAAAATATTTAACTCGGTAGTGTAATACGAACTCAGAATAGTCGGAAGGAATTCAGGAAGTTTCAAAAGCATTTAATTTAAGTTTTATTTATATATAATTTGGAATAAAAGAACAAAGATACCACTACCTATAAAATAATAAAATCAACCCGAACGAGGACTTAAATAATTGTAGAATCTACAGCAACAACCTGAATATAATTCATCCAAGCAACAGAATGAGGTTTTTGTATCAGTGAACGCTCCACAATATTAGTAGCAAAACGACAATCACCTTTATCAAAAAATGAAAATACTAAGGCTGCTGATATAGGAGTTTGTTCTTTCAAGTAGAAACAGTAAGAGAAATGGATTAGGTAACTTCCATGTTTTATAGTAGCTGTATTTTGATGTGTTAACATCTTTACTCAAGGCTGGAGGAAAATTTATAGAGGAGTGAATTGCAAAACAAAACTCCAAAATAGTGGCTGGCAAAATTCTAGCATGCACGGAGCCACTTATGGCCAAGGTTTAAATCTCACAAATTTCTTTTTTACTTTTTTTTTAAATAAAGTTTCAATCCATAGAATAATATACTACTTACAAGAAATTTTCATATTAGACCTATTGTATTAAGTTTTATTGAACAAAACAAATAAGAAAAAATGTAGCATTTTTTAATTTTTAAATACTAACTAAAAAAGCAAAAAGGAGTTAAAGAAACATTTTTATAATTAAATTAATTGTTTATGAGAGGAAGATAAAAACTACAAAAGCATCCAATTTAAGCAGTGATTCGTTTTTATTGGCACAGTGTGCATATTATTGTTCTTTTTTTTAGTTATTATTTATTGCCTTATTATATTGTGTCCTATTAATGAAAATTTTCCGGGCTCGAACTTGCAGTTTAAACTCTGTATCGCGACTGTCGATCAAAGCGCCTACTAACTGAGCTACCCAAGCATGTCTACTTTCGTTGAAATTTGTTTTTTATTCTTGCCATATTTGCTGCACCAGTTACTGTCTTTGCCAATGCAAGAATGAGTAAGACATTTTATTTATCATTATTTCTAAAAATAGACCATATCAAATTTTGAAATTGTGTTAGTGAAAGCTAAAAAGTTGAATTTACATCCTGTGACGAGTGCAGAAGGGACTCATTTTACCTTCTTTTTTTTCATTCCGCACCAGAAAAGAAATAGCCAGAATAATTGCAAACATTCTCGAAACAGAATAAATAAGCAAACACACTACTGAGTACTTGAGCATTTTGAGAAATTTTCACAATTATTTTCAATTAATAATATAAAAATTTCACTTGCATTTTCTAAATATGATGTAGCCATTTTTTTTTTTTTTTTTTTGTGTTCAAGCTTAGAATATGAATACGTGTTTAGAATGAAAACAATGCATGAATTAAAAAAAGCAAAAGGTTAGTCTGCATTTACCAAATATTCTTTACAATTTGTATGAAAATTTCATCAGCACCATGGCTACACCACTGCTTCCAGGTTTTTCGTTCCGATTATGACAGTACGAACTTTTTTGTTTGTAATGAAATTAGTAAAGATTCCCTCAATTCGGACAGACTAAACCCAGTATGCGTGCTATTAGACCAGTCCTCGAAAACATTGCCTATCTTCGAAAGTACTTTTTTGATTTGAAGGTACTCAATTCAACTATACGAATTGCTCTTGTTGCAACTCTACTTTTTCTTTTCGCACGTCAGCTCACAGCTGTTTGCAACACTTGACGCTTTTATTGTACTTAACAGTTTCAGAAAATTATTGAAAACTAACAAAAACATTAAGAGTTTTGCAAAATTTGTCAAAAAAAAAAAAGAAGAAGAATTTCCTCTTAAAATAAAATGACAAAGGAAGAAAATTCTGTAAAAGTCGAAAATGCGAAACCAAGACAAGAACGTTCAGAAAGAGAGCGCGGACGCCGCGGTCAAAAAAAGGAAAAACAAAAACCTCAAACAAAGGTAAGCATTAAGCACTTCGCCACTTCCAGCCCATTCACAGCTATTCCTAATATAATTACAGATTGTAATACGTCATCTACCACCAACCATGTCCGAGGAAGAGTTTCTCGAACAAATTGATCCTTTGCCCGAACATGATTTCTATTATTTTGCAGCAGCTGATTGGTCTCTGGGCTACGACGCAACTTGTCGCGCCTACATCTCACTAAAACAATACAATGATGTGTATCTCTTTCGTGATCGTTTTGATGGATACGTTTTTGTCGATTCCAAAGGGGCAGAGTATCCGGCAATAGTAGAATTTGCACCTTTTCAAGGCTTGCTCAAAAATAAATCGCGGCGCACTGACAACAAAGTAAACAGCATCGAACAAGAGCCGCACTATCAGCAATTCTTGGTTAAGCTTGAGGAAGATCGGGAAGCTGCTACGAAAGGTGGTGAAAGTAAATTGGAATTCTCGCTAGATCGCAAGAAAGAGGAGAAAATTACATCAACGCCACTTTTGCAATATTTGGCCAATAAAAAAGAAAAACGTCGTGAAGAGGCGAAGAAACGTACTGAGGAGAAACGTCGCCAACGAGATGATGAAAAAGAGAAGCGACGTCATACGCAACAACAACAACAAGTGACAAAGATCATTTCCGGTCAAGACGGTGGCGGTGGGAATCGTCGTGACAGCGGCAGCAAATCTGGAGGAGGAGGAGCAGGTGGCAAAGAAAATGTCAGCAATGACAAAGGTGGAAAGCAACCACAAGAGGAACGGAAAAATTCGCGCTCCAAACGTAGAGCAGAGCGTGATCAACGACGTCGTGAAGAGCACGAACAGAGAAAGCGGGAGCGTGAACAGAAAGAAAAGGGAATTTCAGCGAAATCTGAAGAGAAAAGTGGAGGCTCAAAAGCAGAAAATTCCAAAAACCCTGAATTGAAGTCACAAGAAAGTTTCGAAAAACCTTCCGAAGATTTTAATCAACGTAAAGACTCCACGAAGAAACGGAGTCGTAATCGTAGAGGTTATAGCTATGATGGTGGAGATAATGATAAAGGAAAGAGAAGTGAGAGTGCTGCCGGCAATTTAGACGACTTGAAAACAGAATTAAAGAAGCCTCCAGTTTCCAGTAATAGCAATGAAGTTAGCGAATCTGTGGTTGATTTTATACGTAGTGTGGTAACAGCAAAAGAATTCGTTCCTAGCAAAAAACTGCAGCAACCTGTAGATACAATCACAGCAGCAACTGAAATGGAATCAACAATTGATGAGAAAACTATTACGGAACAAACAAAAAAATCAAGTCCATTTAAAGCAAGAGATGATGAAATAAAGAAAGAAAATACCCGAAGTGAAAAATCGAATGCCAGAGATGAAAGCAGACAAGCGCGTAGAGAGCGTACAGCAGAAGAGAGACGCATACGAAATAAGGTAAGAATTTTATTTGAAATGAATTTAAATTGTGAATACAGCATGAATATTTAAAATTTAGGATCGCCCTTCGATTGCAATTTATCAGCCAAAGCCACGCGCACGTGTGTCTGAAGATTCAAATGTTGGTGGTGGCAGCAGTAGAGATGCACGCAGTAATCCAACGTCGGATTGTGAGAGTGTCAAAAAAGATGAGCAACGCCATAAAAAAGTATCGCGTTACTCGGAGCGACGCTTGGAAAGAAAGAGTGCAAATGCTAACAGAGATAAACAGCAAAAAGCCAGTGAAAGCGATGGCGGTGGAGGCAGCGGCAATGAAACTCTTGATAATAGTAAAAGTGAACACAATCGCCATGAATTACAGAAATCAAAATCATATGAAAATGAATGCGGAGCAGAAGCAGCAGCTAAAATTGAAACTGTAACTAACAAGAATGATTCTGATACTGAAAATTAAATAATCTTTTAAAATATCATTTGAACTGTAATACATTCATTTAATTGAATCTTGTTTAGCGGCTTTATTATTTCGTTTTTATGGATTTCGTTTTTGTTTGTTGAACAAAATATCAAATAGTTCAAAATTACTAGTGTTTCCAGTAAGCTCCGGTTAATCTTGTCAACGAAAAACACCTGAAAATTATGCAATGCTAAACGGAGATGAAAGTATGAAACAATGTTCTAAATAGTCAACTATCCAATTAATAACACAATCATACAGGAATATACTTTTATTTATGGAATGTAGTTGTAAAAATGAATTTTGATTTTCAACTTAAAATGTAAATTTACAAAATATTGTTTGCAGTATATGTATTTGCACTTGTACAATGCAATTGCATTTTTTTTGATGGCACGATGATACGTTAGCTTCTTTTTCCAACACTGTAATTCAATTTTTCTTTTTGTTAATATTGTGTCGTGAGTTTGCCTCTTTCATATACATGCTTACATATTTAGTTTTGAAATTGCATTTATTTTTAGCTTCAGTACAATGAATTTTATTAAGTAACAAGTTTGCTGTGTTCTTTGCAAGTAATAAAAATTAGCGACGTATATTTTCTATTATCCTGAGTCATTTGTGCTCTTCCGAAGACTGCGTTCTTATCGAAAAAAGTAAATAACTCTTTTTTTCTATAAAAACCTATCAACTTCTATCCTAAGTTCGTTGGGGATATATTTTTAAACATTCATTATCAACCGCAGTAATATTAAAATTTGTATTAAGACAGATAGACTTTTGTTGACTTATCAGCAGCAATGAGCTGATGTTTTGAAAAATATTAAAATTCCTGCTTCATGAGTACTAATGACAATTCGCGTCTAAATACTTACCAGACGTAATTCTACTTGCTATATATTTCTTGAGATATCCCATTTCAAATAGGTGGCACACCCATTAACGCTCCATAGAGATTAAACCTCTAAATATTTCGAACAAGAAATGTGGTCTCAACAATTTTTCATACAGATTTCATTTATATATGAGATTGAAAATAGGTAATCTTTTAATTCGATGAAAGTAATTTTTTTTATTTTTATTTATTTATTAATCTTTTATTGGCAATCCTAGTACAAAATCAAATAATCTACTAGTAAGAAATAACATAACTAGTGGCATAATATAAAAAAAATTTAGTATCATTAAGGTTGATTTGCCATTTTATTTTATCTCTTCTGCGATATTGTTCACAGCTGTTTGAAATGTGATTATAGTTTCGTGAATGGAAGTACATGTTACTGTATATGCGCAGGTTGGGAGGTGCCTGATAATAGAAAGGGCAATATAAGTTACAAGAAGTTGTCAGTTTTGATTTCGCGTTGTTTTGTCCTGAATTCAAACAGATTTATACAGGCATGTTCCAGAATCCGAGTGAAAGTGAATTCGAAAGTGAATTTGAAATCGAGTGAAATTGTTTTTGGTGTTCTAGAAACCAAGTGAATTCATATACACTATTTTGTTTGAACTCGTTGTAATGTTTGCAACTCGTTGTAATTTTCAATCAGCTCAAGCCTCATTGGAGCTTGTGCTGTCTACATTTTCAAAAGTGGAAGGTAGTTCCGGTTACGCCTTCAATTACCGTGTAAATTCCACATATTTGGGCAATTGACTCTTCTGTGGAAGTCAAAACGAACTTATAGGCCGTTACGGGTCGCTCTAGCGTTGAGGTTCTGCGCTATTTTCTTCCTAATATTTGTCTTCTAATCCATCCAAACCTATTTACGTGTTTAATTAGAAAATTGTATACAAAAATATATGTATGAAATCACCTTTTTCCAATCAGATACAGGTCCGTTTTCAATTGTCGCCGCAGTGTTTCTACTTTTGGTTGGTTAATTAAGGAGACTGACCCACAGTAGACCCACTGTGAGTCAGAAATAGTGCTATAACGCCGTTTTGAAACCACTTTCTCACCTAACTAAAATTAAAGCTGGATTCTTACTACTCCAGCTGTGCTCTTACCCACCCCATGGAGTTTAGGTAATCTAGCAGATTCTTTGGACTTACTGCCGAGCAATCGGACAGGTTGTCGATGAAATACTTTCTCAAGAAGATGTCTTAATGCTTCTTCATAAACTTGAGGAATAAGGAATCCTGGAAGGAGTTCTTATTCTTTCGCCATGAAATTTTTATTTTCATTCATATTTTTAATACTTGATTATTTTTTTATTAAATTTACTTACATTTTTGCACCAACTGCTCTATTTCACTTGTTGCTGCTAAAGTGAATTCAAATCACTTTTTTTTGGTGAATTCGGTTTCTAGAACATGCGAATTCGTTCGAAATTCACTTTTAACAACGAGTAAGAAAAGAAAAATGAAAGTGAATTCTAGAACACCAAATAGTGAAATTGATTTGATTTCAATTCACTTTCACTCGAAAGTGAATTCTGGAACATGCCTGATAGGAATTATATAACTTTCTCCAAAAATAGAGATATTAGTCTATAAGATGCAACATTTTGCGTAGCTTTCCTCGGGTTTAAATCCATAATCCACATAGAAGTTATATTTCCTCTCCGCCTTAAGATCCACTTGTGCTTGTACATAAGTATGCAAACAAGTGACAAGACATTCGGTAAGAAAAAAAAAGTATCAAGCGTATGAACGAAGCATGAAAGTGGCAAGTGGGATGTAATGAGAAACCCACAAAATGTGTCATATTTACATGTATGTTTGTGTATAGGGTGACGTTAGCTATGACGCAGCGGTATTGTTCCTTTGAACAAAAGGAAATTGTTGTTACATCATTGAAAGGTATAGAATGTAGTACCTACCTAAAGGTGGAAAAATTAAAAAAAAAAAACAAAATAAATTTGAGTCCTTTAGTATTTTTCGCAGTAATATTAAATATCCTACTTTTGCAATCGTCTTTCTCTTTTCTTTGAAATAAAATAAAAATATTTCAAACCGAGTGGAAAGTTATGGAGTTTCAACTAAGTCTAAATTTTGAAGATTTATTGGAAATTCTGGTTATGCAATTTTTTCTGGTTGGACCTAAAACAAGCACTATGTATCTCGATCACTGCAAACATCTAAAATATTATTTAAAATACTTTTTTACTGTGGGCTTAGACTCTCCATTTATTCCCCTTGAGTAAACAAAAAATTAATCGTTTCCGAATTTCGTGGCGCCTTATTTACTTCTTCATACTTACATATGTATGTACATGCGTATGTTGTTAATTGACTACCCTAAATAACAATAAAATATGCCCATATTTTGTCAAAATAAAATTTAGAAAAGCATTTTTTTTTCTTTTTTGCTGTTGCGTCTTTTATTTATTTACTTTTCTTTTAGTACATTTACTTTGGAAGGAAGGGTTTTCTGTCTTTGTTTCTTCTGTTCTTATTTTCTCTATTCTTTCAATACAGATACAAGTAAATACATTCTAATTTTAAATATATTTATATAGGTGTGTATATATTACATTTATACACATATATTATCATTACATACATTCACATTTAGGTACATAACATACACATAAGTCAATACATATAAACATAGCACATTTAATTATATTTAGATTTAAATTCATGGTTTTCTTTTTTTATTTTTGCATTTATTGGCATTGTAGATGAATATTCACTTTGCACTTAAAAACTAAATTATGTAATATTTTTTACACTTTTTTTATTTTACTTTATGTCTTTGTAGATTTTAATTGTAATGAATTTAACTAATCATTGCTATATGCTAAAAAAAAGTCTTAAAGCAGTAAATTACATACATCATAATTAAATTCAATCAACAATTTTAATTTTTCAAATTCTGGGGAATTCCATTAGTACTCTACTATAAAAGAAGGAGATCAAGACCTAACTAGGTTAGTCAAAATCTCTCCTAAAAGGGTTTATTTGAATTAAAACTATTTTTAAAATACTGAAAAACATAGAGAAATCTAATTGATACATTTTTTTCATCCATAGGCGAACACAAGTGAATTTGAAATATGTAGCTCCAAATCTATAGAAAATTGAATCATATTAAAAAATAATTTACATTCAAAAGGTACATTTTTTTTTAAAGAAATACATACATCTATACTATACAAAATTATGAAATATGTTTTTGAAAATAAGAATGCATTATCAGGAATAACGACGGAAATATGTTGATATTGTATTATTAACATGAAATTCATAAATATATATTTATCCATTGAAACATATGCAGTTTAAAAAATTCTGCCAGGTTATTTGACTCAGCGGCGTCTTAAGGAAGAAAAGTAAAATTTACAGTAATTTGCATTGTTGTATGTTTTTGTTTCTATTGTATTTAATGCGGAACAATCATGTGAATGGCATTGTTGTTGTATTTATTGTTGTTGTATAATGCATATATTTTTTCTCCTCTACACAGAATTTTCTTCTACTCCTTGCTGCTTTGAAAGAAATAATGAGAAAGGAACAGAATTTTATAAAGAAATTTGCGTATTTTCTTCATCGAATTAGAAATAAATTACTTGGTTGAACTGCCAAGCCCTACATCCTCTCCCCTTGCTCTATGCTATAACAATTTGATTGTTTTTCATCTCATATGGCAAACGCATCTGCCTACCGGGAACCATTGAGTTTATTCTAATGATCACTCCCCTGCAATTTCGCATTACTAAATCATACTAACTAGTGATGTAACGGATGTCTGCATTCGAATTCGCTACATGCGCAACATTTGCATAATTTTGACATTCGCTTCCGCATTCTCAATTTTTTTTGTGAATGTAAAACAAATGGTTAAATTAGACAAACTGTGCTCACACAAATTTTCGAATCTATGTTTTTAAACATGTTTGCTCAGTTTCTTATTCAAAGTCAAGCAAAGCCAAAAAAGCAGCAAAACTACGTTTTTAGTTTAAATTTATCACTACTGTACTTTGGATATCGAATTCTGAACAACTTTGCCGAATAAAGTATGGAAAAAATAGGCCTTTCCCCCCTCCCTCAAAATCACAGTATATTGCATAAAATTTTATACAATGATCTCCGCGGAGATTTTCAGCTTGGTCTGAGATCCAAATTATAAGTGGGCTTGGCATCTCCTATACAATCCATATGCTCAACCCATTACTCCATATAAATCGGTATGCCCTATTAGTATATCAATATATGCATATATGTACACACATGTCGCTACCTTAATTTGCTAAACCCCTAACATCAAATTTTTTGGTGGACTATAATATGCACCGAAAATTTTGGAGACATACATCGAAAACTTACGATCTGTTCTTTAAGTTTAAACTAAAAATTCTGGAAGCAATACTTTAAATATTAAAATGTTTTTTGCTTCTTCTGTAAAATTTGAAAAAAGCTAATTTTTAATATAAGCTTTATCTTTCAAGTTGATCCAAATATTTGCTTAAAGAATCTACAATTAACTTTAATTTGAAATTGAATAAAATTTTGTATATTTTTTTTTTTTTTTTTGAGTTAAGTTAAAATTTAAATTTTTTCTTAATTTTTCTTCTACATTCCCATTTTTTGATATTCGCATGCTCAAACTGACATTCGTTACATCGCTAATGACCTAGTCACACGAAGCCCAAAACTAGCAATTTCGGCTTCATTTTCAATTTCAATCGAAATTGAGTTGAAATTGCTCAATTTCGCTTTAAAAATAAACGCCAAACGAAATTGTTCTAAAATCCAAGATGCAAGTCGATAACTATTTTAAGAAAAATCTATGAAAAACACATAATTATGAGAAAAAGAATTTTATTTATTTTAATTGGTGAAAAGAAAGTTTAAAAAAAAAGAAGTGTCTGGTCCGAAAAAGTAGAATGTATATTACATTTTACCAAGGCCGGCAGTCCGCGTTCAGCCAAAAAAAGAAAAAAAAGAAGAAGCCCATGCGATTTATGAAACATGCACCGCACTTTTTATTTTATGTATTTGTTTTATTGTAATTATTTGCTCATGGCAAAAATTGCACTCCTCTTCATACTCGAATTGTTATAAATTGATTAAGTAACAAATTTAAATCGAGTTTTTCACATTTATCTGGATAAACGTGTAAAATCGCTATGTGACTCAAACGGTTTTGTAACATTGTTGTCCTCAGATACGTAATAAGTCGCCGAAGTATGGAAAAACTTCTTTCATTCGAACATGCCGACGCTGGTACCGTCATTAGCAAACGCACGAATCGTACAAATTCTGAGATAATGCTTGCCCACCATTCATATTTTTCAGAAAATCAAAGATATCTTTCAACAAATTTATTTTTTCGTTCTGCCTCTTCAAAAACTTCATGAACATTTGCATATGGTTCCGAAGTTTTTCTTTGTTGAAGTTTATAGTGTATATCGTCATCGTGGCCAATTAAACGAAGATCAATAACTAAATTAAACACAAGGCATAACGGCATAAGTCAGTTTTTTGAATTTTACATGAGAGCACTTCAAAGATTCAAATTCTAATAGAAATCAATTTGAGTTGTACTATTTTTCCTTTAATATCTCGTAAACCATTGAACCGATATTCATAAAATTTTGACACAATATGAAATCGGATATGAAGATTTCAATTATAATAATAACTCGAATTCGACAAAACTCGAGGTGTGTTGTTATGCCTTGTGACCATAGAAATATATTTTATTGAAAGCATTTTCCGAGTGGGCTCTCAAAATTCCATGTGGGTATATCTCCACACCATACTCGCATTATTTTCCGGGCCTGCATTTTATTACAATGCATGTACATTTATACCCTGTTACCAAGTCAATTATGGGTGTATTGAAGGTGAGATTGCAGCGTTTAAAAGCATCAGGTACTGTTTTCGCAATGCCACTATTTCGTCAAACTTCTCTATTGTTCTTGCCAAATATTAAAACAATTTATAATAATTTCACTTTTGCTCGGTATTTTATAAGCAATAAAATTAAACTGTCAAGTGAAATTGTGTAAGAAGAAAAAAATAGAAATTTTTTCAATTTGGACTCCGTGTGAATAGGCTGTAATATATACGATTTTAATGATTCTGTGCTTAGTTGAGTTGACATTTGAATACTTTGGATAGATGAGACGTGAATGCTGACATTGATATACCATTATGACACAACAGCCCATAGAGGGCCCAGGCCGAACTTTTCGCATCCTTTTATGTCGTGTGAGTTATATGAATTGAAGATACCAACAGTTTTATGCCAAATCGGAACGGCGAAGTGAAAAGCTTTCCTTAAGCAATTTTTATTCTTGGAGGTTTGTCATTGCTGTACCGAGCATTGTGCCTGTGGCCTGCATAGCAGTTTAGCACACAACATTGATGTAAGAATTTTTTATTCTAACATCAAAGATTTGGAAGTTGCTAATGAATGTGCAAGAACCGGCAGAGGGGATTCTTACATTTCGTGATGAAGGGAATCTTTGCTAAGAAATCTTCATTGGAAATGCTGTTTACACCGACCGAATACTGAAATCGGACAGACGATAGCCATCTTGTTTGTTTGCTCGATATTCGCCCACTATGTGTTTGATTGTGGTACCGTTTACACTGGCCAAACGAAAGTGTGAACTTGCAATCCCATATATCTTATACTTTAGAGTGCATAGAGCACCATTCGTGAACTGAATCGTTTGGAAAAAACCCTCTAAAAATCGTATTTTCTGTAGGCTTGGGTTTTGCATGATTGTATGCTTTACCATACTAAGGTTGGTTTTGAGAGGGTTTTTCAAAGTTATCCAGCTCATTAAAGGTGATCACTATAGCCGAAATATTTTAAAAATCAAAATGAAATTAACTGAGGTTCATTTTGAGAGGGGTAAAAAAAAAACACTTTTTTCGTGATGCACTTTAATGTACATACATACTTAATATTTCTTCATACTTCCTTATACGCACACACCTTAGTTAGTGGACTTATTGCACGCGGTGCAACCGTTAATGTTGTTGGTAACATATGCAATGCACCATTTGAGCCACGTTGCAGTGCCATTGGTGGATTTTGTCCTATTAAAGTTGTTGTAGTGGCTGATGATACGCAAGACTCGCGTTTTCCTTTGCCATAATATCCTGTAAGTGGTCTATATTTATGCAAAGAGAATGAGAAATATTGAGAAAAGTAGATACTATTTATTAATTTCAAATTAGTTTAATATAAGTGCATATGGTTTACATGAAAACATTTATAAACATGAAAATTATTGCCTTTGATAGTGAAACAATATTGCAAATTACATTGAAAATTTCTTACATTCTTTGTATTTTTTTATTTAATATTTCAAATTGTAGTTATGTAAAGAATTTTTTTTATTAAAGGTAAAGAAACAACAAGGGAAACATGCACGTAAGTATGTGTGTAAATGACGTTATGCATTTTCTGGATTTGCATGTCATGCACACAAAAGTGAGTGAGTGAATGAGTACCAGCAAGTGCCACTCCCCTACCCTCCCGCCCTCGTTAATGTCATTTTGCAGAAATCACGATTACGACCTGTAACAAATTTCTACTCCCGCATTCTCCATCAAGAAGTGGCGCCACCATTCATCGACGTCACTCACTTGAAGTTTGAATTTAATTTAGGTTTTTTACACACACACACACAAACACAAACACATTAAAGGAATGAAATCTTACATATCAAATGATTATAGAAGAAAAAAATCTTTTTTTTCTCTTTTCTTCCTTTTGACCATTTTGAAAACTGTTTTATTACATATGTATGAATGTCTGTATGTATATTTGTATGTATGTGTGTGCACTAGCGAATCCAAGAGGTTGTTTTGGGGTTAAACCTCCCGCTTTTGCGATGAAAATTTCATACATATTGATCATTGGCCATGAATGAAAAAAAATTATAGAGGACAAAAAAATTAAAACGCCCCCTTAGGAAATTTCAGGATCCGCTAGTGTATGTATGTATGTATGTTTGAATGAATGCATGTATGTACTGAAATACATATATGTATGTTTTGTTAGAAAAATGTAGCTTTCGTTTGCATTATTGCTACTTTTAAAACTTACCGAGTGCATTCAGCTCTTGGTGAACTATCCTTGGAGAAACTTTTTGTTGTATATCTGCAATTATGATGAATAGGTCTTATGTATGTATACTTGTATGTACGTATGTGTGCATTATATATACGATATACATAAGACAATGGATGAACATTTAGAATTATACAATCAATAGCTTACTTTATTAAAGTTATAACTTTAATTAAATGAAAAAATAATGGTCTAGTAGCCAGAGACCAAATAATGATGGCCAAATTTTCCTTTTGTGAATTCATTAAGAAAGTATTCAACACTGATGAAGCATATATGTACATATATTCTACCAAATAAATTTCAGGAGTGGCTCTTTTAAAAAATTCGTCTAAAGAGTATGAATACTTTTTTCCAGTAAGTTGATACTATTACCTATTAGCGGATCCTAAGTAAGGATGGGAGGAGGGCTTGGAGTACAACCCTCAACCCTTCTTACCAATGAAAATCTCATATATTTTGATTGTTGGCCAAGAATAAAAAAAAAATAAGGGATGAAAAAATTCTTGTGCGGGATCGTTGAACATGCTGGCGATTCAGTTTTATTTAAACAGCAGCTTACTGGAGTTATAAAGCATTCAAAGAAAGGCGAGAGGTGATCGAAAACTTACCTCGCTCCGTACGATCTTCAACGTTTTCGGTTGACAAAAATAACGTCATAAGAGAAAAAAAATAGTGATAGAAAATCGTCATTTAAGCTTATGAGCGATGAATCGGGTTTATGAGTTTGACATGTAAACAAGCTTTGGAATGTTGTTTTGATAAGGAGGCTATTAGTACCAACTACACATACGTGCATAGGTCATGTATATACAGTACTGTGCAAATCAAAAGCAACCAATCTTGGCATGCCATACTTATTATGTTTTCATTACTTTTGTTAATTTTTATTTAAAAGAAAGTGGATTTAATTCGTTCTTAAATGACTAAATTATATAATGGGGAACTTAAAAGTTAGAAAAAATTGTCCAAAAAAAAACTATTTAAAAAAAATCAAACAAATATGCACTTAGGGTTGTGCAAAACAAAAGCAACAATTTATGATATTCCTTACTTTTTTTCATTGCTTCACATCTGCGAGGCATTGACTTTGTCAGCTTAATGAATGTCCTTTTGGGTTCCATTTCCCTCTTTTATTTCAAATCTATTCCACTCTATGTTTCGGGGTTCCGAAGTAGGTTTCAAGGAGTTAAGCTCTGATGATAGTGGCAACCCATGAGGGAAATTAACTCTTTCCCATGCTAATCAATCTCAAAACATTTTTAATGTGCGTTTCGAGTAGATTTCATGTCTAAATATTCCACAAACTGGCAATTTTCACAGTGGCTGATGAAGCATTTGGGTTTCTGGAGCTTCCCAATGGATGAGGTGGCTAACATTTAAATTTATTTCGTGGAAAGGATAAAGATCATGAACAAACTAATTTATTCAAATACAAAAAACTCCACCCCCATGCTTGGCAGTGACTTTACAGAGCAATGTTTTAGTCGTCGTCCTTTGATTCGTATAACATGGGAGGTTTTTCATTAGATAATTTGATCACTTAAGAACGAAATAAATCCACTTTCTTTTAAATAAAAATTAATAAAAGTCATAAAAACGTAATAAGGATGGTATGCCTAGATTTGTTGCTTTTGATTTGCACAGCACTGTATGTGTATATTTTGCAAATTAATAATCTATAAGTTTCCGTTAGATAATACACTGGTAAGAAAACTTCAAATCTCAAGAAGGCCAACATAGTAGAAAAATCGCATGATTTCAAACTTGGAAAAAACCTTAAATAAAGTAATGGCGTCAATCGAGTGCCAGTTTATTGCTCTATTGCAAAAATTTATTTATATTTAATTAATCGCATGTTTTAAAAGCTTTCATCAATCATATAAAAAAACTCAAAATTTAAGCTCAAATATATAATGAAAATGAAATGAAATTTTGTGCTTTATAAAAAAATAATATTTATGAATAAAATTTATCTGCATTTTTTCATTAATCTCAAGAATAAAAAACTTTTGAAATTGTTAAAGGTTAAAGAAAATCTCGACATTTGTGCTGCAGATAAAAAATCACTAATACAGATCCTTTTTTATTATTATTTCTGATTATTGCAATTTTAAATGTGTTTGTGTTGTAAACGAGTTTTTGTTGTTATTGTATCAAGTTTACTACCGCTTCTGTTGCTCATTTTTGTATCTGTGTGTGTGTGTAACGTTGCAATATAGTATCTATAATGTGATAGTAAAGAAAGTTGAAAAAGAAAATTGCACTTCCATGCGCATTTTTATTGTTTGTAGGTACGAGTGGGAAAACAATAATAAAAAAACCAAAATGCAAACACATAATTTTTTTATAACACTGAAAATAAAGTGGATTGCAACAGTAAGTGGCTGTAAATATTTTATCAAACAAAAATTTATGCACCAGTACGGACGGTATTTTTGCGGTATAATTTTCCTTTTTTTTAATAAAATTCTATGGGTATGCAAATATGTGTACGTGGTCACTTTAAAGCATTTCAAATGAATGAAAATTGAATCAAAGTTTTTGAAGTTATTAACATCCTTAGATAGTTCAGTGAAAACTTGTCACATAGAATAATTTTTAAAACTCTTTAAATTAAATAAAAAGACAACATTTAGTTCATACTGTTAAATTAGTAAACCCATTGGTGTATCTCTTTCTCTCTGGATTAATAAGAACTCTGATTAAAAAATGTGAAGGTCATTCGATTAGTCAAGATTCCGTTGTATTAAAAGTACGCAAAGTTCTGTTGAAATATATTCTTAAAGTTGAATTGTATTTTATTAAAGAATTTGCATGCCAAACATAAATACAAATCAAGTTCATTTAAGTAATAAGGTTAGTTAAGTTAATTTATTTTAACTACAGAAGCTACATTTTTCTGCATAAACTTTTATATTATGTGGATATACATGCACATAATTTGAAATAATTTATCATAATTGACCACAAGTTCTATGGAGATTCCCCTTATGAATAAGCAAAAAAAAAAAAAAAACAAAAAAGGAAATAAGAAAATGAAAATATTTACATTTTCAGAGAAATTAAAAGCTTTGATGTTTTCTTTCTTCTTCTATCATTTTTTCTGTTTTTGTTTTTTTTTTTTTTTTTTTTTTGGGTTTTATTTATTTTTATTTATTTTTTTGACATTAGTAATATATCATTTATTAAAAAATCATGCATATTACAGATTCCTATGAAGATTAATGAAGATATTGTATAAAATTTAATAATTGTGTGACTGCTTTGCAAGAAACAAAACTTATAAGTGTAGGTATTTCTTTTAATTTACTGTATAACAATTTAAATTGAATTTGAAACAATAGGTGATGAATACTTAGCATGAAGATTATATCAGCCTCACGAAAGAATATTTCGAAAATAACAACCTGAACTAAGACTCGTTTTTCCTACTGGGTATAAACATAAATATGTTATGTCATAGTGTATAGTATTTATGTATATGCTTATGGGCATTTTTGTTGCTATTGTATTCAAGGTACGAGTTGTATTTTCCATTTACAAATACTTATATGGGCTTATTTCCGGTTTGTGTTCAATATGAAGTTTCATTCATACATATGTACATGGACATACACACATGTGTAAAATACATATACAAACAAATACACATAATCGTATGTGTATGTATGTACCTATGTATATATAGATTATACCTTCATCTTTCAATTTTATTTCGACGATGAAAAAATTTTACATTTCTTTTGATTGCTATAGTTTCCTATTTTTGCTTTCTATTCTCGTATTTTTTCTTCATTCCAATTTATTACACTGTGTGAGCACTTGAAGTTTACTAACTAACCAACCAAATCAACAGCTTCCGTGTTTTATTATCAATATTGTTTTTGTTAGTGTTGCTGTCGCTTTTGCTATTAATGCTTTTGTAGTTATTGTTGTTTTTGCTATTGCTGCTGACACAGCTGTTTTTGAGCAAAGTTTTGGCGCCGTTATTATTTATGATATTTTACAATGTATTTTTGATTTTGAACAATGACACAAACAAGTCTGAAGTATGTCTTCGTACTACTTACTGCTAAGTAAAATTAATGAATCTTCTTGTTTTTTTGGTATTTTACCAATAATCATCGTCATACAAAGTCAAATGACTTGTAAAATTGATGAATTTGTTCATTTTTCAAATTTAAGAGTGTATTAACTGTTGTGCTAAATAATAAATAATATATAATAGACAATATTTAACTGCATCATTAAGGTGCAAATTGTAGTAAAAGGAAAATTAATCAATTGGAATTATTTTTGAAAATTTTGAATGTGGATGATCAGAAGTATATTTTTGAACAGCGAAGTGAATAACCAATATTTAATTGTGATAATATGGGAAAAGTAGCAGGATGTGGGTAGGAGTAGAATTCTAATGCATTAGTTAATGTGATTTTGTAGCACCTGTGAGTAAAAAACTGTGTAAAATTCATTTAAAATTATACATCATGAATATTCAAACTAAAACGTAAACTTCCATCAACGTAAAAAAAATAAGTTTACGGCATTGAATTTCTTGAGCATCCATTTAACATAGTAAACAGTGCACTATGGGGTGTTTGAGAGCAAAAGCTGGCCAAAAGTATTTTTTATATGAAACCGAGTTCTTAGCATCTTGTAAAATGGGTGAAATCGGTTCGAAACCACGCTCACCCAGCATACAAGAGAAATTTTCAAAGCGTGATGTCAGGAAAAATACTGAAGTAAATTGAATGAAACTATACACACTTCTTTATATTAGCATAAATAATATTTGGTACTAAAATCCCTCGGTAACCAAGCCTACCCACCATATAAGTGAAATTTTCAAAGCGTGATGTCAGGTAAAATACTACCGTAAATTCAATACAATTTGACACACTTCTTTATATTAGCATAAATAATATTTGGTACTTAAATCAACCAAATCCCTCAGTAACCACGCCCAACTCCTATAAAATTTTCAAACCGTGATCAACCAAATCCCTCGGTAACCACGCCCACACACCATATAAGTGAAATTTTCAAAGCGTGATTTCAGGCAGAATACTAAAATATTTAAATGCAATAAAACTCGACACACTGATTTAGATTGGCGTAAAGATCATTCGGTAAAAAATTCTACTGAATCCAGCAGTAACTATTCCCACCTCATATAACTATTAGTAAAATTAAAGAAAAAAATGTGTATTCGAAGTGAAATATGTAACTTATTGGGAAAGATATAGAAGCACTTCCTGCGTAATAGATATGAGAACGCCTATTTTAGAGAAAATTATAGTTTGAAATATAGACTGTAGGCTATAATAATAAAGTTGAAATCAAAAGATAAAAACGAAGCAGAACGTAAAATTCTTAACATTAGCAATAATAAAATAGTATAGTCAAATTTGGAAATCGAAACTGGATATCTCTTTAAAAAAAACCAATTGATGATAGTCTGCAAGGGTAGTTAATAAAAATATAACGAGGACTCACGAAAGCAACAACCTTAACACCACATATATGGAAACAAATCCTCAATTTTTAGACATATTTTGAAATAAGTCTTAAAATTACTACTTGAAATACTACTACTTAATAGTGTAATTACTACCTCCAAAGTAGTCTCCAAATGCCGACTATCTCTAAATAAGATATCTGAGCATTTCAAGGTACACTTGTATTGGGTACCAGGTCAGGCAAGGCTAGGCACAACATTCTCTACTTCTCGTTTAGACCTAGGTATGCCTATGGCAACCTGAAAACTGAACATATATAGCCAAATGATTAACATAGCTAACAAAAGGTGGAGAGAAACGTACACGTGCTCTAACACAAAACTAATTTAACCCTCCTATAACCTAAAAAGGTCAAATTCTCTAGGATCGCTAAATAGACCTTCCATTAGCAACACTGTAGCAATAATCACTGGACATTGTTTGATCGGCAGGCATGTCAGCAGGTTGGGGCCACCATCAAATGACTTCTGTAGAAGCTGCCTAGACGAGGCAAAGGAGGAAACTACTCTCCACTTTCCAGCGCTTGCCACATGTTGACTAAAATCTTTATGTCAACCCTTCTACAGCAATCTTGCTTACCTCGAATCTGCTGACATCAAAGATTTACATAGGTTTATTAAAACCACAAAATGGTTCAACTCTACTTAAGTTATCTAGCTTACTGTGAATTTGCTGACATCAGGGATTCTACAGTTTAGAAAAGCACAAAGTTCATTGTAGGATTAGGGAATTGTGGATAAGCCTCGTGGTATTACAACTGGCCTTATTGGCCTAAGTAGGTCCTATTATCATAGGACAAACACTCTAACCTAACCTAACTACTTGAAATACCTGAAGTTTAAGGTTTTAAGTTTAAGGTTTTATTCAAAAAGGTTTGTTTTTCTAAAATTGCTCTTCAAACCACTGAAAGATTTCATTTTACGATTGCACGCAACCAACTACAAAAATACCGCAACTTTAACAGCTCATAACTCAGATAGTAAGGCAGCTAGGACAATAATGATGGTGATGGACAGCTAGGACTTTAGTGATGCAGAATTTTTTAACCGATACCCAAAAGTTCTAAGTACATCAAAATCCATTTTTTGAATTTTGACCAGAAAATCGAGTACAATACCCCAGTGTGCAGCGTAAAATCATAGAGTGCAAAATCTTCCTCCTTAAGTAATCATCATTGTACATATGCGTAGAATTTATGCGGCACTGTTTTTTTTTTTTATTATATGAAATGTGCAATAAAAATAATAATAAATTAAAATTATTATTTCAATTTTCATATGAACATCATATGGAAATCGGCCACATATAATACAAGCAGAGTGGTTTTTGTTTGTTTTTTGTTTTTGTTTTGAGAAATCTAAACTTCTGTTAATACTGTTATAAATAGAGTGCAACTCTGACGCAAATGGCGCAAACAATGTTTCATATAATTTTGCTGCTGCAATTTACGGCGATGTAAACTTATATGGTATTTATGTTGGATATGGTATTTATGTTGGTCGTTCTTCGACCATATTATATTTTAGAGGTCACAGCGATTTACAATTACCAGCGAATGGTGGCATAGTGAAAATGTTGCAAGATTTTTAAACTATTTCAAACACCAACTAAAACCTTAATATAGAGCTAAGCAAATCAGCACATAAAAATCTACACGTAGCGAGGTTTCAAAGCTCGTTAAAAAATCGTATATAACGCAGTGGGGTGTTGAACGAACCGGTTTAATTATAAACTTAGTTTGGAAATATTTTTTGATCCTACAAAATTTTAAAAATGTGTGTTAAGTCCTAAATAAATCAAGGTAGCGATATACTTTCACATGTGTGGCGTTGCACAGCCCACAATGTACTTTAAAAAAGACTTATTTTCGTCTCATAATTTTGGAATTGTACCCCAAAAGCTACAATTGTACCCTCAATCGCAATACTGTTCGGCAATATTTAGAATAAGGCTGAATATAAATAAATATGTAGGTACAATTGTGAACAAAAAATCTTTTTTTTTCCAAAAATAATTCTCAATCAATATTAAAATTGGCAACAGTAACCACAACCGCAGCAGTACTTTTTTACTAGGTCCACCACAATTCACTTAAAACTGAATTGGAAAAAGAAGTAAAGGCTAAAGGGAAAATCATTCACACATACGAGTGTGCATAGAGAAGCACATTGTATGTATATTTATGTATATGAGCGTGTTTTATGCATGTTTCTGTGTATCAATTAGCATTCTGTACACACGAACCTACGCAGAACTTCAGCCAAGGGACAAGATTCAGTTTGCTGAGTTATTTTTCATATTATTGACTATAAAATTTTAGTATGAGTTAGAAATCTTAAGCGGAGGCAAATGCCTTCCCCCCGTTGCCCCTACCTGCGTACGCCCATATTGTTACAGCTACCGAAACCAACTACCTCTGAGTCCATACATACACAAAAGGCCACATGAGAACATTTAAACCATGCTATGAACTGAATTTCTGTTGAGTTAACTTTTATTGAAGTCTTATGTACCTACTACAATATACAAACATATATTTGCTCACACATTTATTAACCCATATACGCATGCATTTTTTCTGTTTTGCTTTTTCTGTATTTTTGGGCTCTTAATTGAGTTATAAGTTTGTCCAATAATGACATTTCTACAATTTATACACGAATTGTGAAAGAGTATCTGTTTGAATGAGTCTATGTGTGAATAGAAGTAAAGTAACACCTACATAGTTGTGGTTAACCTATTCCCAAATCCCTGATACAATATGACCATTTATTTATACATACATACATACATTAATACATAAGGGTACATACATACATAGATATGTACATATGAATGAAATTTCTTATTCTATTATGTGCATGTGTGTATATCGTATATATGTATGTGTTTACTATCTTCTGTAATTGCTTATATGATATGTATGCACATATGTTATTGTGTGTGTGTGTGTTTGTGTAGATGCCCCTATTTGCAAGAGTTTTACGAGTATGACATTTATGTCCCAGTCATGCATGAAAGAAACTAGATTCCCGCAATAGCCTCTGCTGTTGACCTAGTGACAATAGACGACCACGACGACAATTTACCTCATAATGTTGATGATGTTGCGTTTCTCTAATACTGTGTTAAATTTCTTGATGATTCATAGTATGAAACCAAGTGATTATCATAGATTTTTACAAATTTCAATATATATCAATTATGAATTGATTAAATGTTCTTTGCTTGACTAAAGTATGACAGATACAAACAAGTATGTAAGAGCCTGCACTAAGGATGTCGTTCGGAATCGACTTTTCGGAATTCGGGAATTTCGGGTTTCAAATTTTAATCCCGGGATTAACATTGGGATTGATAGTTTTATCAAATATAAAATGAAAATTGATTAAATTATTGATGAGATTCAAGATATAATATAAATTAAGATTTGTTTTATTAAAGTTGCAATCATAGTATGGAAATCAAAACGCGTTTCGTTTTTTGTTATTTTTGAGTCGAGAGAAAATGCTTTCCAAATCGTTTATTGTTTGATCGATTGAAGAGGACTAATTTTGTGATAAATTATTTCCTTTGGTCTACGAAATTTTGGCAGAAATTTTAAAAATTTATTGATTGTCTAAAAAGTTTAAATTGTTATCACATTCTTCTAATAACACAGTTTAAAACGTCAATATTTGTCTGCTGATCACGCATTTAACAGCAAGGGACTGTTGCAGCGATGCTTCTTCTTGCCGCTAATGCTTGACCAGCAGCCAGTTCATTTTAAACGTTTTTGCTTCTGCAAATGCTGCAGTAATGCATAAGCGAACATACGCGTATTTTTTTATTTTACGGAAAAACGGTTTTAAGTTGAGTTCCAACTCCCAAAGTAGGGGGTGTAAAAGTAGGGGTTCTAAAAGTAGGAAATTTTTGTCTAAAATTTGTATACCAAAAGTTATATGTACAACTTGAGAAAGTGGGATATTGACCTGATATAAAGGCGGTGACAGGACACTGACATTTTCTACGTCCATGACTTGGATTAAACCGGCAGATCACATACCAAGCGCGTGCTTGTTCTGCGTAAATTACAATTTTGATAGAAGTAAAAAACTATTTCCTTTTATCAGCCGTTAACCATTATATATATGACTTTTATGTCTTCGATGACCCCCAGTGAAATTTTCTGGCAAATAATTTTATGGAATATTTTAATCCTTAAATGTTTCTTTTGAAAAGACTTTTCAGGTTTTCATAAAAAAGGGGTCAAATTGTCTCATAAAAAGAGGAACTAAAGGGTTAATATGTTCTACAGAAATGATCTTTGTAAAATTCTACTGTACAACTTTGCCAATAAGATTTTCCTCAGACATCAATTTATAACACTTTTTGCACTTAGTATTCAGCTCCCTTCGACCAAAATAAGAAAATTTTGACCGAATGTAAAAAAAAACTGAGACGTGCTTGACTATAAGTTTGTTTTACAAAAATGGTTTATACGACATTCCCTTTCAGGATTATAGGGTGGCTATTCTGTTGTACAAATGCTGTTGGACTGTGTAATATGTGAATTTTATCGCTCAGTATGCTAACCTTTTTTTTAAGTTTTTAGTATGTTTCCGGATTAATGTAAAGTAAAAAAACAATGATGAAGAACTCCGAATTTTTTTTTATTTTTTTTATTTATTTATTCGAAAAACTTTAGCTCCCGTTTTACCTATATTAATGTTAACATATTCTTTAAAAAGGTAAAGTTGTGAAGCATGATACAATATATGTTTCATGCGAATCTGTTGACGTTAACGCAGGTATAATTATGTAAGAAGAAGCGCTTGTACAACACAATAACAATAACAGTAGAGTAATTTTTCATTTTAAGATTCAGAATCGTTTAACAGTATAATAGTTTTTTCATTTAACACTCAATCAGTACAGAATCGTTTGCAATCGAACACGCGAGAATGAAAGAATGTTGTAAATGTAAAGGTTCGGTCTCACTCAAGCAGCTATACAAACAAAGTGTTTTCTTTTCGTTTCACCACACACTTGCAATAGAATATTTATAGAATGTGCTCCCAATCTCATTTTTATCCCTAGAGTGGGATGGAATTTCGATCACTACGGGTTCCGCCTAGTTTTTAATAATAGATTTTTGGTTGATTTAAGCCTTCTGTTAATCATTTAATTAGCCCACAAAAACATTCAAATTCCTCAAAATTTATTACAAATTTCAAATGGGGAAAAATATATGAAGAATTTAATGGTCTACTGAAAAACTAACTATTTCACACATTTTTGAAAAATTGCTCCCTTAAACTTAAACATTTCCATTTGCGATGCTTTTTTAAAACTATAAAAGATACAGATTTTTTCATACTGTTCAGTTTACACTGCTGCAATCCAAAAGCACCCTCAAAACTTTAAAATTAAAGGTTATACAGAGCGCGTAAAATTCATTTAAATTTTTAGACATTCGACTTAAAATTTCGTAGAACAAAGAAAATAATGTATCACAGAATACACCATGAATACCATGAACGAATTAGAAAAAATTTTGCTTAAGCAGAAGACTAAAAAAAAAAAAAATTATGAATCCCGAAAATTCCTAGATTGACATCTTTAGTGCACACATAGGTAGGAATAGATTGAATTTATATATAATTATTTAAACAACAGAAGCTGCAAATAATCTGATTTATCGATTTAATTATATTCACATAGGCCGGCTAGGTTACGTAAATAGGGATGCATACGACAACTGCCGTAGAAAACATTTTATAACTACGACAATCAATGGAGTTATTGCTAAGACCCTCTTCTTCATATTCCCTCTTTCCCCGCCTTTAATACCCTAATGGCTGCATATAATGCTACATCTTTGTTGTGGAGACATTAAACCCATATTTATTCGAAAACTGCCTGTTTGTTCTGGCAACAGCGATTTTTGTGTCGAAAACATCGTTTTTAGCGTTAAAACTCCCACCCTGGATCCACCAGTGAAACGAAATAGTACTGAAGAAATATCTTTTATAAGCCATAAGTCCTCAAACGATATTAAGTATTAATTATTATAATCATTAATCCAACCATCACTGTAAACATCACTCACCTTCTGCTTTGATTCATTTGTATATTTCGGTTATCCCGCCAGGTGGAGAGATGATGTCGCAATGCTGTACGCACCTCAGAATTTAAAAAGCAATAAAACAGCGACACTGAAAATCCCTGTCAACAAAGTATGTGAATCAAATTTATTTTTGCATTACATGAGAGCAAAAAATAAACAACACTGAGCTATTTATATGTATATAAAAATTCAAATAAGTAATTGAATAAATTTAACTCATAAAAAATAAAAATAAAAAAATAAAAAATTAATAAAAACAAAGCAGAGTAAAAAAAGTGAAATGTATGTACATACTCTGTACCTACAGTATGTAAATATGCTTTCAATACATTGTTGTTGTTGTTGCTGTTGTTAAAATATTTACCTGTGTGCTGAGCAGAAATGCGCGTATCACAGCAAACATATGACTCATGACACCATCCTCATTGGGTCCGGCCAACACCACCAGATACGTAATGCCAAACAGAGGAATGAGTACAAGCAACGCTTTGGCCGCCTTGCGATATTGACGCGTTTCCACTGTATTGGCTGAGCGTAACTTTGTGATGAGCACCTGCCGTTCGTTTGTTCGTTCGTTAGTTATTGATGTGCAATGATGTAGAAAAATATAGCGGGGGATGCGGTAGAAATTAGGTTAGGTTGGCATGGAAAGAAAGAAAAAAAATACATTTTCTAATATAGGCATTATTACATTATTTAAGTTATTTGCTGTAATGCAAAGCTTTGTCTACTTTTTTAATATAGATACTTTATTTGTTGTTATGTAGATATCTTTACAACCTAACAAGGATATACTATGCCATAAGAGAAAAGGCAAAAATTTTATATACGAAATTTACAAGTATAGTAGGTACCCAAAATTTTTCGTATTTATTATCTTCTATTTATTTCACAAGAAAAAAAAATCAAAATATCACAGATATCATAAATTATCACAACGATTTTTTCTACATTCTTCTTGTTTTTTGTGGCCTATGTCAAACATAGCAACTTAAATTCTCCGATTCTTGTTAAACTAAAACCGAGAAAATCTTAGATCTCTTATAGGTTGCCGTGCATGATTTGATGTAGAAATATTTTGTCTGGACTCACTCTGCAGATGATATGTTAAGAATTAAGAGATTCTGTTTCCCTTTACTAAGGCGTGGAAAATACTAAACCAGAAATTATTCATTCCTCTTTTTAGGAAGCATAATTAAATTCCTGAATTCCACTGAGATCATAATTTAGTTCCGCATAATAGAAAAACGAGGCTACCTACTCTGTGTTTTTAAATACACTAGTTTTGATTAGCAGTTAGTTCCAACGTTGGTTAAACGCTATAAGAATTACTACTGTGAAAAACTGAGCCGGGTCATGTCCATTTGCCTGTCTGTCTATTACTTAGAACGAAAGCTTAAAGTTGAGTAACCTAAATTAAGGTATTAAGTTACCTTATGTCACAAACCATGTAGGAGCTTGTGCTTAGCTTCACTAGCCCCTATTAAGCTAGGACTGTCGTAGTGAAGAGCCTGTTGCAAACTTTGAAAGTCCCATCCTCCTAGCGCTGCTCCAGGTTTATGGGTCAGGGTGGTGGAATTTAATACCCCTGTAAGTCCTGATACCGCGTTTGAGGAAACCAGAATGGCTCATCATCGGGCACCGCTTATGCCGTCCATTGGCTTGAGATTAATTCCTAGCGCGAGCTCGGCCTCTGTTGCTGAAACTGGCAAGAGTAACAGATCTAACGATGACCCGAGAAGCTTCAATGTGTGCTCCAACTACAATGAGCAAAGCGAACAGGAGGAAGGCTAACAAGCAGGAATCCATAGTAGTTAGCACCAGACAGTCGATCGAAGTAGCTACAGGGCGAGGGGGCTCAGACGGTCACTCCATTGGATTCACTAATGGGTTGACTCTCACTCGTGAGTTTAAAGTGGTGACTACGGCAGCTTCAGAAGAAGCAACTGATAACAGATGGATCGGTAGCTACGCCCAAGCGGCCGCCAGCGCACTGACGGTTGACATTTGTTGCGGCTCGCCGCGGCGGTGGTCAAGGTCTATTGTCTCAACAGCAAACAGACTTTGTCGACAGTCAAGTCTGGGAGGCCATATGGACCTGAAAAGAGCGGATAAGGACGGATCAAGCCATTTTGCAGGTGCAGTATTCCAATTCTTATTCGCTCGAATGGCTGACGAAGACTGTGGCTGGAATGCCAGTTTTTAAAGGCCGTTTGTGGTTAGACAAATTAACAAAATTCAAAGACTGACTCGGTTGGCCTTAATAATTCTTGTGCTACCAAGGGAGTCACATATGCCGACTCCATACCCAGAATGCTGAGCTCGATACAACGCACTGAAAACCATATTCTACACTACGGCGGGATCGGATCCAAGACTTGGAAACGCTTGCCATCTGGTTATTGGTGCTTTAGAGCCATTGAAGGTCATACAACTTAAATAAGTGCAAGATGCGTCATTTGAATTTGGGGTGCGTACTGGTTACGCCACTGGATTCAGATGAAGGCAAGATGAATTCAAATAATGATGATAGCCTCTATGTCGTTCAGCATAAATTTTCCAAAAACTAATTTGCAGCAGAGCCAATCGGCTGCTGCCCTCTTCTGCAGTAGTAATGCGAAACTGCACGCTAATCGTCACATAATTCTAATTCAGAAATCATGAGTATTCAATAGGCGCGTAGGTGGCTTTGAGAGGAATTCAGTGGCGGTCCGTCCTTTATTGTGAAAGGGATAGTTATGCGATTGACTGCATGATTTTGAGAAAATGTTGTTGTCCTCTTTGCGCTCAAAATTAAGTTTTGGTATTCGTGAGGTGTGGTGGAAACATTTCGTTGTTTCGTCTTATCGTCCTTATTACTCTCTCAGGAGGAGGCCCTTCGAGGGAGCTGATGGCAGCCGTACGATGCGGAATCCAACAGCTTAGACTTTAGGCATTTTCAAAGATGTTATTCTTGAGTCTAGGCCTGATCTAACAGTTGTTTGGCAGTTGTAGTTATTTAGAGAAATTGAGACTCTTAGGGTAGAAACCTCCAACGATCCCGTGACCAATCAGTATAGCGTCGAAGCCTCTCTCCACCTGATTAAGCTTCCACTCCATTTTAGTTAGGAAAAGCGCACTAGGTAATACATGTTGAGGTTGTTAGATATAGTCGGCAATTGCTACAAATTTTGCTCTGTTACGAACATAGCAAAATTTGACTGCATTTATTCTGGAAGTGGGTCGAATGTGTAAGTTAATGGTACCAGCACATTTAAGGCGTACAAGCGTTTGATATAATAACCAGCTAAAATAAACAATAGCACTGCCGATCAAAGTTCAGCGTAATTTTTTTTTTTTTTAGCGAGAGTTGTGTTTACGGTGATTTGTATTCGGTCTTGACAAAATATAAATTTATACTGGTTTTCATTTTAATTTCTTCATATTTATTTTAATGTATATACCATATGTAAGTAGTATGAATTTTATTATTTATGCAATCATGTTGTTTTCTTTGTTTTTGTTTGTCTTTATTTTCCCTTATTTTTGCATTATTAACAATGCGTGCATTAAGTATGTACACACTTATATACATATTGCACATATACATAAGTATGTACTTACATATATATACAAATGCACTAGCGGATCCAAAGGGGGGAGGGGGAGGGATGGTTTGGGTTTGAAATTCCCTTCCCCTAGCTGATGGAACCCTCATACATTCTGATCATTGGTCATGAAGTAAACAAAATTTTGACAAATTTAGACGAACAAATTAAAAGCGCCCCAGAGGAAAGCTCTGAATCCGCTACTGTACACATGTATGTATTTTGTTAAGGCAAATCCCATCAATATTTATGAGCAGAAATTTATGTATGTATGCGCTAAAGTTCTCTTGAATATCTTGCACGAGAGGGTTTAAAGAAAATATATCTTTTCTTAAATATTTGTATTAAAAACAAAAATATTTATATATATTTTATTTTACAATTTTAAAGCATATTTATAACAAGATTTAGATGTGTGGCAAAATTTTTTTATATTTTGTTGTATCTTATAATAATAACATATTAATCCTCAGCTTATATAATGTAGGTACAGTATAACTAAATACTTAAAAAGTATACAAATTTAAAGCAGAGATTTCACATTTGTTTTATTGGTTTGAGCAGTGGGTATGATATCTACACGATATTTTAAAGAAACTTAAAGAAAGCCATTGGCTAAACAGAACACAAAGTGCGTTCAGCGAGCCATCTATTTTCAATTATATTATATATCTCAATATGTACTCCATTCGGAATTCTCATTAGTTCTACTATACACGGCTGGAATAATGATTTCAACTCAAATATTCAATTCATTCATTTTTCTCCCTCAACCAAAATAATAATATGAATAAATAAATAAATCAAAATTTTTGTATTAATAAATAAGTCAAGGAAGTTTTAAATTTATGCTGTCAAGTTATTTGCAGTATTATTTTGGTTTTTAATTTAAATTCATAAGAAAACAAATATTCAATATGTAAGTAAGTACTTGGGTGCATTTAGGTATGGACATTTTGAAATATATACATTTGGTTTCATTTCTAAATCCAATTTAAGATGAATATAAATATTGTACACACACATATATGCAAACAAACAATCACATACCTTTGCTGAAATTCGAGATAATATCAACCACAAAGTACCCACCGCAAAACAGCAGATACGAAAAAGTTGTGTCTCGGAGTTACAGTTACCTAATGACTCATCTTTCCTTTTTCTTTTTCGTTTATATTTTTTATTTGTCATGGTCTTCTACATTTTTTTTCTTTTTCACTTTGGAATTTTGGATACATCCTTTTTATCCTTTTCAAATATTCATATTATTTGTAAGTGTGTGGTTGTTTTTGGAATCAAATATAAATGATTTTAGAGAGACTTAAATTAGTATTTGAGTGTATTTCACAAAAACACAGAGACAGTGAATCACTAATACCAATATAAATGTGAAGCAGCTTTAACGAATTTTTTAACTTATGCTTTTTTGTTTCTTATTTTCGTTTTATTTTTTTTCGCATTCTTTTATTGACGTTTCGCTTTGATTAACGAGTGTCAAATCTACTTTTTTACTTTCTTTTTTATCTACTTATACATTTTTCCTTTTGCCTTTTTGTTTATTTCGATATCTATTTATATATGTTGGATGAGGGTTTTAGCCTTGGAAATCCTTGGTGTCTTGGTGGTATTTCGTTTAGTCTATGAGTGTGTAAGTAAGTCTGTTTTTTTGTGCCATGAAATGACATTCACTCCATTTTACTTTTGACCATTAAGAATTTTAAGAGTTAATTTGCAAGATGAAATATATACTGGTAAATTTAATTTAACAAATTTAATAGCTTTTTAATGTTTTATTCTTTCCCAACATCTCTCTCTCTCTCTTTCTCTCTTAACTACTTAAGTAATACCTATTTAATTTAAATGAACTTCTTTTAAAGAAATGTTGAGTCTGGTTTTCTGCTTTTATTTTTATTTTATAATTATTGTTTTTTTTCCGGTGGTTATTTGTAACAGTATTTTTCTCAGAACAGAAATTTGCTTATAGCAACCGAAAAACAGTATAGTAACTGAACATACATATACACTTTAATTAACGCGTCATCATAAAAAATGGGCAGAATATGCAAATTTTTATTACGGCAATTTTTGTTTTTTTTCCTGCTTTTTGTTGAAACAAACAATCCGACCATTTTGGTGTTTTTCATTGTCAACAATTTACCATGCAATTTTCTTAATTAAAATGTTTTCATTTATGCGGTTAACAGTGTTAGCAGTGTATCCTGTAATCCTGTAAGAAGTGAAAATATAAAATCTCTTTTGTTGTTTTTATTTCAAAATATAAGGAAAAAGAAAAAGATTCATAAGAAATATGCTTTCAACAAAGCGAACGAACTATAGCTGATCCTTTCGTCATGTTCTGCTCTAATCGGAACACAAAATGGAAGGTTCAACGTTTTGATGCATAAAACGCAATAACTTTTTGTTTTAATACTACTGATACAAATTGATTACAGAAAATTTCAAAATGAATTCAGATAATGGGATTGAATTTTCGAATAACCAAATGGACTTCGAAAAATCTCAATTTTATTTCAAAATATACAAAATCGATTTACGAATACTTTCGAATATTTCATTTTTCCAGCAGGAAATTCCAAATGCATATTTTTCCCCTTTTTCCTTCCAATCCTCTTGAAAGGTTAGGGCTTCTACTAGTATTAGTTTCGTTAATCATTTTGTTATCATCTGGACAGACGATTCCCTACCGCGGACTATCTTGAATTGATGGGGCTGCAATCTTTTGACGTTGCTCAGAATCAGCGTTTCCACCAAACTATTGTGTATCCGGTTTGTGTCAAGGGTGACATTTAGATAGATTTACAGTTGTGTGGTGAACATACACCCTCGTTCTTTATTCAGTTGACTGGAGACACCCAGAAGGAATTATTTTCATATCAGATAGCTTTTTGAGCTTTCAAATTTACTTAAAAAAATTTCAAATTTACTTCAGAAAAATTCAAATTTACTTCAGAAAAATTCAAATTTACTTCAGAAAAATTTAAATTTACATCAGAAATTTTTTTAGAAAATTTCATATTTACTTCGGAAAATTCCAAAATTTACTTCAGAACATTACAAATTTATTTCATTTCTGAAAATTTACAAAAAAAATATTTTTATCCATAGTAAAAATCGCAACACACACAAAAGGTTGACTTGTTCTTAATGACGCCGTAACCAAACTAAATGACACATAGCAATAAAAATTCACAGAATAGTGGTTGACAGTTGTGCCAACCTGGGAACAAATTTTTTTTGAAATATTCTCAGAGGGAAAATTTAAAATGAGAATTTCCGGGTACTTATTTGACAGAATGTATTGTTGAAAACAGAGTAGTATTTTGGAAATGAGTTGTAAAAAATTTATCGCGTTTTACTCAAATTTTTATTCTCACATAAATTTCATATGAAATTCGGCAGAAATAAAAACAAAAATGTTTATTTCTTCACGGAGCTTAACCTGCTAAGAAACAATTACAATTTTTTTCAAGAACGATTTGGTTTCAGATTTGTATTTAGATTAGATAAAATCATTGTCGAAGGTGGACCTCATATTGCCTGATTGCTGCGGCCAGTCAGAATCTATTGTGATGTTCCCCGATTAAAAGAAGTGAAGCTTTATTGATTCCTTATAAGATTATTGCCTTTGGAAAATTTGGATTATTTCTTTAGGAAAGTTGGATTTTCATAAAACCTTCACAGTGACACAAGTTATGCCGCCTTCTTCTGCACTACATATTCGACATAAATCGTTCTATACTAAGCCCAGAAGAGATAAATGTTTTTGGCCCTCCAATGCCATTTGACAAAGCTTGTGGCGCGTAGTGGGATGGATGCCGAATCAAGGTGAACATTACTGATCTGATAACTTTTAACAAAAAAAGCTGTTTACATGTTTTATAAGGTGCTGATTCGGATTTTGATATTTGTTTAATCCATATTTGGGCCTCAATGGTGTCCAATACTATGCCTAACTTAATGAAATTTTATACAGAGAAAACTTAGTTTAAAATATTTGGTTTATTTTTATCTCGAATATCTTATCTTGTAGTGAAAACTATATTCTTTTACCATTCGAATGATATACAAATATCAGTGAGATATTTAATTCTCTTAATAAAAATACCAAACTTTGTTATCAGAGTCTGCAGCCGTAATAAATATATTTTTTCAGCGCTTCTCTGCACATGTAACGGCGTTCAAGAAACAAAAAGTTGGATATCTGTCTAATTGTCAGCCAAATTTAAAGTATATTGAAAAAATTTTTTTTTTTTTGGATCATATGTCCAGCTAGATTTATTGGTCACTGTGCGGCGATTTGGATTTAGTTTTTGTTTGTTGGCCATAAATAATTTGAAAGCTTTTTTATTTTCGCAGTTCTTAACTGGAATAGAGCACCAGAATGATCGTAGTCCAGACATTTCATTACCTAAGTGACCGCAACAAAATTCAACCTCAATACAGGGTAGGCCAATCAAAGTGGAAGCATCTGACACTTTTGACAGCGCTGTCAGATCGACTAATGGGATATCGCATTGGAAGCGAAAACCCTCATTTAATTGAAGAACCGCCACTTTAGGACCAAAAAGTTACCTCAAAAAACAATCAATTTATTACGACCATTGTTCCCAGGGCGACTCATATCGAAAAATGGCGATTTTTAATGGCCACCCAGATTACCCGATTTAACGACACCAGACTTGTATATGTGGGGTTATTTGAACTTTAAGGTAAGCTCAATTGAAAGCCAACCTATGACGTGAAATCGCCGTCATATTGCCCGAATCATTGGCCAAAACGAAGGAAAATGCCGAAAAAGGCATATTGGGCCATCTAGGTAAAAGGTGGTCATTTGGGCGATATCACTTTCTAAAAAGTAGCTGAAACAAATCTCCTTGTACTACTTTAAATAAATTATAACCTAATGAACAACAGAAACATTGTTTTTGTTGGTTTTTTTTTCAGAAACAAATGCTTCTACTCTGTAAATATAACAAATAAAAATGTGGATCCTTCATGGTAATTTTTATGTGAGAAATCGTAAATAAAACTATGGTATTTTCCATATTCTGAAATCTAATCCGATTTGGTATGGATTGCCCCATCTGTACTTATCAGTAGTGTATACAGTATTTTGTACCCACAGGAAGGCAAATGAATGTTGTGTTGTTATTATTATGAGCTAACTTAAAAATGCAAGTTTGTTTTACAATTTAAAATATTAAATCTCACCTTATATATTTATATATGTATACACACACATACTGATAAAACTTACCCACATTATTCGAAGCAAAAATATCAAATTCATAATAAGTACAGCGCATACAGGTCCCTGAAATATCCAGTCGACAGGTGTTTCCTGCATCCATGGACATCCAATGTCAAACTGATGATGTGCAGATGACGATGATGATAATAATAATGCGAATACACACAGATACGGATGCGGATGCGGAAGTGCACAATAAATAAATAAATAAAGCAAATTTCATAAATATACAATATTGTGAAAAATATGTAGTCGTTGTTAATGTAGGTAGTAGAAAAAAAAAAGAAAAGCAAAAAGAAAAAAAAATGGTGATTTGATAGAATAATGAATTTTTCTTTGCTTCATTGCCATTTCCTTCTTTGGATTTTTCTTTATTATGTTTCAAAACAAATGAAATTACAAACCTGTTCTGTGTCATATGACAATGTCAGACCTTTGGCAATTGTCCAAATTACAACAAAAACTGCTGGTCCTCCTGCGTTGGTTTATTTGTTTGTTTATTTATTATGTGGAAGAAATATGCATTGAAAATTTGGATATTAAATAATTGTGTTTTGCTGCCTTTGTTGTTGTTGCGGTTGATATTTTTGTAGCCATAGTGTACAGGATATAAAAAGACTATATTTGTGGGTGTATATGTGTGCATGTATAAGTGAACTTATTAAATATCATACAATTAAAACCGAAAAATATGATCATTATTTTATATTGCTGCTTTGTTCAGTTAGTAATCCCAATGCTACATATTTTCGGTTTAGGGAATTGAAGTAGTCACATGTAAGCACACACACACACACATATGCAAAGATGCCCCTAGTCAAATATCTCTGTATGAAGCAGATAAAATTTTCAAAGATAAGGTCAAATGACTGCTGTTGTGAAATATTTTTGTCATTTTTGTAATGAAATATGATACCTACATATAAACATTTCAATTGCTGATAGAAGATTTTATCCCTTTTTTGTACCTTAAGTCGAAGAGTTGTCACAGCATGTGTTCAGATGGGATTACTTTATTAAATACATGTATTTATACTGCATATACACACAAAGTACAATGCTAGTAGCAAAATTTATGGGTTTATTATTTATATGGTGGTATAGGTGCTACTTTATTTTTTTTTCTTTTTCTATGCGTGGATAATTTATTACTTGGCATATTTCTCATTGGAGCCATTTTCTTTTCAAGCATTTCTTTCTTTGATTGTTGGCAATATTCATTTAAGCTTCAACTTCAACCTCAACCTCAACATTTTGCTATTACTATTATTATTATTTGTCCCTTGCGATTTTGTATGTTTATCAAATAGTCTGGTGGTTTTATTTATTTATGTATTAGTATACAACTTTTTTTTTATAAGATTACATATTTATTGAGCCTGAAAGCGAAAATGATAAAAATAATGTGTTTTTTTTATTGTTGAATAACAATTACATTATTTTTATTGCAATATTAAATTTTGATTATATCATCAAAATATAATATCTGTTTTCAGTTTCTCATCAAAAAATTTTGAAAAATAATTTCTTGCAAATAGCTTGAAAAATTATTTTTATGCATCAATTATTACAATTCCATTTTTATTGGTTAACAATTTGGCGGCAATGCAACAAAGTAAAAATGCGAAATTTCAAACTTCATACTTATTATTTGATTTTAATTCTTATAATGAAGAAACCATCTCTGTAATTGTCTGCCTTAAAAGATTACACAAAAGTCAGAAACAAATTAAAAGATTCGCTATTACAGTAAAGTTCAGGATCATAAATATTTTGGTGAGGGAAAGATTTAATAACCAAAGGAATTCTCAAGTACATTTAAATTTGTATGTTTAATTGAAACAGCTACTACGAGCACAATTATGACCCAATGGCAATGTCCACAGCCCAGTCCATGTATGAAGGGACCTCTAGTTTTATAATGATCCTGAACGAACAATTTTTACTCTTGGAGTATTGCCATTGCCAGCCATTTTACGACGGTACCAAATATCCAACCCAGGCATCATTCGGCAGTCCAGCACACAGCAACTACGCTACGGCGGCAACAATTTAAATAAATAGAATTATATATGTCTAAAATTTTCGTTTTTGTAACATTTTGTAAAAATCCAGAAGCTGTTAAAAAAAAGGATGGGATTTTTTGATATTTTTTAGATTCAGTTTTTATTTTAACCCTTTGCAGCACGGTGGGAAGACGTATATCCCATCTAGAATGAAATGAAAATATATAAATATAGGTTTTAAATGTCGCTGATTAAAAATTTGTAATCAGATTTTCGAAATTCAAAATGGCGGATGCAATATGGCGGACCGCATTAGTAAAACTTATTCATATCAATATGAAAATTGGTATAAGGGGGTTTTCGGGGTCGCTGATTACGATTTAGATATCAGATTTTAAAAATTCAAAATGGCGGATCCAATCCAAAAAATACAAAAGAAAATATAAAATTAAAAAATCCAAAAAAAAAAAAAAAATAAAACACAAAACCAAAAAACGGAGACGATCCATTCGCGATCCGTCGCTTCGTCCTCGTTCGTGTCTCCGGTTTAAGCTGAGCACGGTACTAATTGTTGTTATCAACTTGCAAAATTTTCCTGTCTTGAACAAAAAAAAGGTTGGTACCGATATTTACAACATATATATTGTGTCCGCTATATTAAATCCGCCATTTTTAATTATAAAAATTTGATATCCGAATCGTAATCAGCGACCCCGAAAACCCCCGTATACCAATTTTCATATTGATATAAATAAGTTTCACTGATTCAGTCCGCCACTTTGAATTTTAAAAATCTGATATCAAAATCGTAATCAGCGACCCTAAAAACTTAAAAATATGGCCATGGGATAAAAAATAAACAATTATTAGAAAAATATGTTCTTGAAAGGGTTAAGAAGATTTACCGAAATAGGCCTTTAAACTTTATGTCCTTTTTTTACACATGATTTAATTACTTGGGTTGGAGATTTTTGACCTCCTTCACATCACTTTACATCACTCGTCAATGCAAGCATCTCCTTAAGAGAGAGTTGATACATTTCGTCATCACCAATGAATTGGTGCCAAAATGGCTGCAATATGCATTGATATCTCGCCCTTTTCTAAACATAGTCCGCAAGTATCATCCAAGGCAAGATCCATATTATTCAGGTGACACCAGAAATGACCATGCAATGTCGTTTCAGTTTCCCTGATTCCGAATCTGTATATACATTTTATTTTGGCTTTTTTTTGGCTTTTTTTTTTAAATTGGATTTTTGTGTGAAATTTGGTATGAATTTTTGATCTAAGTGTTGATCTCACTCTGTTCAAACTAATAATAATAATCTTGGTCTGATTTTTTGGCGAAATTGGTTTAAGTTTTTTTTTGAATTCTGTTCTGATTTTTGGTCTGACTTTTGGGATGAACTTTAGTTAGATTTTTTATCTGAATTTTATTCAGGTAATTTTTAATGAATTTAGCATGTTTGATCTTTGCTTAGCCAATACAATCAGCACAAAGTTCAGAATCTACATACGTCCGCCTGAATATCTTCATCTTCCACCACCGCCTGACTATAAAGTTCGGTAAGAATATTATTCTTATATCGCATTTATTACTTAATTAGGTGATTTCAGTCGGAAAATTTCTGGTTGATAAACTCACAAGTATTTTCTGAGGTGTAGAGAACAGCAAGATGGAACTTCTTAGAGAAAATACAAGCATTCCAAAGTGATTTCTCTCAAAGGCAAAAGTCTAGAAATTCATGGAACCAAAATCTAACAATTCGATACGAAGTTACAGAAAACTTAAAATTTACGTCGATTAACCCTTTCACTGCGACTGGCCTCTATAAAGACAAAATAAATTCGTGCCACTTATGCTTCACGACCGCTATAGCAGCATTTAAAAAAATAACATTAACTGTGTTTTATTCGCCAACTAGTTTTACATGTGCGAAAAAAACGACCAAGTTGTTAAGGCTGTTCTTCGTTATATTATTATTCACAAGCAGCAAGAGGTGAAACATTTTAATGGATCCCAATCAATGCGGTTAATCGTGGGCATTGTTTTTAGTTTTAACCCTTTATATGAACATTTAACGATGATTTTAACTTATTTTCACTGGCAGCCATTTCGAATCTTTTCCCTTTTTTATTCTTTTTTGCAAACTGTCATGCTTCTTCTTTCATTATTGGCAGTTCACAATAGAATTTGATGTAGCTTAACTACTTGTTAAGTATACATAACAGCTATAATTATACGTGTTAACTCTGCCTTTTTGTTGTTGCTTTCCCATACAATTATCGCTGCTAGTTATACATAACTAGAAGCAAGTGGCGAATAAAACGCAGCTATTATTAAATATGATATGAGTATCAATTGGTATTCTGAGGTTTTTGGAATCGCAGAATTCGAATCTGTAGTCGAAATCGAAAAATTCAAAATGGCGATCAAAAAATTTTAAATTTAACGAATCTGACTTGGGGTTTTTAGGGTCGCTAAATCCGAATCTTCGGTCAAAATTTAAAAAATTTTAAATATGACGAATCTGTCTGAAAAAAATTTGGGGTCTCGGAATCCGAATCTTCGGTCAAAATTTAAAAAATCGGAGTGGAGTCTTCAAAACGACGACCAAAAACATTTTTAGGCGAAAGAATCTGACTGAAAATGTTTACTCGGAGGTTTTCAGGGTGGCTGATATCGAGTTTTTGGATAAAATTAAAGATTCAATGCATTTTTTTGGAGTAACACGATTTGCGGCCGTAATTCAATAGTATACAAATCGTTGGACACGTTTTCAATATCTTCCGCCATCAATGTCTAACCATTACTCTTACTTTTAATATTTTGCAAGTTGAACTGATTTCTGTTTTTTTTAGTGGAAATACAAGTTTTAATTGACATGTTTAAACATGTTTAAAATAGCAATAAAACTTTTCCATCCCCTAATAAAACTAAATACATATGAGTATTTATTAATTGACACATCTTAAAGTAATCAATTTAAAATCCAAATAAATAAATATATGTGTATGTATTACTCTGTTTGGATAACTAAACGATTAAATTGCATTTAAATTAGAAGCTCATATTGAATGAATTTAAATTAATGTAATCAATATACAATATTATCAAAATAAAATTATACATGTGTATATTCCACATACACATACACAGATTCATACATACATATTTGCACACATACGCGTATTCTTAGTATGATACTATGTGTATAATCGTATATTCCAATTAGGTGTTGATCAAGTCATTTCCTTTACCACAAATACCATCAACACAACAGCAACAATAATACCATCAATAACAACAACAACAACAACATTAACAACTTTTTCTCTTCTTACTTACCCCAACCAATGAGTGCATAAATATTGAAACGTATATTATCACCGGAAAATGTATTCACCACCAACATGTACAAATAGAGACCTACATGAAATGGTAAACCATAAAAAAAAGAAGAAAACAAATATAGATAAATAAAATCAAATCTCTGTCAATTTCATACAAATACATGCAAGGAATACAATGTATTTTTGTATACATTTGCATTTTTGTTATATGCGCATAGTAGACTTTTGTATGTAGAGCAGTTCATTCTACTTATGTATAGGAGATACATATCTGTAGGAGACTGTATCTAATATCCTAAATTATCATTTGGATATTTTGAGCGCATAAATTTCATCAAAGCAAATTACAAAAATGATTTTATTGCATAGATACTCGTATATCAAATATTATACATATCCATACATACCCAGAGGGAAAGTAGGTAATATATCGTTGGTTAAGCGCAAAATTTGGAAATTTGCGGACAGACTTGGAAAATGTAGTTTACTCATTTTCATCTGTGAGCTTAACCGATGAATTTTTCAATTAAAACTCATTTATTCCAAGTTCGGCAATCTTAATTTGATGAAGAATCACGAATTCTGAACCATTTCACTTTATAATTCCCATAGAAAAAACCACTCTTCCTTCCTAAATATCAATTATTTTCTCAAAAAATGGATAATGCTTTACTTTCGCTATGACATCGTCATGTAAAAAATTTTTGGAATGTACTACACATTACATTTTCTGTTTGGGTATGTATAGCAATAAAATAACAACAACATATCAACTTACCCTCGACCAGCATCCAAAAGAAATTCGTTAAGGTGAAGAAATGAAAAACTGTCACAAGCGCAATGCAACCGCCAAGTCCTGTGCGTATTGAAATCTGTAGCATGTCAGAAATTTTTTAAAATAAAATTTTATTTAGATTTATTTGAAAAAATGAAACGAATAAGAAATGTCTAAATAATAATAAATGGTTTAATACAAATTTATAATGTTTCATAAATCTTAAGCAACGAAATTTTTCAACGCTTCAAAAACAAATCAAATTTAACTGGAGACGTATTCCATGAGAATCGCTATTCGATACTGTGTGCTTTACTAACCCAGACATGCCCAATAACTTATGTGTAGTACACTTCAGAATGTTTCGAGTTCGAGTCCACTAAAATATTATTCAAAATTGTCGTTTTGGAGCTTCTGAATTTTTACGTTAAGGGGTTATATACGTTTTGGTACGGGAAACTTAGGGCATTTTTGTGCTTTTTTGGACTATCTGAAATAATTTTTTGAACTAGCATAACAGGTATACATAATATATATTCTTACGAAAAAAAAGAGTGGTCTGATATGAAAAAGTATTGTAAATTGTAGAAGTTTTAGCTCTTGTCCTGATGTGCGTTTTTCTGCAGTCTGGCGGTAACCACGATTGAATGCCAACAACTCAACTGTAATCAAAAAGACAAAAAATTTACAGTTGTGTACTACAGCGCCGAGTACTTGAACGGAAAATTTTGAAAAAAACCTTTTTCTCATATGGAAACCATGATGCAAAAAAAGTGGATTTTTTGAATCTCAAAAATGTATTTTAAAAAAAATTATTAGTTAAGACAAATACTGCACATGAAAAAATGATCATTCAAGTACTCCGTATTGTAACTAAAAAAAAAAATTTAAAAAATTCAAGTAGTTTTTGAGATATCGCGGTCACCCCAAAGGCATTTTTCAAACAACATCAATCGTAGAAAATCACGTTTAAAGTTTTGAGTGCACTTAATTCATGAACAGTAACGCGCTACAAATCGAGCTGCTACTTACGATCTATTGCTCGGGTTGACTTGAAATTTTGAACATAAAGTCTTGAAAGTATGTTTGTTCGAAATAAGTCAAAATTTTTTTCGATTCTTTGACTCATGAAAACGTACATATATAACCCCTTAATTGCATTATTTATTTCCGCATTACTATTATTAAATCTTCTTCTCAAATCTTTTATTTTGGAAACAACCAGAAATCACACGACACTAGATCCAGTGAATAAGATGTTGGGTGTATTTCTTCTGTATTTGAAAGTGCAGTAAAGTTGTTAGTTAAAAAAAAGCGACGCAATTCCTCTTTTTCTGGTTTTCCAAGAAATTTTTTTAAAATTTTGTGGTTTGCCATTTCCTGCATATCACTTAACAGTTTCCATCTCATCAGTTTCTAGAGTTATAAAGTAGAGTAGCTATAATTTTTGCCGTGGTTAAGTAAATCGATATCATTAATTGTGTTGCTGATTTTTGTTCTCTAGCTTCAACCGATATTCGTCTTTTTCGACAAACTTTTTTTCTCAGAGTCGCTCTTTTAAGTGTAGAATCCTAGGGTGCATATGGATTAAAAACCGCCCGACGCCTGGTTTAACTAGGTGCACCCAGGGGGAGTCTCTTGCCTAACACTTTTACATTTTGTACGGCAAATTAAGAACTTTTTCCTGTATTTAATTCAATTTTTCTTTTAATATTCATTAAGCCAATAGTTTTATAATACATTTAAATAAATGAGCGTCACATCCGAGAAATATCATATAAAACGACGAATAGAAAAAAGACTATCTAACGCATATTTTGTCGCACAAGAAATATTCATTTAAAAAAAAAGGTCCTGGGTGCGATCGTTTTTCACACACTCACCTAGTTCGTAAAAATCCGCAAATACCCGAATCTAGTACTTTGATCTTTCGATTACTTGTCCCGCATGTTTCCAGATTTCTATTAATATTTTAACAAAGAAAATCAATTTCTTGGAGCTCCATAGATCAAAGACAAAGAAAGGTTTGAGGTCATTGGTGATAACAGACATGCTTTTGTTGGCGAAATTTCAATCTATTGGGAGAATGAATGTATAAACTCGTAATTGTTACTAACTTAATATCTATCATACGCGCCATTTTTTTGACATTGACAGCTATTCTATCTCGAAGAGCGCCAAAAATACTATAAGAATTGATCTGTCAAATAATTTTCATAATTTTACAAAAGTGTTTTACTATAGCTGAAAATGTCGAATTTCATGCCAACAAAACAACATTTGCGGGAAGTTTTAATTTGCTCCTTCCATTTAAAAAAAAACACAGCTGAAGCACATCGTTTACTCACTGAAGCTTATCCTGACTGTGCTATAGACGTTAGAATGTGTCATGTGTGGTATGCCCGTTTCCAAAGTGGTGATTTTGATGTTGAAGACAGGGAACGTTCAGGTGGCCCGAAAAAGTTCGAAGATGAAGAATTGAAGGCATTACTCGAAGAATATTCATGTCAAACGCAACAAGAACTTGCAGAATCTTTAGGAGTTGATCAATCAACCATTTCGAAACGATTAAAAGCATTGGGAATGATTCAAAAGCAAGGAAATTGGGTGCCGTACGAATTGAAGCCGAGAGACGTTGAACGACGATTTTTCACATGTGAACTGCCGATTGAACGACAGAAAAGAAAGGGTTTTCTGCATCGTATTGTGACTGGCGATGAAAAGTGGATACGTTACGATAACCCAAAGCGTCAAAAATCATGGGGACCGCTCGGACCGCTCAACATCAACAGAAAAGCCGAACATCCATGGATCCAAGCTCATGCTGTGTATTTGGTGGGATATGAAAGGTGCCGTGTATTATGAGCTGTTGAAACCGAATAAAACGATCACTGGCGACCGCTACTGACTACAATTGATGAGTTTGAGCCGAGCATTGAAAGATAAGAGGCCAGAATATGAAAATAGGCACGACGAAGTTATTCTTCAGCACGGCAATGCTCGGCCGCATGTTGCAAGGCAAGTAAAAACATACTTGGAAACGCTGAAATGGGAAGTGCTACCCCACCCTCCGTATTCACCAGACATTGCTCCTTCTGATTACCACTTGTTCCGATCGATGACACATGGCCTGGCTGAACAGCACTTCCGTTCTTTCGAAGAACTCAAAAAATGGGTCGATTCGTGAATAGTTTCAAAAGATGAGGAGTTCCTTCGACGCGGAATCCGTATGCTACCAGAAAGATGGGAAAAGGTTATGGCTAACGATGGACAATACTTTAAAGAATAAATTTATAATCACTTTTCACAATAAATGTCCAAATTACGAAAAAAATACGAGTTTATACACTTATACTCCAATACATTGAAGAAAAAAGATTGCTATCTCTATAATGGTTCTTCAAGAAAACGTTTTCGCGCCAAAGGAAGGATATCGGTTAAGCTCCATACCATGCGCTGATGTTTGGTGTCCGGAACCAAGCTTCATCACCTGTTACCATTTTATTGAAAAGGCAAGATTCTCTGTTTTCACATTTTCTGATGAAGTATTGTACAAAACTGCAAAATGAATACTTGAATCTTTTCGACCTTCATTCAACATTTGTGATAGAATAGACTTTTTAATATTTATGGCACATTCATGATATTCAAATCCAATTAATCAGCCATCATTTATTTGGTCAATTTGGGATCTTACCTAGTTTTAGCTTTCACCAAGGCCATAATGCCTATTTTAGGCAGCCTGTATGAGAGTGGTTCTTCACAGAATCTGAAATCTTTATAACCGCTTGGAAATAGTTGCGCATTTCCAAATACTACATATTTATTTGCGTTCAAAGAGTTCGAGGAAAATTTGCATTGGCTGAGTTGCCATTGAAATCCGTATCCGAATAACAAATTTAATTTCTTTTGTGTCGGTGGTGTGACTTCTGCCGATTTCCCAAAACTAATTAAATACTACAAACTGCGCAATTTTTTGTTAGTCCCCTCCTACATTTAATGCGATTTTGCTTTGCTGCATATTGAGTTAGCTGATGCAAGTTTGACTTCCTTTCCAAGAAAAAAAAGCATTATTCTATCTCTCTCATAAAAACTGAAATACAAGAAGGAAAATATTCTCGGAGGATACTTAAAAATTAAAGCACACTTGGCACTCACCATGTTCAAAGCTTAGTAACCCCGAGGTTAATTAAGGCAAGTCCATTGGATTTTGTTTTATTTGAAAAAGAGGACAACAAAAAGAAAAATATATCGAATTTTCTGCTAAGGACTAACATTTTGAACAATACTTTATTGTTATTCCCAATTACTTAGTAAAATATGCTAATATTTGTTATTTTTATTGATTTAAGCTGGAGTTGCAAAAAGTTGCTTCTTCCACTTTCTAACAGTAATTTACTTATGTAAATATTCATGTATTTATGTAATCAAAATTTCAATTAAAAATATGCTACTTAAGTATGTGCATATGTATGTATGCGTGCAGATAGAAATTTAAGAGTCTTTTGCATACTAATTTCGTAAAATACTCCCTTCTTTAAATCACTGGTAACTCTATTCTTAATTCATACTATGCTAGTGGAAATCATTGTGAGAATCAGAATAAGAAAACAATTAAATTCAAAAAAAAAAAAAAAAAAAATCGTTACATTTATAATAAAGATGTAAAAAGAACAGTAGCAGAAGAAAACCATACGTACTTGTACAGATAATGTTAGTATCCAGAGTAACGCTGACATAATGTATGTGAAGAATAAATTCGCATGAATTGAATTGCGCAAACAACGTAATTCCCTGGTTCCGTTCCCATTTGTTATATAAAAACAATGTAGCGCCGCCAAAAGCACATAGCGCCAGCACCAAGCACCACAAGCAATATCATCACCAGCAGCAATGACAGCCACATAGACAATGTTGGCGGTGGTAGGTGGTTGTTTGGTGATTTTAGTGTTGTTGTTGTTTGATAAAGACACAGCAGCAGCAGCAGCAGCACCAATAGGAAAAACAGAAATGACAATAAAAGAAAATGAGAAAAATAACACATACAAAAAATTTGAAAAAATAAGTGAAAATGTAAAAAATTGCGAAAATGCTGCAAAAAGCACATATCACAAATACAATACACACATAGACACCAACACTTAAGTACAAACACATGTATCTACATTTGAAAAGTACACATACAAGAAAGAAAAACAAACATTTTAAAGCATTAAATTAGAAAGAAATATTATAAAAAAATAAGAAATTGTTTGCTTTTTTCTTGGCTTTCCATATTTGTTTTGGGTAAACCATTTCTTTAATACATAAATAACTTTTTAAAAATAACTAAAACAGAAAAAAAAAAACAAAAATAAAAATTGTCAGTGCTCTCGTTAGTTGGGATAACTCGTCAAAGGGGATCAGTTTAATAGGGTTGAGCATATCCATAAATTTTTATCTGACTCAACTACATAATTTCTGGGTTTGTAGTGAAATTTAGTCCCCTCGACAGTTTTTAAGTTAACAATTGTTGTTGTTATCCTACTTAAAAGGCAAGATGCTTTTATATCAATACATAACTCTTTGTCTCTGTGAGTCAGCGGGCACATCTCAACAAAATTAGTAATTTGTTTTCCAAATAAAGAAGTAGGAAGCACGTTACTTTAGTTAATAAAAATAAAAATTATTTCAAGCAAAAATTTGCAAAAATTTAACTGAAATATTTACAAAATTTAACTGAAATATTTACAAAATTTAACTGAAATATTAAAGCCGCAGTAAACGCTCTTTGTGAAGAAACAAATCCTTGTACTCATAACTTTTCAACGACTTATTCAGGAAATTACTCAATCAATCTACTGAGAAACTAAGCATGTCCAGTATCGGATTTGCAATTCGACTTTACCAAATTAAGGAAATCATTAAGCAGAGTACATATTTTAGTATACAAGCGTTTTATTTCTTTCATCACATGTTGGAAAACGTTGTCATTTTAAGTGCAATAGATAATATCCAAAGAGGTCTATATATTAATACGCTAAGAAAAAACTTTAGCTTCCTTTTTACATATATTACCGTCAACATATATTATTGGAAAGGTAAAGTGTTAAAGCATAATACAGCATAAGCTTCATGCCAATATTTTTGCGTTAACGCAGGTCAAAATAGGTAAGAAGTCGCGTGTGTACAACACAACAACAATGACTGTTGAGCTTATGTTTCCATTTTAACATTCAAATAGCACAGAATCGAAGGCAACCAAAAACGCGGAAAGAGAAGAATGTTGTGAATGCAAATGGCAGTACATTTTGACAGCTGGCGTTTTCTAATACCGTTATATATGTGCATCGATACAGAAAACTGTAATCTACATAACCCATATTGTGGTTTGGATGTTGGACGCAAGATGGCGCCACTATTACCGTCCAAATTGGTGGGACCATACATGGCAGCATAGGCAGGGAAGGGTTAATCCCACGCCGGGCCTATTTAAATGATAATAAATAATGCAGAATTACTGATTTTAGAGAGGTCTGTCTCTGTAATTGTGCGCTTATTGAAAAACTTAATGAATCTGGTAGACTAATTCCAAATCATTTGAAAAAACAAAGTAATTATGGCAAAAATAAAAACGATGGAACAAAATCAAAACTTTCCGAACAAGATAAACACTGCATTATCAACACTGCATTCAGTAAATTGCAGAAGAATGGGGCTTACATGTTTCTCAATGGACTGTAACTGGTGTTTTGAAGCGTTCTCTGCACAGCGTAAGGCAAAAACTATAAGCCACGCACAGGTTAATGCATAATCCTGTTGGAATTTGTCTCCAATTTGCACAAGACAAATGGGAAACGGATTGCAAAAAATTTTGTTATTTTTGCCATATTTTCTATTGCCATTTTGAACAATTTTTAGATTTCCGTTAATTTTTTCTGATGAGAAAGTTGTTTTTTTAACTTATATTGGAGACACATCTGAAAATAACCTCGATATTCTTCCAAAAGGATTTATGGAGTTTTTTTCTTCAATAGAATGCTGGAAATAGCTTTTCCAAGTAGAATAAGTAGCAATGTTAAAAACGAGGCAGTGTTTCCATTTCTGGGGAAATACATGTCTAACGAATAGGGTTTCTGGCAAGGGTCTTGAACGCTTCAATTCATAGCACTCAAGGGACATGGAACATGGTTGTAGTCAACCAACTAAAGTTTTCAAATAGCGAGCTTTTTGTTCAATGAATGGACGATGAAAATAACTAATGCCAAAATGTTTCAGGATTGAAAAAAGCTGTTGTTGCGGCATGAGAATCTGTTACTCTAGACAAACTTCGAAAAACCTTGACACAGAGCATTCAAAATCACATTATTGAGTAAACCATTTTTTTATTTCATGCAAATTCTGTAATTATTTTATGTTTATTCCTTATGCGCAGCTATAGTTATGCACCAATAAAAAACAAAGATTGAATTTTTGTGGCGCATCCGCAGATATTTCCAAAATAATCTAAAATCTTTGAATTTTCAATCAACTAAATTTTATTTCCAAAGCTTGTAAATATAAATGATGTCTCTGTTATTATTATTTGAAAGAGGACGACTCGAAAGTCAGGCACTGCGACCTATAAGATCTATTGCACCAAAGCCCCAAGAAAGAAAGAAAGGCAGAGAGAAAGAAAGATAGATAAGAAACATACCCAAGCCGAGAATCGAACTGAGGTCTCCAGAGATAAGAGTCTGGCACTCTGCCACTAGACCACAGTAGCGATGGTAGGACCTACAGTTTAACGCCGATTCCGAACGGCTGTGTGGCAATTTTTTATCAGCTCGGTGGTTTTGCCATTACCAACCAAGGTGTGTACTTGTACACATTCTTATAATTCTCATCCACTTCATATCGATAGTGAATATAAGAAGTTTATGAAAATTAATCACCAGACCAGGACGGGAATCGAACCCGCAACCTTCTGAATGAAAGTCTTGTGCACTATCCACTAGACAATCGAGGTCGTCATGATATCTCTAAGAAAAATGGAAATATTTCAATCGGGTTGTATGAACAAGATTTGCAATAACACTTAGTAAGAATTCAATTAATGGCAAAAACTGTCCAAAGAAAATATTTTTGAATACAAATCTCCTTACTCAAATAATTAAGAATTTGAAAGGGATGTTTGACCATTTCTACTATTCTTCTTGACCTTAGCAGTTGGTAAACAAATCACTGAATGGAAAAAATTTCACAAAGGAAATTTTTGTATCGTAAGACACACGGAATAACTTTTTTCCACAAGAGTTTTTAAGGTTACGAATTCCAAGAGAAAGTAAAAGATTTCGGGTTAACATCTTACATTTTGTACTCCTTTACCTTACAATTCACAGCAAAATATATAGTAGCGAGCTCCTTATTGCTTTCCAAACTCCATGCTTGCCATTCTTTGCTATTTTCAAACCATTTAGTCGGAAGTTAAGCTTCCATAGTTCAACAGATTTTTCACTACTGAAATTTTTTTGCTAATAATGCAAAAATTGTTGCATTATTTAATAAAAATCTATGCATACCAAATAATTAAAATTAATTTTTACACTGAAATATTTATTGTGTCCAACACTCATAACTCTGAAAATAATGTCTAAATATTTTTTCAAATTTTTGCAAAATAATCACAGTGATAAATTCAAATTGAAATAATTAAATCCCTTGACAGTAAGCGGCTAATAAAAATTATACTTCCACACCCATACATCCGCCTACCTCCCACCCACAACTTCTCTACTTTCGTTGTTGAACAAAGTCAACAGTAGTTAACTAATTGCTGCAATTTATTAAACACGCGGCATACAAATGTGGATTGCCATACGCGCTTTGGGCATGTTCGACTGGCTGGTAGTCTATTCATCTATCTGTCTGTCTGCCTGTCTGTTCATCTGTGCTTCTATCTGTACGACTGTTTGACTTTTTGTTTATTTTCTGCTTTCACATCGGTATGCAGCACAAGTGTTGAAAAAATTCTTGATGTCATTTTTATGAGCACAAAAATGTGATAATGAAAACAAAAGCTTTACAGAAGAAAGTCTTAAAGCGCATAAGTTAAAGACAGCAACAATTGTGCTGCAATCGCAGAGCGCGCAATAAATGGCGCATGCATGAATTGAATTATCAACACTATTGAAAACATACATTACACAAAACCTAGAACCTTGAAGAAGGTGTTGAAGTCTCTTTTTGTCGTCTGCTTGCAATGGCAGCGACGAGACCAAAAACCTATTAATATATGTACGTATTTACGTACTTATTTACGTGTGTCACTCACTTCGAGTATATTCTTTTTTCGTTATTTTTGTATTTACTTTTTATTTTTATTCCCATGGTGTGCACCATTAATTACAGGCAGACATGTAGACGCGAATTGGCCAACATTGGGCAGACGTGCCCGCAAATAACACGAAAAAATATAAAAATATTTCAACCAAAAAAAGCAACAGAAATGTCCAAGACAATCTTTTTCTTTTTATTTATTTATTTAAGTGACTATTTGTAATTGTTATTGTTGATACGATACAGTGCATCTACCCTTGCAGTCCAACATAGAATGTGTTTTTGTTTGTACTATTATCTGCTGCTGTGTAAACTTGACCAGCTCATTGTATGTACTTTCCAATAATGTGCACGTACATGTGATATTTCACTCAACTTTGTCACCCTCTTGCTCTCTCCCTTGATTATGAATTAATTGAAAATTATAACCAGCTGACTGATTTAGAAGAAAACCTCAGGCAATTACCTAAATTTATACATTTTTCCATGAATGGGGTCAATAGTCTCTCCACATGTATAATTTAAAAATATGTCTTTTAAAAAATTAATAAAAGAATTAAGTACTCATAAAATTAATCTGTGTTTGATATTAATTCGTCATTCAAAACTATTTGTCAACTTATTAAATAAATATAAATAATGTTGTTTAAAATACCGAAAAACATTAAACACTTATACATACATAATCTAAAATCCAAAATTCATTTAAAAATTAATTTTTAACTTACTTGAAATACGCAAAGACCACAATTGCCATTGTCAATGATACCAAACTAATTGTATAACCAATATAGTAGATATATGTTGGCAACTCTACGATTGGCTCAAATTCCGGTACTGTTGATGGTGCTGGCAAATGCATACATGAATCGTAATTTGTGTATTTTTCCCACGTACCATTCGAGTGGCAATAGCGTGTCGCATTTTCTATGTGTGTGCGTGAGTATGTAAAGAAATAATGAAAGACATAAATAAGTATATACTGGTTCTGTAGTAAAAAAGTAGTAGTTGTAGAATTCGTTGGTTGTTATGATGTGATAGTAGTATAGCAATAAAATATGTGGCATGAAGTAGATATAAATATTTTGCGTTCAACTCATGCTACTGCTGAAACAGTTAGATTATTTTTTACTCATATATTGACATGTGAACGTATGCTTTTATATACACATGTGTGTGTGTGTGTCTGTTATGTGATTATGTGAAATGTGCGCCGTGTGTATAATTAAGCAAATGTCGTCTGCTTTTAGTTTCTTGTATTCAACTCGAATTACAATAACACTGACTGTTCATTCAAGTACGTAAGTACATTTAAAACAAGTTATTCGATTTTACACTGCGACATACATGGCGTATGCGCAACATTAATATGGTTTAGTATTCGTAATTTTCATTATAAATGAATTACTTTGCGTTCAGTTTCTTTCAATTTCTCAATGTATACTTTTTTATATCTTTAACTTTTATCATTTAAACTTTTCTTAAAATATCGTAAATACGTTTTAATATCAATAAAATATCATTTATTTCTTCTTTCCATTCATCTGCTTATCTATTCTATTATTCACCCTTGTTATTTCGTATATGCACCTATACCGAAAATTGGCTTCAACTCATAAGAATGCAAAGCAGATATTTGCTTAAAGCTGTGTGTGCGTATTAAAGAAAAATCGATTGAAAATTGACGAACCGCAAGTTCTATTCTGCAACAACTTCAACAAAAGCCACATCCACAATTTTCGAAGGCAATTTTAATATGATTTCTTTTTTCTTTTCTCTTTGCCAAAAGTATTCAGGTGTGGCGCGGCGTTGTAGGTGTGTCGTAGCAACAGAACATCCCAAAAAAAAAAAAAAAAAAAAACAAGAAAATGCCAATGCTAATGTTGCAGTTGCATAGTAGCAATCATGTGAAAAATTACAATTTAAAAAACAGCAGCAGCGATTATGAGACACAAGCAGACAATCAGACACATAAATCGACAGACAGACAGAAAGACAAGCCAGCCCGCATACAGAAAATCGTTCATTCTGGTATATTTGTGTATTTGTTGATTGTAAGTATTGTAATATTTGAACAAATTTTTATTTTTGTAGTTGTTGAGGGTGCATTGAATCACACACATTACAATTGAGTAAACGATATCTCGTTTCTATCTAAATGCAATAAATAATTGAAAATTTGAATGATGTGCAGTAAGGTAGCAAAAAAATCGAAAAAAAAGAAGATAAAAAGAATTCAACAGCTACTATGGGAATACATTGAAGTGAAGCATTATATGTATGTAGGTACATAAAAAAAAACATGTTTGTGCCATTTTGATGATAGATTATTACAAATTTTCTTTTAAGTATATTTTTCTTTTGGGCATACATGATGTATGAGTAACAAATTCGTTGAGAGAAAAGATTTAATTATACTTCGTTCCAAATGAGTTGGCATCTGTAAACATATTAACAGAGACAGAATATGTATTTGCTTAATTGTGATTGGTTTTCATTCAGTTATGATTGCGATAACATTGAAATATTTTCAATGTGCCATAGACATTTAAAGCCAATAATCTTTGACATTTTTTGCCAATCATATATGAAGCCCGAAACAACTAAGAATGGTCTGGTCAAGAAATTTTACAATATAGTTTCAGGCTTTAAATATTAATAACGAATAATTTGGTAAGAACTGAAACAACTGTTGTTGTTTTATTGAATTAGATGGGTTTTCAAAAAGTGTAAATTAGTTGTTGGTTCTTTTGAATAGTAAAATTTCAAAGAGAACGGAAAAAACTTGGATCCTGAAACGTGTATGTCGTACTAAAACCATTATTTTTTTTTTATTCCAGATCAATCTACAAACATTTTCGGGTAGCTGAGAGAAAGAAATTAATTTAAGTAGGAATGAAACAAATTTAATTTTACATGAATTGGTTGTTCTTTCTTTTTTTCATTTTATTGAATTGTACAAAAATTTATCAAATATTACATATTCAAACCTGAGTAGATCTTCTGAGTCTGATCTACTCAGGTTTAAATATTGCACATTGATACATCTGAGAGGAAGTTTGATTAAAAGTTTAGTGGTTTTCACATACTGACATATCTGATCTCCTACCTTTATATCGTATGGCACGTTAGTAGACATGGACGTGAGTTTTTTCCATTGGACTGGCGATTTGACATATAGCTTTGAGTAACTTTGGGTCGCTGAGCTCGAATCTGACACCATTTTGCTCCATCACGTCAGGTTTTCGAGATAACGGTACATGAAATCATGAAAATGGCTTTACTAAGACTGTACCAGGATATTCTTAATTTATGTCTTATCGATTTTGGTGTCTATTGAAAAGTTGTTTAACAGAAAAAGAAGAACATTTTTTGTGAACACAAGAATCCTCCATCTAAGCTCCATACCTCAAATTTTGCGGAGTTTTTTAAGTACAGCTTTAAACAATATTGCCTACAAGAACAACACCCTCCACCCCCTAATTCTTGGAAAAATGATCTCACAAAGTCAAATTTTATATAATTTTCATATATTTCTCAAATTAAGTTTAAATCTTAAAAAATTATTTTAATTGTGGATCAATCAAAATGGTATAAAAGTTTTGCAAGATCGAATGTTCCCTGATCTTTCAAAGACAAATTAGGGTAGCCCGAGTTTTCAACCAGACCTGACACCCTGTTATGCATCGAAAATTGTGGAAATATTCTTCGCGGACAGCGAATTGGATTGGCCTGGTAACTCGCCGATTCTCAATCCAATCGATAATTTGTGGTAAGTCTACAAAGCGCGACTCAGAAAAATGGATTGCACAACCAAAATAAAGCAAATCGAATTATGAATCAAATGCGGTACCGAGATGAGAAAACTGTTCTGGCTCAAAATTTTTGCAAAACATCCTTTCGAGTTAAAATTAACTAGAACTACATAATAGTAGTCATTTCCCAATTCTTCGAATTGAATTTATATAAAATTAGCTTTTCGGAAAAAATCACCTAATTTTTAATTTGAAAAACAGTACAAATTTTTTTCTATGAGACTTTTTTCAGACGAAGCAATTATACATCAAACCCCATTTAAGGGTTAAATTTGTCCATTTCCTCCTAAAAATTAGTATATATTAGTATATAGTTTCAGCAAAAAACCATTAAAATTTTCATGAATAATATTACAATAAAATAAGCTTTGAAAATTTGTTCAAAAAAATTTTCAAAGCTTATTTATTTCAACATTTAGACTTGTGGCATAAGACCGCAAAATTCTTTTCCATTTTCTGTAGAATTATGTGGTAAAAAAAAAATATTTTGCAGCAGAAATAAGCTTTTCTACCACACAGAACAATAAGAACTTCTTCTGTACCACCAGCAGATTTCTTTGTTATTTCTCACCTCTACCACTTGCACTGATAAATACATAAATACACGTACTTTAAACACCTGAGAAAGATTAAATGTGTTTGCTGTTTATTATTATGAATAAATTGCATTCAAACTATATAAGTACTAAGAATTCTAACTTCATTTATTCGCATGCATTTTGCATGCCTTATGAAACTTTTTCACAACTTCATAGAAAGCTGCTGTGCAATGTGAAAAACCACAATATGCCTGAACTTTACCTTGGTATGATAGAAAAATGAATTCGCTTGTATTTTATTTTCTATATGTACTGCACAATATGTTTCACTCTAAGGGCATATTGTTTGCTTTTTAGAATTGATGCCTTGGTTATAATTTATTTATGTAAGGCGACTTGTATTTCCTTGCACTAGTATTATACTATTGAAAGCAAACTTAAATGTCCGTCGTATTGGAAAATATATTATATGTTTTCCTTATTGGTGGTCAATATCTGTGCACGTCTATAATATACTAACTTTTTATCCCCTCGTTTCTATTTTTTTTTTTTTTTTTTTTGTTATACAATATTTGCACAATATCAAAACTTGCAAGCGTGTAAGAATTTCAAAATACTTTACTTCTTTTCACACAATGATGCCAATGGTGGATGAATGAATGAACAGACGGACGAATGAATGGACAGACGAACATATAGATGGATGGATGATGATGTTGTTGCTAGTAACGAAGAAGTGCAGTGCAGCATTAACAACGGTAGCTGTTGAATGTGAGCGGAAATATATTTTATTCCCTGTTGTTATGCTATTGCTTTAGCGCCTCACTAGAGAGATGCCAGGAAAAATGTTGCTTTTAAAGTTTGGATAGATGAATTTGAAAATGTTATGTGAAATTGAAGCTGCAGAGTTCTGTCCGTGTATATGAGTGTGGATATATATCTGTGTGTGTTTTATATTTTTTTTATTATTTTTGTTTTTTTTTGTTTTGACAATTTATGTTTATTTAAGTGTAAAAAGAGTACAAATAAATTGTGAATGCTGGTTTTATGCAATTTTTCTTCTGTCAATATCGATCATATGTCAAATAATTCTTGATAACGAATGAAGTTTAATTTAAAAAAAAAGAATAAATATGTTGAGCGTAGCAAAAACTTATCCTCAATCTTCTGTGGATATAGTATATTCATATGTAAATATGGGTACATAAATTTATTGATTCGTTATTTGTCATATGAAATTGTTAATGCTGTAATCTTTCAGAAGTAAAAGTTTTTGAAATGCGATCGAATATGAGCTGATATAGCTACATTTTCATTTTCTTTTATATTCTCTTTCTATGAATATAGATTGCTCATATAAATAAGAAATTCAAGATTGTGGTGCATATTTATTATCTAATGTGTGAGAGATACTTTAAACTTTCTAAAATTTTATGTCATCTCGTGGGACAATAAATTCAGAATCACACCGGAAATTGTTTTTGTTCGTACATCGATTTTTTCGTTTTGACTCTGTTTCTCTCATTCTCTCTAGTTAGTAAAACAAATTTTTAAGACTCAGAATAAAAATTTCAAGCTCTAAAAACTGATGCTCTAAATCTGGCTATGTATTTTGTAGCTTGATTGAAAGTTTGCTAGAAATTTAATTTCATGATCAAGGAAACTCAATTTAATAAGAAAAGCTACTCGTTTCTATATAATTTTCACGATTGATTAAAGAAAAACCTAATTTTCCACATTTCCTTATTATTATGTGTTTTTTGTAGACTATGGAAATTAATTTTCAAAGTCTTGACTACGGTTCCATGTATGTGCTTAATTAAATAATGTGTTGCAGGCTAAAGGAAGTATGTGTGTAGTCGTCAGAACAACAGTCGTCAGAACAACAGTGTATACAGAGACGGGCAAATCAGACGGAATCCGCCACGATTCCTCATCAGTGATCTTAGTGATAGTTCTTAATCTTTCAATATCCTATATAAGCTACTAATATTTGAAACCATAACCAAGAATTACAGATATGATTCCAAATATTTTCGCTGAATAGAGATATTGAAAGAAAACTACCACTACCGTTCTGTATACTTATTTGTTGTTGTGTTTTCTCATTACTACTAGTCTGCATAACACTTCGTTATTTCAAAGTCTAGTCAAAGTGTGTCTGAATCCTTTCCATTCAACATAATTTAGTCAATCGCAAAAAAAAAATCTATTAGATTAATACATTTGCATTTGGGTGGTAAAGCTTCGAAATCTTTTACATGATGAATGAGTTATTTATGCCACCCCATTTGACCAGACACTTTGATGCATTTAAATCTTTTTAAATCTTTAAAGAGTAAAAGCAAAAAATCACACAATCGCCACACACCATGCCTCCTACTAATTGAACAAGTTAGCGGGGTATGTTATTGTTGTCATCGTCCAATTCAGAAATGAAAATTTGTTTTTGTTTTGCCACGTGATTTCATTTCCTTGTGTTTGCAGCTTGTTTCCTTTAGACATCATTCCTTCTAGCAATTCAATTATTTCCGCTACTCATTTATTTTTTTGCTATTCATATGATTTTTTTTCTATGCCATTGTCTCTTGCATGCAGTGCACTACTGTTTTACCAAAGGCGATTTTTATTCATTTTTTATTGTTCATTTTTTACTCTGTTATATTTTACCTTCATGTGCATTGCTGGTTTGTGTGTGGATTTGTGTGAGTGAGTTTGTCTTTGACATTATTTTTCTTGCGCAGATATATGTATGTATGCATGTATGTATTTGTGTGAGTGAGTGAGTGAGTTTACCTTTGATATTTTATTTCTTGCGCAGATGTACATATGCATGTAACTATGCAACCTATAACAATTGCTCACGTTACTGCTGTGTCTTTGCTGCTTTATTTTAATCATTTAAAATTTATTATTCACTTTTGTTCATATTTAATCGTATTTATGTTGCTTGTGATAAGCAAACTGTAACATTTTAAAAAAATTAATGTTATCTTGAGAAATTAAATTCCATAAAATTTAGTGCGTATTTTGCTTCAGAAGTTTTCTTAAGTATTGAAAACATTATTATTTTAAATATGTAAGGAATAGAGAGCAAAAACTGAATATTTGTTGCACTGACATTAATTGCTATGAAGCGTTACTGTTTTCGGCACTTGTTTTACTACTCACGATGTGATCCCAGTATTAGCTCTACCATGTTCTGTACTTAATTGAAACTTTATTTCCCGGAACAGTAAGTGTTTCTGCTATGTCAAAGGTTATTAGAAACGTTTTTCTTGAAATTAAAATGTCAATGAAAACTGAAACTTTTTGTGGTTAAAATTATGTTGGTAGTTAAAACCTTTCTTGTATGAAAGCAATTTGAAAAATTATTATTTTTTTTCACTTCTTAATCAATTAGAAGTTATGCAAGAAAATTACTATTGCATTGACAAGTTTAGAGCTTTAAAATATAAAAACAAAATTGGAAAATATATTTCCACCCACCATATGCTGTTCCTTGCAATGTAAAATGAGTAGTCGTATTTTCTGTGGGTGCAAATACAAAAGAAATTGTTATTTTTGTTTGATTACTGGTAAATCCGTGTTGCTAAAAGCTACGCCGAATTGATTCAAAAATTTTTTAGATCTTTGTTTTTATTTTAATTCAAAAACACAATATCCAATTCGCTCCAATTGAAATTTATTTTGTTTTTGTTCCAATCGTTTTAGTGCTCTGCTTCCATTTAAGCAAAGAGAAAATAGAGCGGTAACAAAAATCTTCAATTGCTAAACTCGTGAGAGTTCGAAAGGTTCACTCATTATTCTTATTTGAAGAATGGGACGACCCGAAAATCAGGCAGTGCGTCCTATAAAGGGCCGTTCACATATTACGTAACGGGCGAGGGGGCGGGGATCCCACGATTTGTTGCGGAGTGTTACATAGGAGAGGGGGTCATCAGCTATCGAATATAGATGACTAAATTATACTAGTTTATAAAATGAATTTTCTCCCACTGAATTCGAAAATTATGACAACAATTTTTTATGGATGTTTTTGTGAGATATTGTAATTTTTTAATTTTTTAAACTTTTTTATAATTTAAAAATTATATCGAGCAAGAAATGTCCGGTTGTTCTTAATAACAAATGAAAAAACAACAAATTTCAATTATATTTGAATATTCTATAAGCGATAAGCACAATGCTTCAAAATGACGAAAAAATTAGTTACGTTACTAGGGCGGGGGGGGGGGGGGGGGGAGGGGGACTTTGGCGGTTACAATGTGTTACGACCCGGGGGGAGGGGTCAAAATTGGTCCAAAGTTGCGTTACGTAATATGTAAACGGCCCGGCTGAGCCCGGCTATTGTACCAAAGCTCCAAGTTATGAAAGAAAGAAAAGAGGGGATAAAGAAAGATAGATAAGAAACCATACCCTAGCCCAGAACCGAATTCGGGTCCCCAGAGACAAGAGTCTGGCTTGCTGCCACTGGACCACAGTGGCGATGGATGAATCTACAGTTTAACGCCGGCTCCGAACGGCGGTGTGGCCGTTGTTATCACTTGGTGATTTTTGCCATTGCCTACCAAGATTTTCACTTGTACGCTTTCTAATAATTCTCATCCACTTCATATTGATAGTGAATATAAGAAATTTATGAGAATTAACCACCAGATCAAGACGGGAATCGAACCTGCAAACTTCGGGATGAAAGTCTAGTGCACTATCTACTAAATTATCGATGTCGTCAAGGTTCACTCATACAACGGGATCAACTCAAATTGTTGTGGATTTGATCCCGTTGAAAGGATTAAATCCACAAAAATTTGAATTCTCATTGAAAACTCATTGAATTTGTAATAATTTTAATAACCATAATTTTGTCACTTCTATGTAAAAATAGCATGTACACGATGCTTGAAAATTTAATGTAATAAGTTGATATACATAAAAATATTTTAGATTACAACACAGTATGGCTCTAGTGACTGTGATTTTTAAATAGCAGATTGAGTAGAAAGAATGAAAAACAAGCAGATTATCATCAGCAGTAATTATTTCTTGTTTCATTTTTCAAATTTATCAAACTTATTTAAAGTATAAAATCATTATGAAAAATTGAATGTATGACGAAATCTCGAAAGACACTATCCCGAAAGACAAAATCTAGAAAGACAGAATACAGACAAGACAAAATCTAGACAAGACAAAATCTAGACAAGATAAAATCTCGACAAGACACAATCCAGACAAATAATCTCGACGAAAAATCCCGTCAAAAAATAATAATTTAATAAAAAATCGCGGGATTTAGTCTTTGCCCCATAATAATGAAATTTAGAGCATGAAATTTGTAATTCATTTACAAATATTATCTATTATTTTTACGGGTCCAACTTTTTTCTAAATTCCAATTTTCAAAATATCGGTGTTTCCAGTCTTAATGGATTCATAGTATTCGGGGATGTCTGTTGCTGGTACAATAGAAGAAGCTTTCAGTTTTTTGTTTGCAATTAAAACTCCTCATTGGGACCATACTGGAAGTAAATTAAAAGTATTGTATGAGGAATTCTAAAATAATTTTGTTCAAAAGAAAAGCCAACATTGCGTTAATTATTACAACTTATTTACAGTTTACTTTTCAGTGGGTTGAAGGAAATAATGAATTAAGAATGAATTTTAAATTTTTTGTCTGGATTATTTCTTGTCTGGATTTTGCTTTGTCTAGATTTTGTCTTGTCTAGATTTTGTCTTGTCTGGATTTTGCATTGTCAGGATTTTAAGGAAGTGTCTGGATTATGTCCCGTAGGGATTTTGGAAATCGAGATTGTGGGGGGCTCCCTGAAAAATTAAATTTTGAAACCTAAATTTTTAACAGAATTTGTTTTTAGAAAATTAATATTTGACTTCTACTTTGCATGCATGCTTCTTACTCATTTTTCCTCATTGTGTCCTTAAATTCTTTTTTTTTTTGGTTTGTTTTTCGTGTTTTTCTCTTATCCAAAAATGTCTATGCTTGAATTATGAACTTTTTGACAACTTTTCAGTTCAGTTAACATTATACACACACTGTAGTTAACACTAAAGATATTTTTTAAAAATTTTTACAGTTTTCAATAATAACTTTGAAAAATGAGCATAGTTATCTGTAATGAGCTGTCGAAAACATAGCATTCTTTACTGACTATCCTGACATTAACCAAAGAAAAATATTCTGTCAACACTTGGTAAGAGCTAAGTAGAAGGAGAAACTACTTTCACTTCTACTTCATCGTTTGCGACTCCTAGATATCTTACTCTTGTATGCAGATACACTCCAAAGTAACGTACCAAAGTACTTTCAACCACACGTACATATATGCACCAACACACACACACACACACATAGATGAATGTACTACGTTAACCTCACAGGTTAATGCTAACTTGTGTGCAGGTATTAGTTTATAATTCTTAACGAGAATATGTACTCAGGTTGCAAGCAACCAAGTAAGCATTTTTTGCTTGCAATAAACTTGTCTTCAAGACGTTGCTGCTGTCGTTGCTTTTGTTGATTTTGCTACTGCGCAATTTTCTATGTATTTGTTATATATAGTTAGAGTAGAGAATCTCTCATGCTGTTGATGTTGATGAACATTTTGTGCGGTATTTAGATAAAACTCTGCAGGTACCCATACTTTACTTTTACATCACGCTATTTCTATTCACACCACCCTTCCGCCGTTTATTTACTTACGTGAAATATCATATTGTATGCCTTGAAATTCATTTAAGCATGGTAACACTGCTAGTGTACCACGTGGTGTACGAGGCCAACATAATATCGAATCGAATTGCGTGAGGCAATAATCACTGGTATTCCCATAGGATGCTGTTTCGATATGAGCTTGCACTAGACATTGCAGCTCAGTGTTTTGATTGATTATATCAACATTATCGTAAGACAAAAGGACATCGTCGTCACTGCCACCGTCGCCAACTCCAGCGCCGTTGTTGGTTGAGTTCATTGTGTCAAAGGTTGCTGGTGCTATGTTATTGATATTTCTGGAGCCTTTGCTATTGATGATGTTATGTGCATTTTGGTTGTTGTTGTTTTTGGACATATGCTGGTCATTGTCGATGTTGAACAATAAGCTATTGCTATCGACCAAATGTTGCTGAAAGGAAAAAAAGTTAAACAAAAGTGTTAAATTTTTGGGTGGAAAAGTTTATTAATATATAAATTGTTCTAATAAATAGCCTTTTCAAAAATACGCTGCGTTGTTTTTTTTTTTTGCTCAGCTGATAAGTATCTAGTCATCCTAATTCAAAAACTACATAATAGAAAATATTAGAGCTTTAGATTTCTATATACGCCATTAATCGTAGTGAAGACAAACTCAGTGTTTGAGTACTTGGTTATAGTCCGCTTGAGTTCAAATAATATTTAGAATGCAGGAGGAAAAACGTAAGTAGGGGCTTTATTTTCAGAATTTTGGAAGTTGGATTCAGGGTTCAGAGCCAATATCCTCAAATAAGCTTAACAAGTATATAAGAGAATACATAGTACACAGTCATTCTTTTTGAGTCCAACACCAGCTCTAATAATTTTAATTGAGTAAATGGAATTCCTTTAAATTTTTTACTGCATAAAATATTTAATTTGTATTGCACACAATATTTGGTTTCGTCAGAACAATTTCTGGTTCTAATTCTGGATTTACTGCAAGCATTCCTCTCTCTCTCTTTTTCCCTCTTTTTGTTTTGGTCTCTCCCTGTTGGCTATAAATGCTCACATATATGCATTTTCATTTGCGTACGAGCAACAATGTGGCTAGTATGAATGTATGTGTGCAAGTGAGACTCTTTTGATTGAATTTCCATTTCATCAGTTTTCTGTTACGTAATTCTTTTTCTCGCTTTGCAAATTGCAATGTTTGTTTATATATTCTGCTAAACAATTTGTTGCTATTATTAATTTCGTTGTTATTGCTATTGCATGCGTCACCGCATACATTTATTTGTTTTGATTAGAAAATTCCTTTCGTATTTATTTATTTGTTTTTCTTTTTTCTCACTTTTAAATATTGTAGGTTTTTTAGAACTTTATATTTGATATTTTTAACATTCAAAAGTTATATGATATACATGGGAATGTATTGTAATACATATAATAAAATATATTTGATTTGCCTACGCATTTTTTAACAAATTTTAAAATAGATTCCAGAATATTCACAATAAATATACAAAGAGGTAGTTAAAATGCTTACGCTACATATGTAGGTGAATTTCAGGAACATTCTATAATTACAAGTTACTAACTAAATTGGTTTAAAAATAAATATTCCCAAAGCGAAAAAAGTTTTATTAATTCAAGGTCAAAGAATGAAGCTTTGAATCTTTTCAAGCAACTACGAACACGTTTCTAAAACTACCAGTATTTAAGTGACCGAAAATGGTTGATTGGCTCGAGTGTAAGTTCATACAAAGACTGTGCGATATCTGTGTTTTTGTATGGATGCTAAACTTGGTTCGTCACAGAAGCATCACAAAATAAACAACATCATCAACCGATGTCTTTGAAAGGCCCTAAAAAAGACACGATTCTTGTTAGAAATTTAATTTGATTTAAGAGAACATTTTGGCTGAAAAACTGGCATATAAAAGCAAATGAAGCCAAATCATTTCAAGTAACCTTTACAACTTGACGTGGTACTTGTCCCCCAGTCAAACTAAATAATATTGAACTTCTTCAATCAAACCAGTCAAAATATTTGGGTCGTCATCTAGATGCAAAGCTAACATGGAAAACTCATATCTTCACGAAACGCAAAACCGTAGGAATAAAATTGAGGAACTTATATTGGATGTTAAATAAAAAATCGAAGTTGTCTAGACCACCGAGGTTACCTAATGAATGACGACGAAATTTATTCGTTCAGTACATTTCGTCCTGTTCCCAAAATGGATTTTTTTTTCCTTCTAATCCTCTTGAGAGCTTAGAGCTTCTACTAGGCATTTCCATCTGACTTTGTTTTGTGCAGTCATTTTCACGTTTTGCCATGTTGTGTTTTTATTTGTTAATTCTAGATGTATTGAATGCCTCCAACTGTTTTCCTTGTTGGTTCCATTCAAGCGCCATTCTTGTGATGCTGTCGGATGGTTTTTTTAAAGGGTGTGATATCAACCTCCATTTTTTCTCTTTATCTGTGTTCCTTCCTTTGCTCCACCGTGGTTATCATTGGTTATGTTCTTAATTCACATGGCTTTAGTGATGGATTAGTGTTTATTAAACCTACAATTTGGAATTTGGATTTCGTTCCTACCTAGAGTCAGCAGTTGTTTTGCCCTGTCTTGATGAATGCTGCACTGTAAGCTTTGGACTCCAATTTTAGAGTCCCAATTTCTACCAATTAAATTTCTGTTGGCTTAAATGGTTGTCCTTCCTTTATCTAGGGTCCTATTTACTTAGATATAGATCTTTCTTGATTCCCATCGATTATTACACCCAGAGATTTTATTTCTTTCGATAAATGAATGTAGGTTCTCTAATGTTGTCCCTGTCTTCTCTTGGTTAAAAATACTATGTAGGCTTTTTTGGGGTTTACATTTGTCCCGCGGCCCTGTACCAACTTGATTGAATGCATACAACTAGATTTAGTGGTCTCGCACGAATATATGAGTTTGTGCCTTCAAATTTTTCACTGATACGGCGAATCCTTGCACGTCATATCCAAAGTACTTTTATATTTGCTCACCTTGATTTGCTGTGCATAGTTGAGCTCATGCATCTGAGTCTGAGAAACTTATATATCGAACCACATGTTGTACTGTCTACACCTTTGTTTTGGATTGAGAATCTGATTAGTATCTGATCAATACCAAGGAACAACAACCAAGCTTTGTCACTTTGTCTCCTAGTGGTTTTTTTTAACTTTTCTTGTGAATGTCTGTAGGACATGTATTATAGATTTTCCAGACATTTAGGATTTTAAGTTTTGATCTAACAAACAACGAGCAAATTTTGGGCCAGAACGGGTTTCAAAAATTCGTAGAAGAAAATTGGCAATCCTGATTTATCACGTATGTCATACAGCTCTTGCTTACTAGACTCCTCCATACAAGATATCCTCCAATCCAACCAACAATACACTTCATAACAATTGCAAAAAATCTCACCAATAGTATTCCAGCTAAGGTGTTAAATGAACTTCAATGCATACCTCTTTTTTTACATTCTTAGCTTAATATTTAATGGTTTATAATTTTTTCCCCCCAAATCGTTAAAACGATGATTTCTTAAACTTATCAATATATTATTATTTCGTTTTTTTTTCTATTTTTATTACTTTCTTTTCAATACATAGTACAATTTAAATTGCACGTTTTCCGCTTAAATTTCTTCTTCCTTTCTTTTCTCACTTCACATTAATTATGTGCCTCATTAATTTAGGAACATGATGCTGTGTCTTTTGTATCCTTTGACAGCAACATTAAGATGCTTTTAAAGCATCAATGTGGCATAAAGGCAACATCACCAGCACCATAACCAAAAACCAAAACTGAGTATTACAAGAGAGATTGTAGCTAAAGGGAAGGAGAACGTTGAACTGCGTTGATATGAGGCACGCTGTAAGAAGAAATGGCAAGCAAGCAATCACCACTATAGCACCTTAATTAAACTTGACATTTGTGCTTTGTTGTTGACGATTTGTTGTTGTTGTTCTTGATGCTGATGCTGAAGCTGTTGTTATTCTCCTCGTATTTTCAAATTCAATTGTAAGTAGAAAAATTTGAGAGTTGACAGCATTTACGTATGTATATGTCACTCACTATGTGCCAATGCGTATGTGTGTCTGTCTCTGTGTGTGTATTGGTATTGGCATTAAATGGATTCTTTTTAGAATACTTAATTAAATTCATATTCTTCGTGTTTCTTTTATGTAAAGAGCAGTACGAAGCATACGGTTATTTCTCCTTATATTTAGTTCCTCCTTCGTGATTTTGTTTCCTTGGTACACATTCATACTACTAATTTTTTCACCATTTAAAAACGCCACGCGTAATACGATATTATTTGGCAGTGAAATAACTCAAGTCATTTAAAATCACGTTCAGTCAATTTGAGCAAGTGTCGTCAGTGGTATTCACTTTTCTTCGCTTGCCTGTGTGCTTTTTTTTTTTTTTTTTTTTTCATTTTTGATATCCTCCTATGTATTTTTTCCGTTATATTTTCCACCCTTAACTTATTATTATTATTATTATTGCGAGTATTATATCTTAAGTGTCTACATGTGTTTGTATGTATACGTGTGTATGAGGCGTGTGTGTGTGTATATATGATTATGTCCTTAATTCAAATTTAATATGTTGACAAAATAATATGTTATTTTTTTTATTTATTTTTTTGCTATTTGCTCGCTTTGTTGTTATTATTATTTTTGTAATACATATTAATATAGAAATAAACAAAAGTGAATTTATAAAAGTGCACGTAACTGCGATACCTATGTAGCTATATATATATATAGAATTACGTGTGTAAGTGTGTGTGTATGTAATTGTATGCCTCTGCGTTGTAACTCATATCGGTTTAAGAAGCTTATCAGAAAATGACAAGCATTTTTTGATGTTGATTAAATTTGTCTATTAGATTAAAAGTTTGTATGCATGATTTTTTTTTAATTTACATTTGAATAATGTGCATTTAATTGCCTAACATTTGCAATTATTTTTGTAGGCGTATTTAAAGGCTGAATACTTTTAATATATTGTCAGGCATACAAATTAAAGTTTCTTTTCACAATTGAAAGGATTTATTTGTATCAGATTAATGCCTGGATTTCATTAAGTCCATAAAAAATTCGAGAGAGAGGAAGTTTTCTGTACAAAAAATTACCAACATTATTAGGAAATTGATTGATTATAGTGTAGTCCATGCATTAGTATGATAGAATTAAACCCTTTCCTTTTAATTACTCGTATTTTTTTTTCGTAATTTGGACATTTATTGTGAAAAAGTGATTATAAATGTATTCTTTAAAGTATTGTCCATCGTTAGTCACAAACTTTTCCCATCTTTCTGGTAGCATACGGATTCCGCGTCGAAAGAACTCCTGAGCTTTTGAGGCTATCCACGAATCGACCCATTTTTTGAGTTCTTCGAAAGAACGGAAGTGCTGTTCAGCCAGGCCATGTGTCGATCGGAACAAGTGGTAATCAGAAGGAGCAATGTCTGGAGAATACGGCGGGTGGGGTAGCACTTCCAATTTTAGCGTTTGCGTTTCCAAGTATGTTTTTACTTGCCTTGCAACATGCGGCCGAGCATTGTCGTGCTGAAGAATAACTTCGTCGTGTCTATTCTTATATTCTGGCCTCTTATCTTTTAATACTCGGCTCAAACGCATCAAATGTTGTCGGTAGCGGTCGCCAGTGATCGTTTCATTCGGTTTCAACAGCTCATGATACACGACACCTTTCATATCCCAACAAATACACAGCATGATCTTGGATCCATGGATGTTCGGCTTTGCCGTTGATGTTGATGCATGTCCGGGCGGTCCCCATGATTTTTTACGCTTTGGGTTATCGTTTCGTATCTACTTTTCATCGCCAGTCACAATACGATGCAGAAAACCCTTTCTTTTCTGTCGTTCAATCAGCAGTTCACATGTGAAAAATCGTCGTTCAACGTCTCTCGGCTTCAATTCGTACTGCGACCAATTTCCTTGCTTTTGAATCATTCCCAATGCTTTTAATCGTTTAGAAATGGTTGATTGATCAACTCCTAAAGATTCTGCAAGTTCTTGTTGCGTTTGACATGAATCTTCTTCGAGTAATGCCTTCAATTCTTCATCTTCGAACTTTTTCGGGCCGCTTGAACGTTCCCTGTCTTCAACATCAAAATCACCACTTTTGAAACGGGCATACCACACCTGACACATTCTAACGTCTATAGCACAATCAGGATAAGCTTCAGTGAGTAAACGATGTGCTTCAGTTGCGTTTTTCTTTAAATGGAAGAAGCAAATTAAAACTTCCCGCAAATGTTGTTTTGTTGGCACGAAATTCGACATTTTCAGCTATAGTAAAACACTTTTGTAAAATTATGAAAATTATTTGATAGATCAATTCTTATAGTATTTTTGGCGCTCTTCGAGATAGAATAGCTGTCAATGTCAAAAAAATGGCGCGTATGATAGATATAAAGTTAGTCACAATTACCAGTTTATACATTCATACTATTTAGACACCAAAAATTTTAAATGAATCATTTTCCATTTGTGATTAATAATAAAGCTGTTTTGTGTGTAGAAATCTTGCAAAGCGGAAAGGAGACAGAGAAAGAGTGCATTTTATGCATGAAAACTTTTGTATGCAACTATGCATCTTTTATTGATGAAAGATCTTTGCAGAATAGTAAAAAACCTGTCATTATTTTTTAGCAGGGTGGGTCAAAGAGTAACCCACGTTCATAAAAGCATTATACTATTTTCCTACTAAGCCGAAATTGCGTGGTTTCGGCTGAAACTGCGTTGAAATGCTCAATTTCGGCATATAAAAATATGTCAAACGAAACCACGGAATTGAGGTGGTTTCAACGAAACCGCATTGGAAACCTAGCAAAAATCTGATGCAATCCTGAATATGTTCACTGAAATGAATATTGAAATGAATTTGCTCTGGCATTTCTATACAGACATTTATATTTTCTTTTGCATACAACTTTATAAATATGGAGTAACGAAAATATAAAAAAAGAAATTTATGGAGTGCGCGGGAAGAAGAGCTCATAGCCGAGGTATGGGCAGAAAAGTTGAATGAGTTGATATAGTGGCTGCGGTTGAAGTAAAAAAAGATACATAACAATTGGCGCTTTCTCTTATACACTTTTATTTCGTTGCTAAATATTTCGTTTTCCATTTTGATACTCTTCGTATTTAAATGGTTTAGACCGAAATATTTAGCAATAATTATGTTATATTACTGTCAAACGAAACCATACTCTAAACTAGCTTTACACGTTTAGGGCTCATTTCCACAGAAAAAGATATCAACCGATCATTGTGGATGTATAGTTGGCCATCACTGTTTCGTACGATGTGCCCCTCTCACTAAACCTACTGATTGTGATTATATTTTTGGTACAATTGTACTTTTTTAGTACAATTTGAAAACAAAAAGTACTTGCATTGGTACCACAAAATTGTGAATTTCGCTTATATGTATAATATAAATATATATATATAAATACATTTATATTTTTATAAGCTTCTTTAGACATATGATAAAGGATATGGTAAGTAAAGTTTTAGAGATGTAAAAATTGTTCTTTCTTATAGCGTTTTCTTTTTTGAACTGAAAATTAAAAAGCAGTTTTTTGTCAGAAAACAAAACGATATGAAAAAGAAACACATGTTTAGAAAACTGAAAAATATATAAAACATTAATTTTTTCTATATCACAGTGAAGGGAAGACATTTATAAAAAAAATTCCTTTCTTATAGAAAAAAATTCCCTTAACTGTTTTCCTGAATAAATTTCGATAAATTTTGCATTCAATTTAACCCTTTGAGGACCGCTTCTGAACCGCTGGAAAGTTTGTGAATCCGACCACAGATTTGTGTTCAGCGACCCCAAATTAGTAAACAAAAGCGTCGCGAAAAAAATGTATTTTACTAGCAGAGGAGTGAAAAATCGCGGGAACTATATGTCCCAATGGTCGTCAACGTTAAAAATGAATGCGACTATTTCCTCACGCTTGCGAACGCATTACATAATGCTTGAAACACATGTTCAGATATTCTGCAAGCAGCACTGCAGTCAAAACTGATGCGCAGATATTCCAGCTTAACAATTCTGTGGTCAAAAGCAATAATTGCTTAAGTTAACTTTAAACAGAAATGGGATATAATATATATTCTTCTAAATCCAATGCGCATATACGAAATTCTATATTTTTTAAAACAAAAGTTATAAAAAAAGAAACGAACTCGCTTACGTAGAGTGACAACCAATCACATTAACTTCCAACCGTGTTTACTCGAAATGAGCTTTTCAGACTTAAGCAATTAACTGCTCGTAATTTTTTTTATTTTGAAATAATTTTTTACTCTTTCCAGTTAAGTGGTTAGCGTTGTTAACCACCTACATTTTTGCTTCTATTAAAAAAACTGTGCGATTTTCGGTAAAAATTTGTATCTAAAATAAATACTACTATCCTATGCAACCATGTTGTCAACCAAAATTATTGACCCGGGTAAAGCTTTACATTTTGGGGTGACTATAAAAATTGTTAATTTAGGTAATGTATAACAGGCTTAAGGAACGTATATACCGCTCATTTACTAAAAGACTGTCATAACTCAAAAAACGCAGAAAACGCTTTTAATAATTTTAGTCAATAACCGCAAATTAACCATCAGAGAGCATTATTTGGGTGTTATGAGGCGTTTGCGTGAAGCAATTCGCCGAAAGAGATCAGAATTGTGGACAGAAAACTCGTGGGTTTTGCACCATGATCACGCACCGTCGCACAGTGCCATAATTATTTGTAATTTTTTGACGAAAAATTCAACAAATACCATCCAACGGCCACCGAATTCACCTGATTTGGCTCCTTGTGACTTCTTTCTGTTCAATCGAGTTAAAAAAACCATTACGGGGAACGCGTTTCAGCAGCCGAGAGGAAGTAATGGAAAAATCGCAGGAAGCACTGATGGACATACCGAAAACCGAATATAAAAAATGTTTAGAGGATTGGATCAAGCGCCGGCATAAGTGTGTTGCAGTCGATGGGTATTACTTTGGAGGAGACAATATTGATTTAGATGAATAAACTTGTATTTTAAATTTTCTGAATAAATCCCGGGAACTTTTTGATCAAGGTGCTACTTAAAACTGTGCAAATTTACCGCAAAACTGTGAATTTACCGATTTGAATTCGTAACACACAACTTACGCTTCGGTAAATATTTACCACTTAAAATATCTAAGTTTAAAAATCAATATGTAATTTTACGGCGAAATATTTATTGAAAATTATTAGAAACGCAAGTGTATTTGCGTATGACCTGTTTTCATCGGTGCGTATGATTAACTTTAATTCGAAAAATTAGAATTACTCATACGTAGTGTGAACTAAAATTTAATAATGTAAATTGAAAACTTTTATGTAAATAATTAATATGCATATGATGGCATTTAAAATAAATTTTTGTATATTTTAGTTTATTTAAATTTGAACTTTTGATACATACTGAAGTCTCTAATGAAAACTTTCTTGTGTAAACTGTTTACGTATAAGTATAGTATATCTAAGATTTTGATTTTACTTGTGCATACACATACTTAAAATGTTTTATTAAGTTTTGTAGTCAGTGTTTTACTTAATATTATTGCTGTTGTTGTTTCATAATTTAATTTTTCTTGCATATTTTAATAATGCATGACCAGAGTTTATGTGTAAACAAATTTTTGTTTGTGTATTTACGCGCTCTCAATCTCTTGTTTTCTTTGTTATGGCTATTTACTTATGTGTCTAGCATAGGCTGAAATCCTTCTTTTTGCATTCACACTTTATGCTTCTCTCTCTCTAATACGAACAATTGTAAGTCCTGAAATCCGAAAAAATGTGTTTATTATTATTCCATCTTTTTGCAACGTAAAAAGAAACAACCAAAAATTTGGAATAGGCAAATCCATTATCGATGCAAATATGCCTTACAGAGGTTCCATGTTCAGCTTAATATTCAATGTCAAAAAACATAGATTTTTGTGTTAAGACCCCCAGCCTAAATCCGCCAATGGTTTCAGTGATGATCAGCCCGCTGGGTATTTATATGTAAATATGCATGCGTTCGTTTAACTGCAGTCATTGAGTTTCCTTTAATTTAATGCATTAATCGTTATTTTTGCGTTCGTTTAACTGCAGTCATTGAGTTTCTTTTAATTTAATGCATTAAATTGTTGTTGTTCGGGATTATATTTAATTTAGTTTTTATTTATTTTTTTCGTTTTTTTATTCATATATTGCAGTTTTAATAATTCATCAAAAATTGTAATTCAAAATGCTGTTGTTTTATTTTTTATTGTGACTGTTGTTTATCTCTGTTTTTATATGATTTCTTGTATTATTATTTTATTTTTGTTTTTCTTTCTTTTTTTGCTTACTTTTTACATTGAAATGAAATGAGAAGCATTAATCTTCCAATATGAACAACATATTCGAAAAAGGGCATATGAGTTATTGACAATTTTTTGAAACAGAGCACGTTTGTGTGTGAGTGAATGTGTAAATAAATATGTATGAGCATATATGCATGTGTGTGCACTTGTGTATGTTATCATTGATATTGTTGTAAAATTTATTCAAGTGTAAAAGTATTTCAAATTATATGTATGGCATATATGTGCCATTAAATATGTATGGTATATTTACTTATATCCACTCATTCATACAAATGCCAAAAATTGTCCTGTTTATTTTTATGGCTTTATACAGACATACCCTTCAATGTACTAATAAAATACATACCATATAAGTACATAGTTATTTATTTCAGTTTTTTATTTACCAAATAAATATCCTTACTTACAAAGACCCTATTTGAATTTCTGGTAAAAACTGCATGAATTTGAAGTTATTAAATAGCAAATATGAAAGCTCTCAGTTAAAACTTTTTACACTAAAAATAAAAAATGAAATACTTGCTGTTAAAATGCCATCATCTATAAAAGGCACACAACAATATTCTAAAAAATTGGCAATAAAATAACTTGTTGTCGAAAATAGCATTAAATTTATGCAAGTGATTTCAATCGTAAATGTCAATACAGTTCAATGGAATTTCATTGTACTGGTGTGCATACAGTAGTGCTGGCCATGCCACAGTACGCGTACGCGAGAGCATAAGGAATTTCCCAGGTACACGTGGGGATTATTTTCATAGAGAAAGAACTCACAATCCGTCGATTATTGTGCATGTGTGAGTGGCCATCGCTGGTATTGAGATAAACAAACATATGTGCATATAAAATTTATGCAAAAATGATACTTTCACCTATGTTGTCTACTTTTGGAGATTTTCACTGTCAAAACCAATTGAAATTGAACTTTAAGCACACAAATTTTACTATTGTTATTAACAAATTTCAAGCAATTTTGTGCGTACTAAAGTTGTTGTTTTTTTTTCTATATTATGCATGAAAATGCAAACTATTGGTAAACTGATATAAAATTACGTGGTATTTTCAATTGGAGTTTATGTGCATATATTTGCTTTATGTATACAGCAACAAACTCGTTCAAGTTTTAATTATTTCCCTATTATTTGTTATTGACGGTTCTACATTTTGATATATGTATATCGCTCTATCTATGTTAATAAGACTCTAGAAATGGAACCCACACTAATTTAAATTATTTTTGTTCTATAGTAAACTCTAAATTTTTTGTTGAGAATTACTGTCAAAATAATAGTAAATTTTTGCTGAATTTTCAGTTGTTGCCCAAAAATTAACAATTTTCTGCTTATTTTATACAAAAAAGCAGAAAATAACTAATTATAGACAATGCTACGCTCAGTTCTTAGCTGTGCTCTCTTCATGTAGATGAATCTTTTCGCACGCGTCTTTTTCCTCGTGCGTCTTTTTTGTATTTATTTATTTAAATTAAATAATCTATTATCAATTATGATGTTTTTAATTTAATTTATTAATTACTAACTTATAAAATGTTTAAATGAATTTTTTTGTAAAAAAATATTTGTGATATTGATATGTCACTTACGTTAGGTTGTGGATTTTTTGTTTTGTGAAATATTAAATAAAAGTTTTTTTTCTTTAATTTTTATTTTAAATTATTTATTTATAAACTATAATAAAATGGATTTTAATTTGAAAATAAAAAAAAACAAACAAACTATTTTGCACGTTTTTTTAATTACACACTTTTAGTTGAAAAGTAGGCATAATAAAATTCTAACAATTTTAGACATTTGTTGTTAATTTTCAACAAAAAATGTTCAAGAGAGCACATGTGTAAATTTAAGCATTTATATTCGGGTTTAGGTTTTCGCACGAAAAAAAAAAAAAAAATGTTGCAATTATTTGCATACCCCACTCTAACGGAAACAAGAAGCATTTTTGAGATAGCTTTAACGAAAACTTTGTAATAACAACACAAAGTTCATATAACATTGATTAGGTTAATCATATTAAAAAAAAAATGGAAAAATTTTGCAAGTTTGACACTTCATATCTCCTATACTATAAAAGGCAGGAAGCTGAATTCTCTCTTATCGATGCACCACTTATTTATGAATATAATGGCCATTTTTTGAAAATCGACTTTTGAGCACTCACTTATATTGAGCGGCCACAGTGTGCGCCTCTCAAATAATTGTTGTGAAAATTGTCAATATCATCTACTGCCCGTATTAATAAAATTCTACAATGGAAATATTGCCAGGAATTCAATAAAATTCGTTAAGCTTTAAAATAAAGTATGATCTTTAGAAACAACTCCAAATACGATAATAACAGCAACTATCTACCGTTGAAAAGAGTGATATATTTTGAAGGTGTGCAGGATATTTGCAGGATATTTAAAGCTCTGCATCGCTCAAACTTTTTTAATTTGCATTCGAGCTGCATCACCGCATGTGCAAATTTATATCCTGGCTGAAATTTTAATAGCATTTTAAATGCTATAAATTTTATGATACAATATTAAACGATACATTTACTTTCGATTCAAAAGCTGGCTGTTTACTAAAGTGAACGTAAGTCTGTCTATCAGGAATTTGCTTTTGCAACAACAAGTAACGCGCATGTTTCAATAAAATAGCAAAATTGCGGTTGGTAAAATGCAGAAGTTTGTTTGTGTGCATAGCATTAAACTTAATTGCAAAATAAAGCAATTAAAATACCAAGAAACCCACAAACATATGTATGCTTAATCAACATTAAAAAAATTGCTACATTTATAGCTACCTACATATATTCTTTCATATAATTATCTATTATTATTCTAAAGGAAATATTGAAATATTCATGGGTATTCGTAATTATGCATTATGCTATTAAAGTGGAAAAGAAATAGGCTAAGATAGTAAATCATATGTTTAATGCAAACGCAAATATTATAAATAGATAAGGATATGCAGCGAGAGAATATAGTGATTTGCAAGTAAGGAAGTATGAGCAGATTTTCAATTAAATTGCATAGAAATTTCCAAGAAACTAAAACACTAAAACGTGTATCCGCTACAAACTAAGGGAGTGAAACTTCGTTACTTACGTACAAAAGTGATGATAAATATAAAGCATAAAGAAAGTGGAAATTAGGTTACGTTAATTGGATAACTCGCATGTAACAAACACATGCCATTTATTATTCTGAATTATCCATATGATTATATGATGCCAGAAAGTATACAATTGGCTTATGGTAACTAAAATACGAAATTATTGTTTATGTATGTTTACGTATCGTATTCGTATTCGTAAATTCCTGCCCAATACTGCATCGATAGCTGTCCTCCTGCTAAAATCAAACATATATGAACAGTTTTTATATGGAGAGTATTAAATTATTTTCATTGAACAATTCAACTAAAGTGGGGAACAGAATGTGAAGCTGAAGCGTGAAGTAACAATCTGTTAAAAGTAAAATACATTTTCTTTGTTTCAAAGTGTGTCAAAAACGCGTCGCTGAGTGAAAATGTATACATTTTAAGTTTAACAGATTGTTACTTCACGCATCAACTTCACATTTTGTTCCCCACTTAATAAATACTCTGTAGAAAACCAACCAAAACTCTACTAACACCACTCACGAACGAAGTGAGAAGAATGAACCCACATGACTCAGCAACTTCACTAACCAGTTACTCACTGAAAGCAGCAATGATTTCAATACTCGAAAAGAATCAATAAACGAAACTTCGATAAATTCGTTCTCTTTTCAAACCTTAGAAACAACAATAACAAATATAATCGTTCAATGATAACAAAGCAAAGGGAGGAGCATAATGGAAGAGCAAATGAATCCCACTCAATATGGAGTAACCATTTTTAGTTTTAGAGCGCTCCATGTTCACTCCTACGATTATCTTAATTTCAACTGCATAGTGAGATCATGTATAAGGTGATAGCAGGATTACAACAATTTCACCTTAGCAAAAATAACACATCTTTATTGTTGCGTCAGATACCGTTAAATGTGAAAATCAGCCGTACAAAAAAACAATAACAACACATTTTTGTTGTTGCGTCCATAATGGCGGCCTGCAGTGATTGTCAAAATGCGGAAAACACGCAAACAAACGATCAAAAGTAAACAAAGTTTTAACAGCTTAATTACCACGAAGAAAGAAAAAGAATGAGTTGCTGGTAACTTCACGTGGTATAAATTCACCTTGTTCAACTAAACTCTTTACCTGCTCACTACATCTGATCTGTTTTACCTTCGCATATTAGCAGCCTCTCGTAAAATACATGCATATGGGATGGCAACTCATTTTTACTTTCTCCTCGATAACTCTCGAGAAATTCCCCGATTTTCGACAAAATTCCCAGCACCGGTATAATTTCATTCTATAACAGAGCGATACGCACTTTCCATATAAACACTTTTTACAAATGAAAAATACCCTTTATGTAGGTGAGTGTTATTTTAAGGGCGCCCTGCAGTTTCTCGGTCTAAAATTTTATCTTGATTTCGAAAAATTATTGCTCTAATCCCAGGACATACAACGATTAATTTGTTTGTTTGACCAACAACTCACAAAATGGTGGACCGCCAAAAATTTAGTTTTCTTAAAAATTTAACTTTTCTCATAAAAACAAAGTTACAAATTGAGGAAAGAATTAACCAAACTTATTTTTTCTAGTACGTCCTGGGGCCATTGTTGTGTAAAAGAACATATTTAAATTTCAAATATTGTGCACGCCAATGGCAAAACATTGTTTTGAGAAAAATGGGTTCAAATTTTTGACTATTGGTTTTTAACATATAAAATATCATACTACTTCTTTATAATGGCTGACCGTAATTTGTGGATTTAAAGCTTACAGTCAGCAAGGATTAAAAGTTATTAACGAGGAGATGCTGTACGAAGGCACAGCTAAGCCTTTCTGAATGGTCGAAAGAGAAGTCGGAGCGCCGCGCGTCCATTTTGACCTATATGACACTCGGAGCTATAATCGTCTATATCACCGAAAGTACTCTGAGTTTCTATCTGATATTTTTACTAAATACTTTTGAAATATAACATTTTCAAATAGCATACTTTTTTAACAATTGATTTTTCAAAACCAAGAAAATGCAGGACCCACTTAATAGATGAAGATTTTAAAACCCAAAATATAAAACATTGCATAAGTTAAACGATTTACGTTAGATGAAAAATTAAATCAATTTATTACATTAAGTCTCTGAACGAAAATGTGCAGTTCTGGTTTCATGGATTCCAGTTACTATACCAGATTTTTTAAGGTATTTTAATTAATAAAAGCTGAACATTTTCAAATTCCCCAATTCTCCGCACTCCCCCCGCAAATAGGGGAATTGCCCGCAAGTTGGCATTTCTGATATATACACACCTCTATAGAGAGAGGGTTATTCTATTTTTATTGTATGAGAGTATACTCGTAAGTATCAGATTTCGTTACATAGATCAATTTCTTTTTTTTTCAGTTTCGTTACGCGCCGTTACGTAATTTAAAGATTACATTTTGATAAAATTACAATAAGTAGTTAAGTTTAAAACATGTGCACTTTAATTATATAGAAATTCATTGCATTTAACGAATGTGTATAATTAAATATTACCTCTTGAGCTATGACAATCTATGCTCCATTAGGAGTTACTGGAAATCCTGTATATACTTGTATATATGCATGTATATATTGAGCTGCATACATTAAATGGCATTCAGAACTTCTGTGATTTTTATATATGAATATTAAATACCTTTACCCTTACGCATAGAAATAAGTGAGATTTTCCCTCTAAAGCTATTCGCTGTGCCTTTTTGAAAGTGTACGTATCTAGATGTGTGCTTAAATTTTACATTAGTTTAGTGCCTCAAGCGTAGATTTTGCTGTGCATTTTACTGTTTCTATCTACGTTGTTTGCAATAAATTAAAGAGTTTACTATGCTTAAATACTGTGGGAAAGGTAAATTTCAATAATTTTCAACTAACTTTTTAATGAAACTGAATATGTTGCCACATTGAGTTTTTATAAATTTAAAATTGTTTCCTTATAAAATTTATTAAGAAAATTTTGATGTATTTCGCTAGTTTTTTTTATAAATTTTAGGTATTAATTTTTCGTAGCATAAGATTATTACTTTAAAGTTTCAATATCAATGTTTTATAATGCCATTAAAAACTAAAATAGCACGATTTTCGTTAGATTAAAATTTTAGAGCTTATATAAATATTGAAGCCCATAAGTAAATCTAAAGCCTCACATCAATCATATCAACTAATAAACTATATATACTTAATTACATTTTCTGTTGCCATGCTATATATTTTCCCCTTTTCAATGCAGTTGCACATCTGCGATATTTTATGGGCTTCAGAAGAGACTGCCCCAAATGAATTCTTCAGCTTCTTCTTTTCACTGTTCAAACAGGGGCAGAGATATTTGCTACATTTAGAGTTCATTCGGGCAGTTTGAACAGGAAGAAGGTCTTCTTTGTGTGTACCCATGACAACTTAGCATTGTTCTGTACCGTTCGATCAATGATTATATTACAGATGAATCTGTTTCCATCTGCGCTATCATTTCTTTATTATAGGTGCTGTCATGCCTCTTTTTTCTTTCTTTGTATTTGATGTTATATTTTCTGTTGTGCAATAAAAACGTTTCATCTCGCTCAGCAGTAGATTGATGAGCATCTTCCTTGCAATAACGAATGGTGTCGTCCGATACCATGCAGTATACACTGGTTAACCTAAAGGCAGTGAAAGTGTAAATCGAGCAATTGTCTTCACGTCTGCTTAACATAAAATTCATAAAATTCAGAAACATGTATTGGCTCATGGGCAGGCGAGCTGCTCTTTGTCCTTACAATAGAATTCTATTATACAAACAAGTACTGAAACTTATATGGACATATGGGGCTGCTCTAGCATAGCGAATATAAATTGCATCCAACGCTTCCAGAACAAAGCGTTGAAGTGTACGGTCAATGCGCTCTGGTACGTACGAAAGGCAGATCTTGAACGCGATCCCGGAATAGACTCCGTTGCTGTCGCAATACAACAAATTGCTAAGTCCCACAATGTGAGGCTAGTTAAGCATGTCAACAAAGAAGCCTCCGTTCTTGCAGACACAACCCAGTGGAAACGAAGGCTTAAGCGAATAAAACCACAAGTTCTTGTCAGCTGACATAAACTCACATATTTGTAATATATATTTATAAATTAGTTATATTCGAACCACTCGTTAGTTAATTAATGTAATAACTAGTTGCAATGTCATTAAATATTAAAAAATAAAAACGTCTGCTCAAATGGATGGCGAATGGGTAGCTGCAAATAAAATCACCGGGCTCATTAACCTTGAAAGCATTTGGTGCCTGCTCTCCAATATTCCGAACAATTGATTTTTTTTGCCGTTTACCCTAACTGATTTTTCACTGGCAGCTTTTAGATGAGAAAATGAAAATAATCCTTGTGACGTCAACTACACTTATACTGCAGTTGTGGCTGCAAAGTGATGCTATAAACGCCAACTATGATGAAATCTTTCCAAGCTTTAATTGAAATATGCAGGGACCGAAACAACGATTATATTCATTTCATCCTTAATTTTCTTATTTTGTAATGATTCCCAGAGTTTAATGAAAGTCAACATCGCCGAGATTTAACTTCAGGCTTTTGTCGTATTACGTGCCATAGTCAAACGTCTGTCTGTATTACTTCATGCTATTGCACATTTCATATGAAAGTAGTCAGTGATTTATGGTATGCACTCCGATACCTCGAAACGCTGTACTGCATTCATGATCTGAGGCCAGCTAGCAAAACTGAAACACTTTTTATATTCCGAGACACAACTGAGTATGGCTTCTTCTTAACGTGCTTCAGTTAATACTGAGTTCTATAAACATGCCCTCCTTCAAGCAGGTGTTGATGAGCTAGGCGAAAACACTTCTAATTTGGTTTTATCCGCTAACTTAAATAAAACGTTGAGAATTCCGTCTATTACTGGGATCTTTTGTGTCGGCGATCCTTCGCTAGGTTGCAAGCATTTTAATTACAGTGACGTCTGAAGTGTGTAAGTATGTTGGCGACTAGCTTTGTAACGGGGAGAACTTCTCGCAAGGGTAACATACACTGTTCATCACTATGCCATTCTCCAAGGGTCGGGATCCGCGTTATCGCAAAGCGCTCGAAATAGGCTCGATTTTCATTAAATTGTTTTTAAAACATTTTTCACTTAGATTAGGAAATGCTTTTTAGGCGCTTTCAACTTTTGGGAACGTATAAACTTTGAGATTCCGCCAAAATAGTGAAATGGTAGAAAAATGTTTGTAAAGAAACTTTGCAGGATTTTGAGATGAAAAGGTTCAAGATTCTCGTATGAATCAAACCACAGCTGGTGCTTATATTTATTTCTAGGTTAGGTTAGAGTGGCTTTCGAGTGACACACTTAGGCCAGAACGGCCTATTGAGATACCACATAGTTGGACCTACAGTTTAACGCAATTTTTTATCAGCTCGGTGATTTTGCCATTACCAAACAAGGTGTGTTCTTGTACACTTTCTTATAATTGTCATACACTTTATATTGATAGTGAATATAAGAAGATTATGAGAATTAATCACCAGACGAAGACGGGAATCGAACCTGAACTGTCCGGATGAAAGTTTAGTGCACTACCTACTAGACTATCGAGGTCGTCAAGTTCTAAGTTGAAAAGAAATTGTATACAGAAAAGTTACTTAATTTTCAATCGCTCTGATTCATCTATGTCGTTTTACGGTATGTAGAAATCATTAATTTAGTTAAACTTTTCAGAATGCACACATTCATACACGTGAAGAATATATATGAAAATGTTTTTCGGTTGAAAAGTGAAAGTGAATTTATTATAGGTTCCCTTTGCTTTTTTTTTTTTTTTTTTTTTTTGTTATATGAATCAAGACATTTTCAATTTATCAACTTTGACCTTGTGCATGCAAATGCGAATAGTTTTACTATTTTTGGTAAAAATAATTTAGTTTCTTTGAACTTCAACCAAGCAAAAAGGAAAAATATACTTTTAAGTGATTCACAGAAACTTTCCAACAATTTTTTTTTTTTTTTAGTTATCATTAAAAAAAGCACTCAAATTTATTTGATACTAAAAAGTTGATTGCTGTAGTGAAAAAGCAGAAATCAAAACAGCAAATATAACTAATTTTATTTAAAATGAAAAAATGCATTAAGTTTTGATTTTAAGGTTTTTTATATTTATCACATTTTTACCATTTAATAAATACTATTTTTTTTACTTTACTATATTATTGTAGCTATAAAAACTTTACAGACTTTGAAGGCAGAGAAGAAGCACATAATATTAAAATTCAAATAATAAATAAAAACTGAAAGAATTTTATATATTATTTTTTCTAGTGTTTTCAAACTTTTCAGTTCTCCTCCCCCCACCTACCCTCATTCAGGTCCCCTTCTTCTTTCTGTTCACTTTTACTTTTATCAGTGTGTATAAAAAATTTTAATTATGATAAAGTTCAAAATTTCTTGAAATCTTGATTAATTAAAATTCACGACAGCATGAAGCGAGGTGAGCAAAACAAATTCAAATAGTTGTAAGCAGAAAATTTGCTTATAAAACTGTACTTTAGTAGTTGGAAGCGTAAAAGCGTTAAAGAGGGAATACTAACTAATGCTAAAATGCTAAAGATTCAAAGTAGTTACACACAACATGCACACAAATGCTAAAATATGGCAGACACGCAGATAGACAGACATACATAGATACAGTTGCAGGCAGACAACGTTATTTGGTGCAACATGCTGCAACACAATTTTGAATATACTTTACTATTAATTGCCAACTGGCTTTTGCTGTTGAGAATTGTGGAATTTTAAGATTTACTGTGAATTACAAATATTTAGAATGCATTGAGTAGCATACTAAAGTAATCAACAATGAAAATATATAATTTAAACATTAAAATAAAAACTGAATTCCACAATAAAAATATTTTTTTTTGAAGAAGAAGAAGAAATGTAAAGAAATGTTTAAATTTCAGTTTCATATAATTTTTGGTACCCGAACCGATTTAAGAATCCAAAATCTTTCAAACTTCCAACACTATCACTATGGCATAAACTGAGGAAAGTAATAAGTTGGATTCTAAAAAAAAAAAAAAACAGAACTGTGAAACGAATCACTTCACCATCGCTACCTGAAAATGTTAAAAAAAAAATCTTTTGAATGCTGTTATTAATTTACTTTATTAAGGCTAAGTATATGTACGAAAAAAAATCTGAGCGTAGCCAAAAAACTTTTCGCACAACTTCGTGTTTTTTATTTTCATTATTATGTTCATCATGAGGTTGTATAAAAATAAATCACTAAGCCAGACACACGGAGACACTTTGATATTTAGACAATGGTATGTGGTAAGCAACTTACATAGTTCTATTTTAAGCATTTCTACACACAATTTTCTACCTACTACATACAGGTATCAAAATTCCAAAAGTGTTTCGTGAAAACTTTTGAAATATCGGTTTTATTTGTGTAATGAGTGTTAGGTGATGAAAAGCTAAAAATCTGTTGAAGTATTTAAGTTTATAGTTGAAATGCATAGGTAGGTATAAACATATCTGTGCATGAGCGTATTAAAGAAATTCAAAATTCACTCTGATCCATAGTTTCGTTGCAACCAAAGTTTTAATCAGTATGTTCAGTTTAATTTGTAGGGTAAGGTGTTATTTTTCAAACTGTCTTTCAACTCCTTATCCCCGAAATAATTAGGAGACGATTTATTTATTATTAGAGATGATATTAGTTGACTACCATTTGTCAGCTACTTGAACATTTTTAATATGAATACTAATAAATTAGTAACAACACCAACGACAAATATAAACAAATTAGAACTTAAGATATTTTTCGGTTTGTTATTGATTGACATCAACAATGAACTCTGTGTGTGGCATTACACACAGCAGAAATTAATATTTTATACACTAAATGTCCAATTTACTTAATTAGTTGAATGTCGTAGAAGAGAGAGATCTTGTAAAGACTGGAAGGGGGCGCGCGGTTGATAGTAAAATCGTTTAATCGCGTTGATGTTTGGTAAGTGACAGGAGTAGAGAGAAAGTTCCGATATAAAATACATAAAGATGTTTTAGTTTTTTTCATTAACCCTTTCAAGTCCGAATTTTAATGGGCTTGATAGAAACCTTTTGTGCTGAAATTATGATTACTTAGGACTTTCACAATAATCACATTATAGTGAATGTTGCCTATAAGCAAAATCGGGCATGAAATGAAAATAAATTCTAATAAACACAAAATTCCGAAAAAAACGAAATTGCTCAATTTGGGCTCCATATGAGTAGGCTATAAGTCGTATTCTTAAAATGAGATAATATAAGTTGAAATTCTGGTTGGTAACTTTATAGCGGTAGCCGATATTTCCAGGCTGACATTGACCCCTATTACACGCACCAATTCTTCTTGCAATCAGTTGCATGCAATTCGAGTTCGTTGGTGAAGGTAGTGAGAAGATTGCGTGGTGGGCAAAATTGCACGGTTGCTGATGTTGCTGCAATACTCTGACCATTCTCTTTTTACAATTTTGTATTTTTGCGTGTTTGTTTCGTATTCTTGATTGAAAATCGAACTGTTAACTTTGGCAGGTCACCATTTTGTCAAATATGTATATTTTTTCAAATCCTTAGATTAATGACGGGCAGGCGGATAAGTGGGTCCGCTGGAATTCGTTCGTAAAAAAAAAATATGTTTTCCAGAAAGGCGTCGACGGTATCGCTCATTAAGTTAAGTTCAATACATATACTTTCAGATAATAAGAACATTTCATAACAAAATTTAGTGGTTTACTTGGAAAAAATTCTTGAAGAAGGCCTACTTTTTCGCGCCACAAATGGGGGCGTCCCTTTAAGAGCTTCACACAAATTTAGGCATAAAAAATTAATTTGGCAGCGTTTCGATAATTTCTTTGCGGATTTCGACAATTTTTGTCTTGTGGGTGTGAAAATTTATTAAAAACTGATTGAAAATTATATAAAAAATAAAATATTAAGTTTCATAAATTAAATGTATGCATGTTCTTCAACAAAAACAGAATAAAGCATAATCATATCATATTTACTACGTTTTCATGACTTTTATTAATTTTTATTTAAAAAAAAAACGGATTTAATGCGTTCTAAAATGAACAAATTATATAATGAAAAACTTAAGTTTTAAATAATGTATAACAGGCTTAGAGTTTAGAGTTGTGGGTGAGCTGGACTTATCCAAAGCACTCAGTCAGAACCATTGTGCTATACCCAAGGATAGAACCAGTAGAAGAGAGTAGAGAGACAGGAAAGTTATGTGGGGATAAATGGGAAGAAGAAAGGTCTTGTATCTCTCAACCTCGAATTTCTTTGTTTCACTGATGAACCTTAGAAGCTCAGGAAGAGGGAGAGTATGGACATTATTCATACTTAAGACATCATTACCCAACAGCCTTAATCTGATTCTCGCGAACGCCGGACAGCTACAAAGATAATGCTCCGTAGTATCGTCGTCCTCAAGACACGATTGGCAAATTGGATCGGTGATGATGCCCATGTTAGTCATATGCTGACCACATGTGTTGAGCCCCGTGATGACATCCACCACGAAATCGTTGATCCAACACATGGTCTCCCCATAACTTACGCCTAGAAAAGGGTCCGCACTTCATGGTGTAATTGCATTAGCTAGTTTATCAGCTAGTTCATTCATAGCAATACCACAGTGTCCTGGAACCCATATAAGGCATAACTTGTTGTGTTTTGCAACACTATTTAGTTTTGCTTTACACTCGCTGACCAATTTTGAGGAGCTGACAGGGTTAGCAAGGGCCTTCAGTGCAGCTTGGCTATCACTGCAGATACCTATGCACTTCCCATGCCACCTCTTTTCAATTATCCAGCTCACCACGCCTAGGATAGCGAAAACCTCCGTTAGGAAGACTGACTCCATCTTTCCAGTGGAAACAAAGTACTGAAAGTCATCCAAGTACCAACCGGATCCAGTACCGTTTGAGGTTTTGAATCCGTCGGTATAGAATACATGACGAAAACCCCGGAGTACGATCTCTTGACTTAACCATTGATCACGTTTCGGGATCCTGACTTCATATCTCCTTCCGAAGCGGATGCAAGACACATGATTGTCCACGGGCATCAAGAACAGTGAGCACTGTACTGACAACTGGTGGTAAATCCTTCTCCATGCTAATCAATCTTAAAACAACTTTAATGAGCATTTCGAGTAGATTTCAGGTTTAAATATTCCACAAAGTGACAATTCCCACAATGGCTATTGAAGCATTTGGGTTTCTGGAGCTTCCCTATGGATTAGCTGGCCAATATTAATGTTTATTTCGTGGAAAGAATAATGACCATGAACAAACTAATTTATCCAATTGCAAAAAATTACGCCCCCATGCCAGTGGCTTTACAGAGAAATATTTTAGTCGTCTTCTTTTGATTCGTCTAATGAGAGACTTGTAGTATCAATAAATTCAATTTAATTCCGACTCATCGATCCACTTTTAACTTCTGTCTATGCAGAACTGTTAATCTAATTATTGACAAATTGACGTAAATTTTGTCAAAACTGATTCAATGAGTCCAAATTTAAATAAACGTTTTATAAAAGTGGTTTGTAAAATCCGTTCTCATTATTACTTTCAGTTGATTTAACTCTCATCGTTCTCTCACTCTGGCGCACAACATAAATATGTCTCCCTTTCCTTTCTGTGAAAATACGAAGAGAAACAGTAATGAGAACAATGCTCTCTGTAACTTCATTGCTCTTATTACATGTGATTGCTTTCCTTTTGTTGTTTATTGATTGCATTTAGAAACACTAACAAAAAAATTTTGTTTTTTTTTCTGTTTGTATTCTGTGAGTATTCTTTATGTTATGCATTCTTTTTTGCAATGGAAATGGTGTGCAAGCGGATGCAGGGGTAGGGGGAGTGGGTTAGCGGGCTGTTTAGGATCTTGAATTTCGATCGTTGGGCATGAATAAAAAAGAAAACGTTTTAAGGGACCAAAGAATAAAAAAAAATAACCTTGTTTCCGCTAGTGGTGTCAATTAAAATTTTGCTGTATTTAATTTTATATAGGTAACGTTATCATTTATTTAAAGTGAAAGCAAACATATAATATAACAAAGATGTTGAACTTGAAAGAGATTATTTGCTTGATTTCAATAAATGAACTGAAGAAAAGGTGCAATCATTTTTCAGCTTTTTTTGTTTTACAAATTTTCATATAATAAACTAATTTTAATTAAAATTTTTTAATTTAAAATTTCCTTTAGAGTCTTATAAAGTTTGGAAAGAAACAGCAAGCATTTCCATTTTAATGTTGTCTACGTTTCCATATAATTATTCAGCTTCTTTTTAATATCTTTAAAACTTCGGAAAGAATTTAAAACTTTTGTATTAGAGCAAACCCAAAAGTAAGTAAAATCAATATTTCAGATGACGTTTATTAAAAGTGCAAAATATAAATAAAAAATATATGAAAAAATTTCTTCGCTCATATATAATAAACTTTATGGTTTTACACATATGCATATGTGCATGTATGTATGAATACGCACATGCATATAATATAAATGAATTTGAAAAAAACTCTTACTGAAAAGGATATACATACATGCTTTTCAAAAGTAAAATAAAAACTCAATCCCAAAAAGAGTAAAGAATAAAGAGTTTTAAAAACATGTAAACGAAGACACACACATTCACAGCCATTAAAAAAAAACTCATGCACACATTTATGGTGTGTAATAAAAAGTTTGGCTTAAACATATTCATCACCAGCACCAGTTAACCTAATACAAATCAAGATGAAGTGAAAACTTCTTGTTTGACCTTATAAGAAAGTGTTTTCTTTATAACTTTTTCACATACTTATGCACACATATTAATATGAACTCCTCTCCTTCATTGACTTCTTTGTTTTTCTTTTTGCATGCATTTTCTTCTGCTTCATTTTATTATTAATTTATATTGGCTCATAAATAGACGTATTAAGCATGTATCTCTTGTACATCGTGTCTTTGATTTTCCTCTTTTGTGTATGTGAAAATTTTTGTATTTCATTGTAACCTTTGCCCTCAAAGTTGCTATGTTATTTTAATTTCCCTTTCGCGTTTTTCGTTACAACTTCTCAGCTCAGTTTAGCTGAACTCAACTCCGTTTAACTCAGTTCAGTTCATTTTTATGACCATTCATTCATTGGCTATTGCTCTGCGTCGCTTTGTTGGCGCCTTAAATATACGAGTACGCAAAGATTTGTGACTTAATAGCAGGCATGTTCAAATGTATGTATGTGTGTGTTTGTGAATGTGCAGAAATGTGAGCATGTAGTAATGAAAGAAATTTTATTATCTTCTTATTTTTTTTCGGACCAATTGTGCCTTCATAATATTCGATGATAGTACAGTGGTTAAGAAAATAAAATTACATAGTGTTGAATTTCAATCTCATATTAGAAATTATCTCCCTCCTTTTTTATGTATGCAGCGTTGGTGGTAGAGTTGTAAACGATATGCTTTTCATTTTATGATCACATTAAATATGAATAAAACAGATTTTAGTTGGGTGTGAATTTGAATGGTCTTCTTTTCTGATTAAAGTAAATGTGAGTATTTTAAAGTACACATATTTCTGGTTTCCTTGGTTGCTGGTTTAAGATTTAAAAATTTTATTATGGATTTAGAAGCATATTAGTGAATTGAAGTTATGATGCGGTCGCGAGGGCGTTGACTAATGCAAAGAAAATGAGTATATAGCACATTGACTGCAGTGAGCAACAGATAAAAATCAGATGTGGAATCAAAAAATCTTTTAGACTAATCTATACATTTATTAGTGTAACTACAATTTTATTCCAGAAGATTCAGAAGTGCTACGATATCATATTATATATCAATTTAAAGAGCTTGACGAGTTGGTTAGATTTAAAATCGGTTAAGCCAAATCCAAAATATTAGCGTCGGAAGTTTTTAAAATTCGCTCATTGAACAAAGCATTGCACTCATCGTTGTAAAAATCATTGCTTAAGCGGGAGTAAATAACAAATGAGAGAGAGAGAAGACATGAGTAACGGCATTTCTCAGAACTATCTGCATACACAAATAACAAAACAAACACCAACGAGTGGTTTGGTTCTCTTTTGATATTTGTTTTCTCATAAAGAGATCTCTTGAGAAAAAAAAAAAAGCCCCTGTTACTGGGGCCTCACCGACTAGTAAGTACTCATTTTAAACATTACATCTTTAGTGTCTGTACGAAAGTTTTTCGTTATAAAATTCTGTGTTTTGCATAGTGATGGTATAAAAATCAATAGGTATGTGATATGAGAGTAAATTTATAATTGAAATTTGAGTAAAAAGAGAAACGTCTACCACTTACTCATAGGCTTTCCAAATGGTTTTTGTTTTTGTCATTTTAGAACCTTTGTGTGATAATTTAACTTCTAAAATATTATTATTGTTTCAGTATTCATTTTGACAACTTAAAATTGTATAAGATATAATGGCTTGTGTTCTCAAGAAACAATTATATGTACAGCAACTACACATAGATAGAGATAGACGATATGAGTTTAAAGAAAAAATGCTCTAGAGCAGCGATGGCCGCCTATACATACACAATGATCGATTGGGCATTTTTTCTATGGAAATAAGCCCTGTACATGTGAAATTTCTTAGTGGCTGTTCAGACGGGAGTAAGCATGAAAAGCCTGGGCAGGCGTGTCGTGTTCACATGAGACGCCTGCCATGACGGACTTTGTAGATAGATAGGTTCTTTTGTTCGCAAAAAATGCAAAAGAAATATCAATTATGTGCCTTAAATATGTACTAAAAATTAAATAAAAAATAAAAGCAACAATCTCTTAAGAAATTAAAATAAGTTTATAAACAAAATAGCAAGAAAATGAAGACTGTGTGTGCCGTAGATGCGCATTGTTTGTTTGCGTTCATGTTGCCTATTCAACTTCAAAAAGATTATGAGGGAAAGTGGCAAAATCGGAACAATATGAACATGGAACATTCATCAATGCGCCGATTTTTATTTTATTTTTGGATTTTCGGTGCAACTCTGCTAACTCTTTCTCTCTACCTTTTTCTTCTACCTTTCTCTTTCAGATATGATTCATGCCTGCACTCGTCTGAACAGCCAGTTACGCTCCTTTGCCTGCATACAAGGCTTTGGCCTATGCTGCTTTATGCACCATACACATCGACGACGGCAGCTACATGACTACATCTGTCAAATTATGAAAACAACATATTCTTATTGAGACGATTATTTTGGCGACGACAATACCACCGACCACAATTGTGGCTGTAGCCAATTTTAAATCTATTTCTAATTTGACAAGCGACAGAGAGAGAAGAGAGTTTGCTTTTGTTGTTTTGGCTGTGTTTGCTGCAGGTGGTGCCGCTTCCATTGTGTTTAGTAACTGACTACATGGCGACAGTTGTGACGACAGAATTTCGTAGCCGTGTAGCTGCCGTTGTCAGTATGTACGAACCATTAGAGTCAATTACAAAAAAAAAAAAAAATTGTTGAAGAGTTTGATTCAAAGGCATCCCAGAAGGAAAATGAGGAATGCATGACTTTTGTCATAAACGAATTCGGTCATGAAAACTCATAAAAATAAGATAAATTGAACTGTAAGGTAACATGGAACAGCATGGACAGCAGCGTGTCGATGGCGACACGTTGCCACCAAACGAAGACGGGAATCGAACCCTAACCTCTCAGAAGAAAGTCTAGTGTACTACCCACTCGACTATCGAGGTTGTCACGCGTCTTAGTCGTTTTGTGAAAGTTGAACAACACGTCTTCAACTTTAAATTATTATCGGAAAATTAAATACTTTGCAATGCTTTTATTTTACAGGGAATGTTGATGAATGTAATATTCTTTTAAAAAAAGGTCCTTAAAGGTCCCAGGCTAAAAGCAATATATTGGTGGGAAAAATTCTTTCCCAGAAGAAAACAGTACCTACAATTTTCCTATTAAATTTTCTACTATTGCTCACTTGGAATCCAATATACATGATATTAGCAGCGAAAAAATAATGTATGATTTCGACATTGATTCGTTCATTTACGATAGTTATTGCTTAAAATTGTAATGAAAACTATTTTTTGTATTCCCAGGTAATGCAAAGTAAGAAGCATTACTTTTCGTAGGACATTGCCGTGTTAAAAATCATGTATTCTAGAAGTTATAGCCTATAGGAGCTATGCATTCCAACATTCCATTTCCTTCTGGGATATAGTATAAAATCCATACCAACGCATATAATGTGTGCATTTCATGAAAGGTACTCATTAAAGCAAGCACAAAAAAATCTCACAGGTCAACCTTCTCTTCAAAACTCTCTAAGAAAACACACATTACACTATCTTTTTAACATGTAGTAAAAGAACTGCACCATTGCAATCTGAAGCTAAAAAAATCACTAGATTTAATACATAAAAATTTATACCACCGGCTTGGTTAAATTTTTAAGTTAAAATCCCAACTTTATCGATGATATATTAAAACTGTTTTCGTCTTTCACAGCAATGTGCACATAGTATTAGACATTTTTAGATCTTTTACCCCCACACTTTTCTTCAAACGCTTGTATCAAAATCAAAACTTAAAGCATCGGTTTATATATTATTGTTTTATCAGAGCTCCACAAATACCATCATCGTATAATGCCACGTATGTGATACCAAAAAAACAAATCGTACATTCAAAATCAGATACTTGCATGCATACAGATGATGATCCATTGTGGATTTCACTGCTTATTCCCAAGTATTCACATAAAAAACAACAGCACATGAAGGGAAACAATATTTTTTACGAGAATTGTAGTTATAAAAAGCAAAAGAGAAGAAAAAAGTCGAATGAACAGAAAAGGAGTTATAAAAGAGTGTACTGAGTGCAGATTCCTTGCACTTAATTTGAGCGAATACATTCGCCACATTTTTTAAATCTTTTGCAGATTAAGTACTTGCTTTAAAAATGAACAGCTTATATATTGAGGAATTACGTTATGATGAAATCATAGCAAATGAAAGAAAGAAAATGCTTAAGGCCAGTTTAATTACATAAGCAAGCAACAACTGAATGTATATGCGAGCTCTTTTATCCTATACAATGGAAGTTTTCATAATATGCAAAATATTTAAAAGTCAAAGTTTAAGTTCTCATTGCTTTGTTTAAACTCATTATAATAAAATACCATTACACATATTTTTATTATTAGGTACATGAAATTCAATAATGTAAGCGCTCAAATACAAAACGTTTCAATTATATTCAAATTAAATGACACTCATTCGCCCACATTCCTTTCAATTATTAATTCAAGAATAAAGCCATATTCATAAAACCGCACTCGATTTGTTCTTTTTTTTATTTTGTGTGTGTGTGTGTTTTTTTTACAGTTAAAAATAAATAAAGTACCTAAATAAACACACAATGTCCCTACCACTAATTACTTGTACATGCTTCTGTTTTTTCTCTTGTGGGTTGTAAAAACAATGGAAGAGAGTGAGAGAGTGAGCGAGAGAGAATGAGAGCAAGAAAGCCAGACATACTTTAGCAGAACACCTCAAATAAAACTTTCATTAAATATGCTAATTAAGATATTGCTGAAATTTTTAGCTATTTGCGTTTGTTGTTTTTGTTATTTTTCCTCATCTCGTTCACTGCCTTTTTGTTGGTTGCTGCTGTTGCTGTTGGTTGGTTATCGTCATAAAATTCAACAACGATTAAAAATGTAATGACAAAACCACAATGTAATACACCAAAACAACAATAGCAACATTGCCAGCAGCAATAAAAAGAGAAACAAAAACCAACCAAAAATAAAATTAAAAAATATAAAAAAACAAAAGGAAAATCAAACAGAGACACACACACAAAGTTTATTATGCACACAAAATACGCCAAAAGGCAAGAAAAAGCATTTACTTGTTTCTGTATTACATTCTTTGTGTATTTGTATTATTGGCCGGTGTTGCACAGCAAAATGTACAGCACTGAGAGATGCCGAAAGGCATGGCTCTTGTTTTTTTATTTTTTTTTTGTATAAATGCGTTGAAATATTTTGCTTTTTACCAGCGCGCTCTGGGAAAAGAGTATACAAATTCAGGTTGAGTCTTGCAGTCAAACTCCACTTATTTATGCGCTATGCAATATAAATGACTGCGTATAAATGGTGAAAATTTAAAATATTTTTTGGAATTTAGGTTTATTTTTACTAAAATCAAGTTTACAGATTTTTTTTGCTCAGTGACCTATAGTAAAATTTCATGGGCAACATAATTCTTGAACATATTAATCCTCTATCAACCCTCGTAATGGGTCGAATATTTAACTATTTTTGAAAAGGGCAAAAAAGACCCATAATGGTGGGCGCTAAAGGGTTAATATGTTGAAAGAAAATATTCTACAGAAAATTCTACCATAAATTTATGATCATTTAAACAGTCTTTGACGCCAAACTAACAAGTTGTCCTATGGTTTATTATACTTAATCTGTTAGAAATGGGCAAACTTTAGGCCCGCCTAAAAAGAAAATTAGACGTATAATTTTAAAATGCCGAGGCACGCATAATTTTTCTATTTTTCTATCAGGACCTTGTTATTTTTTTGTGTGTTGAACTATGAAATTGCTGATGTAAAAAAAAGAAAACTTGGAATACTTGTGTTTTCATGCTCAAAGCAATTTAAGGCGATTTACCGATCGAGTACCGTGCTCTCTTTTCGTTTTTTTTTTTACATGAAGTTTTTGCACACTTTTTTGTGGCAATTTTCTCGCAGATTGTAAGCTCCAACTTAACCCTTTGACGTCCGAATTTTAATGGGGCTTGATAGAAACCATTTGTTATGAAATTACGGTTACTTAGTTCTACCACAATCATTATACCAAATTCTTGCTTCTACATTGATTTCTTTGTCCTTTATTAAAGGTTAAAAAATACATAGCAATAACTCTTTTTTCTCCAAATTTTTTGATTTTCATATTCTCTTATCTTTTAATAACATATCTGATAAAGAAATTTCGGCTTTGTAATAGTTAAACACATTTTTTTTCAAAAAATAGTGCGAAAGATTTTAGTACAAAATTTTGCACTTAGGTGTTTTGCTGGATTTCAAAGACAAAACATTAAAAAAAATTACATAAGCAAGAAATTTCAAATGTTCGACAATCAGCAAACGTGTAGAACACCTAACAGAACTGAATGCATATATTATTATTAGTGGAATTTGTTAAACACCTATTTTATGCCGCATTAAAGTGAATGGTGTATATACGCAACATTGGGTATGAAAGAGTTAAAGAGCTTGGAACATTTTGATCTATGTATTCTTAATTCTTAGTTATATTTCATTTTCTGAAAAATTTTTTGATTATGCTAAACCGAAGAACCATAGTAGTAGTAGTAGGTTTGTGTTATTGATGTAACTTCACTCAATAAATTGTTCATCAAATAAATGTGAGTATTGTGGTGAGCCGAAACAAACGATTTCTTAATTAAAAATAACCGACAAAGTAAATTTAACAGCAGACTTTCATTATTTTAAGATCCTCGCTCTTCGATATCTCACAACAAACTGAAACGAACTGAACTTACAATGTTTAAACGTCAAACTTAACGAATTTGTTCAAAGCATCTATGAATCTATTACAAAACATTACTATCTATTGCAAAGCGTTTATTACAATTACATAACCCACTACAGTATATAAAATTACTGTAATTTATTCAACGTTTTTCTTAATAGCTTAACATCAGTATCGTAAAAGCTAGACGAACTTGCAAGGAAAGGATCATTCAGTGAATTCACTGGACCACGACCATTCTGCGGTCTACCATGGAGTTCCGTTAAAAACAGTTTAAAAAATTGGCTGGACAGTAACTCGCTACAATACTGGAGGGAAACCCCCGGTAACAGACAAGCTAAATCATTCATGCCAAAGATCTGTCAACGCAGAACTAAACAACTGCTTAATTTAGGCAGGAACCAAATCCGAATTGCCACAAGCTTCTATACAGGGCATTGTAGGGTCAAAAAACACCCATCGAACTTGGGTCTAGCACAAGACGATACGTTCCGAATATGTAACGAGGAGGAAGAAACAGCAGAACATATTTTATGCCACTGTGAAGGTCTAATGAGGACCCGACTTCGTTACTTGGGAAACTCTATCCTACAACCGCAAAACATTGCGGATTGTTCTCCTAAAGAGATATTAAATTTCCTCAAAGGAAATAAACTCATAGGAGAACTATAAATACAATAAATCTTTGAGGTATATCACAATAGGCCCTAGATGGCCGCAGTGATCTGGGAAATTATTTCCCACCTCCGTATTAATCTAATCTATTCATAAAAGCTATGTATGTAAGTATATAAATCTATTCAAGCTATGTTTGTTGGCCTTCTTAGAGTATTAAATGTAAATATCTATTTAAAACTCAAAGAAGGCCGAACCAATTGCAATTTTTCGTAAAACTTATTTTACCCAATATTTTCTGTACATTTCAGGTCTATTTAACTTAGTTTCCACATCTCTGGTGTTATAACTCATTGGAAATACCACGTTTTCCTATTATGCGTGTAGCGTTGGTTGAATTATCCTTTAATGTAATAAACTGTAAAGAAGTTTGTATTTTGTTCTTCGATTACTAAAATAAATATATATAAGGTTGCTAAAACAAAATCTACTCAGGAATTTAAATTTATCTTCACAGTCTCTAGGAATATTATTTTAAGATTTTTGGTTGAAACTTGAAAGTTTTTAAAATTTCCAAAAACTTTACAATATTTATCATAATATTTTCATAGAAATCATAAATGTAAATGTCCCAGGTGCCACATTTAATTTCTACGAAATTTAGGTAAAAAGCTCTAAATATTCTCAGAAATATTACAATAATAATAAGTTGTAAATTATACTATGAAATTCTAAAAGTTATAACAATGAATTCATTGTATTTAAATTTTATATGAAGATTGAGGTCAACGAAAGATCACATTCTCTCCTAAGAATTTTTAAATTTTTAAATATCACAAATTTCTGATAATTTATAATTGTTTTTCCCCCTAATTTATAATACATGTATTTATTAGGGTTTTTTTTAATGGTTAAGCTAATGATGCACTGTACATTAGGGTGCCATTAAGCTATATGGAGAAATTTTTTTTCGAAAAATCTATTGATGGCATATAAATTTTGTTAAAACAGTTTTTATGTAAAATGAAAAATGTCTGAGATATAAACAATCAAATATGAATTTTATGCACAAAAACCGTTTTTTCCAAATTTTGGAGCTCTTGGGGCACCACTTCCCCAAATCCAGTTGACCTGAAATTTTACACACATTGTTTTTTAAGTAAATCGGTTCGTTTTCGAGGAGGTGCCGCGGAAAATTTTCCGACCTTCGGAAATTAGTGGCACTCTACTGCACATACAAACGCATATGGCCTCGTTTTCAAAGTGTAGCGGACTCTCTAAATAGCAATTTACTATGATTTTGAAAAGAAAAACGAAAAAAAGAAATCTTAAATCATTTTAAAGTGGCACGTGAATAGCAAAAGTTAGGATTGCTTATCTCCCCCCTAGGTGGCCTACGCTTACATTTCGGAAAGACTATTTTTGAATTTAGTTTATTCGATTTCAAATCGCAGTAATGAAGTTTATTAAAAATTCATTATTTGTGGGTTGCTTTGATATTGTTATAGGTTTGTGTGATTAGAATTATGTGTGTGTGGCTCTGTATCGTTGTAAATTGTGGGTGACTTTTTTCTGAAAAGTTTAATACATTTAAGTAATACCGAGATATTTGACACACACAAACACCCACATATTTATGTGTAAGAAGTAAGCTATAGCCACTGCGTTTGTTTTGTTCTCTACAAAAAGTTTGTTACAATTGTTTAAATAGAATTTGTGTGCGAAAAATTTCGTTATTTTCCGATAAGTTTCATTTTATTTAATTAATTTTTTTTTTTTTTTTTTTTTGCAGATAGATACATTTTAAACACAGTAATAACTAATTACCCGAAATTGAATTTTATTTAATGATTGGCCCAAGCAGCCTACGCTGCGTATGAGTAATATTTAATTAAAATAATAACTTTTTGTCAAAGGGTTATCAGAAAAACTAAAATTTTCATTATAGAGTGGCGAGTATAATAAATAAAAACAAAGAGTAAAAAAAAAAAAATGTGCAAGTAATTTATGTTGGAAAATTAGCGCATATTGAATTTCCTGCTAAATTGAGTTCAAGTTTATGAAGTTATGGTAAAAATGCTTTTTGCGCAGAAAAATATTTTAGCACAAACATGAAATTAATGTGTTATAATTGAATTGTGTTCACCGCGCACATACACGTGTATACTCACAAACGCAATGACACACACTATGTATATCGACTAGTAGCAACAATTGCGTTTTTCTGACAAGGAAGTCAAACAACCTTCAAATAGATTAGCTGATGCTGGCGCAGCACTGACAAACAGCGGAAGCAATGAATTGAGTGCTCCACAACAAACAACGAAAACATGAACTTTATTACTGCACATAATATGAAAAGTTATCAATTTGGCGTGGTTGGTCACAGTTGAGGCTATTAAACGCACAGTATATACACATGCATTGACACTAATTTGATAGTCATACCATAAAAGCGAAAATGTAATTGGACGGAAATTGAAGTAAAGTTGTTTTTAACCAATTTTTTCTAGATAATTGTGTTTGTGTATGAACAGAAAATTTACTACTACTACATATTATTTACCATAAAATAATCTGCTTTTCTTCTAACAAAACAAGAATGTAATAAAATTGTTTTACATCTCAAAGAAAAGTTTTATTTTTTCTACTTTTCTTCTCGCTTTTACATTTACATACAGATTGCCTGAATGGAATATTTCGAAGATTTAAGGCAAATAGTTAAAGCATAAAAACATAAATGAAATTGTTCATGCACTCTGCGAGTAACCATTATAAAGTTGAACTTTTGGTTTGTTTGTTTTTAGATATTTTTTTTTTTTTTTTTTTGGAAAATGTGGCACTTTTGGATTTTCACAAATGCATTTCAATGCTATGTGCGGCAGCTTTGAACGTTTAGTATCGTGCTCATGGGGTAATACGCAAGAGAATTTTCGATGGTAAACAAAATGACCACTAGCAAGTAAAAATTTATTCTTCTGTGCATGTGCTGAAGTAATTGAATTGTTGGAGAAATTTGTTTGATATGAACAGGCCGCAAACTGTATAAACACTTGAGTGCTACTTTTTTTTCGAAGTCCTGTTATATTTATTAGAATATTTATTTAAATCACACGTGAAATACATCGATGGTAAAAAATATTAAATTTTTTTCGATTTCGTTCATGGAGACCGTAGAAGAAAAACATGTAAGAAAGAGTCCATATATACACATTTTTGTAATCATACGAGGCTTTTACTCTTAAATTATATGCTGCTGCTTTTTGGTTCGGTTATTCGGTTCTCATAATATTGATTCAGAGCTGATACGTCTGAGACGTGTTTTGTAATTTTCATTTATTGACGTTTACATATCTGTGGCAACATATTAAAGAAACTTAAGTCGAGATAAGCTAAACTCAAAATTTTTTTAATATAGGGTAAAGTGGGGTACCTTTGGCACAGGGGCACATTTGCCATTTTCAGTATGACCACGCCCTAAAAGCCAAAAAGTTGAAATGCAGAAAAAAGCTTAATTTGATTTAAAGAAACGTTATGAATTTTAAAGATTCTACTTTAACTCTTTTTGGATTAAAGCGTATTTTTGTAAATTTGCTAACGCTGATGTAATTTTCAACAACTAGTATGTAAGCGTTTTGTGAATTAATCGTAACTGTTTTTTAAAAAAGAGTAACAAAATTTGTTAGCACTGCTCTTTAATATTAACAAAATAAAAGTGAGTTTTGAGGAAAATAAAACAAGATAAATTGAAAAAGAAGAAACAAATCATTAAGAGCTTTTGGGGTACATTTGACTTTTCCCAATGGGGCACATTTGACATATATCAATTGTTTCCTATATTGCAGATTTACGTATTTACAAAACAATTGTTATATTTTCTATTTATACATTTTTTAAGATATGGTACGTAGCTAAAAAGACAAATCGATGCGAAAGTGAAGAGAGCTATTTCAGATATTAGAAATAAGCATGAAACGGTGACATCAGCCTCCGAAAAATATGGGGTTAATAAGAGAACATTTATAGTTTTTCATACTAAATTTTGGAGTTTCACCCCTTTTCCAATTCCATCCACGTCTTTCCTGTAGTATTACATTGTCAATCGAAGTCCTTGCGCGAAATTTCCGTACTGTACCCTAAATGGTTCTAAATATATAAAAAAAAAAGTTTGTATGGGAGGTGCCCCACCAACTTATAATTTTGAACTCAGACAATGCCCATCTTAGGGCCAGAGACATAAGGCATCATTATGAAATTGCAAATGAAAATTTTGAAATTTTGATAAAGAGCAAATAATAATAATAATAATAATAGCCAGAACAGAAAAATAAAATAATAGTAATAAAATAATAATGTACAAATTTGTGTCAATCTCTGCTGAGGTTTCACTGTTATTTCGAGATATACACATACATTTTAGTTTTTATACATTTTTATAGACGTATGACAAAGTTATTGACCTTTGTCAAATGTGCCCCTTGTAAAGTCAAATGTGACCCGTATCTGGGGCACTTTTGACAAAATGGGTTTTTTGGAAAAAGTACAAAAAAAAATAGTGATACAGTTTTTATAAAAATATAGTTTTTTCGAGGTTTGATCTAGAAAAATCAATGTCTTAAAAACAGTTACACCTTTTAAAATCTATCAATAATTTTCGGAATTACAGACCTTTGAAAATTAAGTGTCAAAGGTACCCCACTTTACCCTACTTAATTTTTTTAACTCTCTGCTTATATTGCAATTATATTTAGTAAAACCATACATTATATAACATTTTAACTATTTTACTATTCTTCAATAGAACTTTTACCAACTTGTGCATTTTTAGATAAATTAGAGACTATTTTTAGAATACAATTTTAGACATAAACTACAGTGATATGTTGGCACAGGTATAAACAGTGCTTTGATAAAAATAAAATATTTATATAAAATAGTGCCCGACCGAATATTCGGCTTCGGTTCTTCGGATATTCGGCTTAAATCTTCGGCTACGGCTTCTGCAAAAAATGGCCGAAGTATTTTGCTGAAGCCGCAGATTATAAACACATCATTTTATAATAATTTTTACTACTGATTGGCAATGGAAACCTCTTATTTAGAATTACTTACTTATACATAGAAATAAATAAATTTGAAGTGGTTATATGAAATTTGTATGTACATTGCAGTTTCTGCGTTCTATTTTTTACGTTTGCTTGTTCCTTTAGTACGTTTGAAGTAGCACACAGATTTACAACCTAATTTTTAGAGGAGGCTACATTTTCCATTACTGGTTCTTCACCTATTTTTGTTTTTAAGAGGGTCGTCTGGGGTGATGGATCAAAAAAATCGAAAATGTTTGTTTTTTTTTTTGTTATATTGGTTCAATCAGGGTTTTGGAGCGGAGCGTGAAGCTGGAGCAAAGAGCTGTGGAGCACACTGTTTTGGCCGGAGCTAGAGCTGGAGAAAATGTAACCGCTCCGCTGCTCCGATTAGTAATATATCGGAAAAACTATGAGAAAATGCATACGGTCTGGCCAGATCGTAGTGGTACCAATATGACAAAAAATTTTTAAGTCAGAAAAATCTCGTCTTCTTCATATCTTAAAACTCTGATTTTATAAATCTATTTAGAAATAGTGATTTAAGGATATCATGGATTTTGGAGATCATAGTGATATTATAAGTAATAAAAAAATGTACACAAAGTTGAAAAAGGTCTGGTCTGACCGTGGTGCCAATATAAGGGTTAATCGTTATGGCAAGAAGCAAATCGAAATAGTTAAATTCTTTACATATTTACCAAGATGCTTGAAATGTGCAATTACCAGGTTTGACGGGTAAATAATTATTAATTTTTTCAAAAGACGCCATTAGAAATAAGGGGTGGTTCACTATCTGGTTCTATTGCTATAACAGCAGCCTTCCAAACGTTATAGTTGTTGCACGAGTTAGTATCATATTTTTTTCGTATGGTAAAGATGTCGAGTTTTGAGCTAAAATGATTTTGCGGCAAGATAACGCCTTGTCCCACTCATCTGTGTGGAAAGTTTTGGAGTCATGTACCCAAAACTTACGATTTGTTCCTTAAATTAAAATTTCAGGAAATGGTTCTCGAAATTCGAATACATAATGGGTGTTAGGGTAAATTAAGGTAGCGATACATACATATGAATTTAAAATAAAAACAAAAAATATTTTTATTAGGAAAACTATAAGTAGTTGGAGCTCGGAGAGGAGCACGGAGTGGAGCCGGAGCTATACTTAAGAGGTTGGAGCGGAGCAACCCCAAAATTTGGCTGCTCCAAAGCCCTGGGTTCATCAACGCTTCTAGAATATGTATGTAAGCGATTTTTTTAAATTCACAGTCTATTGAAAATTATACGTGTACAACTTGGCAGGAGGTGTCAAAGTGATCATGCATACTTGAACTTTCAAACACGTTTTTCTCAAAGCTTTATATCTTGAAATGACTGCCACGATATCTCTAAATCGAATCTAAATCAAATTTTCATGACATCTATGTGATTTTTGCTATAGTTTTGTTTTTTAAATTTGAAATAGTAAAAGAAAAATTACGAAAATCAAATATTTATTTTCAATACTTTGACAAAAACTAAATTTTTAATGTTTAGACTTAATTCAATGTTTCAATTTTGATTTTTAATGAGCAAAACAGCTGAAATCATATCATCCATCGTCGAACTTTTTTTGAGACGGTTATCGTTCTAGCGATGTATAGTTGATTTAACTATATATCGCTGCCTGTGTTCTTAATGCACGTATCTCTACTATGGCCGAAATTGAGTTTTTTTTGCTTACATAGTATAAAATCACCTAACAATTCAGGTAGAAATAAGTTCTCAGAGAGTTTGTATGAAAAAAATATATAGCCAATTTTTCAACCTCTTATCTCCACTTGAACACGAAAGCTGATTTTCAAACCTCTAGTTTTTTGTGTTTTCTGAGGAATGGTACTTTTGGAGATAAGTGATAAATATTTGATAAAAATACAGAGGTAATATATTTTCATTGTTCTTCATAAAAAATCACGAAAAAAACAGCTGTCACATCAGACGAACCACTTAAAGGAAATTGTAGAAAATTATTTGTGAGCTCCTCCGACTAGTGTAGCGTGTGAAAAATTATTTTGTGCTTTTGCTCAGTTTTATATTTGGAGTACCTATTATTTATGTTTTCGTCTTTATGTTTGCAAATAGGTAGAAAAAATTTATTTTCAGATTTTTATTCTTTTATATTTTAAAAATCCTTCGGTCTTCAGCTTCGGCCGAAGGTAAGAGAAATGGCTGAAGTTCGCCATCGGCTTCGGATACGGCCAAAAAATCACCTTCGGTCAGACAATAGTATAAAAAGGTTTAAAACACTAATTATTGCAATTATAGTGAAAAAAAAAACAGATTTAAAGTTTTTTACTCCAAAATTAGCGCCAAAACAAAAAATTTAAATGAAATATTAAGTAGGGGCGTTCGCTTGGAAAACACAAAAAAAACAGGTTTTTTAAGGACAACAACAATTCTTATTATGTTTACAGCACTTTTATTTTTTATTGAATTTATTAATTTGGAGTTATTTTATTATTATAAAAATCCCATAAGGGAAGTGTAATCTCTTTGATTTAACCGAAATATAAAAATTGCTCGTGTGAGATTTATCTTATCTTTGTTGTACAACGCAATTTTCTGACTCAAATCTAAACGTAATATTGTAAAGAAATCGAAAAAGAAGAGAGAGAAACTTCCAATACTGTGCATGAATACTTAAATCAGATTAAATGATCTGCAGCTTTAAGCTTAACTTAAGCTTAGATGTTCAGTTATCATTATTTAAAAAAAAGAAAAACAAAACCAAAACATTACTAAATGACATTTTTGTGACCTTCCACCTAAAATAAGTTAAACTCTACTAAACATAAAATTTACTTACATTCAAACCCCATTGCAGCAATCTTTAAGTGTACATGTGTGTATGAAGTAGCGCGTGTTTATCTCAACGAAAATTAAGTTAAAAGTTGTAGATATTCTTGGCAGTAATTTTGGTAAAGTACACACATAAGTTTATACGCTTGCTTCTTCAACGTTCGTTAATGTTGTCGTAATTAATAATACGCTGATGCATTCCAGTGGGATTTTTTGTTTAACCGAGAGTTTGCGGACGGACCAATTAAGCGGCTACAACTACTAACAAATATGCATACACATACAGATACAAACAAGCACTCAAATCCACATGTATGTATATTTTTACTTATTAAAGAAGTAGTAGTGGTTTAATAAAATTATATTCTCATTTGCGTTAATGCTAGTGTAACATTGATTTACTCTACTACATACATACATACATACAAACATAGGTCGCACATCCTTAAAACAAACAACGAGTGATTATATATATGTATGTGTGTACATGCGTATGGCTATGTGCTGCCAAAATTAATCATGTAAACCATTTTAGTGGTGCTGGGGCTACTCTTTGATGTCAACCTAAATTTCATTTCATTTAAGTTGTATCCCCATAAACATCAACAATTTTGAATGTACACTGCTGCGCTGTTCCGTGCTGCTTCTGCTTCTGGCTCTAAACTAAATCAAAGCATTTTACCAGTACTTTGGTCGTTTCACGCATGAGTTATAATATTTGCCCCATGGTGCGAAACAAATGCCAAACACGCCACGCCGCAGAACTACCACCAGCTGTAATTGTGATGCTGCTACTGCTTCCTATCTCCTCTTTCCTCTTCAATTGTTTACTTTAATACGCTCCCTTCTGTCGCTCAATAATGGGCAGTAGCATGTCGAGCAATTGTTAATACATACATATCTGCTCAAAAATTCGTAGGTGGTCGAATGTGAATTTGTCATGTCAAAAATCGATTTGGGATTTAATCGCTTTGTTATTTCGCACTTGGCTTCCTACTTCTTCTTCGTTCGTTGCTCTTCGACAGCACAGCGTGATTTGCGAATATTTTTTGGTTTAAATTTCATATACACACACACGCACACACACACACACACACTCATCAACACAAATATTCTTTATGTACTCGCATGATTGTGTTTGTGTGCTTATTTAGGGGTTTAAGTTGATTTTTATCAGTTTCTGCTTTTTCTTCTTCTTTCCTTTCTCAACTTTTTGTTTTTGCTGTAAATTAGGTGTCATTCTAGTGGTTTCCCTTTTTACAGCAGCATTTGTGTTTCACCACAATGAGGTCAAAGTTTGATTTGTTTTGTTTTTATTTTTGGTTATATTGTTTTTGTTGCTTTGGCTTTAGTCGGTAGCGAATGTCGCTGCGTATTTTAGCTTTGTGTGTTTCTGTGTATGTGTGTGTGTGTGTGTGTACGTATATATTTTAAAATTAGAAAGTTTGTTAGATAATTTAGTTGAATTTATGAAGATAAATTGGTTTCATTAATTTTTCCCTTTGATAGACACAGACACGAAGACATCGCCAAAACTCGGATTTCAGGTAAAACAAAAAACTTTTAAGTGGATACAAATCTGAAAAGCATTCAAGGAAAATTAATATTAATGATGCTTCAAGAAGAAAAATATTATAACGCAATATTGATTCGTGTTTCATTAAATTTTGCCTATTTATGAGATTAATTAAATTTTTTTTTATCAGTAGCTGCAGGTGAACTTTATCCACTTAGGAATGCGAACATAAAATTTTAGTTACACATTTCAATTTTAAAAGCTCATTAGTCTTTTAAAGCCATATCGACTTAATTTGTATTCGCAAATCAACAAAAAAAAAAATAAAAAATTTGCCAAACTAAAACTTTCTGTCCAATATTTTTATGGTTTTCTTCAAGTATATTTTTTCTGGGAACTTGTAAAGTGTAGTCAAAATGTCAACGCGATTAATTCAAAATTAAAATCTTTCCTGACTCATCTTACTTCAACGAAAATGGCATTAACATTTTAATCTTACTTTTAGTTTGGTTTAAAGTAGTAATAAGGAATAATGAAATTAATTCTTTTTTGTCATTGTTAAAATTGTGGAATTGTAGAAATTGCATTTGCACAAAAACTGAAAAACAGAACAACGGAAAACATTCAAGCGTATTTGCCACAAGCATCAAATTATAATGCTACACGCTGAAGAGGAATGTGTGAATACGTTCAAAAATGTAAAAGCAGAACTCTTTTGTAAAGCTAAAGCTGCGCATATAATTTCACAAGTTGCGTTTGTTGCATTTGGCATACAAAATGCAGATGCAACTAGGGGTGGATCAGCACGATATGGCGCCCAGATTGTTTCTATTATACAAGCACTTCATGTTATAAGAATGCATTGCACACATGAGCCAGTTTTTGTTTTAGTAACAAGGGGCGAATTTAACAGGGTGAAGTCATTTCTGAGGACATCTCCCTTTTTTTATTTGATGAGTCAAATATTGTAGTATTGCTCTCTGAGACGATCCTATTAAATACGCCTTGATGAGCATACGATGCTAAGAGTTGAACCGTTCTTTTAGTAATCTATTCAAATTCATGGATTTACAATTTGATTTGAATATCTCTTCCAAAAGTGGTAATAAACTACTTACAAGGTGTCATTGATATGGTAAATCCGCTACTGGCAGCACCATAATGCTATTATGCAATTTAAGCATCTTATATTTAAGCTAAATTCGCTGCTACTTGTAACAACAACAAAAACTGCTATAATAATAATGATAATAAGAATGTAAAGAGCAAAAGTAAAATGTTGGGAAAACAATAAACCTTATTATGGTAATGTTGTTGTTATTGTTGAAAGATAATTATCATCATTATTATTTTTATTATTAGACACATAGTGCTAATATTTGAAAATTGCTGTGTTTTCATTACAATATACAAATATGAATAAAAACACAGTGCAATAGTAAATGTCGAATGGATAACTTTTTAAGGGTAATTATGAATCGCTGAATTCGACTCTGTTCTCAGATTTTCTCTATCAGGTCTGCGATCTCCAGTATGGGGGCCGAAACCCATAATTTTGGTATACGCGGTACCGATTCATAGCTAACAGAAAGTTGTTTATCATGTAAGGAAGGAAAAAAATACTCAGACAGAAACACTCCACCAACTTCCCTTACCTAGCCTTTTGTGTGTTATATGAAGCCTCTATTCGATATATGACTATACCGGGTAAACAAACGTGAAACCTATCATTAAGTTTTGGTAAAAAGTGTTCCTCATAGAAATATAGTTGGGGTCACCGAAGGTCAAAATTATCTAGGTCCAACTTTTTTTTTTTAGAAATTTACCCTTGAAAAAAAAAATTGTTTTTTTTATAATCCATTTTTAGTGGATTAATAATAAAGATTCTTCGGAAAAAATATTCTCCATCACAAAATAGTTGAAGCCATTGAAGCTCACAACCATTTCAGTCCAACTTTTCCCCAGAAATTAATTTTTGACAATCAAATTTTTTTTGCTATAATGCCTGAATTTTGTCTTTCATGGCATAGAAACTTCAAACTCAAAATGCTTATAACTCAAGAGAACGTTTTTTGTATGTCTCGACATTTGCAACTCAATCTGGATCTTTCTATCGCTGTCATTCTCTCAAATAATCAGATCAATATGACTTAAATCAATGTCATATTATAATTCACCTTAAGTCGACTGTTTTGATAAAGATAAAACTAAAGTTGAATGGCCTAAAGTTTTGATTCATTACAAATGTAAACGTATTTACCCTCTAGTAAGTCCATTTTTTCTGCAATAAAAAATATGTGGATTGGTTGATTTTAATGTATAAAATTCGGAAATGAGCGTAAGAAATTTCACACGTACAGAGTTCATTTCCATAGAAGCAGTGTTCAATCGATCATTGTGTATGTATAGGAGGCCACTGCTGAATTAGAGTCATTATTTTTGTACGAGGTGAAAAAATACTCAAAAAACTTGTAGTCTCGATAAATGAAAGCCTTATAAATTATTCTGTATTCAAATTGCATAAATGAAAAATATAATCAAATTCCTACTTACTAATACTTTTCAACTCCAACAAACAACTATAAATATTTCTTTTTTTTAATAATTAAAATTATGACAAATAATTTTAATATCACCCAAAATATTTTTTTTCGTTAATTACTCGAAATCTGATCTTCAACTGGCGATAAAATTGAAATGCACAGATTACTGAAGCTACACAACATGCAGCTCCGGTATTCATCTATCGACGAAGCGGCATGAATACACATACAAAAATTTTAAAAGTATTTTAAATTGTATCAAGCGGTTGCCCGTCTGGAGACGGTCCTGCCTACTACAGGGTTAAAGCAGCATTTACTTAATGTTTACAAACAAAGACGAGCATTTATACACATATGTATGCATACATATAACCACACTTGAAGCGATTATCTTACGCTTAGTTAATAATAGAAACAATCACAGATTTTTACCCACTAATGATTGCAAAAGTATCAAGAATTAAAAACAATAACAAAGAAAAAAAAGAAGAAAAACAAAAGAAAGAAAAAAATCAGGAAGAATAACAACAACAACTGAAAAAATAATAACAGTAAACAACAAAATTGAAACAACAAGACTGCAAACAACATATTCATACTATCCCAGTTGCACAAATAGTGAGTAGTCCTCAAAAGAGCAACGATGCAATCCAAAAGGAGCAATAAACGAGAAACTCCAATACAGTAGCAAAAGTTTTGGCTTTCACTTTAAAAATAATGATAAGCAAAGACAGCCTGATTAATTCGTTCAAATTTGTATATCTTACTCTTTCTTGCCTAGTTAACTCATTAGGGTTAGGTAAGGTAAAAACTGTCTCAACTTTTACTTAGTTTTTTATGCACCTCAAAAAGTTTAAATTATTTATATACATACAGTTTAATATTTTATTTACAGTTTTTCAAGCAAATGGGGTTTTTATTTTCTTTAAAATCGTGTGCTTCAAACAGTTAAAAAAGAGTAAGTAAGTAAGTTCTGGAAACTTTGCGAGAGTAAAAGAAACAAAATTCAATGAAATTAAATTTTCTTATGTGTCTCAGTTGGTAAGCGCTTTGTTTAACATTCATGATGCGGACTTTCGGCCACAGGTTCGAACCTGGAAAAACTTTGCCAGAATAGAATAACAAGGAAAAATAAAATAATAAAACGATAATATACGATAATACGAATGAATATAACATTATTACATAAAAACACATGTGGCTGCTTGCTTACTGGCGTTTTAGACAACTAGTCCATGGCGTCATAAATTTTGGCAGCAACTATTTCGGAGTTTTGTTTTTCTATGAGATGCAAGTGAGCTCATGCTCGTATGTGTCCTCCTTTATTACTCCTTTTGGAAGCTAAACCGAGTACTCTATGGTCTAGGTCATGCAATGTTAAAAAGAAGTACAAAATTCAAGAACTCTGGAGCAATTGCACGCTTTGGAGATCGATCCTAAGTTCAACTGGGATATATGTATGTACATACATAACACTGTGCCACGCAAACTTACATTCAAACAAACACATAAGCAGCAACAAAACAATGTTTTCACCCTATCAGAATGGAAGTCAAAAACTCAATATGAATGCTGCCGGAAGTGAAAAAACGGAAAGCAATACACACACATATACATATATAAACCCACACATACGTGTACAAACACAATCGTGCTTGCAACACATGAACTAGCAAAGAATCTATGTTTATTAATGTTCCTTTTTAGTGCGCTCTTACTGCTTACTGCTGCTGCTGCTCTTTTTGTGTTTGTGTTTGCTGTTGTCCTGTTATTGCTATTAGCATTTAGAAAAAAAAGAGATAGCAAAGAAAAAAAATAACTATAAAAGTTTACAATACATAAGAGTACGTGCAATCATATATATACCCATATACTCGTATATGTATCTCAATAAAAAATTATAGCTAACTCTAGGAAGAAGCAGTTTCAAAAATCATATAAAGGCAATAATGTCCCAAATATGTGATGTTAAAACTGGCTAATATTTTCTGCATGTAATGCAGTGAATCGAAAACTCGTACTAAATGTCAATATCGTATCGAAAAGTAATTTAGTGTAATGAAAACTTAGTTGCTAACTGCTCAAACTTTTCGGCTCCAACTGTGACTACAAAAAATTTAATTTGAATTTTGGGGTATATAAAAAAAACTAAGTTTGCCAGAAGTTACTTCAAAAGCACCTTAGTAAAAATTTTAACTTTGAGTTTTGTGAAAATACCGAATGTCTCAAACTAGAAGCTTTGAAATAGGCAATTACCTTTGCAATTAAAGCAAATAAAAACTTCTAAGTAATTAAGTAAGGTTTAATTGGAAATGCTGTCTGTGTACGTAGGCTTAAAAGACCTATTGCGATACGACGTGAAAGAAGCTTATTCCCTACTCCTCTTCTTCCAGCCAGTATTTTTAAGGGGCAATGTATACCTAAACAGGAAATTTCCGGGAAGTTTTTTTAGAGAACTGTTAAAATTTTTGGATCGTCGTTTTTTCTGGTCAAAAAGTACATATTTTCAAGATATGTTTAAGATTTTTTATTGAAAAATTGTAAAAGTTAATAAAGTTCTTGAGGTCATGAGCAAAGAGTGTAAACAAAACGGTACCCAGTGTCACTATGTCAAAAATGGTTTGAAATAAAAAATATACAAAAGTAAATCAAAAAAGGTAACTCTATGCTAATTTTGTCATAGGCATTTTAAAAAACACAAATTTTTCTCAAAATGACGGTCACTTGAAAGACATAAAAATTGTTTGTTTTTGGCCAAAGATTAAAAAATGCTAAGTATCAAAAAGAAACAAAAATCTATGATACGCAATAAATAATTATTAATTTAAAATAACCACAATAAATGTCAAGTTAATTGAATGGTTTTCGAGATACCCAAAAAAAAAATGTAGTTTCGAGAAAAACTCGTTTGAATATGTTTAGAGGAATAAATCATGAGCAAACGCTTATACTCTGTAAGCTATAACTTTGTAATTTTTTTAAATCTCTACTCCAAATTTTCTCCAGACATTCTTAGCATATCCAACTCGAAAAAACTGTAAAATTTAAGCATATTCTGTTTGCTAAGTATATACTTCTCTTTAAGGAATCTAATTTATTTAGATATCTAACTTAAATATCAGTTAAGGTAATATCAGCTAAGTTAGGTTAACGAAGACATAGCTGTCTATATATCGATACCTCAGTTCCAAAGTGTAACAAATCCGAAATTTGATGAATTTGAAATAAGTATGAGAAACTATTCTCGGAAAATTACGCACCATTTCCAAAGAATAACAGGTCGATAACTCAATGTAGATCTAGATCAGGGTTCGGACCTTGGAAATAAAATATTGTGGTAAATTATAAAGAAAAGCGTAGCAACCCAAAATTTCCGTAGTAAATTTAGAAATTTCTTTAACATAAGAAGATAAATATTTTTTTAATAGAAATATTAAATAAAGTACATTAAAGAGCATAAAAACATTTAAAAAACATTTTAATTAAGCGAACTGTGCAGCTTTTTTTATCGCTTTCGATAAACACTTCTGATTTTTACATTCAGCGATTTTTTTGTTCAAACAATTTTTGCATTTTGGCAAGCTCATCAAGTAAAAGAGTTACCATATTCACGCATTTAACCTGTGTGGATTTTTGGAAAACAGTGGTATTAGACCTTTTCGCTCAAGTAGTACCAAACGAAAAAAAATCGTAGTAGATTTTAGCTCAAGAGGAGTGACGAAGTAGATTTTAAAATTTTGTGAAAAATGTAGTAAATTTACTACGATCGTAGTAAAGTTCAAACTCTGGTCTAGATTATTTTCTTTCCATACAGTCATTTAAATTTCTAATTATCTCGTAAGTACTTATTTCTGGCTTGTTACACTTTGGAAGTGACGTATCGAAATGTACTTCTTTCGTACTTAAATCAGAGCTGGTCTTTCTTTTGCAAAATAAGTTTTTTTTTTTTGTTAGTAGCTGGTCTTTCGTTCGCAGACTGTCTAGTTTAAACAAAATATGTCTCACTATTTTACAGTCATATTTGTTTAACTGAATAAAAAGTTAAAGGTGACGACGACTTATTTTTTATACAAATAACCTTATGGGAGAACAAATTCGTGACTACTCATCACCGAAAGAAGTTACTCTATTTCTTTACGTTATGATGGCAACACTCTCATTTTTCTCCTCAGCTAAATTCAATTTGTTGCCATATTTTTGTAAAATTTGTAAAGTGATGCTAGAAAAATTAACAAATTTCTCTTTGTGGCTTTTGTACACATAAATTTGAATTGATTGTGTGCGACTCTTTCGTTGTCAGCAGTCGTCGCCCAGTTATGTTCTTACCCGTTGGCATAGATACTCCTCTGTTCTTTATTTCAAGAATGGTTTACAAAAGTGTTTTTTTTTTTAATTAACTGAACTGTAATTTCGTTCACTGTTTGCTTTTGCTTCCTTAAATAAATAGAGCGCTGTTATTATTTAGTTTATATAGTTTTTATTATTCATATTTATAAATTATTAATTTTTGCACGAAATGTAGGAAATTTTAAATATATTGGTATTACATAGCTTTACATGCCGTGAGCATGGAAAACTAAAAATAAATTAATTCAGCCGAAAAAATTTTCAATTTGACGAGTTGTGCGTTCAAAGAGAAATTTGTTTTTTCCCATCGTTTTGCTGTTGTATGGGTTTATTCGACCATAAATGTTTTTTTTTCATTTATTTTTTGGTTGGAAAAGAAATCTCTTTAATTACTGTTTTTAGATCGGAGGTGTACCAGTCGTGGATGGTGGCGTATTTGGTTTTCACTAAGTCATATTCCATGTCAAAGAGTGAGAAAGAGAGAGTTTCCTATATGGAATATGCCAACATGCCGGCAAATTTGATTGAATTTAGTGTTCGGAAATTATTCAAACAATAGCTTTCTTAAACATTTGTTGTTGTTTTATTGGCTAACGCCAATATTTTCTTTTGGAAAATTATGAAAAAAAAAACCATAACAATTCAAAACTGCTTAGAGAATGAAGAAAAATACATTCTGGGAGAGTAACCAACAAATTTTAGAAATTGAAGTTTATCACATTGCTGCAATGCTAATATTTTAAAAGATCATATGAAAAAAAAGCAAAGCGTGGGATTTATCTTTGTTCTCTTACTCAACTGTATTTGTAAACTTTTTCTATGGCAAAGGGATATTCAATAGAGCAAGGCCATTTCTGAAAACTCTCTCTTTTGATGTGACGTGTTAAATGTGTCAAAATAATGGAAAATCGAAATAAACAAAAGTTATAATGAAAAAATTAAAAATTATTCTTATAGTAATTTTAATACTGAACAGCTATTTTAACCACGTTTATATCAAATCGATTTTAATGTTATCTGTCTGTTCGGGTGGAATTTTGCAATCGGTTTTAAACTAACTTCCCTATGAGCTAGAGACTTGAAATTTTAAACATAGCTTAGAACTAGATGACAATGCAATATAAAATATCTTAAATATAATATAAAATATTAGCGTTTATTTAGTTATAGACACAATTTTTATAGTACAGCATATTTACAGGCTGGTGCATAAAAATTATTAACATACAAAAATTAAAGTACAGCATTCCTTCAGGCTGGTGTATAAATATTATTATTATACAATAATTCTAGTACAGCATACTTACAGGTAGGTGTATAAATAAGGAATACGGTGTTAACTAACAGAGGATAATTAATATGGCGTTTTGCGAAATAGTTATTTGTTAATAAGATTCATAGATCAAAGCATTACATTCATCGTAGTAAAAATCATTTATCGATACGATCGTAGTTTTTTCAGTATACTTTAAGGCTCGGGCTTAGAGACGTGCCTCCTCCAGGCAATTGAATGAGGGCAATCACAATGGACAATTAAGTCTCCTAGTGGAAGTGCGGATATATATATATATTCGCAAACGCCTTCCGAACCCAAGGTTCGGAAATACGTCAGTACACAAACGCTTTTCGTTTTAAGTCACGCAAGTATTTTCATACCTACAAAAATTCACAATTGCAAATTTCCAGGACAATCTGTATGGAGTTGGGAATCTGTATGAGGTTATAAATCTTTATGGGGCTAGAAGAAATTATTTTATACTTTTTAATCCGTTTTAAAAACGTGGTATATTTAAAAAAAAAATTTATTTAAATTATTTTGATACTATAACTTTTTCTTTTATTTACCTATTTATTTATTCAGAAATTTGTTTGCTGAGCATATGAAACACATACTCATACGAATAATAAGGTGCCTCAAACTCCATGCAACACAAAAATCTTACGACAGGTTACTACTGGATCCAAAATATTCTGTGAATTTTTAGAATCACTTGTCGAAGGGATAATATCAATTTTTATATTGAGATGCCTTAATATAGTATATCGCTGCCTTATTTTGCTAAGGCCCTAACATCAAATTTTTCAAAATCGAGTTTTTGATGGATTATGGTAAAGCGTGTCCACTTTCATCTGTACCAAGATAGCTACACCAAAAACTTACGTTACTTTCTTTTAGTTTAAATTACAAATTTTTGAAGCAGTACTCCAAATACAAAAATATTTTATTTTGTTTCCTCTGTAAAATTTGAAAAATGTGTGTTAGGGCTTTAGCAATTTAAGGCAATTTTGAGTACGTGTGTAAAGTTATTTTTGTTTTGCATTTCTTTGACGCATTTCCATTTCATTAATCAGTGTTTTATTCTCAAAGTTTGTGTATTGGATTTTACCTTTTTCAATTCTGTTTTCTTCAAAAGTTTTTCATACTTAATTTTTTGATTTATTCAAACTTCTTGAAAAATATTTATTTTCAGATACGATATAGTTAGTTTTATTTAATTTAGCTTTAAAATCTTTAATTTGGCTTTGAAATCTTTAATTTAGCTTTAAAATCTTTACTTATTTGAATTCTTAAACTTTGTTTTTTGACTACATACTGCCTTAACAACACAAAACTGTCTTAACAGCAACAAAACCAAAACAGAAAACAAAAATGCCAACAGGAAATAGCTACTCACGCAAATATATAGGCTTACAATTTTCAATTACATACTGTGGAAATGATTTTTCCGCAAACTACTTCTTTCTACTTATGTATATATGCATATGTACAAGTAAATTACACTTTAACAGCTCTACTTCTGCTTACTTTATATGCCAATATATACTTATATATGTATATATATGTTTATACTATCAACAAAGTTGCGCCTGTTGGTACCAACACAAACTTGTTGAATTTTGTGTATTTTGCTCCTTTTTTTTTTGGTACTCCTGAAAATGACAACAAAATTTCAACAAGAATGTTGCCGCAATTACGGTAATAAACGTATACACATACATACACAGACTTCGACACATACACAATTAAAGCTTATGACCGGAAATTGAAATCAACAATGTAACAATATTTTGTATCTAAGTAAATCCTTTGTTTGCATGCGTCCATATTTGGAATATTCCAAAGTGAAAGCAAAAAGCAGAAAGTAAAAAGTCAAACATAAACGCACAATTGCACAATCAAAATGAAAGTAGAGATTTTTTATTTCTTAGCTAGTTAAAAAACTAAAAAGAACTAAAAAGATGCTACTATATGCTATTGTGCTACCGGAAAAGGAAATGCTTTCTTATTGCATAGCTTTAAAGGCTTATCTTTGTATATGTGTTATGTTTATACAAAAACAAGGAAAAATGCATTTGTAATACACAACTGAAATGCAAATTTTAGAATTTTATAAAAAAAAAAACATTTCTTTGAAAAAAGTGAAATCTTCTGATTCAATTTCATTTTTTTTTATTTTATTTTTTTTTTATTTTCGCAAAAAATGGAACAGAAGTATTCATATATTTGTAAATTTCAACTGCATACATAATAAGCTACAATTTTTTGTTTTATTTTTGTAAGTATTAACATTTCAAAAGCTAAATTTTGAGTTACCTGAAGTGTGTCAAAAAGTTTACAAAACTAATACACTGTACAGGAAAACTTGCAAAAATTCACCCTTTTTATGTTTACTTTCTTGTAGATTTTGGCATAAAAATTCAAGGCTAACCAGCATCCCTCAGATTCGCTTGAAAATAAAAGAGAATTCCACCCAGGTAGAATCTTAATGAACATGATAAAAGCACATACATACATTTGTTCATGAGCATATTTAAAGCCAACAATGGTTGCGTTCAGAAGACAACCTCTGCTCAGCAACACGTAGAGCAGAAGTATAAGAAAAATTATACTCTCAAATAAATAAACGCGACTACTCAACACAATTTTTGTTTATCATAAAGTAATAAGTTTGCGTTCATAGATTCATCACAATAGATTATATGAAGTAGTTCAAGCCATAAGGAGCAGCTCAGGAGTTTTACTGATTTGTCTCCATCTGTTTCCCATAGTTTTCCCATTTCAATCACTTGGCATGCTTTCATCCAACCAAATCAGCACACGAAGCATTATTGTATTTGAGCAGAGCGATGGCCGTTAAGACCTCGACAAAGACTGCCAACGATACGAAAATATCGTAATTGATTGGGAACAGCCAATAACGGGACTATTGACGTCATCACCATTAACGCCTTAACCGTTTGTACGTTCCTTGGGGTCTTTATGACTCCAAACTATTTTAAATATCAAGCACAACAGCTCTGCCGCTTTACGGCCTTATTTCACTAATTATTCATACTGTCTTTGTGACCCCAAGGTACAGAAAACGCAACTTTAATTAAAATACAAATGGTTAAAAATGCAGTGATAATAAAGTTGTTGTGCTAAAAATATGCGGAAAACATTTTTCTAATGAAATATATCATATTTTATGTTTTTGGGGTCGCTGTATCCAAATCATTTGTCAAAATTAAAAAAATTCAAAATATTTCTATCAAAAGTTTTCTATATTTATATATTTCGCCACGCATCTCGTTACCGAGAGAACCTATCTCAACTACGACTTCACCATCTTGCGGGCAAATGGAGAACTATAATGAAAGAGGAGCGAATTTCTAAAAATTATGTAACCTTTGCAAATAACAAGATGAAAAATTAAGTGCAATTAGCAGTCGTTTTGAATTTTAAAATTTTTACCAAAGATTCATTGAGGTCATTCATTCAATGGCCCGAGTAAGCGTTTTCACGCAGATTCGTTTATTTTGGCCGCCATTTTGAAGTTTCTATTTTTAGTTTTTTAAATTTTGACCAAAATTTTGTATTCAGCCACCCCATTTTCAACCAGATTCGTCAGATTTAAAATTTGTTTGGTCGTCATTTTGAAACCACCGTTTTGAAATTTTCGATTTCAACAAGAAATTCTGATTCAGCGACCCCAAAAGCTTAAAATGCTTATTGATACTCATATCATATTGGGTAACGTTATTTTTTTTTAGCTACTGCTATAGCGGCCTCAAGCATAAGTGGCACAACTTCAATTTGCCTCTATAGAGATCAATCACAGTGAAAGGGTTAAGCAGCTACCTGAAATTTTTTTTCCATAAGCTCATCTGTAATTAGATTTGCGTTTTTATAGGAAGAGGTACCGACCTTCATACCATAGATATGTCAGGAAATTGATTTTTTCAAATAAGTTTCGGGTTTTATTATTGTCATCAAGCAACTCGATATCTTCACGCTCGCGGGTTTCTACCTACCTTTTCTGTAAATATATTTCTCCTTCCTTCTCTACTCCCCATATATCGCTCCTTAACGTTAATCGCGTTGCAACTGTCCATGGCTCGGTATACTGTGTTTTTTTGGTTTAATAGCCCCACGGCTCTTTTGGCCATACCACAAGTTTCTCGCTTGTCAGGCGTAATCCTCTTTTCTGTCAGCCGTATACATATATCGGGAGATGTGTACGCACTTCTTTCATACATCATCAAGTTAAGGCTGAGGGCTTCCAGCTTTTTTTGCGTACAGATCTGAATTCTTTCACCTCATCAAAACCTAATTTAATGACTTTAGATGTAGAGATCTGTACAACGGCAAACTCTCTCAACTATTCATGTTTAAAACAGCCGTGTGCCAAGGCTTTTTACTATCCCTGACACGACCAAGCGGGACAGTGAAACTTCAACGAACATCTCGAAGATCTTGCCTATATAGACGACATCTGTTAGCTCTCGATCAAGCACATAAAGCGGAATTATCTAGCCATCTAAAAGTGGGTGGTTCTTTAAGATTGGTAAAACAAACTCAAAGAAGCCGACAAATTCACGGGTATCCCGAATTGACCTGGAAGAATTTAATGGACTTACAAATTCGTGAATCAAAGAAATATTGGAGAGAACTAAAGACAATGCCCAACGGCCGATCACTTTTCATGTAATTCCTGTGATCCGCTAGCAGTTAAAAAGCATAGAGAGAGAGAGTGAGAGTTGTAAATTGTTGAAATGTTAAGAACTATGATTAAGACCACTGATGAATAATTGTGGCGAAAAAGGATGAAATTGATCAATGCTAATTTTGCACTTAAGCCTAATTTCAACATTTCGATTAAAGTTGCAGGTTCTTGTGAATCACTGACTTTTTTGAATTTTCTGGTCTAATACATTAACCGACAAGGAGCATTTAATCGCTCTATTTAACAAATAACTGGCAAGTCGTGCGAAATCTGGAGAAAAACGATTGAACGTGACATTAGTCAACTGGGCAAGAGCTGGAAGAAGTAAAAGCAGCTGTCTGGAACTGTACCCATTTGGGTTCAAAAGGAAGAAGAAAAAAAGACGAAAAATATAAACCTTTTTAAATTATGATCTACATAGATTTTATCACCAATGGATTAAACTGCTGTTTGTAGTAGTAGTAACAATACCTGAATGACAAATTGTCGGAAATTCATTTTTTTTTCTTGATGATGTGTGTAAGTGTTTTCAAAATTTAAATCTTATACTAAAAACTGAAAAGAGGTAAAAAAGAACTTATAGCTAAAATTTATAGCATTGGCTTTTTTGGTTTTATGTTTATTGTGAATTTTTAAGTACACAATTAATGACGGCGGGAGATTAAGAAGCACCTAAAAATTTTCTGCTTCATTTTCTTTTACCAATATCATGTTTTTATATTTACGTTAAATGTTTTTTGAATATGTTACATGTTATTCCCATTAGAACATCACACACTCACACACACACACAGTGATTGTTGTAATTTATTTATTTTTCCTTTTTTTTATAACTCTCAAGCTTGTTAACAAGACGCTCGTGTATCCTTTTTTATATTTTGGGAAAAAGGAAAATCTCCTGACGTCTGTTTTTTTAAATACGAGCGTAACTTAAGTGCGCCGTCATGCAGATTAACGTTTAAATATTTATTGTTCAATCGTGATTGGAATTTGTTGCTTGACTAAATCTCTCCACACTTTTTTCTATGCACATGTGTGTTGCATGTATGAGAGTGTGTGTGTATGTTTATTTGCGTGTTTGTATTTAGCTGAAAAGAGGAAATATATTCCTTCCTTTGGTTTGTTGTAATTTTTGTTTTTTCTTTTGACTACAAATGCCAAAAATATGTTGATTTTTGTTTTTTTTTCTGGTTTTGTAACATTTCATTTTTGCATTTCGGTTATTGAAATTCAACACAGTTTTCAATTTACTTTTGTTGAATCGAATGTCTTGATTGAATTTTAGTTGGTTTTTCTGTCATGCGAGAGTTTTTTTTAGTATTCCAGACATTCGCGTGATTGGCATAACTCATACATAAGAATGTATGTATATTTGATTAAAAAGTATTTAAAAGTAATATGTAGAAAGCAGCTTCAAATAAATGAAAACGTGTTAGATATACAAAAATTATCTTAGAATATATCCCAAGTTTACTTTTAGAAATGCTCTACAAAAAAACAAAAAAATTTTCTTAATATCTTAACATTTCGTTATAATAAATTTATTTCAATTTGACATAAATTAAATCACAAAATTCGTATACCATTGAGTATTGAAAATTATATAAATCACAAAATCAGCAACATTAAAAATGCCATCAGGAACATCATTTAAAAATCTTCAACACACACAAAATGTCAACATCAAGTGACAAGAAATCTCAAAAGCTGACAAAGAAAGAAAATATCATTCATACTTGCCAAATACACAAAACATTTTTCAATAAACAAACAATCACATGCACACACAGAGAAGGAGACACACACATATGTACATATATTACTTTAAACATCTGGCAACACCTTAGTCTGAAAGCAGAATGGAAAAATGTTTTGAATGTGTCTTAATTAAATAAAAATTGATGCTGATGGCAACACTGCCAGTCTGGAGATCGAAATAGCAAAAGGATGCAGGCAAATGATATAATAGAAGCTAACAAATGCAAAAAGTCACATGAAAGGAATCGAACTCGTACCGAGAAGCGAGCGTAGTGTAAACAGCAGAAAACTGTGAACTGCTGTCATTGACAATTGAACAATGTCACCCACCACCACACCGAATTCAATACAAATTTGAAAATTGAACAATGATATGTAGCTGCTGTTTGTGAAGGATGTTAGCAACATTTCGCAAGAACTCCAAATAATCATGACTCAAAATATAATGTCAGAAATAGAAATTCATTTTACACATCATACATCTTTCTTTTACAGTTCATTGGTGTATTCTATTCTAACTGGCGTATATTGTAGCTTATAAATTCAACATTATGTAAGACTTACAGTCATCAAGTTTAGCCAGAATAATCTATAAGAGTTTTGAAATATTTTGAGATTCCTGTAATTGGAATCGGGGTGTACATAGACTTTCTCAGAAACTAAACTAATAAATAAAAAACATAAAAATAAATTTGAAATTTCTTAAAAAACACTTTATACTCGTAGACCGCAAAAATCGTAAAAAATTAAATTAATAATAACACGATTCAAAATTACCTAATGTTAAATATTCATTAGAATGTATGCATTTCGGTTCTCATAATGGTCCATACACATTGACGACAGCAGCTACACGAACGCACGACTACGAAATTCTGTCGGCTACAACTGTCGCCGTGTAGTCAAACACAGCCAAAACAATAAAAGCAAACTCTCTTCTCTCTCTGTCTCCTGTCAAATTAGAAATAGATTTAAAATTGGCTACAGCCACAATTGTGGACGGTGCACTATAGTTTTTGAAAATATATCATATTTATACATATACATTGGTAGTTCTCACTTTTTAGTAAGAATATACTGTCCTGAAACGATCCGTCATACCATATTTATAACGGAAAAGTCTCCGTTTTTTATAAGAATATGCACTCCGTAAACTGTACGTTTTGTCGTATTTTTTACGGAAAAGTTTCCGTTTTTAATAAGAATACGTCTAGTACTGTACGTCTAGTCGTACTTTCAACGGAAAAGTCTCCTTTTTGTATGTTCCTTTTTATCCGTTTGCTGTACCGTTTCCGGATTCAGAAACGGATTCATTTCTAGATACAAATCCAACTGTGTCTGTGTCACTTCTAGAACGGAAACGGTACGCTTTGTTTGTTGGGTGGTCATGTGGTCGTGTTGTCGCCAAAATAATCGTGTTCATAATAACATGTTGTTTTTATAATTTTAGAGATGTAGTCGTGTAGCTGCCGTCGTCAATGTGTATGGTGCATTATCATCATTAGGCTATGGTTATATTGGGAGTATGCTCGACGAACACCATGAAACTGCAGTTGCACCGAACACAAAGAGAGAGTCTTCACGAACTCTCACACCGAACCCGATATGCTCGGTGTATTGTACACCGAGCACGGCGAGTATTCAGGGTGGCTAGGAGTTATTTTACAAACGAGTATATTTTGATTAAGTGCAACTCTGCAACGAGCTGAATGTAACCACCTCGACCGAGCATGGTAGAAAATGTTTTGTGTTCGTCGAACACCGAGCACCAATATAACCAGGCACTTAGCGAACGTCAGCTAAATACTGAAAAAGAGAAGCACAGAAAGAGCAATACACAAAGAGAAACAGTGAAAAAGAGAAACAAATTAATGAAAAATTATAAAAACACGCTACCAGTGATGAAAAATTAGGCACAATTATACCTTTTTCCGACTTTTTCGAACTACACGGTACATTAGGCACAACTGCAGATTTTATGTACAATTTGTCATGAATTGTTCGTCCATCAATTTTGCTATTGCATGCTCGGTTTCAGCTAAAAATTCATGCTCGGTTCGCAATTATAATTAATTTGCTACAAATTAATTTCCCCCAACTCCCCAATTGTTTTTGCTGCTTTGTCATTTTCAATTTATGATTGCATTTTCCTGTCATATTTGTCTTGCCATGTTTTATATTATGACAGATATGACAGATATGAGAAGACATATGCAAATGAAAACTAAAAAATTTATTATACAAAATAAAAAAATTGAAATATTCCAAATAAATTTGGTGATTTATATTGAAGTTTCTGAACAGCAGTGCGTAAAGTTTTTAATATAAAAATTGAATAAAAATCATAAAATGTCCTTTGTTTAATAAATTTGTTTTATATCAATATACTGCAAATAAAAATAAGTATTTGGGACGCCGGACAACATTTTTTTTTTTTTTTTTTTTTGAATGCATTGAATTACTTATTTATAGGTTTTTAAGTTTTTCGCAAAAAAATATCATATATTTTATATTTAATATATTTACGAGCTCTTTGAGCTCTTTGAACTGTTGTACTGCCTAAAAGATCTGTGTTTGTCTCTAGATTCTCTACACTACTGTAGATGATATTCGTTACCATATTACCTCAATGATCGACACAAATGATTTCGAAATAAGTAAATTTAAATTTTCTTATCAGCGAAACATATCGTCTTTTAAAATCAATATTAGTATAGAACACAAAGATTCGTTCAAAGAAAATTCACCAGCGCGTTTGATTTGATTCTTCTGAAATGTATTGCTTAAAAGTTTGAAACTTGCTCTAGCTTTAATTGTATGTCCCTCATATATGGACGACTTTGTTCCATTAGGATTGTTATCCTTAAATTGAATTGTTAGTTTACTTACTGGTATCACCAGAGTTGAGTTTGATTTTTAAAATTCGTAGAAAATAGTTCAATGGAAGAGTTTAAGTAAAATTGGAAAAAAATATTTACAAAAAGTATTTACAATTTAAATTTTAAGTTTGTTTTCATTTTGAATTGAGTTAAATATTTTCGTTTCTATTCGATAGAACTTAAAGCACAATTACTTTTCAAATTGATTTCAAAAGATCGTCAACAACACCATTAGTTATCATAAATAACGATTTTAGTACGCTTATAAAACCATTAAAAGGAAATTCTTTTTTATTATTTCTTTTATTTTACTACTCTTTCTTCATTTTATTCTTAAATTCAAGCAGCAATTTTTTAACTTCTTTACGTTTATTTTTCATTTTATCTTCTTTAATTCACACGGAAAACGTCTTCAGTTTAAAATAGAGTACTAGTACTTCCGCTGCACTTAAAACGCTACTAAATGAGTTGGCAATAATTATTTATGATGGAGGAGCGCAGGAAGATGCCAAGAAGAGAAATCATGTGTGTGTGTTAAAGTATGAACACGCAAAGCAAATAATACTTACGACTTCGTAAAATACTTTTAAGTGCGAAGAAAAGGTATTCTCCTGCTTAAGAATTATATGTTGCTTCGTAATTTCATATGACATTCACACACACACACACACATATACATTGAGAATTTTAATGTTCCCCTTTGGAAATCATGCCATCAATAAAAATCTTATAAAAGGGTAACTGGTAAGCTAACCGTTATTCTTTTATTAGTTTACCCGTTAATTTGGTGAGTGTATCGGACTATGTGGTTATACACTACCACTTTATTGATCACTTCCTGACCAAAAGTGAAAATATGAATTTCTTTCAAAAATTGTGTACATTGGAGTGGATTCAAATTACAACTTTACTTCGTGCAAAGTACATAGGTACACTGACATATTTGTTTTAATGTTTGTTTTTGTAGCGTGCCTTCTATTGTTGGATTTTCCAGGCCAAAAAACCTCGGCAAGCAAATTAAGAACATCCAATTAGCTACAAACACCAATAATCGAGGAAATACTTAATCAGAAATGAAGCTGGATAGGTCATACCCTGAGGAAACAGCCGAACGAGATCTGTTGTAAAGCACCTAAATGGAATCCGCGTCTTCTGAAGACCAAAGCACACCTGTAAAAGCACACTTGAAAAAGAATTGAGTCCAGGGGGAAAATACACAGCGAACTGAAAGTTCTGGCAAAAAATGGAGACGTTTTATTGCTGCCCTAACTCCACAAGGAGCAACAGAAAATAAGAAGAAGAAGAATTGGTTAGCAATTTTTTTTGGGATGCTTATATTTTTTAGAGTTTTTCTTGCCTTTGACTCGCTTTTGAATTTCGAATATAGATACTTCCATAGTGTTTCCGGTTTCTGGTTTCCGAAAAACGCATGCTTCTTGTTCAGATTTTTTTCCTGTTTTAAGATCTGAGTTTGGACTCCTTTTAGTCTGATTTTTGTTCAGAGTTTTGATTTGATTTTTGGTCTGAATTTTTTTGAGATTTTTTATTTGAATCTTTTTCTGAATTTTGGTTGATTTCGTTTTTGGTCTGATTTTTGTTTAGAATTTTAGTTTAATTTGTAGTTTGAATTGATTCTTCTGTTGATCTAAATTTCTGTTTAATATTTAATCTGGATTTGGTTTCTAAATCTTGTTTCCTCTGTTTTCTTTTGCTCCGAATTTGGCTTTTTCTGGATTATCTTTTGGTCTGACTTTTATTTTAATTTTGATTTGAATTTGGACTTGATGTTTGATCTGGGTTTAATTTTTTGTAAAAATTTTTTTCTTTTTACTTTTTTTTTGTTTTTTGGTCCGATTTTTAATTTAATTTTAGGTCTGAATTTCTATCCAATTTTTTATCTGAATTTCGTTTTGAGTTCTTACCGGTTTGGTTTTTGGTATGAGTTTTTATTTGATTTTGATCAGAATTTACTTTTCATTTCGCCTGAGTTTTGGTCGAAATTTTAGCTGAATTCTTAATCTGAATTTTGTTTCCTTTTGGTTCGAGTTTTGATCTTCCTTCGATCCGATTTTTTTCTCAATCAGGTCTGAATTTCGATTTCTGTTTTAGTTTGATTTTTAATCTGAATTTAGTATCTTTTTGGTCTGATTTTGATTTTGGTTTTGAATTTTGATTTGATTTTAGCTTTTTTTCTTGGTTTAATTCTGTGTCTGAATTTTGCCTCCATTTTTGGTTTGACTTATGGTCTGAATCGGATCTTTTTTTAATCTGAGTTATAGTCTGTATTTTCAGTTTTTTGGCCTGAGCTCTCTTGTTCTTTTGGATGAGTTTTGGTTTAACTTTCACTCTGATTCTCGTTTTGGATTTGGTCTCCTGTTGGTTTGATTTTTAGTCTGAATTTCTGGTCTAAATGTTTGACTGAATTTGTTCTCCTTTTGATTTACGTTTTTATCGGAATTTTGATATGATTTTTGTTTGGTTCTATTTCTCAGTCCCCCCTAATCTCGAAATACTCCAATTCAAGATCAGTTACTTTAAGCATTTTTTGAGGGATGAAATTAATTCTGTTTTATTTTCTGTTCGCTAATTTATGATTAAACGTAAAAAAAATCAACGAATCCACTCAGTTTGCTGTTATATTTGAACTGGAGGGACGCTCCGTCTCTCTCTCTCTCTCTTACGTCAAAAATCGACTTAATCAAAACTTAACAATTGGAGTATCCGACAAAGTAATAAGAATGGAATAAATTTATTAAAGCAACTTGGTGATATTTCCATTAGGGTTTCGACATTTATATACTAACAACAACCTAAGTACGTATGTATATATTTTGAAAATAAAATGTCTAGAATCAGCAAAAAATAAATAAATGAAATAACCAAAAGCCACACATACAAACATACTGTATACCCATACTTGTAAATCGTTAAAAAAATTTTAATTAAAATAAAATTAAATTCCCATGAGTGTCTGAACGTGTATGTGTGTGTGTATGTACAATAGCTTTCATTCTTTTAAGCGAACACAAACGAAAAATAAATACAAATAAATGACTTTTAACGCTAATATAGAAAGCACTCATAACATGGAAAACCCGCATACATATGTATGTATAGTATACATACATATACTAATATACATGTGTATACATAAGTGTTTGTATGTACGCTTATGCTTAGTGTTAAGTACATATGTGGGATGAAGCTTATAAACGAACGATCAAACTAGAAACCTAAAGTTTAAAAATACCTATCTAACCAACAAGCTAGCTCCCCGAAAAATATGAAATCATATTAAAAATCCCACTAAGCTCGAAAACTACAAACCTGAACACATCACCGCTGCTGCTCATTAACAAGGAGTTATTGAGAATGCCAAAAAAAAAAAAAACAAACAAAAATAATCAACGCTAAATCGCATCAAAAATGGCAGCTGCCATTATGTTCATAATGATGATGGACGAAAAAGGTTTGCTTAAACACACACACACTTATTCACTCATTCATATGCGGACTTTTTAAACAAATACACACCCAGCTAGCATTCTATATCCCTCTCTCTCATTTTAGAACTTTCCACGATTCGTCGAGAATCCTTTTTTAATCGCCAGCATTGTTGTCGTTGTCTGGTTGCGGAAATTTTATCCTTCGGGATAAACTGTATCCTGCTGGCGATTCGAGAGGAATAATCTTTGGATGTAGCTAAGAAGCACAGTACAAAAAATTTCCAACAAAAAAAGCTGTTACAATTCAAAATTTCAAAAACCTGTAAATAGCTCATCTTTCGATTGTCAAAGCGATTAAAGGACGCATCAAAAATGTATAAAAAAAAATATAAAACAGTGAAATAAAAAAATGTTTCGTGACAGTAAAATGGAATTCTAGACATTTTATTAGTTTAACATTTCTAACAACCAGATGGAAAAGCTGCGCGCTCCTCCAATAATCACCGAAAAGGTAGCTGGGTATGTATGTAGGTCGCGGTTCTTGTTACTCTAACTGTTGTTTTCCTTCCTGATATTGCTCTATCATGGCTATCAACAAAAGCAAGTTTAATGACATTTTTGTTGCTGTTTTTAGCATTGGTGTTTGGCTTAGGTTTTGCCAGCATTCAAAATTTGATTGAAATGCTTAATGAGTGTGAATCAGTCAAGTCAACAAGCTTAAATTACAAAAATAGAAAAATAAAAGAAACTAGTTGATTTTTTGCAATCAGTTGTAGTTGTACAAAAAATTAAAGAAAACATAAAACTATTGCAAGAAGCTGCATTCATGTAATTAAAAAAGTATTTTTTTAATTTCTTTAAATTGATGTATTGCTGAATGTAAATATATATATTTTAAATATTAACTGCCAGTGGATGGAAAAAATAAAACCTTTAGAACGATTATTAAATATTTTTTATTTTTATCGTTTACTTTCCAATACATAAGTAAGAAATAAACAAAAATAAATTTAAAATCGACCATACTCAATTTGTCGTTTTTGACATCGCGTTTGACTTCGAATTCGAAGAGAAAAGGTAATGCTGAACAATACTGCACTCACAGTATTTCTAAGTTATTAACTATTTTCGATTTAAAGTTTTCGTCCTGGAACAGAGCTTTAAAATTATACAAATTAATAAAAAATAGAAGGGATTATCGTGTCCTCGTAAATTTAAACTTATTCGAAAGGCAATAAAAAGCAATATTTGGAAGTTTTTTCTCTACCAAATGGCTCGTTCGAAGCGATTAAATTTACGGAAAGAGTAAAAAAGAGAGATAATAATATAGATGGGAAGTAGAGTGGCATGTGATTTTCTTAAAAAACATTCGTAATATCATCAATAACACTGCAGAATTTAGTATTGGTCACAATAACCTTTCAATTTTAAATTTAATTTAAAAAATAGAAATAGAAATTTTATGGCCCCCTTTTTCACTTCTCCATCATAATGTCTGTTTTTATTGTTCGTAAATCTAACGCGTCATTCCATATTCTAAATAATGTTGGCAAAAAATGTAGCACTTTTTTCTTTTAAATGTGTCTAAATTAACAATAAGTTGGCAATTCTTTCTTTTTTACCACGTTTATATCAACTCGCTTTCAATGGTGTCTGCCTGTCAGTCTGTCTCTCTGTTTGAGTGGAATTTTGCAATCGATTTTAAACTAACTTCCCGATGAGCTAGAGACTTGAAACTTGAAACATTACTCAGAACTGGATGACAATGCAATATGATATATCTAAAAAATATATAAATATAGTTATAATATAAAATATTAGCGTTCATTTATTTACACATACAATGATTAAAGTACAGCATACTTTCAGGCTGTTGTTTAAATATGGAGTGCGGTTTCAATTAGCAAAGTATTCTACCATAATTATAGTGCAGCATACTTTCAGATTGGTGGGTAAATATGGCATAATATATGGTTTAGGTCAAGGATAACTAATATGTTGTTCTGGAAAGTAGATATTTGGCAACAATTTTCATTCAAAGCATTGCATTCGTCGTTGTAAAAATTATTTTTCGATACGATCATAGTTTTTTCAGCACATTTTGAGGTTCAGAAATACGTCAGTACATAAGACAGATTTTTAGTATACTTTGGAACAACTAACTCTTTTTATGTGATATTATTTCAAAGAAAAATAAAACTATGCTTTTTTTATTTGGTTGTTATCGAATACACAGTGCAACACGGAAAAATTTTTTTTTTATTTAAATTTTAATTTTTAAACTTTTTGAGCTTAGTCTTAAGAAAAAAAATCAACATCTTAACTTTACCTTCATAAAAAAAACTGGTGAAGCAACATTCCTCATTAGAACTTCCTATTTTAAAATCCGAAGTAAAAACTCATGTCAAAAAATGTGTCACACAGTATTATTGAAGAATGTTTACAAAAATAGTGGTTGGAAAAAATTAATTCATGTTAGAGTTATAGACGTTTCCGTGCAGGTTCTCTTTTTTGGAGTAATTTAAACGACTTCGAAAAAATAATTTTTTGCATGATGTGATTTATTATCCATTTTTGTCTTCTTATTGCATTTTCATTGCATTCTCAAGATTTTTAATTTCACAATAATCCCACTCATCCACCACCCAATCCACTACTCTCTCTCTCTCTCTGTGCCTCTCTCTTCCACTATTGCTAGTAATAAAATGCAGAATCTTCTGTGCCAGTGAAAATGAAAATGCATAGTAAAAACAACAGCAACACCAACAGAGGTAGGAAAGGCCACTTTAACTGATTTTAAAAGTATCTCAAATACAATTTTTAGTCGATTTTAATTTTTCTCTTTTCTTCTTCGCTTATTATAAACACTACTTTCTACTTATATTCAGTTTAAATTATTATACTTTTTCACATACCTTTTTAGTCTTTCTTTATACATATAGGTACTAAGGTTTAAAAAATACTAGTACTTGTTACTGCTTTTTATTTCTTTCTGTTACTGTTGCTTGATACTTTGCCTTCCGGTTGGACAACGGAAACGCATTTTCTGCAAAAACTACATAAAAATGCGAACTTAACCGCAAAACTCGCATACGTTCATAGCTAATCATGAACAGGTAACAAGTAAATCGGTATACAGAGGTATATGTATATAAACACACACATCTTTATACATATATTTCCTGCAGCTCCCAATGTAGCATAATTACATGTACATATTTTTAGCCTTCTAGCTTGTAGTATTTTGGTGTACATGAGTGTATGTGCGCGTGTATGTGAAGTAGTTATTTTTGGAAAAATAGTAACTAACAAAACAAAAGGTTATAGCAATTACCTGGCATTTTAATACTTTGGTGAAAGGTAAAGGTCCAGCGGCATGAATACGAGTGCAATAAAGGACAGGCAAAACCAAACAAACTCACGAACAATGAGTTTTTAATTTGATTTCTTTTTGAAAAGAGAACAACAATGAAATATTTAGTATATATATATATGTTGTAAAAAAGGATTTTTTATGTTTTCGCACTAAATTTCTTTCAAAAAAAGAAGCATAATGCGTTAAAGAAGATACGATTTTTTTATATTTTTTAATGCAGAAAGATTTAATTTCTTTCAAGAAAAAAAAAAACTAGTTGATTTTATAAAACCAAATTAATTGTTCTAAATATATATGGAAAATTTAAATTTAGCTCATATTAAATTGACTGTAAAAATTAGATATTTTGAAATCTCATTTGTGTGTTTAAAGCTGAGTAATAATTCATTGAGGTCACATCTGGAGTCCCTCAAGGCAGCCACATAGGCCCCATTTTATTTCTTCTGTTTATAAATGATTTGACGTTTGCTATTCACCACTCAAAAACTTTAATGTATGCTGACGACGTCAAGCTGTTCCTTTTGCATAACTCAATTGATGACCAGATCTTACTACAATCCGATCTAAACAGCTTGGTACAATGGTGCAATATAAATTTAATGATCCTGAACCTAGACAAATGTAAAGTTAACTTGAACGTTCCGACTCGTATTACTCGATTCTATATTCCTATCAAGTTATCTATTTTTAAGACCAATTATTCAGACAATGAGCCGTTCCGCTGTGCCTGCCGTGATTTTAACAACCTCTATAATGTTGTCGATGTTTCTGATTCGGAATATTCCATAAAACAAAATGTTATAACTTTTTTAAATATATAGATATCGTTATCAGCTGATGATTTATAATCTGTAGCTGAAATTCAGAAGGGCCACTTGTTGGGTAGTGCGCTACCCCAACGTCCTTTTAAAAAAAAAAAAAAAAAAAAAAAAAAGATAGCGAAAATGCTCGTGAGTACTGTTAACTCCGCTTTGGCTTCAAGTCATATTTTTTACACGGTTCTAAAGTCTTGGTTATTTTTGTATCTGAGAACTTTTATGTATCCAGCACCTTATAGGTGCTGAATACATTCACATTCAAACAAAAATATTATATTGCAAGTGTTGTGGTGAAACGAAAAGAAATATAAAACACCTTGTTTTTTTGACCGCTTGAGTGAGAGCGTACATTTACATTAACAACATTTTTCTCTGCCCGCGTGTTGGATTACCAACGATTCTGTACTGTTAAACGATTCTGAATGTTAAATGCAAAAATAACTCTAATGTTAAATGAATGAATGTTAAACGAAAAACTACTCTACTGTTATTGTTGTTGTGTTGTACACACGCGAATTCTTTTCTATGTATTTTTACCTGCGTTAATGTCAAATTATTGTTATGGAACTTATATTGTATTATATGTTGACATTAATATAGTTAAAAAGGAGCTAAAGTTTTTTCTTAGCGTATTAGTATATAGATTATATAGTCTTCTATTTGGTTTCATTTTCATTCCGTATTACTTGTGCAGTTCTTTCGCTGAGGTGTCAATTTATTTCACTTTTGCTCTTATAAAAATTTTAACCCGTTTTAGCTCTCAGAATCTTTTGGCATGAACAAAATAATAAGTAAAATTGTTTAAAAAAATATTCCTGACAATGTAAATGTTATTAGCAGAGATAAAGCGAGTTCTTCACTCATAATAATTATAAGTTGACTTAAAAAATATTTCTTACAAATAAAATTTATGAATTAACAATAAAAATTTAAATTGCACTGCAATAGTTATTTTGCAATTTTTTTCTTGAGAAACCGTGAATAGAAAACATTTAAATATTACAAACCAAAATAAGCATTAAATTTATTTTAAGAAAAAAACTGTAAATGTTGTATTTATAAAAGTTTTTATATTAGCAAGTCCCCTTTTCCACATGGCAAGTTTTCTTGTCGGCAGGTCAAGTTTGTAGGCAAGAGAGGAAAGACGAGTACAGACTTGCTCGTGCCGGCATGTTTTCTTTTGTGCTGTTCATTTTTTTTATTTCTTTATTTTCTTATTTGTTATTTTAAGTTGGATGCGCATTGATTTTGGGTTCTCATTGGAAACAATAACCAATTTTCATTTGAAATCTCACTTTTCTTCATTTAATTTATTTATATTTACTCAATAAACTCAATTTACTTTTCAATTATTTAGTTTTATTTAATAAAATGTTAAAAACAAGTTTTTTACAACACGAATGACGTTTATATAAGAGGTGCTACTCCCATTTCTCCGAAAGATACCAAACTCCACCTAGTTATTACTACTAATATTTCGTTTTTCACATAAATTTTCACTGTGCTCTAGGTTATGGATTTCCCTGGATTTCGTTTTAAGTATTTCGTTTGTATGAGAGGCCCCACGCCCTGTTGCCAAAATAGAATCACATTTAAAGCAACTGGCATCTCCATCTTTACACACAAACTTCCATTGACATTCTTGTTATCGGTCCCCAGAACATTCCCACTATTCTTAAAGTTTCTGGCCAAAATTTCATATCGCTATCACTATTTTTCTTATTTTGCCCAACAAATTGATTCAAATTTCTTATAGCACCTTAAAGGCAACACAACTGCAATTCGAAACAAAGCGCCCACTGGCCATATTAATTATTTTCATTTTCAAAAGCATTGTGCTGACGACCTATATGCGCTTAGTTCTTTTAAAACATTCACTGCTCAGCCAATTTTGGTAATGTTAGCTACATCACCACGAACACATTTTTGTTTACGCTCATAAAATCTAACAATTTGCGTAGGCTAGACACACGTACCATACCGTACAGGAAGCCCAACATTCAAACTCCTACAGAATTTTCATCAAAGTTATGCCATATAACATAACGTGGCTATGATATTGCCTATCCAAGCTCTGAACGAAAGCATCTGCATTAACACTCCCAGGAATTTTCTCCTCAAGTGAGGAAAATAATTTAAAATTTGCTAAAAATCTGCCTTGCATCATATTTAAAATAAATAATTTTCGAATTAATGCTTCAATATTTCTCTTTTGTCCCACCGAATTCCAAGCAACCAACATTTTGAATATAAAAGCAAAATAAAGTCGAAATTTCTTGATAAAGTGAAGAAACGCTGCTAAAAAACACCGAATAAGTAAGTAATTGTATAACTACAAGAGATGCGAGCGTGACATGAATTTTACGTGACACGCGTGAACGCACGCACGTGACATGATTTCCACGTGAGCATGCGTGAGCTTGATTTGATTTCTATAATTCCTACGTGAAGATGCGTGAGCGTCACATAATTACGACAATTTCTTAAATACTTAATTTTGGTGGTTAAAAAATCAATCCTGTGTTTTTCTTCGTCTAAGAATCTTGCAAATTACAAATCTCCATAAAAGGGTTGATTGTCCAGATAAAAAATATGGACCAACATTGTCATAAATGTTACACAGAAGCCGGTATCTCGAAGTGGCCCTAGAAGACCTAACAAATTTCAACCATTTTAATATAACTCTCAGAACCTCAGTTTCAAAACTAGTTAATAAGCCTCGAATTCATAGTGATTCTTATTCGATATAGAATCTCGCACATACTTCACAGCGTAAACTGGTCTTTATTGATTTCTCATACCTAATATTAAAAAAATTAAAAAGAGACTGAAAATAATAAATAAATCTGCATATGTAAATACCATACAAAGTTTTTTTTTCCTGTTTTTACAGCTCCTACAAATGAGTTGAGAAAGAGGAACACGTGTCCACCTTAATACATACCTACTATGTACAAGTATCTAAAATACAGTAATGACATCAACTGCCACAAAAATAGAAATAGCAATTCTCCACCCTGCTGACTTCTACCTTCCCTCAATTAAAAATTTTATATTGTAGTTATATGAACAATATAAACTTTAATTAATTTCACTTCAAATATCAATTGGAATTTGTTGATTTTTGATATTGCATGCTTTACTCTTACTCTAACTTCGTTTTCCCAATCTAAATTCTACATCTTCCTTCTTCTCTAGACTACAGAAAATATCACTCATGTAAGTAGAGGAGCTATTTGTTGGAAAATATGTTGAAACAATGCCAAGAAATTCGATTACTCATATAGTTACCTCTGTAGAATTCTTATGATTTGTCTGACTGACGAGAACGACGACAAAACAGTAACGACAATATAACGCTCTAAGCTAAAAATAAAAGTTTTAATTATGTTGATTTTCTCAAAATTCAATACCTCACCAATTTAGTTAACAAATGTAAAGGAAAATATGTAAAGCAAGTGTAGGTGCTGCCTGGTCGTACATATTTATTACCTGCATTCTTTCTTTCTTTAGAAATTTTGTTAAATGAGTAGAGCAATTTTTAAATTGGAAATCAAATCAAAAATTATATTATATATGTGTGTATGTATGTATGTATTTATATGTATTTGTAAGTAAATATATACACTTATATTCATCTCATTAAATGAAACTTTGCCATTTAGTGTGCAATTAGTTGAGAAAAATTCCTACTTTTTTCTTTTCCCTACTGCTGTTGCTGTTGTGTTGTTGCCATATACTAAATGGCAACATTAACTTTAAATAAAAATAAAAGTTTTTCAAAGCCAAATTTAATTATATCACAAATACACAGACAAAAAAAAAAGACGTGGAACCTTAACTTGAACTCGGGTTACGTTTTTTTCTTTTACATTGTAAATGACATAACATTTGTTCGTTTCTTGTTTCTCCTTTTTTGCTTTCGGCATTGTTTATTGTTGAAAATTTTGTGCTAAAAGTTTCCGTGAAGCAGAGAATTATATATGCAGAGTATTTTAGTAAACCCGTTGTGACAATGTTAACACCGTGACAATGTTAACGTAAAGTTTTTATTAGTTTATATAGATTTTAAGTTGAAGTTGGGCAATATAGTTTAAATTTGAAGAAGTGTTGATACAAAATTTAAATGCATACTTGAAGACAAATAAACTTTGATAAAAATTAAGTCCTCATTGTCTGCATTATAACTAAACTCTTGTATACTCCATACTCTCCATATTACTCAGCCTAAAATTATTGCAAGAAGAGAAAGCTGAAAGGAAACTACCGGCAAGCAGAGCTGTTAAATATTGCAGTCTTTTTAGGTTTGAAGTCAACTGACTTCTAAAAAAAATGATTGAAATAATCCAGTCTTTTTATAAATGCAGATTTAAGACTTTGAAGTCACAAGTCATATTGAAGTCAATTATCCTTAATTTTTGAAGTCATTTTTATGAAGTCATGAGTGATCAGTCTCTTATTTGCAGTCCTAATCTCAACTAGATATTAATTGAAGTCATTTAAAGTGAATTTAAGTCATTTTAAGTGAATTCAAGTCATTTGAAGTTAATTGAAGTCAATTGACTTCAATTTATTTCAATGAAGTCAATGCGAGATGAAGCGCCTTTATAGCAAAACTGGAGACAGATCTACGAGCACAAGAAAGAAGGAAAAAGACAGCGTGCATCGTCAGCGGTCCGAAAATGAGCACCTTTGACTAATTTCCAAATATTGCATTATGAATGGATCGAAATTACTGAAAAATGGATTTTAACCTCACTCAATTTTGCAAGGAACACGAAGGTTTTAAGGCCTATTTGCACAGAATTAGAAAAAAAACATTCTGCGCGATTGCCCGAACGAATCCGAGGACTCAACAGATATCCTCTTTCACTGTCCACAATTCAAAAGTGGCAGAGAGGAACTGGAGAGAGTTTTTGGCGAACCCCTGATCGTAACTTTTTGACATCTACCAAAAAATATATTGATTACACTGAGGATGTAGAAAACGCGCAGAAAGTCGAAAAACGGCTACACAAGATACAAAAGACGACGGGAACCGGTGAGTAGTAGCCCCTAACAACAGGGTAGGATTAATATAATTAAAAAAGAGACAGCCCCGCGAAGTAATACCAAATGGTAGTACTAAGGGGAGAGTGTTAGACGAGGAAGCAGGTAAGAGTTCTACATAATCGGGTAAGAATAGGAGATTTGCGATACCTATGATGGTTTCCACCTGCCAACGTACAAAAAAAAAACATCCTCAACTTGGGCTCTGCTTACAATCCTCGAATCTTCTAAATTGTAAACCCACAGAATCCGTAAAATTTTTACCTGTTTAACTCTTAAAAAGAGTCTAGCATGGACAAGTTCAAGAGTTTAAATAAATTTCTATTCATCCACAATTAGCTAACACAAGCTAACTGGCATAACACAACTGAAGCGGTTATTTCACTTTGCTCGTCCTTTTGGAAACATAGCTCCAACTAAAGTGTGAATCAATCTTTACTCTTAATATTAGATTTTAAATTTTTTGATCAGCAAACAAATTTAAATTAACTAATATATAAGTATGCATGTAAATAGGGGAGACTAGGGTATTGTGAAGGGCGTTTTTATTTTGGCTAAAAACTCGCAACAAATACCCTTTTCTGAAAATTTCAAAGTTCAAATTTGCAGTACGAGAAATAACCTCTCTTTGGCTAGCAGAAGTTCGGTCAAATTGTATTAAATTATACCAGTTATATCAGTTGGCTCAAAAAAAAGAATTATGAAACACTTTGTAAATCGATTAAAAATTAGGAAATGTGGTAGATAAACTTTATTTTTGATTGAAAATGACAGAAGGTTCATTATTAAAGAGAAACAAAGTGAAATTAAGTGAAAAATGGCAACGAAAATCAGTACGAAACGCAATGTTCGCAAGTTCAGTAACTTGGAGTCATTCCGGCGCACGCCAAATGAACAGGAATGGATGTTATTTTGGCGGTTCATCTTTTTTGGAATATTGTCGGAAAACTAATGCTGAAACGCTTTTTTTTTAAATATGGCAGCATATGAGTAATACAATGCAAACTTCATGTTAAATTTCTTGTCTGTGTCGAAGGCTTAAGGTTCCGCGAATATTATGAACATATGTATTTACTTGAGTTGGTTCTCGAAAAAAGTGGTCAAATTAAACGAAACACTAAGTGAAAAAAAATTATCGAAATACCACATTTCTATTTGCTATCGAAGCAGTGCGTGTACAACAGTCAAGTACTGATGGGAAAATTAGCTTAATATGAGACGAGCTGATGACAGTTATTTGTAGTTGTCAACCATTACTAAGGAAAAAAAATGACACTGGTCCGCAATTCCCCGTGGCCCATAATACCCCAATTTTCCCTATATTTATTATTTTGCCCTTATTAGCATAGTGTTATGTTTTAATATGTAATCAAACATTTAATTTATTTGCATATAGTTTACATAAAACAAAACATACATACATACAAACGAATATTAAAATATTGCAATATGCAAATAATATTCAAATAATTCCTAACATAACCAAAAAATTGCCTACTACACATACCTATTAAATTTAAATAATTATTTTTGTACGTATTAATTCTTTTTGTTTAGTATTATTTTTAATTATTTGTTATAAATACATATATGAATATATTTATGCAGTTTTACAAATTTTAAATTGAGTAAATACCTTTTTTAACTTTACACATACCTGCAGATTAAGGGTTACATACATGTATTTGCATTTATTTTGGCAAAAAGTTTTGCAACAGGAAAATTATAAAAAAAAACAAGATACACAGTTTTGTGATCCCTCATCAAATATCGCATTCATAATTAGGGTTTTTTTTTCAAACTCCAATCATCAATATAGGCAATAAGTAAGAGATAAAAAAACTCGTACCAAAAAGCTCTATAAAAAGGCTGAAACTCTTTCCATAAAGTAAAGCATCCCAACAAACAATACGCATCGATTTTTTTACAGTAAACGGCACAGAAAAACAAGCGTTGACACAGAAATCAGTCCGGTTAGTTTCTTCAAACTCTTTGGTTGTGATGTTTTGGCTAAAAATCTACCATCTTCCGATGGTTACTTATTATCTACTTTATTATTTTACTAAAACAATTTTACTCCATTTTGCCGAATGAAAGAGATAAGTATCATAAAAAGTTCATTGTTGACAGAGTAATAATGATTCAAAATAGAGTAAAAACAATTCTGAAGCAAAAGCGAATCCTTTTCAATAGTATAAAAACCGGGCAGTCAAAACGGGGTGTTATCGCACTGTTTTTGTGTATAAGCATATAGACGGATTCGGTTTTATTAGGCCATAAATGTACATATATTGTATATAAATTAACAGATTTGCCGAAACGACACCAATGATCATACTGGCTACATTTCCTGTCAAAATTACTGCCCGACACGGAATGATACAACCGAAATGGTAGCAATGTTCCTGTTGGTCGCTTTCATTGCCAAAAACGATACTGTGGAAATATTCTATAGAAGAAATAAACGTATTGATTACCCGTTAAGGATACTAAAGTAAAATAGCCAGGGAGCAGATTCTGTGGACCTAAAAACTAAGGCAAAGCAAAATAACATTAAAAAAGGCATAAAAACATCAGAAAGTGAAAAAAGGCACAAAAACGTTGGAGTGTAAAATTTTTTAATTTTATTCAAAAAAATGCATTCAAATGCACTTTAAAACGTTGAACGATATATAGTAATTCATATTTTAAGCACGTAGTAATTATTTAAAAAAAATCTTAGTCTGTATCGGTCAATGTATTAAAGAGTTTACTTACATAAAAATTTGAGTTTTTAAGGGGTTTTTTACGTTTTGGTACGGAAAACTTATGGCATATTTGTGATTTTTTTTGGACTATTTGAAATAATTTTTTTGAAACTAGCATAACAGGTATACATAGTACATATTCTTACGAAAAAAAAGAGTGGTCGGATATGAAAAAATATTGAAAATTGTAGAAGTTGTAGCTCTTGTTCATGTATACGCGTTTTTTCTGCAGAGTCTGGCGGTGACCACGATTGAATTCCAACAACTCAACTGTAATCAAAAAGACAAAAAATGTACAGTTGTGTACTACAGCGCCGTGTACTTGAACGAAAAATGTTGGAAAAAAAACCTTTTTCTCATACGGAAACCATGATGCAAAAAAAAAGTATTTAAAAAAAATTATTAGTTAAGACAAATACTGCACATGAAAAAATGATCGTTCAAGTACTCCGTATTGTAACTAGAAAAAAACCTAAAAAAAAAAATTAGATGAATTGGTCAAGTAGTTTTTGAGATATCGCGGTCACCGCAAAATCATTTTTCAAAAAACATCATTCGGAGAAAATCACGTTTAAAGTTTTGAGTGAACTTTATTCATGAACAATAGCGCGCTACAAATCGAGTTGCTACTTACGATCTACTGCTCGGATTGACTTGAAATTTTGAACATAAACTCTTGAAAGTATGTTTGTTCGAAATAAGTCATAAAAAATTTTTTCGATTTGTTTAATCATGAAAACGTATATAACCCCTTAAAGCAAAAAAGCAAGTCTAACGAAATCGCACATTTGTTCATGTATGGCACGACTTCAGTTATAAATAGTAAAAGGGAAAAAAGGACATAGAGAGTCGCCAAACAAAGTTGCAGACGCGTTTACATTTTCCAAAATTTCTATAGTCAAAATAAGTCCAGTTCCGTTTTGAAATAATAAGCCAACAAGCCTTGGTCACTTAACGTCCAGCTTTGTCGGCTATTTCATCAATACAAATAAAAATAGGAATTTCACCAACTATGAATCAGATGTTTAGAAAAACTTAACTGTAACTTACGTTGCAGTCTTTAGCGTAATTTTTTAGTAATGTGGACTCATCAGAAACTTTCTTCTTTATGTATTTCTCAAAACAGTTTTTGAATTTTGAGGTGTGGAGCTTTTTCAATAGTATGTCCCGCATCAGCATCATTTTAGCAGGGTCGCCATAAAAAAAAATGGAAAAGCAATGCTTAAAAAATCAAAAAAAAAAGCTTTAAAGGCAACATTTTTTAAAAATAACAAAAAAGTTAAAAAAAAAACTTATATATTTTGAATCGGTGGGATGGAGGCTTGAAACCCGTATAAATTTTATTAGCCATCATGTAAGATTAACCAGAAAAAAGAGGAGAATTCTTCATAATCGGCTCACTGATAATAACCATCGCCGATTGTGTAAGAATGTTAGTTTCAATAGCGTTTTTTTTCTTATCATTAAGTTTGCATATTTTATATTCAAAGTTAGCCATTTTGTTTTTTATAGACTCGTTAAATGTAAATATTTCAGAACTTCTGTGCCATTTCAATCATGCCGTGCCAGTTGAGCGCAAACTAACCTTTGCTCTTACTAATTGATAAGTTTCTATTTACTTTTCTAAACAAATTCACAAATCGTAAATTAACCTCTTTGAAAATGCACGAAACACTATTAGGCTTTTTAGGGTTAATACTTAAAACTCATGTATTATTCATATATATTAATACACACAAGTATTTAAAAGGTATACGAATATGCTGCTTATTTTTAGGTTCCCTCGGCAAATAATTATGTACCCATTTTTTTTTTCTCGGTTGAAATTAATTGAAGCATAAATTTGGCAAAGCTTCAGATCTAAACTTGAGAGCTAGAAATTGAAAATAAATGATAAACAAAACAAAGAGAAAAAAAAACACAATGTAGCTTACCTTTTTCTAGTTGTTTTTGTAATAATAACATCAAGTAAACAAAAATACAGGAAATCAAAAAACTCAAAAATTAAACAACAAAAACTGAATTATTTATTAGAAGGTAAGTGAAGTGTAACATTAACAACAAAATAATTCAATTGATGAGTGAGAAAAAGAGTGCGGGTGATAGTATAGGATCATAGGTCGTCAGGCAGCAAAAAGTTAACAAGCAGTTCGAAAAAAGATATGCAAAGATGTATTTACATAAGTATGCATACGCATACACACATATACGAGTATGTATAAATAAATGTGTATGTTAATAACTTACCATTGTATTAAAACAGCAAACTGCTCCCCCTCTCCTTTCCTTTCTGGCTGCTATAAGCTTTTTCGGTTTCTGTTTTTATTACTGCATGACTGACTACTTGCTATTGTTTTTTGTTCATGTTATCCTTTTTTTATTCTTTTTTTATTTGTTTTATTTTTTAGTTGCTAATCGTGTACCTTTATTTGAGTATATTTTCAAAGTTTTACACTTTCCGTATGATTAAATCTTTAGGAATTTTTGTTCAAGCAAGTTTTGTTTTTGAATCCTTTTTTCCCATACATTTGAGAATTTTTGGCATTGCACTTGGGTGTTAGTGATATACACTTGCGTGCTTGAAAGGTTCTTAAAAAGGATTTTCAGCCATCAACTATTTCATCATGCATGTGGTATGTGTGTGTGTGTGTGTGACCAACACTATTCACTACTCATATATTTTACTATTTTTCAAGATTATATAAATTTCACAATTTATTTCATTTCATTTCACTTCTTTACTTTGAGACTTCATGCAACATTTTCAACTTGGGAATAATTATGTTAATCAGTTTTATTTTTCGCTTTGCTCATGTACATACATACATACATTTTCTGGGAGAACTTTTTTTTGAAGGTGGCTATTTTTGTTTGTGTCTACTTTTGTTTGTGGCTTTTTTATTGTTTGCGGTTGTAGTGACTTAACTGTGACTAACTGACATAGACTTATGCATGCTGTACATATTTGTAGTAAAATTCTCGCTCATCTATGAAAAATAACTTATCTTTATAGTGCCCATTTTTCTTTAAGGTACAATGTGTTGGCATGTATATTTCGAAAAGTTTTACTGCTTTCTCTTTCATGAAAATAACATATTCTTTAGGCTTAAGTATTTTCAGAAATTTGTTATGCTTATAGTGGTACTGAGCTTCAAGAACTCCTTTCTCTGTTGCTCTTTATAATACTTAACTACGTTCATTCAGCCTGGAAGTCGCTCTAACTAAAGTGTTGCTATTAAATGAGTAAATATATACTGTTTTTTCTTCTTTTTTTGCCATTAGTTTTAACTTAGTAGTAACTTCCTGTACATCCTGCTGTAAGCGAAAAATATTGCATGAAAAAATTGCGGTAATTAAGTAAACTAAAATTTATATTGTGAACATTACATTTTAAGTATGTACTATATTAAGTTGCTTGGTGAATTCTTTCATTCCAAAGAAAATTATTTCACTTGCTTGGCTTGGAAACATAAAAACTCCTATTTGTGTGGACACTTTTATATTTTTGAATAGCCGTAGTTAATAACTTTTTTTTAGTAAATACATATTTTAAATTAAAATATGAAAATACTAAATATATAGAAATTTTTTGAAAAATTCTTCACACAAATCAAAGTCTGTTCTTGAAAAAATCTATAACCTACCAATATAATAAATATATAGGAATTTTCAGATTTTATTATTTAGTTATAATCAAGTTAGTATTGTGTTTATGTTTCAACCCTAATCAAGCTGTAATTCCTTTTTGCCACAGAAAATTTATTTTCTTGTACGTGGGGGCGTATACGTGATGTCAATTAATTTACATGAAAATTCTTTTATTGTTTTTTAAGGCAAAAGAGCTAATTTTTTTGTATTAATACAAGTTTGAAGAAATTGAATATTTCATTATCGTTTCTTTCCAATTTTACAAACTTAATTATTTGCAATTAGGTAAAGTGAGTTTGAAAATTAATCTTAAAATTAAATTGAGATAATAAAATTATAATTGAACTCAAATAAGTAAGTAAAGGATTATTATGGAAGGTGATAAATAGAGTTGATCGAAACTTTATAAGAGGTTACTTAATTTAGATTACTTTCTCTTAAGCTATAAACCTTTTTATAAAATGATAGTTAAAATTTCTTTTTAAAAGCCTAGAAATATAGAGTAGAAATCTAATACTTTTTGAAATATGAATTTAATTGAAAATAAAAGAGAGTATAAAAAGTTCAGTTTATGTATGAATGGCAATAAGATTTTAAATGTGGCTCATTAATGACACACTTATTTATTACATCACCGTTGGGTGTCGCGCATGAAGCAGCAGATTTCAGAAAATTGACGTAAATTCATGAATTAATTAATTTTTCACATTTAAGTATTTTTTATGTTTGGTATTTCTTCAAACAAAATCGAGGTTGATTCAAGAAATTCTTAATTCACGAAAGTACATTTTTTAATTCACTAAATAGAAATTGGATTTACGATTTTCTGCTTGGTTGTAGCTAATTTTACACTCTGATCTATACTTAATTTAATTTAAGTTTTAGGCTAAAAAAAAACACACATTACTCCACCATTTAGTCTGCGATGATGAACTCATGTTTTTTTAAGAGAAAACACGGATCAGTTCCTCCGAGGCTGTGACTCCACCATTTAATTCAGTGGGCGATTCATAATCTCGTTGGGGATCTGGCTAAAATCGATGAGTTATTTTTTATATGAAGTCTTACAGTTTTCTCGTTCAAGCGAAAATTGTTTGTTATATAAAGTTTCATACTACCCTCTTTTAAAGAGGTTTTTATGCAATTTTGTTTGGAAATATTCATACAACGTAAATAACTTAGAATAATGACATACTGCCTTCGTCTAAAATGTTCCTAATAAATAAAAAAAAGGCGAAAGCCAAATATCTAAATAACTCCTAACCCTTCCAACCCCCCGCAAAGTAGAAAAATTTAAATTTCTAGTATGTCATTAGTTATAGGTTTCGATCTGGATCAATCGTTTTGGAGTAAATGTATGCATTATATTTACTTATCTTCTATAAAATGTTGAAATGAATAGCTAAATAGTCCCCAGATTTTGACTTTTCTTTTATGCGTTCTTTCTAGTGAAAATGCTTGCCACGCTCGCCTTTCTTGTTTCCTGTTTAAAAAAGCGTTAGGACGAGCCGACTAGGTTTACACTACAAATATTTCTACAATATCTAAATTTTATTTTTAATAATTTATATTCAGATTAACTTACTCACCCTACGTTTGATCCTGATCGAACCTCTAACTTTTGACAGTGAAATCCAGTTTTCTGTATGAAATCAAGTAGCAGAAATGTTTGAGTTATTTGGAAGGGGGAGGGAAGGGGCGGTGGGTTAGAAAGTTATTTTGCCATTTTGGTGCCCTCTTTACTTTTTTTGATAAGAACATTTTTAGGGAGACAAAATGTGATTATTCCAAGCTATTTCAGCACAAAAACCCTTTCTCCTTTTCGTAGCTATTTCGCAGTAACTGCAACAATTACAACAAAAGCTTTTTAGTATGATTTCACTACATACCTTGGTTATTATTTTCCATTTTAAACTTTAAGTACTGTAGTGAAAAAATTAATGTAAATACTGATGTTGGTCTGTGGCACCACGAACACTTTGTTGTTTAATAAAAAGTTGTATAATTCCCCCCCCCCCCCCTTAGTTTTACATTATAATAAAAAAAAACACAGAATTTTTTATAGTAACATAAACAAATTTTATTGAATTTTGTAGGTCAATCAGAGACAGATAATTCACTTTAAATATTTTGATGTGTTCTTACAGACCAACAACAGCAGTTAAGGGTTAAAAAATTTATTTTTAAAAATGTTTGGAAAAATTCACATGTCGAAATCAAAAATTTTTCCTGCTTATCATGCCAAAAAAGCTACATTTCTTGTTTGACAACTTCGTGACCGCGTCACAAAAAGAAAATTGCCAAGTGAGTAGAAAAAAATAATTTTTTTTTTTTGATATCTAGACATTGGAAATTAGAAAAAAAAATTTTTTAAAAATTTTCAAGATTTGTTTTACCAATTTCCAGTTAGCAAATTTATTTTTTCCTTAAGAGAACAAAGAATTTTCAAAAGATTTATTTTTTGTTTGTTCTATTTTCGTAATGAAAATTTCATAATTGTAATGACAAATTTACTATGTGTAAAGAGCTTTTAAAACTTTGAACGCGTTTTTCTCAAAACTGTGTTTTCAAAGTCGCTGAGCAAGATTTCTCAAAAACGGCTCACACAAGCTTTATAAATATATTTCTCAGTATCTGATCAAAGAAATTATTTTTCTGATAAATATTTATCGTTTTATAAACAATTTATCCTTCATCCGTCCCTAGTGTCAATTCGACACTATTTTAGACTTTCAACGTGTATATCTTGAATATCTGTGATTATTTTTGGTTCAAATTTTGCGACTCTAGTTTTTGTTGTCTTTTTAAGCGTCATTTAGTGGCAAGATAATATTAATTTTATTGAGCTGTCAACAGAAAAAAAAACGTATGAGTCCCTTAGTGTCAAAACGACACTATATGCGTACCTCAGAGTAAAAGCGTATTAAAACTATAAAATAAAAATATTTTATGATAACAAAATATACGTTGATTATTTTCACTATATTCACCATACTCTTCAATTCTGGTTCTCGGCCTTTGATTGAAATATTTGGTACACTTTTAACCTGAATAAACAAATATGACAGTAATTGGCAACATCGTTTCGGCCATTGGTTTGGTTGATATGGCGGCTATTTTTGAGCAGATATTGACCTAAAGTTCGTCTAGGGTCCTTAGTTGGTTGATATAAACCTTTAATTTCAAGTAGCCCCAGAGGAAAAACTCCAGTGGTGTAAAATCTGGCGAACGCGAATGCAAGTCAAAATCACCATTTTTTGTTATCAATCGACCGGGGAACAGGTGATATCAAAAAATGGTGATTAAGATGGAGCGCCGTCTTGTTGAAACCAGAAGTGTTTCATACCATTTTCAGAAACAACTGGCTTCAAAACATCAAATAAATTCTCTACGGGAAAATTGAGAGATTATTTTGAATGTGCAACTGAACAATTTCAGAGTGTTCTTTCGGAATGTACTGTTCCATGGTTATGGTATGTCATTAGTCGATCTGACAGCGCTGTCAAAAGTTACAGCGTTGTCAGATGTTTCCACTTTAAATGGTCTACCCTGTAGTAGCGAGCAGAGTGATTCCGAATATGGACAATCAGCTGGAATTGCTACAGAAGCTTCTCGAGATGAAAATGTATGGATATGGTCGAAAGACAAAAAAAAACAATATTCCAGAGATCCACCACCGCCAGCAACAGAAAATATGAACAATTCATTTATTTTATGCTCTGCTACAGATAAAAAATATCAAATGCAATAGACAGTAAACAACACTGTATGCGTCTTCACGTTGTACTTATGTATTATCATCGCTCATGCTTTTCATTGAATTTCAATGTTTGTGAATCATATGCAGAGCCATTATATGGGTCAGTTTTTTAGTGCCTGTGGTTTACTTTGCATTTTTAGTTTCAGCAATTGATGAAAAGGGATAAAAGTAAAAGGATAAAGTCGTTGGCCGAACTGTGCAAAGTTTGGGTAATACGAAAATTGCAACTACAAAAAAACTTTGCAAAAGAAATGGCCATATGAGCGCGGCAAATCCCGATCTAAACTTAATTATTGCACTTATCATTCATATCATTTATATGAGTTGTTCCACTCCCAGGCTCCATTGGAAGTATTTGTACATACAAATTTTTCCACACACATACTCATATTCTGAATATGAGCCAAATCAGACCATAAAATACATTTTCGAAATATCTCGACTCCAGCGCCACTTACATTTTTAGTAAATATTTTTGTTTTTATGTAGCTAGTATATATTGTGAGTTAAATCGGATCATAAATACAATTTATCGAAATATCTCGACGTCAGCGCCACCTAGCGGGTCCAAAAATAACAATAAACAAATATATGATGTGAATGTGACTTTCATACGTTAGTTTTTTTGTTCAAACTCTATACAGTGTCAAATTGACACTACAGAGACTTTTTAAATTGCGGAAATGAAGAAGGGATGAAGGTTAAGGCCAAAATTTTCATCAAAAATCAAATTTTTTTTTTGTAGAGCTGCCATTTTGTCAAAAATTGATATTTTGATTATTCAATTACTAGATAATACTTATCATTAACTAAATCATTTTGGGTTTTTCATTTTGAAGCATCCGATCTAGAGATATCGTGCTCACCGCACAACTCTTTTTTTTAGAGGACTTCCCGTAAATCACCTACAGGAGCTTTAAAAAACATTACTAAAAAAAAACCAAAAATTTTTAATGAAGTCAAAAAATTAAATCTTAAATTAATACAATAAAATGCCTTTTCAAGAAAAGCTTCAAAAATCGCTTTTTTTCAACCTCCTGAAATAGTTTTATGCTTTTTCGTTGCTTTTTGTTGTCAGTTTAGAGTTAAAGTTTAGAGTTTGAAGTTTTTTAAGATTTATCTGGAGATTTTTTGAGAGTAAAACTTCGGACCAGTATCAATACGTTTTTCATGAAAAAAAAAAAAAACGATAAAAACTCGAAATTATAGTTTTTAAGAGACTATGAAAATTAAATCAATAGGTTAATTTTCAAAGTCATGACTTAAGTTCATGTTAATTTCGTTATTTGAAGTTATATATAAACAAACTTAATGAACAAATGTAGTCATCACAACAACAATGTGTATAGAGGCGAGCAAAAAATATCTTAAACTTTATAGTAAAGCAACAGACATAATTTATATCTGACAATTTAATTGAAGTTTTTTTTAAAACATGATTTCAATACAATTGCTCAGAATTAATGCATAACATAATGCATACATATTTAATGCCTTTTGCCTTTTTCAATACTGTGTAGGTATCAAGATTCTTTCTTTTTAGTATTTCCAAGTAAAAGTATCAATGCACAACAGAATAAAATAAGGTATGAATAAGGTGTTTATAAGTTTTGGATGAAATATTTACCTAAATAAAATAAATAAAAACTTTGGTAAATTTATGATAGAGTGGATATCTTTAATTTACTACTGATTTGCCATTTATTTGTGTATAAATGATATCGACTCATTTTGTATTACTAATAAAGAATTGTAGAAGATTTCTCCAACTCTGTTAATTTTGTATAATTTTGAAACCTAATATATACACACACGCCCACACACTATTTTGCATTACAATTATTATTATTGCTTCATGCACATCCTTAGGCAATACATATTGTTTAACTTAAAAAGTATTTTTGAAGCGAAAAATATTAATTTTTCATATTTATTTATTTGAATTTTTTTTATTTTCCTTAAACATACTAAGCAAGCAATTTTTTTACCTAATTACTAAATTTAAGAAAAATATTTATATAAGTTTTAAAAGTTTATTTTTTACTTTGCATATTTTTAGTAAATATTCGTTTAATTATTTATCATTGAGTTACTAAAAAATATTTGCATTTAATACATTTTTTTTTCACCCACTTTTAAATTCAAGTTCAAATTCAAAATTTTCCCGCCAATCAACGTTCACACACGCACACACGAACATTTGTTGTTTAGAAATCTTTCGGCTTGTTGTTGTTATTGTTAAGAACGGCACATCTCCGGCACTTATTCATTACATCAAACCAAACACTCTTACATGCCGACAATAACTGAAATTTGACGAAGTTTGTCAAATCAGTTTAAGCGCCCGCGAAATGAAAATGTGTTTTTCCTAAGTAAACGTTGTTGGTTTTGACTTCTTTGGATTGCATTTCATATGATATGAAAGCATCCTGGCAGGCAGCTTTTACTCTGTGTCGTGATAGTAAGGAAAAACATAGAATATTAAAGCTTTTCATATTCGAAAATGAATACGTACCACCCACAAAGTGTAAAAAGCTTTGGCCAAGGTACTCCGAAAGTAGAGAGAAAATTTTAGTTACATACATTTAAGAGCTGAATGAATGTGGAATTTGGAATGCGATTTAAATTTCTTTTCTTTTGTGGGACTATAAAATTGCAGCTTTTTAGCAACAGGTTTATTAAACAAGATAATAATAAGGTATAGAGTGAAGAAGAGAAATATCCAGAAACATATTAGTGTTAGGGAAAGGGATACGAAAAAGGAAAGTGGGACAGGAAATAAAAGAACGAAAGGAATGGTAGATAAAGAGGAAGGTAGGAAAGGCAAGTTGGTGCACAGAGAAAGGGGGAGGGAGGGGGAAGAAATAGAAAGGAAGACAGAATTTAGAAGAAGATAATTAAAGAGAGGAAGGGAAAATATTGAGGGACGGAGAGAAAAATGGTTTGGGATGAAAGAAAGGTTGGAAGAGAAAGCAGGGTAGAGAAGGAAAAAGGGAAGGAAGAGAGGAAAGACAGGAAATCTTCGAGGGTAGAAGAAAGAAAAATTTTTGGATTAAAACAGGATAACAAAAAAGAAGAGAAAATGTGGGACAGGAAGAGGAAAAAGAATACCCTAGGTGGCAAAAGTACAAAAAATGAGAACGAAGAAGGTATGAAGAGAACGGAAAAGGAGTTCCGTTTTTTCACTGACGAAAACAAAAATAGATTTAAAGCCACCCAATTCAAATAAACTGAACGATAAAATAATTCCAAAATACTCGTATCGAAACATTTGTTTACCATCCATCCATCTACTCAAAACAAAACAAAAACTTATTTATTCCTTTAAACTTTTAAAATCATAAGGTTGCACCTTTCATATATTCCCAGAAATGCGGAAGTAAATGTAAAGCAGAGTACCTAGAAATCAACGCAAGAAACGGACAACATTTAGAATTGTAAATATTTAAAGAAGAGCCATAATAAGAAATGAAAATACACACGAAGTGGCCATCCCACAGTTGAAGTAGCGACAGCGACAACAACTACAATAGCTTTAAATGTTTACGCAACATAATGTGAGTATGAGCGCGGGTAACTGCAGTATCAAAAGAATCAACAAAAAAAGAACAACAATAAAAAAAAAACACACAAAAAAGGTTGATTTTTATATTTAAATTTCTTGCAGTCGAAGGATGCGGATGCGTCCATTCTTCTGCTGCTCCTGCTGGGGTTGCTTCTTCTCCATTCTCCGCTCACCGCACTATTTACTTCGACTTTCTTTTTACAGCACGGAGCGATTGCCTTAAGCAATTTCCATATTATTTGCATAGGAAATTATTTCGAGACCATTTCAAAAGCAAAGTATACTAAAGGATATCGATGCGATTGATGTAGTATTGAAGGAGAAATATACTTGTATATACATGTGTGTGTATATGTAACTGATTGAGAGCTTAAAGTGTATGTACCTAGGTTGATGGTAGTTGATAGTTGAGAGTGTGCGGTGGCAGTTTATGACCAAGTAGGCATTGTTTGTGATGTTGATATGATTGAGACACGAATAAATTGTAAGTAATACATAATAATAAAAATAACTGTTTTTAATATTTGTTGAAATTTATTTAAATTCAATTTTCAGTTTTGTTTTTATACCACATACTACTCGAAAATTAGAAAAATTGTATCACAAATTCCAAAACAATTATTGAGAATGTGTATGTGTGTATGGTTGTATGTGCATACAAAATTGAAGTGTCTACTACAGAAACTTTATGTGATTGAAATGAACATTGTAGTTCTGTGTAAAAGAAATGTAAAAAACTAGGAGGCTACAAAAATGTTCATATGCACTAACATATTCATATATACATTCATGTACACATACATACGTATGTCAGAAACATTTTAAAGGAAAGTCATAGAATATGCGGGCACTGCATCCTCGTTGCTCTTGGCTTTGAAATGGTTATCCTGAATAAAATAATTTCACACAGTTTATGCAGTTGCAGATATCTTATCATCTACTATCGAAACTTTAAGTTTACTGTATAAGCTTATTTTGTTTTTTTTTTTTATAAAACTTTTTAGAAGTTATAATTAATCTTTACTTAACTAGTAAATCCCTTTGTTCTCAGTTGCTGCTTGGTTTTATGAAGTTTTGTGCACTGTATGTAATGTGCAATGTACGAGTGGACAATTACGAATCTATTATGCTGTGTAGCTAATACATATAATACTAACTTCACTTGAGTTAACTTATAGTGAAAAACTTAAAACTTTCAACTGAAAGTGATAGGGAATCCAACTTGATTACAACTTGTCAGGTTTATAATTTGTACCGCGTTTGATCAATGCTGTCAAAGTTAGTCGAGCATATGGTCTACTAAAATCTGAAGAGTGTAGAAAAAGAGAAAACTTAAGCAAGAGAAAATTTTAAAAATAATAAAATTAAATTGAATTTACTGTTTCTATTCATTTTACTGAATTTTTCAACAAATTTTTTTTCAAAAACCAAACAACAAAGCAATTTTAATAATAAAGAATCCGTCATCACTGACAGATTTATGATTGCTTGATAAAAAAGAAAACAATTGCAGTAGCTTCTGCACTTTGAATATTGATAACTCATTGATCACTGGCTCACTCTACATAAATACGACGAATATTCACGTATATTTGCTGAATTGACAATGAGACAAATCCGAAGGCAAATCAAATTAAATTGTTGTCAAGTATTTTCTGTAATCTTATATACACACACGTATGTATGTACATATGTATACATGCACTCATATTTAAACTCAAACACACAAATACACATGCACACCTTCTCGTAAAATGTTTTATTAAGATGTCAATATTTGTCAAAAACAGTTTTAAATCCTAGGATACATGCATATACATATATGTAAAAATACACACATCCATATTCCACAAGTGCCTATGTAAATATGTATGTATATAGGCACATGCATATACGTAGGTATACCCGCATCTAATATTATTACTAATACATACATACTTACAATACGCCTAAGCGTAGTAGTAGTATATAATAAATCCTTTTTTTTTAAATTTCAATCAAATTTATAAAAGCAGTGGTAGAAGTGAAGTAAAAATAGAATAAATAGCATTTGAAAAACGGCTTTGATGCGCTGCCAATAAAATAAATTCCCAAAATTAAATTGTCTAAAAGAAAAATAAAAAAAGAAGTGTGGTTGGAAGATAGAAGATAAATAGAGTGGGTGAAGGAGAATTAAAAGCGTACGAGAACGAGTGGAAGATCTACGCACACACACATACGTACGCATAGTATTTGTATGCCACAAATGTTATAAACAAAAAACCAACAAGCAATTTAAACCGTAACCGTTGTCAACGTACGCTTAAAATTTAAGGTAAGAAAAAAAAGAACCGCCCAAAAGCTCGAGAAGAAAAAAGGTGCAAATAAAACAATAGCGAAGCAATGGGCTATACTTTTTGCCAAGGTGTCTCTGTATGTGTGGATGGAAAGGCTATGAAACCGAACGCTATTAAACTTCACGTGCAAGTCATTGAAATTACGAAATCCATGCGCGCATATTTATGTTTCTTTGTGTGTGGCTGTGTGTGTGAAAGTACGTGTTTGTACGTTGTATATGTGTATATGCTAAACATAAACATAATAATGACGTCGAGACGATATCAAATGACACGGATTAAATTTTATGGAATTTCATCTTTGTTGTGTAAAAAAATAAAAAATGCTTAGATTTTATTTTCATTTTTATTGGTTTTTCATTTCACATAGAGCTGTGCATACACACTTATATTATTGTACATACATGCATACATATATTTACATAGTAACTAAAGTTTTCATATACAGTTGCAGTTACATTTTTATCTTCATTCCTTGTAATTCTGCGGCTTAGAATTTATTACATTAGACATTCCAAAATTAGAGTATCAATTCGGATACCAAGAAATGATTCAAATATATGTTGGTGTCCAATTGAGGCTGCGTGGGCAACAAAATCTCAAATAGCTATTTTTATTTATTTATTAAAATTTAGACTATATTAAATTATTATAGAATTAGGAAAATCAGCACTATTATCATAGGCCATCAGCTTTATTTTCAACCGCATTTTTCAATTTAACATTGCCCTTTTGCTTGTTCTTAAACATTTTTTCAGTTATATGTTATTCGAATTTCTTTCGTTAGGTGCAAATTAAACAAGGAGAGGAATAAATCTTCATCATTACAATTTTAGCCTTCTAGTGGCTCCATAAATAATTTGACTTAACATAATTTCCGCTCAATACAGTCATTTAGTTGCGTTCACTCTTTCTAAGCAAATAATTTTTTTTTTTTTGCAAGTAATTTATTTTACATTTATTTTTGTAAAAACATTAATTATGCCTAAAAATATGCTACAAATGTATGTGTAAGTATACTTGTAGCATTTGTAATCGTATAATCTCTTCAAGTCTTAATTAAGCTTTAAATTTCCTACGAATTCTAAAGAATCCAATTAAAATCTTTTCAAATTGAAAACAATGAATATTTGTTTTGATTTTGTTACGAAATCATAATAATATAAATCGCAATGTTAGCATTGTGAATATTCTTCAACTAAATGTATGTATGTATGAAGTAACTATGTGCTTGTTAGAAGAAAAACGTTTGTATTCCGCCTGAAGGCGTTAAGGAAACCAACAAGAGGCAAACTCAATTTAAATGTTTGGCAAAGAAAAAGGAAATGCAAAAGTAAAAAAAAATCCAAATAGCAAAGAAAAAAGAATTTTTTCTTTTCGGCATTGATAGAACATAAACTTGAAAACTTGAAACATAAGAAAACTTTTCCAATTTTGCTCCAATGCATACAAATAAATATGCATTCATATGTATGTATGTAAATGCATGTGTATGCGTTGCTTCCGCATATAAAGTAAGCCACATTATTCCAGCTCCTGAAAATATGCAATATACTGCAACACGTGTAAAAATAAACAGATATGTTTTTAACGTGAGCTTATGTACACACACATTTGCATACGTTTGAAAACAAAACCAACAGTTTTTTTTAATTAAACTTTTGACATTTTATTAATTTCAATTCATTATTACGTTGCTGTGTTGTTAATTACTCGCACTTTCACATTTGATGAAGTATGAAGCAAGTTGTTCATTCTAAAATGCATTTCATTTTCATCCTCGTACTTTTCACTCTCATTCCACCCCTATGATTGTCCTGTCATACTGAAACAGCACAGTAACTAAATGACATTTAAAAATATCAATTTTATGTAAATTGTTGCCATTTTCATTTTCGTGGCTCATTGAGATTGTTGGTGTTACTGTTGTTGTCGTTGGTAGTGGTTGTGGTAGTTGCAGGTTGTCTCATTACGTTGAGTTGCGTTGTCATGAAGCATTTGGTCACCCCTCAATCTGTCTGTCCCTAGTTTCACTGTTGCTATCAAAATAATGTGAAATAATTTCATTTTATTTAAAACATCAACGTGCTTCCGCACTTTGCTGCCACCGTTCCAAATGCAAATCGGAATAGCAAAGGAAAGGGGATTGCGGTAACTATGGAGAAGGAAACATTGAGGGAATGGGAAGGAAGATGCGTGCGCGAAAATATGTTGAAATGATGGGCGAGGTATTGTAGAAACTATAGAAATGTTTGGTAATTTTGCAGCAGTCATTTTAATGAAAACATAGAAAAACATTTTCTAGCACATTTCATCACATTTTAAGTATTTGATAGTAACACAAACCTAAATGAGCTAATAAAATTTACAAATTATGAGATTGAATTATTTACTAATAAAAAAGTTTAGAGTATAAAAAGACGTTTTTATCGGTGGTAAAGAGAGGCGTCGAGAGAAAATTCGAGACACCCCCTCACCACCCCGCCCTTATCTCTTCTCACGCTTTTCCTTTTAAATCATGCAAATATTTTCAGACCTTCTAAAATTCACAATTACATATTTTCAAGACAATCTGTATGGGATTATGAATCTGTATGGAGCAAGGAGAAATTATTTTATACTTTTTAGTCCGTTTTAAAAAAGTGGTATATTAAAAAAAAAATTTTATTTAAATTATTATTTTAATTTTTATCAACGACTCATGCTGGTCGGCAGATTTATTTATGAAACCTCTTGAATTCAAGAGCTTTTCAAACAAATCTGACATGAGCAAATTCGTTGCATAAGGTTTTTTTTTCCTATTCTGCATAACAAAACTTTTTCAAATATAGGGCCCGGGCCCGTCTGCAAATTATCTTCACGGTTGATAGATGATTAACCCGATAAATAATTTTCTTGGTTTGTAATTCAATTTTCAGACGCATAGGCTTATTAAAGTTTTTCTGAATTTTAGGATTTGGATTGAAAACCGGGCCCCCTCAAAAACTCCGGGCCCGGTGGGAATCCCCCCTCTACCTAATCTTCTCTCGTCGGGCCTGGTGGTAACTCTAATGAATTGAGCGATACAATCAAATCTAAAGTTATCTTTAATTATGGTTTTCGGTTGCCGAACTTATTTAGGAAGTTCAAAGTGATTGCATTCTATTTTTGGCGTTTGGTCTTATGCTATAGGAGTGCCATGTATTTTGGTTAGTAGCATCCGTAAGCCACGTGAATATAAAAAATCACTAATTTATGCTGTGTACTAATGTAATAAGGTGCCATAATTTGTACTATGCGATCTTTTTCTTGTTTTATGGTAAAACAGCTCATGAAGGGTCTAGAACGAGCTTTCCGCATGTTTGTGAGTTATATTTATACACGAATAAAAGGGACCTACAGTTTTATGTCGAATCCAAACGGCGAAGTAAAAAGCTTTTCCGAGGAAATTCGTCATTGTCAACCAAAAGGTGGTGTTGTGCAGAAAAGTTTTAATTATTTATTTATGGCCACCCCGAATATCGAACTCAGACACTAAACAATTTTCTAAACAATTCTCTATCTGAGAATCGAAACCGTTGAACTGGTCCTTCGAGCATTTAAGAACTTAAGAACTTAACTTAAGAAGTTAAGGTAGTGACTCATTTTGTTAGAACAATCCATTTGGACATTTTTTAAGAATTTAACCCCATCTGGGAATCGAAACTGAGGCAGCTGGAACTCCAGTCTAGCACTCATTCATCACGCCAAGGGGGTGGCCTAAACTTTAGTTAAAAATATAAGAAAGAATTATGTGTAGACCGAGAATTGTGCGTACACTTCACAGAAAAAAAAATTTTTTTTCTATGTATGGTTATGTCCAGAGAGACACACATAGGCCTGAACGGCCCATTGTTCCGGGTTCGAACGGCAGTGTGGCAAATTATTATCACTTGTTGGTTTTGGCATTGCCAACCAAGAGGTGTACACACTTATATACTTTCTTATAATTCTCATTCACTTTATATCGATAGTGAATATAAGAAGGTTATAAAAGTTAATCACCAGACCAAGACGGGTATCGAACCCACAACCTCCTGGATCAAAGTCTAGTACTCTTCTAACTACACTATCGAGGTCTATATATATCACATATTTGCAGTCTCACAGACACATTTCTTTAACTACTTCAAAAAGGTTTTCTAAAATACGTGCAGCTGTTGACGTTAATAAAGTGACGATGTTAACCCTACTTGACCATTCTAAAGCTTTCAATACCATTGACCATAATGTATTAGTAACTAAGTTGACAAAAATATATAGTTTCACATCCACTGCCACCAAGCTAATAACTACATACCTTAGTGACAGGTATTTCTCATGAAGGGATGATCTCTGAATTCTTTAGTCTTACCAGAAGGGTGCCGCAAGCATCTGTGTTAGGCCCACTTCTATTTTCACTATATGTAAATGATCTTCCTAAGGTGTTGGATAATTGTCACATCCATATGTATGCGGATGATGTCCAATAGTACACTTCATATAGTATGGATGACATTGGCATGTGTATTGATAAATTAAACTTCAATTTAGAACGTGTTAATAATTGGGCATTAAACAACGGACTGTCACTGAACCCAAAAAAAAAAAACTCAATGTATAGTAATTTATAAAAAAAAATAATGAACACGTCTCTTTGGCCAAAGGTAATTTTAAATAACTCTATTATTGAATTTGTTGACAATTTGAAAAATCTTAGTATTTTATTCAATAGAATCTTATAGTGGAATCTACATAATAATAATGCTGTTGGTAGACTGTACGGTATGCTTCGCATGCTCTGCTCTACACAATTTTTCACTCCACAAAAGATCAGAATTTTACTTGCGAAAACTTATCACATTCCTACACGAAATTTACTCGAATTGTAATTCTATTAGCAAACACAAGTTAAATATCGTTTTTAAAAATATTGCTAGATATGTCTACGGGTTAAAACGCTTCGGCCATATCACACAACTTGCTAAACAAATTTTCAGTATCTCATTTGACAATTTATTGAAATATAAATCCCTGATTTTATTTCACAAAATATGAACTACTAAAGAACCCTCGTGTTTGTATAATAGGCTAAAGTTTTCTCGGTCAAATCGTGGTAATAAAATAATACAGTTTAGACATTCCTCGTCGATTTCTGAGCCTCAGTTTAATGTGTGGGTAATACGTCTTTGGAATTCGCTACCAAGCAATCTACAATCGGTTAGCAACGCATTGCAATTTAAGAATGAACTTCTAAGATATTTTTTATTAATGTACTTCGTTTTTATTTTTTTAATATTTTATAATTATATTTTTTTTTATTATTTTATTTCGTTTTTAGCCTCTATTTTTTTATATTTGTATAACTATTTCTTTATAATTATTTCTCTCAATCAAAATTCATATGTGACCAGTACTACTTGCAAGACAAATTATCATTTTACTGTACTGGGATGCGAAATAAACAAATAAATAAATAAAACATCCAAACAGCAAATATTTCTCAGTATATACTTAAAGTTATTGGCTTAATGAATTTGCTAAGTGAAAAAGCAAATAACTTCTACTAACTAATCTCGGTTAACCTACCAACAACTTCATTAAGATAAATAACTAATTAAGATATAAAATTCATATTGCATTTGCAAAGTTTTTATAAAATACTAAAAACCAAAAATTAACTGAAATAACCGATGAACTTTAAGTTAAAGTTTCATTTACTTTGCGCTAAAAAGAAAACTATTTTCCTTGCTAACTCAGCACTTTCATTAAATATACATTAAAAAATATGAAGAAAAAAAAGGCTTAAGTGCAAGTAAAGTATTTAATTAGTTGTGCAAAGTTTAAACTAGATTAATTAGTCTTAAGATGTCGTATATATACAAGAATGCGCTTTTAACTATTTTTTTTTTTTGTTTTTTTTTTTTTTTTTTGCATTGCCAATACAAATAAACGCGAAATTACACACATATGTGTGTATGTGAAGAAGTTAATGCCATTTATTGTAATCAGCTTTACGCTTAGATGCCATCATTGTTGCCTACTTCTTCGTTTACTCAGCTCTCCTCACTCGTACAACCCACCGCTCTTTCTCACTCAGAAATCAGTTTTCAACTTTGTTTGACACATAATGCCCCCCGTCAAATGTCATTAATTATTCACTTGCCTAATTAGCGTGAAGCATCGGATTTATAGAATGTCTTAACTGAAAATTCAAGCGTAATTTTATTAAATGAAAAAAAAACATAGCAGTCAAGGACACAGAGCTAAAGCTTCCATTGAACTTCATAAAGCTTATATAAGTTTTCTTATGGAATATAAATAATATTTACAGAATCAGTTGTTGTTGTTATAGTTGAGCATATGCAGCAGGCAGCGATAGCATTACAATAAGGGATAAAATGTTAATATAACTCTAAAGCGGAAATACAGTTGAGTTTTACCTTTCGTATATTTAAATGTAGAATATCACAAACATTCTTGACTAAACATGTATCCAAGGGATAATTATATGCAAATCTTTTAAATCCCTTAAGTGTTTGTATGCATAGCCTATGCGTTATAGCATCTTTTGTATTTGTAACAAGGATATGGAATATGTTTTTCTCTTAAATATTATCAATATTAAATTTTTAACTTCGCAAAAAAAAAAAAAAAAAACAAATATGTTTAAATACTGGGGTCGAATCGTCTGATCCTTGAACGTACAATTCTTCACGTAAAAGTGAGTAATTTGCATGTATTTTTGTGCAAATTACGTGAAGCGTTCTTCGTTTACGGATTAAACGATTTATCCCCTGTATCCTTTTTCACACAAAAAATTGTAAACTGCATGCATACATGTGCATGGGCTAAGTATTAAAATATCAGTTATTAAGAAAATCAGTTCATAAATACTGTTTTTTCAAAAGCAAAACAAATATTCGTATATTTTTGCTTACTTTAACCAGCTGTACACGCGCAAGCTATGAAAATATCAAAACGAGCTTACAGGGTTTTGAAGTTTGGGTTAAGTAAATGCTATATAATTTTCAGTTTCGCACTTCGTCCGAAACACGCCCATTTTATAGCATAAAGTATGCAAGTTTTTGAAATTTATTAACTACAAGTACCGTTATTTTTTATAAGGAGCAGGTGGAACCAGTCAATCGTAAGTTTATTTTCTTTTAAAAGATGTGCCCTTGATGGCTGCTTGCATTCAATCGTATGGATATTGGAATCAGCTAAAAACCACGAAAAGTCAGAAAAATATACATATTTTCAGCTTGTGTTATTAACCGTGGGTACTGAATATGTGAATTGAATTAAATTAGATTTACGAAAACTACTATCTTTTAGCTTTAGAGCGCCATCTCAAACGTAAAAATATGTTTAACCAAACCAATTTTACAGTCAAAAGAGGAAAGCATTAAAATTACACTTTGCCAATTTTTTAATTTACGCTGTCGCGATTTAGATAGTTTAGATTACCAGTGGCAGCAAATGCCTCACATAGACCGTCCTGTCCATAGTGTTACCACAAACTCTCTAGAGTCAACAAGAACTTTGAGCTTCACTCAGTACTGTTTCCTGTTTGAAAGTACGCGTAGTATATGCAAAAGTGCAAATAGAGCCAAGGTTAAACTGGCTATGTCATTTAGGGTAATAAGGAACGCATTTCTTAAAATCCTCAATCTAAACATACTTGAAATTGGGCAAAGGCAAAAAATGTGTTCTAAAGTCGCCTTTGCTACTACAGTATCTGCTTGGGCATTTTCCACTATTCCAAGCTTTGGCATGATGAAAACAATGTCCAGTAACTACGCCAATCCGTAAACTGTATCCTTAACGAGAGAGTGAGAACAGAAATTCAATTTTGGTAAGAGAGTTTTGACTCCTCCAACTTCTTTTTAGGGTAGAGAAAAACTGTTTATCTAAGTCTGTGTACGGGAAATATAGTGACGGCGAGATTTTACAGGGCTCTGCCTCAAAGCATACACCATGCTTTGCATGCTCGTCCACTACCTCATTCACCATTATACCAGAATGTCCTGGTACCTAGCAACGCTGTAGCTTATTTTTTGCCAGTGAGAGTTTGAGGGGAGTTGATAGTATAGCATTCCAAGGCCTTCAGAACTGGATGAATGCCTGAATAAATAATTATTAGCGCTGCTCATGAGGCTTTTAGATGCCATTGTATATTATTGCCCCTATTTCAGTTTGAAAAATGTTACAACTGTCGGGAAGTTTAAAGGATAAAGAAAAATTCGCTAATATATTTTAAATAAATAAATTTTGCAGAAAGTTTTATGAAAGATTATAATTATCAAACGCTTTTATCAAAATCTTGCCAAAATGTAGGTATGCCTAAATCAAAATGTTTAAAAAATACTTACATAAATTTAGATGGTATGCGTCCAGGGATATGCATACCTTTTATAAACACTTCAATTTTCATAGCACATCCTTCTTGACTAGTGTTTGGCAAACGTTTTGATCAACTCATTGATGTCTATAAGCTGTTGAATATTGTGAATATTCGATTCGGAGGCCAGTACAGAAACTTCCTCTATGCAAAACATGAAATCGGCGATAAAATATAAATGCTTTATAAATGCTGAGTTTAAGTAGTAATAATAATTTTAAGGAGACAAAGATAGGAAAGATTCGAAATTGTATAAAAACAAAAATACGATATACATATAAATATTGGTATTTTTTTGGACATGCCCCCTTAAAGGACGTCTTCCATTTTAAAATTGAATTAAGTTGTTGGAAAAGAAACCTCCTTATCTTGGGAAAATGCACTTTTTAACTAATATGTGCTTTCACACATTATTGTTTGAAAATTGCACCAAATTTTAGTCCATAGAAAATCATATTTTTTGATATTTTACGACTAATAAAGAATTTCAATTGCGTTAAAACATCGGTAAAAGAACCAGTTTTTTGCTTAACCTTCCTTATTCTATCCTTAGTTATAATTTTTAATTTAATAAAGCTTTTAAGATATTTATTTCGAAAAAAATAACTCTAAAACGAAAGTGAACTGATATCTCTTACAAAACATAATAATGAAATATTAAGAACTATCTCTAAGATCACTGATGAGGAATCGTGGCGGATTCCGAAACGGCCGTCTGATTTGCCCGTCTCTGTATACACTGTTGTTGTGATGACTACACATATACGTTCTTTAAGCCTGCCTGTTACACATTATTTAATGAAGCACATACATGGAACAGTAGTCAAGACTTTGGAAAATTAACAACTAGATTTAATTTCCATAGTCTACAAAAAACATAACAGATATCTCTTACAATTGACCCTGGATTTTTATTTTTATAGGGTCACCTCGGTGAGCTGGTGAATGAGTGCTATACTGGAGTACCAGCTGCCTCAGGTTCAATTCCAAGATAAGGAGTAAACGCTTCAAAAATAGCACAATTCAATTTTTAATGTACGATCTTCAGATGTTTGACCATTGTTATCAGCCATTAAAATTTTTGGTTAACATTAATTGCAGCGTTTTGTAATAAAATAGCTTGTTCTATTTCCCTCTTGACTAAGACGGAATTGTTCACTTTTCAGATTGTATGATTCAATAAAATTTTACTTTGGGAACCATTAAGGACCACCTTTCCCTAGATCCGCGCTGTCCTATATTCAACCAAAAATGAAGTTCAATTTCTAGTTATGGGTAGGAAGTAGCAATAAAGTTATGTCACTAAGCCCTTCGAAACTACTCGAATCGGTAGACTCTTAACTAGTAGAGTTAATGAGCAATCCTGAATTAACCATGCATTTTGGCTTTCTAAGGAGATGTAAGGAATAATATAATCTACATCACCTATATTCGTCCTAAAATTGAGTTTGAAACGCAATTATGAACCAGAGCTTCAAGAACGCAACTGAAGCTCCTGGTTCGCATTCAACAACAAGAGGTAAAGCTAATAGGATAAAGATAGGTTTCCCTCCCTATTGACTCCTTGTGGCATCGCAGAAACATGGCCTGCGTTATTCTAATCTACAGTTATTCCCATAATAGATGCTCTGCGGAGATGTCCGATTTGATGCGTGATCGTGTCTTTGGTTTATGGAATAAGCTACCTCTAAGCAGGGCCGTAGCCAGAAATTTTTTTCGGGGGGGTGGCGGGGGGGTTTCATTCGAAGAAAATATTCATAAATAATATTTTTCAAACTGTTTTTTAAATACAATAAATTAAATCAATGATACATTTGATGGGCCCTATAAAGTTAAAATTTTAGGAAAAATTTTCCGATTTTTTTTAATCTTAACCTCAAAAAAATGGCCAAAAGTGACAAAAAATTCCCAGAATTAAATTTTTTCAAATAAATATTATTCAATGTGCATTCTAGTGCATTTTTATCGTGAGGGACATAATTTCGTTAACTCATTGGCTTCCCACTACTGATGATGTACCCAACCTCAAAAAAATGACCAAAAATTGTAGAGGCTAATTTTTTTCAAATGATCATCAATGGGAATTTGAGCCATTATCAATGATAAGGAACCCGGATGAGGTTGGCTTATATTCCCTAAATTCGTGAAGTCACACCATTGAAAGAGATCTTTCTAGTCGTGGTGCTCTGAGCAATAATGCGTTAAAAAATTAATTTTAAGATGGAGTTTTTGCAAAAGAATTTTTCACGTTGAACACGAATCTGAGGTCAAAAACTTTCCATCACGTCACGTTTTAGGAAAAAATGGGGTTCAAGCAAGTCTTATTTTAAAAGGATCCGATAATTTTTTCTATTTTTATTAATTTTTAAACTTTTCAAACTGATTCAGGACGAAACCTTATATCAAAAACAGTTACTGACCCAGAAAAACTATGAATGCAGGAGTGCTCAGTATCACCTTCTCTTTTTGAATCCGTAGTCAAACCTCATGTCGAAGAAAACAAATCGGATTTGATCGCATAGTGTAACTAAGATTTCAAATTTATTTTTTATATTTGTTAAAAGATTTTATTTTGACTTTTTTCCATCCATTGGCAATGAATCTCAAAAATTAGAATAAAGTTTCCACATTTCGGGGGGGGAGAGGGTCCGAACCCCCAAAACCCCCCCTAAATACCGCCATGCCTCTAAAAAATTTTTATGACAACTATGAGCTCACCAAATTCAAAGTGATTATTTCCTCTTCACTCCCAATCAGGGCAAAGTTTTACTTTCATAAGGATATATTCCCCTGTGTATTGATTGCACACAAATCCTTGTCTTCTAGGCTGACATTCACCCCTTTGTGACCTTGATTTCTGTAATTTCAAATTGCAAGTGACATTGAATTTTTGTTTCATTGCCCAAATTTAAAATTCATAACCAATACAAATTAAGAATTTTTCTAATATTTTCAAAATTCGTAACAATTACAAATACTCAATGTAGGGCAATGCACTTCCAAAAAAAAAACCCAAAAACTAAAAATGGGTGAAAGAAAAAAAAAAAACAATTTTTAAATGCGAATTAGTTGCGCACTATTTAACATTGAAAATAGAAACAACAAAAATATTTTATAAAATATTCTAGAATAAATTAAGTTTAATGTTTATTTCATAATTTAATGAACCATTTAAAAAAAAATAATCTTTTAATATAATGTGAATAAAATTTTCAATGTGACATTTGACCATTTGAGTATAAATAGTTATCTCATTACAATCGCACTTGAAGTAAATACATATCACACAATCTTTAAATCAGCAACGTTGGTGTCATAATCATCATCATTATTGTCATCAGCAAGTGGAAAGCAAGCAACAGTGATGTCGATATCATAAGCATTACAAAGCACTTTCACCTTCAACCGGAATATAAAATAGAAGGTGATTTAAATTATTGAAATTTTGGTATTAAATATTTTTATTGTTGTGGTTGTTTAATATTTTATTTTTTTCTGTGATAGTATATAAAGTTGGTAATATAAATATTTTTGTTTTTTTATTAATAATAGTTTTGTAGTGTTTGGAGTGTTGTTCTGAAATTTTGTCGGAAGCAGAAAAAGAAAAAATGTGCAAAATTATTTATGCATTTATTCTGATACATTTTTGTATTATTGTGAGTGAAAATACATAATAGTAAGAATTTTTATTTTATTTTATTATAAAAAGGTTAATTGTTTTTAAAAAATAGTTGGAATGGGAATTAACAAAAAGAAATACAATTTTTAACTACATTTTCAAGTATCACAAAATTCTTTGACAACCGATTTGTAAAATTCCACAAGAAATATTTTTCCAAGACATATTGTATCTATATACTCTGTTTTTTCTACCAATTATAGACTTCTTTCATACATGCCGCTCCATTCAATTGCACACAACTACCAAATCTTGGAAATTTCGTAAGTAACAAAAAAAAAAAATAGAGCTGGCCTTTGTTTTGGCTTTAAGCTTGAATCAATAATCATGCAAATGTTAATCGCTATGAAGGCGCACATAAATTTAAACGATTCTTTTTCTCCAATTTTTTTTTATTTACATTTACAGGATGTCAACTCTTGCTGTCGCATACCCGAAATAAATCTCAACGATGCGCCACAAAAATGTGATACTTACATAAATTCATTGAAAAAGGCCAACGAGGCTTATCCACCATACACGCATGTAGTGAGTATAAGGCACACACACGCACACGTACACAAACATATATAGACACATTTACACAATATTGTCCTGTCTCTTCCTGGCATTCACATACACATTTATATTTACATTTTCAACTTACTTCCTTGTTGTTATTGTCCTTGCAGTGTTATCCTGAGTGTATTTACCGTGAGACAGGCTCCTTAGTAAACGATGAAATTCTAATGGAAAATGTAAAAAAATTCTTACAGAATAATGTAAATCGACGCGATAAGGATTTTGTGCCGCATATAGAACGCTCCTTTGAGGCTTGTTTATCCAATAGTGCGTATGCATAAATGTTTTTTTTCAGCAGAAATTTTGCAAAAAATTCAATTGAAGTTTTACTTACCCTCGTTACTTTTTGCAGATACTCATTTTGTTTTCTTTTCATTTTCCAGTTAAGGAGCATATGGAAGCAATTGACATAAAAATGTATGCCAAATTACCCGATGGCTGTTCACCATATGCCAGCATGGTTTATAGTTGTGTAAATGCTGAAACTTTTCTACATTGCCCAGCGAAAATGTGGAAAAATGAACAAAAATGTAATTTGGCAAAAAGTTTTGCACAACAATGTAATCCATTGCCACATGTACCGTTACCGATGATTTGAATCGCAATTGCATTTGGCAAAATTATTGCGTAATTTACACACACATATATAAATTTAATTAATTTATTTTTAATGTTTGTTCCGCATACATATACCGTGGATAATTCAGCTCTTGAATTTTAAGTAACTAATACACTCAAACAAAATTCTAGAAATCTCTTTGACATAAATAGCTCTAAACCATATCTTTTATATAAATTCTTTTGTAATTTGCTGTAAATTTAGAATATAAAAATAAATAAACTAATATCAATTTATAAATATTTAAAGTTTCAACTTTTTACCGTTTATTCGCCGTGAGATAAACTTTTCAACCAGAGGCCGAAAATAATGATTATTTTACGAAATTTAATGGAATAAATCGGCTTGTTCCAAATGTCAGAGAGCATACGTGAGTGCACCTAAATGATGCTGATGGCATGTTTTACTGAAGTCAGTAAAGATTTTTTTAACAGTAATAAGACATAATAGTTTTCCCAACGGTTTTTGTTTTATCGGCTATTTATCGATAAAAGGGGTTTAAACCCCTATTTTCAAGAAGAAGGGTAGGAGATGGACAAGAATTGTTTACCCACAAATTTTTTTGGACAAAAATAAATGGTCAACCCTGTTTGCAAGCGAACGGCTTGAGCAATTAAAAAAAGTGATGCCATTCGATTCGGCTCATCCGTCCGCATATTATAGGCAAAAAAATGTGAATTTTTAAATTCCGAAACAACTGCTGCAATGACCAAAGTAGGTATAAAAGTAGATAGGCTTTGGGGTATGAAATATTAAAGTAAAGGGGATCCAAAAAATTCTGAGACCATTAGGAACGTCTTTTTGTGTACTTTTCGAAAATGTATTGTACTTTGTATGGCCGATGCCTAGATTCGAAGTTATTGCCAATTTTGTATTCCAGTTCGTATCCATATACTTACATATGGGCAAAGGTCATAAAATGGAATGAAGCGGATCCCTATGTATTGTATACTGTTGAAAAGGTCTCAACGAGTACTTTTCAAAAATATATATCACCATGTATTTTCGGTGTTTCATTAATTAGTTATAAGGGTTGACCATTTATTTTTGTGCAAAAAAATAAAAGTCATAAATTAACTGGTTCGTTTTGGCCAACAAAATAAAAGTAATAAAATAACTGTTTGTTTTTGCCCGACAAAATAAAAGTCAAATATAATTATTATTTCTCGCCAAAAATTATAAAAGTCAATAATTTACCGTTTTATTTAGCCTATTAAGATAAAAGTCATGAATTTAAAAGTCTAACAATATTTGTGGAATTTAATCCGTGAGGATCACAACCGTACACTTGAGGATATACTACGGCTATTTTTTGTGGATGACTTTTGAGTTGAAAAATGGAAAATAACAGTTATTTTCGGTCCCTGTATATAACCCCTTAAATAAGTTATCTTATGGTTTTCTTGGAAATGGTCAAACTTTAGGCCCGTGTAAAACAAAAATTAGATGTAAACTTTTTCGCCGAGACCCGTATTATTATTTATTTATTATTATTATTATTTTTTTTTTTTGAGATCTATCAAGGTTCTGAACCTTGTTATTTTTGGAAAAATTTGTTTTTATTGGGCTCTTTTATCTATTATGGTTGTCTATGTTCGTTTTAATATTTTAATTCTCATTTGGTCAGAACAAAATACAACAAAACCAACCGATTTATTTCATACGCTTCGAAATCTACATAACATAATTACAAATATTGCCTACCAAATCGTTCATTTTACGATTTAAATCACCCATATTTAGGTAATTATTTTGTATCAAATAGCAAAAATAAAAACTATATTTAATGGTACCTATTTCCATACTTAGCCAATCACGAACTTATCAGCTAAATTGAAGTTGTTTAATGTACCTGAACGAAATAAGGGATTGTTGAACGCTTTGATGACTGGTATTCGAACCCAAGCTCTTACATTTAATATTGCCAATTATGAAAATATGAAATTTTTCACTTCATTGGCTTGTGTTTTTTAATTTAATTTGCTTGTGTTTCCTTTAGTTCACAAGAAGTTTCACTTCTGCCTTGTGTTCGTTAATACACAACCAATTTTTTTTTGGACTAATGCTAGAACAAAAATTACAACTCTGTACCGGTAATGTCGATGACAATTGTATCGAACTCTTTTTGTGTGCAACATCTTCATGTAATTCCTTGGACATTTGCGCCATCTGTATGTGAAATGTATAACTGTCATAAATTTTAAGATGGCGACGCTACACATTGTTCTTTCTGCCATAGGCGTGTGTGTGTGTGTGTGTAATTAATATGTTATATTGAATTAAAACTATTTATGAATCGTTTATTATATAGTTTGCTCGTGAATTCAGTTACGGAATATTGATATTTAGCCCCTCATGCACATTGCTCGACAAAATAACGTCGCATTGCAAACTTACGCGTGACGTCACATCCGGTTGATTTTACTCTAGGACAAGAGAAAAGAAGTTTCACTTCAAAAGTAGAAATAAAACCTTTTATTTTTTGTTTTGATACAATGACATAACACCGGCAACAGTTTATATAGTAATTTATTGGAAAGATTTATTCAATAATTTGTTACTGATAACCTTCAAGTGATCACAATTATATTTTATTGTGAAACTATGCATATGCAATAATACAAAGTATCTCAATAATTCATACTATAAAAAATTGAAGACTCTCAATTTTAATCTTCATCCATGCCAATTCTAGCCTGACAGCCATTCATGTCAGTGTATACATCACTATCATCTTGTGCTATAGAAAATATTAGAAATAACTAAATTTAATATTTGTTTCAATTACACTCACCTTGTTTCATATAAGCTGAATACCACGGATCGTTTTGCAATTGTTTCATAACTTGACGAATAATTTCAACATCTATTTCACCATTCTTCAATATTTTACTTAAAGCTTCCTCAGAGTTATCATTACCATCAGTTTTGAGAATATTGTTAGTAAAATCGTAAGCACCACCGCAATCATCAACATTTTGTATCATATCATTGTAATATTCAGCATAATATTCATCATCGTCATAATCGCCTTCATCTTCTAAATCAAAACGTTGTAAGTCATTCTAAAAAAATAGTTTAATAATTTTTAAAAATTTTACATTAATTTTGTTTTTAATTATAGTCATATTGTTGTATACAAGGAGTTCCATCTCGCTATCTCTATTCTTCAACCTCCATTTTGGACGGTATTGATTTTTCTGTTAGGTTAGGTTAGGTTGGAGTGGCAGCCTTCTGCTTGAAAGCACACTTAAGCACATTTGGGCTCATTGTGATACCACAGTACGGCGCGACTCCCCCATTTACGGATTGGAGAACCATGAGGATTCCATAATGAATAGCTCGGATAGACTAGTAAAGAAGGTGAGCCCAGGAGTTTTAGTCTCCTCCTGGCCAGGGATGGGCATTCGCACATGAAATGGAGGACTGTTTCTTCCTCCTCCTCAGAGCCGCAGCCCCGACAGAAGTCATGGAATGGCAGTCCTAGTCGTGCAGCATGTCTCCCCATTATGCAGTGTCCCGTGAGCACCGAAGTTGTAATGCTGATGGAGTTTCTGCTAAGGTTGAGTAGCTGTCTAGTCCGTCTATTGTCCATAGTGGTCCATGTTAGACTGGTAACACCACAGTTATGCTCCGCTACCCAGGATCTTTTTGCTTCCTCAAGGTAGTTTTGCTTAATGGCTAATTTAATAGACGTAAGAGGAACAGTAATTGTGCAGGAAGGTGATAAATCTGTAAGCTGCGAGCCCTGTTTTGCTAACTCGTCGGCATTGCAGTTACCTAAAATATCCATATGTTCAGGCACCCAATATAGGTGGACCTGCGAGTGACTCGACAAAATGTTGAGTGAAGATCGGCAGTCGAGAACAAGCTTTGATGTAGTGAAAACACCGGCAAGGGACTTGTTTGCTGCTTGGCTGTCCGTGTAGATGCAGATATTCTTTTTTTCTGTTTAAATTGTATTAAATCACGTAAGAACCTAAATAGAAATAAAAAAAATGTAGAGCCAGATCTCAATCTTGTATCTCCACTTGAACACTAAAGTGGAGATACAAAACTTTTAGTTTCTTTTGTTTTCTGCAAAATTGTACTTTGCGAGATACGTGGTAAAAGGATTGAGATAGCGATTTGTTTCATTTACCTCGTTTGTTATCACAAAATCATTAAAATCAGCCATGATAATTCCCAAAAATGTAAGTAAGATACAAAAGTTTGTATAAAATTCTTTCATTTTGAATTATAATTTTCGATGATGTGTACCTCTAACTTTTAAAATTTTAGCTATATTTCTTTTTTAGTAAACCACGAGTAACTTGTGAGTGAATTGAAAATTTGTTTGAAATTTATTTCGTTCAGGTACATTAAACAACTTCAATTTAGCTGATAAGTTCGTGATTGGCTAAGTATGGAAATAGGTACCATTAAATATAGTTTTTATTTTTGCTATTTGATACAAAATAATTACCTTAATATTGAAGGGTAAAATGAACGATTTGGTAGGCAATATTTGTAATTATGTTATGTAGATTTCGAAGCGTATGAAATAAATCGGTTGGTTTTGTTGTATTTTGTTCTGACCAAATGAGAATTAAAATATTAAAACGAACATAGACAACCATAATAGATAAAAGAGCCCAATAAAAACAAATTTTTCCAAAAATAACAAGGTTCAGAACCTTGATAGATCTCAAAAAAAAAAATAATAATAATAATAAATAAATAATAATACGGGTCTCGGCGAAAAAGTTTACATCTAATTTTTGTTTTACACGCGCCTAAAGTTTGAACATTTCCAAGAAAGCCATAAGATAACTTATTTAAGGGGTTATATACAGGGACCGAAAATAACTGTTATTTTCCATTTTTCAACTCCACAAAAAATAGCCGTAGTATATCCTCAAGTGTACGGTTGTGATCCTCACGGATTAAATTCCACAAATATTGTTAGACTTTTAAATTCATGACTTTTATCTTAATAGGCTAAATAAAACGGTAAATTATTGACTTTTATAATTTTTCGACGTTCTCGTTCAGCATGAAACTATAAACTAAGATAGGGCAAAAACCGTTAATGCGAGTACTGACCAAAACCCATTTTGGCCTCGTGGTTGATTAATCAGCTAATCCGATTTATTATTTTCCTGGAGAACCTATGGGACAACTTCTTATTTCCTTTGGACATAAAAAATTTCCCGACTTGTATACAGGAAATGTTTTTTTTTTTCAAGTATACCATTTAAAATGTAAACTAGCAAAGTTTTAAATATAATTTGTTCAAGCATGTCAATAGTGTAATAAATATATAAATCAAATTAAAAGTATGGGCGTTCAAAATGTTCTGGTTGGTTAATCGACCATTGAGCTAACACATCTCGTAAGAATTTTCGGAGGTTTCATGAAATTATTAAAACTTGGTATTATTTTATTTCCAAATTTAATATTTTTGTACAAAATTAATTCATTGTTTAGCCTATGGGTCGAAAAATCGACCCGCTGATATCTCGGAAACCAACGAAAACAATTTTTAAGAATCATTTTCATCTTATTGGGATAAATTTTAGATATTTTAAATTGCGAGTGCTCTCCAAATTTTGATAGTTTTCTGTCATGGATAATTGAAAAATCGATCGTACAAAAATTAAAATGTACTATGTTGAGACTTCTCCCTACTAAGTAGTTTTCGAGTTATAAATGGATAGAAAAAAAATTTTTTTAATAAATATTCTGCACATTTCGCATTCCTTCAATAAAATTTATTATGCTATTCTTTAAGTGCATTCATGACCATAGCTTTCAGATATTTTTCAATGAAATTTTAATAAACTACCATGTTTGGTATTGGTATGCATGCTGAACTTCAAAATAATTTTTAGCCAATTGGAGTGGCAGTAATCGCATTACCATTTGTTGTACTACCCTTCACACCGTTTGGTGCAGCAGTTGTTCTCCTTTGTCGACCAGTAGTTTGGGTAGATCCATTACGTTTAGATGTTGTTCCTCTCCGCCCACCAGTAGTTTGAGGTTCTTTTTGCTCAGCGGTAGATCCACTGGGATCAGATGTTGTTCCTTTTTGTCCATTAGCAGTTTGGGAACCTTTGCGTCCATTTCCCCTTTGTCCTTTGGATTTTGATGTATTAGTTCCATCAGTTGATCTCTTTTCCAAATCACTAGTTTGACTTGACTGAGCTGATAACTCTGGATTCTGTCCAGTAGTTTGTGTTCTGGGAGCTTTTTTAATTTTGTCGCCATTTTTCTTACCAATACGCCCTGAGCACACCTTTATATACTCTTTCATTTCTTCACATTCAGCTGACGCAGTCCAAGCATTAGCGGGACAACTAGCGAACATATATTTATGTGCACAAATTTTAAGTCCCATGGGCAAAGGTGAACAAAGCCCTGCTCCAGGAAATCTCTTACCCAACTTCTTAAATCCTTCCAATTTTTCCAAAACAATGGGCTCACATTTCTCATAAGCTAATGCATATGCATCCACATAAAGAATCGTATTATTGAACATTTTGTTTAATGTAGCACGTAAATTGACCATGTTCAGTTTATCATTTTCCAGCGTTTTTGTAGAACGAAAAAGGCAATCGTAGCCACACTAAAAAGTAATAAGTACAGAAATTTTTTAGTTGCATTTGCAATGTTGCAATTTCCGGTTACTTACATGACCTAAAATTACTCCCTTAGGGCATGTACTATAGAAATCATTGAAATTTGGTTCGGGTATACGGCAGCAATCTTTGAGTTTCTAGAAAAGTGATTTTTAAAATCTATTTGGATCTTGATATAAATGTAGATCTTACTTACCCTATCCTTAATCTTCTTTTTGCAATCCACCTCGGCTTGCGTTGGCAAAGTAAGAACGATGCTGCATATGAGTGCGATCAGAATTGTTGCTAAAAATGTCATTGTTGAGGTTTGTGAATAAATATGCATTTAGCCACACTATTTATAGCTAAAACTCTTTACAGTTTATTGCATTCAAATGTTTCAATTTGTAATTAAGTTCGTGTGTTTTGAATTTATTTTAATTTACATAAAATTAAATGTTGCGGAAAAATTAATAATCCTCAAAAAAGTAATTATCGATTTAATCAAAGTATTTATAAAATTGTTGTCCTGAAAACAAAAAAAAAACAAATAAAACAACAAAACAATAAATAAAATTAATTTGAAATTTTTAAATAGTTTTTTTGTTTTACATCTAGGAAATCGTAGTTAAGCTAATTCTGGGTTTTTCACATTATCATTTACTGTAGCCAACAATTTGAATGATTAAAATTTAAATGAACTAAAAATTTCATTACTCTTCGTTTACTTGGGAGCTGGGAGACAGTGCGCCGACTTTTAAGGAGTAATGATTTGCACGATAGAGCCGTTCCTCTCAAACCTTTGATATCGGACGTAAATCGTCTGCTAAGATATTAATACGCAAAAATAAAGATACCGCATTTTGGTCAACCAAAGGCTTTCTAGATTTTCAATCATTCAGTATTTTCATTGGTATTTTTTCCTGACCAAAGGCCCTCTTCACAGATGAGACCAAAATTAATATTCTCGGTCCGCATGGGAAGCGATTTACTTGGGGAAACGCGCGTAAGGAATTTGAGGATAAAGCAATCAAGAAAACGGTTAAACATGGTTTAGGATCGCTCTCGATATGGGGCTGCATGCCTGCGTCAGGCGTTGGCAAAATACGTTTTGTACGCAGAAAAGCTTGGTATAAAGGACACTTTTGTATTTTACCAAGACAACGATCCCAAGCAATAGTCGTAGAATGCAAGAAAGTGGTTGCTTTATAATTGTCCTAAGTGGTTGCCACACCTCCACAGTCACCTGACCTTAACTTAAGGAACGTTAAAAGCATTGCTGGCTTAAAAACCTAGTTGATAGCATGCCACGATGTCTTCAAGCAGTAATTGAGAGCAATGACAAATCAACGATGTATCGAAAAGACTCCCAATGCCCCAAAATTCTCCTATGATCTTTCAGGTGTCTCATTTTGAGTGTGACTTTCATAAAAAGGAATACAAGTATAAACACTGAAATGTTTCTATTTGTGATTGAATTAAATTTTATTTGTTATGTTATCATTTTGGGTACTGTATGGGAAGCGATTTACTTAGGGAAACCCGCGTAAGGAATTTGTGTATACGAAAAAAATGTTTAACATGAGCAAGGACTTATATTTTTATTATTTAACGCAATTGGACGCGGTGTCCCACTTTGAGTGTGAGTCTAGTTTTTTGCGATGTAAGCCCCCATTTCCAATAGGTGAAATTTTTTCCCGGCATGCCTCCTCCTTGGTAGGAGGGAGAGGAAAAATGTAGAAAAGCGACTGGTGCAGATTTGCCCATACCTTAATGTTTTCTTTGTGGCATTCGTTCTCCTTGCATTTTTCATTACTCTAATGTTTGAAATATTTTAGGTAAGTTACTTGAAAAAATCAAAAATTAAATTGAAGAACTAATCCGCTATCTTAATGTTTTCATAACTTTTCTGTATATTGTAGTTGGTCAAATTTACCAAAGACTCTAACAAAACATGAACTGTCAAAATTTCAAGAAATTTCTAAAAAAAAAAACTTGCCTGAAAAACGGCAAGGCCAAAAGGCAATCATAAAATTCGAGAAAGAAAACTTGCCTAGTAGAAGTGGAGGCTCATAACGATGACTATAAAGCTTAGCGCAGTTTTATAAAAATTAATTATTAATTTATTATTTTTTCATATAAAAAAAGTAAACTAAAACTGATAACATTTTTGCCACGAATTTTCTCAAAGATCTGCCAATTTGGAACCGCACATAACAGCGACTTAAATTCAATTGGAAATGTACATAACGGTTGCATTTATTTAACTCAAAACAAATTAAAAATACAAAATTTTTCAATTAGCTTTGTTTTTAATTTAGGTGCTGGGTAAAAACTTTCTCTATTAGTTGAAATACCATAGCTTTTTTTTAATAATTGCAAAGTATCCAAAGCATCGATTACTTGCTCGAAAAGAGTATCAAGTACTGAAAAATACCCAATTTTTGTACCACTAGAGTGAAGCTCACTTTTGGGTGAAAATGCATTCTTCAAACCTGCAGTTGAAGTAGTAAGTGGCAAACCAACAAAACGCAATTATATCGGTTGAAATCGAAATTCAGTTCATAACACAAAATTTGTTGCTCCTGTAAATTTCCATATTTAGCATTTAGCACATATGTAAGCTTAACCATCGATATATTCTAGCAAAGAAGCAGTACAAATGTCTTAAAACTCTCATTCCTTAGGCATTGTTCAATTATATAGTTAAGTGTATCAAATTATAGCTCGATTATTGTTCTTTTAACGTTAAGATAGCTGCTAAATGTGAATCTCGATAGCTAAGGTACTTGACACGTGGTAAAGTTATAAACAAAATATTTACCTTTTAGCAATATTTTTAAATTTATTTGTTAATAGGTTTTTAATATCATTGTTGTTTCTAATTATAAACATTCACAAAATTCCTTTTGCTAAAAATTAAACTACTATAGTTATTTCATTTATTGTGTTACTGTACGATTTTGAAATATACCACGACCGCCTGACGAACGTTTTCCATCACCACGTTTTCTACCAGAACCTGGTGGTCCCTTATCACCACATTTTCTCACATATTCCTTAGCATTCTCACATTCAGTTGATTTAGTCCAAGCTTTAGCGGGGCATGAAGAGGTGAATACATGTTTATGTGCGCACATTACATAGTGAACGGCCAGGAGCTGACAGTTTGGTAAGCCTGGTGGCTTAAGCTGAGACCCCTGGCCATTAGCCTTCATTTCTGAAAGTTGCTTTTTTACCAAAGGGCCACATTTCTCAAAGCCGGCATTAAATGCTGCTACCATCTCCGGATCGTTATTTAAAAGTGAAGACATCATTTTCCGCACATTAGGCATATTCAGTTGATCACCTTGTAAAGCATGCGAAGCATTGAAGATACAATCGAAAACGCACTGAAAAAGAAATTAATAAGTAAGTTACATAATTTAAAGTAATGGCTTGGCTCACAGGATTTGGAGGCTTTTCACTTTCGTCGACTGGACATTGCTTTGAGTATGCAGCATAATTCGGTTTTGGTATCTTGCAGCATTTCATCACTGACTTTAAAGAAAGAATAAAATGTTTAATAATGAAAAAAAATGCATACTTTGTTTCTTTAATTAATTACTTACTCGATAATTTAAACGTTTCTTACAATCAACCGCCGCTTGAGTGTAAGTCACAAGTCCAACAAATCCAACTACCAGCGCAAAACAAAATGCCGTTAAAGTAACCATGATGTTGATTTTAAAGCACTGATCGGCTAAGCTTTCTTTCTATGGAAATGAGCCCTATAGTTTCTTATGCTCTTGTGCATACGTGCTACTTTGGTCTAGGCTGGTTTTAAGTAAAGAATCTGTAGTCTGAGCTTTACTTTTTATAGTGTGTGTTACAAGAAACTTTGAAATTATTTTATTTACATACATAATTTGTTTGATGAAACTTTGATTGAAGTTAAATGTTGCATTGCAAATTATTGTCATATCCGGTTGTTAGTAGGTATTAAAAAGTTAATGATGCTTTAAAAGTTTTGTAATATTTTGAAGCGTTATTATTAATAATGAAAAAATATATTAGTTAAAATGAAGAGTAAAGTATTTAATTTCGGAATGAAATTTTAACAACTTGCTTATAGCAGATATGGTTTAACGATAGTATACTAAGCAAACTGTAGCCTGAGTGTTGTAAAGTTGTAAAAACTACGGCATATTGAACCAAACCAACAAAGACTATAGAAATAACGTGGAAGGCCAGGAGAGCTTCCATTTGTCCAACTGTTTTCCGACAGCAGGGAGTTGTTGCAAATAATCATTTAAATTCAATTTAATTCAGTAAAACACCGATACGCTAGTCGAAGTGGATGAAGCTACCCAGGCTCTATTAAAAACTTCCACAAAAAATGTCAAAAAATAACTTGTACCCTTGTACAGCATACACAGTCGGTGTATATTAGACCAGAAGAAAAAACAGAAAAGTTTCTGAATCGAATCGTGAAGGAGCGGAAAAGTTGCCACTTGTCAATACAAACTCAGGGGAAAAATAAAGGAATTCGGACAATATCTTCCATTCGCGATACGCGCTTTCAAAATTTACGAATTTGAACAGATATACAAAAAATCGTCGGAGGTGTAAATAATGTCCGATCGAGCTCATTTTTTGCACGTAGCATGGCCTTGAGATACACTACGAGAAAAAATGCCAACCTCCCATAACCCATCCTGGAAATAGCCAGAATCGCCTTTCCGCTCTTTTTTTGAACAACAACTTAGTTTACCTTTTTAATATTAAATTACACAAATATATAATAAGAACATTTTTTATGTATTTTTAGCATTATAAACTAATGAAATAATGTAAAACGGATTAATATCAATTCGACAGTTTTGTAAAAATTCAAGATGAAAAATATCAATGTAACATTTTTTACCCTAAAATTAACATTTTTGTTTCTACATTGAAAATTACATTTCAAAAAATCAATTTTACTCTTGCACCTTCTTTTTTAATGTAGATACGTATACAACCAAACTCAATATATTTAAATATATGTCATGTTTTGCGCAAAAATTAGAAACATCAGATAATAAACAGGTCCAAAATAACAAAGTATGTCAATTAGAAGATGTTTATACCAAATGCTGCTGACATTCTGAATAGCGGATAGCGCACTGTATTTCTTGACACAATTTCTTCGTTACTCTCGGCAGTTATTATTTTTTTTGTATATTTTTTTTTTTTTTGAATTAAGATATATTAAAAATGATCATGTAAGGTAAAACCCAGGAATGAATCATACATAAGACAGAAACTCTTTAATTTGTGACTTGAGACCCTCTCTATTAGTCGATCTAACACTGACATAACGACTGCACGCGATCTTAGCCTCCAATATAGATATTTACTTTTTGTTAAAACATATTTATTTTTTAAAACCATTTTCTAATTTCATTTCCTCAATATCAAAATGTCATTATTGTTACTTTTGCTGTACTGGGTCACCATGATTTTGAGTTTTGCTACGAGCACGACCCCCAAAACGTTGAACACCGTTACGTTTTCGACCAAAACCAGGTGGTCTCTCATCACTACATTTGCTTACATATTCCTTTGCATGCTCACATTCAGGCGTTTCAGTCCAAGATTCAGCAGGGCATGAAGAGAATGCGTGTTTGTGTGCGCACATCAAATATTGAAAAGCCAACAATTGACAATTCGGAAAACCTGGTGGCTTAAGTTCCAGTGCTTGATCGTTATTAGCTTTCATTTCAGCAAGTTTTTTTGTTATCAAAGGCACACATTTCTCAAAACCAACATTGAACACATCTACGAGATCTGTATCGTTATCTAAAAGTGTAGACATCATTTTGCGTACATTAGGCATATTCAGTTGATCCCCTTGGAATGCATACGAGGCATTAAAAATACAATGGTAGCCACACTGTAAAAAATATTTTTTTAACTATTGCATATTTTTTTCATTTGTTTTAGTTTGACTTACGGGACTTAGAGCCCTCTCATTTTCAAGGGCTGGACATTGTTTGGTGTATGCAGAATAATTTGGATCTGGAATCATGCAGCATTTCTTCACTGACTTTAATGAAGGAATAAAATGTTTTTTTTTTGTAAAATTAATTTACTTTATTTTTAAACAATTACTTACGGAATAATTTAAATGTTTATTGCAATCAACTTCCGCTTGAGCGTATGCAACAAACATAACAAATCCAAATGTAAGTGGTAAATGAAATGTAGCTAAAGTGCCCATGTTGGATAGTTTAAAGTGAATAATCTGATTTTTTGCTTTACAAAGTATTTATACTAAACGGCAATACAAAGTTTTTAATTTTTATTAACAATTATTTTGAAGTGAAATGTTGCATATAAATTGTTACCATGTCTGGTTACAGTTATAGATTTTTAGTACATATCTGTACTAAAAAGTTAATGATGCTTTAAATTTTTTTGCAAATTTTCGGTTCTGGGATCAATAAGAAATATTCATACTAAAGCAAATTCACATTCACATACAGTTTTTCTGATTATATTCTTCTTAAATTTAGTAGCTTATTTACAGTGGCGGATACAGGAAACATTTTTGGGGGGAAATAATAAATTAAAATTCTTCATATGAACCACAACGCCAAAACGCAGCCTGGAGCGTTTTTTTTTCTCGTTCGTGTATCGATTTTTTTTTTTTTTTTTGCTTATTTATAAACTTTATTTCGATGACTAACAATTTCAAAGGTATGGCCATGTGAAAACTTACTGATACGTTATGAATTTTGGAAAAACCCTGTTCTTGTAGCAAAGCATTTCACAATTTCTATGATCTATTTCCCAGGTATGGTATCGTGAAAAATATAACAATAGGATACATTTATTTAGTTTTCGCTTTTAGATTGGTTTATAATGGTTCGAGAATTAGTAGAATTTTAAGAATAATTTAAGGTCGCTCGTTCCTACCCTGTATTCAAATTTTCTCTTTCCTACCTGGAATTTTCTTTATATCGACCCGAAACGTTCAACTGGTACTTGAGTCACGTATTTAAGAACTAAATCACCGAAATGATCCATTTTATTAGAACAATCCATTTGGACTTTTTTTTAAGAATTTAACCCTATCTGGGAATCGAACCTGAGGCAGATGGAACTCCAGTCAACCGCTCATCCACAAAGTAACCATTGTTGACCGTCATCGAGCTATTTCTGAACTAGGAGATTAATTTGACGCTAAAATGGCAGTATCGTCTGGATAAGTAGCTATAGTAACACCCTCAGTTTTAGGCAAGTCGCAGGCAAAAATCGAATAAAGAGCAGGACCCAGAACACTACCCTGTGGTACTCCGGCTTTCACTTAACATTTAGCTGATGTTTCACCATTTACTTTGACATAGAATGATAGGACTTTAAGACCAAATAAAATGGAGCTGGAAGTAAATTTTTTAATTTTTATAACAGCCCTTGATGCCAAACTTTTTCGAACGCTTCTTGAATAACCAAAAATATGGCAGAGCAATATTTTTTGCGTTCCAGAAAGTCAGTGACAATATTGATGATATTGCTCAGGAGTACCATGCTTTTGACGATTGGTGATTCGGAACTATATTCTTATTTTCTTGTATTATTAGAAATCTACTACTTAGAATATTTTCGAGAATATTGCCAGCAAACTTATAGGTCTATATGAGGGCACTGAGTTTTCAGGTTTATTTGGATTAGGTATCATTATTATTTCAGTACATTTCAATAGAGAAGAAAAGTGGTTTAATGAGCAAGATTATTCACTATTCTTATAATTGAAAGTAAATCGTAACAACTAAAAACAACAATAACTAATTTTGTACACCTTTTGCCTGTTTTAGTTATTAAATTGTTAAGTGTTTGAAAATCTTTCCTCCCTGACCCTTGTATCCGCACCTGTTAGAGTAAGAACTATCACAAATATTTATTTATTTATTTTAAAAAATTAATAATATTAGTACATAAGATAAACATCTTTTCGTACAATAGTCAAAGTAAATAAAAAGTAATTAATTGGATTACACTTAACTCAATTTCATGATTCCGAAACGGCCGTCTTATTTGCACGTCTCTATATACACTGTTGTTGTGATGACTATATACTAGTGCTCTCTATACCCGCACAGACAAATAACCGGGTATCCGAAAATGAGGGTATCACCCGATCTCACGGATAACCGAACACTTCTGTCAACGGGTACCCAAAAATTGTGTGGGTACCCGAAAATTTGCGGATAATACCTGAATTCGGGTACCTTACAATTACGGGTAATACTTGAAATCGGGTAGCCGAAAATTACTTGGCTTCTACATAAAATTCTTTTTTAAATATGCTACCAAAATAAACTAAATGAAATATAGTTCTACCATATTTTGGGATTGTTTTCGTGCAACTACTACTACTACTTTGTCTACAATTATTTTCTACTTTTTACGGTACAACAAATATATTAATATATGGTAGATTTTTCAGTTTCCTAATCTTGTTGGTAATTTTTTAATCAATCTACTAGCAACGGGTACCCGGAAATTCGCGGGTCCCAGCGGAAACGGGTAACCACCATAATAGTACCCGTGTAATACCTGAAACCCTCGGGTATCCGGGTACAACCCGGGTAAACGGGTATCAAGAGCACTACTACATATGTTCACCAAGCCTGTTACACATTACTTAAAATAAAACTAGACATGAACAGTAGTTAAGACTTTGAAAATTAATACCCAGATTTAATTTTCATAGTCTACTAAAAATATCATAGAATTAAATTGTTTTAATTTTTATAAGCATTTTCAAAACGCCTTCAGTTGCAAAGTATTATCGAAAACTTGACCATCTGCTAGCCTGTTTTTTTGCTTCTGTTCAATTAATCAATTGGATTCTATAATTACGTAGTTGTCACAAGAACTTATAAAGATACTTAGAGTTTGAAGAAATATGGTATTTAATTAATGTGAGACTTATTGTTTTACAATTACCCCTTAAGTACGCGATATTATATTGAGATATTTATTTATTGCCAGCTGTAATTTTCTTATTTTCAGTATTAAAAAGTAATGAAAAAGATTCGTGTCACAATTAGCCAAGCTTTCATTATATTACTTAATGATAAATTGAAAATTTTTCGTTTCATGCGATGCTCTTTACATCAAGTACAGAGTTTTCCTTTTTAATGTAATTTATTAAAAAAATGTCTTAGAATCTTAAATTTTTGTGAAATACATACAATTATAAGCAAAATGCATCCCAATAGCCAAAATAGCAAAATCATCCAAAATACATCCATCATTTGATTCATTGAAAGAGGCAACATTATTATTGATAATTGTTGAAAGAGCGAATTTGAATCTTTTTTAACAAGCATTTCAATTTAAAAGTATTTCGTCGAAAGGATGAATTAAAAAAGAAGCGCTTGGAAAGAAAATACAGAAAAGATCAAGCATAAAATTTTCCGGTGCTACATAAAACTTATTAGAAGTGGATTTTTGCAAATAATATGGAAAGTATTCCGGTTTAGTTAGAGCACCAAGTTAATAATTTTATGTGGTCTCTAGCATATGCAAAGTTTGAATTTTGAAGTTTGAACCATGAAAAATAGTAAATACTGATATGCTAGCAAGATTCACGATGACTTTATATTTTTGAGCCCGAAATTCTTGAATATTGTTTGGTAATGACTTTAACGGTCCCTTTTGCATATTGTAAATATTCATATGTGATTGTATTAAAAAATATTAAAATTAACCACATTGCCAAAATGTAACGACGAAAAGTACGAGGAATTTCATTGTGCATGTATGGCTTTTTTGCGAATAACTTTTGAAATATACAACGACGAAAAAAAGTGTCAATCAAAGTACACCAAAAGAATTTAGTAATCGGATAGAAGATCATCTCAAATGAAGTATATGCATTTAAGGACTATGTAAAAATCAGTTAACAAATTATTTGCTCTGCCAGCATATTTGCAAACATTAGTTTACAAATTACCAACAAACTCTTTCGTGAAGTGTTTTGTAGATGTTTCAAGACCCTTCTGGAACCAGAAGGAGTTATCTAACTTAAAAAATTGTTTTCCACTTTTGTTCATCTGGTTCTGAAATAACTTTACTATGCTAATACTTTTTGATTTGATGCCATTTTTGGCTTTTTTTCATGTTCCAAAAATGTCCCTTAATTTGCTCAATTTTGTTACAAACTGTATTTACTTACATATGTACAGTGTAAATTGAATTGCATTTAAAACGCCAGCATGAAGATAATAAATTAAATTTGCCACCTCCGTTTGTAATTTCTTACTCAAATTGTGTTCAGTTGAAAATTGTTAAAAAAAATTCCCACAGGAAGCTTGGATAAATATAAAACAATGTGCAATAACAATATACAACCCTGTTTTTTATCCATCTCCAAAGTGAATGGTTCTTAAATATTTTGGACCGCTGAATTCGAATCTGCTCCATCAGTTTTGTCATAGCAATTCAGGTTTTTGAGATTTTTTTATTTTTCGGTCATAGGTCGCCATTGTTATCAAAATTACCATTTTTTCGAGATGAAAAGTAGAGCATCTATATTTTTTCAAAAACGCAATTAAATAACCTTTAATTAAAGAGTTTATTTGAATCACTGTTCCATTTCTGTCAAAAATTATAGAGATTTGAAGTTGAAATTCCGACCAAAAAAACGCTTTATTTTCGAATAACCTATTTTTTTGCCATTATCAAGTGCTGAAAACGAAATAACCCATCGCTGATTTTTTTATGAATCAATAGCGTAGATTCTTGCGCAAAATTTAAGTACTCAGCGATGGGTTTCCGAACTCTAATTTGGGAGCTAGAAACAAAAAACAACGATTTCATTAATTTTAATACATAACATTGTTTATAACTAAACAAAGAATTCAGTACAGTCCCCTTTTTTTCTGTTGTGTGTTTTTGGGATTGGTATCCCTAATGGTCATCGAACAATAATCAGCTAGCATTTCCTCATTCCATAAACCTTGATACCGAAATTTCATTGATTTTAGGTCTTGGTGAAACCGTTCATCCTGTTCATCACTCACTTCACCCAAGTTTGGTGAAAAAAGTTTAGATTAGAATAGAGGAAATGCATCTTCAACGAGAAGGTGCTAAAGAGATTTGATAGTCGCCCAAGTCCACTTTCTAATTATTTTAAGACTTAACAGATATTTTTTCAACATATAAATACTTTAAATTTCATAACTTAAATTTTCATAGTTTCTAAATTTTCCGACTATTTTGGGTGGATTATCAACTTCTGGGCTCCATACTGGAAGAGCCAAGTTTCATCACCTGTTACAATTTTATTGAAGGTGCTGGGCTCTCAGTTTTTAAATTTTTGAAAAAAATATTGAGCAAAAGGCACATGCGCCTCTTTTTAAGCATCAGGAAAATTTGAGGAACCCATCGTGATGATTTCTTCGTTTACCCAAGGTGGTGTCTAAATATTCGCGATACAACCATGACATTCAAGCCCAGTTCCTCAGCAATCATATCCTGTGTTAATCTTCAGAGCCACACTTTCGTCATCAGTCAATGATTTTGGGCGACCTTTACGAGATTCGTCCTCCGAAGAAAAATGCCCAGTTTGGAATCTTAGCAACCACTTCGAAACGATCGCAAGCGATGATGCATTCTCTTCATATCGTTAAATATTTCCACAGGCTTGAGGTTTCGCCGAAATCCGTATTGAATTGTAAACCGAATCTCTTGCTGTGATGACGGTGGAATTTCTACCGACTCTTTCTCTTCTCTTTCTCTCTCTATGCGTTTTCATATCTCCCTTAAAATCAAATATCGCAATACTATACCAAATCATCTAACATTTTTCAATTTGTCAAAAAATTATTCAGTGTTGCCAACTAAGTGAACTTTTGCAAATAAACTCAATTATCTTCGACTTGTTCATACTTAATTTTTATTTTACAATTAATCCAAAAATACTCAAAAATTCTTTTGTACACATTTTCGTAAAAATTCTCGTGTTCTATTACACTGTGCTGATTTGGTCCATTCAGTGGGTGGACAATTTATATAAACCTCAGTTTGCGTGCAAATTGCATAAAACATTGCTGCTTTTGAACAATTCTGAACCTTTGGTGGTGTTTGGGTATTTTGTTTTCGATTTCGGTTTCTTCTTTTACCCCTCTTTACAGTATTTTCCATATTTTTACGCACAATGGGCGCACATGACGTCAGGCCATTGTAATAGGATTGTACAAATTTACTATCCTCAATGATACTATTTAAAAATGGAGTTAAACGCTTTGTATTTGCTGTAAAATCGGCATTCAATAAGGTGGCGGCATTAAAAATACAAGCAATGGCGCACTGAGTAAAAACAGAATATAAAATTTGTGATAAAAATTAATATTTATAGTAAGTCGCTCTTTTTATTTGTTACTCACCGGTTGCATATAACCATCAAAAGCGAAAATTCCATTTTTATTAATCAAATGTCCGCATTTTGTCTCGAATATATTAAAGTTAATTTTTGGAAATTTACAGCATATTTGTAACTAAAAAATAAATTGTAAATTTGCATGTTACAATTTTATTTAAATACCAACCTCGTTCATTGGAAATTGCAAGCAATTTATATCGATTGCATTTATTGTATGCAAAATTGCAAACCAAACTAAAATAATATTCGTTACCATCATTTATTTGTAAATTTTTTTGCTTGTCGTTTATGCCTTACGCGTATGAATGAAATGAAAAAATAAAAATTTATAAAGCTATCATATTTCAGAGTTATACATAACTATAACCCATGTGTGTTACTAGAGTAACAATGTTAATAATGGTTTTTAGTATGCACGAATATGTACGTATTTAAAAATTTTTCAAGTTAAAACGCTAGGCAAGACGAAAACACAATAGGACTCTACATTATTTATACTTATCTATGATTTTTATAGATCATGCAAAGTTTTTGAGATGTCTTGGAAATTTCAAAATTTGGTCAAATTTTGTGTTATTCATTAAAATTAATTTTTTTTTTTAGTTTTCAAACTAATACGATGTAACTCAAAAGACAAACAGAACTTTACTGTTTTTTAAAAATTTCCCCAAGGGTTAAGAGCTTAGCATTAGGGAAAATCTAATTGATATTAAATTTGTTCATGCTTAATTTAAACAAAGTCAAAATTTAATTAATAAATTAAAATAATTGAAAAATTTTCATTAAATAAAATGCTTCATTAAATGCCGTTTTTTATTTTATTTTATTGTTAATTTATTATAGACTTTTTGTACTGATAGAAAGTGCAAATATTATGACAACAAATAAATTGAACTCAATTCGTATGTGAAATCATAATTTGCATAAGAATAAAAGTGTTAAAATGCAGTGAATATGGGTCAAAAATAGTATCAACCAAAACCAGTTAGTTAGCAACCATTTTTACAACTATTAATAATTTCTTTCATATCTAGCCAACACTGGCAGTAAATAAAATTGTATGATTAATGCTTCTATGTATTGAAAAATGCTCATGGCCAGTAAATAAATGTAATGGGAAAGTGGGGTTTGTGTGTTCTTTAAAAAAAAAATCACTTAATTTGAGATTATGTCTAAATTCGTTCTCAGCTTAACTAATAGACGAACACAATTATATTTTATTTCCAATCAATTGGGTAATTCGCAAAAAAAAAACACACACAATTGCATCCTCTTTTTGGCTCTTTTACATAAACACAGGAACTGTTTTTGTGTGTGTGTTTTTTCTTAAAAAAACCGGGGAAGGAAGCTCTTCAAAAGCGCTTCTTTACCTAAATTGGAGCGCTTCTCTGCCAGCAGTAACCTCTCTCTCTTTATAGTACAGCTCATATACTTTTTTTTATTACAAGTCAAGTGAGGTACAGAATGTAAAGCTGAAGCGTGAAGTAGCAATCTGTTAAAAGTAAAATGTATACATTTTCACTCAGCGACGAGTTTTTAACACAATTTGAAAGGAGCTTTTTTTGATTTTGCACCCGGGAAAACGCACCCATTGTGTTTGATTACAATGAAAATGTATACATTTTACTTTTGTCAGAGTGTTACTTCACGCTTCAGCTTCAAAATCTGTTGCTCACTTAATAGTGGCTGTTCACACGGGCGCAAGCATGAACGCCTGCCTGAAGCCCTATTAACAATGGAGAACGCGAGGCGATTTTCGAAAGCGTTACGTCGACAAATTTTCATTCAATGTATTTCAATGTGCATATACAATGAAGCGAGGCGAGCTCTCGTCTCGCCAGTGAATTTCGAAAATTTGAAAAAACCTCGAGAGCGAGACGCGATGTTGATATATGTAGAGCTACCAGATGTACTACATACTGTTGAAATGAAATAAAATATAAAGTATATTAGTAGAAAGCTGTGGAAAAACGGACTAACCCTTAGTGCAGCAAATATTGAACCAGTAAATAATTTTTTTTATTAAATTTTTCTGAAAATAACTTGATTTTAAAATATAAACACAATTTTTGACAATAAAAGATGGTAACTCTTAAATAAAGTAAACACACTTTAAATAGCTGTTTCATATTAATCGCGCCTCGCTTAATTGTAAATTGAACAACGAGAATAGCGACGAGTGCGAAATCGACGTTTCCGAAATCGACTTCGAAACACGCCTCGCGTCCTCGCTCCATTGTAAATGGGGCTTGAAAGAGAGAGGTAGAGAAAATTGGATGTTCGAAAAAGACAGGCGAGTTTATATCTCTTTCTTACTACCTACTTTTTCTACGTCTCTCTTCCAGACAGGCGTTCATGCTTGCGCCCGTGTGAACAGCCACATAGGAAGTAAGCGCTAACATCAAGCTTAGCAGAAGCGCTGAAAGACCGGTTTAGGAAAGAACAATCTTCAATGCTCTTCCCTTCTTTTTATTAACTAAATATATTTATTATTTTTATTTATTGTATTTGCATACATATATATAAATATAACATTAATAAAACCCAAAGTTATGAATCACCAAACATTGGTGTTTGATGAACAACGAAAATATAACAATACCAAATCAACTTATATTTACTTTCAAATAAACAATATGAGAATTACAAAGTACGAAAATCATTCACTATTTTTTCTATTCGTTTGAGTGCTTTCACTAGCCTTCCTTGGAAGCGCTCTCTCGTACACTTTAAAGCATCTCCAGGAAGCTTAATGCTATAAACACAACCAAAGCTGTAGGCCTCTAACCGCATACTTCTTCTGAGAGAATAAACACAATAAGAGCGTCAACCTCTATCGTTAAGAATATGTAAAAGTAAAACAAAACAAGAGCAGTTGGATATGATTATTGTTTTAACAGCTAAGTTTTTTTTTATTCACTTTATCAATTATAAAAAAATAAAAGGAAAACTTCAATATTCTGTAATTTGAAAAAATTATTGTATAAATTATAATTATTTATAATCTTTTCTTTGTGCAAAAATCATCAAAAGAATGAAGAAACTAAAAGGAAACTCGAAAAAAATACATATACTTTCGTACTAAAACTTGGCAGCACTTGGCTTTTTTTTGAAAAATATGGCAGTGTTTCCCTTCTCACAAGAGAGAAAACATTGTGAAGTTGAGAAAATTTGAATAGAATCTAGTGTAGCGTCGTTGAGGCGGCAACTAGCCTCAGAAATTTGTTCCCATACAAATTCAAAAAATGCTGTGTGTTTGTTGTTGAAGCTGAGGCCGGCTGCTTTGGTTGTGTTTATACCATAATGTTAGCGCTTTTAATTTTCCCTCTTACTAGCTTCCACGAGAGCGCAAAGAGAACTCTCCCTAAGAGATTTTTTGGGTAGCGTTCCAAATTTTCCCGTTGGGTTTCGATAAACACATTCCATTGAATTGTTGTTGCCTAGTTGTATAAATCTTTTCGAATTTCGTCACCAAGCATTTTTGCCCTACCGATCTCGGTGCACACATACATAGCGCATCAGTGCTGTTGAAGGTACTCCGATCGGACTATTCGTACTCCGCTCAAATCTTAATCCTCCTATCCTCCTCAATCGGAAAAAATGATCCTATTGATATTCTTGAATTTTTGGGTTGTATGGAAAATAAATATAAATCAAACTAAATCTGTTAAGTTATTTCCGTTTCTGTCTGTGAAATATTTGTTACTATGACTAGCTCTGTTTTATTTGTCGCTGGGTTACTATCAACATTCAAAACTTCGTACTTCATTTGCAGAAGTTTTTTCTTCTCTCTGTGTTAATGTTTGTAATCTTTGACAATTGGAATCCAGTTTTGAGAAAGAAGACAAGTTTATTTTAGTTTTTAATCTCTATTGTTTTTATTATTATTTACCAATGTAAATACTTAATATTGTACCGTTTGTTTCGTATGACTGAATTTGTAACAAAAAGCTGTAAATAAAAAATCGTATTTTTTCCAACAAAAAAAATGTCTATATATTAGTGGACCTGTTTGCAATTATTTGCATAAGTAGGTAATACTTATTGGAAAACTTTTAAGACATTTTGAAAAATTCCTCCCCTGTAAAGCAAAATCCTGCGATCGAAACGAAAATTTTCCCCCTTAAAATTTTCAAAACGACAGCACTGACGCGCATATTTCTAAAGAGAGAGAGAGAGCCCTATTCTATTTATATTGTATTGAGACTATATATCTTTCCGTTTTGATTTCCGTTCACATCTTTTTAGTAAATTCCGCCAAAAGCATTTTAAGTTTACTTCGCGTTAAGAAGTTTCATTTCGAAAATAAATAAATACATAATAATACAAAATCTTGCATAAATGTTTTAAATTTATTATCTATTTGTTAAAGAATTAACAATAACATTCAAAGGTGTTGATATTAAATCGAGTAAATTCTCTTGACATTCCTCAGCATAATGCTCACACTGTTCATGCACACCATCCATTTCTGCTTGATAGTAATGCAGTGGAAGCGTTTCACTCATTGATGTACTAGGTCTAGAAATATATACAGCATTATTTAAAATTATATTTAAGAATATGCATTATAAATTCAAAAGAAAAAAACTTACGAGAATATAATATGAACTAAAGTGCCTAAAACGCCATTAATATCACCCAATCCAGATGCATTCGTTTCGCATATTAAACGCAGCAGACAAGACTCACCTTTATAACCGCTTCTGTAAAAAAAAAAAGAAGTTGGAATTTTCGCATTATATTAAATATTATATATAAATATGAATAGGTATCTCGTATCCCAGTAGACAATGCGTAGTAGTTAAAATTGCCAGTTATTACTGAGATCAAAATACTGATAGCATTTTTACACAAGAGCCCCGTTTTTCATTGAAAATAGGTTTGATTTAGGGAGACCTGAACTACTTTCTGTTTGGAGCAAGACTTTATTATTTATTATTATTTTCAGTACCTTTCAAATTTATCTTTGAGTATATGATAGAAATGTGTTCGCGTCAATAAAGATCTTCGATGACGTTGATCTTCTTTTTCTTCTGTATTGTTAGTTGTTGTGCTCGTTGTTGTTGTAATATTATGTAAATTGGAAATTTCCTCTTCCTCTGCTAATGTACAATTGGCGCATTCGTTAGAGTTGATATCACGTCCTTCAAATAAATCTTCATCTTCTATGCCAGCCTTAAAATAACAAAATGGAGAAAATATATCCTCAACATAAATGTGATAAATCTCTATTTATTAGAGATCAGATTAACTACTATAATTTTAAATACTATACTAGAGTACTTATCTGCACATAAAATGCTTTTAAACTTACATTCTTTTAGTCTTAAATTAATAATTTGTCTCATGTTTATAGAGCAAAACATAAGTTTCCATCAAAAAGGATCAACAAATATTCTTTCCTAGAGTCTTATTTTAATATTAATCAATCGAAAGGTGAAACAAATAGCTTCTATAAATGTGTTGATCTAATCAGGGCTCGTTTCATTATCTCATCGTTTAGTTTATTCAATTTAGTTCCAATATTTAACCGATAGTTCGAGTGCTTTATCTAAACACAACAAAGTAAAGCTATATTCACTAAACTAGGTAAACCTAAGATTTTTTTCCCATTTACTTCACTTGGAAGTATAGGGCTTCTATGAAAGTCTTGCATCGAATCCCGTATTCAGCTATCGACTTAGTGCAATCCCAGCTAGAATTATGGCCCTTATTATGAACTGCGTTCAATCTTCGACTGTAGTCGAATGCCCTGATCGAACGAATTTAAGTTTGGTATTATGACGTGCTTTCGGCAGAGAATAGCGTTGTTGTGAATTTCGCTCATTTTGGCTTGTTCACGATAGTATATTTCTGTCAGCTGATCATCATTTTGAAAAATAAATACGATTTGTTAAAAAATTAAGTAGAAAAAATAAGGACAAAATAGAAATAATGGTTCAACGATTCATCGGAAGAGGATGAGAGCTTGATAGAACTGGCCAGAAGTAGAAAACGATTAAGTGCAGCCTTTCGAAAAAGCTTTGGCATTTACGAAATTTTTGTACAGATTTCTACAGAACTTACGACTGACCAAGGAGGCGTTTGTGGACTTGATGACTACTAAAGATGAACTGCTCAAGAAATACACATGAGCAAGATCAATTCTAAACATATTAAAATTGACAACAGTTCTGCGATTTTGTGCTCAGAGATCACTCCAACTAAGCATTGGGAATGAGAATACTCTTGGACTTGCTCAGCCCACGATGTCTGTGGTGTTAACAGAGCCTTTAGATGTCCTGAAAAATTGTATTTACCAAAGATGAATAAAATTCAATTATACAAGCAAAACTACATTTTGCTAATAAAAGGGGAATGCCGGGAATTATTGGTTGGTAGTAAACCATTTAGTTCTTTCATCGTCGCACAGAACTTTTGAGGGATTGCAATCAGAGGATTTGCTTTCCAACAATGATACAAGTTTCTTTAAACCTGCAAAAAATTTGCAAAAACTGTTTAAAATTAGTTTTTAGTCCTTTCTTTGTTGCTTTCGACAGAAAATTCGATGCGCAACGAAAATTTCGACATTCGATTTTCGATAACCAGCGAAGATCGAACGTGGAAAGCAGCTCACAATAAGGGCCTATATTTCGTCGCCTGAGAATTGATTTGGCGTATAGGTATACGAATACTTATACACGACGATTTGTTGTTCAGTGCGGCACCTTGTATTTGTAGGTTTTCCTAGCTTACGACTGCCTTGAGGTTTCCATTAATGTGTAATTTTTGTGATACTCTCATTTAGCTTTCAGCACCATTTCTTCATCTTTTTTGGCTTCAATAGATTTTTCGTTCGTGAGAGTCCTCAATGCTAATTTTTACTTATTGTATTTGTTCAGAATATTCCGCAAATTATTCTTATTGAATGGTTAGGATTAAGCCTGGGGAACTGAAAATTATAATAATTTGCACGAGAGTTTGTGCTGAGTAGATCCCAAAGTGATTTAATTTAATGCTCAGTAAGTTTTGAGTAATTTGGTTGTAATGCTTATTTATCTGCTCTTTGCTGAATCACTTTTTTAATCAAAAAATAATAAATTGCTCTCTAAAATATAATATACAGTTCATAATTTATTTCTAAGTTTTCTTTCATTAATGACAACATAATATTAATCATATTAAATATATCTTTGTAATATGTTAAAAAAATTAAGACTGAAAAAATTTCGAAGAAAATATTATTAGGTTAAGTTTGAATAGTAATTAGCACTTTGTCAGTAAAAAAAAAATTCATAATAAATTAAGTTTAATCCAAGAGCCAGTAAGAAGTCATACAAGAACAAGGTTTGATTAACTCTCACTTCTTTTTGTGAGTAACTAGAAAAGATCACGACCTACGAAATGAAGGTGGAAAACTTTTAGTTTTGTTTTTTAATTGTGACTACAAAATTTGTCGACTTTTTTTTGTTTTTTTGGCAATATTAGTTTTATAGTGGGGATACTTCGAGCTTAATTGAAATTAAAAATAGAAAATAGATTATTGACAAACTTCTGAGAGTAAAAATTGTCTAAGAAAAGTTAGATAGAAAAAGGGTAAAATCGGCTTTTTCGCACTTATGGGTTCCAATTACTCGCGAACTAAATATGAGCGGAGAAACTGAGAGATTTTGTATGTCGACTTTCGAATAATAAAGGTCTCAGCCACTGCCCATATCTATGATGGACCTTGTTTTTGCTCTAGAAATTAACAAAATAAATATCATATAAGGAGTGAAGATATTTGTATTTCATCTGACGAACGTTATGATGTTCGACCAATCTCGCCTTCTTCGAGTATAACTCCGTCAGAAGCAATTTCTCAAAAGAGCAAACATAATTAGAGATCGAGAAAGATGCTGACTATGCTTTGAGCCAGGGTAAGCTAACTAATTCTGTAGAGGACATAAGTCAAGGTTATTTGAAAAATCGAAGAAAAATTTTAAGGATTTTTTTGGAATTAATTTACAAAACCTTCGCCTCTTTTTGATAGAATTCGTGCAGGCCTAGCGGCAAACAGTTTTAAAATTTTTTGCCAGTTTACCTGCTGAGACTGTCGGTCAACCCACTATGGGGGCTCACCTCATATTATGCGGTTAAAACATGTAGGTGGTAGGTTTGGTTAAGTGACTGTCCAGGAATACACTTAGGCAAAAAACGATCCATTGTGATATCACATGGTATCACAATACAGAATTTTCTTCTTTTTTCGACCAAATTCTCGCCGCTCCCCTGAGCCATTTTGCCATTTTTCCTTGCTGAGACCTTCCAGACAGTCAGTAGACTGAACATGGGCCCCCTCCCTACCTATTATTTCAAAACTGCAAACCCGTTTTTCACCATTAGGTCAGTACTGTAGGAGTTATAGGTCAGCATATAAAAACTTTTCTTTTCATAGTCAAACAAATTTGGTTGGGTCCGAACATTACCTAAAGTTCACCTTTAAATTCAATCGATAAACGGATTTGGGCAACACCTACTATAAAAAATTGTAAAAAAAAAAACAATGATTTATTTTTTTAAAACAATAATTTGAAATTTTAAATGTAACACCCCTGATTACAACAGATAAGCGTCGTACGACGCAATTGTTTAGGGCTATATTGAAATAATTTTAGCTGAAGACAGATATTTCTTCTTTTATTTGTCCCCTTTTCCACTAGGAGATTTTCTTTTGGTCTTGTCACTTACTTTTTTTTCCATACAGCGAGATTTTTTGAGCGATTCTGCTTTTACTTTTTCTGGCATTCGTGTTGTGAAATAGTGTTGGTGGTAGTTTTAAACTGTAAAATGTTTTTTTTTTCTATTGATCCGCGGTGGGGGCATGTCTATTTTCTTGGCAAACCGGACTATTTGTTAACATACTGAAAGTGAGATGGGGTAGAGTAAAGAACCTAAAACATTGCCTTGGGCAACTTCAGCTAAGATGATCCAGCGATCTGAATGTGAATTTTTTTTGTTTTTTACAATAAATTTTTATTTCATAAGTAGGCAATTTCATGTAAGGAAGAGGGTTTTTGACTAAGAAAATACTTTATCAAAGGCCTGGGTTGTGTCTAAGAAAACTACGAAGCTAAGCTTCTTCTATTCAAAAGCAAGTTTTATATCACTATAAACTTGTTCGATAGTACTACATTTCTGTCAGAAACATAACTGCAATGCTTTTTTTTATTCACGAGAGCTGCGAAGTTTTTCAAATAGCTTGAAGAAAACGTCTATTTAATTTTATCTTTAAACCTTTGCCTGGTTTGGGAAACCGTGTAGTCTCAGGTAGCCCCCACACATGAGGAAAACTACGAATGAATGTTTGAATAATTTTCGTTATGAGATCAAGATCTGGAGCTTTCGAAATTTTTTACATCATTTCTTGAAATTTGAAAGTTTGTGATGGGATTATTGGTTCACAAATTTTAAAACTAGTTCACTATCACTTTTTGTCCAGTTAGCATTAGCTGTACGAATTCGAATTTAATTTCATTTTATTTTAGAGATAAATTGAGTAAATAATTTTGAATTGCCAAATAAATTTGGTTTTCCTTCAAAACATAGGCAATTAATTAATTTCTGACCGTATATTTCAATTTCAATACTTATTTTAATAAATTTTTATATATATATGCATTACCGCTACTGGTGGTATGCCCCACGTTGCTGGCAAATTATAATTCGCTTCAAAATTATACGATATGAAGACATTTCGATGTGGCAAATCCAACGGTACTGCAATTGCTGCAAATATCTAATAAAATTTAAACAATCAATCACACAATTTTCACGAATTTCATTTAATATTTTCATTTTTGTACATAGACTTTGGAAATCTACGTACACCATAAGCAGAATTGGTTGGGAAAAACAATGCACAAAAACTTAAATCCGGACAGAGAAGAAAACACACAACAATATTAAAAATTATGCCAATTTTAATAAAATTTCGCATTATGATTAAATTAAAAGAAAATTTCAACTACGCGTACTGCATGCAACACTGAAACGATACACACGCAATTCACAAATATAACTAAAATAATAATCTAAGAAATGGATTCGAAATGTTCTAAGCACTGAAGCTGAATGAATGAGCGAGCGAACGAACAACGTTTGACAAAACGTTCTTCTCCTCTTTTTTGTTTGAATTAAAATCGTGAATTTCTACAAAAGTTGAAAGTTGTTGCTAATTAAGCGTGTAAATAAAAGTTAAAGAATGGTGCTAGAGCATTTTTTTCTTTGAAATAATCGGTTTGTATCAGTTAAAACCTAAAGCTCGGTTAACGTATTGGAAGAAAATGAAGTTCAAAACACAGGTGAATATCACAGCGATAAAGAAATGAAAAAAAGAACACATTAATTGTTGTTGTTATTGTTGAAATGAAAGGGTGTTTCATGAGCTTAAATATTATGCTTTTTTTATTTTTAAAGTATTATAATTATAGGAAAAATGTTTTTGCTTTTGATTTGTTTGGTTTTATACATGAGTTTGAAATTGTTTGTTTTTCTGTCTGTATGTTTGTTTTTTTTTTTAATAATAATAAGTATTTAGACGCACTCAAGCGTTTTTTCCTTGCTGCTTCCTTTTTTTTTCATCCTTTTCCTTTGATATTTCTTTAACGTTTTTCATGTTTTTTCTTTATATTCAATAAAAAATTTATTTCTTTGCATTGCAATTGTGAATCATTTCAGGTAATTGCTAATGATTGAATTTTTGCTATCTATGCTGGCGCATTTTACGATCTTGCCATGTGGCATATTTTGAATTGGCAGCTTGCAGTAGACGATTTAAATGTTGCGTCAATGAGGCGCCCAACGGTGATAATTCATGCATAGCTCGACTCTGCAAGAAAAGTTGAGATTGATGATTTAGTAAAATGCAAGAACAATTTATGGTAGAATACAATAGCAAACAGTTTTTTACAAATTAGATTTCCGAATTTAAATTGACCATTTAGACCTCTAATTAAATTTTAAACTACTTTTAATTTAAATTGATCTTTGAAAATTTAAATTAGCGCTTTCCCAATTCAATTCGATTATTTTTAATTAATATATCCGGTATTGTTTTGCTTAAGTATTCGAAAACAAGGAATGCCTTACTTCGAATGGAACCAGTTTGGCCATTTTGAAGCGCTGTAAAGCCTCGTGCATACGTATTGCTTTATCTTCCAAATCAGGCGTCGTTGGTGGGAAACAGTTCCAGAAATGTTTTAACAATTCCGATAATGACAGATATATATTACGTAAATCCTTTTCAAAATCGGGTGGTACCAGCTCTGAAATAATAAAAATAAAAAAATAATTTACAAATATTTTGTACTTCACTAGAACTTCATATTCACTTACGTCCCACCGATTGCTCTTGAAAACCACGCATTAGTGCACCACCCGGACTCAATTCCCCCAATGCATTCACTGCCGCTGTCGAGCTAACGAGCATTTTGTAAGGCGTACGTTGTTGCCATGAGCTAGTGCTGCATATGACCTGAAATTGTATCTCTTCCATGCGACGCGGATCTTCGTACATATCGTTGCCGCCTGAGAGTGGCTGTGGTCCATGCAAGTAACGTTCCGCTTTGGCGAGTGAAATTTGTTGTGATTTTTTGGTAGTAGTGGATTTCTGTGCTGCTGCATCTACGACATCGTCGGCCTCCACCAGTGGATCGCCCAAATCTTCATAGGATATTTTATCGATGATGCGTTGACGTTTGGCGGGTTTCTCTGGACTGCTGTTGTGACTGGTGGAGGCCCCATTGTAGTTGGTGCCACCATTGATGGAAGTTTCGTTAGCTGATGCTTTCGACGAGTCTTTATGCTTATGTGATTTACCATCGGCATTGCCATTCACTGTTGTGGAATTAGTATCAGATTTGACATCATGTTTACTTTTGCCATTGGCAGTAGAACCAAACGCCATGTCTGAAGAATCGGTGCAGGTTCTTAAAACCTAGAAAAAAAATAGATTAATATAAAAAACCTATGCAGAAATCATAAACTTCAAACAAACCATTATTGAATGTTGATTAAAACGTTTAATCATATTCTGATGCACAATATTGCCACTATTGGCATTATGACGATCGCCGGACACACTGCCGAAACCCTCCTCTAATGGCACATCTTCGAATTGCTTCAGATCGAGCAATGGATCGCCGGCACCCTGCTGGACCGCTGCCTTTAGTGCCTGATCATCGATTTTGCCGCATTCAGTGAAAATATCTTTCGTGCCGTGCGTGAGACGATCACGGTGGAAGTAATGCGATTGAAAGAATTTCGTCCAGAACTCAGATTCACTCATTTTCGCAGGCACATTCTCCTGGTGCTTTCGTTTCACAGCCGGATATGTTTTGAAAATGCAGTGTATAATGTCGGCAGTTAAGTTGTACTTCAAACCATTGCAGCCATCAGTTTGCGGCTTGATGTCGGCAAGAAAGGCGCCCGAGACACCAATGTCTTGCTTTTTGTTAATCTTCTTCATGGCGTGCTCCTTAGCGTGTGTGGACCAGAACTCTTCGCTGGTAAGTACTTGGGTTATAACCAGGTCCTTGTAGAGCTGTAGCAAATTAGGATTCTCCGAGAGAATACGATTTTTTTCCTCGAGTTCCTTATCGACTTTACGTTTGAAGTTGGGAAGCAATTGTTGCAGCAGCTCCTTGACCTTATCGCGGTCGGCCAGCATGGCCTGTTGGCCATTTCGATTGACGAAATGAAAAGTGGAACTATTGCCATCGTGTAGCACAACTTGGAGCTGTACTTTGGGTTTGCCTTCGGGTGAGATTTTTTGCACTACACACAAAAGAAAAAAATTAGTGTATCGAAATTGTGATGAAATACTTTCGTCACCTACTTTTGATATCTGCGAAGCGGTGCGATACTGCCACTGTGTCGCGATTTTCCGCCATCCACGCGAGGCGCTCGTTCATCACATAGAGCGTGCCGTCGCCTTTTTTGAAGCGTACTTCACCCATTTGTAGTAGTACATCTTCACTGCTGGTGGTCATTTTGCAGCGACCGACTCCTCTGTTCGTAGTGTTAGGGGACGTCGAATGCTAAAGGTGTATGTGAGAGCCTGTGAAATCAGGAGGTATACACTACAACAAAAACGACGCCTAGGCCAATAGCACAGTATATTCGTGAATATGTGCTGAAATTAGAGAGAGAATAGGAAAGTTTTTGTTGTAATTTTTAAGGAACATCAAAAAAATTTCCTTCGATTTTCAGCTTTTTCTCCTACGCCGTTCTTGGGAGTCTCTCCCCCCAACCATAGCCGATCTCTCGCATTATCACATTTCATTCAATTTTTTTCATTTCCATTACCCGCATTATAAAGTCCTTTCTTAATTGATAGTACATTTACGCACTTAAATGTTCAAGAAACTCAAAAATCAAATAAAATTTTCTGCACCACTCGCAACCAACCTTTTTATTCGGCCGTCGCCATTTGCAAAATGCACCAAAATGTCACCTGCTGCTCTTCTTCTTCTCATTTCGATGACAACTGAAAAAATATATGAAAAAATGTTCCTGTGACAGCTGAAGCATTATACAATGCGTTTCAAACTATGCGATTAACAAAGTTTCAAGCGCCATCTATGAGTGAGACGTTTCCATGTGACGAATTGCAAACAGATGTTTCCAATTTATTAAAATTCACCACTAACAGGGGATATTATAATTTGCTTATAAAAATAATTGTTATACTTTTCTAATTTCATTGACTCAGTCCACTATAGCCCAGGGGTCGATCGTCTGATTCATGAACGTCTTAAGCCTAATACCTAAAACACAATCAAGCTTTGCGGCTGCGTGCTTTCATATGTCATTTATTCGCTTTATATCGTTTTTGTTTTCTGCCAAAAAGCTCGATCTTAGATTTTCTCAAAACACAATATTGCGTGCCTTGAGTTTTTTTTTTTGCCAATGATTAATGATTTAATTGATTTCAAGTTTTTTTTTCTCAAAGCATATAGTGGTAACTCAATCCACAAACAGCTAAAAACATCTGCGCAACAAAGAAAGAAATTTTTAAGCGCAATACCCGTATTTTCCTTTTCTCCAATTCGCGCTTTGAAAAAAACAATAACACCGAACAACCAAAATTTTGCATATGATTCTACTTTAAATGTCAAAACACAATTAAGCTTTGCGGCTGCTTTGCTTTGACGTTCAAAGTAGAATCGTATGCATTCATTCGTAGCAAATAAAATTTGGCCTCATGCCTTAGATCGTATATACGATCAACGCAGCTGAAACGCTGCGAGTAGGGCTACTCTATACTTTCAACGCTTTTTAGCAGTTCGATGTTATTGCTTTTTTTAAAGTGCGAATCGGGAAAGAAGAAAACACGGGTGTTGTGCTTAAAAATTCTAGATTAAATATGTATAATTGAATGTGATTTGTTATGAATAAAATTAATTCTTTTGAGGAACATTTAATTTCTTTTGTGCGTGAGCATGATTATTTGTATGAGCTCTCGGACCCATTATCTTTTTTGCGCAGACCTTTGTTGCTGTTTGTGCATTGGGTAACCACCATACGCCAGGATAGCAAAAAACATGAAATCGTCATCGTTTGAATCCATTATTTTGTAATTTTATTTCTTTAATAATTTGCAAAAAAAAAAGAACTCAACGAACGCAGTATTATGTTTTGAAAAAACTAAGTTCGTACTTTTTGACAGAAAAAAAGAAAAAACGATATAAAACGAATAAATATCATGTCAAAGCACTCAGCCGAAAAGCTTGATTGTGTTTTAGGTTTAATTGTGTTTTAGGTATTATGTTCGCAGCAACAAAGATGTATTGCTATTGCTTTTTTGTACGTTTGACATTTTATGGTATCTGATGCAACAACAAAGATATGTTGTCTTTGTCGAGGTGAAATTGTTGTAATCTTGCTGCCACCTTATACATGGTTTCACCATGAATTTGACGTTTTGCTAAACTTCTTTTTCATCAACCTTGCCATTTGTCTTTCTTCAGTATTCAGTGAATTTCAGTCTGCAAGTTTTGATTGTGACGTATGGATGTGTTTACGCATAAAATGGTGAAAAGCTGAATTCTTTGTGTAGTGTTTGGAAATTCATGTTCTTATGCAGAAAAAATAAATAAAACTAAACATAAAGTATTCTTTAATCGTGCTGCATTGCATTTTTAGCGTTTAATTTAATACGGAAAGTGAAACGAAATTAGTTTTCTAATAATTTTTCCCGTCTACAATTTTGGTGAGAAGTAGAAAAAAGCAAAATCAAGCATAATTCTATAATTCTACACAAAGCAAGAGTGCATTAGTTAAAACGAGACAACTATGTTTATACATTTCCAATAAGATGTTTTATTGTACTTTTGCTTATCACTAGAATTTGTTGTTGACTTTTCGAACGCGGATTGTTTATGCAAAAACAAAAACGAAAAATAGTAAAATTGTTGTTGCGGCGACCGATTTTTTTGTACTGGCGAGTACATGCATTTTGTTGATGCATAAATAAGCCGGTGCAATAACAAAAAAGAAAATACAACTTTGGCTGCAGTTTGTTTTTTTTTTAGTTTATAGGAAAAAGAAAATCAGATTTGATATAAAATTGTCCATGTTTTCCGTGCTTCTTGTAAATAACTTTTCCGTCTACGCGTTTACGAATACACAAGAAAAGTGGAGTGAGCGATAAAAATTGTGAAGGCAGTAGGTAGAAAGAAATACAAAAAATCGTTGAAAATGCGTTAAATTGCGAGTGTGTTATTTTACGAAACGTGAAAAAATGTAAAAAATATAAAATTAATTGGTAAATAAACTCAAAAAAGTAAAGCATCAATTCCCCGAAACAGACACCAAAACAAAAAATGTTTTTTTGGACGGCTCACTTGCCGTCCTCATCATTGCAGCGACAGAGAATCAGTGATTATTCCACCAGGATCAGTATCTCGATACTGTTGCGTAGCATTTTGTTAATTCCACTGCTGATAAATGTTTCATATGCGAGTCAAGGTAAGTTTCATCTTTAACGTATTTTTCCAAATTTGTCCCACACCTAGCTTAGAGTTTTTCGAAAACTTCATTTGGAACGTGTAGAGGTTTTTCATTTGATTAATTTGACCGTTAAATTTTAAATTCTTAGTAAAATGGATCTTTGGCATGAATGTTTTTCCCCTGCTGTGGATTGTAAGATTGTAACTCGGCATTGGAGAAGCGATAATGCGTGCGATTTCTGTGAACTAGGTGTAAAAAAGCGATGGTGTTTTTTGTATTATAAATATGTATTTTTGAAGCAATATCAGATGGATTTATTTCATTTCATCATTCAAGTTCGGTTATATAAAAGTGAGTTGAGTTATCTTTGATGAATTGCAAAAATATTTATTTTTCAACGTTTGTGAGATTTATTTTAGGCATGTATGAGATTTGGGCGTGGTTGTACTAATGTTTGGTGCACAGAAAATTCGCGGAATATTATCCCAAGCTTGAAGTGAACTTATGTTCCATTTTGAGAAAATCATCTGTGTGTGCGAAATCGAATTAATAGTTACGAAAAATAGTCAAAAAACAATATCCCCGGATCATAAGGAACTTTTAAGAAGGCTTTGGGGTTGCTTAATTTAAGTTGCGGAATATAACTAAATCGACTTGGTTTTTCCACAAAATGTTTACCCTCATCGTGCTTCCTTACAGGCTTAAAAATAAACCTAGTATCTATTATGCATTAATTTACAATATTTTGTATGCAGAAAAAGAGTAAAAAAAATTGAAGGCGCCCTCAACTTTTCGAACAAATTACACAAATACGATATCTACTTTTAAATAGCACAGGCCTGCGAATCGTAACAAAGAGGCCTAAATAAGTGCTATGTTTCCTAATACGAAATTTTTAATGGCATTTTTCTAAAATATGTATATCACCGAAATACGACCTGGTCTGTTAAAAATTGCTATTGATTTATCATTGTGAGACCTACCCAATAGGAAATAAATACTTTAGTAAGTGTCACTGTTACTGTTAGTATAGAAAATGTTAAAATTAATCAGTTACTCATCACGTCATATCTAAACTATCACTTGATAGATATTGATTAAAAGTAGATAACTTGCAAGAATTTCACAACTATTAAACCAACTAGAAAAGAACTTGATACGTTCTGTAAATGACAGCATTTAAGAAAAATCTAAATAAATATGTAAAATTTACATTTCAAAATTTCGCACTTATACAAATTATGAATTTGTTAAAAACAAAAAAAAAAAAAAAATCACTGAAATAAAGCGTGAAATGTAAATATGTTGGCTCATTATCTCTCGAAAATCATACGAACTCCTAATTAGTCATTAGCGTAGTGAATTGCGGCAAGGTGTTGCGAAGGCTGCTACGAAGTTAATTAAACCTGAACAACTCGACTACGTTTAGCTCCACTATCTTCGTTGTCGTTGTTGTTTGTGCTATCGCGTTTGTAGTTTCAGGCGTCCTAGTGTCTGTCTGCGATGCAAAATGAAATCATAACTAAAATAAACTCGGTGAATTCGTGCAAAAATCAATGTCTGCCGCCTGCATTACCAAAAAATGAGAACGACGTGCGAAATTTCACATTGTCAGTGATAAGTTTTTGTTTTTTTTTTTTTCGTTTTACTATCGCTTACATTTAATTACAGTTTTTGATAAAAACTAAAGGTACTAAAATGCACAAACATACACACTCACTCATAATAATAATGAATTAATATTTAGATAGTCGTTTAAACAAATAAAATTGCCATACTTTGAATTTTGCATTTGGCGCTCATATTCAAATATCAATAAATTGACGGTGACTGAGAGTGGTGGGAGTGGTTGGTATTGCTGGTGACGCTAGTGTGATGGGTGAGTGAGAAAAGTTTGTCTTTCGAATTTCATAACTTCATTATTTAGTTATTGAATTGTATCGAAATGAATAAAAAAAATCCATGTGTATGCATACCTAATGGATTCGTTAGGTGTGTGTTGGGTCACGTGTTCAATCAAATTTCATGTGATTTATATTTAAATGATTTGCAAATAGTAAAAAAAGCAACAGTATATACCAAAAATTTAAATCAATATTGATTTACACTTTGTCATGAAAAAGTTGAAATCACAGTAAGTAGTAAGAAAGAAGGAAGGTAACGTTGTAGATTAATTTCATGTGACGTTGATATTTTTTTTTTGTTATATTTACCCGTAGTTATATCTTTTTTTGTTGATTTCGATTGAAAGATTTCATTTTTTATCAAATTAATTTTTTTTTTATAATTTTTGACGATTCGCGGGAAACAAGCATTTAATTTTTTATTTTATTTGCAATTCATCAATTAGGCATTTACGCAATACTGTATTTTGTTTTTTTTTTTTACTAAAATAATAAATTGATAAGACAAGGACGTTGACTGTTACTATGATAGCCCAAATCAACTAAATTGAATTTATAAGCAACACTTGATAATTTTGCAATCATTTTCGGAAAATAAAAGCTAATTTTGATATTTGTAGATATGAACATCAGTATCAAATATTGGGGTTCCCCTGTATACGTAGCAGAGCTGTAAAAAATGCAATCATTTGCGACTACAAATCATTTGATATTTTTACCATACTTTTTTGTATTCATTGATTAAGAATGTAAAAAATTTATTCTTAATCTTATTGTTATCAGCGAAAAATTATTCATTTTTTAAATCATATATTTGAAATCATTTAATTCATTCTTTTGACTGCATTCTTTAATTAAATTTAGTCGAATTCATTTGAAATAATTTGAAGTCACTTGAAATCATTTCTACAAGATTTAGGTGTGAATTAGAAAGTACATGTACATGTACAGGGTTAGCGATATTAAATGGATCATTCATTTTAATCCTTGGCTTGTTGATACAAACCTTTGACTTCAAATAACCCGAAAGGAAATAGTACAGCTGTCACAAATCTGGCGAACGTGTAGGATGGTCAAAATAAACCGACCGGGGAACAATGGCCTTTAAAAAAAAATCGTGTGTGGTAGTGTGCCGTCTTGTTGAAACCAGAAGTGTTCCATAACATTTAAATAAACAATCGGCTTCGAAACATTAAAATAACTTCTTAATGTAAAAGTGAAAATTTCAGGGCGTTTGATTGGTGTGTACTTTTCCATAGACAAGATCTCCTAACACTTCAAAAACGTGTTGCCATTAGTCGATCTGATGTTTATTATCCAAGTTATAGTGTTGTCTGATGAGTCCACCTAATACGGCCAACCCTGTACTATCAAACAAAAATCAGAAGCAAAAATGCCAACAACAACCAAAATCAATTAAAAGTTTCAGTATTATATGAGTCGCTCAAATTACTTTCGTTGTACTTATGTTACTTTGAGGCTTCCGCCACTCTTAGTTACTTCCCGGTAAACTTGGTATATTTATTTTTATATATGCGGAAAAGTACATAGCATAAATATAATGTTACCAGTTGTTGCTTTCCTGTCATTAAGGGGACCTTCTGGTCTAGCGCCCTTGAATTTGTATTTAAACTTTGTAGATATGTTTTATTACTTTAACAATATACAAAAATAATAATAAAAAGAAAAAATTATAATTTGAAGTAAACTAAACTTGGTGTTACAGTTGCCCTCTTCCAAAAAAAACAGACCTTGCTGGTGAGACAGGTTTTGGATTTTCCACTGATCTCAAACAAAAAGAAAAAAAGAGGTTACAATTGGTATGAATGTAGTTATCGCAGGAACTAAAATGAAAAAAAAGAAGAAATTTGACAAAATGGCGCGTTGTTGAAATTTAGTTTACGAAAACAGACCGGTTTTTTTACTACTTTTTGTATGTAAAAAGTAAGAAGTATTCAACGTAGAACGTTTTTCTTTTAGTTTCTGCGATAAGAACTGGCTTTCTGAACAATATAGTAAAATTTGAGACGAATCGGTCGAGTAGTTTTTGTTTTTTGTGTCCCACCATGCAGAAAAATATAGTTTCGAGATAAATGAGTTTAAACTTCAGTCGGCCCTTTTACCTGCTTCTGGGCTCACCAGCTAAATAAGCTGTAGAAGTCGAAATACTGATACAAAAATTTTACAGTATACTTTTAAAAGTCTATAATTTTGAAATATAAAAAAATAAGTCATTTGGGAAGTTTTCTGGTGATTTGGGACACATGAGACACGAAAAAAAGTTTTTTTTGGGATTTTTCATTTTTTGAGGTTAGGGACGACATGTAACATTTTCCATGGAAAATAATATTAGATTCATGTTCTTCAGCTGAAACTACACAAGCTTTTCTCGTCGTTTTATGATGACTGTGGTAAGCGTAAGACCCGAAAAAGAGCCTGTTTGGACCTTTTTGAGGTTAGGGACAACACGTAACATTCCCCGTGAAAAATATTGGGAGAATGAATGTATAAACTTGTATTTTTTTTCGTAATTTGGACATTTATTGTGTAAAAGTGATTATAAATTTATTCTTTAAAGTATTGTCCATCGTTAGCCACAACCTTTTCCCATCTTTCTGGTAGCATACGGATTCCGCGTCGAAAGAACTCCTGAGCTTTTGAGGCTATCCACGAATCGACCCATTTTTGGAGTTCTTCGAAAGAACGGAAGTGCTGTTCAGCCAGGCCATGTGTCGATCGGAACAAGTGGTAATCAGAAGGAGCAATGTCTGAAGAATACGGCGGGTGGGGTAGCACTTCCAATTTTAGCGTTTGCGTTTCCAAGTATGTTTTTACTTGCCTTGCAACATGCGGCCGAGCATTGCCGTGCTTCGTCGTGTCTATTTTCATATTCTGGCCTTTTATCTTTCAATGCTCGGCTCAAACTCATCAATTGTAGTTGGTAGCGGTCGCCAGTGATCGTTTTATTCGGTTTCAACAGCTCATAATACACGACACCTTTCATATCCCACCAAATACACAGCATGATTTTGGATCCATGGATGTTCGGCTTTGCCGTTGATGTTGATGCATGTCCGGGCGGTCTCCATGATTTTTTACGCTTTGGGTTATCGTAACGTATCCACTTTTCATCGCCAGTCACAGTACGATGCAGAAAACCCTTTCTTTTCTGTCGTTCAATCAGCAGTTCACATGTGAAAAATCGTCGTTCGACGTCTCTCGGCTTCGATTCGTACGGCACCCAATTTCCTTGCTTTTGAATCATTCCCAATACTTTTAATCGTGTAGAAATGATTGATTGATCAACTCCTTAAGATTCTGCAAGTTCTTGTTGCGTTTGACATGAATCTTCTTCGAGTAATGCCTTCAATTCTTCATCTTCGAACTTTTTCGGGCCGCCTGAACGTTCCCTGTCTTCAACATCAAAATCACCACTTTTGAAACGGGCATACCACACCTGACACATTCTAACGTCTATAGCACAGTCAGGATAAGCTTCAGTGAGTAAACGATGTGCTTCAGCTGTGTTTTTCTTTAAATGGAAGAAGCAAATTAAAACTTCCCGTAAATGTTGTTTTGTTGGCACGAAATTCGACATTTTCAGCTATAGTAAAACACTTTTGTAAAATTATGAAAATTATTTGACATATCAATTCTTATAGTATTTTTGGCGCTCTTCGTGATAGAATAGCTGTCAATGTCAAAAAAATGGCGCGTATGATAGATATGAAGTTAGTCACAATTACGAGTTTATACATTCATACTCCCAATAATATTAGAAGGCTTTATCTGTTTTTCATGATGACTGGTAAGCGTACGCTTGATAAAACTATTATTTTAAGGTGAGGTGGTAGACTTGCAGCCGCCATATTGGTCCGTCATCATGCGAAATCAAAAAAAGTCTTGTTGCATTCGAAACCAGAGATAATAAGCTTTCATTTGAGCCCAAACATGCCCTAAAATACCTTAACCAATTTTGGACAGGGGAGGGGGGTCTCCCATTGACAGAGAATGTCCAATATGTATATAACTGCCTGAGTCTATTTCTATTAATTTATCCTCCGTCTACTTATAACGAATTGAGAAAAGTAATTTCGCGGGCCTTTCTGTCCTCATAAAATGAAATTTAACCTATGCAAATACTTCCCGTCATATTAGCCAGATCAAAAACTAGCTGTGAGTAGCTGGGAATTTGAATTTTTATATAAAATATATAATTACTTAAATAAATTGATAAAAAGCTAATTCAACAACAAATAATTTTAGGCTTTCTGCCTTTCCCATTCCATAAGACCACGCGCATTATTATTATTATTTTTTGTTTTTTTTTTTTTGGGATTTGATTTATGGGATTTGATTTATGCTTTTTACACCAATATTAATCAATTCCAATTTTTTTAAGTCAATCAAAAATTTGGCAGCTAGATGGTAAAGCTTTTAAAACTTAGGCGCTCATTCGACACCAATTAATATTATCCGATTAAAACAAAAAAATTTTGCACTTGGTTTATTCTTATATATAGATATATTTGTAAATACTTACAAATTGCTAAATTAAAATTAAATAAATTTGCCAAATCCTTCTGAATTTTCATTATTTTCGTGTCGGTAGAAGAAATAAACCAATTGTTGCCTCCTGCGTTCATCTCGATGACTAGAGTCATTTCTTTTCGATTTTCCATTTTTAATTTTTTTGGTAAGTACTTGTGACTCAAAACATTAAGGAACAATTTTGTCCCTCATTTTATTTATACAAAGAATTTTAAAAGTCATGTTGAGAATTTTTTTCAGCGGTTATTACAAATGATTTCTTATAGTGAACTGAAAGATGCCCGAACAACACAGGTGTCGAATCGTCTGATCCGTGAACGCACAACTCGTCACGTAAAAGTGAGTATTTTTGTGCAAATAACGTGACGAGCACTATGTTCATGGATCAGACGATTCGGCCTCAGAAAACCACTAACCGCTAGGTCCAGCGCTATTTGCTACTGGGTATAATTTAGCACCACAAAATATATGAGTCGTATGAATGAATATAGTAAACCTTTTAAAATATTTACTTTTAAACAAATATATTTTTAGTTTATACTTTTATAAATAGAATCCATATTAAGAGCTTTGCATAACAAAATAAAATAGGTATTGTTCAGAAAAGTTTTAAGTTGTCTCCCTCCACCACTACAAACAAAAGAAAACGAACCATTGTCTAAAAGTTTTTATTAATATTGCCAAAACTAAAAATTCTAACACCTACACAATTTAATAATAATATTTAAAAGCTACTATTTTAAGCTTACAATATTTAACTCTCACCCTTTTAATGATATGAATACAATACACTACATGCTGTCAAACCACAAACACTTTGAATTTAATTTTATCCAAAAAAAAAATTTTGTTTTGTTTTTTGAATATACCAAAAAAGTGGACATGTTAGTAACTACCATGCAAAATCTCTTATGAAATACATAACAAAACTAAAGGATTTCGAGCCTAGTTGGGATGGGAACATCCCTTAAATATTTGCATACATACCACGAAAACAAATGTGTGCTACTCTACTTGCTATCTGAACTTTGCATGCCGGTATATTTTATATTCTGAACTTGTGGCAGAGTGATAATAATCTCTATAAAGGAGTGAAGGAATACAAGTGTGAGTGCACGCAAAGTTGAACTTACTACCCTTCAAAAATATGCATATAGCACTATACAGTCTATGTAAAAGTAGGTTAAATTTAGCATAAAAATATTTATAACATAAACTGCATTTTGTGATTTCATCAAATGTGAAAACTTTTGAATTAATTTTGATAAATCTTTTTTTTTTTTTTTTTTTTTTTAAACTTTCATATTATAAAAAAATATATATATTACTCTACCTAGATAAAAAAGGATAGTAGCTTAAACATTCATTGTCTCATTTGTTTAATTTCCAGCTCCCGCTGTGTGTGTGGCACTAATCTTCCTTGTTGAGTAGAGTTGCTGTTAATAACTTTAAATACCAAAAAAAGAACAAAATATATTTATTAATTATTTTATGCAAAAGTGTGGCAGCAACAAAAACAAGCTATAACTAATTACAATCATCCCCCATTTAGCATTAAAATATAAAATATATGACAATGAAATTTATGTGCATTATCAAGCCAAAAAAATAGGCGTAGTTCAGTTTCAAATTTACTCATAACTTTCATAAAAGTTTTTGTGAAAAGCGTGTCATGTAATTTGAGGTGTGTAAAGGAATCCTGTTTTTTATATTTGTTTTTGTTTTTACTTTTCAGGATACTACTCTACTGCTACCTAGTTACTTATTGTGTGTCTATTAGTTGGAAGTTTTTACAATTGTTTTGTAATTTTTGTGCTATTTTTTTTTTTTTTGCAAGGGAATTTTTCCTGTCACGTTATGTGTGACACAAAGACGTGACACACTTTTTTTGTTTGTTTTGTGAGTAAAGGGTGCGTTTTGTTTGCTGGTTGTGATATTTATGAAAATAACTCTGCCGCCCTAGGTTATGGGGTAACAATAAATGGAGTTTGATGGTTTCGAAATTATGTAGAAATTTTGCTTGTTCAAAAGGGATTACAAATTTGTATACATCCTTTTTTTTTTTTTAAGTTGTTATATAATTATGCGTTGAAAACTTGCTGAATATATTTTTAATTTTATAATTAGTCACAGTGCGGCATAAGTTAAACGAATATATCTCTGAAAATAAGAAAAGGAATAATAGTCTAGGCATTATAAAGATTTTCATCATAATAATTTTTATCTGAGATTTTTTCAGTAATTATTAGTGGGGGTATGATAGATTGAAAACCCATAAATATTAGTTCTGGGGTTGCAGGGGCCCTCCCCCCCAAACCCCCTCTCCCCCTTTAGTGAAAAAAGTCGTTTTGTTTTTACTAATAACTGGTTAACCATTGGAGATTTCAAAAACATTTTTACTACAAAAACAAAGCCTGAGTAATTTCCTAAATAAAGTATCTAGTAATTTTTTCGTATATGTCATAATATATGGAAAGAATGGAATTACTCGAAAACCAAACAAGCTAGGATGGAAAATCAAAAGGGTTTGAAGGGGATATAAAGTACAACATTCTCTATCATTTTCATTAAATACGGATAATTTTTAATATATAAACATAACAATATAGTATAGTTGCCTGTTGGTTTTTGCTACTAATAAATAATAATCGAAGATGCGTGCGCATGCAAACTAAATCCAAAGTACAAAGTTTGCAATGGTTTAAATATTGAACATCTCGAAAACTACGACATATATGAAAAAATTACTGGATACCTTTTTTTAGGAAATCACTTGAGCTTTTTTTGTGTGGTAGGTATTTTTTTGATATCTCCAACGGTTAACCAACTATTAGTAAAAAAAAAGGATTTTTTCACCAAAGAGGGAGTTTTTTTTGGGGGGAGGGGGGTCGCTCTGCAACCCCATTACTGATTTTTGTGATTTTTCCATCGAGGAATGGCTTGCCAAGGGTTTGAACCTATATCTTGCTAGAGCAGTGCAATTATTTGAGAATCTCTTGTCAGCTGTGACAGTGTAAATAAGTACGTAAACTTCAAATGATGCCCCACGTAAACCTAAAGCATTCCTATTAGCAGCTAATGCATATTAGCCTTGAACAATGTCACATAAATTGAACTTAACTGGCAATACATAAACTTGAAAAATAAATAAACACATGATAATACAAAAATAAGAATTGATAATGTATTGTGCACACACAGTCACTCACGCACACACCTTCTCAAGGATCTAAAGGTAAGAAAGGAGTGTACAAAGCAAGCGCAGAAGTACAACAATTCAGCAATTTCCGGTGCTTTTACGTTTTACGCCATAATAATAAACATTCACGCAAAATATTATTTTTTGCGTACCTATTCTTATTTTGGGCATAAATGGAAATAAAAGTAAATAAAATATTATGAATTTTTTCCAACACAAGCTGGTAATTCTACGCTCGCGTAGTAAGCGTAATAAATTTACGCTTTTTATGCGCATGCATTTTTGGTGAATTTGTTTAATCAAGCGTAATTTCTTTCATCGTCATTCTTTTTTTCATCCGTAGATATTTATATCAGTATTAAAACCATGAACTAAAGGTATTTTCTTTAATTTTTTTTTGCATTTAACAGGAAGGGAGGAAAAAACATTTATTTCTTTATTTACTTTTTTTTTAATTTTTTCTTTTTTTGTCGAACTTTGGCTGTTGATTGAAATATTTTCGCGCTTCATTGGACATTCATTGTTTACACTTAATGGTAATAATAGTAAAATGGTGATTGCCGCTCAAAAAAAGCAAACGAGTAGAGAAGAGAAGGTACGCGGAATTTACAACATGCACATGCCCATACATAGAAGTAGGTACTCCACTCCGTAATCCTACTCTTCTCACATTGAATCGCCCCGTATCGTTTACATGTGACATTTTTATGACAGCGTATGTAGCCTGCCGCCTGTTCAAGTAGAAATTATAGTAGGATTGATTGTAAAGGTGTGTGTGTGCATGTTGAATGTGCTAAAAGCTAACACGTTTTTTTTTAGAATTTTTTTTTCTCTTTTGCTAAATGTACCTAATGTTCCAAGAAATGCTTGCTTATTTTCATTTTTCTCATGTCATTTATTCCGCCTTCTTTTTTTAAGGTTAAATAAGTATTTATTTTACTATTGAGCAAGTACTCACTTAACTAAAAATTTACGTTAAAATATGAAATTTCATATTTAATACTTGGTGTGAAAATTTGCAAATTCTTGCGAATTACTTTAAATTTAAAAGAAGATAAAAACAGATTGGTGATTCCACTTATTCCGTGAACTTGTTTTCTTAAGCTTTCGATATAGAAATAGGTTTGAATTCGTACACTCGGAATGACTTTTTCTATAGTTAACCGGGGACTGAGAATAATGATTATTTTTAAGTTTATACATTTAAAAATCACAGGTAAAAACTTTCAGGGAGCTCTTTCGAAATATGCCATAATTTTAAAACTGCACTTTTTATAAATTGATATGTTTCTAAAATAAAAATTTTGAATAATTTTTTACTACAATACCAAAAATTATTACAAAATCTTAATAATAATTATTTTTGATTTATAAAACAAAACCTCTTAAAATAACTTTAATTTTTCGCGAATGTTGTGTCTCTGCCAATAAGTAATCACGAGGTCTTGGGTCAGTATGATATTGGTTTTACATCAAGTGATCTTATTTGATTCGAATTAACAATCGGAAAAAACCGTTTCTACCTTTTTACTACATTTTTGTATTAAATTAAAGTTTATATACTCAAAAATATGTGTACAAAATTTCAAGTCAAAATTCCGAAAATTGCCTGAGTTACAGCCATTTTAGTGATAGTAAGTAGACTGAAAATTTAATGGACTGGAAACTTTAAACGCGTTTTTCTCAAAACGACTTTTTTCGAACTGGTCGCGTCGATAACTCTATCTAATATTAACCGATTTTCATGTTTTTTTATTCGTTTTTTGAAAGATCTTTTGAAACAAAAAAAAAAGGTTCGAAATCATGAACAAATTTTCAATCAGTCGCCATTTTATGGAAAATAATAAAAAAAAAATACGTACGACGAAAATTATACTCATACAAATTATTAAGAACTAAACATTTTTTTTTCATAAATCCGTTCTTGAAAAATCGACGCGAACATGGAGGGGGAATTTTTGTCGGGTTCCACGGCAAACGGCAACGTTCAAAACTATTCAATATTTTTTAATAAAAATTTATGGAAATATTGTTGGAAGTGCACTTAATAAAATGAATATCACGCGATCTCCATATTCCTTTATTTGACAGAACAAAAAAATTCCCGAAAATCACTCATTTTTCCAGCCGTCACAGTGGCCTTCCCCCTTAATGTGAAATCAAATCGAAACTTTCGATAATCTTGACATTGTTCTTTTTTGAAGTTATATATATAAACAGGTTAATGAACAAATGTAGTCATCACAACAACAGTGTATACAGAGACGGCCTTTTCGGAATCCGCCACAATTCCTCATCAGTGATATTAGTGATAGTTCTTAATCTTTCAATATCCTATATAAGCTATTAATATTTAAAATCATAACCCAGAATTACGAATTTGATTCCAAATATCTTCACTGAATAGATATATTGAAAGAAACTACCACTACCGTTCTATATACTTATGTTGTTGTTTTTTCCCATTGTATTCTTTTAGCTTGATTGGTTTTACATATTTAATGGGGCCTTGCACATTCTCGGTTTATTTATTAATAAAAATGTATTTTCTGACTTTGAAATTTTTTTGACATATATTTAAATACCTCAAGTACAAAAACAAAATTGTGTAATAATTAAAAAAAAAAAAATTGTGTAATAATTAAAAAAAAAAAAAAATTGTATATTGAGGTTTTTTTTTGCAGCTTCATGAAAGACGTTTTGAAAATAATCATTAACTGGCGTTCACGATTGCAGCTCACGTATGAAGGAACGTATGAAGAAAAAAAGTCATAATTTTTCTAGACTTGCCTCAGGCCATACTACGATTATTTTGTTTGACCAACAGTTCACAAAATGATGGACCGCTAAAAATAGAATCTTTTTCCTCACAAAACCAGCTTGACAAATTGAGGAAAGAAGTAACCAAACTAATTTTTTTCTAGTAAGTTCTGGGCCATTGTTGTGTAGAAGAACATATTTAAATTTCAAACCGATTCTTCTTCTTTTTTCTTTTTAAGTGAAACATCTTTAGCGAGGGTGAATGGAACATTTTGCAACGGAAATCGCGTTGTTGTGGCACTCATACGAAACTAATAAGAAACGAAGTTATGCTGTTGTTAGTGTTTTGGAACGAGGTCATATGGGGATCGGTTGCATACAATCATGCTGAGAGTTGGCTTCTCGCAGTTTTATCTCATTTACTTTATAGCGTTTTCTTTTCTTGACTAAATGTTGCATTTTTTTTACCTCGTGCGATGGCAATAATTTTTTAATGTTGCCCTCAACCCTGCCAAAATGTTGCATTTTTAATGCAAGAAAGAACATAAAAATGCTACTCTGTCAGAATCAGCTAATTTGTAGGGCAACATTCTCACCCCGTCATGTAATTGAGTGCAAAAGTGTTACATTTTTCCCCGCTCAGAAGGCAACAGTTTTTAGAAAAGAACACAATACTCTCTGAAAAGACTGCCTCTTTTTCAGAAAAGAACACGAAATATGACAGCCCTCGCACGGTGCAGAAAAAATGCAACATTTTATCGAGAAAAGAAAACGCCATTAGTGAGAGAGCTTAATTCCATCTAGCTGCTTTCCTCTTATTTGTTATATAAGTGTACTATATCGTGTTTGTGGCGATTAGTGTAGAGAGTATCAACAGAAAAAAAGTAACAACAAAATAAAGGGAAGAAGACTGCAAAAACTTAATTTTCAAATAAACTATAAAGTTTCAGTTTGAGAAAAACGGGTTCAAAGTTTTGACTATTGGTTTTTAATATACAAAATATACTTACGTTCGGCGCTATAATCGTTTATATCTTCGAAGGCACTCTGAGTTTTTCTCTGAAACTTTGAAAACACTTTTGGAATATAACATTTTCGAATAGTACAACTATTAAAAAAAAAAAAAAACGATTTTTCCAAACCGAGAAAATGCGGGGTTCCCTTAATATTGAGATATATTGCAATATAAAAATATTTATTATTTAGTACTTTTAGAAGAACTCGAATAAAGTAAAACCATAGTTTTAAATAATATATTCACATAAAACTCTTTACTTTGGCAAATTCCTATTTAAAAAAGTGTTGAAAATAACAAAAATAAATAAACGAATGTGTACAGTAAGACATTTTTAATACAATCTTGTATGCAGCAGAATTTTTTATGCTTGTCCACCCACGTTATCTGCATGCAATAGCAACAGCAGCAGCAGTTCAGTTGCTGGTAGTTGGATATATTCATGTTGGCAAACATGGCATAAAATAAAGGAAAATACTCCCGTACTGTAGTTTTTATATTCAAGTAAAGCTGCACACATATGAAATTTGTGCAACAATAAAATGGAAGAAAGCTAAAAAAAAAAGAAGAGAAACTCAATTGACTTTTGCAATATTCCCGAAAAATTTTGTTTGTTTCGACATTTTGCTGCTTGCAGTTGCTGCTGCACCTAAATAAATGTGACCACAAAAACCAAAAAGTTGTAAAACAAAAATCTCATGCGATATGTGTTTACATATATAGAGGTTTAAAAAGAAATATTAAAAAAAGCACAGAATGGAAAGGAATTGAGAGAAGGAGCAAATAAAAGAGGAAGTGTTGACGTGCATTGAACCTTGAGGAGACTGCGACCAAAAAAATTTAGTGACGAAATGTGTGTAGAAAAGGTTCTCTGACTCTGACTCGAATTCAGAATAATGACGACGACTAAAGTAAAACGTTTGCTTCTTCGCATGTCAACGTAACGTAATAAAAATGAGATGTGCATAATTCAAAATCGGACGTTGTTCCTACTGAAGCATGAAGCATACAGAAATGTTGCATGTTGCAGCATTCATTGGTCACTCATCTATTGTGTGCTTGTGTTTGTTAGAGTATATATACTTCTACATCCGAAATACCAGTTGCTGTAATCTTCTTATAAGCAGCTATTTTAATATTTTAAGCTGAAGCTGGAAGCGTATATAATTTAAACAGCAAATTTTCTGCTGTTAAGGGTTAAAATTTGTTGCGCTTTGGCAAAAATGATAAAAAATTATAAAAAAAAAAAAATTAATTTTATTATGATTATTATTTTTTTTTTTTTGTAGCTAAAAGCAGCTGTTTGTGTAAACTTATTTTAATTTTTTTGAGTACCTACATAATCAATAACAAGTGCAGGTGTTTTTTTCCCCCCTCACTTGTCATTTATCACTCTACTTTAAGTGTCTGCTTTGAAAGCCACACATGCCCGTCAAATTTTTTGAAATGTTTCCACATTGAAAAGAATAAGTAAATGAATTACTATGTATGTATTGTTGTTGCTGCTATTTTTGTAATATATATGTTTTCGGTTTTTATTTTTTATTACACATTTTGTTTGTTACCAATTTATGTTGTATTAATTGCATTCACATTTGGCTAACAATACAAAAAATTGTGTTAACAATACATACATACAATGCACAGAAAGTGTTACTGAAACTGATAATGTTGATAGAGAGCAACATTTCCAAACGATTTTGAAGTTGATAGATTTATATGCGCATGTACACATATCATTTGTAGAAAAATTTCAACATAATATAATAATAATTATAATTTTAAACATAAAGTTTTTATGCAATAGTGGATAGAAAAGTAATAAATATACTCGTATCACGATATTCAAGGACAATTAGTCTGATTAACTGTTGATTCACACACAAACAGCACAAGACTATCGAAATGGCAAAAATAGGCGAATTTCATACATTATCACCGGCACGACTTTATTCATCGAAACGGTATTTTACTAAAATATTTCTGTCGTTTCGCTTGTGAGCGGTTAGTGTTGGTCAAAACGACCATGCATTTATTATAGTCAAATATCGAAGATTTGTTCGGTCATGCCGTGCCGGTTAATCGCAATATAAAAGTCATATTTTCCTTACCATCCTCTACAAAAGAAAAATTCACGCTTTTTACCAAAAGGACAAAACATTTATTTAATTTTTTTTGATAACTTTCAAGTGTTGTTTGTCATCATTGTGCATTTTTATGATTTCCATATATTTTTATGTCAAATGTGAATTTCATGATTGCAAATACAATTTAGTTTCTTTGAATTTTTTGCATGAAAAAAATTTCTCACACTTACTATACATACTAACGAAAATGTATGCGACAAATTTTTGTTTTGGCATTAAATTTCAGTCCCAAATTTGAAAATACCCAGTAGTTACAACACACATAAGCCTTAATCAACATCAAGCCTTAAATCATTGAATTTTGCCTGCACTACACTTTTCACTATCGCTAATCTTATACGAGGGTTACTACTTTAGTTTTGAGATAGAACAAGTAAAAACAAATATTTATTATTGAAAATGACTTTGTTGTTTTTCAAAATATTCTCCCTGAAGATCAATACACTTTTGAATGCGTTTGAACCAATTTTCAAAGCAATTTTTCCACTCTAAAGCATGTGTTTTAAACGCACCAACCGCTTCTTCAGGCGTCAAAAGTTGGCAATCGCTCGCAATCTATGTTTGATGAGAGGGAATAAAAAGAAGTCATTGGATGCCAAATCAGGACTGTACGGCGGATGATCTATCAATTCGATGTTTTGAGTACTCAAAAAGGCTCTCGTTTGAACCGATGTGTGAGAGCTCGCATTGTCGTGGTGGAAAATGATTCGTCTTTGGCGGCTGGTTTTCCTTATTTCTCCGAGCAGTTCTGGCAAACAAATGGTGATGTACCATTCAGAATTGACTGTGCTACGTTGCTCTAACGACATGGTGGCCACATGAACAATTTTTCCGAAAAAACGCGATCATGTGCTTCGAAGTGCTTTGTGCGCGAACAACTTTTGTTGGATTTGGCTCATTTTGGGAGACTCATACATTCGATTGTTGTTTAGTTTCGGGCTCATATGCAGATATCCATGATTCGTCACCTGTTAAGATTTTATAGATGTATTTTGAAGCACCGCAATCGACACGAGCCGTTTTTTTTTTTGGCGATTGTCAATGTATGCAAGTGGAAATAATGCCCAAGCATGCCTCAATCTCAAGATAAGTCACATGCCGATCTTGCAGTATCAGTTCACGTACAGCATCCGAAATTTGTCCTGGAGCGAACTACGACCACGATTAAGTTCCGAAAACCAGCGAAAAACGGTGGCTCGGAATGGTGCTTCATCACCACAAGTAGAAGAGAGTCGATGGGCTGACTGTTGTTGAGTTAATCCACGTCGAAAATCATAAAAAAATCACCGCACGAAAATGTTCACGATTTAAATCCATTATTTGGCCGAGATGAATTTTTCAAGTCACTGTAAACAACACAAATAACACTCGTATGACAAAACGTTCTGAGTACGTTTACCATTAAAAAGGTCAAAATTTATGATGCTGATATCAGATTTGACATATCTACACTGTTGTTGCCATATCTCAAAACCGCCAAACGCTTAGGTGCTGCAGTCTTTAAGGAAAAAGGAAATGCAGACGCCTCAAAACAACCTGGGAGCGTTCATTGGTCCTAAAAATCTGCAAATCGAGAACATTTTGAAGATAACTAAAGCAGATGGCCGACAACCGATCAAGCTGGATAAGGCCATATGCCCCGTTGGAAGATAAAGCACAATAAGGGGTCGAAACTAGCATTACTATTACTGCCAGCTGTTACTTCAAGAATGTGGTTTTCAGGCTGAACACATACTTTATGAGTGTCCGGTTGACGCAAAACACAGAACGTTTTACCTCGGAAAATAACTTTTAAAACCTACTGAGATATGCCGCATCAAATCGAACACACTTCTTAGATTCATTAGCAGACTTAATTTAGATTTGTGTCAAAAACAAAGGATGCACAAAAATTCAACTCTGGTCGCAGTGCATCATACCCTATTCAACTATAATAGTAATCTATAAGAAAACATTTCAGGTGTCAGTGAAGGAATTCAAGACAATCGCAAAATCTATAAAAAACTCTTGACTTTTCTGATCAAAAAGGCATAAATGGTCGGAGGTTTCAACCGTGGAATTATAAAAAGTTTTCTAAGCTTACCCACATAAGTCAAATATAATGCATTGTAGCTATAGCATGATGGTCTCATTTCCTACTGGGTAGGAACTTTAGCCAAATTGTCGTAAATTTAATAAAGAAAAAAAATTTTTTTTTTCCCTTATATGCAACTATGTTCTTCATATTTTTATGGTTTCTTAAAGAGCCTTTTTAGTATATCATAAATAATATACCATAATCATAATAATTTACTCCTTTTGGCCACACGCCCCCATCTCCCCCAACCAGCATAAGTTGGCAAGCAATCACAACTTCATACTTATGTGTGTGATTATTACTACATATGGAAACAAAAATATATAAATACATAAAAAGTTCCTTAACACGAACTCCTCATAGTTTTTAATCATAATCTCATAACTTAAAAAGGAGAAGAAAAGACGTACATAAAAAATCCCAAGTAAGTACGTGTTTATTCAATTTAATTCAACATTTTTAGCAGAGCATAAATTTTATGGTATTCACTTAAAAAAAAAACAAAATGCCTCAATTTTAGAAAAAGAAAAGACGGAGAAAAGTGATGGCGGAGACATACCATACAAGCGCGTGGTATTTCGCTGTTCCTCATATACAAGTCAAGTATAGCTAACTATTGCAATATTTTTCCATTTAAACGCCATTTATGGTAATAAATTGATACCATATCATAGGCAAGTATTCTACGTATGTATATATGTATGTAGACAAGTAGGTATATGCAACAGAAGGCTCACTCTTTACAATCAAAGGTCACATACATGCTGCTACAACAACAACTGCATACAACATATTTAACATTTTAAACACATGTACAATAATATAAAAGGCTGTTGTTGGTAGTTATGTCGGCACCTTTCAATTGATCATCCATACTCATTATGGCAACAAACACTCAGTGAGCATATGCTTAATAGATCCGTACGGTTTAAAACGTTCGTCTGTCCGTTCTATCCGCATATTCATTCAATCGTCCATAGATTTGCTGGTCGTCCATCTGTTCAATCATATCATGAGTATGATAATAATTTTTCAGTTACCCTTTGAAATACGCTAAATTGTAACTTTTATTATGTAATTATTATTATTATTTTGAAAAGGTAGGAGTGTTGTTCATATTGTGGGTAGGGATACACAAGCTGAACAGTTGTAGGTACTTGAAGTGCAAATTTAATGAATACACGCGTACGTACTTACATATTTTTTTTAAAACTTTTTTTTTTTTCATATTTCATATTCGTGATTTGAACTCATATTGCAATGCAATGAATGGTGGTTGCTTGATAGATATGTACATGGATGCAACCTTTTATGTATAAATAATGATGATGATAATAATAATAGTGCTGAGCTCAGCTCGTTCGTTACTCGTTGATGACCACTTTTTAACACTTGAATACTTACCCTTTTTTTAATTCACTTGTACCTACCTATGTATAAACCCATGTGCAAGTGTAAATGCACTTCAAAATGTATTGATTTCATGTTAAATCCATCATTAAGAGTGTCTAGTGTAGTTGTTTTGAGTGGTAATGAAGGTATGGTAATGGTAATTGATTTAAAAGAAATTTCGAAAACGTTATCATACATATATTATGACCTGAAATTATATTACACTTAGTGATGACATATTTTACACCTATAAATAAATCGATATTTTGATTAAAGTGTATGAAAAAAACGAAGCATAAATGCTGAGATTTGAGAAATACGATATGTAGTATATAGAGGGAGTAATAAACTGTGCTTCCCATTACAAATTAATGAAGTCAGACTCAAGGAGACAGAATAGTGGACAGAAAAAATGTATGGACACATCAAATTGTTGCAGTTGCGATTATTTTCGAGAGGAGTTGACGTACATAGGTCGGTTCCGGTAGCTCCAAACTGAGTTGCGAAGTCAGTGAAGGGGACGCAGCACTTTCTCGGTTCAAAATGATTATTAAGATTAATAAAAATGTACTTTCTGATCTCGAAACTTTTTTGACATAAATTTAAAGACTTCAAGTACAAGAAAAAAATTGTGTAATAATTAAAATTGTATGCTGGTTTTTTTTTTTTTTTTGCATCTTCATGGAAGAAGTTTTGAAAGTAGAAAGTAGGCATTAACTGGCGGCTCACTGGAACGTCTGAAAAAAAAATTACTCTTGGAAAAAATCTGACCGTGGTCCCAGAACATTCCACGTTTGTTTCACAAAATGACCGCCAAAATTGGTTTTCTCAAAAATCAAAATTTTTTTTTCGTAAAAACAAAGTTACAAATTGAGGAGAGAATCAAACATATTTCTTCTAGTATGCCCTGGGGCCATTTTTGTGTAGAAGAAAATATTTAAAATTTCAGACAAATCCGCTAATTTTTTTTGGTAAAAACTTTATTTTCAGAAAAACGAAGTCAATGTTTTGACTATCGCTTTTTAACATACAAAATATACTTAAGTACGGCGCTATAATCGTCTATATCTTCGAAAGTACTCGGATTTTCTTTCTGAAACTTTCAAAATACTTTTGATATATAGCTCTTTCAAATAAGACACTTTTAAAAAAATCGATTTTTCCAAATCGACAAGGTGCAGGGCCCCTTTAAGTTATCTTAATCTCTCTAAATCTCTACTCCTACCAGGCTTGGCTTACGTATTTCAGGCCGAATTACTATCAAAAACAGGGATCTGCAAGGCAGTGTAGAGATATACATTAAAGCTACTATCAAGACGTTAGGCTCAATAATAACATTTTCAAAATCTCAGGCAGAGCATTATTCTTATATGAGTTCAGGCCATAAGCACCGCTTAAAATGAAAACATCACATCACGTCAAATCCGACATTCAAAATAGCATTTATATTACAAATAGGAGTGCATACATACCATAAAATATCATCGCAACTTAAACATAAATAATAAACTTTACATTCAACAACATGCGGGCCATAAAATGTATTAAAAAATTAGTCAACTAACATGTTGTAAAAATCACATTTTAATTCCTCAGAATTAAAACATAAAACGGAAGTTAAACTCACGATTTTAATCGCAGCCATTTAACCAGTTTTACTATAACTTACAAAACAACCCGTCATCGTCATCAACAGGCAAGTAAACGACAACAACACAAGCTCTGCATAACTACTGCTTTCTAGCTAAGTGGCTGGAATAGAGAAACACCTCGACTATGGAGTTCAAGAACTCAATTAAACTCTTGCTTGCAAAGCATAGACATGTATATTTATTCTTTTCGATTATGAAACTGTTTTGAGCAGAAGACTCTATATATAGTTTAGTGCCTAATCGGATAATCGTACGTTGAGCGTGTTTTCAGACATTAAACTCAATAACTATACTGAAAATATCATTTATCTAAATGATAATGCATTTTTCGTTGTCATCATCATAATCAACATCCAAGTCGTTGATGTCGTTTTCGTTGTTGTTGTTTTCTTTAACGTCTTGGATTAAAATAAACAAAGTACACACAACTTAAATACTTTTCCCCACTTGCCTCTGTGGCCTATTCTACCCTATCGTTTTAGTCCATAATCTTAAACTAATAAAAATTGAAAACAAAAAGCGCAGCTTATGGCAACAGTCACTGCAAACCTCACACTTTCACACACGTATGTATTACTTAATGAACATGCGGGACCGCGGATGCATGGACAGACTCATTCAGACATTGCACCACAAAAAAACAAAAAAATAAATAAAAAAATTAGTTCAAAATGTTCGTCGCTTACTTGCTAGCTTACTTTTCATCCAATGACTGAGTAATGTGAGCGCTTTAAAGTTTTCTGCTGCTGCCTGCCTGCCTGCCTATATTATCTCTTGACTGTGTGTATGCATTGTCCGCACGCTTATCATGAAAAACGCATCATCATTAATTGAGTGAGCGAGCGCGCTCGTCGCAACTTTGGAGCCAACGTCGCCACTCTCGGAATTATACCAACATACATAAATATTTATTGAGTGTATATATGTTTAGTTTATTGTGCATTCAGTCAGTTAATGTCTATACAATGCAACTTTAATATGCTCGTATATGTGTAAAATGCGGGTATGGTTACCTTAGTGACGATGGCGTTGTCTACCGTCTATCGACTATCGATATTAACTAGAGACATGATCTATAAAAGTGTGTGTGACCACACGATAATGATAATATTCAGTCAAGCTTTTGTTGAAAATGTCAATGCTATACTTATATTTAAACAGTTGAATTATGAATTATTGAAACTTTCTCAATTTCCAATTATTATTTTATAGTTTACGAATGCTAGAATCTAGAAATCTATTTGTTCATAAAAGCTACATAGATATTAAACCTTACTCCCTACAATTTTATTCGTAAAAGTAATGAATAGCCAGAGCCGATTCAAGTTTATTTTTAGAGCTGGTTCGGGGAGGTCGCTACTTCGCACAGTGGTTAAAGAACGACAAAAAACTTTTTTTTATGAGTTCTTCGTTTTTCTACCCTACACACTCTGTGCACAGGGTATATTGTTTTTGATCTAGTAACAGTTGTTTGTAACGCCCATAGTTAGGCGTTGTAGGTGAGAACATATCGCTCATTTACGAAAAGACTCATAAGTCAAAAAACACTTTTTTAGTAAATGATGCAGAATTATTCATTATGTCACGTTTCATATCAATATCTTGTATACTCAGCGCTTGAGAACTATAAGATTTCTTCTTTTTTCTGAAAAATGGGAGTTAATTGAAAACTTCAAATGCGGTTTTCTGCAAAATCGCGTTTTTTGAGTTATGACAGTCTTTTACATAGGCATATGGGGGAAATTTTTTATATTTTGTTTTTACTTTACGTCCCCTAATTTTGTTCCTTTATGTGAAAAACACACCCGTATTATCAAATAGTCCAGTGGGTAGAGTAAAAAATCCACCAAAAGTTCATAATAATTCTTATCTGAGATTTTTTTTTTTTTGGGGTATTATAGATGGAAAAACCGATATATATAATAATAAAAATAATTTAAATAAATAAGCAGCATATTACATGCATACATATCACATTTTTTGAAACCGAAATATTTTTGTCTGAAACTTTTACAGATTACATTATTAGCATAAAGGAGCAAAATTAGTGGGCGTATGGAAAAATATTCCAAACGTAAAAATTAAGGACCACTCATACACTCATGTACATATTTAAAATATCAGCTTGCATAACAGAGTCGATTTAACCGCCCTTTCGGCTGTCTTTGTACACGATAGAAACATTTCTTACGATAAAGAAAAGTTAAAGTTCTGAAATGAGGAAAATCAGTCAAGTGGGCATGGTCCCATACAAATGAAACTTTCAAAACATATATCAAAAAAAAAAAATAGTAAATAAGATTAATCAAAATTCGGCACCCACGGTTGAAATAGCCTGTCGAATAAATATTGTGAAAATTATTAATATTGGACCGTAGCCACGCCTATCAAATTTTCAAAAGACAATATCAAAGAAAATATTGATACCAATATAGCAAAAACCGATACATATATAATTCGAGAAAAAAATTTGAGCTAACTTAAGAACATTAGAAAGAGGTAAAATTCTTAAATCGACCAGTGGGCGTGGTTCCTCCTATATGGTGGAATTTTCAAAGAATAGCATAAAAGAAACTTCTAAAGCAAATCAACAAAATTCGGTATACTCCATTAAAGTTCCCTCTAGAATAGTTGTTGTATCGACATAGGGCAATAGCCACGCCTACCGCACATATAAACGACATCTTCCAAAAATAATAAAAAAAAGAAAATACTGGTGCAAATCAACAGAGTGATGATAAATAAAATATTTCATGTAAATACTATAAAAATCGTTTATCAACCACGCCTACCTGTCGTTAAATGCAAATAGGTGTTTTTAGAGGATGTGCAGGGTATTTATAGCACGGTCTCACCCAAACTAAAGCCATATGAGGTTAAAATAACGTATTCAGTGCGTGTGCTTCAAGTAGGGGGGTGGGTGTGGTGAAAGGCGAATTTTCCCCATTTTTGTATGGGGTGGTTGTAGTGGCATAAAAATTTCCAATACCCAAATTTATTTATTGCTACCTTTTATTTGAATTTCAACCACTGTACGCCGTCCAATCATAGTGAATAGTCCAAAATCGCACTGTAAGTTTTTTCTAACCCAGTATTGGCAGTCAATCTCGCAATATTATCAGCATCGATCCAATATTGTTCAAAGTTTGCTTAGCAACTGAACCAATACTTGTTTGGTTGCCAATTTACATTAATCCAATGCAGGAATCAAGATCTGGCCCTTGTCGGTGTCGGTCAATACTGAATAGATTGCCATCGTCGACAGGCAAAAACCGTAATATTTGCTCAAATACAACAACAACATTTACATAGTTTTAAGCTTCGAAAGTTGCTATCGCTATAACAAAAACTGAACGTGTATATCTGAATTGGCAAGCTGCTCAAACCACAAATCATCTAACCACTAAAACTTTGCTATTAAAAAGTTGCTCAGTCTTTGATTGGGCGATCAATAGACGGAATCATTTATTTTCCTGTACGTTTTGTATCTTGGTTAATTCCATTAAACCTCATTGAAGTTGAGCTGCTTCAACTTTGTCTGTTTATTAAGCAAAAAAAAAAAACAATACCGCTTCGAAAAACCATTCAACGGCATCATTGTGTCAACTGCCGCCATCGTCACCGAGTACGCCGCCACCACCACCGCCACACGACTATCAAAGTAATTTGTTATTTTACATGTCAGACAAAAGTCGCTCAGACAGTCATTCATATGAAAGTAAATACAGTTCGTGCTTTAGCGCTAACAAAATCATTATCAAAATGAGTTAAGCGTGCGCGCGCGCTTGTGTACTGCCGCTTGTGCTTTGTAATATTAACCATGCCCGCCCAATGGCAACGACGAGTTAAAACTTCATCATCGTCGTCAGTATGAAAGCATTGGCATCATCGTTTATAGTACAAGAAGTTGTGCTGATAGATCTTATCTAAAACTATGTGCCTGTCTATCTAACTGTCTGGCTGCCACTGTGTCTCTCTATCTCTCTCTTTCGCTTGTGTTCTACATATATTTTGTGCTGTGTAACTTAAGTAGGTACTAAGTGCATAATTTTTTCTAGATGTGAACAGATGTTGACCCCATGCACGATCCATTTGTTAGTTTTACGCTTTACTGATGACGTTAACTTACATGATTTTGCAAAAAAAAAAAAAGAAAGAAAAAACACAATCAAATCAAATTAAGCCTCTCCCTCTTGTTGAACACTGTTCAGCGGGATGAAGCGTGTGTATAACAGCGATCAAGAAGCTGCGGATGTCTAGCCTGTTTTCAGAGTGTCGCATTTTACGCTTCGTTGGTTGCTTGTGAACAGAAATAAAAAAAAAAAATTGGTAGTAGTTTCGTTTTTCTGCTTTGGTTTATTTACCTTTGTGCTGTGTCTTCGGAGTAACTGAATTTTCCCAGCGTTCCTATTTATACAGCATGCCCTCGTAGACAAGGTGTGTATATCAAATTGATAAACAGCAGAATGTTTATTGAGGCATTACTGTATAGAATATATTTATGTATTTTGCGGTTGTGTCTTTCTTGGAGTTTGTCAACATTATGGAGTAAACTTTTCATGCTGTGCTTTTCTTTGATTTCTTTTTCGGTTTTACTATATAAAAATAACAGTGGCAACAACACTTAACCAACCGATGTGCAACACCGCAACTATGCCTAAAAATACAAGATGTCTTCAAACTAATCTGTGTGGTTGTTGTTGCTGGAATTGGTTTGGCAACTTTTGAGCTGGTAGTTGCATTGACACAAGGAGGCATGTCGACGTCTCTTTTGTGTGTGTGTATGGTGGGAATGACAAATGTTTTGAGCTATTGCATCAGGCAAATTATCATCGATTTGATCATGCGCATACAGTTAAACGTTCAGTGTTTAAAGGAGTGGTTCATTTAATATAAGTTACTGATCGTTTTTTTGCTTGTCTCTTTTGGTTTAGTATATAGAGTATCAAGTTATTGTGTAGAAGTCATGCTAAGTAGTAATAGTGTGGTTTGGTTGATTCTTCATTAACTGGAAACGATTGACATAAGAAGAATTAAATTAAATACATTTTTTTAATTTAAAAAAAGATTCCATTTTTTCTTTCAAAACACAACTGCTAGGAATTGGAAGAATGCAAATTTCTACCAATTGCAAATGTTTGAACTTTTATAAATCTCAGATTATAAGAATGTTGCCACCGTTTAAGCCAACTAATCCCTTTAAAACGTGTCTGTGTTTTTTTTTTCCAATGCTTAACTTGTAAATCATTTTTAAACTCAAATTTCTTTTGTACCTTTTTTTATTTATTGACACAAGTGAATAGCTTGCAGCAATGTAATAAAACTAACATTAACTACTGTTGTCTTTGCTATTTCAATATCTTCGATTATTATTATATTTGACTCGAAGCAGTTATTTTCTTTGCTTTTCGTTTTTATTACAAATAAAAGAAGGTCTGATTCCTGATTTGCAAATACATATGGAATACATATGTTTGCAGTTGTCTGTCCCCGTGAGCTTAAACAAATATAAAAGAATACAATATTATGTTACAATACTTTTACCAAAAGGCAAAAGAAACAAAAAAAAAAAAAAAAAAAAACAAATAGAAAAAAATAAATAAGATTTTTTTCATTTTACCGTAAAACCTTTTGTCATGTTATTGAAGAGCATAATTCTTTGCTGATAAAAGAAAAATATTTGTAACTACGCACTATGAAATATGTGAAATATTTTTACCATCCCTCCCCCCAAAGAAGGTAAACGACTTTCTGCTATACAAAAGAAGCTTCAGCAATGCAGCAGTATATGCCATGAGGTAGTATTGCACTTAAAGCTATTTGCATTGTTACTTTTGTTGTCACATCCTTGAAATGCGTTTGTAATGTGAGATGTTGCTGCTGCTGCTGCAATACATCACTTAACTACACAATTGTCATCATCATCATCATCATAATCATCACAATTCTATGCTGAGACAAATTCTATTTAAAATATGCTTATGCACATACACGTTTACTACTTGTACTCGTATACCCATTGCTCGATTTACACGCTTTTAAGTTGGAACAATTTTTTTTTCGCATGCAATCCTGCTTCCAATTCCCACTTAATATATTTATTATTCTAAGCCTCTAGATATATGTATATTTGTCACTCTTTAAAGTAATATTTTGACTAAAAAAGAAAAATGATGTATACAAAAACATTTCTGAATCCTTGCCTCATTTTATATTGTTATTATAAACATTTCAACTTTTCTTTTATATTGTTGTTCCTATTTTCATTTGATTTATACATTTTGCGGTAGAACTTATCTACCGTGTAAATCAAGGGATGTGTGTACTTTGTTTTTTCATTTATTATTTTAGCTTTTTGCTCTGAAGAAGTTAATGTGTAGAAGAAAAGATTGTTGCATTGTTGTTTTCTATCATCAACAACAACAACTGGCAATGACACAAATTGGTAGTTGAACTCAACTTTGCGTTGAGATCATATTTCATGTACATACATACCTACATAAGTAGTAGTCAAGCTTAACGTTTTTCTTTCTATATATGTACCTATATTTAAAAATTTTTAAACTCATTCAAATGAGTTGAAAGTTCGCGAATAAATATGAAAATTTATAAGGTTGTTTTTTTTTAATTTTATTACTTAATTTAGTCTCCTTGAAGTTGAATGAAAGCAATGGTTCCAAAAATTCTTCAGCTTTTCAGCTAAAAAGTGTTAAAGATTTGGAACTAGTATAAAGAACGTTGGATTTAAAACTATAACCTATTAAAGTTTCTCGGCTCGACTAGGCCCAAATCTTTAAGATAATCGAAATATGTAAAGCACTCCAGATATATAAACATTTGAAAATGAAAATTGTTTTTTTTTTCAGGGCCATCTGTAATTATAATTTTTTTTTTTATTACTTTTAGGGTTGGCATTATCGAATTGAAGTTGACAGAATTTATTTTTTTTTTTTTTTGCATTGAGTGGTCTTGAACTTAAACCCTAAAGATAAAACCTTGTTTTTACCTCTCGCGGCCCACTTCAACTCAATAATACCAACCTTAAAAGTGGGCACGATAGATAGGTTAATTGCTTTGGATAGATTTTCATGAGCGGATTACAAATCCGGTGATCGAATTTGCCTACTACGGTAAGTTGAGTACTGAGGAGCGTACCTACTCTAAAAACTGTTAAGTACTTGCTTTTTTTCATAAAAAATTTGGCCTTGAATTTTTCACAAGAAAAAATATCCACAAATTTTTATGAGCGAAATGACAGATACAGCTTGAGCGGCAATTTTGCACATTTAAAAAAAAGCTGCAAAATTAGTAAGTGTCATCATTGCAACGGACTATTAAAAAGCGTAAAGAAAATATCTCTGTTGAAAGGTAAAACGCTCCAGTAGAAAAAGTTGTGCACAAAACTTGCAGGTATAGTTAAAGCTCACTTAAAGACAAGTCCAAATGAATCTGTCTGCGATACTGCTTTGAAATTTGGTATTTTAAAAAGTTACGTTCAAAAAATAAAGAATTCTCATTTTCAATCATTCAAGGTACAAAAACTCCCAAATCGAACCGAAGAAAAAGAAATTAAAGCCTGAACTGTATCAAATTTTCTTCCGAAATGTAATTACTGCGTTATGAATGATAAAAGGAAACCTTCAGAAATTTGCCAAGCAAGAAACAAAGTGCGTAAAAGGTTCATGTGGGCACTAAGCCATCAAAGTGTCTTATTTTAAAGTTCAATTTGTTAGAGCAATTACTATCCGTTTGGGAATCTAACCTGAGACAGCTGGGACTCCAGTTTAACACTCATTCACTAGCTCATCGAGGTGGCCGTAGATTATTACTTTGCGATATAATATAGTCTAAATTACGTGATAATCTTTGTGATTATTCCCTCTTGCTAATTCCCAGACTTGATGCTATTTACTACTAAGACCGTACCCTTTCATCAACAGCAAAATACCTAGGGGTTATACTGGATGCTAAGTTAAACTGGAAAATAAATATCGAACAACGGGTTAAAAAGGCTTGCATCGCTTTTTATGCCTGTAAAAAATCCTTTGGCAAATGGTGGGGTTTGAAACCTAAAATAGTACAATGGATGTACACTGCGGCAGTTAGACCTATTCTCACATACGGTGCTATAGTATGGTGGCCAGCTCTTAGAAAGGGCTACAACCAGAAAAATTTTCCAGAATTCAAAGAACAGCCTGGGCAGCGGGGGCAATAAGATCATGTCCCACGGACGCTCTGAACGTGCCGTTAAATCCGTGTCTTAATCCCTTAGCCTCTCAAAGAATACTAGTATCTTACAGGCAGAAATCATAGCAATCAGGGAGGCGTGCCGAATCTTAGAATCGTTGGATATAGCAGGGATAAACATCAAACTGTTATCTGACAGACAAGCCACGATTATGGCTTTAAATTTACCTATCACCAAATCACTGGTGTGGCAGTGCAAAAAACATCTCACGAGACTAGCAAGCATATCACTAATTTGGGTTCCTGGTCATAGGAACATTGAGGGAAATGCTAGAGCCGATGAGCTTGCTAAGCAATCCTCGCTAATGGAACAAGTTGTTTTTCCGCTAAAAGAGGCTCAGAAAAAAATACGGGAATACTTCCTACACCAAGCCAACCTCAGGTGGGAGGGCATGCAGATATGTAAAATAACAAAAAAATTTTTGCCCTGTTACAGTCCTGCAAGAACAGATAACCTACTCACCAGAACTCGAACTGATGTAAGACTAACTGCCTGCAGTACAGGCCACTGGCTAACTGGCGTTCATGCATCTAAAATGGGGATCCCCTTCAACGCCCACTGTCGCAACTGCAACGAAACCAGGGAGAAAGAGACAGTTGAACGTCTACTCTCTAAGTGTCCAGAGCTTGCAAAAACCAGACTCTGTGTGCTGGGAAAACCGTCAACGACCTAAAGGATTTTTCCACAGTAGATTTTAACAAACTAATAATATTCCTAAATCGGACAAAATGGATCTAACCCCTATAGCTAATCCTAATAATGTACCAGGGTCAATTAACTGGAGATAACTGTATTTGAATACCACCAAAAAAAAAAACGTTTTTTGCTCTCTACCAAATCTGTAGTTGTGTAAGTTTTTTTTTTTCCTTTTATAAATGAACAAATGCGTTTGCATGAACTTTGCTAAACTTAATTTCAACAACATTAGCATTTAAATTGTCAACTTGACATTTATATTGTGTCAGTCATGCGTCAAACAAATGCCACAACTTGAGAAATTACTCTGTGTAACTTGTTTTCTTAGTTTTCTACTACCTTTTTCTACTAGTTTTTCTACAACCTATAAAGAATGAAAGAAATGTATAAAAAAATGTATTCACTTGCGTGCACTTAATTCACTTACTTTTCTAAGAGGCTTTGGTAGAAAAACAATAGCTGGAAATATGTATAATAGAATGGACTGTGAGGTAAATGGGGGTGAGGTGACCTATGCGGGAGAGAAGCTTATGGCCAAAGGAAGTAGATTTACAAAAACTTTGCATAACTTAGAGAAAAAAAAGAAGAAAATTGCGTAAAAATATAATTGACAACTGGCGTAAAAAATTGACATTTTATGCTTGGCACAACGTAAATGCTACCATAGAATAGTTACTCAACAGCTCTAAACTTATCACCAACACCACTAAAGTGACAAAGTTAAGGTAACGATGCTTCCGTTTCCGTTTTATGAAAGTGTTAATTGGCGCGTAGATCATACATTGTGGAATAATTTGCTTTTGTTGTTGCTGTTGTGATTCTAGTTGTTGGCAACATATACCTTCTTTTTTTTTTTTTGACAGGAAAATTACGTGACGAATTGTGTGGACATTGTATTCAGTTAGACTCGTCCTAAGGGGATTTTCGTTGGTTTCTGCTTGCATCTACAATATATAAGTGAAATAATTGCAAACTCTCTTTACATCAGCAACTTTACATGTTTTGTTAGCTGTTACGAATAATAATACAGCAGCTGTAAAGCTTGAAAACCAAGGCTGCAAATGGCACTTTTATTTGAATTACTCTAAAGATAAATACATGCAGTTTGAAATGCATGTTAGTTTTTCAAAGGTATATTTTCTGAAGAAATTTTGATCCAAGTGAGTATTTTGCTATAAAAAATAACTTCTTCGAAGTAAGTAGTTTTTTCCTAGCGTTTAACCCCTAAATATTACAATAATATATAATTTCTTAAAATAAAATTGGGACTTTACAGGGGTTGATTTTATCGCAAGTTTTTTTTTTTTTTGACGAGAAATCATTTTTCTAACAGTTTATCTAAAAAGATTATTACAAAATAAAAGATTTAAGTTTTTTCTTTCAAAAGTTTGACTTAGATTTTCTTGACCTTCATATAGCAGGAGTCCCAGACGTGATTGATAAATTCGTGATCCTGAAATTCAAGTTGAAAATTCTAAAAGTATTTTTTTTTTTTTTTAATTTAAAGAAGATGCAACCTTATTCCATCTATTATTATTTCATACCTAGTACATAATATTGTATGTGTAATTAAACTATGCATGAATAATAATTTATTGTGTTAGATGCAAAAAGTTGCCGTGCTGCTACCGAAGAGAGGTGCTGATGATGGGACTATAAAAGGAATCAAGAGGCGCATACAAGCAGCAAAAACTGTTGACAATATTTTATAAGCATAATATTTGCAATACTCACGACAGCTACACTGAACATTTTTCATACTGCATATTGAATGAAATAATGGCGTTTATTTTTAAATATTTCGCGGAAGTCACGTCTAAACGGTTTCGCTTAAAATTGCGTAGTTAGTCAGTCACAACTTGCCGATTTGATTGATGGCAATCGATTGCGATTATGTTACACATGCACATATTTGGTTTTAGTTGGTTACTTGCCGGATTGTTGGTGCCGCTGCTGCTAGTACGTCTATCAATGGAGTAGAAAAATTGCATGTATTGCATTTTATTATTTAATTATCGATGGACAGACAAACGTTCATCAAAAAAAAAAAAAAATTTGTTTTTTACTAGTAGAGACTTTTTTTTTCCTAACAAAGCAAAAGTGTTTTTCTTTTTCTCTTTTTTTTTAATCCTTTTTTTACGTTTTTGGTAGAAATTGAGGTCTAGTACAATGAATTGACATGCAGTTTGTTGTTGCTGTTGTTGGCTATTGCAAGCGTACAATCGTTTGGCAAAACCATATACAAAAAAAAAAATAAAAAATTACTAGCAAAAAGAAAAGTAATGTAGAAAAGAAAAAAAACGTTGCTGCGTCTATCATGCGTGAATGATTGACGAATTGACTGCTTAACTGCTGCTTGTTGCTTTTTCTGCAGCATGCTACAATTTTCAGATTTTTATCTAAAATTGTACGTGATTTTTCAATGATTTATTTGGTATAAGGTAGTAAGTAAATTGTGTACTTTTTTTTTCTCTACAAACAAGCAACTGAAAAGAAATACTAAGTGGAAATTGGGATTTAAATTCTTGAAAATTTTAATTTTTAGGCATGATTTTTTGGTTTGAGAAAATTCAAGATTTTATGATTATAATATAACATATGTATGTATCTAGATGTAACATTGGAATTATTAAATAACAAATATTTTTTCTTTTTATTATTTTTCAGGTAAGCTTAATCTCTATTCAACTCAAATTCATTCTATAAAGTAAGTTTAATTTCACACTTCTTTAAATTGTATAAATTCAACTTTCTAAATCCAAATTTATAACTTAATCGGAAAACTGAAAAAGAAAAAAAATTTAACAAAATATTATTATTGTAAATAGTTAGTAGCAGTAGTAGCGATGAACTATGTAACTCGTTGACTTTATTATAAATATCACACTGACTAACTCATCTTTTTTCCATGTTTTCTTTATTAAGATCCAACTTAAACGTTAAGAAAACTCTTAACTTAAGATTAGCTCTGTTTTATTAGTTAGTGCATGCATTTTTATACACCTGTCATTATCTCATCGTCGTCGTTTTTAACTGACATTAGCAATCTCATCTCATATATACTTATTTACTCATTGACATTGTTACCAACATAAAATCAAGTAAGATATTGCCCACCTATATATATATATATGTATATCACATATCTACCTTCATACTTATGTGTGAGTTACATACATATATATTTAAGTATTTGAACAAATATTTACTTGAATCTTCATATATGAGCATATTATCTCTTTGATATACACACATATTTATATAGGCATTTACTGCTTACACACATACATACATTAATATTTCAATATTTATTTTTGTGTATCTATCAAAATGAAAATAAGAATTTTTGTTTGTAATTTTTAAAATTACTTTCTTTCTTTTTGGTTCATCGAATTTTGTTATCTATAAGTGAAATGTTTCTTTCTATTACTTTTACTAACTATCGACATAAGAATATGGTTTGCTAAAGATGATTAAGAAGATGCTGTTTGTAATTCTAAGAAAAATTTCTGCAGCATTTAATTTATAATTATTTTGTTTTTTTATTTTTTTTTTGTAGGAACAGTAAATAATTTAAACTAGAATACAGAACTCTGATCTATACTGTATTCCATTCATTGTACTACATTCTGTGTTTTCTTTTGCTATTCTTAAAGATCCACAAGTCATTGCTTAACCCGAATAGACTGAGAATTACTTTGCTTTTTAATTTTAATAAAAGTAACTAAACCTATACCAATAGGCTTTTAAAAAGTACCCCTCACACCAAAAATTTTTATCCTGACCCTGGACAGAGAAGGTCGTTACCATATGGTTACACCAGGCACTACCCATTATTTTTTAAAACGGAAAGTAAAGTCCTCGTTTTTTTTTTTTAATATTTTTATTTATTATTTATGAATATAAGTATATGAAAAATATGTTTACAGTGTTTTCAATCTAAAAAAAACTTATATTTCAGAATTGTCTTTAGTGCAAAACAATTTACGCAAAGGCCAACATCGGACTTACTGCAAGTTGTGCTTCCACTGGTTTTGCAAAAATCGCCTGCGCAATGTTTCCATTTAGCAATTGTTATTGATGAGATGATGAGATGATTTTGTCCATCGTAGCGTGGGGTAATATCCGCAGAACCTTCCTCATATTGCCGCTTAGACGCACATCCAGATCGTTTGGGTTTTTGTTCGTAATGCTTGCAATAGTAAACGGCTATTTTACATCGAAACCACATTTGAGACAGTCTTCGTCAAGCTCTTCAAGGAAGTCTAATGCTTTTCTGAGTGTCAATTTTGTGCAAAAAATGCATAAATTACATAAATTCTTATGTTATAAAAAATCCTATGTAGAGCCTGGTGTTACCATATGGTAACGTATACATTTAACTCAGGAAAATTGTATGAAAATGGAATTTATGTTAAAATTTTTGTTTGCACAAATGAAATACCACTAATTGATTATTTAAATTTCATTAAAACATTCTGAAAATTGTACACAAACAAAAAAAATTGCACAACTTACTTTTTCATGTAATGTATTTTTCACTTTTTCACAATTTTTTTTTTTTTTGCACTTTCAAAAATTGATGTGCCTTTTTCACGATATAGTACAACGATATACAAAAATGATTGAAACTTTATAAAATAGTAAACAGATCTCTATGTGTCTCAAATTGTTTTTTTGTAACATTTTTGAATGAACGGATTGCTACATTGCTTTGAGTCTTGCTATTTTTGCGTTACCATATGGTAACGCCAGGTTTATTCGGGTTAATATTAGAGTTCTGGACAGACAGAAAGTGAAGCAGATATTAAGAATGTGTTCTGCCATTTTATTACAATCTTCTTCCGATCCACCAGAACCACAAAAAGCACAGAATCTCGAAGCAATCATATTTAAATATTTAGTTCAAGAAAAGTGTTGAGTAACAACAGTTCAACAAATTTTGAACTTTTGTCTTATCCGCGAGATTTTCCAACGGTTTTAAAGTAATTTAAGATCACGACTGCGTCCTCAGTTTTTCTCTATCACATCTAGTTCTCCCACAATATGGACCTGAAGTCGGAAAAATGGGTTCCTCAGGGGCTGTTAAGAATTTTTTTATTTCAACAGATATGAATTTGATGTCTGAAGCAAAGTTGTTAAGCACAAAGAGATAAACAATTTTTAAGTACACACTTTTCCTCCATTTCGTGCCCTTCCTCTTGAAAATGGGGTTTTTAGTCCCCTTTTTCAATAAATGGCCGATAAAACAGAAACCGTTGAGAAAACTATTTTACTGTTTTCAGTGAAAATATTTCTTGTTAAAAATTATAGGTGGTCCCAGAACATCGAAATAACCTACGAGGTACACTTTTTTCAGAATAATGTAAGAACCGAATTTTTTGCATTTGAATCGACCCACTCACACTACGTAAGAAAATAATGGAATCGTTTGTTTGTTGTTATATAAAGCTTCCATATGGAGCCTAGACATTGGAAGGGAAAGCACAGCGAGTTAAGCGAAGGGTCAGGCAGAAAAAAGGTCCATATAACCCAGAAGTGCTGAAAAAGGTTGTTAGTACATATCGGGCTAATCCCACGAGGTCGACTCGAGATGTTGCAGCTACAGCTGGTACATCGCAATCAACTGTAATGCGACGTAAACGAAGTCAAGGTTAAGGACCTACAAACAGCTGAAAGTACCTGACCTGTCAGAAGCAAAGGAAAAAATAGCGAAGACGCGTGCCCGAAAGCTGTATGACAATTACCTAACCAAATTCGATTGCGTAATTCTCGACGATGAGACCTACTGTAAGGCGGACTTCAACCAGTTCAGTGCCTGGGAATGTCTATTTCACAACAAAGGATAGGGATGCAACTTCCAGAACATACTCTGAAGTAAAATATACCAAATTTCCAAAGTGCTTCATGGTTTGGCAAGCTATTTGCATCTGCGGTCTACGGCGCAAGGATTTCATTACGACAAGAACAATTAATTCTAGAACTTATATAGAAGAATGCCTGCAAAAACGCATTTAGAGAGTCAACCAGGAGACACTACATTAGTATAATCTTTTCACCACAGCAGTGGAGAGAGTATGCTACCTTGAGAACATATATAGTGATATGTGCTAGCACCCAACAACAACATAACCAGTTGATAAGCATAGCATCCACTCCAAGCTCTCTTCAATATAAATACCAATTGTGTAGACTTTCTTTTAAAGGACATGCTCTATCTGACCAACCAGATTATGCAGGATATTCTCATGATTTTCTACATTGTTAAGAATGATAAAAAGTAGAGAACGAAAGCGAAAATGTTGACGAATGCGAGCTAAAATATTTGTTTAAAAAGAAATTTAAAATCCCCAATAGTAAAACGTGATTTTTTCAGCGTTTGGCTTTTAATTAAAAAAAAAAAAAAAAATCGGAAAATATATGAAATTTTTATTTGAGTCGGTAAATCTATGCGTGCCATTTATTCTATAAAGATTATTTCAAGTAAATTTTGACCACGACTGCGTTGTAAGCGATCTATGCGAGAAGCCCAATTTTGAACCACTTTTTCAAGCATAGCGGCTGATATCTTACTAGTATCGTGTTGTTCTCCAAAGCTGCAATTGACCCAGGTATATTTACTTAGAACGTAACCCCACAAAAAATAATCGGGAGGCTCCAAATCGCACGATCTATGGGACCAATTCACTAGTTCGAAACGTGAAATAAATTGCTCATCTCTCATTAAGTCTATTCTTTCACGTGCTGTGTGGCATGTAGCTCCGTCTTGCTGAACCACATAACAAGATTCAGCGCGTGCATTTTGGGCAAAAAAAGCTCGAGGTCATCGAAGAACGGGCGTCATTGACGATAACATTGCGACAATTGTCATATTTAAAAAAATACGGTCCGATGATACCGCACCAAACAGTGCATTGTGCTCTTTACATAGGCAGCTTTTGTTTTGCATTTCGTTGCTCATCAGACCAAATGCGACATATGCATTCAACCATAAATGAGCTTCGTCGCTGAACACAATTTTTCGGTAAAAAAAATTGAATCTTCGTCAAGTTTTGCTAAAGTCCACTCACCGAAAATTCGAGGCTGTAGCACATCGCCCGGCTTCTGTTCTTGAATTAGCTGTAGTCTATATGTTTTTAGATCAAATCATGGTCTTCATCAACACTGGCGACTACTAACAGTATCTTCCTCTGTGCGCAATAGATGTTTAAGGGTGCGTGACATTCGTCCGGATGGTAATAAACCAGAAAGTAAATGCATATTACTATGGAGAAATTTGTCATTAGTCCGGAATTTGGCTAGAATAATGTTTAAGCATTAAATCGGAAAATTTGGGTTTTAATCTTAAAAGAAGTCCAATATTTTTTGCCCTTGATCCGAATATATACTTTTTTTTTAAAGAAACGCTGAGATTTCCTTGCAGTTTTGTACACAATTAAAGTAATAAATGTGCAAAAAAAAAAGATTCTATTTCCTGATGAAATGTCCTAAAAAGTAGAGCAGTGAGGGTGATGAAAATTCCAAACTTTTCGTTAGCGAACATTCAATTCCAATTTTTAGGTTTAAAAACATTTCACCTGCAATCATTAAAATCAACAACACCTTTTTTAGAACTGTGTTTGTTTTAGAGCAGTGATGATGATGAAAGTTCCAAACTTTTCGCTCCGTACAAAAAAAAAAAAAAAACGGCATCAGTGCTTTAATGCAATGATGAAGATAAAAGTCCAAAACTTTTGAAGGAGAGTTTAAAAATTGGCATCATTCTTTCAAAGCAATGGTTGCTTTAGAGCAGGAACGGTGATGAAAGTTCAAAGCTTTCAGCTTGCGAATATTGAAATACAATTATCAAATAAAAAAAAATGTTCACCTGCCATTCTGTTTCTGAGCTGTGGTTACTTCAGAGCAGTGGTGGTGAGAAACATGCAAAACTTAAATTTGGATTTTAAATTCAATTAGCCAATTGCCTGCACCTGCGACCAGAATCAAAAGACGTTCTTTATAACAGAGTTCAGTGCAGAAACCAATCGTGGAATGGTACACTGAATCGCTCCGATGTTTGTTTTTATTTTGCAGTTGGTATTAGAGAGTGGAGGAAAAAATTATAAAATACACCGCGAGCATGTAACCGCTTATTGTAAAGGAATTTTGATGCTGAGTAACATAAAAAAATGAATTATATTATTTAGTCTGAGAGTTTTTCTAAATTTTTGTAAATGTTTTTTTTTTTTTTCCAGACTAATGTCATGTTCCTGATTGAAAACATCGATTGATTTAATCTTGAAATTTTATATCGTTTATTTGACTTTAATTAATCCTGAATTCCTCTTCGTTTCAAAAGTTTTAATATTCCACTCAGTTCTGCAAGTGTCTAGCTTCTGTCAAAACTAATTTAATTTCTAATTTTTCTTGTATTTTTATTAAGCAGTTATAACAACACATTGGTGCTACTTTATTCAAAAACTTCATTTATCAAATGAAAATATTGGAACCAAAAAAAAAAAAATAATAATAATTCAGCCATTTACATTTTGCTCGACCCAAAAAGCCACAAATAAATAAAATTTATTACCTCAAAAAATCAGATAGATACTCATACCCAATTTCAATTGCACTTTTGTTGAATACCAGTATGTTTTTTGTATATGTATGCGTTGTAGTTTTGTAATTTTTTTTTTTTTTTTTTTGAGATCAATAAACTTATTTATTTTATTGATTGCCTTATCAGTTCATTTCGTTTTTTATCATTGTATATAGTAAACACTCAAGTTGATAACTTATTTTTATTTCTTTCTCTTTACACACACATACACAGAAGATAATTTCTCAGCATATAAACTAAACAACATACGTAAAACTAAAAAAAAGTTCAACATAAAGTACACAATATTTAGGTTAAAATTTATTTGTTTAAGATACACTGAAAAAAAAAGTTTAGTTGTGAAAGAGATATTTTCAACCAACAAAATTGGAATCCTTTCCCCATAAATTGGGAGTAGCCCTATAAAATAAAATTCAATTCAAATGATTAAGCGACTTGAAGCGAGTAGAGTATTCCTTTTATAAATTTTTTCTTATTTCTTTGTTTTTTTTTTCACTGTACATTTAACCTTTTTTTTTATCTATGTAATGTGTGGTTTTTTCAAACTCAATTGGCATCAATAGAAAGAAAATAACTAAAATTAATTTTCTGATATTGATGCCTTTTGGAAAATATGTTTATTTTATTCGGTTAGTTGTACTGTACTTTTGTGGTTTCAATTTCTCCTTCAATATTTCCCCCCCTAAAAATAAATGCGGGAGTTTGTGTTATTTTTTTATAACTATCAATGTGAATGTGTGGTTAAAGTTTGAAATTTTTCATACTAATATTGCATTCATATCTAGGTTAAATTATGTACAGCTCATTATAAATTTAAGATGCTATTATATTAGTTTTTTTTTTCAATAGTTTCAATATTCTTTTAACCAGTAGATAAATCTTGTTTTTTTTTTTATTTAGTTTTATACTTCATTATATTTTTATGCTTTGCATTTTTAACTTTTGTCACGTACTTTGTCTATGCTGAATATTATGAAAATGTTCCATTTTTTCCACAGTCAGCATTATTTATGTATTTCTGTTTTTATTTTTATTTTTTATTTTGCTATGAAACGAATGCAATCATGCAAACATATTGCAAATGGTAGATAACTATGTATATACTACCAATCAATTTTGATCTGCAACAATCTCTCAGCTCAATTATTTTACAATAAAAAAAAAACGGAATTGAATCGTGATATTGTTAAAAAAAAAAAATAAAATAAATAAAGTAGAAGTTATATGATATTTGATGCCATTTTTGGTGTCGAGTGACATAATTTTTTATATTCTCATAGTAGTTAGTAATCCAAGTGGTTGACATTGAGCAATTGGCAGTATTAATATAAAGTATTTTTAATAGTTATCTATAATTTAAATTTTTAAATTACCAACTTTTTTCAAGCTTAAAACACTTTTTTTTTATATAATTTTGTACAGTTATTGCATTTAATATTTAAACACATTCATCTAACGATGGGCAACAGTGTTGGAAAATAATCTTCCCAAAAGTATAAAAGCCAGAAATATATAATCCTGCTAATTCCTTAGTAAATTCAACATTTCCACACACATCTGTAAATATATTTGTCTATCTATTCATCTCTCTCATTGTAGGTATGTATTTCTGTCCGTTTGACTGTGTGTATGTGGTTTTCATTTCCGTAATACTTTTTGTTTTATTTGAATCTCCATTACATACAGATTGTACATATTATTTTCTCCTTTTTTTTTGTGGATTTTTCTTTTTTTTTTTCTTTTTTTTTTGGATGTTTTTGACAGCTAACAACAACAAAATAATAAAATCTTGACACTTGATTTGGGCATGATGTTATCCCATTTCACCAAACACAGGGGGGGCAGCGTTGTATCCACTTTCATTTTTTCACATTTGTTGAAATTTACACAGTCGCTTTTCTCGGTTATTATTTTTCGGTGTTTGTCGGTGTTTTATTATTTTTTTGGTTCTTTGTTTATTGTTGTTCTGTTGTTTTAATGTTGAGCCATTAATCTTTAACTGTTTTTAATGGATGTAGCCGAGTCGTCGTCACCCTTTTTCGGTTTTTAATTTGCAACATTTTTCATTTAGGTTTGTCACTTTTGTTGAAATTGTGTGTTTTTGTTCATTTTTGTTTTTCTTTAACATGCAATGATAAGAGCTAATATTTTTTTTTTTTTTGTAACTATCGAACTTGTGATTTATTTCTATTTATGTATTCTATTAGAAACGTTTTACTCATCGCAATTAAAGCTACGTCATATGTGTTTTATTGAGATTATTGAGAAAGTAAACATCGTCGAAAATTCTCTGGGTATTTTGAGAGATTTACAATTGGATGCTGATAAAAGAGTGAATATATTCCATGTTGAAAATATAATAGAATGTTTATAAAATGTAACGTTTGAGGTCGAAAAAAATTAAAGATAGACCGTGCAACTGTTTTCAAAACTTTGAATTGACGTAGTATTTATTAATTATTTTCAAGTTTGTCAAAAAATAATTATTTTAGAAAATGTCACTAACCGAGTCAAAACATCGGAATTCGCTTTTACACAGTCAATCCAAACAAGAGGAAAATTAAAAGTTTCACCATTTTAAAGAGTTTAAAAAAAAACATATACTACAGCTAATAATAAAAAAACTTATTTGAAAAAAAAGGTTCTTAGGGAAAAATGTATGTTTAATGACTTGAAAGTTTGCACTATTCTGAAATCTGTAACAGTGAAAAACATACGAAGTTTGTAAAAATACAAATAAAAAAAATTATTGGATTTTTAACAAAAAGCAAAAAAAAAAAAATTGGTCTAAGAGCTACTGAAAAATAATTAAAAATCATCAAGTCAGGCTGGGTAAACTTTTCGCACCCAATTTTTTTTGGGGATGGATGACGAGTCATATTTTGCTATAGAAGACAAATTTTACTTTGGGTATTACAATGTGAAAGTACCGGATAAGAACAACTATATATACAGTATGTAACAGAATTGATCAAATGAAGGGACATTTTTGGGACATAAAAAATAGCCCAAAAATGGCGTCCAATTAAAATGTAATAGCATGGCAAAGTTTCTTCAGATCCATATGAAAAAAAAAATTGAAAAACAAATTTTTGAAATGAGATAGCTGCTTCAGGTTCCAAAAGGATCTTGAAAATATCGAAATTTCAACAATAAATTATTTTTCAAAATATTTTGGCCAAAATTTTTTTCAAGTTTCATAGCTGTTTTATTTCTCCTTGAAATCGGATAATATTTATTGGTGCAGCAAGGTGTACAAGGCTTGTAAGTTTTAAAAAATTCATCAAAAATTTTATGAAAAATATAAATTACGGTCGAAACTTCTGAACTTTGAACCTCTTGTGGCACCAATAAAAATTATCCGATTTCAAAAATTTGCATTATATGTGTACACTCAAGGAGAAAAAAAAATGTTTGGCCAACAAATTTTGAAAAATCATAATTTATTTTCGAAATTTCAGTACTTTCAAGACCCTTTTGGAACCTGAAGATATTATCTGAATTCAAAAATTGGTTTCCAGTTTTATTGATCTGAATGTGCAGAAACTCAGCTTTTTTCATGTCCCAAAAATGTCCCTTCATTTGCTCAATTTTGTTACATACTGTATATATAAGATCAAGTACCCAAAAGAAGTTTTGTTGTAATTCTGTATTTTTAAAAGGTTTTTTGGCGATGAGTTCGCACCAACAAACAAAATTTTGATTTTCAAGGGTTAATTTCGTTAAAAAAAAAGAATATTTTCTCTGAAGTTTGTTAATGGCTTTTTATAGCGCTTTATTCTATAAGCATAATAATATTCCAAAAATATGGTTCTAGGTTTATGTCTTACAGAAATTTGAGTTTCTGTATTTTTTATCTTCAGTGACTCGAACTACTTTTCGATGGAAGATATTTTCTTCGTAGATTATTTATTCATGTTTATTTAAATGGTTCGGGATGGTCAAGCAAATTTCATTTAATAGAAACTCGGGATTATTGGCGCCATTTAATTTTCTGCTCTCTAGGTTTCCTGTGTGGAAATGAATCTAGGCAAAACATAAGGCCTTTATGGAATTTCGTAGGTTTAAGCTGGACCCAGCAATTGCCATCAGATTTAGCCCAAAATTTAAATAGCATGCTTTCCAATATAGGGCCAATGTAATGCCAATAAAAAATAAAATGGAACCAACATATAACCCTGAAATATTCCAAATGGAAATCCAATAAAATCTGATAAGAATCTGTCCAACACCTTCTGATTTCTATCTCTCAAATGTTGAATGAAGTTTATTAATCAGCAAATCATGCTTTACCTTTTTGAAAGTTTTACTAAAAGTTTGGTCTGAAAATCGTTGGGAAATTCTTTAATTATAAGTGGTAGTTGCCAATTTCAAAAAAAACCTATCAGAAAAGTAAAAAGTTATAAGGCAATGCTTTGGAGATAAAGCTGTTACCATCGTTACGTTCATGCATCGCTTTCGGTAGCATTTTAAAGGCAATTCTACTTTAATTTTTTCTCTTTGTTTTATGGTTTATTTAATATATTTGGTTTGTTTTTTTTTTATTTTCCTTTGCATATTTGTTTTTAAATTGATATTTTTACAAATCATATCAAATTTGTTTCCATATCATTAATTCTTAAATTACCAATTCAATGAGCTACAGGAAACCGCATGGAAAAAATTACGTTATTTTTATGCTACGATGACATCTATCGCTACTCCAACTACTATTACATAGTATTTGCAGCAGCAATTTTACGAATACAACTGCAGCATCTATAAAGACAGGCAGGAACAATGTAGTAGTAGTTAATTTTTTAATGCCTTTTTTTGGACCATTTATTAAAAATGTTCAACTTGCACCATTAAACAAATGACATTCTGAGACTATGCAAACATAGTAGATACATTTAACTTCATCCACCACCTTACTGTTGCTTCAACATGACTACCTACCCGTTCGCAATGTCTACATTTGTATGACAGCACATGGTATTGAAGTTACATTTTATATCTGCTGGCCAGTATCGCCGCATTTGTTGCTGTCAGTTTAAATTTAATTAATTCGCAATGTGTTATTAATATGTTGGTGCTTTTATTTGTAACAATGTTTAATGGCATTATATAAAAATAAAAATTATACCTAATATTTTATTTACATATATGTATGTACAAGGCCGTATTTAGGGAGAGATTTTGGAGGTTCTGACCCCCTCCCCCCGCAATGTTAGTGCCAGTGGATGAAAAAAAGTTCAAAAAAATCTATTGAACAGTTTTTAAATATTTTTTACTTCCATCGGTTTCTTTTTAAAAAGTCAAATATAAAAAAATAAACTTGAAATCTTAGTTACACTATGCGACCAGATCCGATTTGTTTTCTTTGACATGAGCTTTGACTTTGGATACAAAAAGAGAAGGTGATGCTGAGCAATTCTGCATTTATAGTTTTTCTAGGTCAGTAACTGTTTTTGATTTACAGTTTCGGGTTTAGGGCTCATTTGGAAGGGCATGATTCCGCCTATAATTTTTGGATTTCGAAGTTTGTAGTACGCCAGTGTTCAGCTCTCCAATTTTTAAAAATGTTCAAAAATTCTATTTTAGGGTTTTAAACTCCATTTTTTCTAAAACCTGGCGTGATGGGAAATTTTTTCAGTATAAAAAATTCATTCAAAAAACACTAGGAACCATTTTATTCACAAAGCCCATGTAGGGCAGTAGTAGTGGATCAGCTCCAAAGTTTTACGATGTAATTAATTCTTAAGTTTTAAAATGTAATTAATTCTTTAACCCATTATTGCTCAGAGCACCCCGACTCGGAAGACCTCTTTCAATACAGTAACTGCACGAATTTTGGGAATATAAGCCAACCTCATCCGGATTCCTTATCATGGCCCGAATTCCCACTGATAATCATTTGGAAAAAATGAGCCTCTGACTATTTTTAGTACTTTCGGTAATTTTTTTGAGGTCGGGCTCATCATCAGTAATGGCAAGTCATTGTAAATTTTCTTCGAATGAAAACCCCCCCGAAAAAAATCCTGGCTACGGCCCTGTGTATGTATGTATGTTTGTGTGTACAATGAGAATATTATAAAATTATCCCAGTGGGAAATGAATTGTCAAACCGATATTGATAATGTTGTTTTATATTGAATTGAAATCGGAAAAAGGGACGATCTGAATGCTAGGCACTGCGACCTATAAGATTTTTTGTACTAGAGCCTTAAATTATGAAAGAGAGAAAGGAAGAAAGCCTATCGGTTTTGCCATCGTTTACCAAGAGGTGTACTAGTACACTTTGTTATAATTCTCATTCACTTCATATCAATTGGAATGTGAGAAAGTTATGAGAATTAACCGCCAGACCAAAACGAGATTGAACCCGCAACCTCCCGGGTAAAATTCTAGTGCACTACCTATTAGATACGATCAAATTCAATAAATTTAATTATTTTTGGTTTGCATCTTTGACATTTTTTCGTTAATTGAAAACGCAAGTTTTTATAGTTTTTTTTCCTAATTAGTTTCGCTAATAATGTTTAAAAAGATTTTGAAGGAACCATAAAGATATAACACGGGAACAGTAGCAAAAATCAAAACATGTCACCTGGCTTAATTTAATGAGGTCTCACTATACTTTAGGTTGGTAGTAATTTGAATTTGTATACCCAAGGTTATATGATTTTCAGCATATTTCGGCGGTCAATAAGCATATTTCAGGGGTCAATGGTTACCAGTTTAGAACCAGAGGCATTACAGAGCATCACTAGTGGATCCTAAGGGGGATTTTTTAGATAACCCCTTGTCCCCTCTAAGGATAAAAGTCTCATAGATCAAATTTGATTATGAATTATAACACAGCCACAGAAAACAATTTTATTAATGATCTGGGAGTCGCTGAATCCAAATCCAAGACCTATTCTACCTCATCATATCAGGATTCTGCTTATGATTACTTATGATTTAAGCTATTAACCGAACATAACCCTAAGAATGAAGTTGTAATCTGAAAACCCAGGCAATTATTTTTTTAAACCCCATAACCCTATAACTCAACCGCATCATCAGCTTAACTCCATAATCCAATTATTCCCGTAATTCACTTTCCAATTCCAATCCAGAGCTGCGGTCACATGAGTCTGCTTCCCCACCCTGACCAGCCGATACTGAGATTCTGAGTCCCTGCGTCGTAACAGGTTTACTATGTATTTCTGCCATAACAGCATGAAAGCCATTATCCAGGAGCTTTGCCGGTTCACGGAATCGCTCCATTGCCCACCGAGACTAGGTGGAGGTGCCCTGGTTACAACAAGATATATTCGCTCTGCATAGAACCCGAGCTTTGAATTCTTTAAAAGGACTTATTTTCTAGAACCATATGGAGATTTATAACTTACATTTTTCATTGATACGAGTATACAGAGGCTCATGAATGAATGTGCAATTAGAGCATTTTTGGAGACCTTATTGATTATTGATAATGAATAACTATATAAATACAAAAAAAAAAAAAAAAACAAATTTAACAGACAAAAAAAATGAAAACTCCTTCATCAAAAATGTCTTGAATCCGCACAGCACAATTGCCTGATTTCCCAATGGGCGGTGAACTCCATTAAAATTTCAACAGTATGAACTATTTACATATTGTCCAATAAATCAATTTTTTCTTGTCGCAGTTTGTCGCTAATAGCTCATGTTTTCATGCTAAAATGCTATTGAACAATTATACTCTGAATAGTTACATAATTGCGGTTTCATTAAAAAGTAAAAACAAACAATGTTATTTTCTATAAACATGTGCATATATTCATTCGCACTTAAAAATTTTTGTAATCATATTATTTCGTTAAAAGCTCATTAAAATATGTAAATGTGTGCTAAAAAAACCACTAATTTTCAACAAATTGAAAACTATGAAGCGAAACAGCAGCAAAAACAGTAATAAGTACCAATGATAAATGAAAACTAATAACGATAATTATAAAAATATAATTTGAAAGCATATGTTTTAGTTGATTATTTAATAGAGTTAAGATTAAAAATACAATAACAACAATTACAATATACTATGAATTAATAATAGCGTATTTAAGTTTATTTGTTGCAAGCATGCAAATTGTGAGTAACGAAAAATCACAACGCTTTAATCTTTAAAGCGGAAATATTTGCGCACATTTATTTATTAACACACTACAATTAGACAAAGAATGATGTATTTTTATTTGTTTTTCACTTTGCAAAAAGTCAATTTACACACAACACTGCCCAGAAAACCGAAAAGCAAACGTTTAACCAGTAAACAAAATGCTAAAATGTAAAGTGAACATAAAAAAATATAACAAAAAATCCTAAAACATTGAAAATTGCAAGGTACTAACAATTTTTACATTCAAAATACATACTCGAAATGCCTAAAAGGCTATAATAAAAAAAAACTACTTTAGTGAAGCAGCATCATCAAAATGGCACTAGCTGCTTCCATTTTCCGCTTTCAACTACCCATGCGAAACATACATATGAATGTTTTGTCTATGACGCTGGCGTTAAGTTATATGCTTGAAAATAAAAAAAATGCATATTTTTAGCAATTTTTCATTTCAAAATTTCATTGTAACTCTGCAAAACGAAACGAAAGAAGCTTATGAAATAATATACGAAACTGAAATTTCTTTGATAGAAAAAGAGGACTGCACAAAATTAAAGTGGTATATTATGAATATCACATAAAAAAGAAAATCTTTTTTCCGTATTCATTCACAGATTTTCTCGATCTAATAACTTTTCATATTTTCAAAACCAGCTATGCATGGAAGAGGTACGCAATCAATGTCACAAAAATGCTGTAATTCATAAATTTTAATCAAAATCAAGGCTTATTCCATTCACATTATATAATTTGAGATTTTTTTCCGGAATTTTGTTTGAGTTTGTCGAAGGCAATCACTTGCAGATCCTAAGCTGGCTTTTGGGGTTGAAATCTCCTACTTACCGACGAAATTTTTATACATCGTTTGATCGTTGTTCATAAGTCGAAAAAAATATTGAAAGGGGCGAAACCCCGCTAGTGAAGGCAATTATAAAACTTTAAAACCTAGTGTGACCATATGATTACGAAAAGGAAGTTACTGCGTTGCATTCGTTATTGCTATTAACGGTAAATGCAAGAGAAAAGCAAAGTGTCTTAAGTTCGAAATCTTTTTGATCGTTTAAACTGCTGATATATTTAGAAAGTTCTTTCTGCTTTCATTTATCAAAATTACCTATTTTCTGCTCTATTTGAGGTTAGATTCGCCAAAGCTTTAGATAGAGTTGCAACTCTCCAATTTCTCCCCCCTTACCACTGTAACACTGCCCTGCAAATTTCAACTTTTCTTGTGCGAATAAAATGGCTTCTAGTGATTCCAAATGATTTTTCCATGCTGAACACGAATTTGTGGTCAAAAACTTTCCGTCACGTCACGTTTTCAAGAAAAATTGGGTTGAAATCCCTAAAAGTAGCGTTTTTTGCCATTTTTGAACAATTGTGGAGCTGAACCTTGGCGTGCCACAAACTTCCCTTTCAAATGAGCCCTAAGTCATGGGTCCTTAGAGCAACGGGTGTGTTTATGTCTAGGGGTGCACGAATAAAATGTACGCAGAACTGATTTTATCTTACACCCTAAATTCGTCCGCCATTTTGAATTTTTAAAGCTTGACTTCAGGTTTGTAACCAGCGACCCTTAAAAAATTCGGACCACTGCACTTTTCATAATATCTGGCCGTAGGTACAAATAAGTTAAAATCCGTCCACAATATTTGATCCGCTATTTTGAATTTTCGAATCTGACTGCAGATGTGTAACCAATGACCTTTAAAACATTTCGGACCACTGCACTTCTCATTATGTATGGCCGTGGGTGTAAGTAACATAAAATACGTTCTGTGTAAATTTGTTTCCTGCACTCCTAAACATAAACACACCCCCTACTCTAAGGGCGCATGCAAACAATTTGGCTTAGGGCTCATTTGAAAGGGTATGGCGTAGCTTTAATTTCTATTATTAGCGAAGTTTGCAGCACGTCAGGGTTCTTCTCCCCAATTTTTCAAAAATGGCCAATGGTTGCTCAATTCTAAGTAGTTGCAAATTCTGGCCAAGGAATATCGGCAATAGGATCAGCAAAGCCCATAGAACTTTCATATTGCTCTTAACAGTGCCGAGCAAACCAAAGAAAAAGACTATTCGAGATCAATTTTAAATTTACACTTTCCATACGAAACATAGAAAGCCATCACGACCAGAATACTACAGACGTGGCCAACAACTATATCAAAACATAAGGTGAGACAGAAGGTCAATTTTATTGCCAGAAGTCACATCGCAGAAAAACACATTACGCTCCAGCTTAAACATCTATCAGCAGATAGGAAAAAATCTTAAGTGCTTGTCGTCGCTCTATATCCTCAAGAAAATGGTTGCTAACTTTTGACCCTTTTGATCATCAGCTAATATTTTTCAAATTTAAATTTTAGTCTACATAATATTAGTATTTATTAAAACCAACTTTTAAATTTTAAAAATTTTTGGCGCTAGTAAACTAATCTAGACGTTAGTTAAACGTTATGCCACTCCCAATAATTCTATACGCATATATTCCCATTTTATCTTAATACTAAAAAACAATTTGGTTACTATCAATCTTAACCAATTAAAGTATTCATGTTATCTACCTGTAAATTAACACGAAAAATTATGAAAATGCAGCAGCGCCCGCCACACAAAAAGCCTTAAAGGCATCAATTTATCTCTGTCAACACAATGCATAAAGTACGTAGAACATATGTACAAGTTTATTACCAAGCTAGGAGAAGAAGCAGAAAAAGCGTTGGTGGCGCCCTCTCTCATTAATCAACAGCAGGCTTCAAAAGTTGTAGCTAAGCATTATGCCTTGAACAGAATTGCAACGGGCGACGAGAACTCTGCTGACGGGTAGTGAATAGCTGATTCGTTGCTATCGTAATTGTTTGTGAGTACAAGCGTGTAAATTGTTAAAACAAATGAACACCAGAATTATTGCCATCATGAATTTGAATTATTATAAACTAACAAACAACTAATCAGATATGCAACCCTCTGCTGTCGCCGTTCGACGGAGAAAATAGAAAAAATCTAAGTCAATTTGCATTGGCTAACGGGAAATCTGTCCCCGCCGCATCTATTTGCCGTTTCATACGAGTAAATGCGTTCTAATTTCGACAGCGGATTTCCCGTCGTCCGTCGCAATTGTGTTTAAAGCATAAAGTAAGAAAAAGTATATATATGGAGGTAGGTACTTCTTTTACAAATATTTTGTAAAATTTTAATTAACTACAAAATTTATTTTGATTAATTTCATTTTATAAATTGAATTTTTTTTTTTACTCCATAACTTCAAACTTTTTTTAATTCATAGATGAGAACATGTGTGTGTATGTGTGAATATACCTACCTTTTTTTTTATTATAGTTACTTTTATATTTGTAAATATAGGCAAAAGTTCAACAATATAAAAATTTATTCCTTGCGTTTTCACTGTACCCTACATACATTAAAAAGGGCAACTTCAGGTTAAGAAGGAGATACATACCTCAATTTGAACTTGTGTCTGCCTGTTGTGTTTGTTGCTTCTTGGCTTGTGTTTTGTATATTTGTGTTTACTTGTTTGTTGTTGCTTTTTATCTCTCTAATCTGCTGGGATACAATTCACATGTATTAATTTCTTTTTCTTTTTTTGGTTTTATAAAATTATTGATTTTTTTCTCGCTTAAGCCATACGCATACGACCTTAATGGCATGGCTGGCTGACTGGCTGACTGCCACCCTCAATATTATTTATTCTATATTTTCAACTAGTATACAATGTTGTATGTGTTTACGTGTGTATGTGTGTCCTATGATGCTTTCACATTTTGCAGCTATGAAACAGCAGTGGGAAGTCGCTGGCACTGTGTGGCAGCATCCGTCTCATCATCAGTTTATTATAATGCTGTTTTCGAGTTTTTCTTCTTTTCACAACCCCACCCCCATTCAGCTTCTGTTCTTTCTAAATTTCCACTGCTTCTATGTTTTTGTTGATTTTTGTTTTACTGCGGTTTCCGTCCACACTCTCCTGTATATATGCATACATACATATTTTCAATAGCTAGAGAGCATCAGCGCCCAGCCAGCAGCATACGAATTTATTATACGATGATTCATAAATATAAATCCCGCCGCGTTGAATGTGCAAAGAATAAGGAAGAGGAAGAAGAGAAGAGATTCTCTTCTGCCAACCGTGCAGCTGGAGTCAAATACCGGAACAAAATGTACGGATGAGTTGTCAGTGTTTTTGAGAATCGTCGTAATGGCTTAGACTGGCTGAGACTATGAAATGCGTGTTGATGATGTTGTTGTTTTGTTTGTTGATATTGGTGTTGCTGGTAACGTTGGTTTCATCGCTGCTATACGATCATTCGGGGAAAATGACGGCAAAGTGGCAAATGTATATGTAAAAGTGCGGCCAAAAGTTCTTTGCGTTCATACATACATTCATTCACTTTGCGTAAGACTTTTCCTTGATAAACTTCTTCTTTGGCGTGTTTGTTTGCATGTTTGCATATTTTTAGGCGGTGAATGAAGTTATTTGGTATTGAAACTTGTTGAAATGAGTAAAACGAAATGAACTTTATGAAATTTGCTTTTTATTTTTTATTGCGAAGTTTTGCTTTTACGGTATAGTAATAACGGTGTGAAGATAGCCACGCGTGGCTATCTTAGCAAATACACAAACCACAAAATGTAAAAATTTCTATGTTAACTTAACAGAAAAAATGTTAACCAAAAAATGTAATGTTAAGCAGAATATAGAATATTCTATCGGATCCTAATGACCATTTGGAGAACTGACTGTGACCACCAGACATACCATTCCATAGGTATTGAACTACAGTTTTATCCTGCATACACAAATTTCACATATTTATCTCAGATTATTTTTAATTAATTTCTAAAATATATCATTTTGTAAACTGAGTTGGAGGAATCTGGTGGTTATATGGAGCACTTCTACATATGTGCCAGATATCACATGGGTATCAGTGGATAGGTATTGAGGAGTAGATCAATCCAGCATTTCCCAAATATCTAACATTAATTTCGGTCTACTAGTAACGGCTGTTTGAAAATTTGCATGTTGGGTGCATGTTGGACCGAAATTAACGTTAGATATTTGGGAAATGCAGGATTGATCTACTCCTCAATACCTATCTACTGATACCCATGTCATATCTGGCACATATGTAGAAGTGCTCCATATAGCCACCAGTTCCTCCACCCATTTGCACCTAACATGCAAATTTTCAAACAGCCGTTACTAGTAGACCGAAATTAATGTTAGATATTTGGGAAATGCAGGACTGATCTACTCCTCAATACCAATCCACTGATACCCATGTCATGTCTGGCACATATGTACAAGTGCTCCATATGACCACCAGTTCCTCCACCCATTTGCACCCAACATGCAAATTTTCAAACAGCCGTTACTAGTAGACCGAAATTAATGTTAGATATTTGGGAAATGCAGGATTGATCTACTCCTCAATACCTATCTACTGATACCCATGTCATATCTGGCACATATGTAGAAGTGCTCCATATAGCCACCAGTTCCTCCACCCATTTGCACCTAACATGCAAATTTTCAAACAGCCGTTACTAGTAGACCGAAATTAATGTTAGATATTTGGGAAATGCAGGATTGATCTACTCCTCAATACCAATCCACTGATACCCATGTGATATCTGGCACATATGTACAAGTGCTCCATATGGCCACCAGTTCCTCCACCCATTTGCACCCAACATGCAAATTTTCAAACAGCCGTTACTAGTAGACCGAAATTAATGTTAGATATTTGGGAAATGCAGGATTGATCTACTTCTCAATACCTATCCACTGATACCCATGTCATGTCTGGCACATATGTACAAGTGCTCCATATGGCCACCAGTTCCTCCACCCAATATGCAAATTTTCAAACAGCCGTTACTAGTAGACCGAAATTAATGTTAGATATTTGGGAAACGCAGGATTGATCTACTCCTCAATACCTATCCACTGATACCCATGTCATGTCTGGCACATATGTACAAGTGCTCCATATGGCCACCAGTTCCTCCACCCAATATGCGAATTTTCAAACAGCCGTTACTAGTAGACGGAAATTAATGTTAGATATTTGGGAAATGCAGGATTGATCTACTCCTCAATACCTATCCACTGATACCCATGTCATATCTGGCACATATGTAGAAGTGCTCCATATGGCCACCAGTTCCTCCACCCATTTGCACCCAACATCCAAATTTTCAAACAGCCGTTACTAGTAGACCGAAATTAATGTTAGATATTTGGGAAATGCAGGATTGATCTACTCCTCAATACCAATCCACTGATACCCATGTCATGTCTGGCACATATGTAGAAGTGCTCCATATGACCACCAGTTCCTCCGCCCATTTGCACCCAACATGCAAATTTTCAAACAGCCGTTACTAGTAGACCGAAATTAATGTTAGATATTTGGGAAATGCAGGACTGATCTACTCCTCAATACCAATCCACTGATACCCATGTCATGTCTGGCACATATGTACAAGTGCTCCATATGACCACCAGTTCCTCCACCCATTTGCACCCAACATGCAAATTTTCAAACAGCCGTTACTAGTAGACCGAAATTAATGTTAGATATTTGGGAAATGCAGGATTGATCTACTTCTCAATACCTATCCACTGATACCCATGTCATGTCTGGCACATATGTACAAGTGCTCCATATGGCCACCAGTTCCTCCACCCAATATGCAAATTTTCAAACAGCCGTTACTAGTAGACCGAAATTAATGTTAGATATTTGGGAAACGCAGGATTGATCTACTCCTCAATACCTATCCACTGATACCCATGTCATGTCTGGCACATATGTAGAAGTGCTCCATATGACCACCAGTTCCTCCGCCCATTTGCACCTAACATGCAAATTTTCAAACAGCCGTTACTAGAAGACCGAAATTAATGTTAGATATTTGGGAAATGCAGGATTGATCTACTCCTCAATACCTATCCACTGATACCCATGTCATGTCTGGCACATATGTAGAAGTGCTCCATATGTCCACCAGTTCCTCCACCCATTTGCACCCAACATGCAAATTTTCAAACAGCCGATACTAGTAGACTCCTCAATACCAATCCACTGATACCGATGTCATGTCTGGCACATATGTACAAGTGCTCCATATGACCACCAGTTCCTCCGCCCATTTGCACCTAACAAGCAAATTTTCAAACAGCCGTTACTAGTAGACCGAAATTAATGTTAGATATTTGGGAAACGCAGGATTGATCTACTCCTCAATACCTATCCACTGATACCGATGTCATGTCTGGCACATATGTACAAGTGCTCCATATGGCCACCAGTTCCTCCACCCAATATGCGAATTTTCAAACAGCCGTTACTAGTAGACGGAAATTAATGTTAGATATTTGGGAAATGCAGGATTGATCTACTCCTCAATACCTATCCACTGATACCCATGTCATATCTGGCACATATGTAGAAGTGCTCCATATGGCCACCAGTTCCTCCACCCATTTGCACCCAACATCCAAATTTTCAAACAGCCGTTACTAGTAGACCGAAATTAATGTTAGATATTTGGGAAATGCAGGATTGATCTACTCCTCAATACCAATCCACTGATACCCATGTCATGTCTGGCACATATGTAGAAGTGCTCCATATGACCACCAGTTCCTCCGCCCATTTGCACCCAACATGCAAATTTTCAAACAGCCGTTACTAGTAGACCGAAATTAATGTTAGATATTTGGGAAATGCAGGACTGATCTACTCCTCAATACCAATCCACTGATACCCATGTCATGTCTGGCACATATGTACAAGTGCTCCATATGACCACCAGTTCCTCCACCCATTTGCACCCAACATGCAAATTTTCAAACAGCCGTTACTAGTAGACCGAAATTAATGTTAGATATTTGGGAAATGCAGGATTGATCTACTTCTCAATACCTATCCACTGATACCCATGTCATGTCTGGCACATATGTACAAGTGCTCCATATGACCACCAGTTCCTCCACCCATTTGCACCCAACATGCAAATTTTCAAACAGCCGTTACTAGTAGACGGAAATTAATGTTAGATATTTGGGAAATGCAGGATTGATCTACTCCTCAATACCTATCCACTGATACCCATGTCATGTCTGGCACATATGTAGAAGTGCTCCATATGACCACCAGTTCCTCCGCCCATTTGCACCTAACATGCAAATTTTCAAACAGCCGTTACTAGAAGACCGAAATTAATGTTAGATATTTGGGAAATGCAGGATTGATCTACTCCTCAATACCAATCCACTGATACCCATGTCATGTCTGGCACATATGTAGAAGTGCTCCATATGACCACCAGTTCCTCCGCCCATTTGCACCCAACATGCAAATTTTCAAACAGCCGTTACTAGTAGACCGAAATTAATGTTAGATATTTGGGAAATGCAGGACTGATCTACTCCTCAATACCAATCCACTGATACCCATGTCATGTCTGGCACATATGTACAAGTGCTCCATATGACCACCAGTTCCTCCACCCATTTGCACCCAACATGCAAATTTTCAAACAGCCGTTACTAGTAGACCGAAATTAATGTTAGATATTTGGGAAATGCAGGATTGATCCACTCCTCAATACCTATCCACTGATACCCATGTCATGTCTGGCACATATGTAGAAGTGCTCCATATGTCCACCAGTTCCTCCACCCATTTGCACCCAACATGCAAATTTTCAAACAGCCGTTACTAGTAGACCGAAATTAATGTTAGATATTTGGGAAATGCAGGATTGATCTACTCCTTAATACCAATCCACTGATATCAATGTCATGTCTGGCACATATGTACAAGTGCTCCATATGACCACCAGTTCCTCCACCCATTTGCACCCAACATGCAAATTTTCAAACAGCCGTTACTAGTAGACCGAAATTAATGTTAGATATTTGGGAAATGCAGGATTGATCTACTTCTCAATACCTATCCACTGATACCCATGTCATGTCTGGCACATATGTACAAGTGCTCCATATGGCCACCAGTTCCTCCACCCAATATGCAAATTTTCAAACAGCCGTTACTAGTAGACCGAAATTAATGTTAGATATTTGGGAAACGCAGGATTGATCTACTCCTCAATACCTATCCACTGATACCCATGTCATGTCTGGCACATATGTACAAGTGCTCCATATGGCCACCAGTTCCTCCACCCAATATGCGAATTTTCAAACAGCCGTTACTAGTAGACGGAAATTAATGTTAGATATTTGGGAAATGCAGGATTGATCTACTCCTCAATACCTATCCACTGATACCCATGTCATGTCTGGCACATATGTAGAAGTGCTCCATATGACCACCAGTTCCTCCGCCCATTTGCACCTAACATGCAAATTTTCAAACAGCCGTTACTAGAAGACCGAAATTAATGTTAGATATTTGAGAAATGCAGGATTGATCTACTCCTCAATACCAATCCACTGATACCCATGTCATGTCTGGCACATATGTAGAAGTGCTCCATATGACCACCAGTTCCTCCGCCCATTTGCACCCAACATGCAAATTTTCAAACAGCCGTTACTAGTAGACCGAAATTAATGTTAGATATTTGGGAAATGCAGGACTGATCTACTCCTCAATACCAATCCACTGATACCCATGTCATGTCTGGCACATATGTACAAGTGCTCCATATGACCACCAGTTCCTCCACCCATTTGCACCCAACATGCAAATTTTCAAACAGCCGTTACTAGTAGACCGAAATTAATGTTAGATATTTGGGAAATGCAGGATTGATCCACTCCTCAATACCTATCCACTGATACCCATGTCATGTCTGGCACATATGTAGAAGTGCTCCATATGTCCACCAGTTCCTCCACCCATTTGCACCCAACATGCAAATTTTCAAACAGCCGTTACTAGTAGACCGAAATTAATGTTAGATATTTGGGAAATGCAGGATTGATCTACTCCTTAATACCAATCCACTGATATCAATGTCATGTCTGGCACATATGTACAAGTGCTCCATATGACCACCAGTTCCTCCACCCATTTGCACCCAACATGCAAATTTTCAAACAGCCGTTACTAGTAGACGGAAATTAATGTTAGATATTTGGGAAATGCTGGATTGATCTACTCCTCAATACCTATCCACTGATACCCATGTCATATCTGGCACATATGTAGAAGTGCTCCATATGGCCACCAGTTCCTCCACCCATTTGCACCCAACATGCAAATTTTCAAACAGCCGTTACTAGTAGACGGAAATTAATGTTAGATATTTGGGAAATGCAGGATTGATCTACTCCTCAATACCTATCCACTGATACCCATGTCATATCTGGCACATATGTAGAAGTGCTCCATATGGCCACCAGTTCCTCCACCCAATATGCGAATTTTCAAACAGCCGTTACTAGTAGACCGAAATTAATGTTAGATATTTGGGAAATGCAGGACTGATCTACTCCTCAATACCAATCCACTGATACCCATGTCATGTCTGGCACATATGTACAAGTGCTCCATATGACCACCAGTTCCTCCACCCATTTGCACCCAACATGCAAATTTTCAAACAGCCGTTACTAGTAGACCGAATTTAATGTTAGATATTTGGGAAATGCAGGATTGATCCACTCCTCAATAGCTATCTACTGATACCCATGTGATATCTGGCACATATGTAGAAGTGCTCCATATGTCTACCAGTTCCTCCACCCATTTGCACCCAACATGCAAATTTTCAAACAGCCGTTACTAGTAGACCGAAATTAATGTTAGATATTTGGGAAATGCTGGATTGATCTACTCCTCAATACCTATCCACTGATACCCATGTCATATCTGGCACATATGTAGAAGTGCTCCATATGGCCACCAGTTCCTCCACCCATTTGCACCCAACATGCAAATTTTCAAACAACCGTTACTAGTAGACCGAAATTAATGTTAGATATTTGGGAAACGCAGGATTGATCTACTCCTCAATACCTATCTACTGATACCCATGTGATATCTGGCACATATGTAGAAGTGCTCCATATGACCACCAGTTCCTCCGCCCATTTGCACCTAACATGCAAATTTTCAAACAGCCGTTACTAGAAGACCGAAATTAATGTTAGATATTTGGGAAATGCAGGATTGATCTACTCCTCAATACCAATCCACTGATACCCATGTCATGTCTGGCACATATGTAGAAGTGCTCCATATGACCACCAGTTCCTCCGCCCATTTGCACCCAACATGCAAATTTTCAAACAGCCGTTACTAGTAGACCGAAATTAATGTTAGATATTTGGGAAATGCAGGACTGATCTACTCCTCAATACCAATCCACTGATACCCATGTCATGTCTGGCACATATGTACAAGTGCTCCATATGACCACCAGTTCCTCCACCCATTTGCACCCAACATGCAAATTTTCAAACAGCCGTTACTAGTAGACCGAAATTAATGTTAGATATTTGGGAAATGCTGGATTGATCTACTCCTCAATACCTATCCACTGATACCCATGTCATATCTGGCACATATGTAGAAGTGCTCCATATGGCCACCAGTTCCTCCACCCATTTGCACCCAACATGCAAATTTTCAAACAACCGTTACTAGTAGACCGAAATTAATGTTAGATATTTGGGAAACGCAGGATTGGTCTACTCCTCAATACCTATCTACTGATACCCATGTGATATCTGGCACATATGTAGAAGTGCTCCATATGACCACCAGATTCCTCCAACTCAGTTTACAAAATGATATATTTTAGAAATTAATTAAAAATAATCTGAGATAAATATGTGAAATTTGTGTATGCAGGATAAAACTGTAGTTCAATACCTATGGAATGGTATGTCTGGTGGTCACAGTCAGTTCTCCAAATGGTCATTAGGATCCGATAGAATATTCTATATTCTGCTTAACATTACATTTTTTGGTTAACATTTTTTCTGTTAAGTTAACATAGAAATTTTTACATTTTGTGGTTTGTGTATTTGCTAAGATAGCCACGCGTGGCTATCTTCACACCGTTTATAGTAATAAGTTTGCAAAACGAAATTTAATCAGAGTGTAGAATTTTTCTTTAAGTTTTTCCTTAACTTTAAGTGCATTTGTAATAAATTTTTTGAAAAATTTTTCCTGATGCAAAATCAAGGAATAAGATTGATGTTTTTTGAGGAATGTATCTCAAAAATCATGTACGTAATCAATTTCTCTTAAATGAATTGAAATTTTAAGAATTTTCCATTCGGTTCTGATCGAAAATTAACCTACTTAGATTTAAAATTTCAATAAATTGCTCTAAAGAGGACGATTTCAACTGATTGAAAAAACATAAAAAATTCATTTCCTATTAAACTAATAAATTCAACTCGTGTTTTCGCACCAGTGTCGTCTTCCACACATTCTATTAATTAAAATAACAAAATTTCCTCATGCTATTGCCGGGCAGACAGGCAGACAGACAGCTAACCATTTCACCAAACTATGCTGCAAAATTCTTGTCGTGCGTCGTCGTCTGCGCAAAGAGGAGCAACTATAATTCACAATCAGTGCGGCGAATATCTGCCATAGGGCAATAATTTTAATGTAAAACGCATGAAAGAAGACAATAAAAAAACGCACATTTCAAAAGAAACAAAAAAAAAAAAATAAACGCTGCCAAATGGAAGCATAAACACCAACAAAAGTACCACACTACAATACGAAAATGCTTTTTGGAAAAATCGTAAATTAAAAGGCGAATAGTAAAATCTCTGAAACAGAAACAAGAAAGAATTGGCGCTATGTACGCCACATGTGGGGGGGGGGGGGGAGGGCAGAAAAAAGGCGGAGGCGACCGCGTCGGACGGGCGTTGTCGTCATCATTCAACATCATCACACGCAATTGTAGCATTGTAACACCGTAGCACCAGCACCAGAATGTGTAAAAGTGTAAAATAATTTATTGTTTATGCATTTTTTTCTCTCTCGCGATGCAAAACAATTTGGGGTAATATTGAAAACACATTCAACAAATATATATTTTCCAAACACATACAAAAATATTCTGCACATATTTTTGTTTTTTTATTCTTTTCTTTTAAATATGGATTGAAAAATTGTTTATCAGACGCAATCATGCGCTTTTATGCCACACACCAGGCTCCCTTCTTTCTTCGATTTTTCTATATTTCCTACTAGTTGTTATTCCAGACGACAGTCAATGTCGCCTTCACAGCCGCCAGTAAAAATTGTTCTACCACGGAAATGTGTAACGCGCCGCCATTATGTGCGGGATGGGTGTTTCTTTTTGTCTGTCTCCACTCCACATAGAAGCAGTGCTGCTATAACTACTGAATTATATATATGTATATGTATGTATGAAGTATATTTGCTGAAAGATTCATTTGATGAGACTAAGTAGCTTTGTAAAAAGCGTAAAATCATTTTTATTCGATTAAGTTCCTAGCACTTCCCCGCGCTGAAATGGTGAATACTTGTTTTGGAAGTATATTAAAGTTTTCTATAGTCGGTAAGCTCCTCGGTAATGATTACCAGATCCGAATTAATGGTTGGTATTTTCAGTAGGGTTATAAGTGGTTGCCGTGGAGTAGTGATAATGGTGCTTGAATGGTACCCAGGGTTCGGATACAGAATGAAACTGTAAGCACCTATTTGTGTTCAAATATATCTCACACAACATAAATGAATGTGTAAAGCTCCTTGGACTGTTGTACCACAAAAAAGGAAGGAAGAATTTTCAGTAAGGTTAAAAAGCAGTGGTGGTTCTGTGGTTGGTAAGGCCTTATCAATGCCTGTTAATTTTAAACTACCGTGTATTTCTGTGAAAACCTTACCAATGGGTTTCACTAGCTAGTAAGACCTTGCATCCGCTAGATTAGAAATGGGGTAAGGAAATACATTACGGCAAGCTAAAAAGTACTCTGCATGTTAAATTAAGTTTCAGAAATCCAAGAATGACATCTTGTAAAGAAACTCGCTTTCATTTAAAGTTAATAAATACTTTTCGGGAAATTCACTTTTCGCTGCAACTAGTTTTAATGTCTCCAAATATTTGTGTGTATTTTTTTTTATTTTTTTTTTTATTTTTTTTTTTTATTTTTTTTTTTTTGATTGAATTAGTTATTGTATCCAATATTTACAGGGCGTGCATAAATATATAATTCACATTTTCTTTTTTTCCCCCCTCTCATTTGTATTGTTAGTGTGTGCCTTTTTTTTTCTTTCTTTGATTTAATTTAGTTTGTTGAGCAATAAATATTAATACAAGTCAAATTCAGATAATTTAAGTGTTTTTGATGGTCCCACCATTTCCCCATTTGCATTTGTGACGCTATTATTGTTGTTGTTGGTTGTTGTCACCCCTTCATCGTAATATAATGATGTTGATAATGATGATTTTAAAAAAAATCTTTTATGTATGTGTTTGGAGATGAATTCAAAATGAGTTCAACTTGTCTTAACACTTTCTAGAGTGGCAATTTCTTCACTGAAAGAAAGAGAAGACGAGAGGCAGAGAGAGAAAAAGTGCTGTGTGTAAATTTGAATTAAAGAATTTAAAAGTATAATGAAATTCGTTATGAGATTATATTATATAGAAATTCGTTAATTATGCTTAAACATAATGAAAATTCATAGCAACTAAGAGCTGAAGCATAAATAAATTTGTTAATTTGAGACTTAAAGCTTTCTTTGGATTGTTTCTTAAAATTAGGTTAGAAAATAGAAATATATGAAAAGATATTTTTTAGGAGATGTATGGGAAAATAAGTTTAAGAACAATTTCTGCATATTCTGCAAGCCAAAACTTATCTTCAGTCTTAACAATTGTTTGCTCTTTATCGACGATTTAAGGGTTTAGTAAAGCCTTAAGTTTTGTGAAAAGTTTCCAAGGTAAAACCGGAAACTAAGAAATAACCCTGGATCGAACTGAGGTGTTAACCATAGTATGACGAGAGCCAAAAGCATCCATTTCAATCGAAATCTAAAAGCTTTAAGTAAATTTAACAGCTCTGTTAGATCCACCTATTTGAATTTTGGTAATCGGACTATAGATTAGTGATTATAATAATTCAATATTTTTTTTTAGATTCGTCCGATATATTGATTCCTACATTTTAAATTTTAGACATCAGACTTAAGATTCGTGATCGAAAATCTTCGAGTAACATGTTTCAAGCCAATCCAATAGTTTTAAAAAATTCGTCTGCCATTTTGAATTTTAAAAATCAAAATTCAAATTCGTGATCATCAACCTCAAAAACCTTCCAGTAACAAGTGAAACCTATGAATTTTAAAAAATTCATCCGCCATATTGGTTCTGCCATTTTGAATTTTTGAAATTTCTGAAATCGTAATTAGCCACTTCAAAAACATTCAGTTAAGCCATCACACAGCATATTTTTATCTTTCCAGGGAAGATATTAAGAACTATATTCGCATATTCGTAAATAAAGAATCTTTTAAGTGGAATACTAAAGACGCCATGTTGAATTTTTAATTGTGCCACGTTTTATTTGAAAGACTATTAGTTTACGAGTATTTTGATGTATAACATGTTCATTTTCATTGTTCACAATTTTGGGTAGAGCTCTGGGCCGGTTGATATGAAACGTCCCATATATATTTCTAAATTTTCAGTTTCCCGATGACCTTTGTAAAGTTTTCTATTTTATCTATATAAAATTAGCATTTAAAATGCAATTAATTTGCTTTTTGTTTTTTTTTTCTTTTTTTTTTTTGTTTTCTTTTTTGTGTTTACTCTAAACAAGATATGTTTGTTTACCTAGCCCTTTTAGCCGTGTAAAATCTAATAATTTTAAATTATAAAATGCAATTTTAAAGCCAGCATTTTTTAAATGTATTTTTAATGAGTTTTAAAAGCTGTTGTATGTGATAAATCGTACATATATTCAAAATGGGTTAAGATAGGTAAGTAGGCAGGTTCTTTTATGATAGTACTAGTCTACTGAGCTATCTACTGGTAGGGAAGTCGAAAATCTATTAAGGTTTTGTGATATAAGAAATGTTAATTTAGCAATTGAATCAGCGATGCCAACTTGCGGGGAATTCCCCGATTTGCGGGGAATTTGACATAGAGCGAGCAATCGGGGAATGAGCTGTTCAGCTTTTTTTTTTGTCAAATTTTATGTAATGTAAAACGTTTAACGCCTTATTTTATATTTTGGGTCTTTAAATCTTTATCTTAAGTGGGTCCTGCACGTTATTGGTTTGGAGAAATCGATTTTTAAAAAAATGTGCTATGTGCTAGTAGTATATTTTGAAAGATTTTTGTAAAAATTTCAGAGAGAAACTCGGACAGATTTCGTAGATATAGATGATTATTGCGCCCAGTGTCAATCAGGTCAAAAAAGCCGCGCGGTGCTTCAAATTCCCTTTCGGCCGTTCAGAAAGGCTTAGTTATGTCTGCGTCCAGCACCTCCTGATTATTAACACTTAATCCCTGCTGACCAATCTATAAACTTATAAATTACGGTCAGCCATCATAAAGAAGAAAAAGTATATTTTATCTGTTAAAAACCGACAGTCAAAACTTTGAACCATTTTTTTTCTCAAAAAAAGGTTTTTGCCATTTTTTATTTGAGTCAAAAGAAAGCCCATGTATTTTCCTTTGATAACTTTGATGTCCAAACTTGGGCTGAGACTTGTTTATCTATTAAAATGAACGTCTAGTAACTCGACACACCTCATCTCGTTCAAATTTGGTGTGGTAACTACCACCCAATATGACTAAACTTTGTGCAAGTTTGAGTCCGATCGATTTTAAGAGTGGGTTCCCTTGAAATGAAATCTCCCATGTGTTAAAAAAAATTCCGGATTCAGAAAGAACATTTCTATTAATCTACGAGTCTTATAAAAATAGATTAACTTTGGACCGAGAAAGTTTAGGTTCGCCCTGAAATAACATCGAGATCAATTTTAATGTATTTTTCGTTTTTGTAAAATGTTTATATGGAAGTGCGAGTCGCGCAGTTATAATATGAAATTATACCGATGCGAAAATCGGGGAATTTCTCGAGAGCTATCGGGGAGAAAGAAAAAATGACTTGGCATCCCTGAATTGGATGCGATTTTATGCCAACAGTAAAACTGAGACAGCAGCAATGAGTGTTGACTCGAATTTGTGAAAAAAAATACGATCTGCAAATTGCAACAAGGGTAAAGAGCTTACAATGTCAGGGTGTTAGATCGAATGAGAAATTAGTAGTAATGCATACCTAAATTAGCAATGACAGATCCCAGAACAATCTATTGTGATATGCTATACAATCTGTATGAGTGTATGAAATGATTTGGATTGGGATTTATTGAATTACTTGTAGTTTGTAATTTAAGTTTAGCAGAAAACTATTTTTGAATTTGTTGAAAAATAAAATATTTCTGTAGTGTGAGCAATCTTTTGCATCGTGAGCATTATTTTATTCGTACCTTTCATTGTTCTTTTATACTCCTTGCTATGAAAGCAGATACGCGAATTTTGTACTAACAAAAGGTTCATAATGCTTTTTTATGCTTTTCATAAAATACTTTTTATTTCTATCTATTCAACATGTTTTGCTTGCATAACACAAAGGATATTCGACAATATAGAAACTGGGACAACAACTATAGTGCTTTATAAGTAATTATTGAATAAAATATACAAAATGACTCATGTTTCGAAAGAATAAAAAAAAGGAAATATGAAATATTTATTATTATATTTATTTTCTGTTACTGTTTAAAATATATGAACTCAGATTTACTTCCTCATTCTTGTATTTTCAATGATTTATGTGCAGAATGAACTTTAACAAATTTTTTTTTCTGATTACTATTTGTTATAAATGCTGCATTTTTCAATTGACTCATGACAATATTAATTTGGTTTTTCTCTTTTTTTCAGGTAAGTTTCTCTTTTGTTGTTTGGATGGAACTTTCAAGCATGAAACTCATAAAATTGCTAAAGAAACAAATCTTGCAATTTGAGTTTCTGTTTTTTTTTTTTTTTTGGGATTGGTTTCGGTTATGGTTACGGTCATTGTCACCCAACAGTAGGTATTTGTAGTGGAATACCATGAAAACGAGAAACCAAACATTAAAACGTAAGTTCATTTACATTATTTTGTTGTATTTATGTATGACAGATACCATCATATTGCATTATCATAAAGTGTTTGCTTCTTCTCTTTATTTTATTTTTAATTTTTTTTTTTTTTTTTGCAAAAAAAATTACTCAAACAGAATATGTTAAAATGTCTCAAGAAAAAGGGAAAAGATTGAAGAAAACACTTAAGTGCATCACACAATGTTATGCATTTTATTATTTTAATCAACATCTTAAATATTCAGCTTAAGCGCATTTGCTTTCAACCACCAGTACAGCACAGTGTTGTCATGTTCTCATGCGTTTTATTATTTGCAATAATATTATTTTTTTTTTTGTTCTCACATTGCAGCTGCAACAACATTTTAATCTGCTCTAGATTACCCTGAGAATTAAGTAACTACTCAGTTTTTTGTATACCTATTCTTAATAATTTAAGCACATAACTTAAGTTTCCAGATTTTATCGTATCGTTAGCGGCAAATATTCTTAAAGTTTTTCACTAGAATAGTAAAATTACGAGAACATTTCTGCGAAAACTTTTTTCTTTCTTCAATTTTGTAAACAAAACAAACATTTTTTTTTTTTAGATAAAAATGTTGCTTTTTAATTGTAGGGGAGTGTCGTCTGGATTGGACCATGTTTTGACTTTTGCCCATAACTTCCGAATGCCAAATTTTTAATAATGTTGCATATCGTTGGAAAGATCTCACAAATTGTAATGTTTTTGCCGAACATTAAAATATAATTGGATTAATACTTCAGACAAAAATTGTAGTCAGGGTCGGATCACTGCTGTCAGGGCCGGAACATTGCTGTCAGGGTCGGAACCCTGCTGTCAGGGTCAGAATACTGCTGTCAATAAGAAATGAAGGAATATGATTGAAAATAACATGAAAATCAAAGAAAAAGGAAAAATTATATTTGAAAACCGGGAAAAGAGACCTGATATCAAAATTAAAATCCCTCTGTGTGAATTTTAAGGAAAATTTGATTAATGTCTTTATATACACACGATACGATACGATAAAATGACATGAAAAACACGCACGGGTGAAATAAATGTATTTCAAGAGTCATAATGCATCATTACAACAACATTTTCGGCCCTGTTCCGACCCTGACTACAAGCACTGCTCCTACCCTGACAACACATGTCATTTAGCGTTGCATCATTTACAGCATATTCGCGTGATGCAAACACCATGAAATGCTACGTATTTCCACTTCTTAAACCGTATCGAACAATTTAAGTTAACTCCACTTTGATGTTTGCACACGGTTGCCACTTACTCATTTCATTTTGTACCAATATTTACAAAAAAATTTACCAAATTGGGGAAAATGTACCCATATAATAAATAACATTAAATGTTATTTATTAAGGATGTAGTCTGTTGTTCGAGTTTCAAAAAATCAATTATTTTGTTTTTAAATGTATTTCGAAAGTACAATATATTGAAAGTATACTGTAAAAATTTCAGACCAAATCTCAAAATATTAACGAAGTTGTAGCTCATAGTCGAGAGCGCCTGTTGTGAAAACTTTATCTGTTGTTAAAACTTAAAACACGTTTTTCTCGGAACAACGTTTTTTTGACCGGCTCAGGGGTCTGAGGTTCTGTAGAACCAATTTTAATGTGTTATTTTACACGCCAATGGCTCTCACTGGTAGTAGAATTGTTTATTTTTAATCATTATTTCCTATTTTTTACAACGATTTTCAACAAAAAATAACTCGATTTAAAAAAAAAAAATTGGAAATCCGCCATTTTGTTATTTTTTATTCCAAATGTTTAATTCTACTACCTGTTAAAATGACAAACCTACAGAACAATAATCTATTTAAATTTTTTGTTTAAGAAGACTTCAAGTACTGTAATCACCTGGGCCAGCCCCACACCCAATGAAATGATCGCATTTCATTTTGTTATAATAAAAAACTCCCGAAATAATCTTAAAAATTAGGCCGGAACATCAGACTACATCCTTAATAAAAAGTAACACACTAATTGAAATATATTTTGTATTTTAAAAATAAAAATATATTATTTAAATATAAATTTTAACTTTTTCAACAAAAAATATTTTGAACATAAGTTTACAATTCTTAATTATTATAAAAGCTAAATTTGCCTGCAAAATGTACCAAATTTTTAAAACATGTACCAAAAGCAGAAAAATAGAAAAATTTACCAGTTTTGGTAGAATTGTACCAAAGTGGCAACCGTGTGTTTGCATGTTGTTTTTCGAATTAATCCACTTTTTCTAGCACAGTTAAAAAGTTTTTTTTTTTTACGTAACACTTATATATACTTAACGCTCTGAACTCGAAATAGCATGAAAAGTTTGCCTCCGTCATAACAAACAATGCTGTATATAAACTTAACGGACGCCAGTGAGATATAACGGAGAAAACAACACTGTCCCGACCCTGACAGCGCGCCGATCATGACAACACTCCCCTTCATATGAAATGCAAAACTTACATAGTAATTTAAGGTGAATGCTGCTCAAAAGTAATGCATTATATAATTATTCTGAGTACTGTAAATCCTTCTTATTCATCTGCACTTACATTACCTTTCATTAAATATGGATAATAGTCAAAGTAAATTCGAAGTTTGTACTTATACGTAAATGTTTACAGTAGTTCATCCCAATGCAGTTGATATTTGTGTAATTACATATACAAGAAAGTTTATATTCTATAATTAAAGGCTTAAACAAAAAGAAACTATAGCAAAATCGAAAATACTTGTATAATTAGTTTTGCAAGTATTAAGGACGATTAAATTTTATCTAGGATTATGAAAACTCAGTATATCTCTATTTAAAGTATATATGTATCTACACATACAAGTATTTAACATAGATAAGCCGAAGTGTAATAAAGTTATTCGTTGCTGTTGTTGTCATATACATTTCACATAACTAACCAACCAACCAAGCAAGCACTCCCTTGAAATTACATAATTACAAACCATTCATACGCAAATTAAACTACATAAAACTGAATATTAAAAGCTTGATTTTCGACACTTTCTCGTAAAAACCAAAAATTTCACAAATAAAATTATTTGTTGTACATATTACTTAACTAAATGAAGTAAAGTGGAAGTGAAAATGTGAGTAAAATGAAATAAAAAAAAAGAAAATGAATGAAAAACTTTTGCCAATTATCTACAAAAACAACAAGAAACCAAAAAGAAAAAGTAATTATTATTGTCGTCATCATCATGACGACTCTGAAAGGCTGCAACTGCTGCTGCTCACCAAACCACCACAAATATAAACCGACGCCCTTAACATAATTTTTCTCTGGAACAAAAGAGTGGCAAAAGCAGAGGCAAGGAGTCTCTCCTCTGAGAGACAATAATGGTAATGGAATAGACTGTGTATAGCAAGTAAAAGTATATTTTTGTGTACAATAATAATGGGCTTGGTTATTTGCGGATTTATATGTAGCCAAAAATATTATTATTATTTTTCCTCCCACTTGCGGATTCAGAGATTTTCTAAGTGGGCGTTGGGGTTGTAACTTTTTTGTTCTTTTATGAGAGTTGAATCAGTAAGGAGAGGGGATGTGGGGGTGGGGAGATGTTTAACTCCAAACCCCCTAGGATCCGCTAGTGCTTCCTTCCAAATGTAGCCATATCAACAATGGTAACAGACGAAAACAGCAATAATAACATCCACAAATTTTCACTAATGAACATTACATATTTTTTTTTTTTTTTTTTTGTGTGTAAATTATACACTCTACACCCAAAAATAGTGCCAACTTTGGTTAGTTAATTTTAAGGCGGAATAAAGTGCTTGGCGCAAATAATTATGAATTTAAGGGTGTGTCTAATTTATGAGTTAATTTACTGTGTATAACTAAAATAAGTTTGAAGCAATTGCAGTCCAGCCTATTTAACACTTCTAACTGGCTGCCTTCAAATATTTAAAGTAACAGTGAACAACTATCTAGATTTGCGAAATAGACGAACATTTCGTATTGACGACCCAGACAAAACAAAAAAGTATTGAAAAATATTTGAAAAACTTTTTTTAATTTGTTGTAGAACTTATAGGTAATCATAATTTTAACACAAAAGTTATCTTTCGAGCTTGATTAAAAATATGTACTGAAAGGGTTAACCCTATCAAGCATTTTTTATGCTATTGGTCTATCTGTGGGGCAAAACTGCTAAACATTTTTGTATGGAGGCCAATTCCTTACGTGTCAAGCTCGTCGAGTGCTCGAATGCGGAAGCCATAAAATACGCCAGACGATTTTGAATTGTTCTGGAAATATTCGAGCTTGGAAGAGCTTGGTTCTGGGATAACAGACAAATTGATAAGCCTTTATCTGTATGTTTTCATATAGATAAATGACTTCAAAATTTTTTTTATTTTTTTTTTTTTTGGTCTAAACTGTTTTCAAAATCGGCGGCGACTTGATATTTTAAATGTGGTGAAAAAATGTAAAATGTGAATGTAACGGCTGTAATTAGTAGTGGATTTAGACCCCTAGCATACATTTTCGTATTTTTGTTATTTTTTTTTTCTTAATAGATGAGACATAAAAAGAAAAAATTTTTCATCTCAAAAAAAAAAGTTTGGCTCTCACCCCTTCCAAAATTCCATATTTTTTTAATATTCGCCTGTAATTCACTAGAAAAACATATAACATATAGACAAAAGTGTTTCCTCCTAGTTGCCGATATACGAAACTTCTATTGCTAATGGCCGGCATTAGAAGACGTTCAAAAAAATGTTGCCTCGGAACTATGAACTTAACGCCACCATTTTGAATTAAAACAGAAAAAAAAAATATTTTTGTCTGGGTAATAAAGTTAGACTTCAAACAGATATTGCTCTTTAAATGCCATTTATTGATGTAGGGTATTTTCTACTTAGGCGTAACCTGACAATTTCTTTTTCAAGTTTTGGTTTTATATACATATATTTCTGTTTTTTTTTTTTTTGCACAGCATAACTTTATCTTGAAATTAAAAAAAAATATATATTTTTGCGTGTTTTATTTATTATTATATGCTTGATGTGGTTACTCTCTTCCCCCTAACCAAAATTCTGATATTCATTTTCTTAATTGATTCTTTTTGTTTTTACGGCATGAATCTTCATGTTTACGACATTTGTGAGTTTTTCCATTTGTTGTGGCAAAAGATTGACATTTTCATCAGTCGGGATTATTTTGTTATTTATTCCAATCTTTTTTTGTGAACAACTTCAATCTGTTAATTAAACGTTGCTGCTTTCGATTATATTGAAGTTTGTTTCGGTTTAATGATAATGAAATGTATTACTTTGGGTTATGATTAAAAGCATTTAATTACCCCTCATTTTAAAGACAATTTCAATTACTTTTCTTTCACTTAATGCGCAGTTTTCTACACATGAATTTAGAATTTTTTTATTTTTATTTTATAGTTTTCTCTCTTTTACTACCGATATCCAAAACATGTGTGTGTGTGACATAATAACCCTGTGAAATAATCTATTTTAACTATACAATTCAGATGATGTGTTGTTCTATATAATTATGCCACATACATACATTTGTTATTGTTGGCATTAATTCACACCATATTCACTCAAACTCACACACACATGATGACATATTATAATCCAGTACAAGATATGAAAACGTTAGATACTTTTGTTTATATGAAAGTCGTTATATTTGTAAACATTGTGGCTTGTTGTATGTATAAATATTGTAGCCAACAAGTCCAAGTTTTCATTTCATGTTCTATTAATTCAATCAAAAGTAAATTGTTCAAGTCACATTTCAAATAAATAGAATCTAACAACAAGTAGTAATACATATATATTTTTTTCTTATTATTTCATCTCATTCAATTCAATTCAAACTTGATTAAAGAAACACTTTAGGCGCCACTAAAAATTGTGTAAGCGCAAATGCTAGCAAACTCAGCTAGTAGTAATCACCACTAGCTGGCTGACAGGCATCCATTTACCTGCCCCCACTCACTTCTCTGTATGTGTATATATATACCTGTGGTGGTTGTGCGTGGGATGCTCATGCTCAAAGTGGAATTGTACGTATTCATGTGTGTGTGTGTGTCGCTTGAATCTTTGTGCAATAATGTTCGCCAGGCATGCCACTTGCATTTAATAGACAACATTTTACATGTGTACAAAACAAAAAATATAAAAACATAAATTGGAACTTGTGCAATTCCACTTGTAGTTTTGATTGCTATTTCAAAGCAACAGAGAAAAATGTAATAATTTTTTTTTTTTTTTTTTTTTTTGACATTTTTCTCCATTGATGTTTATTTACAGGCTTCAAACATTTCGACATAAACATACTTTTAATTAATTGCATGATATTTGATTGTCTAGGCAGCAACAGCATCGGTAAAGTGTGTTCAAATGATATCAAATATTTTTATGAAATTTTAAACACTTGTGGGAATTTTTATTTCCATATAGCAATCAAGATTGAGGAATTTCAATAATTGTAGTATAAGCTTGTTGCGGTTTTTTTGTGGGGCAAGGTGGAAAAAAGTTTACTCCTTCGGGGGTCCTTTAATCCAAGAATCACAGCCACATATAGATCACATTTAAAATGCTCATTAACATTTAGGAAAATTGTCTTTTGGAAGGCGTTTCAGCGATATTTTCTAATGTTTTCAAAATCTGCGAAATGATCAAAAAAAATATGTAAATAAGCTGTTACATATTTTTTGTACATATTTCTAATCCTGAATTGTTTTTTTTGATTTGAGTATGTACCTACATGTTGATAATAAAATTAACGATTCAAGCAAAAATGCACCGGTAAAATAAAGCCAACAAACAAATTAAACCTGAATAAGGAGCCACACGAATTGGTGGATTCTTTTACGTAGCTAAATAGTGAGAACATTCTAATCAGGATCAACAAAGTCACTGGTGTCTATCCATCATTTCTTTCAATCTGGAATTGCACAAATGATGCATTAAAATAAGAGGTTTAAAACGAAACGTCGTTACTGCTATATGGTTGCGAAACCTGGGTGACAACTGACTTCTGCACAAGCTCTTGACAAGAACCCCCAAGGGAGCAAAAACTTCCAACTAAAGAATATCATGAAACCAGATTAATTTATGCTCCAGTGGGAAAAACCAAAACTGGTCATATTAATACCAAATTAATAAAATGAATTTTAGAGAGTACAATGGTTTTTTTTTTTGGAGATATAACTAATTTTTGTAGTTTCTGCAAGAAAAGTAAGAAAGGTCCTCTAGGCTTTAACTTCTTCCTAGCCAGGTGAAATTAAACCTTTCGTGCCAATTGTGGCAATGCCTTGCATTAGTTAAATCTTTTTAGTTTTTTCATTTTGATGATGACCCTATTCAGAGATATCGTGTTCAAGCAAGAAGCCTTTTTTTTAGAGGATTTCCAGAGATCATCTACAGGAGTTTTAAAAATCTTTTTAAATAAATATATAAATAAATAAAATTAAAAAGTTAAGCAATATGGTATGTACGTAAATTTTTGTATTAATCCAATAAAAAGACTTTTAGGAAAAATTCTTGAAAAATCTGTTTTTTTCGGCCTCCTAACTGCGTATAACCCCTTAATCTGAAAATTCTTCGACTATTTAGAGTTTTGAGGTCACCGAATTCGACGTAACTGTCAGGTTTCTAAAGTTCGAAATAAAGAATCGAAAAAAAGCATGAAAAAAGTTTTGAATTGGATAAAAGTTTTCAATCCTCCATTTAAAATTTTTGAATTTGATATCAAATTCGGGTTCAACTGGCAAAACTTATTTTTCATATTTGTGTCAGAAGTTTCAATTTTCGAAATTTAATATCAAATTCGAATTCAAACCCAAAAACTTGAAATTCCGGTTAAAGTTTCATATTGAATTCTGTTAAATATTTTTTTTTTTTAGGGCCGCGGATATCATTAACGAATGATGAACCATCACATTTCAATATATTTTTAATAATACACTGAAGATTCATTTATTCTTCTTTTCTTTTCTTCTTTTCACGTATCTACATGTTTTACTTAAGTATTCTTTAATATGCACATATTAATATTAATTATGAAACCTTCAATATTTTGATTTAATCATCAAATCAACCAAGCAATTACATTTAAAGACTTTTCCTTATTTATTATACCTACATACTTGAAAATAACCTTCAATTGTGTTGTTTTTAGTTACATTCAAATAATAAAACTTCAAAAATCATTAAACTTCAATTTGTGTTCAATTGTAAAAGAAATAATAAACAAATGTTTCTCTTTTCTTCATTCGAAACATTTTAGTCTTGACGTCAAAGCTTTTCTACTTTACACATCATTACCGCATATTGCTACCCTTTTCAACACAGACTCTAAGCCTCTTTTATAAAATATGCATTGAACTTACGAGACATTCATCATCAACGTCATAAACATAAGCAGCAACGCCATCATCTACGCAATCTGTGTGTTGTTTGTGTACAACTACTAGAAAAAGGGTCGTTTTGAAAATGCATTTCCATCTGTTTCCAACTGGATATTAAATCCATTCCCACAAAATGCAAGCAAATTGATGTTACATTGCACTCTAGACTCTTTTACAATATGTCATTTAAAATGTTCGACTTGTCCAAATAAATACTTTATACATTGTATTGTGCTTGGTATAGTGTTTGAAAAGTAATTAATATCGATCGATCATTTATAAATTATTTTGTCTATTAAATTCGAACTCTCGCCTCGAAATGTAATACAAAACAATTGAAACATATGTATGGGCATTTTATGAGCAGTTTAGTTTAGTTGCTGCATTCTTATTTCTCCATTCGTATGATGGTTTACTTAATTACTGAACATTACGATATAAACTGTTTTCCTCAATCATCTGCAGTTGTGTGAGCATCCTGTATAATGAAAAAATTACGTCATTCAAAGATTTTCAACTGCGTCTATCTAATATCTAAAATATGATTGTAATTTTGTCATTTCTCTCTCGACTATATGATATGAAATCTAAACTGAAAAAACGGCTTCTTTTAAGCGAGTTCAAGCGCCCTTACATCCAATGTAGTTTCCAGAGTTCATTAATTTTTTGCGTATTTTCCTACACATTTTTATATATGTACAGTAGAACAAAACTTGCATTTTGGAAAAATATGAACTACAAACGAAGGTGACTGAAATTACTGACTTGAAGTTCTAGTAAAAAATTATTTCTAGAAATAGTTTTGACTGGTTCTAACTACAGTTGGCTGCATTTATTTTGTTCTAATAAATTCATTGAAGTTAAAAATTGCTATACTTTAATTAGAAGGCGAAAAAACGGCTTTGCTGCATTGAATAATATCAATCTCCGAAATTTGCTTTCCCATTCACGGCGTTATAGGTGTTGATTGATTTAAACATATAGAACAGTTGGATTCTTTTTCATCAATTAAAAAAGATAGATATCCCCAATCATTTCCTTCTTTCAATAACTCATAAAAAATGGGTGAATAAAAATAATTCAACTCCCAATCATTTGGAAACAAAAATTGCATTCTTTAACCTTTTCGGTCCGAATAAAACTAAGAAAAAAACATATCTGAAACCACTATATAATATACTAGCTGACCCGGCAGACGTTGTTCTGCCCTTTCTACGAGAAGCGGGAAAATTGAAGTTTATTTCAATGAAGAAGAATGAAGTTTCTTGGTGTTTAAAATTAAACATTGGTAATGACAATTCCAGCTTAAAGGACGTACATTGGATTTGGTAAAAATCCTAGATTTAAAAATGAGGCATCAAAATTGGCATTTTTAAAAGTATTTAATTTGCAGAAGAATATCAAAGACCGTTCTAGAAGTTATATCTAATTCCAAAACTATTTAAAAATATGGACCCATTTCCTATTTATTATAAAAATAGAATTTATTACAGCGCCACCTATCGGATTTTGACATAGCTAGGCAGGTTCTAGAGATAGTTCATAAATTAGTTGAAATAATAGTAAAAAGTAATAATAATAAAAAATAGCAGTAGAAAAAACTGTGAAAAAGTAGTGAAAATAATAGTGAAAAATAGTAGAAAGTAGTAGTAGAAAATAAGAAAAAATGTATTAAAAAGTAGTAGAAAAAAGTACTAAAATTGTAGTAGAAAATATTAGTTGAAAAAGTAGTAGAAAATAAGAAAAATTTGCAAAAAAAAAATGAAATTTAAAAGAAAATAGTAGTAGAATTAGTAGTAGAAATAGTAGTAAAAAAACAAATGTGAAGCATGATGCCATATGATGTCATAAATGCCTCCTAAGATATCTCATAATGGAGATTCAGGTTACATGGAAGGTGCCACACCCCCTCACCCTCTCACCTATATTTTTGTTGTAGCATGGCATTGTCAATTTTCATTACTGTACCAAATTTCTGTACTGTGGTATAAATGGTTTTTGAGATATACCCAAAAAACTATTTGGATTGTATGGGAGGTGTCACGCCCACTTTCCTAAAAGCCATTATAAATAGCTATGTTTCATCCTCCCGCCCAAGAAAATATATTCTGGAAATATGACTTCAATCGACCAAGTCGTTCAGAAGTTGCACGCTTACATACACACAAAACTACGATTTTATATATAAAGATAGAAAATTGTCTTCTTTTTTTTTTTAATAATTTTAATTTTTTTTAATAATTTTCTGCAGAATTTCCCACTCATCGTGCTCACAAATTTACCAATCACAAAAAAAAAAAAAAAAACTACAGCTGTCACCTGTAAAACAAATGTCCGAAAAAATTAAAAGCATTATTTATGATTTTTCTATATTCTTCGTTTTGCTTTGCAAAATTTTCTTTCATATTTCCAATATTTTTCACACTGTATGTTGCATTGTGTAAGCCCTAAATATACAGTAGTTTCTATTCGATTCCATGCTTAATTAAATCAACCTCCCGCCCACACAATCACCACCATACAAAATTGCAATTTCGAACGTGTGTAGCACACGCAACTTTCATACAGCTATATTAAATGCTTCAATGGATTTTATGGAGCATAGTAAGTAGAAAATTTTGTGTGAAACCAAGGAACATAATGTTGTTTTATAAAATAACCTCACAGACAAGCGGGCAAACAGACAGTAAATGGATAACGTATAGAATGAAATTGCAATAGAGAGAACGAGCGAGTTATAGAGAATTGCATGAAATGGATTAATATGTCTTCGGTGTCCATGCTGCATAAACGATAAGGAACAAATAGAAGCTGTAGAAGAAGGAGAAGATAAAGTGTTGTAGTAAAATGAAATAAATTGAACGTATGTACGAAATTTTGTCATTTAACAAAAACAAAAATAGTACAAAAGCGGAAAGTCTCTCCGTATCTTCCACTAGAAGATAAAGTCACTCGTATGTTGAAGACCCAACATGCTCAAGCTAAAGCTATCATAAAACATTAATATCAATTGGAATTGCAACATAAATAAATTTGTAGATCATCATAGCCCCAAATGTTATTGTTGCCATCATATAAAACAAAGTAGGAGCAACCATTGAGATGATATGGTTGTATGCAGAGGAAAAAGAAGAAAATTTGAAATTAATTTGTTACATTCGTTGTGAAAATAAATACTTTGTGTTTGAATATGTAGAATAAGGAAACCAGAAAATAACAGATAGATAAAAACCTTTTATGGTTCACAGCTGTTGTTACTCACTACCATCACCACCATCATTGCCGCCACTGATGATTGACTGGCTGGCTGAATGATGCTTACTCATTCTTTCTTCTATCATCTCTATCTAAATTTGTATGCCATAGAAAAAACGAAATTTTCTTTTCGTGGAGAAAAATTAACTTCATTTGCTTAAACTTCATTCCATATGCTAACCAAAAAATATTGCTCGTAAAATTTCCTATTCATTTCATTTTAGCTTCTTTCAACATTTGTGTGACAACATACAAAATTGCATGTCAATAAATTAAGTCTTTGGCATTTGTAATTATTTCCTTATTCATTTATTTTAATTTTCTTCATAAAAATACTCATTTTTGTATTTGAAATTTTTAAGTACTTTTAATTAAAGTCTTACAATTCAAGGCAACAAATGAAATTTTTCTTCTTGGACGTTCAACATTTTTTTTTTTTTTTTTTTTTTATTAAATTGTAAAACTTTTATTTTACAGTCTTCTCTCCTGTAATATTTCGTAATTTTAACCAATTTCTATGCAATAGAAATATAACACATCTAGGAAACTAGAACTAAATGAATTATCAAATATTGATATAAATGGTATCAAATTGTTCAAATACACATTAAATTAAAGTCAAACTTTTCTACTGCTCTGCCTTTGAACGTTGCAATGGCATTTTTCAGCGAAGACAAAGGCATGGTTGTGGAGACGTAGTTTTGCAAACGCAGTGGCTTTTAAACATTCTAAAAACGGGACAACTTATGTTGTTGTTGCTTTCTTTCTCCAACTACGTACTAAACATCTCATTCAAGTACGCCTATCGCATTCTTAAATACATATTGTAGCCTGAGAATTGATTTGGCTTATGTGTATACGTATTCGTATACGACATGTATAAAGAGTTTAAAGCTCATTTTGCACTTAAGTATACGTTTGGCCATCATTGCTTTAACCCCTTAAGGACGAGCGGGAACCAAAGTAGATATATCAAGAAAGTAACTTGAGAAAAAACATTTATTTTTAACCTGCCTCAAGAACGGCTCAGCGACCAGGTGCCATATGGCACAGCTAGGCATTACTGGGTTAAGCTAACAACGAGATAAAAGTGAACGATGAGAACGAAGATGAAAAAAATTAGGAAAAAATAAATTAATAAAAATAAAAAAAAATTTTTAAAGTTAAAAAATAAAAAAAATCGAAAAAAATGTTTTTGCAAAAATGGATGTTTTCATGAAAAAAATTATGATCTGCATTTCAATTTTTTTTTTTTTTTTTTTTTTCAATTTTAAAAATTTTGATGTCAATAAAAAAAATTGTGATGTAGCAGAACAAAACGGACCACGGATTCGGACTCAGCGACCCCCCATTACCTTAAGTACATTTGTCCCGTCTTTGCTCGTTTTCAAAAGTTTCCATTTGTAGAACATTGTAACTAATTTTTGTTTTGCCAGATAAACAGATAGATTACTGATAAATCGAAGTGTGTTGTTTTGGGAAATTTGCTTTATTGATTGGGATATTTGCCCTTATGATAAATACACCTACCAATAATATAACTCTTGATAACCTTGTTCAGTTAAAATATCATCACTTTAAGCAAATATCATCCGGTGATCTCAAAACCCTGCCTCCTGAGAGGTCACTGAACAATTTTAGTTCACATTCTGTTGCCAGCTGCAAATGAGTGAAATAAGTACGAAAACTGTTCAACACAATTCTTTATTTCTTTATTATTATTATTATTTTTTTTTTTTGTTATTATTTTCCTTTTTATTTTTCTTGTTATTTTCTTTTCTTGTTTCAGTTTTTCATTAATTTTTTTTTTTTATTTTCATTTACTTAACATTAAAAAAATAAAAACAATGACCAACTGCTAGCTGTCACCGCATGATGATTGCTGATGATGATTATGAAGTTTTCCCCCCATTCTGAAAAAACAAACAAACAAAAAAAAAAAAACTTATCGTAAGGTTACCAAAACAGGAATACTTGTGCACATATGTATAAAGTGTTTTTAAACTAATTTTGACACACCCTACATACTTACATCAACGATCAAGAAGATGATAATGATGGGGCTTCACTAAAATACGCTTGACTTTAACATTTTAGTTAGTGTTGTCATTTCAGACGTCGTTAGGTCTAGCAGCATAGCGTAAAATATTGAAATAAAAGACAGGAAGATATTTTTCTTAGCTACTTCCACTGTCAATCTGTCGTCAGCACTTAATATTACAATATTTCAATGTCATGTAACTATGAAAGACTATACTGTTCTGCACTCTCAGAAACTCACAACCAAAATTAAGTAAATTATTTTCTACTAATTTAAATGAGCAGTTTTCTCTACATAGTTTTGTTCTAATTTAAAATTATAATTTTCGTTTTCTTTAGAAGACTTCCATTTGTGAATTTGAAACATTTCCATTTATTTATACAAAGCAATAGTTTCCCCCTTAAGTGTATTCCACTTTGCTTCCTCCCCCTGCCTACCCCTCTTTTTCTACTTGATTAATGTTCTTAAATCATATTTTATGCTCATATCAATATTATGCTCTCATTCATTCCATTTAAAATCGCTTTTTATAAAGTTTCCGCACATAATTGGCCTTAAATCGTAAAATGCTTCAAAAGTAATGTGTGCGCTGAATGTGTGAGTGTTTCTTCCTTCCCGTCGTCATGTGTGCATATGTATCTATATCTTTCTATCTAATATCTAGTAGTTTTTCTCAAGTGTTTCTACTTTAGTTGATTTGATTTGGTTTTCTTCATTTCCAAAGATATTTATTCGTAGTATTTCTTTGTAGAATTGTTATACTCGCACTCGTCGTAGTAATTCATGTCATTCGAGTGCATATTGTCTCAAGACGTCTTCTATATTGTTTGCCATGTTGATGATGTTCTTTTGTTTGTTGTTTTCAATTGTGATTTTCAATTATTATGAAGAGGTTTTTGTTGTTTTGTTTTTTGTACGTATATACTCGTACGTGTACATGAATTATGCTCTGGTTTAATTTAAATCATTTTGAATTAAATAAAATCTCATCATCATTGTTCGTTAGTAGATTTGCATTTCTTCAGTTGTGTGCGTGTGGTCGTTTTAATTTGAGATAATTAAGATTTAAATTTTACTACTTTAAAGTAATTAAATTTTAACTAGAACAAGACATCCTGAATTATATTTAATTAGAAAAATTGTTGGCAAAGAAATAATAATGATATATCTTCTTTCTCTTGTCTTCTGTGAAGCATGAGGCGTTCACAAAACGTTTCTATCGAGTACTGTTTTTCGTAATAACTTTAATTGCCCTAAAAGAGAGGCATTTCTTTGATTTGCTCTTCTCAAGGATTCTTTTGCTGATACGGCGAGACCTTCCTCGCTTTCCGCTGAACTGTGAGTTCATTTTTAGTACTTGTTTGCAGATCTTATTTTACGATTTGCAGAGTAAGATCAATTTAATTCCACTTTCTTCTCTTGCATTTATAGCTTAGGTCTGTATTGGGGATTGTCCTTGACAAATAGTTCTAAAGCATAAATGCCTCATGCATTTATTGACGAAAACCTGTTCCACATTAATACGAAAGAACCAGTTTGATGTTGTATTTAGGGTAGCCAGATTTTTGAGCCGCGAAATCAGTACATTAGCCAACGTCGGTGAAAATCAGTACAGTTTTTATGCTTTTATTAGCTAGTAATTTCAATGTATTTTTCTCCGATTTTGTGTGTTCATTTTACATTTTTCTCTTCGTCATTAGACAATGTTGATTACGTATCAGTTTCCATATTTAGAAGATTGTAAGTGCTGAAAACAATTATCAAATTCAATTAATAACCAATTCTTTTCACTCATTTAAAAACATACGTTAGCCGACTTTTCTTTAAGCAAATATCGCTTTTATCCTCTCGATAGTAGCAACTCGTATGTACTTTATTTTGTCAACAATTAGAAAAAGAAACAAACAGGGTGAAACTGTTTGCAAAAATGATTTTAAGACCATTAATTTTTCTGCGCTCCGTTTTTTTTGTCAAAGTCGGCTTCTGAAAAACAAAAGCGCTTTTGCGGTTGCAACCACAGGCCCATTTTGGTCAAACTAAAATAAAAAACAAAACAGTATTTTAAAATTGAGACCTTTACCTAGTTAGCAGGGAAGCGTTTTTCCAAAACAAAAAAAAAAAAAAGGTTTGGAAAATTTTTGGCAGCCTTTAAAAAAAAAATCGGGTGTTTTTCACTTTTTTTAAAAAAAAAAATGCGTGGCATTTTTTTCCATTTTTATAAAAAAAAAAGACTGTAAAATTGATTTTTATTGTATGTTTCCAATCTAGAAAATCAAAAAAATATGGTCAAAAACACTACCGTTCTGATATTGCGATACGATATTGAACGTAGGTCAACTGCAGAAAACTAAGTTTAATCCCACATTTTTCTGGAAAACATGGTTTTCGCAAACTGTATTCAACACGAATCGGGTCGTAACTTTTTTTTTTTTTTTTGAACAATCTCCAGACATAACTCGAGGTCTTGATGTAGCGGTTTCTTGAAATTTTGTTTCGTTCAGTTGTTATAGCTTAAAAACTAGAAAAAAAAGGCTGAAAAAATCGACCATTTTGGAGATTTCAAAAGCTCCTGTCAGAATGACAACGCATTATTTCACATTTTTCCTTTGAATGGCCAGACCAAGCTGAATCGTTGTCACTATTTGACATTATCATTTTTGGGAGGTTCCATTGAAACGCTTCTGTAGAGAAACGTAGTGTAAATGGGAAATGTCTTGACATCTTTTGCAATCCCACCTACATTTTTCTCGGAACATGAATTTGTCCTTGTATCAAATTTCAGTGCTGTACTGAGTAAATTCGATTTAAATCCAAACATCTTCATATATAGCTTAATTTCTTACGTAGAAAAACACGAATATTCATAGGTAACCAATAGGGGTAAAATCGGATTAAAGTCCTCCAAGCTTATCGCATACGGACACACATAATTTCAATTTAATATATAAGAAGATTTGTGCAGTAGATAAATTTTATGTATATCTCCCCTGACCTACAAAATCTATGAACTTACACTACCTGCTAAAGAATGCCATTGAATTAAAATACATTAAAGTGAAAATTTCTAACCAATTCATCTTATTCTAATTCGATTCACAGGACATATGACGATGGTTCTATGTACTTTTTACTTACCAAAAAATTATGAAAAATACGCAGATGTTTAATGAGCAGCAACGTTTTTATATTTACGTTGATGCTGCTGTAGCTAAACTCTACGCGACTTAGGGGGTGAAATTGTTCTTATGAGTTACGAGAATTTCCTACCCCAAAATATTTATTTATTTCTTTCTTCATATTCTTCTTTTTTTTTATATTGACATACTTTTTCACTATAAAGTTCTTATTCAATATATTGTATAAGGTTACTATGAGCAACATGGGCAATGTATGAGAATATTACATCATTCCCTAAGGAAAAATCGTGTTTATTAAATTACTTTCATATGGTTTACTGGCTATAAAAGAAATTAATTTTAATGTATAACTTATGTGTCAAATTTTTATGTATTTTCAAGCTTGTCTCACATTGTTCTTTTCCAAATTTTATTGCATATTGTGTGATTTTATTAAATTGGGATTTTATTTAATTTGTTAGAAACATGATGCTTTCAAGTGTATTGTAAGTAGCTAAATGTGGAATTTGTTTTGGAATAGAAAACTGTAATGAATGATGATGAAAATAAGTATTGGGAAAATACACAAATTTGCTACTGAATTTCTTTTTATTTGAAAAGACAATGCTACATTTTAATCAAATTTTTATTATCCCATTTCAGGCTAGTGTTGCGTTTTCGCAACAGTAACTTTAAAAATTCGTCGAAAAGGCATTTATAAACTTTTTCTCAAAGAAACTACTATGTATTAAAAAATGTTTGTGTATAGTAGCTGCATTTATACTATTTGGTAGTTTTATGGTTTTATTTGGCAAAATGATAAGTAAATGAAAGCTTCCTTTTTTGGAAGTTTTTCAGAAAATTAACAAAAAATAGTAATAATTGGCATTTAAACTTTTAAATTCAATTAGAAAAAAACCAAACTTGATATATAGCCCAGCCGGTAGAGTAAAAAATGCACAAAAAGTTCATAAAAATTCTTAACTGCGATTTTTTTTTCAGTAATTGTTAGTGGGGGTATGATAGATGGAAAAAACACAAAAATCAGTTCTGGGGTTGCAGAGCGAAATTTAAATTTAAACTACAAAAACATTTTAATCATGTAATGTGGAATATATTCGACGAAAACGCAGAAAAGGTTAATTTTAATACATTTATTACAACCTACAACTAACCAAACCTTTTTTTGAAAAATCGTATTGAAAAAAAAAAGTAAATTTCGACAAAAGTGTATATTTTTCACATTTCATATCCAATAACTTCCAAAATATGTTATACTTTTATATGTACTTACTATACTTAGCCCAAAAGAAGACGTATTGCATCTGTTATTACAGCTTTCGTTTAGAAACGTGTTTGGATATACACGTGTCCTCAAACATTCGAATCCCATATAGTTTTCTTTTAAAAATTCGAACCTGAACTATAATTGTATTTTAAACACGTGTAGTTCGGGTTACAATAATTACACGTGTATTTAAATGTTCGAGTATCTGCACGAATCTTAATATACAAACACCAACCAGTATAACATCGTCACATACGCATACTAAAGACTGATGCAGTTCAAACATGAAATCGACAACTATCCTAACAACAACGTCATCATCTATGCAGTAGCTTAACTATATCCTGCAATGCAAAAGGAAAACAGACAGAAACTATAGACATAAGCGACTACACATGTGACTATTGTCATATTATTATGATCGTTGTTGTTGTTTGGGTCTGAAAATATTTTTGGTTTTTTTTTCTGCTCTAGATTAAGTGTGTTATAGATACACGAACTTTTAAGTGCACGTGTAGTAATTTTGAACCGAATTACACGTGTTTGCAATAAATTTGTAGCTCGGGTTCGTGTTTTTGGTGAATATTCTAAAATACTCGTGCATACATGCTAACCGTGTACACGTATAGTTGGAAGCTCTAATTGTTATACAAGAATATTGCTTTGATACCTTTTTATAGGTGACCATATTTCCTCGGGGTAATTACTGCTAAACCTTCTAAAGTAAACATCCAATTTTTTTTTTTTAGTCAGTTATCAAAATCAAAAAAGTATCATAATGATTTCTCTGAGCGGCCTGAAACGGGTTAAGGTAATACTTACGTTTTTTGTGCATTCCTACATTATTTAAAATTTAGTTTTCTATAATCGTACACATAATAATTTTTAATGTAATAAGTAGAAATATTTTCAGATATACTATTTATAATTTCTTTTTTACACAAATTCTAAAACTCATGTTTATTAATGAAAAATATTAATTCTAGTAAAAACAACAAATATTTTTCAAGTGGACACCCACAAAGAACATGACATAAACAAACAAACAAATACAGAAATGTTGTTTATTTTTCTTTAAATCTAATTCAAATTCCACTTAGCATATATGCCATAAATAAAATGATATAAATATTTAATAACTAATCACAAATATGGATAAAAACTATATGCCTTTGAAAATTTGTAGTACCTACAGTGAAAGCGAGTAACACTAAGAAAAATTCAGAATTTTGTAACCATTTCAAAACGTGCCGCATTGTAGCAACACTGTGCATCATCGTACCTTCGCACATGTTTAGCATACATAACAAAGTAAAAAGATTCAACAAGAAAAAAAAAGAGGACCTAATATTGCTGCTAATACATTTTACAGTAGCAATTACATTGAAATCTAAACGCACACAAAACGTGCAACATTCAGTTATTAGTTGCAGGTAATCAGCAATATATATGTATGTATGTAACCATACATTTACACAGCCAATAAATTCATAATGCGCCGCCGCCCTTTGAGTATATTAATTCAAAAATGATATTTACTATCAAAGGTATAAATGCTGTCATTAAAGTTAAGCAAAAGGTAGACAGATGCACACATACACGAACGTATTTCCTGCATATGTTTTCAATAAATCATAAATCGTTGCAAGCGCGCTGTTTGACACTTTGTTTTAGCCAAAATAAATCTATACGTCAAATGTTGATTTGGCTAATTTTAGCTTAAATATACATACATATTTAAGTATACCCAGACTACTAGAGGTGTCCAAAAAATTCAAATTTCTAAAATGATTTGCATTGTAATTTGTGTGCTGGTTGCTGTAAATAGTTTCTGCGATTATGATACTCTTGGGTAGATCGTAGACCGCAAAATCTTCCATAAAGTGGATGTGGGTTGCCAGATTTTTTATGAAAAAATCAGTACATTGAGCTTGAATTGAATTGAAAAGTGAGTACAAATTCGTACATTTTTGCTTTTTTATTGTAAGCTCACTTCTCAAAATCGCCAGAGCTTGGAAAGTGGCTGCGTTGAAGAGAGAAATCGAAAAAATTGGACATTTCTTCATTTAAATCGATTTTTTTAAAACAAAAGATTTAAAAGTAATAATAATTTAAAAATCTTATTAAAATATAAGCAAATCAAAGATTAAAACGATCCATGATTATTCCAATTACTTGCTCAGATGGACTAATATGTCGACCATAAAATGGATGTAGCACACGGTAAGTTTCACGAACTTAACCATTCGGAAATGAAACGGCAAACACAAATAAACAGATATCAAATTAACAGCTAACAAATTGGCTGTCGCTAAAAAAAAAGAGTTGCCAATCCGAAAAACAAACTAAAAAAACCCAAGAGATGATCCTTTATAGAGTTTTGAGGTGTGATCCGCGGTCTTGATTTTTCATTCAAAAAAGAGATTTCACAATTTTTCATCACTTTGAGATATTTGGGGAAAAAGAAAAGTCTTTTATGCCTGGTTTTAGAAAATCAAAGAATCTTTATATTTCTTCACACAAATTTAGGCACTTCTATTTGTGTATACAACAAAATGCCTTCAACATATTTAAACAAAAATTTTTGAAGTTTTGAAAAATCAAAGTGGAAAATTCTGTATTTATTGTTTGTGTGTGTGGCTCATAAAAATTGTTGAAAAATCATAAAAACAAAACATTTGGATTAGTTGAAAAAATGTCAAAAAGCAGGAAAACTATTTTTTTTTTTTTTTTTTTGAAAATTCTGTATGTGAAAAATATGAAATTAAATTTGAATACATAGGATTTTTAGTCATGACAACTTGCAGTGAAGCTTGAGCAGTTTTTTCTTTTTTTTTTTTATTATTTATTTAGGGTAATTATTATTTATATTTATGCATACTCAACTTCTATATATTTATTTTGGGCATTATAATCACATTTTTTATTTAGGGTCTTGGCCCTTAATGATTTCTTTCTTCTAATGATGCATAATTTAAATTAATATAGAAAGATTATTATTTATGAGGGTGAGTGACTTTATGGTTGTATATATGAACGTGTACGTAGTATAGTTCGTATTTCTGAATTTTTTAAAGAAAAGGCTTCAGGTACACCTAACGATTTATTAATTAGCTATTGTTATATCAAGTATTGGATTGTACAGAATCACTTCTAATAAAATCTTAATCTAAACTATTGAATGATCTTTGAATTTCACTCTACTGTAGTTTGCCCCTTCAAAACCGACTCCCCTATCACATTAACCTTTTTCGATATTATTTACGAGGGAGAAATTGACTTTTAAAAATTGAAAATTACACTTTAAATGCGGCGAAAGTAAAACTAAAAGAACGAAGAAAAACATTTCAATGTTGTATTATGAAAAAGGGGACAAAATTTGTGATGTTCTCGTGCGTTGCGTGTGCCTCATAAATTCAAAATTCTCGTGAAGCACACATTTCCAAATGTGTTTCGTTATTTTACATACGCATTCCAAACACAAAAATATAAATAAAATATTACTGCATACAATTCATATAAAATAAAAAATTATGACATCATTAATAATAATCAAAAAACGAAAATCACTCATGACATTTTGGAAGATGGCGCGGCACGGTAGTGCTTGCAACTCCTCAACACAATTTCGAAGTAGTAGAATTTTTTCAAGTATCTCTTCATACATCTGGTTGGTGCAATTTTAAGAAATAATTTTAACAAATTTTACACAAATTTGTATAGAGAATTTTACAAGTAAGACAGATAATTGCATCTATTTATTCCATAGTTAAAATAGTTGTTTAAGTATTTCTTCTCTCTTGTATTGTTCATCCTTTCATAATTTTAATTTAATCAACTAAACTTTTTCGCACCACATAAATGAAGATTACAGCTACTGATATTTGTTGTTGTACTCTTGCTGTGTAAATATATGTATGGTTTACAAGTGTAAATTTTTCTTGTTCAGACTGTTTATTTATAAAGTATTTATACAAGAACTAAGACAGCAAACAAAAACATGGAATGTTAAAAAGTTTTTACAAGTTTTTTTTAGATGTTGAAAGTTAACGTGCTTTGTTGCTGAATTTTTCATTTTCCACATCAAACATATAGTTCTCTTGCCCTTTTTCATTTTTTAAATAAATTTTTAAAATGAGAATACAAAGAGCTGCATGCCTTCAAAAAACACTAAACCGCTATTAAGGGGGGAATCAGGTCTGGAAGGTAAAAATTCAAAATTCGTAAATTTTACAATTTTTAAATATGTTTGCTAGAAATATTTTCTATTGCCAGTGGCGCTTCAGCAGGAATAGTTGAATACACTTAAACTCTTGAAGCTTTTCATAATCCTAGATTCGCTCCTGATTGTTATTTTACTTTTTAAATTGTCAGACATGTTGATATTTTATACTTCGAAGTTAAATGACCATTTTCCTGTCTGCTGCATTTCTAATTTGAGAAAAATTTCATGTTGAATGAATGAAATTTTCCGTAAATTAAGTGGAAAACTTTTGCCAATGAAAGTTTTTAAATATTTTGTGAATTTATGTCATAAAATTGCTTTCAAAATTAAGAAATCAAAATAAATATTTTTTTTTTTTTGTTTAAAATAGTGACGGCCAATCGTATACATCAGGTCTGGAAGGTAAAAATTCAAAATTCGTAAATTTTACAATTTTTGAAGTTTTTATAACGTTTATGTTTCAAGAGTCTAACATATATCCAATCATTGCTATAGCTTTGCCCATTTGTAAAACTAAAGGTCAGGTGAAAACTTCCATAAATCAAGGTTCTGATTAGTTTAATTTAGTTTCATTCTGAGATGATGCGATCCTCAAACACATTTAGCAGTTCGCTGTTGTCTGTAATGAACTCCCAATATCATATACAAATGGATTAGAAAGATGAAACCTAAGAAAAAATCGATATTGAGAGAAGGTGAAGTGAAAGACACAAAATTTAGAATATAAAAGCTCTAGCAATAGCACTCCAAGGAGTTTGTTCTAAGTCTAACACGACTAATTTTATCTATATAAATAGTTGAGTCTTGCAAGATTAGGTATTTCCCAAAAATTCGGAAATTATATCTTTTTACAATCTTCTCTCAGATTTATGTACAAAATTGTTGCAAGATTCATATCTAAATTTAAATGTCGGCTGTGATTTTTACTTCAAATAGAACGCAGTGAGCAGTCTCGAGCAGCGAGCTGCCTTACTTTTTGTCGTAAAACATAATTATTTTATTTAATCTGCAATTTTTTTTTTAGTAATTTTTTATGTACAATAAATCAACTGAAAAGTTCTTTAATCAATTTCTATAATTGAAAGTTCCAAAAAACATAGCGCATATCATGCGATTTTTGGCGTCCTTAACCAGTCTCCCTCTTAATACTTTAACCCTTTCGAGACCGTAATGAAACCAGAGAAAATAGCACAAAACCAAATCCATATTCGTATTCTCCTGTTATAATATCTTTAATCAAATCAGATATTTTGCGCCTCTGTAGGGTGGAACTTTCATGGGTCGCCGGTGACCCAGTTGCCCTCAATGAGAATTCTTTTTTTTTTTTAAAGATAGACAAAGTTACTTCGTATTAATTCTGCACTTAATCCTTTCTTGATCGTAACGAAACTAGAAAGATAGAGCAAAACTGAGTAGGGATTCGCATTCTTTGACTCCAATTTAATTGTAAAAAAGTTTTTAAAAAATCTCCATTGGAGATCTTAGGGTCACCGGTGATTCATAGCAAATCTTGTAAAGTAAATAGTTTTTCACACAACATATTTATTTGGATAAATTTAAAAAAATTTGTTTACTATTGAAAATAGGTAAAAAAGAAATGTATATTTTTTTTTACTTTAGGTCACTGGTGCCATCGGTTAGGTAACAATTCCAAGCTTCTTTTTTTTTAATAGTAACTAAACCGCATTCAATTATCTTTCCATAGAATATAATTTTTTTAACTTGGAGCAATAGTTTTTGAATAAACTAAAAAAACTTATTTTAGGTCACCGGTGACCAATGATCTCGAAAGGGTTAAAATGAAAAAATGAAAACAGCTTTATTTTAAATTATTGCGAATTCTCACATTTGTTATAAAATTGCATGTTTAATAAGGCCAACAAAACAGAGAATCCAGTTACAATTTCGTAATCACAACATAAAAGTTAGAAATTATAAATTATGTAATTATGTAATTGTAATTATTTCAATCAATCAATATAGAAGAAAGTTCGTCATCATCAGGTCCATTTAACATTTAGTGGTGTACATAGGGCCCCTACAAAGCATCATCTCCACTGAGATAATTTGTTTGAGTAATATTTAACAAACTTCTCTTTTTTATTTTATTTTTTTTTTGTCAAAGACAGATCTGACAATCGATTCGGAATCTCCCACGATTCTTCATCAGTGATCTTCGGCTTTATTTTCATAGATTTTTTTTCTTGGAGTTGATTTGACAAAATAGAAATGATCTTAGTTTTTCCCTTGTAGTGTGTTGTCCAAACTCTAATCAAGGATCAAGAGAAGAAAGTTTATATATTTTGAATAAAATTTAGAATCGGTTTAAAAAAGACGAATTAATCAAACCAGTATAATTTTAGATTATAAAATTTCAAACAAGTTTTCCATCATTCCTAACCATCTGTTGCATAGCCTCAAATACATACTTTCAATTTCATTAACCGCTTATAGTCCAGCTGTCTGTTTGTATGTTTGCCTACTTTTTTGAGTGCATGTTTGTGTGTGCGCATATTGAAATTCATCTGCTCGATTCGTTTATTGAAAATGCTTTTTATCATTTATTCTTACTTTGACAACATTTGCCTCGTGGTGGCTCTGATGGTTGTCACACGATTTATTTTAAATGTGCCACATTTTCACACATTTCCTTGAAAATCAACAGTGCATTCATTCAAAATGCTTGCGCTTCTTTACAGCCATGTTGTTGTTGTTACCCTTCAAAACTCTATCCTGCTGACTGGCGTCTTCTCAATACTTTCGTAGGTACTTAAGTGTTTGTCTTTCTTTGAGTTCAATGTTTTTTACACTTCACAACATTTTCTACTTGCTGCAGATTATAATGGTTGCGTGGCATGTTGCAGCCACTTGCTTCTGCGTAACTTCTTTTTTCTTTTAAGAAAATGTTAAATATGAAATTCCTTAAATATGAAATTGTGTATGTATACGAAATAAAACTTTTTCTTTTGCTGGTTTGAAGTGTCAGATTTTTTTTTTTTTTTTTTCTTACACTCTTGCGTTTCTTTCATACTTGTATTTACTAGCTAAATATTTTGACATTTTTGAAGTTTCCATTTGTTACTTTTTTCATATTCTTGTAAATATGTTTTTTTTTTTCGTTTGTGGGTTGCTCAAATATGTTTGCTAGAAATATTTTCTATTGCCAGTGGCGCTTCAGCAGGAATAGTTGAATACACTTAAACTCTTGAAGCTTTTCATAATCCTAGATTCGCTCCTGATTGTTATTTTACTTTTTAAATTGTCAGACATGTTGATATTTTATACTTCGAAGTTAAATGACCATTTTCCTGTCTGCTGCATTTCTAATTTGAGAAAAATTTCATGTTGAATGAATGAAATTTTCCGTAAATTAAGTGGAAAACTTTTGCCAATGAAAGTTTTTAAATATTTTGTGAATTTATGTCATAAAATTGCTTTCAAAATTAAGAAATCAAAATAAATATTTTTTTTTTTTTGTTTAAAATAGTGACGGCCAATCGTATACATTTAGTGAAAAATAGCTTTAATCTCGTTAATACATAAAGAATTTATGTGTAAAAGAAAGAGACAGCGATAACTGCACAGTTTTTTCAAAGCAGTGTAAAAGCTTTCTGAAACGCTTATACAATGGCAGTGGCGTAGAACGGCCGCCTCTGATTTAAAATCCGAATTTTGTATATTTTCATTTCAAACTAATTTTTCCCCCACCTAAGTAGTTTCGATCCTTTTACAATCAAGTCCAGCATTTCGCAATTTAGCAGTGAAAACAGAGAAAGTTTCGTACAAGCTTTTAAACAAAGTGAATCAAATCAAACAATCAAATAGGTATGAAAAATTTTGTATTACTCTAGCGTGTATTTTATGGCACTTCTATAACAACAATCCAGATCACTCAAACTCACAGCGACATGCGATATAAATCTCGATAAATGTGCTAATTCAAAATAATCTGCATGCGGATCACAAAAAATCTTCACACACACACAAATACATATTAATTAATTTATACACGCTTCTGTAAATTGATGCTGCCACACTTTCTATAAATGAATTACAGCAATAATTTTGTAATTCCATCACATTTTAATTTGCCCCGCCACCATCACGAACATAATGCTGCAATTATATTTCATTTTAGAAATTAATTAATTTGCAAATGGATGCAAAAATGTCTAAATCCGTCTGCATTATTCAATTTCATTTATTGTTTCTGCGGTTTTCTACTGTATTTTAATTTTTATTGTAATTTTCTACCCTCCGGGGAATGGGATGTAAAATTCATATGCCCGCTTCTTTAGATGTTTGCTGCAATTTTATATGTGTACCTAAGTATTTATCGCATTATTGCATTACATTCTCTATAGCGTGTGCTGTGCAGTTGTTGTAGTGTTTAATTTACAATTTATGTGTTCTGTTCAAGCTGAAATAATAATCAATTGCTCCGTTAAACATAAGCCAAGTTAACTTATTTTCTTGGCTTGTGTTGTTGTTTGTTTTTTTGTTGCCATGAGCATTGAAAATGTTATTTGTTTGTCTCTTCTCTACTGCAATAAAACATGAGTAGCGGTATGTGTGTGTGTGTGTGTGTTTACCTATACCTAACAAAGTATCTATGACAAAAATTATAAGTCTGAATGTTAGTTGAAATATATCGTGAAGTTTCTTGTTTATTATTTTAAAGGTGTTTAGGTGTTTGCACACGTGCATCGTTTTTATTATTAATGGACTTTTTTTTTAATTTTGTTTGCAAATTTTTGCTATAATATTTTGGTAAGAAATTGCATGCCTCAAAATGACTTAATCCCAATTATTCTATGGAACTTACAAACCATAGTAATAGCTACTCTTTCACCACTAAAAATATTATTAAATCACTTTCTAAAACAAAGCATCCCTATCTAATGAGCAAGTTTACTGAAACTGCCTTTTATGAAGAATCCTTAGAAAACAAGCAATACTCATTGCTGTCTTCTTTGACTTAGAACTTTCAATAATATAAAAACGAAATCTCGAGAAGCTGCTCTGATCATGCTAGGTATAGAGGAAGGAATAAACAGCTGCATAATTTGTCATATTAAAAATCAGATTGATTCAGGGTAGTCAGCAAGTGGACACCTTATTTTATCATTACTATAGCTGATAGTCTTAGACGATAGAAGTGGGATAAAGTTTGTATCGCTTGCGGTTGCTGTGGTAATTGTAGTTTCTAGGCAGTTTTTAATTGTGATTACGGAAGAAGACTTGAATCTATTCAGTAACTAGGTTGCCAGGAGCAGTCGGGTATTAAATCTAAATAAAACAAAACTGATGTTGTGCTCATTACAAAAACCAAGATACCATTTATATAAATATATTGGGTCATATAAAAAATATTTTCGGTTTTTTTTTTTTTTTTTTTGTCAATGTTTGAACAAAATTTTTTTTTATTAAAAGTCAATTTTAATCAAGTTTGGCCATTATTATCTAGAATCTTTTGGCATTTTTCCGGTAGCTTCATAATTCCATTGATGTAAAACTTCTGTTGTTTATCTGCAAAAAACTTGCCAAGTAATTTTCGGCGACTCTTCTGTCGTTAAATTTTTTTCCATCAAGAGAGTTTTGTAGTGACGGAAACAAATGGTAGTTAGACAGTGTAAGGTCTGAGCTATAGGGGTGCATTAAAACTTCCCAGCCAAGCGCAGTCAATTTTTGGCGGGTCATCAAAGATATGTGTGGCCTGGCATTATTATGGTGGAACCCAACACCTTTTCTTTTAGTCATTTCTCGTCGCTCTTTCTTGATTGCTTCGTTCAAACGGTCGAGTTGAGAGCAGTAGAAATCAGAATTAACCGTTTGGTCAGATTATAGCAGCTCATAATAGACAATTCCAATCGAACCAAACAGTCAGCATAACCTTGTTTGCCGTCAATCCAGGTTTTGAAGTCGTTTGTGGAGGGTAAGGTAGCTAGATTTTTGAACCACGAAATCAGTACATTAGACGTTGGAAAGAAGTGAAAATCAGTACAAATCAGTCCAGTTTTTATGCTTTTATCACCTAATATTTTCATTGTAATATAGTGATATAAATGTCCTGAAATTTTTTCTCTGCTTTTGTGTGCTCATTTTACATATTTTTTCTTCGGCAGTAGACAATGTTGATTACGTATCAGCTGAAAGAGCTGAGAACAATAATCAAATTCAATTAATAACAAATTCCTTTTACTCATTTAAAAACTTACGTTAACCGACTTTTCTTTAAATAAATATTGCTTTTCTCCTCTCGATAGCAGCAATGCGTGTGGAAATTTATTTTATGAATAATCAGAAAAAGAAACAAACAGAGTGAGTCTGTCTGCAAAAACGATTTTCAGACCATTAAGGTTATTGAATTCGTTGTATCTCCTTCTTACTCCCTAATTGTTCTACCTTTCTCTTTCGGACAAGCGTTCATGCTTGCGCCCGTGTGAGCAGCCACTTAGAGCAAGTTGCTACCATTTTGTCTATAGTTAGCCGGTTCTCGTCAATACCAGATCATGCATTCTATAAACCGTCCTTATCCCGAATTTCTAAAATGTAGATTGGAAGCCTATTCAATTCCTCAGTCTCACGGGTTGGCAGTAGTTAATTAGCATTTTTTGGCGAAGTGATGATATTTAACTTCCAGAATAGAGGAAGTAGTCATGCTGCCTGCCCACCTATCTATCTACCTACCTACATATATCAGTGATACATTGAGTTAAATTTCCTTTTTAACACTGTTCACACTAGCGCAAGTATGAACGCCTGTCTGTAAGAGAGGTTGAAGGATAGGTAGTATGAAGGAGATAGAAGAATTGCGGTAAAAATTCAAAAATTAAATAAAAATTCCTGCAACGTTTTTTCCATGAATGTTCAAATTGTTTCGACTTTGATAGTTTCCCTCATGAATTTTTAGAAGCTGAAGAGACAACATCAACAAAAACAAATCGCAAGTCTCTAAATATTCCCATAATGGAACTCCCGGGTAAATTTGTTTCTTCTCTTTTCCCATAAGAATATGGGGGAAAGAAAAAAATTCTCCCGGGAGTTTCATTATGGGAATATTTAGAATAGGGCTGCCTGCTTTCAGTTTATTTTATTTTTTTTAAACAAATTTATCTCCTTCCTTTCGTTTAAAAAAATTCAACATGGTTGCACTCATTTCTGAAACTGGAATAACCAACTTCTGGATCGGTCTTTTTTTTTGCATGAAAATTTGGAGATCGGGCACATACAAATTAATAAAGACATCAACACCAGCTCTTTAAGTTTTGCCTCAAAAGCTCTATGGCCCTTCCCATGAGGTCCATGCTTGTGCCTGTGTGAACAGCCTCTATAGTTAGATTTCTCAAAGACAATATATAAAATCAATGTTCTCTCTCCATATAGAAAACTGTAATTTCCCCTAAATATTATGGGTATTCACACGTTGATGCAAAAGTGCGAAAATGCAACTTAAAGCACTAAGATGTGAGCGTTCAATGCAACTATTAGAGATGCGAAATAGTTTAACTGTCAAAATATTACAATCTCATTAAAAAATAATGAAAATATTTTGGATTCTTCTTACGAATTTAAAGGTAGAGAGGTGTCAAACAAGGGCATGTTGCATCAACCCGTGAATACCCATATTATTACATTTTTCATTCGATGTCTATAAGGATTGTATCTAAATCAGATTTCTCCTCAGCTCAGGAAAACGTAAATAATAATTTAATTTTTTTATAAAAGACATGCGTTTGAATTTTAAAATTCAATTTGCTTTTATGAATTGTAAACAACCCTTAGTTTTTTCAAAAAAAAAAAGAGTATAGTTTTTGAAGTCACTGCCTTCTTCTAAGTTGCAATCTTATATCACTCCCTTCTTCAAACGTAAACACGTTCACTTTTGGCATACATTGCTGACCTTACGCAAGTACAATAAAATTTCTATTTAATTTGATTTAGGCATGAATTTTCATCACATGTCAATATATTTTCACAATTATTTACTATAGTACCAATCTATTTCACCCTTGGTAAAGGAGAATGAGGGTAGTTTAGGCATTCAGTAGTAGGGATATGTATGTTCTGGCACAATGGGGAATGGGGAATGGCTTTTTTTACGCCACCAGGCAAGCAGGAAAAGTAGAAAGCATAAATGGAATACAATTTTGCTTTATTTTTCCCTCCCTTTCCTTACATACATACATACATACACACTCATTAAAAAGACCTAGTGTTTTTTCTCACGATCATTGTTTACATTTGGCACAGTGAATTGAGAGGAGTCAAGTGCATATTAGCCGCAAAATCAAATTATCACATACTGTGATTTGTAAATATTGCCTTTAAATGATACAGTCATACATTATGAAAAATTTCATGTTTAAACATGTTCAATAAGTTGAAAAGCACCAAGCGAACAGGAAAAAGGACTGCATTCTCAGTTTTAACTATTCTTTCTTGCATTGTGGGAAAAAAATCTTGCATAACAGTTTTGTTTGTTATCACATACTGTGATTTGTATATATTGCCTTTAATTAATCGATTTCACTTCTCCACGATCATTGTTTACATTTTGTTGAATGTGATACACACACTCAATGTTCAATAAGTTGAAAAGCACCAAGCGAACAGGAAAAAGGACAGCATTCTCATTCTTAACTATTCTTTCTTGCATTGTGACAAAAAAATCTCACAATTGTTTACAATAAACTTCCCTTAGTCGATTAATTAACTTCTCCACGATCGTTGTTTACATTATTGTGCTTGTGGTCTTATGTGTGGGCAGAAGTGCAGTATCACTCTAAGTATTCATTATGCTTATTTATGCTTATTGTAAGTATGTATTTATTTGTATGTTTATACGTATGTATGTTTGTATGTACGTTTATACGTATTGGCAAAAGTGGAGTCTCTCTTCCATTATGTATGTATGTAAGTTTGTGTAGATTGATAATATGTGTGTATGTATATTAGTAGATGCTGAGGGATATATAACTGTATAAACTTTTATGTCACAGATATTATCTATCAGTGTTAGAAGACGGTACTGATTTTAAAAATTTACGCGCAACGCGAGTTTATTCCTATCAAGAAAAATTAAAAAATGAAGACCTTCGAGTGTTTAGAGTGCGGTGCGTCGTTCTTAACAAACACTAATTTGTTGCGTCATAAGAGGTCGGTCCATGATCAAAAAAAAGTTAATTGTGAGCTCTGTAATAAATCGTTCATGAGAAATGACGGTTTATTACGTCACAAAAGAGCTGTCCACTCAATAGTGGCAAGTGAAGGGGCCTCAACTTCGCATAACGCGATGCAAGTTGAGGCACCCATAGAAACAGTGGAGTCAGTGATTAATAATGGTGCTTCAACTTCGCATAACGCGATGCAAGTTGAGGCACCCATAGAAACAGTGGAGTCAGTGATTAATAATGGTGCTTCAACTTCGCATAACGCGATGCAGGTTGATGACACCATAGACAGTGACAATATTTCAAAAATAATTGATGTTCCAACGGGTGAACATGAAAAGTTTAACTTTAAAAATAATGGGAACCGCGATTTCCTACAAAACATTAAAAAAGATGTAACAACAGTTGTGAAAGAACTGTTGTTTGAACATAAAGAAATAGTTTTCAAAGCAAAACTAATTTGTGAAGATATTCCAGTGTACGACAACACTGGTATTATCAAAAAAATAACTTTTGAAACGGGTTCAAAAACAATTAACAATCAAAGCGCTATTAATCCGACATATAATGAAATATGTGAAGAATTAAAACAAAAAATTCATGACCACACCGAATCGGGTGCGTCTTCATTTTTAGACCTTATTAGCTTAGAAGTTAATAAGGTCATAACAAAAAAAGTGAAATATTGCACAATGTGCAAAGTGAACATTGCGATAAACGAGTGGAGTGGTCACATTAGGACCAATGAACACAAAAAAAATTCTTTGTTTCAAATAGAAGATAATCTATTTAAAATAAGAACCGGAAGTTTCAATAACCGTATTGTAACTTACCGAATAAAAAATAAGGACGAGTATAATCTCGATCCGATGAATTTTTTTAACGCAATAAGAAATCAGACGCACAAACTTTTAAGTGATTTCTTATTGCGACATATTGCATGCAAATACAATATCGAGTTGTATTGCGTGTACATTAAAACAATTGAAAACGAAAGCGAAGACGCTTTCGAAAGTGAGAACATTGAGCTAAGTTTGAAAACGTTTCAAACGAAAATGCGCGTTGTACAAAACAATGCGGAAATACCTCAATCTTTCACCGAAAAAGTTGAGGATATTATCCAAAACAAATTAAGTGCTTTTGAAGAACGAGGTAGCGGTTGGTCGCTTTTCAGTATCTGCTACCTCGATATTAGCATAAATAAATACGCCGCGCTTAGAGGTTCGTCTTACCTTAAGCTTCCAAAATATTTGGAAGACAAACGGGCATGCATAAATATAAAAAACGAAGACAATTTTTGTTTTAAGTGGGCTGTGATATCAGCTTTAAAAAATGTCGCGAATAATCCGCAGAGAGTTGCATCGTATGCAATAATAAACATTAATGCTAATAGCATAAAAATCGGTGATCAAAATATTAATTTTAGTGGATTAGAATTTCCACTTAAAATTACCGGGATAAAAACATTTGAAAATAATAACCCGATTAGTGTAAACGTTTTCGGTTACGACGCGGACTCAAAACAAATAGTGGGTCCGTACTATACGACCAAATGTGAACGAGATACTCACATCAATTTGCTGCTACTTCAGGAAGATGACATTTTCCATTACGTGTGGATAAAACATATTTCAAGGTAAAAATAATTTTTATATGAACTTTTATTTCAAATTTTTATTTATATTATTTATTTTTCATAGTACAGTTTTTTATATCATACTATATATATATATCATACTGACTTTATTTATTTATTATTATTTTAGACTAATAAGGAGCCAATTGACTGCCCACTCTACGGAGTTGTACATATGCAATGTATGCTTACAACATTTTTTGAGGGAGGAGCAGCTAACCATCCACAAGACGGAGTGCAGAAAAATTGTGAGCAGGATGCCGAATGCGGATAAATCGGTAATTAGTTTTAAAAACTATAATAAAATGGTAGATGTACCATTCGTTATATATGCGGATTTTGAATGCATTCTTCAAAGTGTTGATACATGCACTCAAAATCCGACATCTAGTTATAGTAATATAGTGAATAAGCACGTCCCTTGTGCATTCAGTTACTTTATCAAATGTTCATATAATGACGCATTAAATAAGCACATAATATATAAAGGGGATGATGCCCCCAGCGTATTTATTGATAGCTTAGTTAAGGATATCAAAGATATCTATTATAAATACACCTCAATTATAAAGCCAATGAATCTTTTATCATTAGAAGAAGAAATTTTTCAAATTAATAGCCCCATTTGCCATATTTGTAAAAAGTTTTTAAATCAGACAGATAGAGTTTCTAATCATTGTCATCTAACTGGCAAATATAGAGGACCAGCACATTCAGAGTGCAATTTAAAATATGTTTCCCCTAAATTTTTCCCAATTTTTTTTCATAACTTTTCTGGCTATGATTGTCATTTATTTGTTAAGGAATTAGCAAATATTCCAGGTGACATTACATTAATTCCTTTAAATAAGGAATTATATATATCACTTTCAAAGCTTATAGTTGTGAGTGATAATCAAACTATAGAGCTAAGATTTTTAGACTCCTTTAGATTCATGCCCTCAAGTTTAGAATCTTTAGCTAAAAATCTCATGAAAGAAGATTTTCAAGCAGTTAAGTCAAAGTTCGAAAGTGATAACGAATTTAATTTAATTACTAGAAAAGGAGTATTCCCTTATGAGTACATAGACTCTTGGGAAAAGTTAAATGAAAATTGTCTCCCATCTCGCGATAAATTTTTCAGTAGATTAAACAACATTGAATGCTTTGAGGAGGACTTCCAACATGCTCAAAATGTTTGGGATTCCTTCCAGTGCAGATCAATGTGGGATTATCTGGAACTATATTTAACATCTGACGTGCTTCTGCTTACAGATATTTTTGAAAATTTTAGAAAAATTTGCAAAAAAATATATAATCTTGACCCTTGTCATTATTATACAGCACCTGGTCTGTCATGGGATGCCATGTTAAAAATAACTGAAATAAAACTTGAACTTTTCAGTGATATTAATATGCAGACATTTGTCCAAAGGGGCATACGGGGAGGCATTGTTCAATGTTCTAAAAGGCATTCGAAAGCAAACAATAAATACTTGAGTAATTATGATGATGATAAAACATCTGAATATCTCATGTATTTAGATGCAAATAATTTGTACGGTTGGGCTATGTCACAACCGCTACCATATGGTAATTTTGAATGGATTGATGCAATCGATTTTGACATCTCTCAAATAAATTCTGATGTGAGTATAGGTTATATTTTGGAAGTGGATTTAGAATATCCAAGTGCTATTCATGATTACCACAATGATTTGCCATTTTGTGCGGAAATCAAAACAGTTGGGGACTCCAAATTTGCGAAGTTAATACCCAACTTAGGAAATAAAACCAAATATATTATTCATTATCAAAATTTACTGCAATGCCTAAAATATGGTTTAAAATTGTCACAAATTCATAGAGTTCTACGGTTTAGTCAAAAATGTTGGTTGAAAGACTACATTGATTTAAATACTCACCATAGAACACTAGCAAGAAATGAGTTTGAAAAGAATTTCTTTAAGCTATTGAACAATGCCGTGTATGGAAAAACAATGGAAAATGTAGAAAAGCGAAAAGATGTTAAAATAGTGACAGGATGGGAAAATAGAGGGAGACATTTAGGGGCGAGAGCTCTAATTGCCAAGCCTAATTTTCATAGCTGTACCGAATTCATTACAAATATGGTTGCGGTTCAAATGAATAGAGTGCATATATGCTATGATAAACCAATATATTTAGGTTTCTGTGTGCTTGAAATATCAAAGTGGAAAATGTACGATTTCCATTATGATTACATGAAACCTAAATATAATGAAAATTTGTGTTTGAACTATATGGATACAGATTCATTTGTATACACAATAAAAACTGAAGACTTTTATTGTGATATTGCAAATGATATCGATTCAAAATTTGACACTTCTGATTATCCCCCCGAAAATCGTTTCAAATTTCCTCAAAAAAATAAAAAAGTTTTGGGAATGATGAAAGACGAAAATCAAGGGAGAATAATGAAAGAATTCATTGGCTTAAGGTCAAAAATGTATTCCATTGATGTGGAAAATTGCAATGAAATAACAAAGGCTAAAGGGGTAAAGAAGTCTGTTCTTAAAGATATGGGTCTAATTGACTATAAAGAGTGTCTTTACAACAAAAAAGTATTTCGTGGATGTATGTATACATTTAAATCAAACATGCATACTGTGTATACAAACGCATTAAACAAAATAACTTTGAGTTGTAATGATGACAAAAGGTGCATTAGATCTGATGGCATCAATACATACGCTTGGGGGCATTATAGAATAGATGTGTAAGAGTTCTTTATTTTATAAGTTCAACTTTATTTGAATATTGTGATTGTATAGTTCTTTATTTTATAAGTTTTGATCCCTTTTATAAAAAAAAAGGAAAAATATGTAAATAAATGAAAAAATGTTGTGCTTTGTATTTATTTCAAAATGAATTCTTTATTATTAATAAAATGTTTAATAAAAATAAAAAATTACATATGTTCTTATTTTATTTGCAACGATGATTATGCCAAAGTAAGTATTCCATTTTCAGAGGGTTCCAATATTTCTCCGTTTTGTGTTTATACAATTTTTCGTATTTCATTTGTTAGAGGAGTATATTCAATAAGACGATCGTGAAGTAATAAACAATATGCAGACGTATTTGCTGGAATGTTACTTGAAGATTTAAATTCGATTCTAATATCAATTGGTCCAGTTTTAACACTTTCATTCTGATATGTCACATCTATTACTATTAACGGTGCATCAGATTTATATTTTTCGGAAGTTAGAAGTGGTTGAGGATCTCTCATATAATAGGATTGTTGGAATTTTGAATACATTTCATATAATATAGCATAACGATCATGATCAAATTTCACATTTAGATCTTCATATGGGTATGTTTCTGAATTTAAATATACTTTCAAGTCAGTGAGATTACAATGTTGAAATGTATTTTTATTCTTTCCATCAGTTGATTGAAATCCAATAATTATTTGACGTGGCCTTTCATTTTGAAGAGCAAGTTTAACATTCCAAATATGATTTGTACCTGCAACAAGTGTGGGGTTTATATGACAATCCCAACTGCGAAATGCTAATTGGATAGGACGGCTGCTTTTAATTGTCTTGTAAATCTCTAGCTTATTTGAATCTGATAGTTGAATATGTGGAACTTTCCACATAACATTTGAAATTTGAATTTTAACCTTTTCATTCGGATCAGTAGAAAGAGCAACAAATTCATCCGATTTAGCACGTCGTAGAATTAATTCATGTTTCGCATTCAAAATTATTTTATGATAGTCTTCAGCAAATCCTAAAAACATTTTTAAAGGGATGCAAAAGTTAAAATGTCCTTCTTTTGGTACTAATTCTTTATGAGTTGACCATCCGGCATTCTGCAGCATTTTGCTTTCATTACCGCTTAGAGAAACATAATTTTTCATTGTTGTACTGATTCCTAGATTACGTGTCCGATCAATTTCCATTCCATTTATTTCATAACGAATTTCATCAAATAAAAATCCTATACAATTGTTTTTGAATTTAATATTATTTGAAACTTTCTTCGGATCTACTGTTATTAAACCATCAATAAAAATAAAACTTTCGCTAGGTAAAATGTAGAGATCCTGATGTTGAATTGGTATACGGATTTCATCGCTGTTATTAAATGATTGTAAGTATGATGAGTAGCTATGATACTCTTTTTTGATAACACTGTCGTCATACAAAGGTTTTTGTAAAATGTTGATTATTTCACTCATAATGCGTTTTTATTTTGAATCCTAATGTTTTCAAAAATTCCGTATTTGATTTTGTTAATATTTTGTTTTGAGCTCTCGTATCTATGACTCCTCTTCTTTGTTCAACAGTTGACATAGAACTGACAAAAGGTACATGTTTCATAAAATTTTTATTATAAATAATCATTCTTTTTGAGGTTTAAGGTGGATACGAAGAGTGATTGTTTCTCCGCGGAAATTTATTAGATCACCGTTTTGATCTACCAGCTTAACTGATATAGAACTTATCTCGCGAACGTTCACTGGTAAATATATAACATTATTCGGAACTTCGTTTATTTTATAGCCTGGGCTAACATCTGGTGAAAATTCATGAAGCGTATGCACAGGCACGTTATTTATGTATGATCCCATTATCAAATTACATTCAATGCGTATGCTATTAACTTTAATAATATTAACAGGATTGTCAGATATATGTAATGTATTTGCGTTTAGTTCTCTTTTGCTAAATCCTAATAGCGAACCGATACTTCGATCTCTATTGAACCAGATTCGTTTATTGGACTTGACTTCTGTTTTGAGCGTGTTGTTGTTTGCATAAATTGACAATGTAGTTGACAAGTTTGCACGTTGCAATTCCGACACAATATAATTTTTGATATCATCCACCTCGTAAGATCCCACAGGTATTTCAACAACGCCACCTTCATAATGAAACAAATTATTAGTCTCATCGACGTTAGGTATAGAATTATAAGTTTGAAAATCAACAAGACCGCACAAGTAGTTTGTTTTTAATTGTATTGGTGGAAAATAATCTGCAGTTAATACTGAAGTATCTCCATTCAAAATAAATGTCATCGACATGTTGATGGTTTAAAATGAAATAGCTTTTTGTGTGTATTGAAATTATATTTATATATTTATTTCATATAAAAATTTTAAACATAAATGTCCACAATTAAAAGTATTATATTTTTGATGTCTGGTGTGATTATATCTAATGTTATGACCTAAGTACTTTATTATCTCTAATGGAGGTCGTAAATTTCCGAAACTATCGAAGTATTCATTATTGTTACAATTTTTATGATATGCTACCCAATGTGTGCCGAAACCAGAGCTGTCATCCAAATTAACTATACCACATTCATGTTTGCGAGGTTTTTTCGGTAGAGAGTTGCGCATGAAAACTCCTCTGAAATTAGCTAATTGACGTGTATATTTTATTATATCATTCTCATTGAGGGCTCTTTTGGGTAGTCTTTCTAAAAGTTTTTTGAACTCGGTGATAGATATAAACCATATCCTTTTTTATAAGGTTTGAGATGAAGTCCTTTTCCCATAGCTATAGCTTCAATAGTTTTGTTGTGGCGGTTAGCTTCTTTTAATTCTTCTCTTGCAGACTTTGCTGAAGTAATCCATTTTGCAACACCTGATGCACCAGATGTTACTGCACCCAGAGCTGATAAGGCCGCGAATAGTGGTATTAAAGGTAGCAATCCTCCAACTTTTGGAATGGGTATTATCCTAGGTATTTTAACATTTGATTTATTTTCACCAAAAGTTTTAGATATGGTTTTTCTAGCTGCTGCTATGGCACTTTTAATATCATAAGATTTTTTTACAACCTTTTTAGCATCTGTAATTGCTTTTTTAAATAGTTTCCTTTCAACTGCATTGTACTTTTGCTTTGTCTTAATACCCATACCCAATTTAACTTTTGTTTTCATAGCGTTTGTTACAAACCAAGCTGCTGCACGTTCACTGACTTTACTATCTTTAGATTTGACACGATTCCACGCTTTTTCCTTTAAAATCTGATCTGCTATATGACGTTTTTGTACGTCTTTATTTTGCGAATAAGCTATATCGTGAGCTTTACAAGCTGCATCTAATGGGTTTATACCTTTATCACCCCTTAGCAACCGCTTCTCTAGTTTTGTACCAGGACCGCAAAATTGATAACCAGGCAAGTGAAATTCAACCGGTAGACTGTTTATTAAATTGTTGACAAAACCTTTTCCTTCACGTGCTTGATTTCGACTGACAGGATATTTATAAAAATGTTTCATAATACATTGTTTATTCATTAAAGTACACTCAATAAATGAAGATAACGCAATACAAGTTCCTGATATATATCAATAATGCGGTTAATTAAACAAAATCAGACGATAAAAGTGAGAAATGTCGATCATTCTACAGAAAATTCCAGGGTTGTGAAACATAGTTCATTACTACCAAATAATATAAGATCACTTATTGTGGGACCATCAAATTGTGGAAAGACGAATGTTATGCTAAGTTTAATAGAAAGCCCTAATGGACTCAAATTTGAAAATATATATATATTCTCGAAATCTTTATATCAACCAAAATATGAATATCTGAAACAATTGATATCTTCCATTAAAGGAATAGGATATCACACATTTTCTCAAAATACTGATGTATTTCCACCAGAAAATGCCAAACGCAACTCCATTATGATATTTGATGATGTAGCTTGTGAGAAACAAAATAACATACGTTCATACTTTTGCATGGGACGACATAAAGATATTGATAGTTTTTATTTATGTCAAACTTACACACATGTACCAAAACATTTGATTCGAGATAATGCTAACTTTATTATTATATTTAAACAAGATGATATGAATATGAAACATATTTATAGTGATCACGTAACTACAGATATGTCTTATGAAAAGTTTCGCGAAATATGCGCTGAATGCTGGAAGGAGAAATACGGTTTTTTGGTAATAAGCAAGGATGATTCTATTGATACATCACGATATAGAAAGGGATTTGATATTTTCATTCAACTATAAAACATTTGACAAAATCACATATTTAATCAGTTCTTATTATAACCTATTCGAATGCTGTAATTAATATCTGATCTGTTAAAAACTGTTTTTGATATTTGTTAAACCTGTTTTGAGAGCTGTTAAACTTTTTAGAGAGCTGTTGAACTTTTTAGAGAGCTGTTAAACTTTAAGAGAGACCTGTTAAAATGGATGAAAAAGTACTTAGAGACATTATAAAAACTAGGAATGTAATACGTCAAAAACACAAAGCCCTCAAAATTGGCGAATCGAATGCAGAAGCATTCTTTCAAACTACTTTTAAGCCAATAACAAAACCATTGAAAGAATTTGTTGATGCGTCATCCAAAAATATTAATATTAAACCAGACGAAACAGTTTTTAATGACGAGATTAATTATAAGAAGTTGAAGACAACAAGTACACCATTGAAAAACCCTAAACTTTTTGACGATACTTTTGCAACACCAAATCAAACATATAGTCTTGATGAAACTACAAAATTAAATCAAAGCCATCAAACTTTTCCTTCTGGCGTGCGTCTACATGATTTAAGTCAATTAGCACAGAAAAATGAGTTAGACGTAGTGTATGGGCCACATAAGGACAGTGATGGCATATGGAGAATTGGAAATGCTTCATTCATTTTAAATGATGATGAAATTCGTATAAATAATAAGAAATGGTATCTAACGCCAGGATTATATCAACTAATATTTTACAAAGCACCCCAAGAATATGCTGATGATGATTTAGATATTTATAAAAAAATTTTATTCGATACAAATGCGCATAAGCGAAATTATAATAAACAAGAACAAAATAGAGGCACGCGATCATCTAAGTATCAAAATATTATTAAAAATCTAATAAATGAAAAACCCAAGGAATATCCTAAGGGAAGCGGTTTAATGGAATTAAGTAAAAAAAGAGTAAACTATGTGTATTGGAATGATCTCAATGAATTGGTTGATAGGTTACGTCTTTTAATATCATCCCAACAAGCTGGACACAATAATCATAATAATGAAATAATTTCTATTATTGAAGAGCTAAAAGAAGAAGGAATTATAACATAAATTGATTTACATTTTGAGGATGTATAACACTTTCCCGATGAGTGTAGATAAGTTTGGACGTTTTTCTAACAAGAATAATCATAAGCAGCGAGGACCAGTTGGGCCCCGTGGTTATGGCTTCAACTTGACTGAAGATGATAATTTTGATTTAAAATTAAAATGCATTCAAAATTTAGGAGAGCCGTTAGAAGAACACGATGCTACAACGAAAAAATTTGTTAACGATCAAGTTAATTTATGTTCGCAAAATTTAAATCAAAATATTAACAATTTAAGAATTGAAGTACTACAACGTATTAGATATGACAACATTGAATTAAAAAGAACCCTTGAAGAATTTATTGATAAAAAACAACTGTCCCATACAAATGATGTCGATAACAAGATAACAGACCTAGAAGATTATATGTTTAGTCACATGTCGACAGTCACAAAGGTTCCCGCAACGATTCCAACAATAAAATTTTAATATCATGAGTAAAAGACAATTAGTCGAAGAGTTACACAAACAAGCTCGTAAAAATTTTAAGCGTCGTAGGGTGATTATAAAAGGAATAGATGACTTATGGCAAGCAGATTTGGTTGAAATGGGGAATTTTGCAACATATAATAAAGGTCATCGGTATCTTTTAACTGTTATTGATACTTTTTCAAAATTTGCATGGGGTGTTGCCCTAAAATCAAAAAATGCCTTAGATGTGACAACAGCAATGAAAGGAATATTTGATTCGGGACGAAAACCAAATAATTTGCAGACTGATGATGGAAAGGAATTCTTTAATAAACATTTTCAAAACTTAATGAAAAGTCAAAACGTAAATCACTACTCAACATACAGCATATTAAAAGCTTCAATCGTCGAACGATTCAATAGAACGTTAAAAGGGATGATGTGGAAAGAGTTTAGTTTTAATGGTACATATCAATGGCTAAATATTTATAAGTTTTTAATAAATAATTATAATAATAAACGTCACCGAACCATAAAAATGGCACCTTCTTATGTAAATTCTTCAAATGAAAATTTATTGTTAAACACTGTGTATAGCAACTTGAAGAAATTTCACATACCTAAATTCGGTGTTGGTGATTATGTGCGAATTAGTAAATATAAACATTTATTTGAGAAGGGGTACACACCTAATTGGACCACTGAAATTTTTAAAATTAAAATTATACAAGTAACAAATCCTACTACATACATATTAGAAGATTATCAAGGAAATGTAATAAAAGGAGGATTTTATGAAATGGAATTAATGAAAACAAAATATCCTAGCTTGTATCTCGTTGAAAAAGTGTTGAAATGTAAAGGTGATAAGGTCTTTGTGAAATGGTTAGGATTCACAAAAGAACATAATTCATGGATAAATAAAAACGAAATTCTCTGAACTACTAATATACATATTTATATATACTAAAAAATTACCCCTTAAATATAACACATAAGGCAGATAAGAAAGAAAATATAAATGCATGCGTTAGAAAAGGATGAATATAAAATAATTCCGATTTCTTTTTTATATTTATCTTAGTAAAATATTTTCATTGTAAGATTTTGTATAAAAGGTCTTTGCAAATAAGTTAAACGATCAGTTTTTGACAAGCATAGTACAGCGAACTAAAATTAAAATGACGACAGCCGCAATTAATGATTTCAATTGTAAAAATAAGAAGCAGCTGCTGTCTGTTAAAGATATGGATGAAAATAAACCATATTCAGTGATTATCGTCGTACGTAAAACTACACCATACGGAATGAGACTAGAGATGGAGTTAGCAGAATTTCGTGTGATTCTTCCTGAACGATACGTTGAAGTTTTGGACACAACTTTAACGGCGGTTAATGAAGGTGGGTTTGAATTAATTAAAACATCAACAAATGGTGGCAAAACCTATAACTTCGAAATTTGCGTCGCAGGAGATATTTCATGTCAACGTAAACAGCCTTTTTATTATTGTTAAATATATTTTTTCTTTGAATAAAATAAAACACAAATTTAAATTAACCCAAAAAATATCTTTTCTTTATTTATTTAATTCATATATTACAGCAAGATGGAAAATTAGTGGTTAGCCTATAGTACAATTTCATAAGTTTTTCAGCATTTCTATTTCCAAACATTTGGCATGCACATGTATCTGGTCCTTCTGTTGCATTTTTGTCAGACCATGGACAAGTTCGAAGGTGATCATCAGAACTTAAAAGAAATGATTTTTCAAACTCCTTCTCCTCTAGCTCTGCTTGCAAATGTAACAATTGTGTTCTATGCTCATCCAAAATAATAAAATCAAATTCTATTAAAAATTCTTTTATTTTATTGCTATCCATTTTTAACTTTATTACTTTAAACAAACTCGCGTTGCGCGTAAATTTTAAAAATAAGTATCGTCTTTTAGCACTGTTAGATAGTATCTGTCACATAAAATTTTATATTGTTATATATACATACATATTATCAATCTACACAAACTTACATACATACATAATGGAAGAGAGACTCCACTTTTGCCAATACGTATAAACGTACATACAAACATACATACGTATAAACATACAAATAAATACATACTTACAATAAGCATAAATAAGCATAATGAATACTTAGAGTGATACTGCACTTCTGCCCACACATAAGACCACAAGCACAATAATGTAAACAACGATCGTGGAGAAGTTAATTAATCGACTAAGGGAAGTTTATTGTAAACAATTGTGAGATTTTTTTGCCACAATGCAAGAAAGAATAGTTAAGAATGAGAATGCTGTCCTTTTTCCTGTTCGCTTGGTGCTTTTCAACTTATTGAACATTGAGTGTGTGTATCACATTCAACAAAATGTAAACAATGATCGTGGAGAAGTGAAATCGATTAATTAAAGGCAATATATACAAATCACAGTATGTGATAACAAACAAAACTGTTATGCAAGATTTTTTTCCCACAATGCAAGAAAGAATAGTTAAAACTGAGAATGCAGTCCTTTTTCCTGTTCGCTTGGTGCTTTTCAACTTATTGAACATGTTTAAACATGAAATTTTTCATAATGTATGACTGTATCATTTAAAGGCAATATTTACAAATCACAGTATGTGATAATTTGATTTTGCGGCTGATATGCACTTGACTCCTCTCAATTCACTGTGCCAAATGTAAACAATGATCGTGAGAAAAAACACTAGGTCTTTTTAATGAGTGTGTATGTATGTATGTATGTAAGGAAAGGGAGGGAAAAATAAAGCAAAATTGTATTCCATTTATGCTTTCTACTTTTCCTGCTTGCCTGGTGGCGTAAAAAAAGCCATTCCCCATTCCCCATTGTGCCAGAACATACATATCCCTACTACTGCATTCAATTTTACTGCAAGTATTTTAAGGGCTGTCACAAAATTGCATTTAATTTATTTCTCATGAAAATATTTTAAAATTTTTCGAACAATCTCATGAAATATTGGAAATTTTATTAGGTTGAAAACTTCACTTTAAGTACTTAAAATTCAAATAAAATATCTAAGAATATTTAAAAATAGCAAATATATTTATAATATATCGAATATAATTTTTATCATTAAAATGCTTTTATTTATGTATGTATGTAGTTTATGTAACTAAGCCACAATATATCCTCATACTATATACATACATGCATGCAAAGATACAAATTAATTTGTTTTTTTTTTTTTTAATTCAAAAAAAATGTTTACTAATTTTTTATTTGTAATTCCTTTAAATTTTTTTATTTTCGCATTAATATCTTTGCATAATTTGTAATAAATCAAATTTAATACGCGCATACCGCCAGAAACACAAGAGATACAAGCATGAAATTTTCTCATTTTGATGTTGATTTATGTGACTGTACATAGATATATATTTTTGTTGGGGTAACTAGTCTTACTTAAGTTAAACTTTTTAACTATGAGACTATATGTGCCATACAAGAACGACAACGGCGACATCCATGTGATACATGGATAGATATTTAAATTGAAGCTGGCGCGCGTTCAGTCTCAGATTCCGAATGCCGATAGCAAATTGCCAACAACTTGGTTAGTTTTTAATTTAATTAGTTTATTTATTTTTCGTTGTTGTTATTACTGTGACTGTGTAACTTTACTGTATATACTGTCACAAAGTTTTCGATGCAATTACACGCTGTTCATTTTTTTATTTGTTTTGCCAAAGGTGTCAAAAACTATTTGAGTAAAAGCAAAATATATGTAAAGCCGAAAATGTAGACTTCTAACTAATGTTTTGGCGCCAATTTTTTAACTCTAAATGAAAAATATTTCTAGTACAAAATTAAAAACGTTTGCATCTAAAAAGATTGAAAATCGAAAAAATATGAGATCAATTCAAATAAAAGAATAGAATTCTCTCAATAAAATCTAAGAGTTTAGAAATTAAAATCATTGACACTCCCAATCTTTAGTAAAAAATTATTGGATTCCTTTATGGAATCACTATTCATTCTTTTCTATGTTGCATAAAAAAATTCAATATTCTTGGAGTAAAATTAAAATATTCATTTTATTTTATTTATTTATTTGCTAGGAATAATATGCAATATAAAAACTAACTAAACGGTGAGTGCTAGCTTCCATTATTTTAATCCAATTTAAAGCTATCGCATGAAATCAGTTTTATTACAAATTTAAATTAAATCGCACGCCAAATTCCACAATTATTTCACATTTATTTTTTCTCCTTCTCCAAACATAAAAGTTTAAATGTAATTGAATTCTAACCTCTGAAATTCAACCACACCTTAATAACTTTATTGCACTGCCCTTTTAATTGTTTGACATGCAATATTCAAATTTGGAGCGCGCACACATTTTAAAATTATTAATTTGAATAAATATGTAGATTTGCTTGACTGCAACATTTTATTGTTGCCATTTTATGTTGCAAGCAAATTACAAATTTTCATTAAATTGTTGTTGTGTAAATAGGGGTGAAGTAATGCATTGGTTTTTTACATATATTAGGATGGAGTGAAACTTTTTTTCCGGATCAGCCGGGAAAGTTAGTCAGCATAAAGAATACAATTTTTTTTTATTTTGGTAAACTTTTAAGGTTAGCATGCATTATCGAGGTGAAATTGGCCTAAAAAATTTTTTTTTTTTCGATCAAAGTAGTAATTTTGTGATTTATTCTGATTAAATAAGGTGACCAGGTATAAAAAAATTAAAAATATTTCTACTCCACATTATGAACAATAAGTATTCCCTGGGATAAAATGTATTCAAAACAGTATTTTAGAAGCTTTTATAAGTTAATGTCAGCAAAATGCGGAAAATATGCATTTTTTTTTTTTTTTATATTTGACTAGTTTATTTTTACAAGAGTTTCATCAGCTGTAGACTCTTAAAAATACACAAAGGTCTGTGAAATTATAGTTTGTACATCAAGTTCGATACTTTATCTAGACGAATTTCTCATTTCTGATGCAAAATAATTAATCTCACTATATTTTTTGCTGATATTCAAAACCACCTTCGTAATTTTTTTTAATTGATTAATAAAGTGCGATCTTCTCCTTTTGAATAAATCATGACACCAAATTTCATGCTTCTATATTGATTTATTTTTCATTTATTAAAGGTTAAAAAAATAGCTATGGAGCTGTAGACAACCACTGTATAATCCGATTCCTCAAATTTTTCGATTTTTATCTTTTATAAACATATTTGATAATTAGTGCAAAAGATTTAACTAGAAGTTTTTGCACTTCGGTCAGTGAGTCAGCTAAAGTCGTCGGACTAAACCGGAAGACTTTGAGCTGGCTAACAGCGCTGACTACGGGTCACGGTTCCTTCAGGTATCACCTCAAGAAGATGAAACTTGTTGAGGATGATACCTGTAGGTTGTGTCTGGAGGAGCTGGAAACGGCAGCGCACTTACTGTGCCAATGCCCAGCGCTGGCGAGCAGAAGGTTGGCAATCTTGGGTCATTGATACGTTGATGAATCTAAGATTGGCTACCTGACCTATAAGGATATGCTCGCGTTGACGCAGGATGCCAATACTCGGAGTGCTTAGAGTAAAGGCATCAGGCGGTAGGGGACGAAAATGGACCCACCTGGGTCTGATTCGGCTAATCCCCGAACTAATAATAATAATAATATAAGCAGGAGACGACAATCAGTAAAATTGAAGAATACCTAAAAGAACCGAATGTATATAGCGTTAATAGTAAAATTTGTTAAACTCTTTATTTATGGCACATAAAAGTGAAAGTAGCATATACGCAATATTGGGTATATAAGAGTTAAATGTAATTAAATTTTCTCAGTATAGATAACACAGCAACACAAAAAAAAAAAATGTTTTTTTCGAGTCCGGAGGCTAGACCCCGTTTATTATATGTGTTTGGGGTCACTGAATCCAAATCCGAGCACATCAGGGTGCTGACATAACCTCATACAAAAATGTTTTTTCAGATTTGGAGATCTGACTATGTTTACCATATGTTTTTGGGGGTGACTGAGTCCGAGGTCTTAAAACCCGAGATCCAAAAAAAAATGTTATTAGTTTTTTTGAGATTAAGTCAGAACCCTGACGTGGTGGGATTTTTTGGATCTCGGATTCGGATTCAGCGATCGCAAAAACATATAGTAAGCATGGTCTGACCTCCAGACCCAAAAAAAAACATTTTTTTTTTTTGAGTGGCTGTGTAATTTATCCTTCGATATGAGAAATACAATTTTCCTCCTCTTGGGATGTGATTCAAACAATGCGGTATTCTCCATTTAAGTAATCGTGATATATCCCTGTGATCGTAATTTTTCTGCATCCAATCCTTATGACCTGATTGGAATTTCTTATGATTAGAATTTATTTTATTTTTCTCCTTAATTCCTTCTAGTTACATCCTAAATTATTTGAAACCTATTCTACTATTTTATTTGCACGAATTTTCGCATTATTAACCTTTTTAAAGAATATAAGTAAATAGTGTTCATCTTAATCATTGTCTATAAGAATCATTGTAAAACACGAGTATTTACTTTTCTTTTATTGTTACTAGCAGCTTTCTTTTTGTTCCTCATATCTTCACTGAACAACTCCTTTATATTATAATCTCATGCACAAAGGGAAAAGTATCGTATTGCACAAAATTAACCCTATGCAATTTTCTCACACCAATCAATTGTATAGTGCATAGTGTGTCTAATGTGCAAAGAAACATACCTTCATTTTTATATGCATGTATATGTATCTCTAGTCTTAATGGCATGTCAATGTTGCTGTCAACTGAGTGGTGTTGAGTGTCAACTCTTTTCTTTATTTCTTTCTTTAACACAAAATGCCAAGTCTTTACTGAAATTGTAATGTAATACAATAGACTCAAGTTTTGCTAATGCCAACGTGATCATCACCCACCGACAACACCACCATGAACACAATCACCACACACGTACACACATTAATTCAATCAATTTTAATTTGAAAAAGAAATACGGCGACTCTCTCAATGTCTGTAATGTCTGCATCGTGGCTCTGTTGGGGTTAAGCAGCTTATTTCTTTCTTTCTTTTACTTTTCATGGCACAGTTAATGCATTTTATTGTAATCATTTTATTTAGGTTTATTTCTTGACCACGTTTTTTTTTTATTAAAATGCATTATTATTATTTATTTTTGTAAATATTATTTATTAAAACAACAAATCAAACAATAACTTTTATTTGTATGCTTTTTTTTCCCAAACCTTTAACACGTTCTGATAAAAAAAAAGGAAATTGAGTATCTTTTTGCAGCTTTATGATGATTTAGTTAACATTTTTGTATAAAAATATTATATTTTCATTTTAATTATGTGGGCTTTTCATTGTTAGTTTTCCATCTTTTGCCTCATATCTTATCATATTATAATGTTGCTTTTACCAATATTTATAAATGACATTTTTATTGCCCAATCTCGTAATAAATTATCTTGCATTTTTGGTGGTCAACGTTGTTTGTTGAAGTTTGAAATATCTATGGAATGACTGTGACTTGTTTTCTGGGCGTAATACAGTAGTCGGTGTCCAAAAATCCCATTTGTTGTTATTCGCTTTTAAGTTTGTATTCCATTTCTAATCGATTTACGTTTTCTTTTCTTTTTAGGTAAATTTTATGAACTTATAACAATGCAAGTATAACAAATATTTCGTAAATATTTATTTTGTACAAAATCTGGTAGTAACTATAAACTTCAATAAATTAATGGTAACGTTGAACTTTTGTGCACATTGAATTCATTGAATTGAATTGCATTGAATTCAAGATCTGTGTAAATTTCATATAAAATTACGTGTTGTCCAATCAAATTTTATTTAATTTTTTTAACTTGATCTGTTATGTTTTTACTTTATAACAGCCGGAGAGAGTGAAGTGACTATCTAGTCACAAACTAAATTAATTAATTTTTTATATTTTAATTACTTTTTTTATATTTTAATTACTTTTTTTATATTTTAATTACTTTTTTTTATATTTTAATTACTTTTTTATATTTTAATTACTTTTTTATATTTTAATTACTTTTTTTATATTTTACTTTTTCGAGTATTCCGAATCTGGAAGTAGAATTCCGAAAGATCTTAACCTAAAACTTTTGATCTTTCCATTTTGCCTGTGTAATATATATAATCCTAAAAATCACATTGCTTGTGATCACTTTATTTTCTCTTCATTTAATATGTGACTTCCAAAATACTTCAACAACTTAACACATGTGCAATAATTATAGTAATTATATTTTTTTTTTTTTTTTTAGTCACTCCCAACAATCACGCATGTATAATATTAACGCCTTTTTGAAGCGTTATTTCTTTTGCAAATGGAAAAAATAACTGTTATAATTTTTTCAATTTAGTATTTTTAGCTGTCAGCAATGAAAAAGATTTTAAAACTTAATTTTTTCCTTCTTCAAATTTAAAAATTTAATGGGAATGCAAATTATTTGCATTTACTTTTTTATTTCTTCTTTCTTTTCTCCTTATTGTACTTTCTGGTTTCATTTCATCATTGATTGACAATGTTAATAAAATGTTTTTTTTTTCTCGTTTTTTCGGTATTCACTATTGTAGTGAAATAGTAATGATTTTAATAATATGTATGTACTTTTATTTGAAATAATATCCCTAGGTATTTAAATTATTTTTATATACTCGATGATTTCTCTTTGACTTACATAGTATATGTATTAGGCCGGGGTGATTTGGCAACCGATACCGTGCCGCACAGTAGTTCGACTGCGGAAAAAATAATTTTTTTGCCTCGTCGATATTAGAAATTTTATTCTTAATTTCTATACATAAAATTACGTTAGCATATTGAAAAAAAATTGGAGGAATTAGTTCATTAAATAGTTGTGGGTGTTGATGAATGCTAAACACAAAAAGCTAGTATGCATTTTGAAGCGTTTTTCGGAAGCTTTTGTTAACTATAGTTATAATCTTAAAACTATTTTTTTTATATGGGTGTGTTATATACGTAGAATGTATTTGATAAATAAAAAAAAACGAAAGAAATTCAGAAATTAAAATTTCAGGATAATTCCTTAAGTTTGGTGGACCAGGTCTATCTTGCGAAGGTGTGCGAAATATTCTAATATATAAAAATGTAAGACATAATTTCTTAGCTAAATAAAAAAAAAAATGGCTGCGGATAGCTGAGGATCCCATTTTTATTAACAAAATACTAAATGCATATCGGGTAAAAACTGTATGAAAATGTGATTATTTGTATTATCAGTGTACTTTTAAGAGATTGAAATTTTTTAGTTAAAATCAAACAAAAAATGAATTAAAATGAAATGTTGAAATTGTTTTTTATAATATTTATCTCAGTATCTTGGTTGTAACGGACTTAAGAGCTATTTCAATTTTATTGTTGTATGGGAAGTGGTCATGGCAGTTGACCGATCACGCCCATCTTCAGAATTTTTCTTTTCCACAATCTAAGAGTGACTCATGTCAAAAATCGTCATGCAGAGATGATTTTTAATATTTTTTTCCGCACTTTGTATGAAGTCAAACCACTGTGCGCCGTCGAAATTCTACGACATAGGTCTAAAATGAATTTCGAGGCTGCGGAATTTGATTTTTATGGAAAATGCTCGTTTTATATAGAATTTTTAAGACACTTGGAATTTCTGTAATTATTTTTTCTGTGAAAATTGGTACTCGAGGGTTTTTTCATTTTTGATATTTATTTTAACTCAGTCGTCCGATAGGGGCGCTATGGAACATTTTTTAAAAATTTATTTTACGGTTTGAGTGCTAATTTTATCCAAAAACACAAACTTTTCTTTATTTTCTTACTTCATTTATTTGTTACACTGTGCAACAGCCAAAATCGGACTAGCGATTTGACATGTAGTGTTGAGTGATTTGGGGTCGTTGATTTCGAAGACCATTTTGCTCTAGCACGTCAGGTTTTCGAGATAACGTTACATGAAATTATGAAAATGGCTTTAACAAGACTGTACCAGGACATTTTAAGTACAGCTTTGAACAATATTGCCTACAGGCTAAAGGAATGATAAAAATATGATAATGTGTTAGAGAAAAAAGTATAGAGAGTCTTAGAACATAAAAACACCCTCCACCCCCTTATTCTTGGAAAAATTACTACAAGGTATGACCAGTACAAAGGAATTATAAAAAAATTTTTAAAAGTTGTCGGATCTAGGAAATTTTGACCTTCGGTGTGGAATATTTTTTTTACCAGAACCTAATGATAGGTTTCGCGGTCGTTTACCCGGTATAGTCATATATCGAATAGAGGCTTCACATAACACCCCAGCGGGCGGGCGGGTAAGGAGGTTTGGTGGAGTGTGTCTGTCTATAATAAACAACTTTCTCTTAGCTATGAGACATGCACTAAGTAAAATAAAAAAATTTATTTTGGTCCCACGTGTACCAAAATTATGTGTTTCGGCCTCCATACCGGGGATCTCAGACGTAATAGAGAAAATCAGAGTACAGAAAGCTCATGGGTCGAATCGTCTGATCCGTGAACGTACAGTTCGTCACGTAAAAGTAAATATTTTGTATCTATTTTTTGGAATTACGAATCAGACGATTCTATCCCAGGGCTTTTCCAACTACCCAATAGGACTAAACTTTGTTTGAGCCCGATCGATTTTAAAAGTGGGTTCACTTGAGATGAAATCCCCCAAACTTATGTAGTCAGTAATCGTAGCACAAAAAAGGTTATATCATTTTCTGGTTCAATTTGGTTCTATCCAGGAGCATTATCATTTAATTTAATTTGTTTTTTCAATTTGGTTTTTATACTTTTATATCAAACACTCCCCGTTAGTTTTAATATTTTGATGTTCTTGCTGCTGCATTTTCACTTCAGAAATTTCGATTGCAATCTTGTTTGACAACATAATTTCTTGTCGACCATGGTCCAACGCCTCATTTTAATTACTTACTTTCAACGTTTCAAGCATTTTTTTTTGTTTAGCACTTGAAAATGTATTTCATGTTGCAACTACCATTCTTCTTTCCCAACAACCTACCTTCTTAGTAAATACCCTTTTTACTTAATTAAGTTACCAAGTTTGTTTGGAGTTAAGAGCAAAGCCGTCAAATGAAAATAACTGCCTTCTTCACTGGCACTGAAGTGTGTTGCTTAAGAAAAATATTGTAATTATTAAATGTATGATCCCGTTTATGCAGATACATAATTATAATATCACATTTTCTACTTCTTTCATTTTTACACTTGCATATTTTATTAAATATGAGTTACATATATGCAACATTACTTTGTAATTACATCTCCGCATGTGATATACTCGTAGTACGGTTACAATACTCAACCTCATTATCACCTCTAACGCTTTGACCACATTTCATTTCATTTGGAGTCATGTCAAACTGTCAGTCAACTGTTAAATTGTAATAATATTATGCTGCTAAAGAATGCAAACTCACTCAACTCTAAAACAAATCGAATTGGCTTGGAGTAGGTTGAAATATTTACAATGTACCTACAAATACTCTAAGGTATTTGTATCTAGATATGTACATCTCAAATACAAATTTTATCATCGTAGGTCAGTAATAAACTTTATGTATAACATTCAACTACTCCACTGAATCCAGTAACCCTTTTTCATATGTATGTAGTAGTTACGCACATGTACTACTACCATATTTCTATTGCTTTAACTTACTCTTTTTTTCTTATTTGTTTTTTTTTGCAAAAGATTCACAAGTATTTCTTTGTCAAATTTTATGTTATTGCAATTGAAGTACCCATTTCAAGTATCTACTACTAGAACAACTCTATTCCTTTTCTATTTCTGTTTCTATTCCCTACTTGTATGTCTTGCTTCTTCTTTTTTTTTTTGCTATCAACAATTTAGTAGGTACTACTATAACTGATAAAGTGTAGTAGTACCTAGTAGTATTTGTAGTAGTCGACTAAAAAATACTTTTTTTTTAGTTTGTCTTAACGTTTTGTGGTCATGTATTTTGTTTTGTCATTTGTTAGATACTCCTATTTTTATTATGATACTATATTTTAAGAGCTGACATAGAAGTGCACTTATGTATGGCTACACTGGGATGACATTTTAATAAACCACAAGTATTTGTGGTTTTACTGATAACCACACTCGTTCAACAGTAACAGTAAAAAGGACTAAAATTAGAAAAGCGATTGTAGTAGCGAGTTATGTTTATAAAGTAAGAGTTACTAGGCTAGAAATTATTAAAAAACCAATAACAATAGGTTCCATTTCTTAGTTAGTATTTAGTTTCATAATTGTTCTTTAGTTTAGATTCTTTGAATTGTGCATAAGCTTTTGACTTTTAGGAATAAATTCCAAAGTTTATTGAGAGCACTTAAGTATTTGGGCGACAGTTGAATAAATGCTTGAAATGTTGAATAATACAAAGGATAAAAGTTAATTCTAATAGAGTTTTTTTTGAATACAAAAGTATTTTTTTTTTAATTCCTTTGTTAAAAAGAAACATTTTTTAAAGGAATACTTTCTTATGTTTGTAGCGAAGAAAAATAACTAACGTTCTTATAAGTTTTCACATTTTTAAAAATAAATATAATATCTAATAAACTTTCAAATCATTCTTTGGTAAATTAAAATCGAAACAATTTTCATTTGATTCCTAGCTTATGTTAAGGCAGAGCATGGGTTAAGCAAAAGTTTGTTTCGATGTTTGTAAACACCAGGAAAGCTGATGAGAGCTTACACCACGTAAACTGAGGAGTGAGGCAAAAATAAAACTCCCTGAGAAATTCGATCCATTCCAAAAGCTACAGAAAAATAAGTAAAAATCATTAAAATCAAGTTGCGTAACCGTTCCAAAATTTATTTCTCTCTCAATTCTTCGTAAATTTGTGTGATGGATGACGAGCCATACTTTACCATTGAAGGCAACTATTGGTAGCAAAAATATTTGTTTGAGTCTCCCAATGTGAAAGCAACAGACAAGAACAGAGCGTGGAATCAGTAATCCTGTATTTTTAAGATATGGTTTGGCGATGAGTTCGTAAAATAATTACGAGGAAAGGTGCCACCGATGTTTGGAGAGTTTATTCATAAACATAATATTTTTTTCGCCCAATCACATTAAGCCAATACAACTTTAAACGCTTTGATTTTAAATATGACCGTCAAATGTCCCCTAACTTTTGGAGGAAAGTCTAAAGCAATAAATTTTAATTAAAAATGGATTGCTTAATTAAAAATTAAAAAAATAATAACTGACCATAGACCAAAACTGAAATTGAAAAGTCGATGAAAGAATAGCTGAAAAAAAGTCCGGAAATCATACCGCAATGGAACTGAAACCTTTTTTAAGTTTTAAGTACCTAAATATTTATGTTTTTATAAAAAATTGTTTTTTTTTAAATAATCGCATAACGCGAGTTGACACTAGAGCTTTCATTTTTGAACGTATCTGAACACACAAGAGTACACGATCGTTCGAATTCTAAGTAGTTTTCTTTTAAAGACACCGACCTTAATTCCACGTATATCTTAAAAACGTATAAATCGGCTAACAACAACTACACGTGTAATTAGCACGTGCGGTTAAAAGCTCGTGTATATGCAAGAACCTTTGTATAGAACAAAGAAACCACCAAAAACATTTTCAGAGACAAATTACAGTCGTAAGAATTCGTTAAAGAAATAATAAGACATCTACAATCCCAAAAGTTGGAATCTCCCCTTAAATGCTCATTATTTAGAAATCTGAAATTTGAATATAGATGCTGAAAAAAGTTCAATTTAAGAGAGTAGTACCGAAAAATCGATTTTATTATGATTTTTTTTTTTTTTTTGCCAAATGTGGAAGAAGTTTATAAATTTTTGAAGTGAAACTTCTTTTCTCTTGTCCTAGAGTAAAACCAACCGGATGTAATGTCGCGCGTAAGTTTTGCAATGCGACATAATTTTGTCAAGCAATGTACATGAGGGGCTAAATATCAATATATCAATATTCCGTAACTGAATTCACGAGCAAACTAATAAATAGTTTTAATTCAATATAACATATTAATTATACACACACACACGCCTATGGCAGAAAGAACAATGTGTAGCGTCGCCATCTTACAGTTTATGACAGTTATACATTTCACATACAGATGGCGCAAATGTCCAAGGAATTACATGAAGATGTCGCACACACAAAGAGTTCGTCTACAATTGTCATCGACTTTACCGGTCCAGAGTTGCAATTTTTGTTGTAGCATTAATCCCAAAAAATAAAAATTGGTTATGTATTAACGAACACTAGGCAGAAGTGAAACTTCTTGTGAACTAAACGAAACACAAGCAAATGAAATTAAAAAACACAAGCCAATGAAGTAAAGAATTTAGCGATTCAAAAATTTCATTTGCTTGTTATTTGCCTGTGTTTCGCTAAGTTTACAAGAAGTTTCAATTCTGCCTTGTGTTCATTAATACACAATTTAGGTTTTTTTTGTTTTTTTTTTCCAAATTAAAATATCAGAAATACTTCTAATTTATTTTTTTTTCTAGTGTCCGTGGCGTTAAATTTGGGGTCTCCGTAAAAAAGTCCTTCAACAGAGAACACGATTGTTGAAATTTTTTTTTTTTTTTTTCCAAAAATTGGTAAAATGGCGCCACACTTCTAGATCAATGAAATCCTATTTTTACTGAATTTTATATCCGTTTTTGGGTTTCTGAAACACGGAATTTTTAAAATAAATAATTGAGCGGGGCCTATTGCGCAACATATCTTGTCTGGCAGAAATTTCAACACCGATGGATTGTCTAAATAGTTTTTTTTTTATCGTGCCCGCCACCAATTGCCAAAAGTGCAAATCTTGAAAAACGCGTTTAAAGCACAATTTTTAAATAAAATTTACATTTTTTTTACTAACATTCAATCTGAAATGCCTGCTTCATACATAATCCCTACGAACATTGAATTCTCTTCGGCAGCTGCCTTTTCACTGTTTCCATTTCGAAATTTCTAGACGTCACTACCCTCTTAATTAAGATACAAGTTTATTTTAAAAACAACATACGATTTTTCTTTAACCCATTAATGACTTTTTATGTGTTTACTGGTGGCGTTTTTATAATTTTCTAAAGTACTTTTAGCTTTTTAAAATTTTAGTATAAATTCTTAGCTTTTGTTTTAACACTAATGTGCTACTAGGTGTCATATTATTTTTGTATGAAACTGTGAGTTGCACACGTGCTATGCTTGCATTTGGCATGACTTCAAAAGTTCATCTTAGTGTTGCCACAGCAACAGCAACAACAGTAACGACTGCCAGTAGTAGTAGCAGTGACAGCAACATACTCTCTGATTCTTGACAATCTTTTCTTTTTTCCTTTTTTTTTACTTCATTCTTGTGTAAAGTGAAGTGGCAAAATATATGAAAATGTATGTGCTTCTTCTCTCTCAATAGGAACAACAGCAGAAGCAATATCAGCAGCAGCTGCTATTGTTGGCACATTATTGTTGAGAGTGCAACACACTTCAACACACAGCAGGCAAAGAAATACATATATAATACAACAACGAGTTGATGACACGTTTGATAAAGTTGAAGTGATGTTGTTGTTTACTTCTGCAATAAGTTTAAAACGATAGTATGTGTGTGTGTGTGTGTACGTGGTTCTGCATAGTTTCAAAAAGTTTAAATTATATTATTTTGATTTGAAAAATTTTTCATAAACATAAGAAATTAAACAATTAAAAAGTTAAAAGTAAAACAATTTAAATTTCAAATCAACCAATGTCATCAATAACTTAACATCACATAGCTTCAGTTACAGATACATAACAAAATTTTACCGATTGATTAATGAAACTGGTTGAACTCCTTCTTCAAAACACAAAAAATGAAAGCTGAACAACATTTTTTTTGTTTTTTTTGTTTTTTGTATTGCATATATATTTTCATCAAGTTGTACATTTTGACAACTTATTTGCATTAACATCATCAACAACACAGCATCAGCAACAAACAAGCAAGCAAGCAACCAGCAGCAGCGAAATAACATGATCGCAACAACGCAATCTTTCTTGCTGCTGTCATTTGAATTAACATTTTTTATTATTATGATCACAAAATGTTATTTGTTTTTTCATCATCAGCAGCAGCAACATGATCATATCTGCCTGCAATCAAATCATGTTCAAATGTCTTTTTTTTCACGCTAAAACTCATTTGATTTGTTTACAATTTCATATACAAAAAATATCTACTAATGTTGCTGCGCGTTCAAGGGTTAAATACCAATCATTTTACATTTTCTACCATGTTTCTACCTTTTTTTTCTCACTAGTTTTTTTTTTATATATAAATTGTCTTCTTGTTGCATTGGATTGCACATTGCCAGCACAAATCTCTTAGTATTAAGCACATTGTTAAAAAGTCATTACCATTTTATGCCAATTTTAACACTTAACTATGCTGTTTTTTTTTCCTATTTTGTTTTTGTGGGCCTTGTTTTTGTTAACTAGGATTTTTTTGTATTAGTTTCATGTGTTTTGCTGCTGTTGCATGTGGCGTTTTACATGGTGTTAAGACATTTAGCGTTTTTTATGACAAATTGTTAACAACTGCGCAGAACTTGTTAAAAATCAGGTATCCGTGTATGTGTGCAATACATGAGTATAGAATATATTTGTCTAAAGAAATTAGGCATATACAGCAAAAAAAAAAATATTGTTGAAGTATTCAAATTATTTAAACGCTTTAAAATTTTACACTCTCTTATTTCACAATTTGACGCTAACTTTACCGTTATTCCCGCTAGATTCCTTTTAAAACTTCCACGCTAGGTTTTTTTTTTCTTCTTCTTTTTTGAAGAAAGGGTTTGCATTTATACACGGAAAAAAAAATTGTGAAAAATAACGTATTATATTCAAAAACTAAATTGTGTATTAACGAACACAAGACAGAAGTGAAACTTCTTGTGAACTTAGCGAAACACAAGCAAGTAACAAGCAAATGAAATTTTTTAATCGCTAAATATTTTACTTCATTGGCTTGTGTTTTTTAATTTCATTTGCTTGTGTTTCGTTTAGTTCACAAGAAGTTTCACTTTTGCCTTGTGTTCGTTAATACACAACCAATTTTTTTTTTTGGGATTAATGCTAGAACAAAAATTGCAACTCTATACCGGCAATGTCGATGACAATTGTAGACGAACCCTTTGTGTGTGCGACATCTTCAGGTAATTCCTTGGACATTTGCGCCATCTGTATGTGAAATGTATAACTGTCATAAACTGTAAGATGGCGACGCTACACATTGTTTTTTCTGCCTTAGGCGTGTGTGTGTGTAATTAATATGTTTATTGAATTAAAACTATTTATGAATCGTTTATTATATAGTTTGCTCGTGAATTCAGTTACGAAATGTTGATATTTAGCCCCTCATGCATATTGCTCGACAAAATTATGTCGCATTGCAAACTTACGCGCGACATCACATCCGGTTGGTTTTACTCTAGGACAAGAGCAAAGAAGTTTCACTTTAAAAATGCAGAATAATCAGGAAAAATTACCATTTCGCCCTGAAATTTAGAAATTTCATGAGATACTCAATATAAAATTTATGGGTAAACGCAAACATTACAGTCCAAAACTTAATTATTACAGTTTCAGAAAAGAAAATATTCAAAGTGACATGGAAAAAATTGAGTTGATAAAAAATACTAAGTTATTATTGAAATATTCTATGATCAGCAATTAAAAATTACGGGGCAAACTGTAAAAATGTATGAAAATATTTTTGTTTCATTGCTTTAATTTTTAAATCACACATTTACTTTGTTTTATATATCAAATATTTTTCTCTATATTATCATTCAATAAAATAACTTTCACACTGATTGGTTGGCACCTGGCTTTGCTTCATTCTGTATTGAGACATTTTGGATTATTTATCCGGGACCTTTTACCGGAAGCTAGTAAGATTTGGGATGTTTACACTATATTAAATATGTTTTATTATTTTATTAGCAAAAGTCTTTAGCATTGGATGTCCATTTCATAATTATATCGAATAATTTTCCAAAAACCATTGAAACTGAAACACCATCTTTTTTTTTAATTACCCTAGAATCATGAAGATAGCTGGTCGAGTTGTTTGCTTTTGGTCAATGCGATTTGAAGCTTAATATAGGGAAGAGAACAAAATATCCTATAACTCTTCAATTATTGCTTTTGATATCAAAAGTATTATTATGCTTAGTAAAAATTCAATTTCCAATTTGATAATCTACAAAATCACTCTGTAAAAATTGATTTGATACTCCAATAATATTAACTGTATTCGTAAATTTTATTGAAATACGAAATACGATCTGCCATCCTTATGAAGGCTAGATCAAAATTTTGTAGAGAGGATCTGATTGCATTGGCCGGTAAAAATGCCTTATTGAATATTTCCCTTCTGTGCTGAGCCAGGGCTGGACACAGAGCTGGGTAGTAATGATTACTTTAGAAAATTGAATCTTCCTCAATTAGAATTCCTTGGATTTTTAATTGGTTATTAGCATTTCCAATGGAATTAAAAAATGTGCTATTTCATTACGAAATTCTAATTTAAAATGTGCAATTCCTCAGAGGAATTGAAAAAATACTTGAAAACCAAGAAACTGCACTTCCCTGCGTAAAATTATATTCCAAAAAAACTGAAGTAATTCTCCGAAATTAATTAAAACGTTTTGCATTGAATTCCATGAAGTAATATAGCCCTATAAAGTGACGTGAATGAAAAGTACTGCAGGAATAACAAAATCACCCTACTACCGTTTGCCCGTATGTTGATATTTATTAACTTATATCAGCAAAAGGTAGTCGGGTGCTTGGTCGACTAAAATTGTTCACTTGTTGGAATTCAAATTAAAAAAAAATTTATTACCATTTTGGGATTCTTTTCCGCAAAAGTAATTGATTACACAAGGAAACCAAAAACAATTCTTTAGCTTTCAATTACTTTTTCAACCCCTTTGAGGAATTGAAAATCTTAATTACCAATTACAATTCGCAGGAATGGAATCGTTAAAAAAAATCTCATTTCATCACAAGGAATTCTGATGGGTAATTAACATTTCCAATTCCATTCAATTTGGAATGTAATTGTAATGGAATTGAATTTACTAAGCTCTGCAGACAGAATTTGGAATTCCCACGCAAGTAGCTGATTTCACAATGGAAGAGCATTTCCTTAGTTTACTAGTATTTTTCAATTATTTTAAGGAATTTTAAATTACAATTTAGTAATGGAGTAAATACTTTTCTAATTCTATTACTGAATGTATTTCCCAGGAATGACTATGTAGACAGAGTTGGGTAGCAATGATTCCATTTGGATTTAAATTCCATCTCCATTCCTATTACAAGGAATTGTACTTGTATTTTTTTTTCTTTCAACTCCTTAGTAATGAAGTTGATAAAAGTTTTAATTCCATTACAAGGAATTGTAATCGGCAATTAACATTTTTAAATTAGCTAATAGAATTGAAAAAATGTTCAATTCCGTTACAGAGAATTGTATTTTGTAATTAAAAATATATTAATTCCTTAAAGGAATTGAGAAAGTAATGGAATAAAAAGGAATTTTTTTTTATGTGTATTCAATTACTTTCTTGGAATTAAATTACAATTTGGTTTGAATGATTCCTCGAAAGTAATCGATTCCCTTTAGTTTAATTAAAGAAAAAAAAAAATTTTTTTTTTAAATATTGTGAAATGCTTCTACTAAGCCGTTACGAGCGAATCTGAAAAAAAAAATCAATATAAATTGAGGGTCACCTCCCCGATATGCTAGCAAATTACTTAATTTGAACAAAAAAAACTTAATAATCTTTTATTGGAGCGAGCATTTTTCCCATTTATATGAATTTGGTTTTTGTTTTTTGAAATTGAACTTAAGGGAATCAATTACTTTCGAGGAATCATTCCAACTAAATTGTAATTTAATTCCAAGGAAGTACTTGATTACACTTAAATAATAAATTCCTTTCTTTTCAATTACATTTTCAATTCCTTTAAGAAATTGATATATTTTTAATTACAAAATTCGATTTCCTGTAATGGAATCGAACATTTTTTCTATTCCATTACCTAGGAATTTAAAAATTTTAATTACCAATTACAATTCCTTGTAATGGAATTGAAACTTTTATCAATTCCATTGCTAAGGTATTGAATACATTAAAGTACCAATTACAATTCCTTGTAATTGAAATTGGGTTTGTAATGTAATTGAATTTACCCAGCTCTGTATGTAGAGCATAGTGTAAAGACAGAAAAACATCTTGAGAGTAAGACCTCAGATCTTTGAAAACAGTTTTCGACAGACCCAGAAAGCCTTTGTGGCTTTCGAGCTAGTATTCCAACTAAGTCTTTTGTTAAGGCTCCGAATATTGCATTGCTTGGAATATTGTGTTGCCAACTCAAGATCTCTCTTACATTTGTTATTGGGAAGTTTGAAAAACAGGAACAACTTTTTCTTAGTTTTGTATTTACCATATATTTTTCTACAGAAATCTAACTAAATTGGTTGTAACTTAACTGTTGACTAGTTGATATGTAACTACAAAGTTAAGACCGCAAACACAACTACAACAAGCTCTTCTACCTAGGTACTGCGAACTTTAAACTGCAACATTAAAACGGTTTCTTGATGAGCGCCAGTTAAGGGTAAAATATGCTCAAACTACTTTTGTTCTGTTTTAATATTGTTGTATTTTATAATGCAACTTCTTTTTTGTTTTTTTTTTTTATTATTTTTTTTGTACGTTCACTGATCGCCAGCAGTATTGTGTTGTTGTATTTGATGTAATGACGATCCCAGCAGTGTACGCAATATTTCTTCTTTTTTTTTTTTTTGCTTATAACTCCACATGCATACTACTTTCTTGAAAAAGTACTTAACGTACGCATTAAAATGAATAAAACTTCTTTTTTTTATACTGTTTGCTTCATTCTGTTGCAATGAGAACAAGTTTCGAAAGTACAATCGACTTTTTTCCCCTTTATATGAGAGTATAATCCAATATGATATAAGTATTTTATAAGCAACATCAGCAGCAACAATTCTACTCAGCAACACAGCAGCATCAACAATTCCACTCAGCAACACAGCAGCAGACAGAAATTGCAACAATAAAAAGTAGTTGATAGTTAGTAACAACATGTTTGTCAAGACGACATCAAAGTATTTCAAGAACTTTTCGCATTTTATGACTTAGTTAATAATGAAAAAAATTTTGCAAATATTACATTAAAAATTTCAACAATGTTGTATGGGTATGGAGTTTTTTCTTTTTTTTTTTATTGCTCAGTGTTATGAGCTGAAAATGTTTGTTATAATTGTTTTGTAATTTATATCAAAATTGCCCTAACTTAAAATTGGAAATAAAACAACAAATTTTTTTTTATTTACCTACCTACAAAAAGAAATTCCAGTTTACTTTGGCCAATACTGAACATAAAGTTTCAAATTGAAACTGATAGGTAGGAGTCCACAGTTGATGACAGAGCAATTGCATCTGTGGGCCTTTGTCCTTTCTTCTCAACAGCAGTTGCAGTTGCTATAGCAGTGAGCCAGTTTTATTAATCAAATGCAACACAATCACAGAAAATTCAATTTAATTGTAAGGATTTCATACTAAAAAGTTCACAAACGAGTAACGTTTAAAAATTTCTACCGAAATCCGGTCGTAATAATCGTTCCTCCTGACAGGCTGCACGTACTATAGTAGATAAATTCGAGTCAACATATTCACTATTGAATATTTCTGTGCCAGTGAGACAATGCACCAATGGAAGTATCGAAAATATTGCAGCTGTAAATGTTTCAATTAAAAATTAACCAAATCAGTCGATTTCACGCCATTCACAGGAATTGGGAAGCTATCCGTCCACATTATGGCGAATTTTGGGTAAAGATCATGGCCTACACCCTTACAAGATAAAATTAATTCAAGTAGTGAAACCTTGTGATCATTTGAAGCGCCAAAACTTCTCCGATTGGGCTCTGCAAAAGTTTAAAGAAAATCATGAATTCCATAGAAAAATCATCTCCAGTGTTGGCGCTTAATGGTAGCAAATCCACATGTACTTCAAGAGGCTCCATTGCATCTACAAAAAGTAACTGTAACGTGAATTTTAAGCCGTAGGTGGGATTGGGCCATATCTTTTTGTCGATGAAAATGATCGTCATGGAGTTCGCTATCGTGCCATGTTGGAAGACTATTTTTGGCTAGAATTGGATGGACTTGACTTTGGTGATATATGAAAAAGTACGCTTTTCTTAAAAAGCGTAAGGCATACAAAAAAAAAAAAACCGATTTAATTTTTGAAATCCTGACACTATTGTTTATTAAGAAACGAAATTTCATTAAATTCTGAAAACTCCTTTTATTTTTGTCCCTCGCTTGTATGGAAACGGAGCACTGTGCGGCGTACGCATTTTATTTTTCTAAGATAATGCTGTAAATTTAAAATCGGACGGAAAGGACTGAGTATGCCAACGTGATCGTGGGCTTTGCCGCAAATTATATTAAAATGGTGTTGACGTTAATTTCTTGTTGACTAGTGTTATTATTATTGTTGGGTAATGCACTAATGTATAAAATCTAATGTGATCCTTTATGGACCTGCAGTTCTTCGACAAATCCAACTCCTTATCGAAATTTAAGTAATATTGGTCTTACTTCTATAGAGTTAAGATTGATGTCTGGTATTTGAAAATCGCCCAGATCTCTTGTTCGATTATGCATAAGTGCGAGGCACTGTCCAAATATTCCAATTTCGTTCGGGTGATTTTTAATCTATGAAAATTCAGATAATCATACCACAATTTCTATTGAGTGTGTTAAAAAATTTTATATACTTATTCATAAAAAATGTAAGACTGAAAAACGCCAAACTATTTGTATTCATAATAACCAAAACTAAGAAGTAAATTAAATATTTAAATAAACTGTTCAAATTAATTTAAATGAAAATTAATATAAAATGAAACACAATCACCGCAATCTCACTCCAATCCCAAGCCAAAGTCGTTATCTGCAAACCTGAATATAAATTAATTTTTTTTTTGTTAATTTTAAATAAAAATGAATGTTTTATTAATTCAGCTGCACAAGCGCGGAGCTATTCACTCCAGATCTATTCAAAAAAAAAAAAAAAAACTTGTCACTTGATTTTATTTTTGCGCGCCCACGGGAACAGCTAAACAACTTCATTTAATATTTTCTTAAAAATTGTCGTATACTCAACGAAAAATATTTGGAAAATACAAATTTTCCACGATCATTACTGTAGAAATTTCACGCTTCTGGCTATATTTAAATTTATTTTGCACTTTTATAATTGATTTTCTTTCCTTTTTTTCTTCAAGTAAAAATTCGAAAAATTACCAAAGTCATGCGAGTTTTTCTTAAAACATCTTCTTCACAACTGGTTAACACGATATCTCTTGAAATGCTATATCGATTGAGTTCAAGTTTTGATTACATGTCGATAAAGCAACCTTTTGTAGTTCGATGAAGTAAAAAAACGTTACCAATTTAAAAAATTTCATTATTTTTGATATTCGTAGTCAGTGAAACACCATTTTTGTTTTCATTATCCTTGAGGGTAGATATCATTGTCAACGTCTAGCTGAGAGACATCCACGACGTCCGAAAAAGATGAAACCAATAAACAAATTAATTCATTGAATATTTTTCCTAATAAAAAAGTTTAAAGGAAGACATATTTTTAAATAATAGCTAAAACTGGAACCGACCCTAAACTCGATTTTTGGCTTGAGGGTTTTACTTTTTTGCGAAAAGCTTAACAATAAATGCAACACTGCTGCTGCATATACGTATAATTTTTTTTTTTTTTTTTTGGTAATTTTATGCATTTATAATAGCGTCAATAAACTTTTAATGGTTCAATGTTTTAATGTAGGCTTTTATTTACTGCTGTTGTTGGTACTGCATAACTTAAAAAAAAAAAAACAATGTTCAAAAAATTATATGTAAAAGTAGGAAATTTATTCGCAAAGAAATAGTAGTAGCTAAAAATTAAGTGCAAGTAAATATCGTCGCCTGAGAATTGATTTGGCGTATAGGTATATGAATACATATTCACATACGCCAAATCAATTCTCAGACAACGATATGCTGCTCAATTTTCTCAGTAGAGCTCATTATGCTGTTGCACATTCACAGCTAATTTTGAGATTGGCTAGTTCAAATGTCGGGCTGTTGTCTTGTATGCCTCAAAGTGTCATAAACTGCTTTGTGCTTAAATGCTTTATAACAAAAAAACGAACGCAACAAAAAACACTTTTATTTGCTTAGCGCAAAAAAATCATACCTTTTTACATAAATTACTTTACCATTATTTACATTTTTCTTGTTATTTTAAAAAGACTCCCTTTCTAGAAGAAAAAAAGGCCTTAAAGAGCGCAATCACATTTTTGTTTTGTTTATTGCTCTCTTTTTTTCTAGTACTTATTTTACAAATCGCACTCATATGTCAATTTTTATCAGAAGCTTTTTGTCGCATCTTTTTATATGATGGTGCGGTGTGGGGCTGCAGTGCATTTATGCCTTTGTCCTTTTCAAAGTCTATATTATTGTTACGTGTATATGTCTTTTTAGCTTGTATTATTACTGCTCTAAGCTATTTATTTTACTCCTTTTCTTGTTGGCTTACCTTACCTTTGTACTCGGTATAGAATTTGCCGCATATTTTGCTGTTCTTTGTGTTTTGTATGTTGTATGCAATGTGTAGCTCCTTTAGGACTTAATACATATGCTATTTTCTTATTATTTTTTCTTCTTCTTCTTTCTCTTGCACTACCAATTCTGTTAATGCGCATTTTTCTTTACAATATATTGCTCGTCTGTCCATCCGTATACTCGTTAGTCTGTACGCTTCTTGGATATTGTAATATATGTGTAGGTATATACTATATTCTTACCAATTTGTATTCAATGACAGTAGTCGTCGTTGTCGTCATCGTTGTGGAATAGGGACTTCATACTATTTCCTCGTACTATTGTGTGATTTGTTGGTACCTTTTTCTTTGCTTTTGTTCTCCGTGCGAAAAATAAAAAAAAAAAAAAACATTCCGCATTTAAGCAAAAAAATCTAAAGAAATAAATAGTTTTTTGTTGCTTTACTTAATGCTGTTTGGTTTATTCAAACACATATGTAAGTATGCATGTGTGTATGTATATTCATTCTCCTTGTATTTCGCTCATTATCCATCAACATTATGCAGGTTCTTTGTTGTGTCGAACAAAACAAATGTTCAATAATAGTAAATATGCAATAATACACTATAGAATTGTTATGTTCCTCATACTCATAGTAGCAGAGTATGTTCTAAAATGAAGATAATAATCGAAACTCTTCAATATACACTCGTTATATAAAAGAACAAAGTTCTAGTTGTAATTTGATATTGACATACAATGTGGAGTATGCCTTCTCCTTTTATTTTTTATTATAGCAAAAGGTTTCCTATTTATTTATTTATTTTTTTTATTCAAAAAAACGATGGGAATAACGCCTACCAATCATTTTCTCTATTATCAATACATGCTTACAGTTGAACATCTCTAACTTGAACTTTGCACTGCTCTTTTTCTCTTTAAGTCGAATATTTTTTTTTTTACAATATTAAACTGATTTTTGTGAGGTCAAAGAGAGGCGATGTGGTATTGATTCAAGGTAAACTGATTCTATTACGATAAAAATAATGTAGAATATAGACCGATTTACTGGGAACATTGAATTCGGCGGAATGTATGATGTGACATATACTGAGTGGAACGAAGCATAACCCGTCCCTGTGAACTTTACACATGCTTTCTATATAAACGGTTTTTAACCCATCAATGTTGAGCACTATGATTCTAAAAGGGTCAATCAATTCTGTGCCACCTGCATGAATTTAGGGAATATATGCCAACCTCATCCGGATTCACCACTATTTTTGGGTATCGATTCCAGAGGTCCAAATTTTGGGAAAGAGGGAAAAAATTGGCGGTTTTAAATAAAAATATGGAAGAAGAAAAGATCTCCACATAGCAAATTTATAAAACTCTCATCAAATACTTTGATTCTGTTCTGGGTCTTAACCCCCTGAGGAGAATGTGTACTTCCCGTGGTAGGAAAAAATCGAGATGTTGATTTTTGTGTTTAAGAGCCCCAAAATAGTCAAAAAAAAAAAAAAAAATATACACGAATTTTTTCCTGTCCAGGTTTAGCCGTACGCGAGGTATACAAATATATACGTTTAAGGAGCTTTAAAGTACTCCGACTTGTACAAAATGTGCCTCTAGCAACAGAAGAAGGTTCTATCTACATAAGAAATTTGTTTTTTACACCTCTTTTTATTATTTAGTATTTTTAATAATTTTTTTAAATTGACGACAAAAAAAAAAAAAGTGAGGTTGTCCCATAAAAGTCACAATAGTTTCGACGGCAATGCTTAAATTGTAACAAAATAAAATAAATAAATAAATAAACGATAGAGGAAAACACAACAAAGACGTCAATACAAAAATCGTTTCGTTGGCATTTAAATCGAAGTCAGGAAAAATGTTCAAATTCATGTACACATAAGTGTACGAAAATCCTGAGAGGGTTAAGGCGTGCGTGCAATACTCTCTTTTCGTTTTTCTATATGAAATTTTTCGCTTTCTTAAATTAAATTCCGCACCCTCTTTTCGTTTTTCATATGAAATTTTACGCTCTTTAAAATTTTGAGCATAAAAACTTCATATGAAATAAAAATTAAAAGAGAGTACGGCACTGAGTCGGTGAACTCCCCTTTAACCCTGGAACCATAACGCTTTTTTATATTACATTAAGACCAACGCTACGTAAATTACAGATGTATATCCCTTCGCTTTAAGTATATCGCTTTAACCCATTAAGGACGAGCGGAAACCAAAGTAGATAGATCAAGAAAGTAACTTGAGAACAAGGTGCCATATGGCACCGCTAGGCTACTGGGTTAATTATTTCAATGTTTTGCAGTATCAATTTATATTTTTTATTTTATTGAACTATTTATTCGTAAACAAACTTAAAAATATAAAACAACTTCATTTTGTTAAAAAAAAATTAGTTTTGAAAAATTGTATTTTGATGCTCACCACAAATTGTATATTTGTTGTATGTTTTACGTACATTATTGTTCTAGGGTTAAGTATATGAAAATTTGTTTTATATAATACTTTATCTTTTGTAAAATGGTATTTCATGAGCTCTCCTCGTGAGAAAAGTATGTGTCGTTATTGCGTTCTTCAGAATGGTAGCGCATTGAAAACTTGGAATATGATTTTCTCGAAAACATAATTTTTTTAAAATTACTTAGCGATATGTTTCTTTAACATCAAATTGGTTTTTTTTTTAAGAAAAAATGGGTATAATAATTTTTGGTATGTCAGGAATTGTGCTCTTTCGTCGATACATTTAACTGGAGATTATTGTACTGTCATTATTAATTCTTGCCTATCGGCAATATAAAAAAATATCAATGTCGTTCTCCGAACATTCAAATTTCACATAAAAGTTTTCAGAAAATAAATGGCAAGTTGAAATTTCTTAAAACTGCAATACATTGTAAATGCAGTGCCAACTTTACCAACTACATATTTCAATTTTGTTTTACTCGAAAATACAATAAAATAAAAATAAAAAAAAACAATCAACTTTAGCTTGGAAAAACTCACTTTCGCTATATTGAACTTCAAAGGGAATTTGTTATTTTTTATAGCAGTTGCTACTGTTGTTCCTATTCCCTTACCCGCCAAATCAAACAATTCACTTAATAAACTGCTGGTGCTGTGTTTTTTTTGTTTTTTTTTTCTTATATTTCATTCTGCTGGAAAATGTTGCAGCAAAAGCGCATTGAACTGTTTTGGTCTTCATGGTTTTTATTTCTGTTTTTTTCAGTCAACTGAAAATGTGTGGTTACAGTGGGTGGCCCATAAACAACAACGATGGCGTTTACGATTTCAACTTACTGCATGAATTTAGTAGCTACTACTGTATTTTCTTTCTTTTTTTAATTTTTTCTGTATTTGCTGCCACCTACCTTGCATTTGTGGTTGCACTTTAGCAAACTCATAAATTAGTCTGAAGCCGTAATATTTCAAAAACATATGTACTTTGTATGATGGCGAACCAAAAATGCGCTTAAAGGGGGGCGGTGGAGGTGCAAAGATGGGGAATCGGGTGTTTAGAGAATTGAAAAAAGGAAGTGCAAGGTTGTAGTTTTGTTGGTTTGGCAGTGAGCTTTAAATTAATGCTTGTTTATTTTCTGTTGCCTCTACTGGATTGCGCGAAATTGATTTTATAATAAAATATATAGGTACATTTTTTTCGGTGTATTTTTTATAAGGATTTAAGCTTGTATAATTTAATTAATATTTGTAATCACAAATTTATGAATATTATTTACATTAATTTTTTTCAAAGTTATTAAATTCATTGCGCCATTAGAGTATGTAGTCTGTTTTCCTTACTTTGAGGGAATGTCGCTCAATACAAATTTAAACGTCAAACATCAGCGCACTCAAATCTCCTGATGTATTTTCCCTTGATGTGACAATATTGTCAATATTGTTGTTGTTTTTGGTATCGTCTGCCTTTTTACAGTTGAATTGACACCGCCTTCGCCTATGGTCAGATATAAAAGTGATAAAAACGGAAATGGGAGCAGGAGCATATAGTGGTGCTAAAAAGTGGGCGCTTCATAAAATCAAATTGAAGTATGAGTATGAATATACAAACATATTAGGGTGGCCCTTAGCAATAGGCAATTTTGCAAAACTCAAAATGTTGCTACTCTCTTTCACTACTCTGGTTCCAATCAAGTAAAAACTGGGCTGTGCAAAACTTCAGCTCCATCGGATAATTTCTAGGTGACCCTGAAACGCCGAAAGCAGATTTTAACAATTTTCTTGTTTTTAGGAAATTGTAAGAAAACATTTTGAATCAAATTTTTTATGAGTAAATTCGAACAATTCGTGAAACAACATGAAAAACATAAGAAATATTATGGGCTTTTTTTTTTTTTTTTAATAACGCGCCCAACTTCTAGAGGAGAAACGTATTTTTATTTATAGAAATAGTTTCTATAGAATCAAAACATATCTAATGTGAACAAACGTGCATTAAACATTATTTTTCTTAATAGTGCGGACACACGAGAGGGAGTTTCAGGCAAAATTTGCATTTCGTTCAAAAGTGTGTCAATTGCGAAATTTCGCCATACAAAAACTGTCAAATGAAATTCTAAATTTCAGAAGAATTTCAACAAAATTAACTTGAAATGACGAAAGTAACTCCAATTCTTTCTATCCAAATCCAATCGAAATGCAACATTTCAATTTATTTTTATTTTCACAAACACAAAAATTCTTCTTCTCCAAACTTATAATCTATCAAAAACAAAATTCGATTCTCAATGAAATTCCTTTTTTGTCGTGTGTCCACTTAAATTTAAAATTCAGAATTTCAGCGAAGTTTACTCTCGTGTATCCGCACTATAATTAGCAGTTGGATGAACCTCCTTGGAACCTGAAAAAGACATCCTTCAACATACACCTTATGGCGTTTTCCAAATCATCAACTAACACCTCCGTCTACCAACAAAAATTTTATGAAATAGAGCATCGGTACAAAGTAAAAAATTGGAATTTCCTTTACACAGACGGTTCGAAGTCTGAAGAATCAACTAGCTTTGCAATAGTAAACAGCAATGGTTCCGTAATTTTATCAGGATGTGTCGCTCCACACTGCTCTATCTTTACAGCTGAAGCACTCGCCGTTTTACACGCAACAGAATTTGCTCATAAAAACAAAGGCAAGTTCATTATTTGTTCTGATAGCAAATCAACTATCAACGCTGTTAGAAATATTAACAACACTAACAACATCATTTCAAAAATTCGAAACTCCTGCATCCAAAATCCCAACAAAATAAAATTAATGTGGGTGCCAGGACACTCTGGTATACCGGGAAATGAACTAGCTGACAAAGCTGCAAACGAAGCTACTAAAAAACCAACTCCAATTTTTTATACAGCAACAACACTAGATTTATGTAATGTCATATGTAAAGCACTTGATCAACAGAAATATGATACATGGTTACAATATCAACATTGGTACACCAAATCAAACCCTGACGGTATGAAGCCGAGATATCCTAGCTTCTGCTCGAGAAAACATGCTTCAATTTTTATACGACTCCGAATAGGGCACACAAAACTTACGCATGAACATCTACTATGTGGGCATAACCCAAACAGTTGTCCATTCTGTCACGGTACTTCTTCCGTTCGTCACATACTTGACGAATGCTCATCATTTAGTAACATTAGGTCAAACCTATTTGGACAAGTTATGCCAAGTACTCTTCTAAAAGAAGTATCATCCACAAACATATCGAAAATCGTAAAATTTATCAAACAATGCAATTTATCTGACAAAATATAATAATATACATTTTGTTTTTAGTTTCTAGTCGAGTCGAAAGCCCTGGTCGCTAGTACTCTTTCCTTTTATTAGTTATGATAATTCATTGTTGTAATTAATAATATTAAATAAATAAATAATTAGCAGTTGGGTATTTTTTTCGGTCTCCGGCAACGATTTGTAAAACAATTTGTTTCTCAGTTCCATCTTTTGTGAAAATGTTGTTGTATCCCTGCAACAACTGTCTTCTCAAGTTTTTCAATCGGTGCTGATAGAAAATTTTTGTATCAGAACTTGCAAAAGACGAAAACTTGATATTTATAAACGAAGGAAAATTGTTTTGGTATATTTGTTTCTTCCAATATAATTTAAGCTTTATTTATCTTAATCACTGTTAAAACGTTGTCATCATATAAAAATAGAGCCACACCTAAGTACCAGAACAAAAAGTCATAATAAGGTGCTTTAATTGGATCTGGTGACAGAAACTAAGCTCGAACGTACACACGAGCAAGAAAAATACAAATTCTTTTTAAGAGTTTTTCTCTTTATGAGATAAGTGAAACTGGTCTTGAAACAGGTATATCTTGAATGCATAAATCATTGTTAATCACCTCGCTGTTATTTCTTGATGGAAAAATGTTGTTCAAGAGCTCCAAGAACAAAAATTGATTTATCTGAAAAAATTAATGTACAAGTTCACGGTCGATGAGGACCGTCTCGCAGTTTTCCAATGGAGCTCAAAATTTGCACACATCATTTTTTTTATTGATTGAAAGAAGATTCGCGTTTGGGAGCTAAACTCTTAGACAGTTGAAATATAAGGGACACCCTAATATGTGTGCACATATTCATACAAAAACAACGAACAAGACAGTGTTGTAATAAGGATGCCAGACAGCTATAATTATATTTGCACACCATTTTGCTTTTTATGAAAATGGCATAAGATTTTTTATATTGTATGTATGTATAAATTAAAAATGCTCAAGAGAGAGAGAGAGAGAGCGCAAAAGAGAGTGAGTGAGAATGAGCACGAGTTGAATGTTGTCACAGCGTCTGTACCCACCTAACAATTTGCTGTTTAACTGACTGACTTTTTTTTTTTTTTTGCCCAATGAAAACGTGAGCTCCTTGTGCCTTGAGCCCTAAAGGGTAAAATAAATGATGTTTTTATTGATGATATTTGCTATCGTGAATATATAAGTGCGTGTGTGTGTGTGTGTATAAAGATAGGTTGCTTGCAAGAAACAGCAGTCGAATGTGTATTTACAAAGGAAACGGATATATGCGGCCATGTTTTTTATTAAGCTATAACACTGTTTGCTGTTAACCTTTGAAATTTCGTTTTGCAAAAGGTTGAAAGGTTTTTTTCTACTTCATATACAAATGTTTAAACACAAACGAATATATTTATCTATAGATTGTGTTTTGTGTATGTTTGTATGTATATCGATCCGAGTGTGTCTGTGTATATTTGGTAACACCGTTAACATATGTTTAAAACACAATCATATTCGATAAATACAGTCTATTTAACATGATTTTAACAAAGTATTATTGATATGAGCGAAAGGAGTGGAAATGGTGAAACGTATAAAAATTTGTTAAATCGCAAAATATTATTGCATTTACATATATTTTTTTATTATTTTTTTTTTTTTACAAAGTTTTATACAACATATAGAATGTCCAGTAGGATTTAAGGCAGGTCAGAGAATAAAATCTCCAAGAGGAGATTTATTTACAATAAATATCTCAGCAATTATGAACGTTGCTCTTGAATTAAAATTACCATTAAATTAAACTCTGTCTTATAAGCATTAACGTATCCAAGAAAAATATAGATTCAGACCGCGAAAATGTTGGTTGTATAAAAACTTGGTTTGAACTTGAAGAGTTGTGTGGGCTAAGCATATCCAAACACTGTTTTAGTGACTGGGATAAAATTGAAATTGTATAAAGTAGATGAGTTAAAACAAATATCGGCTAGAGAACTAGAGTGTTTTTCTCCGTATTCTGAACTTAAATCTATCGTTCATTTCCCGACTTCAGGTTTGATTTTTGAGATTTCGTTTCTTAGTAGTATGGCGTTGTCATAGCGACCAACAGCTGATCCTGTAAATACCTGTGTTCGCTTCAATTGTATTCAAAACGTGTTAATAAATTGATAGAAAAATCAAAAAGTTATATTAAAAAATTTATGACTGACAGTAACTTAACCAAATGTTTAACAGCCACAAAAGCAGCAGCGATTCTTCAAGAGCGTTTTTCGAAACTTCCACTATACAAAAAGTGACGACTACAGACAAATTATCGCGGCTTGAGGAATTACCCTAAAATGTACGTTTAAATGTGGTTTGAAAGCCCATTTTTCTTCATTTCCATCTGGATTTCTACCCTAACAACCTGAACGATACTAGCAACGAGTAAAGAAGGCGGCTACACAAAGATTTACAGCGAATCGGGGAAAACCACAACGATTTTTATTATTATATTATATATATTATATATATTATTATATTATATTATGAATGTCCGTCTCTTATATCTGTAGCGATAAGGAATAACAGCTAAACTCAAAAGTCGACTAAAAACTTGATGCGTATTTTTCATTATAAAACCCAAAATATTGAAAGTTCTTACATAATTATTGGAGTTTAATTAATAAAAAACTATGGAGACTGCTAAATTGCAAAAACTTTTGAAAAACTTTCAACATTTTGGGATTTATAATAAAAAATACGCAACAGATTTTTATTCGACTTTTGAGTTTAGCTGTTATTCCTTATTGCCACAGATATGTGAGACGGACCCAAAATATTACAAACGGTGTAGTCCAACCGTATTACATTTCGGATTTTGGGTATTTTTTTTAAATAAAAAGACAATGAAACTGAAATCTAATTATTCATATTTCATAGTTTGTCTTCAAAAATTTTTTTTTATTTTGAAACTACAATTTGTTCAAAAATTTAAAAACCTGACTTGATAGCGAAAAACAGATTGCGAGTTTGTAATCAACACCCAAAATTACCTTAACTTTTTTTTTTTTTTTTTTTTTTTGCTGCCCGGGGCGAAAACCTTGTAAACCGTGCGTTATTGCCCTAACTGTTATCATCTAGGAAAATCAAACCTCCCCAAACCCATATCCTAGATTCGCCACTGCTTTTAACCCAGGATTACTAGTTTAGTTTGTACTACTGTCGTATCGAAATGCGAGTTCAGTGCTTGTACTCGGGAAAACTTGGTAGGAACGGACAAATTGAAACAATACCCACCGTGCCCATATTGCAATCCCTGTATTCTATTTTCGGATTTCACTTCTAAACAATAATTTTTCTTTATAAACTTTACATACTATAGTGGATCGATTTGTATGGATGATTTTTGACTCTATATCGGTTTTATAAATTTTTTGAAAGGTATTGCAAAGAGAAAAACTTTGGTAAAATTTATTTTTAAAGTTTTAAAGCTTTGTTTTTAATTTTTTTATATTTTTAATAAAATGATTTTTAATTTTTGTTTTTTTTTTCATGTATCGTTTCGCTACTTCTACTTTTATATTACAAAAAAATCGATCTGCCGTAATACTCAGTCATGATAAAGTCTTCATATAGAGCACCTACCTTCTTACAATAAATTTTGTATTAATTAACATTTTAACAGAATTACGCCCACATATTTATTTATGACTATTACTTATATGCAATCGTTTAAGTTGCAATTTTCATACCTTTATAGTGTAGAAATACATGTAAATGTAGTACGTACACGCCTCGGTTTCCACGTTGACTGCTGCTACCTTAATAACAATACTAGCGGCGGCTGTGACTGTGGCCAATAATTTAATTCATGTTTCATTTGCTGGGCTCACTTAACGTAGCTCTTAACTCTTCTCAACTCATCCTTTCTTCACTCAACGCTTCTACGTACTCTCATAAATTCTACGCAATTCTTTTTTATTGTTTTTTATTTTTTTTTTGGTTGTAGTTGATTTTATGTTGTAAAAACATGTTACCAGCAATATATTGTTTTTCCGTGCTTGTTGTTGATAAAATAGGAAAAATATGCTGTAAAAATGTTACAGGTAAAATAAATTCAATTATCGCCGACCTTGAATACAATTTTATTAATTTTAATTGGATTTATTTGTATGTAATAATTTTATTAATATTGGAATAATTTGATGAATAAAGCAAAGTATTCATTAGATGTATATGTATGAACTTATGTATGCTCATTAGTGTTGTTTGCTTTAACCTATGACCTATTTAGCAAATGTAGCTGCTCACTACTTTCTAATGTAATTACTTTCTCTACAACAAACTTTTTTTTTTAACTAAAACACAAACTTTGACATCAAATTCTAATTAATTGCATTGCTCAATTGTTTTTCATGAAAATGTTGCAAATTTATTTTCTTTAGTTTCTCGTAGTAGCAAGAATACCTTAAGTAATTTTTCACCAGCAAAAAAAAAAAAAATTTTTCCCAGAACAAATTTTCCACAAATCATAGGTTATTATAGATCTAGCATTTACCAACAACTCAACTCACACCACAAAAGCGTCAAAAAGTATGAAAAAGTATTGTATAAATGAGTGAATGATGATTGTGGTGTACAGATATATAGTTTTTTTTTTTTTTTGCTGTCAAATCGTGGAAAAAAAAACAAAAGCAACAACAAAACAATAACTTTAAGATACAAAACTGCAACAACAACAATAGCAGCAGCAACAAAAAATTACCATAATTTGCGATGATCTACAGCAATTCATCATGTGCCACAAGTGATGGCGGAGAGCCTCAAGTGTGGCAGCAATGGTGGTGGTGTTGCCATTTGGTATTGGTGATGGCAATGATGATGATGATGATGATGATTATTATGTTACTAATGTAAAAAGTGGTAGAGTTGATGGTGGTGATGGTGTTAGTGTTGCAGATGCACAAAATCACTCACTCACTCATACTTTAATATGAAAAGAAAAACAAAACGATCAGCATTAAGATAAATTGTTCCTTGTGGTTTTTATGGAAATTGTAGAGTAGCGTATTTTTTGTTTTTCATATATATAAGTATAAATTTTCACTGCTTTCATTGATGCTCATGCGCTTACGAGTACATCGCAATTGCGATCGATTTAAATTTATCGCTATCGTCGTCATCGTTTTTGATTTACTGTAGAAATTTCACGCTTCTGGCTATATTTAAATTTATTTTGCACTTTTATAATTGATTTTCTTTCCTTTTTTTCCTTCGCGCAGCAATGTTTTCTTTTATGTATACATATGCATTGCATACCTTTAGGCGTACTAGAGAAATAGTTTTTGTAACGATTGAAGCTAAATCAAAAACATTAAATAATCTTATAAATTAATTACTTGAATGTTTAGTTTGTATCCATTTAATCTCATATTACATTAGCATACCGAACCGATTTGATTTAAATTTTTTCCATGCAAAACCAAATCATTTTGAGCATAAGACTATAAAGCTATAGTAGCTCTAGGAACTCATTTCAACGTTAAAGACCTTTCCTTCTTCTTCAAACTTGCACCCGCTGGTTTAGGCAACCGTTCTGTGCTTTAATTATAGTGACGCCTTTCATACTATCGCTTTGTAGTAGGTTGAAAGTAACTATCGGCAACAGAAGTTGATTTCATTAGATGTTTTCTATTGATAAACGAAACTGATTGATGCTTTTTCACCATTAAAATTTATATTTTATCAATCACAGTAAAAGAAGAAAAAATTAAAATAAGTTTCATTAATTATTTTTACCACAACCACTTAAAAAAAATCCTGCATTTTCATTTTAAAATTGTTATTTTGTTATTTTGGTCCTTTTTTCCAATTTGCATTCTTAAGCTTACTGAATACTTCATTTTGATTTTATTTATTTTATGCAGTAATGCCTGAAAATTTTAATTGTTCGTTTATTTATATCATTGTTTTTATTTTTGTAATTTTTGTTTTCATTTTAATTCATCATGATTCATTTTTGTGGTTGTGTTGGCGATTTTGTGGTTGGGTGTGTGGTGGGTACCTTTCAAATTGAAATGAACTTTTCAGTTTTTTTTTTTTATTTTATAGTCTTTTTTAATTGATGCATGTTTTTTTTTTACTTACAACGTGCTCTTAAATAAAAAATGGAATAAGTATATGATTTTCATTTAATTGATAATAAAATTCACTGCAAAATCAGAAATAAAAAATTTGAAAAATTTTTAATTCTATAATAATTGAATACGAATTATGTGAAGTTATTTGAGTATGACCGATGGATCTTTCATAATTGAAATTCATTACTGTGATTTTTGTTGGAATCAAAATACTAAAGTTTTATTATTTAAACTTTACACTTGTCATGCAGTGCTGATCTCTTGATCTTGATATCTCTTCTTAATAATATCCAAATCCGACCGGGTACTAACTCTGGCTTTCCGTTACAATATCGACTTGGCGTTAATTTTGTTTTGAGGAAAAACGTAAAAAATCAGGTCGTGTACTAAATCGGAATCTGCAATGGATCTGCCAGTACAAAACCCACTGAAAAAAGAAAAGAAAAATCGAGAAAACAAATATTAGCCGTAACCATCCATTAGTACAGGGGGCTACGCCCGTTCTTGTCCACCCAATGTACACCTTCATATACTGCCGTTCCGAGTTGGTACATCTACTCCTATAATTTATGGTTTATGATTATAGTATAGTAGTATTTTTATATAAATAAAAGTTGATATGATTGTTTAAGTGTTTTTTTTTTTAAGTTCAGTGTGATATTCAAAAACCATGTCTTGTTCTAGTTCCGAAACTCTCCTGTCGATTTACTTTATATAAATTTACCATTCGATCATAAACTTCAATCAAGCTTAAAAAAAACTAACTATAATAATCTAAAAAAGTCTATCTGAAGTAAATTTTTTATTTTAAAGTTGAAAAATATTTAAATTAAATTACTTGCGAAAATTCGAATTAATGCCTTTGTTTTAAACATTTTAACCAATATGCTAATTTTAATTAATTCTCTACATTTTCTTATCTTTTCAGGTACACACATACATATATTTATTTTTTTCAGCTGGTGCAACTTTGAAACTTCTTCCATTCTTGCTGTCTACTGGCCACTACTGTTATCTTTGTTGTGCATTTCCTTATAAGGTTTGAGCTATATATATAACTACAAATTTTATTATATTTTATCTATACAAGATAAAAATGTTCAATTTCCTTCAGCCTCATTCCAAATTCAGGCGGCAACATATCTGCATACAGCAGCTAAAGTATGTTGCAGTAAATGTTGCCGCTGTTGTTGTTGTTGCTTTTGTTTTCAATTTTTGCATGAGAAAGAAAGTTTACTTTATTCATACTCGGTACATGAGACTGTGTATCCATTTAGTTGTACATACATATTTATATAATCGAATGTACATTTTAGCCAATTAGGTGCTTAGACATTATCAATACGAGGTAATGTTTAAAAATACAAATGGAGTTTAACGTATAAAAAATAAGAAAAACCACATTAAAAGAAATGCATACATACAGCTATGGCCAGAGAAATAGCACACTTAAAGAATAGCAAAATAGTATCAGAATTTCTTATTTATGTGAATTAGTGTAGTAACATGCTTTTGCAGAATGCTTGCTACTTCCACTGCTAAAACAAAAAACTGTAAAAAATGTCCCGTCATTTGTTTGATTTTTTGTTGTGGTGATTTGAGTAAATATGGTACGTATTTGAGTAAGACAAAGAAATAGCACACTTTAATTGCAATGAACAGAGCTCATTGTAAAATCGAATTTGGTGGATGCAAATGATACAGTTTTATTGCGAATTTTAATTAAAAGTGATTTTTTGTCAAAAATGGGCAGAGGTTTACATTGCAGTGTAGGAAAAAGAAATATTATATTTTCACTATACGAGAGAGGTAAAAATCAGTCTCAGATCGCCAGAATAGTAAATTGTTCACGAAAAATGGTGTACAACGCCATCAATTCTGTCAAGGCAAATTGAAAAAAAAAAATAAAAAACGGAAAGCCCCTCCACGAAAAACAGCGGAACGAGTCGATAGAGCTATTGTCAAGAAGTCTAAGGTTGATCCTTTTAAGTCCTCACGCACAATAATGACTGAAATAAAAAAGGAATTCGGCATAAATATTTCAAGCAGACTTGTAAGAAGACGACTCAATGGCGCTGCACTATTTCGACGCGTCAGCAGAAAAGAGCCACTCCTGTCAAAAAAAATATTAAAGCACGGCTGAGTTTTGCAAAAGCTCATGTTGATAAGGACCTCAGTTTTTGCAAAAGGGTACTATGGAGTGATGAATCGAAGGTTAATCGCATTGGACCTGATGGCAGAGCATTTGTGCATCGTCCAAAATGTCCAGAATTCAATACAAGATACACCTGTAAAACTGTAAAGCAAGAAGCAGGAAATATAATGGTTCGTTCTCTTGGCGAGGAGTGGGTCCGATGGCCAAAATTGAGGGAAAAATGAATAAGTTCGACTATTTAAACATTCTTCGTAGCACAATGGAACCGCTTGCATTTGAATCCATGCCAGTAAATTGAATTTTCATGCCTGTTAACGATCCAAATCATGCAGCTGAAGTGGTAAAGCATTGGTTATCGGTTGAAAAAATTGAAACTCTGAACTGGCCCGCTCAAAGTGCCGACCCAAACCCTATTGAACATCTTTGGAATGACGTTAAAGTTCACGTCGGGCGAAAAAAATTCAGGAATGAAGGCGAGCTTTGGGCGGGTATTCAAAATGCTTGGTCCTCCATCTCCAAAGCAGATGTCAAAAGTTAGTAGGGAGTATGCCTTATAGATGTCAAGCTGTCATAAAAAATTATGGTCAAGCTACAAAATACTAACTTGGTAATTAGTTTCATGAAACAATTTAGTAAGTTTTTCTGTAAGATATCTTTAATTTTTACAGCGATCCGTAAGAGTGCTATTTCTATGTCTAGCTCAAGCCTAAACAGGCTAAACAGAAGAAATTTAAAAAATTTTAGTTCTTTATTTTTTAATCCTTGAGGTCCAAATATTTCTTTTGTATCAATAAACAAAATTTTTTTATTGCAAAATATTAAATAAACTACACTTTTATATGAAATTCAAAAGTGTGCTATTTCTCTGGCCATAGCTGTATATGTAGGTATAAATTATAAAATATCGTGACATACTTCAACTTAGAAATTAAATTCAACAAATTTTTAATGAGTTTTCTTTGTTTTTAATAAAGGGTTTTTCAATAGAGACATAACAATTTTGTATTTAAATAAAACAGGATAATTGAGATATTGGGCTGAAATTTATTCCAGATGTAGTGCGCATGTTACTTGTAAATATGGAATTCGATATCGCTCATAAGACCACCTCGTGCACGTTTGCGGCGATCGATTCTTTGGAGCTAATTTTCCACCACTCTTCCACACATAAACCAACGACTTAACGAAAGTCCATAAAAAGAAATCTAACGGCTTTGAATCGCATGAACATTCGACCGGATCATTTCTAGGGATTACACGGTTACCGAACTTCCCCTTTAATAGCTAAATTAGTTGACGAGCTGTGTGGCATATGGCACCATCTTGTTGGAACCATATATCACCGATTTCAAGTCCATCCAATTCTAGCCAAAAATAGTCTTCCAACATGGCACGGTAACGAACTCTATGGCCATCATTTTCATCGATGAAAAGATATGGCCCAATCACACCTACGGCTTGAAATCCACGTCACACGGTCACTTTTTGTGGATGCAATGGAGCCTCTTGAAACACGTGTAGATTTGTTGCTGTCCAATAACGCATATTTTGCTTATTGACAAAGCTATTAAGCCAAAAATAAGCTTCATCGCTGAAGAGGATTTTTCAAAGGAATTCAGGATTTTTTTTTTAAACTTTTGCAGAACCCGATCTGAGAAGTTTCGGCGTTTGGTCACTAGGTTTCACTTATGGGACTATTTTGGTCTTGTAAAGGTGTAGACCAAGATCATTACGCGAATTTCGCCACAATATAGACCGAGAGATTCTCAATTCCTGTGAACTGAAGCACTTACGGGTGCAATATTTTCATTACTTAAAATGGTGCGTTTTCTCATTGGCACAGCAACATTCAATAGTGAATATGTTAACTCGAATTTATCCACTATATCACGCACAGTCTGTCTAGTGGGACTATTATTACGACCGGATATTGAAGTATGCGTTCTTAAAGTAGTGACCACTAACTCAGAAATTTGGTAGTAATTTTTAATAATTTTCAAACGTTGCTCGTTTATAAAAAATAAAAATAAACTGCTTCCCTCATTTTGAGTTTTTTTTTTGTTTTAATTTCTACTAACTTTTGCTCCAGAACCCCTTTTGGAATATTTTTTAGATTAAAATAAAAGCTAACAATTGGTTGCCTGACCCAAACAACCCTAGTCCATAAAATCGGTCAATCCGTAGATAGAGCTTCAGTGCATGAAGAAACTTTCAAATATTATTAAATCAGTAGGGCTTAATTAAATAATTTTTTCATTAACTAATCGAACTAACTAACTAAAATTTTAGTCATGACTAACGACCCAAGACTGCGTTTAGTCATATTTAAATAGTTAGTCATAATCACCAGTAAATGAGTTAGTCATTCAATCATTAACTTTAGTCATATTGACCTTAAACCACTAATATGCAGAAATTATGTTTTGTTAAGGCTCGATTTTAAACATTTGCGTAAACAAATATAAAAATGGGTTTTCGCATTTCTACCAAGGTTTCTAAGGTCATCAACTATTTCCCTAGTAATTCGAATTGTAAGCAAATTAAGTCGTTATCATCATTTTAGCCATAGTTACAACTAAAATTGTTGGTCTTTAGTCGACATGACGGTTGATTAAAATTAGTCATTAATTTGTGATTAATGATTAGTTTTTTTTTTAGTCATTACTTTTCACTCATTAGTCAGAATGAGTTTTGCCCAAAACTGGTTATGTCATTGTGGCAGTACTTTTCTTTGAATGTATTAACAACTTGCATACATAGCAATGAGCAAAATTAAAAAAAAAAAAAATCTGAGAGAGTTGAGTTTTTTCTTGTCCTGGAACGATCTCTATAGATCTCTGTCATCATGGAGGTTACAAAATTCACATGTATATTGATCCACTCTGAAGATTATGCTAAATCAATAGCTTACCATTTGCTATTTTTCTTTCTGTATACAAATTGTAGAATTACAAGTTTTATTCTCTTTATTATTTTTTATATTATAAATTCAATTTATAACGAAATCATTATCACTTTGAAAAAAGAAAATCGTGCTTAATTTTCATGCATACTCCTTGAAAAATATACGTGCAGATACTAAACTATCACGCCCATAGCACACTAGCTCAGCTCCTCCAAATTTTACACACATACATGCTCGCGAATATATCGCGTACGTTAATAATTTCATGTTGACCTGATTTTAACAGATAAATTCAATTTGCCGTAGAGCAAAAAAAAAAAAAAAAAAACCAACATGAATGGGTTGAAAATCATTTGCAGCACATACATACACACTCAATATGTAAAAATAGCAAGCGAAGAAAAAAGTTTGTTAAAAATTTGTTAACACAGAATCATTTGCTACTACCACCCCACAAGCATCGTCGTTGTCTACTTTCCCTTGCCTGTCTACCTTCCTGTCTTCCTTTCCTGATTACTTGCATACCTACAAAACGGCTCTAAGATAGTTTTAAGAAAAATAGTAAAATTGTTGAATTAATTTAAAAAAGAGAAGATATACGAGAGTAACTCGCGTCTTTTGTAAAATGCAATTTTTTTTCAATGAACATACAAACCTACATAGGTTTTTCTTCTACCTAGTTTTCCTGCTAGTTGCCGGCTGATCTTCGTCTCTTACTTCTTGTAGTTATACATAGTTTTCCACTACTTATTTACTATTTTTTATTATTACATTTTTGCATGCAAATTGGAAATATCCTTAAAGCGTAGATAATCTTTAGCATTCATCAGTTGCAATATTCAAAATATCTTTTGATGCTGATACTGCTATTTCAAAAGGGGGGAAGCAAACCTATTTTTGCGTGAAATTTGTATAAATTCGTTACTGACGATAAGAAAAAGAAAAAAAGTAAGACAGCTATGTACCTATAAAAGTTGCTATTTGCTTTCGTGCAACAAAACATGAAACTCATTCTTTGGAGAGAACAATGCGTGTGTGCATTGCAAAGATGCTTCTTGGTCTTCATTCTTCTCCTACCACTAGTAATGCTGTGCATTTAGTACTATGTACTTCTTCATTTTCTTCTGTGCGGAATTTCTTTGGCTACCAATCGAAAATTCATTCAAATGTGTGTGTAGTACTAGACCCACAGAAAAAAATTTAGTAGTAAATCACATACATTTGAGGGCCAAAGGGATTAGTTACTTATGTTGCTCAGATGTTTGTTTATTGTAAGATTCATGGTTAACGCTCGTATCTTTTTTCCGACCAAAAACTATATATTTCTACCAAAAATTTTAAAAAAACTGTAAATCGATTTGAAAAAAACTATATTTCGCAGTATCAATTTTTTTTCAATGAAAATTAACTAGGAAAGCAATTTATCCATTATCTGAATCGTCTTCGCTCTCTATTTTCATATCTTCTTTTGTAGTTGTATTGAATTTGTGCTTTGAAGAAATTTGACGAAGCGATTCCGGCTTTGCTATGAGGTATTTATAGAAATCAATGTATGGATATTTTAAGTTACATTTGACGATAAGAATCGCCTTCAATGTTTCCACTTCTTTCAAAGGTATACTTGTAACGAGTTGCCCTTGTTCTCTGACACGTTTTGCATTCTAATTGATAAATTTGAATTTCGTAGTGTTCAAAAATTTTATATTTTTTTCTTAGTATAAACGCGGTATTTTGGTAAAAAAGGCGGTATACGGTTTTGGAGTTGAAAAAGCGGTATACTACTCGAAAAACTGTATAAATACCAGCGTTATTCATGGTGCATACTCAGTAGTAGATATAATTACATTTATTACAAAAGGGCGGCTTAGTTTCTTCGTTCCTTCAAAAAGTCTTTTAATTAGAGACGATCATAACAGACCAGATGTTTATCGGGTTCTTTTTTCAACAGAAATGTTTTCAATTCACTTTTTTAGCAGATTTTTTCTTTCCCAAAGCATTAAATAACTTTCAAAATTATTAAGTCTTAGATACTAGAAGTTTTACATGTCAGCCCAAATCTGCTGGCTAAAAAAAAATTTACAACGCTATTCCACTGGCCCTTCTTTGGATGTATTAATTTAAGCAATTCGAATTTAATTAATTCCGATAAGTTATGATTTTTACAAAAATATTTCGAAAGAAAAAGAATGATATAGCTGTAGCAGGATTCTTTACATTAGGACAGATCTGTATTCATTTTTAGAATACAGCCCTGCATTCAACCGTATTTCGTGAAACAAAAACTATTTTCTAAAATTGTTAATTTGGAAATTTTTTTTTTTTTTACAAATTTCCTCCATTCTATTCTCGTAGATTGAATTTTCATCCAGTATATATACTATACAAAATATGAATATACCATATATTTGCCGTACTAGACTGCAGCACCACGTCTTGGCTGGCCATGACAAACCTCCAAGAGTAATAATTGACTAAGAAAAGCTTTTGACTTCGCCTTAAAACTGTAGGCCTCTTCCATTCGTGTATAAACATAACCCACACAAGAAAAATAAATAAATAAATGAATATCTCCATTTTCCAAGCTAGGAAAGATTTGAATGATTGTGAATTATTTGGAATGTACAAAAAACAAATAAATACGTTAAATTTTGTTAAATTTTCGATTACCTTTACCGAATTCCGATTCAGGGTCAAACATTCCACATGAAATTGTTACTTTGATTGCCTGATAAGGCCTATGTAATTGTCTTTTAAGCTTTTCAACATTTCCGATGCCTTGCCAGGCAATAAAAGGTTAAATTGTTGTCATGTTATTAAACCGAATTTATTGTAGTTTCAGAAAGTTTATACATAGGTAGAGGGATGTCGTTTCGGTTAGCACTGTTTAGGTCGGAACACCACGTTTTTTCTATTTTTTCACACAAGCGCCATCGTCGTGTATGTGTAAAATTGGTTGTCGCTATAACAGCGAACTTTTCATGTCACTTAGAGTTCAGAGCGTGAACAGTCTACACTTGTCCATAAACCGAGTGTTCGAATATCGAAAGAAAACTAATACACAATGCTCAACAAAATGCATAAAATCAAAAAATATCATGCAAACCAAGGCCGTATTTAGGGGGAGGTTTTGGGGGTTCTGACCTCCCCCGAAATGTGGAAACTTTATTCTAATTTTTGAGATTAATTGCCAATGGATGGAAAAAAAGTCAAAATAAAATCTATTTAACGATATTTTTTACTTCTATCGGTTTTTTTTTCTGAAAAGTCAATTATAAAAAATAAATTTGAAATCTTAGTTTCACTATGCGATCAAATCCGATTCAACTCCTGCATTCATAGTTTTTCTAGGTCAGTAACTGTTTTTGATTTAAGGTTTCGTCCTGAATCAGTTTTAAAAGTTTAAAAATTAATAAAAATACATAAAATTATCGGATCCATGTAAAATAAGACCTGCTTGAACCCTTTTTTCCTAAAACGTGACGTGATGGGAAGTTTTTGACCTCAGATTCGTGTTCAATGTGAAAAATTATTTCGCAAAAACTCCATCTTATTAGCAATTTAAAATTGCATGGGTAATTTTAAAATATAATTAATTCTTTAACGCATTATTGCTCAGAGCACCACGACTAGAAAGATCTCTTTCAATGCTGTGACTTCACGAATTCAGGGAATATAAGCCAACCTCATCCGGGTTCCTTATCATTGATAATGGCTCAAATTCCCAATGATGATCATTTGAAAAAAATGAGGCTCTACTATTTTTGGTAATTTTTTTGAGGTTGGGTACATCATCGGTAGTGGGAAGTCAATGAGTTAATGAAATTATGTTCCTCACGATAAAAAATGCACAAGAATGCACATTGAATAATATTTACTTGAAAAAATTTGACTATTCTGGAAATTTTTTGTCACTTTGGCCATTTTTTTGAGGTTAAGATTAAAAAAAAATCGGAAAATTTTAATTTTAGAGGGTCCATCAAATGTATCACCGATTTAATTTATTGTATTTAAAAATCAGTTTGATAAAAATTATTTATGAATATTTTCTTCGAATCAAAACTCCCCCCGCCCCCCCCCGAAAAAATTTTCTGGCTACGGCCCTGATGCAAACAACAAATTAAGTTGACTAAAATTGTTCGTTGAAGTGTAATTTAAAAATTTGGAGCGTTATTTGGTGTTCGCATCACGCGTTCGTGGGCTGCGTGATGGAACGCCAAATGGCGCGTATAGTAAAGGTCAGAACGCTTTTTTCACATGCAACAGAGAGATGCATTTGAAATGCGCCAATGTGACGACAAGTTTTTTATCTGCCTTAATTGCTACTCGTAGTACTGTTTAGCCGATTTTTATTTGTTAAAATAAAAAATCAAATTTCATTTTAAACTTCTTCACGGGTTCTTTTTCCCCATTTTCTAGTCTATTTCAACTTTTTTTTCTTTCATTTACAATTTTTTTCAATAATTTTCTGCAGTGTTCCGAGCTTGGCTAGAATTTTTTTTTTTTCAAATGCGAGATCTAAATTCGATCTACAGCAGAAGTTATGCGCAAAAGTCAAAAATTTTTAGAACCTCGATGACATTCCCCTACATATAATGAAAGTATCCACCATGATATTGATGAATATGAGCAGTAACGGATCCAGAGGAGGGCTATGAGGGACTTTAGTTCCTCCGAAAATATGACGACTCGGTCTTAGCTTTAGTCATATTTTTTGTTTGATTATTTGTCTCCTTTTGATCTAGTTAAGTTTTGGCCTGAATATCGTATCTGTTTTTAGTTTGAGTTTTGATTCTGATTTACTCTGAATTTAGTCTGATTGTAATCTGAGTTTGGCTTGAATTTCGGAATTTAGAACATGTTTTTGGTCTGGATTTTGGTAAGGTTTTTTTTTTATCTAACTTTTAGTCAGAATTTTGTTCTAGTTGTTGGGTTATAATTAAATAAAATCATCCCTCTCCAAATCCCAGATCTGCCACTGAATGTAAGTGGATAATTCAATGGAACTGTACATAGAAATTCCATTCATTCGATTGCATTAGAATATAATGAAACTGTTGATATGAACATGATACACAAATTTGTTTTGGCTTAATTTTTTTATATCGCAACTTGATAAATTTTCTCATTGAGTGTAAACAACTCGTACCTTGAAGAATAACTATGTAGGTGCGAGTGTTTCACTATTGGCATACTAAACATGAATTTTTATACATTTTTCCGTTGTTGCCACCACAGTCGTTGATGTCCCATTTCATCGCAAATACTTAAATTTTTTATTAGTTTCTTTCCTTTGCTGTTTTTCTTTTTTCAAGTTTGACGTCGTTTTCATTTTCCCTATTGCTTTTCATTTTCTCTCTATTTGAAAATAGCATATTTTAAATATATTTATTCAAAGAAATCGGTGGTTGAGCCATGGTTGAAAAACCCTTATGGCTCTAGGTCTCCGGCGTGTGATACGTGTATAGCGTGCACTTTTAGTGTGTCTGTGTGCATTATTGCTGCACATTAGATTGTAGAGCATATCGAATGAAGTGAAGTACAAAAGAACAAATGTAACAGTGTGCAACGAATTCGAAATAGGAACAGTGGAGACAGATCTGGGAGTAACTAGTTCATGTATGCATGCGAAATTTTATTATTGTATTTTCGAGTTTCCTATTTTATTCTTTCAATGGTGTTTGTTATTTAATTTGTAATATTATATTGCTGGAGAGAGAAAAGAATTATTATTTCTTGCATTAGATCGGAAAATAAAAATAGGTGAAATATTTCTTTTCTGAGCTGAGTTCTTGGTCGATGTAAATCGAGTAAACGGTTCTTGGAACCTTTTTAAGCTAATTGTCTTTATACGGGCTTAGTTGAGATCAGAAACTAACGGTAATGAGAATCATTTCAACTTTTTACATTACATTTATGTCATAACGCTTACTAAAGACTTAAATTTCTTTCGTATCAATAAAAATCATAACAAAATGTTCGAGTTCATTTTCTAATAAAAAAATTTTAACTTTAGATGTAAAAATGTTCAACTCTTCTTTCCAATTAATATTCTTCCAATTATCCTGAGCATCATCTTCATTCTTTCATACATAATAAACTTGAATGACATTCGATGTGCAATGTGCATTAGAAATATGTTTATTTCTGCATTGTTTCCACATTGTTCCATATCATTTAAGCTGTAAATGTCTGTCGCAGCGAGAGACCGTCAACCTCAAAGTTAAATATTGCTGCATAGTGGTCGTTCGTAGAGTGTAAAAAACTTTAAACTTCTTTTTATTTTTTTGCAATTTTACAAATATCATGGTCTGCATTTTACGCTCACATCGATATTTCCTCTTTTTTTTTTTTTTTTTTTCTCGCTTAACGTGGAGTTACCTTGCACCTTTTGGGTTATTTATAATCGCTGATGTGAGATATTTTTCTTCGCCTGCTTTTTTTTTTTTTTTTTTTTTTTTTGTTGCCTTGTTAGAAAGCTAACAAATTGTTTTTTTTTTTTTAAATTACTTGGAATAAAATTCTGAACTTTTATTTAATGTGCATGCATAACTAGAAATATTTTTCATGCTTTTTTCCTTGACTTCTTTTCCTTATTTTTTTTTTCTTTTTTGGCTCTGATAAGCGTGTTTATTTTGTGTGTGACCCTTTTGGCACATAATTTTGCAACTATTAGTTTATTTAAATGGTCTTTTGTCTATTCGTGATTTTTTTATGTTTTTAGTTTTGCTTTTTCTTTGGGCATTTGCTTTTTATATTTTTATATTGAGGTCATTCTCAGTGTGTTCAATAGCGATGCTTTGCGTTTGATATTAAAAAAAAAAAAATTATTTTTCTACTACTCCTACTACTTATTACTCGAAGTTTCAGCTTCCATTTTCTTGATAGTTTATAATTTATTGCAGTTCAATTGGCTTAACGCGATTTATATTATTCTTTGAAAATAATTAATTTAGTACAAGTAAAACATTGATTTAGTACCTTCAAGTAAAACAATAAGTTAATGTGCAAATTAATGCAATTTTTATTCGTCTATTTCTTTGTTTGTTTTTATTAGCATCAAACAAGATATTGCACTCAATCTTAAAACTTTTTCCACTTAAAACAACATAACACAAGAAGCAACTAAATTGCAAGGAGGAAAAAAAGCTCGTTAGTGCAGCAAAAACTAGCGAAATAGCCAATAAATCTATATGTTCCTCGTTGTATCTGTCTGTAACTTAAGGTTAGCGTATAAGCTGAAGTCATAAATATTTATGAAAAAAAAGATTGAAAATTAAATCGTTATTTGCTTCTCTGTTTTTAATCAACAAGTTTCCTTCTGCAAACTTACTAGATATTTTCTTCTTTTTATATTTTTATGACGCAACAGCCTATAGAGGGTCTAGACCACCAGTTTTTCGCATCATTCATATTGTGTGAGTTGTATTTGTGCACAATTGGAAGGGACCAACAATTTCATACCGACTCCGATCGGTGGAGTAATATGCTTTTTTTCTCATTGAGTTTTATCATTGCCAATCAAGAGATGGTAGATTGTAGAAAAATTTGTATTACTTATAACATAAAGAGGATATGGTCATCTCTATGAATACAGCACAAATCAGACATAAATGGAAATATTTAAAGGAAGCCTACATTCAAGAGTGCACAAAATTCGCTTATTAATGATGTTGACATTAAATCCTGGATCCCGATTAAATTCAGATCTTGTATCCGAGATCCGGATCTGCCTCGGATATCCAGATCTAAAGCTAAGGTTGCCCAATAAGTGGCACCTTAAAGTCTCACCGCTTGTGCTCCCTTGAGTAACGTGCACCAGTTGTTAGCTCTGTTGTATTGACCGCTAGTGTAAATGTACTAATTGCCATAGCGGCCGATGCTAATGCACTGGCTGCTGAAGATCCTGTGGGAGCTACCTTGTGTACGATTCCAATCGCTTGTGTAGTTACCACGGTCACTGGTGCTGATTCACTAGCTACCACCCTAGCGTAAACCCTTGTAGACGACTCAGCTATCGGTTCTAACGCTACCTTGGCGTTACTGGACACCGTTTGGTTCCCTTCAGAACTAGGACTTTTCGAAAATGCAGTTTTTGACTGCTTCTTTTCTGGCTTTCTCGGCCTGGGTAAACCTCTACTAGTGGAAACTCACGGATCTTTATTATGTAGCTTATGCTCCATTCGATTCGCGAACTCCGTTAATTCCCGTTTGTTTAAATTCTTAATTCTTTGCGTTTTTTACATCATAAAAAATACGGTCGCTAGCCTGCGTGGGCAGGATTGGGAGTCAACGAATGAGTGGTCCACCATAACACATCTCATCTACTATGGTAAGGCCACAATTACTCCTTGAGATGGCCAGGTATCAAGGAGTATCCGTTCGATGTCATACCCTGTCTGCAAACCTGCCAGTGGTCACAAATACGGTGGCACCCTTGATTTAGAGGAGTTTTTATTTAAAATTTTAGCAGTTTTTATAAAACTAATTACTTTCTAACCCCGGAATTTTTTTGACATATAGGTATTTGAAGACTTCAAGTACACTAATTTTTAAAAATATTGCAAACAGGGTTTGTTTTACTGTTTTGTGGAGTACGTTTTGAAAATCGTCATTAACTGGCGTGCACGATATCGGCTCACTGGAACGTCTGAAAAAAAGTACCGTTAAAAAAATTATGACTGTGTTCCCAGGATATACTACGATTTTGTTTGACTAACAACTCATAAAATGGCGGACCGCCAAAATTTGTTATCTCAAGGTTCAAAGTTTTGACAATCGATTTTGAGCATATATAATGTACTTATGTTCGGCGGTATAATCGTTTATATCTTCGGAAGTATTCGGAGTTTCTCTCTGAAATTTTCACAAAATACTTTTGAAATGTGTAACTTTCAAATAGGATACTTTTAATTGTACATTAGAGGTCCGATGTGCTCTATTACCACCAGGCGTCTGATATGCAACCGTTACCACCCGTCACCACATGGAAGTGGTAGACCAAACTAGCATTTGATTACTCAATACAAATTAAATGATTTAAATTACGTATTTTCATTCTTCTTTCTATTACACATTAGAAAGTTCTGTATTTTTTCTTATGCATGACAACAAGGAATTTTTTCTTATCCAAACTTTACCAAGGTCAGTTCTGAACGGATCCGCGAAGAGTACCTGGCCAGCTAGTTATTTTTACAAAATCTGAACAGAAAATTTTTGTTGAATTCAAAAATCAGCGCTTGCATTTTATGCGGATTTTATTTTTAATACCAATGTAAATCAAATAGAATTTTAATAAAAATTTCCCCAACACTTTTCGTCGTATTAATCCATCCAAAGTAAGTAATACGATTTTGGTTGAGTGAAATTTTTCACAGCAGCATCCGTTTAAAAATGCCACAGCAAAAAAAAAAAAAACATCGTGTTGCTGTTGCTGATTTTATTAAGTGTATGTGTGTGTGTGTGTTTGTGTATATTTCCATTTTATTTTTTACATTTTTGCGCTTGCTAAGTAGTAGTAGCAGTGGCAGTGGTTGTAGTAAAAGTTTGTTTATATGTGCAATATTTTTGTTATCGACAACGAGATTTACACTCACACTCACTGTACTGCCAACGAAAAAGAACATGCAAAATATCGGCAATTGAAGCAGAGACAGCAGCAGGAAATTGCTCTGCATTAAAAGAAAAATGCATGAATATTTATGATTTACCAATGAATTTGCATATTTTGCGATAAAAACGACACGTTCAAGCTGTGACTACATTAACAGTTTCCATCCATTTTACATATTTACATATAACAAACTACACTTAAAATATGCACATACACATACATAAAATAAGAGAAGAAAAATTGATAGACAAATAGACGGGAGACGAAGTAGAGCAATGGACAAAGAAACGTAAACGATTGAATGCATGGGTGGATGGATTGATGAATAGATAGCTTGATAGATACGGGTTTGTGAATACTGCTGTTGGTAGTATAGTTAAATTTAGCGAAAATAATTATAGTGCCGCGACCACATCTATAAAAATGCAATGAAATTTGAACCCATGTCGCTGCTGCTGTTTTGTTGTTGAAATTAATGTTAACATTCAGCGCCATGCGATAAGATAAACATTAAATTAATCAAAACTAATACAAACTCCTAACAGATTCATACATACATAAGTATGCACTAGTATACTTCAACAACTACTACCAACAACATTACTGAAGATTTAAAGCTTTAGAAAATAAAATGAATTAAAAGTTTTAAATTGCATACATACACACAAACATTTTTCCTTTGGATTACCATCATCATCATGATTTTTTTAACTAAACATAAATTAAGCGCAAATAAAAAAAAATGGTTGAAGTCAAAATCCTCTTAAGTGCTTAATGTATGTATGTATGAAAAAAAGAAACTACATTGAAGACAACGATACTGAAAGAACATTTTTCTACACTAATTAACAAGTTGGCTAGTTGCACAAGTTGGTAGAGTTGAGTAGAAAAGCTACAAGAAAATACGACACCAAGACGTTTCAACACTCAAACACACAGTGACCAAATGGTGAAAACAGCAACAATTGTGAACAAAGTAATTGAATACATTTTTAATCAAGAGCAAGCGATGAAACGTTTACATAAATATGCATGTAGGTAAAGCTAACTTTTTTTAAAGGAAGAGCGAGGACAGTGGTACATTTCAGTTATTGGTTTCTGAAAGCTTATAACTAAGCTACTAACGGGGGTGCAATAGACCTTTAAGGTTGCAGTTCACATCACCCTCTTAATCAATAATCGTTTCTTGGCTAATGAACAGTGGTGGATCCAATGAGGGCCTAAGGGAGCTGCCGCCTTTTCTAAAAATGTGAGTTCCTATAAGTTTTAAAAATCTTTCTACACCACACTATGCGATATTTACACTTAGACTACATTAAATTTACGTTAAATTTCCTATTCCGTATTTTTGTTAGCATTGTCCGACAAAAAACTAATTTTTTAAAAAGTAGCAAGTTTTCAAAAATTACATCTACCTTATATTAAAGGCGGGGAGAATTTTTTGATTATTTTAGTAAAATAAAACCTAAAACATCTTGGTTCGTTGAGCGTACGGTACATAAACAGGATTTTAACGATATTTACCTCTTCAAAATATTCAATTTTGATAAATTTACCCCCTTCCAAAAAAAAAACTCCACAAAACTTTGGAAGAAGAAGTTTCATATCCTTGTAAAAAAAAAACCCTTCTACCCCATGGGTTGATTTACAGGGTTAATATACAAATATATATTATTATTAGTCTCAAACCTATAATTGCCCAAAATCAGCCCTTTTCAAGCCCCAAATCCTAGATCCGCCACTGCTGATGAGTGAGTTGGAAGCATTTGTATAGCTTAAAAGAAAACTATGAATGTTCAGAATAATAGTAATTTAATTGTTTTTTTTTTCACTCTCCAATACTCTGGATCACATAATTCTTTGCCAAAGAGGACAAAAATCATTTTCACCAGCTGAAAAGCTAATGCAATCACTATTTAAGAATACTCTTTTATGATCTTGTATTTACTTGCTTCCTTTTTCTTTCTTCTCTACCCTATTTTATTTATATTTTTCTATTGAAAAGTAATTGCTTCATATTACTGGTAAATAAAATATAAATTAACATGCATACATTCAACAACAATTATATTCAATTAAATTTTTAATTTGTTACTAAACGAATTAATTCAATTTGATGTATTTACATGCAGACATATGTAAATTAAAAACATTTTAAATGGCAGCTGATACAAAACGAGAGACAGACTGGTCATGGTCAGCATTCACTCATTACTGACATCATAAATACATAAAGAATTTCTTTGGAAAAATCTGACAACATTAATTGCTTAATTTAGTTGAATTGTAAACTCGTGTGTAGTGACTGCTTTGCTAAGGAATTTCGAAATTCAATTAAATTTGTTGGTTCTCGACAAAAAGAAATTAAGGAAAGAAATATAATATTTTTCGCTTATAATGAACCCGATTACAACGACATTTCTATTACAGTGAATTACTGGGAAAGGTAACTATTCAATTCATTCAATTTTTATTTCGCAAAACCGAACGAAGTAGGTTGCAGAAAACTTGCGGTTTGGTCTTGGCAACAATGAATACCTACTTCTATTTTTACACAAACAACTTTACTCGACCTCTAATAGAAGAGTAGCCTAAACTCCTCCCGTATAGCTAAAATTCTCTGAGCCCAACACTCCTGTAACAAAACTGAACTGTTGCTCTCGCTGGTTCGCAAAGAATGTAGTTTACTGGTAGGCGTAATTACTGGATATTGCTTTTTCAGGTATCATGCCAAAAAGCTTAGTTTGGTGGAAAACGACCTATGTAGGAACTGTAATGACTCTGTGACTAAGGACTCGATTAAAGACGTTATGGAAAGCATTTTTTCTCTCCTTTAATGATAAACCTGGCTCTTCTAAAAAACTTTGCGCATACCTCGGGTACTTTCAAGCTGGAAACAGTATTGGATGTAGCTCGAAGTTCTGTTTGATTTAAGAGAGTTTGTGGTAACACTATGGACCTAGCGGTCTATATGAGGCATTCGCTGCCACTTCTAACCTTACCTACACTGCAAAAGCAAGATCATTTATGGTGGGTTTGTCTTTTTGTTGTGACATCCCTGGTACGATGTGCGAGCTTGATTTTTTTCTCGAGCACTACAATGCATAAACTTATTGTGTACACACATCTATATACTTTAGCTAACGTTTTACCGCATCGCTTCCAAATCCGATATTTCACTTAACTTCAGTTACAATGAACTGATTTTACCGACATCTTTAAGTTCGCATTAAGCTAAAAGTACTGTACCTTACAATTTATCAGTAAAAGTATAAAATTTCTTCTACTCTCTCTCTCTCCCTCTCTCTCATTTTGCTTTTAAAAGCTCAAACAAGAATTGGTTTCTCTAATTGAAATGTACTTAAAAAAAGAGAACTTACATCTGCGTTGTAATAACATAAAATGCCATTTAAATGTCTAAAACAAATACATTTAAATTATTTTGTGTGTTTTTAGTAACGCCGCCCATTAGTCAAAGTTAGGACCTTATACTTCTAATCACATTCTACTTTGCAAATGTATGCCCTAAAATTTTATGCTTTTTCATTAAACATAAAACTCTCAACAGGATGCATGCACATATGTATACAGGAAGAAGCAGCCATATTTGCCACAAGCATCCTGTGTCTATTAAATTTGTAACAGTATGTGTGTGTGTAAGAGAAAGAGAGATATGAAGAAAGGAAATGGGAAGTACAACGCACACACAAAAAAAAAACAGAGGAAATCGAAGTATCATTTCCGCTTTTAATAAATAGAATGGTCGCATGGAAATGAAATAAAGGAAATCGCACACGACTGGAGACTTTTTAATAAGAAGATTCTGTTTTTGTGTTCTATTTTTTCTTTGTTCATTTAACGTATTTTATTTTTATATTCAATCCAAAACATTAGCCGCAAGCTAACATTTAATTTTTGATAAAATTAAAATGTTTCATTTAGCTTCTTTTTTTTTATTCAAATCATTAGGCAATTTAGTCCAACTTAAATATTGTGCTTTTCATTTAAATTGCCTGCTTATTTTTGTTGAAGCAATTTGCTATTTCTACTGAAAAAAAAAACTATTAAAAGTGAGTTGTTGTTGCCGTCTTCTATCTTCTTTTCGATTCCCATTTAATTTTTCCCGCAACTTTTCCGCGCTCCCACTTTTCACACATACAAAAACAAATAGTAGAATGCTTTTAAACGATGACTTTTCAAATTGAATAAGACATTTCCATTTCGCGCTTTTCATTTTCATTTGCCTTTCTCTTACTTCACATTCACTCACTTTCTCCCAGTTTTTCTTTCTTATATCCTGGCGACAATTTAGAATTTGTTTTCAAGTTTTGTATTTTCCTTTTTTCTTCGCCGACGCGTCTAACACTCTTAAGTGTTTTTCTTGAGAAAATATAATTTCAACTACGCGAAGACAAACGAGAAATTACATTGCGCGCACTAGTTACTACTTGAAAATTAATTTTGTGCTAAAATAATACTTTAGAGTTTTTGCAATTGAGAAATGATTCAATCTTCCATCTTTATACAGTGTTGGCGAAATTTTGAATACGTTATGGTTTGAATAAATGATAACTTTTCATAGTATACAAATAAAACATCTGGGCGGCTACCAAATACCAGACTATACCCCATATAAGTAGTATCAGTACTAAAATTAAAAATTTAGAAGAGGTAGAACTTAATACTAATTGTCAATGTCAATTTTTACTTGACTAATCGGTCCCAAATTGTCACCAGAAAACAGTTCCCAAAAAAAAAAGTTTGGCAACATCTTTTTTAAACTATTAAAACTCACTCTATTTACGAACAAAATAGGAGGAAATTTGTGGTATTTCTAGTGGTTTGGCGGTATACTGTACCTATACAATTAAATTTTGTCCACAAAGATATTGTTTGTAATCTTTTATGATTTCAAAATACAGATGAAGAGTATAAATTAGCAGTGTTCTAGTATAATGTAACCTTAAACAGAGATACCATCAGACCAAGAACTCTAAATTTGAGTATTGGCTCAAAAGTTAATGAAAAAATATGAAAAATATAATTTATTTGTTACCATTATTTAATTCACTGTACTATTATTTTTACCATTACCGTATACTTCTTTACTAACATATTATTTAGCTATTAATGCTAAAAGACAAACTTGAATTTATAAAGTTAAAAAACAATTCCTCATCTACTGTCTACTGGGATCATCCTTTTACGAAGTTTATATTGGAGTATTTTGCATAACTTAAAAAAACAAAAAAAGCTTCCTTTTAATTAAAATATTGCAGAGAAAATTTCAGTAATTTTAAGCTGGTTTGTGCGCATTTATCCGGAAGTAGTTTGAGTTTGTAACCAACCATTATGCATTTCATTCTTCATTTCATTTTAAATAAGGAGTGAGATTGAAAAAATCTTAACACACATTTTACCTAATTTTTTTTTTTGGGTGTAAAATTTAAAAATTTCTTTGATCTAGTCTTCATCTTTAAAAAATATGTCAATTGTTATTTTTAATGACAAACATGTTGATTTATTTTGAGTTTAATCAAAATGAGTGAAGAAAAAGAAGTACGTCTTCAAATTATTAAAAATTTTCAAAAAAAATCCAAATTGATCCTACAAAAAATTGGCCAAAGAATTGAAGGTCTGCCGTCAAACTATTTCCAGTGTTATTAAACAGTTTCAGGAGAATTTGACCATCGATAGGAAACCTGGTTCGGGAAAAAAACAAGGACCACATTATATTGGGAAAGCCAAGAAAATTGAAAGCATATTGAAAAGATCTCCAAACACATCTGGTAGAAAAGCTGCCCGGTTAGCCCAGTGCTCTGACTATTTGGTGCGAAAAGTTAAAGCCAATACAGGTTTGAAAACATACAAAGTCCAAAAGGTTCCTGACAGGAATGCTGCAAAAAATTTAGACGCCAAAAGTAGGGCTCGGAAATTAAAATCGAATTTCATACAAAAATATTCATGTTGTATAATGGACGACGAAACGTATGTACTGGCTGATTTTACGCAGCTTCCGGGTCAAAATTTTTATGTTGCTGATGCTCAAGGAAATATCGAAGAACAATTTAGAATCCATAAGCAGACAAAATTTCCTAAAAAATTCCTGGTATGGCTATATACAGTTGAGGCAAAAGAAGCAAGTCATTTGTTACAGTGGGCTCTATAAATACCGAAATATATATCAAACAATGTTTGAAAAAAAGACTTCTTCCTTTCATAAGAGAGCACAATGTGTCCACATATTTTTGGCCCGATTTGGCATCATGTCACTACGGCACGAAAGCTCTGGAGTGGTACCAAAGTAATAACATAGTTTTTGTACCAAGAGAGGCCAATCCTTCAAATTAACCGGAGCTAAGACCAGTAGAGAGATATTGGGCTCTTGTGAAAAGAAAGTTTAATTTTAAAAGGAGATGGGCAAACTGTTTCAAAAAGGTGTCTGAAACAACTATCAAATCTCTAATGTAAGGCTTACCAAAAAAGGTCCACGAGTTCATAAATAGTGGTTAGAACTATAAAAGTTATATTTTTCGGTAATTTGTAAAATATTATCAATTAAATAAAAAAAAAAATCAAAACTCTAAGATCAACCATTTAAAAATTATTGAATTTTATATATGTTAAAATTTTTTCGAACTCACTCCTTATAAGAAATACTTCAAACTCTTTTTTACTTTCTTCCCAGAGACATCTACTTAACTTTAGTCTAGATAAAAGTTCAGTAAATATTTGCTCAAGCATTAAATATAAAGTAGAACTGGGTTTAGGTTGGGTTCGAAACATTGTTTATGACAACAATATTTCAAGTAGCGAACTTTATTTTCTCAGCTACCCATCTCTATAGAGCAGTGTCGGCCATTCTGGATCAGCCATTTCCAAAACACTGCCCGCGGGCAAATGCTAAGTGTAACCACGCAAAAAAAAAAAATGAATTTTTTAAAGTCGGATTTTTGTTTGTCGTAAGAGGATAAGGGGTTAGGTCCACTTAGAGGCGTGAAAAAATGAGTATTTTCAATAAATCTTTTTCCAAAAACTATCAATACAGAGTTATTATACTATGTTTTATCTTTACTTGACCAAAATTAAGAAAAAAAATGAATTGTTGACGAATTATCACTGCATATCGTGCGAAATGAGCGACTCAAATTTCACATTAAATAAAAAAAATTCGAAAAAAGTTTATCATTATGAAATACTCAGAGAGATGAAAATGAAATGAAAACATCAGTCTGATGAGCGCTCTTTTAAAACACTCAACATACCAACAAACAAACGATTCAAACATTTAAGGACTTTGTAATAAATAGAAAATGTTGATTCGTTTATACTCACTAGTTTTTGAAATTATATGCGCACATGAAAGATCGAATTTTTATTGCTATAAGTATCCTTAGTACACAAGTTTTTAACTTGACTTGAAATGCTAACTAAAAACTTTCCAAAAAAAAAAAAAATGGGAAAATGCTGTTTTTCAATAATATTACAAACTTTATTGCATGACGCTCTACGGTGGCTGAACTTAGAGTGCACATACACTCATAATTACTCGTGCCTCAAAATTCATTGGAAATTCACTTAAACTCAATAACTAGCCGAATGCAACTAACTGCGCTCTCCTTATATATCCGCATTACATATGAAACGATCCAAAAAGTTTTATATACATACATAGTTTTATAGAAAAAATCGAAATACGATTTTTTTTTTAACTTTTTGCTAACGATTAGCTCTCACACTGTTTGCTCGTGTGCTATAAATATGCACACTGTGTGCTGAATGCCTTTGACAGGAAACACAGAAGCTCTGCACACAACATCAACAAGATGAAAAACTTTCTCTACATTTCCTATTATTTTGTTGTTTATTTTTATATAAGTAGCAAGGATCTAACATTGCAAGCAATAATAATAAGTAGGGGGTGAAGGATGGTGAAACAAAAAATTGTTACCATAATTGCAACGGCAACAACAACATCGAAAGCATTGTTTTTGCTATTGTTGCTGTTGAAATCGTGTCTACAAAATTGTTGCATTTCTGTTTCTACATATTTCTAGAAAACAAAACATTTTGTATACTTGTACTTGTTATATTTTTCTATTCCATGCTCGTTCAACATTTTACGCTTGAAATGATTTTGTAACCTGAAACTACAACAACAGCCAGTAGCGTTTTGCAACTTGCTAGCTAGATGCATTTTCCAAATGCAACAAACGTTCTCTCTCTCATCCTTTCTCTTGTTTTACAATTTATTCAACACCCTAACAGGCAAGCAGGGGGTGGTATTATTATTTATTGTTATTGTGGTTAGTTTGAGGCTTTCTCTGCAAAGCCCACAAGGATATAAAGTGACTACACAGATAAAACAATAAGTTTTTGTTATTGTCCTCGGTAAGCATATTTAAATGTACTGTACTATGTATCTGAAATTGTACGAGCATGTTGCAAGGAATATTCATGAACGTTTGTGGGCGAGCATATGTATATAAATAAGTACATATGTAAACAGTGTGCATAGTTTCTTTATCAAAAATTTTATTCATATCGGTATTTACTATTTTGAAGAATATAACACATATCAAGACTGCCATAATCCAAAAAAGGCTAAGAATACAAAAATTACTGTTATTTAATACTTTTGGTCCATACACATTGACGACAGCAGCTACACTAACAGACGACTATGAAATTCTGTCCGCTACAACTGTCGCCATGTAGTCACAATGGAAGCGGTACCACCTGCAGCAAACACAGCCAAAAAAAACAAAACCAAACTCTCTTCTCTCTCTGTGGCTCGTCAAATTAGAAATGGATCTAAAATTTGCTACAGCCACAATTGTGGTCGGTGGTCATGTCGCCAAAATAATCGTCTCCATAAGAACATGTTGTTTTTATAATTTGACAGATGTAGTCGTGTAGCTGCCGTCGTCAATGTGTATGGTGCATTTATCTTGTGTAAAAAAAATTATAACTTTCAATGCGATTTTCTCAAAAAAAAAATTTTTTTTTGCCTCATGTCTTGCAGTAAACGAGCGATATAAAAAACATACTTGCTTTGTTTGTACGATTTCCGCGAAAATACGAAGTAAAACCGAAGTGAAGCAATACAATACCATGGCAAAATAATTGAGGTAGCTACTTAGTCGTGTGTTCGTGTGGCTGCTGTGAATAGACCATATCGCTCATTTACTAAAAGACTGTCATAAGTCAAAAAACACAATTTTTGAGTTAATCATGCAAAATTATTCATTATATCACGCTTCATATTAATATCCTGTATACTCTGCGCTTGAGAATTATAAGATTTCTTCCTTTTTCTTCAAAGTGGGAGTCAAGTGAAAACTTTGAACGCGTTTTCCGCAAAATCGCGTTTTTTGAGTTATGGCAGTCTTTTAGTAAATGAGCGATATGGACTATATGGTGCATTACAGTTAAGCTTAATTTGTTTAGTTTCCCTTCCAGACACGGCTACTCCTATTATCCTGCCCTGTACAACACCTACTCTTAATAACTCTAGTGCTCTCATTACCGCTTTCTCACATGTGCTTATCTTTGGGTTCTACTTCCATTACTGTAGCGCTGTAGTAAAACTTGAAATTTTGCTATTAAGATGACTCATTAAATCATTACATCCTGTGTCATAAATTTAAAATTAACTCATTCATCACATACCAAATCATCATACTATTATATGAAACTGTAACTTGATTTCGTATGTCCACAACATTTTTTTCAAAAATACTGAACCGATTCCAATCAAAAGTACACTGTTTGAAAGATAATTTTTCTCTGCGTAACATAGGTCATTATTTCAATCAATGAGTGGGCGTAGTACCTCCCATATAACTCAGATGACTTTTGGGTATATCTCCTCCTGTAGATTTGGCGCAAGGATGTTAATTGGCAATGTAATGTCGCAGGAAAAAGGTCAGTAAAATCGAAAAAGAGGGCATGGCACCTCCTATATAATCTGAGTTTAAATTATGGGATATTTTAGTATATATGAATAGTCGTGACCCTTTCCATACAACTCGAATCCTTTTATATATATCTCGAGAATCATTTACAGCACTGGACTGAAATTCGACGTTGGTTGACAGAACCTCGCCACAAAAAAAAAAAAAAAAAAAAATTTGGGTGGGATTGAAGAAGAAGGCAAGGAACTTTTCATATAACCTGAATTTTCATTATTGTATATCTCAGGAACTATTTGTGGGGCAGTACAAAGATTTGGAATGAAAATAGAATTTGCCAATAGAATGAGGTGAGTAAAATATGGTATTTTTCCTAAATTATTTGTGGTACAGTATTGATTGTTGGGATGCTGGCACGAGAGCTTTGATTGCCCGTGGAAAATGCTAGAAAAAAAAAATGAATGGAATAAATAAATAATGAGTTCCAAACATTTCCGTGCAAAGCAAATGTTTGAAACTGTATACCTGAGAAACTATAGCAAAGAAGACAATAACTGTTCGTGTGTAAAAAGGACTTGTAAGTAGTAGTTATTGGGCAGAAAGTGGAAGTTTTTGGGCAAGTAGACACTAAAAGTTTAGTTGTGAAGGCTGATGTTGTGATGTTGATAGTTATTTGAGAGCCATAGCAAGAAAGATGATGAAGGTTTGTGTGTTAAGATGGGATGTCGAAAGCATTAGCTAAGAAGAATGTTGACACTATTGAACAAGTGGGAGTGAAACTACCCATGTAAATGATATGAATGATTTGTGCAATAATTAGACTTTAATCGGAGACTGACACGCTTATATGGCCATCTATTTTGCAAACGTTTTTTGCACACTAACCACTAGGTCGCCGTAGCCTAGTGGTTAGTGTGTTGGACTGCTACACAGTGGTGCCCGGGTTGATATCTCGGCACGCTCAAAAATCAAAAATAGAAAATAAAAATGTTTCACGGTACCACCTTGCCTATCAAAAGCTTTTCACTTCACCGTTCGGATTCGGCATAAAACTGTAGGTCCTTTCCATTCGTGTACAAATATAACTCACACAACATGAATGGATGCGAAAAGCTCGGCCTTGGCCCTCCATGGGATGCTGTGCAGTAATAGTAGTAGTAGTAGTAGTTTTTTACTTTGCCAGGTGCTGACAGCGTAGCTATTTACTTTATATTTGATAATTTCTCATACTTATGTGCTTTAAATTAAAAAAAAAAAATAATCCTGTGATGTTTTTAGAAATACATGCATAAAACATAAAGTATAATTGCATAAACAAAAATTTAATTATGATGCAACCACATTCAAACAAGAGCTTTTATAGTAACATATACTATACACTCATACATATATTACATATTTATATTATCCTGAGGCTTTTCAATTGCAATTTTTGTTTGCCGTAAATGCCTACAACAAACGAGCAAATACCAACTTGTTAATTACATCATCAACAGCAGCAGGATTAAACAATATTATGATCGCTTGCAACCGCATTCGGGTACACCGTAGTTGTCTATTTGTCTGTCTGTCTGTTTGACCATTCCTATGTGGCTACATGACATGTGCTTTGAATAATATTGCAAACAATTTGTTGTTTTTTTTTTTGCATATATTAATTTAAATGCTAAACATCTTGATGTCACTCAATGTCTCTAGAGTCGTCCATACAACAATGAACCACGAGTACAGACCGCAGCAATAATTTGAAATGAAACAATTAATAAAATTTTAAATATTCATACACACATATTAATTAGACAATCATATAAAATTGGAAGAGTTTAATGTTTACATTAATGTAGTTTTATAAAAATTAATTAGTACATACCCTTCTAGAAATATCATAATATTCCCTAGAAATAGAAATATATTATTATTATTTGACTTAAAAAATGGATAGAATGCAATCAATGATTGTGAACTGATTTTGAAAATTTTGGGAAAGAAATCATGATAAAAGATCAAATTAATAAATCATAATCCATTCCATTTATTAGATATTCTTTTTTTTTTTTTTTTTTTTTTGGCGGTTGAGACGATAAAAATGTCTCACACATCATCAAACTGTCGTCACAGCTTGGTATGTGGGGGTTGGACCCACTAAACATCCTCCTCATTCTCTTGAGACTTGGTTCCACCCTGGAACCGTTGCTACATTACTTCAGGGTGGAGTCTCGTTTTGTCCTTACTAGACTCTCGTCGTTATACCTGCGTCCAGGTCCCGCCTCTTACGTAGCACGTCCTCGACGTATCTTGCCACGTCGTCCAATTGTCTTCGCTGACCAGCATGGTTTCTACTGCGCTGTCAGTTGTGAATACTCCAGTCACATTTTCCAAGGCCTTGCGCTGTGTTTGCACACATTGTGCATTGGAAGAATGTGTGTTCTGCGCCATCCAGTTTCGAGTCGCCATATACGCAATCAGGTCGCTATGCTTTCCCGATGGCCTTCAGATATTTGCGGAAGTATCCATGTCCTAATAGGAATTGCGTCAGGTAATAGTTGACCTCGCCAAATCGTCTATTTAGCCAAATGCTTAAGTCAGGAATGAGCTTGGCTGTCCACCTTCCTCGGGTATCGGTGTTCCATCGTTCTTGCCTTTTCCTCATTGTTTCCAGCTTTACGTCTTGTGCCGTTGTCCTCATGTTGTTGCTTGTCTTCTTCATTTCCCATATTTCCTTACGCTCGTTAGCCAGTAGGTCAATAGGTGTCGTTCCGCTGATCACCAGTACTGCGGCCTCCGACACTGTGCGGTATGCTGAGGCTACCCGTAGTGCTGTAGTCTGCTGTACCGACGATAAGACCCTCCTTTTATATTTCACGTTTAACACGTCAGCCCATATCTCACATCCATACAGTAAAACTGATTGTGTTGTCGACAGCAGCAACTTCCTTTTCCCATGCGCCGGGCCTCCGACGTTGGCCATTAATCTGCTGAGCCAAGCTGTCGCCTGGGCCGCCTTGGTCACCGCGTGTTTTATCTGCGCCCAATACGACAGTTTGTTGTCAAGTCTTAATCCCAAATATTTTACTACCTTCTGCGTACTTATAGTATCTTGGCATATTCGTGGCATATTCGCATCTCAACTTCCAGTGGGATGTGCTTCTTCGTAAGGAAGAGCAGCTCCGTTTTTTCGGTGACTTACTTTAGTCCATGTGAGTCGAGCCATGCTTGTGTTCTCAGCATGACCTGGTTGAGCTTCCTCTGTGCTTCCTCAGTGTTGCGTCCAGTGATTACAGGCGCGATATCGTCTGTATATCCCACCATATATGTGTCGTCCGGCATCTCTATGCGTAGTATCTCATCGTAACTGGCGTTCCAAAGGTCAGGGCCAAGGATAGACCCCTGTGCTGCGCCCGACGTGATTTGTTTTACTCGGGTTCCATCGGTGTCGTAGATGAGTTCGCGATCGCTCAGGTAGCTCCGCATGATTCTTTTTAAGTATGCAGGCACTCGAAATCGATTTTCCAGAGCGTCGATCATATCCGTCCATCTGGCGCTATTGAAAGCGTTCCTGACGTCCATAGTTGCCAGTAGTACCACTAGTCTGGAATGGTGGTTTCCGCGCTGCGCTGCTTCTACACTTGTCACAACTTCTTCTATGGCTCCAATCGTTCATCTTCCGGGTCTGAAACCGTGTTGTCTTTTGGATAGCCCTCCGGTACGGTTGATTGCTGTCTCTAGACGAGGCTTTATCAATCTCTCCAATAGTTTTCCTGATTTATTAGATATTGAAAAAAAAGTTTTGATATAAAACTTGTATACTTTTTGATTTGTTTTTGTGTTAAGCTGTGTATATTAAAGAAACTACTGGAAATTAAGAACACAAACTCCACAATAACATCACGGCTTCATTAAGAGGAAGCGGTGTTTTGTTTTTCGTGACCATTACTTTTCTAATTTTAGAAGCACGGTACGAGTACTGAAGACAATTCTTCAGAACAGTTGCTAAATCTTTATTACCTTACTTTGCTTGCACACTTCCAATGCAAACTTTTGATTCTTGTTAGTAGTTTACTATTTCAGAAACTGTTGTTCCAGCTAGCCAAACATTATACATATTTAATCTTAATTTTAGCAAGCATCTATGCACATTTTTCCATTTTTTCTCAATATCTTGGACATTATTGAATAATGTCGTCAATTGCGTTTTTGTAATGCCACCTAGATTAATATTTTCTAGCAAATAGCAGTACAGAACGGAATCTTTCGCCTTTTTTTTAATCATTTTCGAATGCCATATTTCAAATAATTTTTTATTTTCTATATTGTGCTTGTCTAGAAAAATTTAATTTTTTTTTAAGAGATGCAAGAAGATGTAGATCAAATTAGTTTACTTATATGTAGAATTAATTGCTTAATAAAAAAAAATATATCACGTGCGGTGCAAAGTGGTGCGTTTTCTTGTAGGCCTACCCAAAGTTTACTGAAAAAAAAGTGATGAACGTAAGTAAGGTCATTGCAAACAAACTGAACTTATTGCTAACACGATGCAAATATTTAGCATTTTTTCAGAAATTTAGTTGTCTTAACATTTGTAGTATCATCCGTTTTTTTTATGCATTAATATAATCTTTTAAGCTTTTTCTTTCAGGCACACTTATTTATTTGTTTTTAAAAAATTTATTTCCAATTAAAATCTTAATTACATATGCCTACCGTTTAGCGTACTGATGTTTTAAAAACAAAACAAGTACTAGTCCGTTGGTTTTTTTAAAAAAAATATTAATACTAAAGCCAATTTCTTTTGACATGTCAAAAATAATCTTAAATAAATACTTATTTAATTTGGTGAGGGAGGAAAAATTAATTTTCATTTGTCAATTTAACAATAAATGCTCATTTTTTGTTTGTTTGAACCATTAGATACTGTGCTGCCTCTAATATTTATGGTGCATTGTGCATAGCATATATGCGAAAACGTGGATACACATATTTGCAAATTGTCATCGAATTTTGTGGCAATAATAAATATTGTGTGTTTTCACTCAATAAATAGAATCGTTGGTTGGTAGTGTCATTGTCATTGATGCAGCAATTGCAACAGCAGGAGCAACAGTAGTGGTAAAGGTACCACCGCATTTTGTAGCATAGTGGTTGGTTTTCATGTTCGATTGCCTTTACAGGCAGTTGGTCAATTTGTTCGTTATTTTTCAATACAAACACAAATCCATTACCTATAAAATCTCCTCTACTTTTGGACCTCTGAACCAACGAATATTGTCGATTTCGTTTGCAAAATTTTTGATTGCTGCAATTTAAAATTTTTGGAACATGCGTTTGTTTTATTTTCCGCTTTTACGAATATTTGCAGTTTTTAATTAAAAACCTTCATTTTCTGTTAAATATTTCTATCAATATTTATGGGATGCCTATTATTACATACATATGTATGTAAATATTCAGTTGGATTGCCGTTGATGCAGTTATTATTATTGAAAAGGATTATTATTATTTTTTTTTTTTTGGTAATCAATATTTAAAATAACTGGATGAATTACTTATCAAGAAAAGTTAGATTACCCAATGATAGCTACAAAGCAATTTCAAGCTATCGTTTTATTTTTTTTAACTCCTTAGAAACTTGAACACTCGCGCAATCAGTTTTTAATTGAACTGTCCGCCGCCGCCGACAATGCTGTCCCTGACTATTCTTTCCCCTACCGGGCGCTGTCTAAGCGCTAAGTCAAAAAGCAGCTGATCTGATGCGAATACAATAAAAGCTATAAAAGTTTATGGGGAAAAACTGAAATTTAAGTTCTACAGAATTAAATCAATAAAACGGTAGTAACAGCGAATTAAATGAAGCCGAAAAACTGTATTATTAAAATATTTTATTCACACTCTCTCCTTGTAGTCTGTTCACGTTCAAAGAATGTATGCAGATTTGTACAATTTATCATAAATTTTCTCTGAAAGACGCTCGTTTATCCAAAAAAAAAAACTTGCAACAAGAGAAAAAATGAGAGTAAAGTGACAGTTCACTGTGCGAGAACTTGCAAGCTTTTGCTGGATAAATTTTTACTTGTAAGAATTTGCACGCAAGAAAACATGAATGAAAATAAAAAAAAATATATTTTACAATTCTATTTTTGTATATCAATTTAAAATAATAAATATCAGTGAACTGAGGATGGGAGAAGTAACTAAATATCCATTTACCAGGTGTTATTATTTAATTTCGATCATTTGTACATTTCACATCAAGTTTCATCTTCTTTTTCATATCGACTAGTTTCAATATTTCCAGCATTTGATGTTCACATTTCAACTGTTTCTAATAACTTGAAAATTATTACAAATTTCCGTTTTATATGGAGTTTGTCATGGAATTTTACGCGAACTTGAATAGAGTACCATGCTTTACAGAGTGAAGGAGTGAAAAAACGCGGCTATTGGTGATTCCCAGTGATGAAATCTTGATCATTAATCTTGGTCTTGATCGTATCAATAACTATGATGTGATATAACCAAAAAACTTAGATTCAATCCTAAGAAAATTATGAAGTTATCAACATCCGAGAGTTTATATGAAATCTTGAACATATGTATCAGTGTAATCGGGTACTTTTAGATGAAATTATAGAATTTATTGTATATATCTTAATTAAACGATTTACTCTATACAAGCAAGCAGTGTTTTTTTTTTTTTTTTTTTTGTATCGAACCCGGAATTGATCAAATTCATTTGTAATTTTTATTAAATTTTTTAATTTTCCATAACATATCATTTATATAAATTAATTGTACATACAGTAAGTGGAAAAAGAAGTTATCAAAATGAAAACAAAACTTTAACACCAAATACTTCGTAATCATAGATAGCTTTAAATTTGTTTTACGTCATTAAAAAACTACATGAAATGAGGTAGAAATAGCAATAATATTATGGAGAAAAAAATGTAGTTTTGACTTTCTTCTAAAGTTTAATAGTACTAAGTGACAGAACGATAGTGCAAAATAAGTTATCAAAAGCTTCAGCATCCAAAATGGCCACCTTTTTCGCTAACAGTTTTAGTGAATTGGTCTTCTATAATGAAAACAAGATTTTTACATCGTTTTGGAGTGTTTTTTCCCCAATAATCATTCACCGATTACCTTTATTCCTCGTCAGTTTGGGGAGCGTGCTTTGAAACATACATTTTCAATCTATCCTTGCATTACCATTTGATGGCGAGTTAGTGCTAAGAGATGATCATTACAAAATGTATCCTTTATCATTGTGAATAAATTCCAGTACTTTTTTAAGAGTTTTGATTTGAGTTTTGTGATCTGAAATGATGAAAACGTTAACTACTAAAATTTTCCCCATCAAGAACTATTACATTTTTTCTGGGTTTACATGGTTCATAAGCATTCAACTTGGTTTCCAATGACACAAATTTTATAAAACCATTCGTGCATAAAAATTTTGGAACATTTTCTTCATTCAGATATTTCAAAAGCCAGAAAAAAGTCCACTGTAGAGAAAATTTTTTTCAAAAATCATACAATATTTTCTCATTCTTATGGATTTATCCACCCACATTAATATTTTGACGCAAAACTTGAATGGTTTTAAATTTATAGCGACAACGAATTAAAACTGTAAAGATTTTATGACAAAGCCATCTAATAGAAAGTCGAGCCCATGAAATGAATGGAAAATGCTCAGAAGGGGAACGATTTTTGGAGAGTTTCCCTTTACTATGGGCCCATTACTGACGTCTAAGGCATCTCAAAGAGGAAAATAGTTCTAAAATGTTTGTACATGGGTAGTATAATCAAAATTGTATCACTGAAAACCAAGTTGGCTGCTGATATAGTTTCTAATCATTCAAAAGACGTACCAGTATCTGAAGAAAAAAGCTGAATAGGTAAAGTTTTCATCAACTCAATTCACAATGTCAAATCAAAATTTTTTAAATGGTGTTGAAATATGTTCATATTGATGAAGGAAGCATTTTCTATTGATCATCACTAAGCCCTGACTCGTAATCGAGCGGTAATGCAAGGACAGTTTGGAAATGCATTTTTAGAAGCACGCTCTCCACAGTATTATGGAATAAAGGAAAATGGTGAATAATGGTTTGGAGCAAGATACTCCAGAACGATGTAAAAATCTTGTTTTCATTATAGAAAACCAATTCACTAAAATTGTTAGCGAAAAAGCTGGTCATTTTGGATGTTGAAACTATTGAGAACTTATTTTTGCACTATCGTTCTGTCACTTAGTAATATTAAACTTTAAAAGAAAATCAAAGCTAAATTTCTTTCTCCATAATATTATTGCGATTTCAACCACATTTCACGTAGTGTTTTAATGATGTAAAAATAAATGTAAAGCTATCTATGATTGCGAAAATATTTGGTGCTAAAGTTTTGTTTTCATTTTGATAATTTATTTTGTACACCTACTGTATGTAGGAAATAGTTACCTGGTTGTTTGCAACAAATTGTCAAATCAACAATTTCCTTCTTTTTTTTTTTTTAATATTGTCATTATTGGTTGCATTGAATGTGAGAATGAATGTGATGTTATTTGTCTGTGTTGTGAAGTAATTTAATGTGACAATGCTAAGCAGAAACAGTTAATGATACTGAAGAAGTGTAGGGTCATGACATTGGACAGTAGAGATGGCTTTCATATATAGCGAACCAAGCAAACAGAAAACTCAGGTAAATGTCAAACAGTATTATATCCATCGTAAAACAATAAAATTAGAATGCTTGCTCGTTTGTTTGTACAATTTGAAAACAAATTAATTTGGCATTGAGAATGGATAATAAATTGAAAATTTTAAATTATTTCAGATTTAATTTTTTTAATATAATTAAAAATTTACTTAAATTAAAACCCTGTAATTTTCCCCATGTGAAATCATGCAAACGATTGTGGTCAGTAACGTTTAAAAATCTATTCGACTTAAGAACGATTCCAAACTGCATGTGGACAATCGAAGTATAAGCAACTTGAGGGAAGAGAATATGTGAAGATTGCTTTGTTTTGTAAAGAGTTTATCGTTGAGCACATCCACATCTAACATTCATGCAAGAAAATGATCCATCAACATTGCAAACGTTTCTCGACACTGAAAAGATTGCCATATATGATTTGTATAAATTTCCGTGTCTTATTTTACTTACGTAATTAAAATATTAAAACAATTCATTATTCGACACACATAAAGCGTTAGTAACTAAAATGAAAACCCAACGGAAAAGCAATTTAAACTTGAAAACTCACACTAGCTACATACTTGTACATTGACAGAACGCTTAAAAGAAAACTATAAAAATGCACAACAATTACATTATGACTTTTTGGCTCTTCTTCTTTTTTTATATTACGTAATGTGTTGCATTATATGTGAAAAACGCTTTTGTCTTAAAAAAAAAAAAAAGAAATAGGAAAAAAAAAGTATTTTTTTAAATTAAAAATACTTGCGCACATATAATTTAATGAAGCGCAAACAAAGAATTTCATGGCGCCAAACTTTTACCGTTTGAGGTTAACATACAAACACATGATAATTGCAAAACTTTTCAAAAGCATGAAGTGTAGGTATTTTAATTTTCTTTTAATACATAAATTTAAAAATTTAGATTCTTTTGCAATTAAATTATTTATGACTTTTGCTACTTACATTAACCCTAAATGGCGGCGATACATTTCATAGTTGCAGTGCTTCGTAAACTTATGTTTTACTTAATTCAAAGGCCATGTTGTTGTTGCACATGTCAAGTTAAAAACTCTGCTCTGAATGTGAAACGCTTGTATTGGAGATACCATGCAGTATGAAGAAAACCCATATTAAAATTAAAACCACAAATACACTATGACGTACATACATATGTATAAGCAAATGAGCGTGAGGTTAACATTTCTTTTGCTGACCAGTTGTCTTTCTATGCTAATTTCCTTTGGTTGTGTTTTTGTTTTTGTAATTTGTCTTTATATCCGAATCTAAAAATCAAAGTTCCATCTCTGTTAAATAACGTTTTTCTTAAATGAAATATGTAAATTATTTAAAAATGTTACACTTGAATGCAAAAAAAAAACAAAAAATTATAAATAAAAACCTCAAAAAAGAAATGCAAACTTTTCTTCTCAATTCCACTTTGTCTTTGCTTTCTTTCGTAATCATAAAAATCAACTTACTTAAGTTGCAATTTACACAAATTCTAAGCAAATTCTTTGCATAAACACTGCATATACCACCACTTGATTCGTGCAAGGTTGAAGGCCTGGCCGCCTGCCTACGCTCCACCCTTTTACTCCAGACTCAGTCACACTTAAAATACTGCATCGAACTTGCTAATTTCTAACAATCAAACAAACAAACAGAAACACAAAAAAACGAATATATGTTGCTGCAACCAACTACTTACTCGTTCGTACTACAACATAATGGAATACTTTACGCAGGAATGCATAAAGTAACTTGATAAAACGTTCCTTCAAAAGCAACAACAAAATGCCAAGTGCTTACTGCATGCAACTGAGTCTAGTGAGTATGTATGGAACAATTGTACGGTCGCTTGGACGTCTAAGTGGGGTAAAGTGAATTGGTGGGTGGTGCTGTTGCTTTGCTTGCTTGTTGGCTTACTATTCTGATTGCTTTGAGTATGCTTGGCCAAGCATTCAAACTCTGCTTCAGACTTTTTGTTTTCCCTACATTTTCTATTAGCATAAATATTTATTATTATTGCAAGCGATTAAAAGGCGCTCAAGTCTTATTCAGAATGAATCGGGGGGCCGAAGCGAAGAAGGTATGCTACAAAAGTAAGCACTTTTCAAAATAATATTTAAAGCAAATATAAAAAAGTTTCAGCATAGAATTGCATAATGTACAAAAGTTCAAAAAGATTCAATTTTGTTGTATTGTGTTAAAAAGTTCTTGTTTTTTTAGTTTTTGTTGTTTTATAAAAGTTAAGCATAACTAACTGAAGCCTCTCTTATATGGTAAATTTTAATTTAATTTTATGAAAATACCTTGAAACGAAATTTTATTCAAATGAGGTTGTGGTTGAACCTTCAAGTTCCTATTTATAAATTCATTAGTATGCAGCTACGTGTAGCTAAAAGTGCATCCATTCATCCATCCTACAATATCAGCTACAAATATTTGTACAAATCTCATTAAACGCCTCCTTATCTGCATCATGAATCCATTGTGTTGTTTTTCTTATTGTTGTAATTCAAATTAGAAAGATACAGCACATATACACTCACACACAAAATGCTAATTCATGTGTTGTGTGATTCTAAGTATTAAACTCCTTTAATATATTAGGATATGTTGTTCTCATGTTTTGCCTTGAACTATACTGCCTGCCTCTTATGCACACATACTCCTCGTTGTGTTAGTATGTAGTAGAAAGCTTGCAAAATAAATGCCAATGATGCCTCGCCGGTATTAATTTAATCTCATCTACTAACATTTTCTCTATTGCCCTAATTGCATGTAGAATAGACATTAATACGAATAATTTAATACATTTGGATTTTGGCAGACTTTAGTTGAGATTCAAGATATAAATAAATTCCAAAGAATTTTTAATTTGTAACTCTTTAATTGGCATATGTAAGATGCATTGTATCTCACTATCAAAATATTTAAAATAAACTAGAAACTGCAAGCATGCTTTGGATAATTCTTACATTAGAATTTGATTCAGAATAGAATAAAGATACTCTTCGTAATAGGTTCAATTGAAATTCGGAATTCGAGCGTCTGAAAACTATCTAGGTGCGAATAGTATAATAGGTTCTTGTTAAGTGTTACCACCACAACTCTAGAGGTGAATGAGATAGTGGTGGAGCTTCCAGCAGTTACAGTTTGAAATTACGTGTTCTTGGTTCCATTTTGGCATAGCGTTCATCATCCATTACAACGCACTAATCAACATCTTGAAGCAATCGGCCGTACACTTTTCGAAGCTAAGTTTTGCCAGTTTGCAATTGCCTTACATTTTTTTTGTTGGTACTTTTTTTTATCTTGTAAGTACGGTATATTAACAGTTTCAAGTTGAAGTTTTTCTTTCTAATTTTTGGTTTTCACTGTGTCATATTCTCTGTCAAAAAAAAAAAAAGAAAAAGAGAGAATTTCCTATATGAAATTTGCCAACATGTTGGCATGTTAGATTTACCTTTTTTCCCCCAATCTATTATTTCAACCTTCGATTCGTATCTAGTTGGGGATGCGATCATAGAGCGCCTAAATTTATTAATGTTTATTAAAAGCGGCTTCATGTGACTTCAAATTTCTATTGACTCCAAGTGATATCATTTGATTTCATGCGGCTTAAGTGCATTCAAGTGATTTCATTCATAGCAGTCATGATTTAGAAGTTGCAAGATTTTCATTCCCGTGACTTCAAAAAAGAATGCACTCCAATTATAAATCTTTTTATGCACTTTGATTTTGTGTGATTTTCTTCTCTGTTTGACGATATTTAGTTAATAAATACATTTTTTAAATCATATCACGTTTACATATCAATTATTCGATGTGTGAAAATAATAATTTTCAAATAATTTACATATATTTTTTTTTTAATTCACTTTCTTTTATTTATTGAATCTTTCTTTACTTTACTTGGAAATTAACAATACTGATACTGATTTTTGTATTTTATACTGATTTTTTCAAATTAATATCTTAAGAATTTTTGTGCTTAACCTTAATGGTCTTAAAATTGTTTTTGCAAACAGTTTCAGGACGTTTACATCACTATACTATTACATTGAAATTACTAGGTAATAAATGTATAAAAGCTGTAGTGATTTTTACTGCTTTCCAACGTCTAATGTACTGATTAAAAATCTGGCTACCCTACTCAAGTATGTATAAAAAATATCTTGACGGATTATGCAAAAAATTACAACTTGTGAACAACAAAATTGAATATACCTACATATTTAAATAGATAAAAAAAAATCTATTGTATTCCCCCGTAAAGAAAATCCTTATCTACTCCACTGCCTAGTAGCAATAACATATTGTAATTGTTAAAACTGACTTCAAATGTAAGGAGTGCGACACAAATTGGAATGAAAAAAAAAAAAATGGAACAACAATTGGCTTTATAATCCTGAGTATCGGGAAGACCTACACTAAATTTTAGCTTGTTTCGATTACAAAAAAAGAAATATGTAGATTTTAATTTCTTTATAATTAAACTTATTTACTTAATAGAATTTTGAAATTAAGTTGGGAAAATCACAAAAATATGTCCTAATTTATAAACACTGATTTCCAAAATGTCAGTTGAACGAAATGGCGTTAACAGTGTTATTCACTTTTAGCTATGAAAGAGCTATAAAGAGCTTCCTTTAAACTGTAGATTGTTGCCAACTCCAAATTACTTTGAAAACTTCACTAGCATTGTTAAAGATCTTAATATCATAAAAACAATAGAAAAAACATTTAAGAATATGAAAATAGGATTTTGGTCCCGGAATGGAACAGTTTATTTATTAAGATGAAGAGGCCAATTTTCGTAGAATGATCCATGGAAATCCTAATTGGCATAGGCTAAAAATGTTCGATTTGATGTAAAACTAAAAACTTCCAAAATATGGTATTATTTGTACAAAAACGTTAAAACGCTTTTTAGAAAAATAAAATTATTAAGAATTTGTTTATTTTATGCTTTCTTAACTAGACGTGAAGAGTTCTTTAAAACGATAGTTCTTGATTTAAGCATATAGTCTGTTAAAATAGTGATATAGTTTCTTTAATACTTCTGTTCAAAGCTATCAAACTCGGCTGGGATGAACATAAACTAAAGCTGTTATTCATTTTTACCACAAATATAATATGAACAGCCTACAATATGCCAGCACAATTATGTTCTTGTAGAGCTATATTTGGAATGTTTTGATATGTAAACAATCTGCTAAACCTTAAATTTTACAATAACTATTAAGCTAAGAATGTAGCATACCATCACCTAGTATAGAATTTTTAAAATAACAATCTTCTTGGTATTACAAATTAATTTCAATCAATAAAAGTGCTTTTAGTTTTTTAAAAAGGATTATGTAAAAGCCTAATGAAAAGACATGCAAGTTTAAAATTTATCAATTATAGGCTGAGTAAATAAAATACTCATCATACTCTACCTTGCTTTTACAACTCAACATTGAACATTTCCTGAGCTGTGCACCTTTTGTATGCACATGTTGGTATGCCCCCAATGCCACTCAGCTGTGTAAATTTCACTAATTAAAGTTCTCTCCAACTCCAAGGTTGAACAGGGAGTTCAGCTGCGTTTGTTTTATTTTAATATTAATGATGCTGATGCTGTGCTACGTTCATTGTAAATAGAATACAATTCATTCATTCGATATTTATAAAAGGCAGCCAACTCTGGATGATGACAAATTTAACTGCTGATGCAATGTCAATTACAAGCACTAGCACAAACAGCTATGCAATCCCCATCACATAGACTGAACGTGTTGCATAAGTACTTGGAATAAGCTTTAAATTGACGAGATGAATTAAACCAACCAAGCACTAATATCTCTTCCTCTCCAATCTCTTCTAACCTTACTGTCAACCCCTCAGCTAACAAATCATGGATGGTTGGAAGAAAATACCTGGGAACAATGCAAAAGTCTGCATTGTGTAGCCACATCACATTGTCATCATCACATCAAGTATTCCTAGGTCGCCTGGGTCGTTTCTGTGTTTCTTTTTCTCATTTTCCTCCCTCCTTTGCTGCATATGTGCACATAAAAAATACGACTAATTTATATTTAAAGCAATTCATTTTTGTTTCCCCTTCCTATTGTTAACCCAGCTTCTTTCACCCCCATCAAAGAGTTCAAGAGCTCATATCAATCCTTTCGCATATTTCAATTTTTCAATAAATATTTTACAATATATGTTAAATGCGTCAACGAATTCATTGAGTTTAAAGCAAGAAAGGCAAAGGAAAAAGGTTTCGCAAATATTTGCATGATTTGCTGACATCAGAGATGTTGGTGAATGAAGGTGGTAGGTGGTGGATGCGCGTCAATTATTCAGGCATATTTACAAGATGACATATTGCATCAGATTGTGAGTGAACGTCAAGTGGTGGCATGTGTTTTTTTTTTTTGTTTTGTTTTGTTATCTACAGGATAACACAAAAATTGGGGTCAGGGCTCTGTATGTGTGTTGAATTGGGGTTGGATAGTTGAATGGTTGATGTTGATTTCGTTTGATTAAATCCTGATTTTATCAATGGCTTCAATTGAAATTCGAGATGTAGAGGAAAAGTAGCAGCAGCTGTATTGAAATCAAATTTATTTAAAGGATTTTTGTCTTTAGCAAATACATATTAATGTTTTTACATTTCCTTCTTGCAGCACTCACCTATACAATTGAGCCACAAGATGTAGTCGTACCCGAAGGTCACTCAGTATTACTACAATGTGCTGGCACAGCACAGCTCGGCAGCAAAACCGCAAAAATTATGCCCAATATACGATGGCGCGGCCCTGATGGACAAGATCTGGGCATTGTTGGTGATACATTCCGCACACAACTAAAGAACGGATCACTGTACATCAGTACGGTTGAAGAGAATCGTGGTCTAACTGGCTCTTATCAATGCCTACTGAGCGTGGATGGCATTGGTACGATTGTCAGTCGTTCAGCGATAGTGTCAATAGCTCGGCTACCCGATCTCAATCAGGATTTTATTGAAACGTATCTGCTACCAGGACAGACTGCCTACTTTCGTTGCATGATTGGGCAAGTCCAGCAGCCAGGCATAAAACACACCGTTCAATGGATTAAAGATGAAATGCCGCTGTTGCTGGATAACCTACGCATGGTCGTGCTACCGAATGGTGCGCTGGAAATAGATGAAGTTGGTGCGAACGATCGTGGTGTTTATCAGTGTAATGCCACATCGAGCAGTATTTCCCGTCTGAGTAGCAAAACAAATTTGAACATTAAGAAAGTGGTGGATGGCGCTGAAAATTCTGTTGCACCATCATTTCTAGTCGGTCCCTCACCGAAAACTGTCAAAGAAGGTGATACTGTCACCTTGGACTGTGTGGCGAATGGTGTGCCAAAGGCACAAATCAAATGGTTACGCAATGGCGAGGAATTGGATTTGAATGATCTCGATTCACGTTTCTCAATAATTGGCACTGGGTCATTGCAAATCTCCTCTGCAGAAGATACCGATTCAGGAAATTATCAATGTCGCGCAAGCAATACAGTCGATTCTCTGGATGCACAGGCTACAGTGCAAGTACAGGTGCCGCCAAAGTTCATACAAAGTCCCAAAGATAAAAATGCACATGAAAAGGAGGAGTTGGAACTTGAATGTGCCATACGAGGCAAACCGAAACCTTTGATTCAGTGGCTGAAGAATGGTGAAATCATTACACCGAATGATTATATGCAATTGGTAGGTGGCCATAATTTGCGTATCCTTGGACTGTTGCTATCGGATGCGGGCATGTTCCAGTGTGTTGGCAGTAATCCAGCGGGAAGTGTACAAGCAGCGGCACGCTTGCGTATCATTCAACCAGGTGAGTTCTTTGGAAATTGAATTTGAATTCAAAATTTAATTGAAACCTAAATGCGCTTACTAAAAACGACTAAAACTAATGCTTACATTAAAAGAATTGGTCTAAATATGCTAAAACTTTGGGTAGAAGAGTGTTTTAAAGTGGTATCTAAAAATCTTAACCCTAACTTTGCTATTCCTCTGTACAAAAATTCCCATAACGACTTTTGTTTTGAAATTATTTCTTAAGTTTTCGTAACACAGCTTCAATGCTTTTCAAATTTATTTATATAATTAAACGCTTTCAACATTTAAGTAATCCATATTTAGCTTACTTTTTTCTATTCATATTTATAATTTTCTTATATTTACTTATTATTTATTTAAATTTTTCTTTTCTTTACAACTTGTTTTAATTTCCCATAACGGCAATCCCTCCTCACTCACCCTTTGCCTCTCCTCTCCACTCTATTTCCCCCCATTCAAGGCAAACTAAAAAATTCACGCAAACCTCAATCACAAAAAACCAAATCATTACAAACATCAGCAAATCTGCCATTGAAACGACGCAAGAATGTAAATTCTGGTGAAATGATGCGTACAAAATCTGGCGGTGGTAATAATGGTGGCCATGATCTTGATGAATCTTACTCGGATTCTATCGAAACAACACGCATTATTTCGAAAAGCGTTCTAGACAGTTTACTCTCTCAAAGGGGTAAAAAGTTTTCATCGAATTTGGAGAAACCTTTAAACGATCGCGTATTTGGTGGTGTCGGTGGTGGTGAATTGGCATCGCTCACTGATACCGCCGGCATTAGCAGCAATAATGACGACGATACTGACATCTCACTCGAACTGCCAACAAACAAACACGACTTTAATGCAGCTGCTGCTCTCAATGACGATGACGACGACGATGACTATGAAGAAGATCCAAGCGTAAATCAGGAGTTCATAAATGCTTATAAACATGGTGATGATCCAAATAAAATACTTAACTCATGGAAGAACAAAAAAAATAAACAATTAGCAGCCAATCCATCATCATCATCGACACCAATCATCTCCAATTCACAAGTTTCATCATCATCATCCTATTTGTCCTCAGATTTAGATGGTCTTGAAAATAACGGTGGCACTGCTGGAATTTTGGGAGCAGGTAATGCTGCAGGTTTAATCAGTAGCGGTTTGCTGAACCGTTTGCCTGGACCGCCTCGTGATTTGGTTGCACAGATTGTGAAGCCACGTTTTGTTACACTCAGCTGGATAGAACCCATGAAGAATCCCGTTGAAGTGGTTTCATACACAGTCTACTATAAAATGAATAACAGCGAGAGGTAAGTGAAAAAGAAAATAATTGATTGAATCTTTTGATAAAAGCTATAAAGACGACAATAAGGATATAAAACATTAGTAAATTATTCAGAAATATAGCCACAAATTAAAAAACACGCTAATCAAAAATTATATCGAATTGTGTAGTTGACATATTTGTGAACTTAACATCATTAAAATTCATATAGAAGATTCATGAAGATGTTCGCGTTCGGTTATATGAAGAAATCGTCATTTGGTTTAAGGAATGAGATCGAAAAAATCTTAACATATATAAAATTCAATAATTTCTAAACAGTAAACTTGCTTCTTTTGCCGCAACTGCATATAGCCTGCCATACCAGGAATTTTTTTTAGGAAATTTTGTCTGCTTTTGGATTCTAAATTGTTCTTCGAAATTTCCTCGAGCATCAGCAACATAAAAACTTTGACCCGGAAGCTGCGTAAAATCTGCCAGTACATACGTTTCGTCGTCCATTATACAACATGAATATTTTGGTATGAAATTCGATTTTAATTTCCGAGCCTTACTTTTGGCGTCTAAATTTTTTGCAGCATTCCTGTCTGGAACTTTTTGGACTTTGTATGTTTTCAAACCTGCATTGGCTTTAATTTTTCGCACCAAATAGTCAGAGCACTGGGCTAACCGGGCAGCTTTTCTACCAGATGTGTTTGGAGATCTTTTCAATATGCTTTCTATTTTCTTGGCTTTCCACATTATCATGTGGTCCTTGTTTTCTTCCCATTTTGACTTCTTTGGCCAATTTTTTGTAGGACCAATTTGAATTTTTTTTTGAAAAATTTTTAATAATTTTAAGACGTACTTCTTTTTCTTCACTCATTTTTGATCAAACTTACAATAAATCAACATGTTTGTCATTAAAAATAACAACTGACATATTTTTCAAAGATAACTAGATCAAAGATATTTTTAAATTTTACACCCAAAAAAAATTATTAGGTAAAACGTGTGTTAAGATTTTTTCAATCTCACTCCTTATTTCTAAGAAAATTCCAATAGATTGTATTACTAGTAATTTATTTTGGAAATTTCATATTATTTACTAGGAAAAAAATCTGGCAACATTTTAATAACGTAATAATTTCCTTGAATTTTCAATTCTGATTAAGTTTCGATGAAAAAATCTCTTGGGAAAAGTCGTCCAGTTATACATAACCAAAAATATTACTTAATACAAATACAAACAATAAGAAGCTTCTGCTAAGCTAATAAAACTTTTTCAATTAAATTTTCCTTTAGTTGCCACAATATATTCAAGAGATTTGCTCGCTCTATCTCCTTCTTTGCATGTGCCTGTGTGTGTGCATGTGCACACTTGAAATACTCACATTTGTATGATAAAATTTGAAGAGTTTAATCTGCACCTTTCTATATCTAATATATAAATTGGAGTCATTCGAGTCCTCAACTAGAGCTTCGTAGCAACTGAAAAATTAGAAATATTTTTTTTGGATGAAATATCAACATAATTTTTATGGTCAGCTTTTGCAAAACAAATAAATAAACTTTAATTTTTTGGACACGTCTAGTGTATACATTAGAAAGAAAATACTATAGTTTTTTTTATAAATGGCAATTTAATCCAATTGAATTGTGTAATTTCTTCTCATTTGCCTTTGAGCAATATTTTTTTTTGGTAATAAAGGATTTCTTTCAATGTGACGAAGTGTGAAGTGATGTTTAGCTTACTTCGCAACATTTATTTAGTAGTTATTGTATTTGATCATAGCACAATTACAAATGACAAACCAAAAAGCGAAATTTCATTATAATTCGAAAAAATAGAACGAAGCGTTGGTGACAGAATCTTGATGCCGCCATTTAACTTTCTTTTTTCGCTCTCCACGTTGCTCTTAAGTTTACTTGTTTTCTACTATTGAATCGAAGGAGCAAGAAAAATTCGTGGTGATGTTGGCAGCAGCAGTAAATCTAATTTATATTTCTATTGCCAACGTTATTTACAATATTTGAAATTTTTATTTTTATGGTGGCACATTACATAAGAATTTAAAAGAAAGAGGAGAACGGCCAATAAATAATTTTTATTACGATAAATTGAAAAAAAAAAAGTAGGAAACGTTATGATATTTCAGTTCAATGACCTTAGAGACGATACATGGAAATTATTAGTTGCATATGCATAATAAGATTGATGATTATAAATTAATTTTAAGTTTACGACCTTTTCGCCAGATAGCTTCTCCAGTGAGAAACTTGGAGTAAGTTAAGCTTTTTCTGTTTCACCCCACCTGCAGAGAATTTAGCCGCTTTCTTTCGCGTTAATTTCGAGATTCCAAATCAAAAATTTCTTCTTTTTTTTTTCTTTTTATTTAACTCAATTTAGTTTCTCTTATTTTTTATCGAAATATTTCACAGAGAACAAAAAATTGTTACCAAATCGCACGATGATCAACAAGTGAACATACAAAATTTATTACCTGGCAAAACATATAAATTTCGTGTAGTGGCAAATACCAATTTCGGGTTTGGCGAATCTTCAGAGGTATAATTAAAATAAATTCCCTTATCAAATAAAGTTGCTGAAACCAAATTCTGATTGTAGCTACTAGAGGTGAGCACACAACCGGAAGAGAACATAGCCGGACCCCCACGAAATGTTGATGGTTATGCACGCAATCACAAAGAGATCTATGTGAGATGGGATCAACCGACAGTGACCAATGGTGAAATTCTTAAATATCGCATATACTATTCGGAGGTTAGTGGAAAGTTATTTTGTAGATCCATGGATCCATATTTTATTAATTTACTTGATAGAATGATAGCGGTGATGAAATGCATCAGGACAGCACTTCGCTAGATGCCCTACTTATTGAACTGCGTCCCTACACCGATTACACGATCACCGTTGTGCCTTTCAACAAGAATGGCATGGGTGATCCTTCGAATGAGATTAAAGTGAAAACATTTTCATCAACGCCATCGGAACCACCGAATAATGTAACACTTGAAGTGACTAGCTCAACGGTGAGTGACAATTAGTGATTGTGTAGTTTTTTTTGTTGATATTTTACTGTAAAATTTAATTTAATTCGTTAACACAGTCAATCACCGTACATTGGGAACCGCCATCTGAAGAGGAGCGTAATGGCCAAATTACCGGGTATAAAATACGCTATCGTAAGATGAAAGATCCGCCGCAAGTAAAGAGTACCCCTGCTAACAAACGCTACTTTGAGCTGAAAGATCTTGAGCGTCTCTCCGAATATCAGGTGAAAATAGCAGCAATGACAGTGAATGGATCGGGTCCGTTTACAGATTGGTGTCGCGTAATGACGCTGGAAAATGATCTCGACGAAACTCAAGTGCCCGGAAAACCAATTTGGATTGGCATACATCCGGGCGCTGAAAATATTGCATTGCACTGGAGTCCACCACAACAGCATGAGATTAAGATTCGTAGCTATGTATTAGGTTGGGGACGTGGTATACCTGATGAGAATACTATTGAATTGAAAGAATCCGAACGCTATTACGAGCTGAAAAATCTTGAATCGAACACAGAGTACGTGGTATCATTGCGAGCTCGTAACATAAAAGGTGATGGGCCGCCTATTTATGACAATATCAAAACACGTGATGAAGAACCGCTCGAAGTGCCAATGCCGCTGGAAGTGCCCGTGGGTCTACGCGCCATTACCATGTCAAGTTCATCAATTGTTGTCTACTGGATTGATACAACGTTAAGCAAAAATCAGCATGTCATTGATAATCGCCATTACACGGTGCGTTATGGCATATCAAGCTCAAACCGCTATCGTTATCATAACGCCACCGCTCTGAACTGCATGATCGATGATTTGCGTCCGAATACACAATATGAATTTGCTGTGAAAGTGGTGAAAGGTCGACGAGAATCGGCTTGGTCTATGTCCGTATTGAATAGCACCTATCAAAATGTACCCATAACACCGCCACGCGAACTCACTGTGCGCCCAGATGAACAGAATCCACAAAATGTTATACTACAATGGCTGCCACCAAAGCATAGTCTCGGGCAAATCACCGGCTATAATATTTACTACACTACGGATACAACGAGACGTGATCGCGATTGGTTAATCGAAGCGTTTTCAGGCGAAGAGACAATGATGATGCTGCCCAATTTGAAACCCTATACCACGTACTATTTCAAAGTGCAAGCACGCACAACCAAGGGTAGTAATAATGCGGCGCCCTTCTCAGCACTGGTAGCGTATGCTACTGGCGCGGCGGTGATTATGCAAGAACCGAATACAATCGCGAAAGGTATCAACAACGAAATGATCTTATATAGCATAATATTGGGCGCAGCGGTGTTGCTGTTCATCGTGGTGGCGGTAATTGTAATTATGTGTCGACGCAAGCCGCAATCAACGCCAGAGCACACGAAGCACAAAAGGTACGAAGAGTGAGTGTTGAATGTTTATTTTAAATCTTTGCCTGTATATTTAAATAATATTTACACAATTTTCCACTCAGTTATCAAAAGAATAGTGTTGGTGTACCGAAACCACCAGATCTATGGATACATCATGATCAAATGGAATTGAAGAATATCGATAAAAGTTTACATAGCACAACACCAGGTAATTTATAATATTAGGTTATAATAGCAAGCCCACTACTTTAAGTACCAAAATTTGCTTTCTTCATTATAGTTTGCAGTGATGGTGCTTCCAGTAGCGGTGCCTTAACTCTACCACGCTCTGTGGTGCATGAATACGATGTTGATACGCCGGTGCCAGCTCATGTGACCAACTCATTAGATAAACGCTCATATGTGCCTGGTTATATGAGTACGTATCCGTATTCTTTGTATTTACTTAAAGTTATGAATAACTTACAATCATTTTTTCCTCTCTTGCAGCCACTTCAATGAACTCTACCATGGAACGCCCACAATATCCTCGTACTCAATACAATATATCTGCAAATCGTTCACACATGAATGTCGACACTGGACTGTCGCAACAAAGTCTTTCACAACCACAAAATAATTCACTAGCACAAACGCCAGAACATCCATATGGCTATGAGGGCAACTTTTGGTAAGCATAAATACAAGTAGTAGACAATTAAATTTGGAGAAAGTTTTAAGACAATGCTCGCATCCAAATTGTGATGTAGTTGACAAAGTCAGTTTCCTCGCTCCTACAAGAAACAAAAATCACTAGCACAATGTTTTATTAATTTGAAAAAATTTTATATGATTTTCATTTCATTTTGATATCTTGATATTTTGAAACAAAATTTTCAATTCTCGACAGCGAAATTCCAGTGTAATTTTTTTTTTTATTTTTTTAATAATTCAACAATAGTAATAAATATCTAGTTTTTAAATGCCAGTGCTTTGGGACAAAATTTGTGATCTGTTCTCGACGTTGGTGAGGCCAACGCGCCGCAAGACGCGTGTCACCTTCAGCCCGAGCACATTGCATCGCGAAATTGTACGTCACACGAAAATGTCCGCGTCGCCGAACCCGTTCTTCAATTTTCTTGCTGAAGTGCGACTGAAGGCTAACTGCGGCGAATCCTCGGCCACATCACGTGAAACTGTGCGCATTGCTAAGACCGCTGGAAGATTGTGGAATTCGATGTCGGATGAACAAAAGCAACCTTATCGAAACATTGCGACAGAACAACGAAACCTAAAACGTTTAAATAGACGCAAACGCCGATCGCTGCTGACGGCGCGTCATCATAAAAAGCGAAGATCGTCATCCTCATCATCAAGTAATCTCTCCGGATGTCACTTTCTCGTGCCTCCACAATTCCCCCGAAGCAGCGAAAGTTCAGCGAAGCAAGAGCACAGCTTCTATGTTGCGGTTGATGAAGGCAAAAACGGCGAAAAAGAATGCAGTGGGGAAGACGACACAAACTACCGAATCGATGCTTATGCGTGCCCCATCAGAACAGCTATCAAAATTTAAACAAAATTTCTGTTCAATTTCGTAATTGTGGAAAGAAATCGTGGATTGGTTGCTCTATCCTTATTCCTTTTGTTTAGTTTTGAGATTTCTTTCATATTTAAAGTTTTCATAAAAAGCAAATTATTTGCGAAATTTTGTTTTAAAAAATTTCAAATAAAATATAAAACATTTTAAATTAAATGCTTACATTTTTTTTATTCACGCACAAGAAGTAAACAATCATCAATCGTTCGTCTTTTTTTTTTTTTTGTATAGTAATCCTGGTTATCCAAATGGTGGCGGCGGTGTTGGTGTCGGTAGTGGCGGTGGAAGTACCAGTAATGGTGGTGTCTCTACCATTGACAGCACAAAACGCGGTCATCCTCTGAAAAGTTTCAGCGTGCCGGGTCCACCGCCAACAGGTGGTTCAACACCTATAAACAAGCATAGTAAGTATCATTACATAGTATTATAAATCTAACTTCTTTTTTTAAATCAAATTATTTGTAATTTTTTATCTGAACGGCAATGAATCGAAACCGTGCACTTCTAAATTGATCTTTCACTGGTGACGTATGATCTAAATGACATAATAGTAAATTTATAGCAATGTTTCATGCTTTATTTTGAATACTTTTATGATCTAAACAACAATAGTTCAAAATCCTACGTTTGCAATCGTTTTTGATTTGTTCTTTTAAACAACCATGCCTGGTTCGTAATTGAGGAGGTCCATAATGCAATAATCCCAATTATTGCCATGTTTTTTGGATTTTGATATATGAAAGTAAATTATGTCTGCAAGACATTTTTTTTTACATAGATTTTCACATGTAAACCTTTATGCTTTTAAGAAGAAAAAAAAACATGAAAAAGAAAATTTCATAGCCTGAATAGCATTTTAGTTAATTTTTTTCTACCTTCATGTTTCAAAGATGGTAAAAACTATTAATTTTATTGAAACCTTTTTACATATCATTTTCTTTAACAGCTCCTGCCGTCACAATACGTCCACAAAATCAATCGCCCTATAAGAAAACCTCATTTTCAGCTGTAACACCAACAAATCGTTTACAAGGTGGCCCTTCAGTGGCACATTCCAATGATGAAATTCAAAGGCTTGCACCGAGCACTTCAACGGAAGAGCTTAATCAGGAAATGGCCAATTTGGAAGGGCTGATGAAGGACTTGAGTGCAATAACAGCAAATGAATTTGAATGTTAACATTAGTTATTCGAAACAGCAGGATTAAGAATTATTTTAAAATATTTACACACTATTATTTTTGAAGAGCTACATCAGCAGTCACCACAAAAGAACGAAAAACGAGCAGCAAAATATCACCTGGAATAATAGCAGCAAGTAAAATTCCTAAAACTTACAGGAACCAAGCAATTGTGAACACATGTAAATTTTTATGCTAATTGAGTATAAGTTCGTCGTATTTTATTTTATTTTTTTTTTGTTTTTTTTTTTTTGTCATGATTTTTATTAATATTATTAAGTTAAATGTGAATTTATTATTTCGTTTAAGTTTTCCGGGTGTTTTTCTTTTCAGTAAACATTTTTTTAATAAAATATAAAATAATTAAAATTAAAAGCGAAAAACATACAAAAGAAAAAAAAAAACTTGTAAATATATATGAAACGTAGTAATGCGTTATATGAAGCCATAAATTTTATAATTATAATTAGTTTTTATTTTAATTTAAATATTATTACTAAACAGAATGTCAGAAAGTAATTTTTCAGACGCCGTTTAAGGATATACTGTTTCGATCGAAATTAAATTGAAAGTAATGCTTTCTGATTTCAGTTTCGATTAAAAGTTTATTTCCAAAATACGGCTGTATTATTCTTCTATACACAAAAACACACACACACGCATCTACTTTAAAAAGAAAAACTATTTAAACTTGCACTTGTATTGGATATATATATTTAAACTGTATTTAAGACTTAATACTAAGCTAACTATCGTACTACCTATGTATTTTAACAAAATTATGCAAAAACTTAAGAGAAAAAGAATATTTTGAAGTGGAACACAAGAATGTTACTTACGTCAGAAAAAATTAAATGATTTTGCAAACATCCCTCCTAAATTCCAGGTAATTTTATTAATTAACTACTATTTAAATTTTTTTTAAGCATCTAATACGTTATTAAATTGAGTCTGTCTGTGAATAAACCTAGTGAATTTTTTCAGGCTTTATTCTTCAGTGATTAATCTACATCGGCTCAACTAATAGAGAAGATAATCAGCCCTATTCTAAATATTCCTGACTGAAATCCTCGGAAAATTTATTTCTTTTTCCTGTATTTTTATAGGAAAAGAAGAAAATTTCATTCCGGGAACATTTAGAATAGAACTGATTATAGACATTGTCGATAGTGTTGACTTTAATTCTCATATAAAATAATAAATACTATTGGTAATATTGAAGGTGTAGTTCGTTCGTAAAGCAAATATCATTTAAAATGAGATAAAAAAAAAAACAAGTGAAATTTCATCAATCAAAAATTTGTATTTGATTTTTATTTAATTTTCAATTGGAATTTTTAATTTTTATAACGTGCCATGATTTTAGTTAAAGTTTTTAAAGAGTTTATGACAGCAGTTGAATAAAACACAACTTAATAATAAATTTGAAAACTTTGCCACATAACAAATACAGTGAATAAAGTGAGAAATTAAATTTTGTCAACTAAAAAAATTTATGTTATGTTTATAATAAAGTCTGAGTAAAATGCATTTAAATAAAATATACATACATTATTACATTTAATTATTATCTAAAAAAAAAGAAGAAAATAAAAAGCTAAAAGTCTATTAATTATCGCAAAATTCATATGAATTAATTCTTATCAGCCAAAAGTTTTATTAATCACTACCATACACAAATACTTCAACGTGTCTCATAAGATTGTGTTACAAAATAATTGCATTTATTTTATATGTATTTAAAAAAGTAAAGCTTAAAAAAAAAACAGTTTCCTTATTAAAAGCTAAAAAATTTAGTAAATTTTCTTTCTTTATAACTATTGATAAGTGCGCCTATAATTATTCGAATAAATACAACACACACAAACAAGCATTCATATGATTGCGTATTATAATCAAAAATTATCATTTTAAATATAGATATTGATTTAAATAAATCAAGTATATGTGCTGCACAAAATAAATCAATGCCATAAGCTAAATTATTTTCGTTTATTTAAATAATAATAACTTTAATTTTATATTTTATTTTCATGTCCAAAATTTCCAAAAAAAAAAAAAAATTAAATAAGTATATAGTTGCATTCGATACATATTTATATAAGTAAATAAGAATTTTAATTTTAAATAATAGTAATAATGTATGACACATAAGTGAATTTTAAGTTTAAAAAACAAACACCCACAACTGAATGAAATAAAAATGTAAACAACAACAAAATGCGTATTGCCACAAATATCTCAAATAACTTATAGTATGAGAAAAGAATGAGAAGAATAAGTTTTTCAAAATCTTAAAACCATACATTTCACAACAATAATCATAAAAAAATCAAACAAACACACACAAACTTTCAAAAAATAAATGTATAAAATATTATTTAGAACGAAATTGTTTATCTTCTAAAATATTTTGCTAAAGTCCGACTGAAAGCTAACGGCTGCGAATCCTCATTGAAAATTCAACAAAGCGAAAACAAAATTCGAAGCAGAATGCAATATGGAAGACGACACAAACTTACGGATCCATGCTAATGCGTGCCCCGTCAGAACGGCTATTACAATTTAAACAAAATTTCTGTTTAACCCTCTAACCCACAAAGTCGAAATAATAATAAAACAAACACCAGGATCTTTGTTTCCAGTTAACATTGATGAAAGGAAAATTAATATGCAGTCCATTTTTTGATTAGTTTTTAAGTTTAGCAGTTAGGTGAGAAAAACGAAAGGCTGCCCTTATGCAGCCTTGCGGGTTTAATCCAAAAAATAAAGATATATGTGGGCAATTCACAAGGTGTCTTATTTGGTGTTGTATCCTCTCATTTGTCATAAATTCTCATTTTGCATACAAAATTATACGAAATTATGAGTATACGACAGTATATGAGGAGACTTAGAAATATTTTTTTTTTTTTAGATTTATTTAGATTTTTATAAAAAACTTATATGCGCGATAATTTTTCGTCACAAAACAACACTTTGTACACATAAAAATAACAATAAACAACAATCGTGTGATCGCAGAAAGTGCAAACTGACCACAAATTGTGTGTTTATTATTAAAAAAAAAATTAATTTGCACTTGTCCATTAATTAAAATAGAGTGAAGACTGCCTCAGGGCGGCCTTACGGATTAGAGGGTTAACCCGGCGTACAGTGGCATTAGGCCTGCAAAGTTGGTTGAGTTAGATGGCTCAAATTTTGTAGACTGATTCTTATTGGCAAAATCAACATCTCTTCAAAATTTCAGATATATATCTTGCGTATATACAAAGAAAATAACCCTCTAGTTCCCAAGCGTGTCTCTAGACAGCCTTCATAAAAACGGGTTTAATTACCACCTTAATAGTTTTTTGTTGCCACATTTCGTTTATGGAATTCCCAAAGTTTTTAAAAAAAAATGCATCAGTTATGAATAACGCTCGTATCTATACAGTTTTTCGCGGTAGTATACAGTTTTTTCAACTCCAAAACCGCGTACCGCCTTTTTTACCAAAAAAGAAGTGGAAACATTGAAGGCGATTCTTATCGTCAAATGTAACTTGAAATATCCATGCGTTGATTTCTATAAATACTTCATAGCAAAGCCGGAATCGCTTCGTCAAATTTCTTCCAAGCACAAATTCTATACAACTACAGAAGGAGATATGAAAATGGAGAACGAAGATGATTTAGATAATGGATAAATTGCTTTCCTTCTTAATTTTCATTGAAAAAAATTCAGACCGCGAAATTACAGTTTTTTTCAAATAGATTTACAATTTTTTAAAAATTTTTGGTAGAAATATACAGTTTTTGGTCCAAAAAAAGATACGAGCGTTAGTTATGAGTTATGTTTCTAGCGTATTCCAGACATTAGAAACAGTGAAAGACAACAAGAAAGATTAATTATTTTGCTTGAATTTAAGATAAAAATAAAAATATATAAATAAAATACTTCCCGTCATACTAGCTAGAAAAAAAACTAGCTGTGAGTAGCTAGGAATTTGAATTTTTTATGCAAAATATTTAATTACTTAAAACAAATTGATAAAATGTTTATTCAACAACAAATATTTTTAGACATTCAACCTTTCCGGCTTCATAAAACCACGCCCATTAAATTATTTAGGGTTTTGAGATTAGATTTATGCTTTTTACAATTTTCAAGATTGATTAATCCCAATTTTTTTTGAATCAGTCAAAGATTTGAGAACTAGAGCGTTAAGACTGAAAGTGTTTGAAATTTATCGATTACTTTTGCCTTACATATTTGCAACATTAGATCAGAAAGGGCTAATATTTATTATTATTTTAGTAGTATAATTGGCATTTGCTTAAAACATAAACAAAATAAAAATAAACAAAAAGACCCGATATTTTCATCAGAGACAAGACTTGAGGGTAATTTGCGTTCAGAAGTGAAAAATTAAGACTTTGCGCAAAAAACGCGTGGCTTTTTCTTTCAGAAATATAATGTTAAATACATGTTAATTTAAATTAATAAAAAAATCTCGCGGAGGTCGACGGACTCTTTAACTTTTTCACCAATAAATTTAAATTTAAAAAAAATTAAATCAATAAAAAAAGGTCTTATAAAAGAATTGCCCAAAAAATATTAAACACTTTTATTCACAAAAAAGTATACAAGCATCTTAATAAATACCTGATGTTGACACCTCCATACATAAAAACCAAAAAAGTGTGTTATTTTCTTACAAAAAGAGAAAATGAAAAAATTAAATAAAATTTTGAAAAACTCCACTTGCTCTTTCTCCAAAAATGTTATTTGCTTGGGGTGGAGAGGGAGAGCTATGAAAATAATATTTAAATTTATAGAGAATATTATTGCTGAGATATTAAAAAGTACAAAAATCCAAGGAAAAAGTGTCCATAACCAGTTAGAAATTTTGAATGGTTGCCAGCTTTTTCCATCAAATTGCCCCATTGTGCTGCGTCAATGATCGTGGATCTATTACACCCGAGCTGTTCAATGAATTTTATGTTTATCTTGTTGATCTTATTTTTATTTTTTTTTTCAAAAAAATATATTCAAGAAAATATTTTTTTTTTTTTTTTTTGCATATAAAATATTTTTCTTAAATTTAAAAAGAAAAAAAAAAAAACTTAAAAAAAATCTAGTTTTATTTTATGGATTTATGGTTTCTCATTGGCGGTGTAACAAAAAGTACAACCTTGATCAAAAAGTTCCCGGAATAACCAGCGTGTGGCGCTCCCATCGTTCCGATTTGAGTTCTATTTTTATTTTTATTTTTTTTTGTTAAGTTGGTACATCTGTTGTTAATATTCCCTCTAAATCTTAGCTTCATAGCTTGACATTTTTCGAAAGTTACGTAGCCAAGAGTACATCCATCTCTGTGTGTGTTGGCGATTTTTTACAATTTTATTAAATTGTATTGTATTAAATTTTGCGTAAAAATCGGATTTAATGGTGCGCGAACATTGGAAATGTTGGAAAAGTGTTTCGGCAACGATTCTCTAAAGAAAACGGTCGTTTACCAGTGGCACGAGTGGTCGTGAGTCAATCGAAGATGATGAACGCAGTGGCATACCATCTACATCGAAAACCGACGAAAACGTTGATAAAGAAAAATAAATTTTGGTCAATAACCGCAAATTAACCATCGGAGAGTATTATTTGGGCGTTTGCGTGAAGCAATTCGCCTAAAGAGACCAGAATTGTGGACAGAAAACTCGTGGGTTTTGCACCATGATCACGCACCGTCGCACAGTGCCATAATTATTTGTAATTTTTTGACGAAAAATTCAACAAATACCATCCAACGGCCACCGAATTCACCTGATTTGGCTCCTTGTGACTTCTTTCTGTTCAATCGAGTTAAAAAAACCATTACGGGAAACGCGTTTCAGCAGCCGAGAGGAAGTAATGGAAAAATCGCAGGAAGGCACTGATGGACATACCGAAAACCGAATATAAAAAATGTTTAGAGGATTGGATCAAGCGCTGGCATAAGTGTGTTGCAGTCGATGGGGATTACTTTGAAGGGGACAATATAGATTTAGATGAATAAAATTGCATTTTTAATTTTCTGAATAAATTCCGGGAACTTTTTGATCAAGGTGGGTATGTTCATTGACCCCGGGTTAATTTCGTAATTGTGGAAAGAAATCGTGAATTGGTTTCTCTATCCTTATTCTATTGTTTAGTTTTGAGATTTCTTTCAAATTTATTTTTGAAGTTTTCATAAAAAGCAAATTATTTGCGAAATTTGGTTTAAAAAAAATTTTTAAATAAAATATAAATCATAAAAGCAAAATAATCAAGCGACCACGCATAAACTTTCAAAACAAATAAATGTAAAATGTTTCATTTATAAACAAAATTGTTTCACTGATAAGAAGAAAAGCTTCAATTTCTTTTAATAAAAACCAAAGTGTATTTGATACACTTTGATGAAAACAAGTAATCACAGAATCTTCTCCAGTGGGCAGTATTCGACTTTGACATAGGATTATAGTCAAAAATTATATGTACTTTAACTAAACTATAGTTTTGCGCCGCAAGAAATCTGTAGTTTAGTAAAAGTTAACTCAGCTAAAGTCGAATGAATACTTATTGTATATTTTTCATTATAAATTCCAAAATGTTGAAAGTTCTTGAAAATTTGTTAGTAGTAACTAAGAACTTTTATTCGACTCTTGACCTCTGCTGTTATTCGTTGTGGCCACAGATTTTGCATCAGTATGTTTGAAAAAGGTAAGTATTTCCTGATTTTTATATCAGAACACTTTCCCCACATTACAATGATAAATTAGTAAGATTTACAATGATAAATCACCAAAGAATAACAACATCTTGCTTACTTTTATGCTGATAAAAAATAAACTACAAATCAAACGGAATAGAGCGGAGATTGTTTGAATTCATACCAATGATGGAGTAGAAAAGAACGCATGAGTGTACTATGAGCTTAAGATAAAAATGTTTGAGCTTCTTACTCAGATTTTGGTTTATACCCAGTTATCTGTTTGGTACGACTTTTGTACAAAGTTTTTCCAGTTCTGATTATAAGCCGAAAGTAAGGAGAAAAAAGGAAATAGAATAACATTCATGGTTGTAATTTGCAATCCGCTTTTTTGAAAGTTTTTCGTTAATCGAAAGGTCTTGACAGTCCATTTTCAACTTTAAGAATATATTGCAAATAAGAGACATCCATAATTATATCTTGGTTTTATCACTAAATTAATTATACAATAAAATATTCGAATTCGTTGATATCTCTCGAAATGAAGGATACAGAGAGGGGATGAATGGTTAGTGTATAACTTTTCACAACGAAAAAAATTGGCTAAGACTTCGAAGTTATAGGGCCTCACTCCTCGTTCTCCACTACGACAAGGCCTGGCAATCTATATGTGTCTCCAGAGAAATTGATTAGGCCAATCAATAATGAGAATTCCATAAAGACTCCAAATAACAAATGTTCAGGATCCAGATATTTTCTAATTTATTTTTATTTGGCCAAAAGGATCCCACTGAAAAATTCTCCATACAAAAGATGAGTTTTTTTTGGAGGTTTTCACAAAGCAATCCATAGAGCCAAACTATTTTGGGAATCATCACAAAACTAAGCTTCTTTTTAAAGAAGCACAGCAATAACTTTTTTTCGTTAGGTACCTTAATACCTTAACAAGGTACATACATATCTTGTTACATACGTACTAGGGATGTCGCTCGGGACTTTTCGGAATTCGGGTTTCAAATTTCATACCCGGAATTAACCCAGGGATTGACAGTTTTATAAAATTTAAAATAAAAACTATAAATTAATGCTTAATTAATGTAGCGCACTTTTGAAATTAAAGTCTGAGAACTGGTTTGGTTTATTATGTTTTTTGTAGACAATAAAAATTAAATCTGTTAATTTTTAAAGTCCTGACTACTGTTCCATGTTTTTAGTTAATTTAGGTGATGTATAACAGGCTTAAGGAACGTATATATTTAGTCATCACAACAACAGTGTATACAGAGACGGGCAGTGTATATCAGACGGCCGTTTCGGAATCCGCCACTATTCCTCATCGGTGATCTTAGTGATAGTTCTTAATCTTTCAATATCCTATATAAGCTACTGATATTTGAAATCGTTACCCAGAATTGTAGATTTGATTCCAAATATCTTCATGTACTTGTACACTTTCTTATATTTCTCATACACTTTATATTCATAGTAAATATAAGAAGATTGTGAGAACTAACCACCAGACGAAGACGGGATTCGAACCTGAACCTCCCGGATGAAAGTCTAGAGCACTATCCACTAGACTATCAAGGTCATCCCTATCCTTTACAATTCGCTGCGTTAATTGTAAAGGATTTATATGCCAATCACACACCACACAACTCTATCGCTGTTGCCGTTGCATTTTTCAAGAAGAATCGTCGCCACCATTGTCATAAAACCTGTTTTCATTACTCTTTTCTACTTTTTCTACCTTTTTTTATATGTATTTTCTAACTTTCTTCTTATTCTAAAATTTGTATCCAATTTTTTACCTGAAAATAAAGCCACACACATACCAATCATAATTTACCAACACTCAACTTCGTGCACTACCTCTAATTGCCCCTTTTTACCTATGGTCTGGCTAGACCCTCAATGCCAACTACCACTACCGTTCTGTATACTTATCGTTTCGTTTCGTTTCGTGTTGTTTCATCTTTGAGTCGAGAGAAAATGTTTTCCAAATCGCTCATTGTTTGATCGCTTGAAATCAACTAAGTTTGTGACGATGTATTTTGTAATAAATTATTAGCTTTATTCAACGAAATTTTGCTAGGAATGGCCAAAAATTTAATGATTTTCTAAAAAATGTAAATGGGTATCGCATTTTTCTTATATTATATAAATTTTAAGCGCTCTGTATGTAAGTAAAATCTTTTATCTTAAGTATTTTGTGTGCTTCCGGATTGATGTAAAATGAAAAAAAAAAAACAAATGTAAAAATATCTGAATTTTTTTATAGTTTATAAGTTTATAGTTTTTCAGTTGATATAAGCCTAATGCCAATCATTTGATCATTCCTTTTGCGATTTTTTTTTGGAAACCACAAATGATGCAGATTTTTTCATATTGTTCAGTTTACATAGATCGCGTAAAATTCATTTATTTTAAGTTGAATATGATGTCCACTTAAATTTTCGGACATTTGAGTTAAAATTTCGTAGAGCAAAGAAAAGTAATTATGTATCTCAGAATACGCTGTCACACATTTGGTCGGGTTTTCAGAGTCGTATCATGAACGAATAATAAAAAATGTTGATGAAAAAAATATTCTCTGGGCTCAAGAATGAAAATTTTATAAAAAAAAGAAAAAATAACTAAAATTTGAATTCCAATAAGTTTGTATAGATACTTATATACGCGAAATACCGCAAAATCCCGAGATTTCGGTATTGACATCCCAAATACGTATAATAAAATGTAGAATATATGGTATGCTAAAAGTAAAATTTACGAATATTGTAATTTGTTAGAGAAAATCGGCATATGTCATTAAACTCAGCGCATTTGAGATGTAGTAAAATATATCGTACTTCTTTTAGCCGCTATCGTACTTGAAAAGGTACAGTTTCTTCATAAATTAGGTGCATACTTTCAAAAAGATCAAATATCAACACTGATGCATACTCGAAAAATCTGCCGTCAAAATTTTATTGTAATAAGTAACTATTTATTTTATTCTCTGAGGAATTTCGTTAACTGTTCGGTTTGGGTTTTAGCCAAATTAAAAATTTTGTTTTCAGTTTTGTGATACATTTTGTGATACAAATTTCTAATTTATGTAATGTTTTAATTTCCTTCTAAAAATAAAATTATTGACGATTTCGCGCTCGCGTAAATAACCACAAGGATCACAAAAATTATTAAGTGCGAAAAAAATTACCTCACTGCGAAAATTGAAAAATATGTTACAATTTGCAAACAATAACTTCAGTGAATTTATAAAGTAGCAACATTTCCATGCTATTTATAGCAACATATTGCAAACAATTTATGTTTAGCAACAAAATCAAAGCTTTAACAACATTTTCTAAGTAGAAAAGTTGAATGAGCATGAATGCAAAAAAATATGGAAAAACATGATTATTGGCAACAGCAATGGTCGCAGTAGCGACAACAGTGAATACATGTAAAAGCTAGCAGCAACAGCTTCTGCTCCTACAACTAAAACGACGAAAGCGCTGTGACTGTGACTATGACAACACAGTGACTATGTTCAGCACATTTTTTGAATTGGATTGAATTCAGTTGGTGAGAGACATTCCAAATGTACGGTAGTTGAATGCGGTTAAAATTAAATTTTTTAACAAAACTATAATTACAAGAAGAAGAAAAAGAAGATTGCAATAAAAAAATACCAAAATAAGAAAAGAAATCATACAACAAGCAGCAACTGAAAAGCAATTGCTGTGACAGTGACAGTGCCTGTGATTGTGCTACTAGCAGTGAACGTGAATGCGAATTCAAATTGCCATCATCGTCGCAGACGACGGCAACGACGTGAACGTGTGGATGAAGTGAAACTTATATAGAATATTAATGCGTTAATGGTTAATAAAAATACAAAAAAAAATAAGCAAGAGTAGAAAATTTTAATATAAATAAACTAATTATAATTGATACTAAAAAAAAATATATATATATATATACAAATACAAGAAGGAATTGGAATTTTTTTGTTTGCAGTTCAATTAAAACTACACACATTTCATAGTAAAAACAGCAATAACAAGATGCGTGCATTACCTTCAAGCTTACTATTGTCAACAAAGACAACACCAAAATCTACAAACGCATTGAAATTATTGCAAAAATATTTACAAAATGAGCACAACAACCTCAGGTTGATACGAGAAAATTCGAGCGCAACTGCTGCTGCTACTGGTGTATCGCATACAGCAACAATAACAACTGATGCTGGTGCTGTGTGTCCACATATGGGGGCAGACAATGCTGAAGCTACAGTGGAAAAACCAAATTTCATACATGCAACAGCTGAATGGCAAAATGCTTTACCATACAATGAGATTCCTGGTCCCAAACCGATACCAATTCTTGGTAATACATGGCGGTGAGTACAAGAACAGCATCAGCAATATATATCAACAAAGCTTTGAATTAAATTCTCAGTGTCGTCGCGACGTGTTAGCTAATTTCATACCAATCGCGCTTAGCATTTAAATTAAGCCATATGCAAAATAAAAACTTTAGCCGAAATTTAAAAAAAAAAAAACAAAAGATTAAAGCGACAAACTTTTTGCTTTCACTTTCTTTAAGTTTAGTTTTGTTTCAAAGTGTTTATTTTCTTATGATTTTAATCGGCCAACAAGCAACGGAATTCCACACTTACTTTAATGGCATGAAAATTTTGTGTAATAACGGTCTGTCTTGCACGAATATTATAGCTCCCCTACACTCTACTTTAATGAGGGCCTATAAAACAGCGAACGCTTGTTAGTATTTGGATTTGTTGGAATGTGCATGTGCGTATGGGGAACGTGCGTTTTTTTTTATTGATATGCATAAATTTATTTATTTACCGCTGTTTTTAAGTGTAAAGACGTCGTACAATAAAATTCAATAGCAGAGCTATTCTGAACATTTCAAATAAACATGCGATTACACTATGCAAATGGTGGGCATAAAGTACTGTAAATGCAAATGCAAATACAAATATCAAACAAATGCAAATATTGATTTTAAGCAATGAAGATGTTGAACAAATATCAACGAGTATGCAAATATGAGTGCAACTTAGTATTAAAATTATTTGATTTATGTACATACATCTTTTCCATTTATTATTCAGGAAAGATTGATTTGTTATAAAAAAAAACTTTAGGCTTAAATTCAGCAAGATTTTTTCAAACCTATTTTTCCATAAAGCTTAAACTTTATATTTGAAAACGGTTTGCTTGAAAGTTTGATATTTCTAAATGATTTCTAAAAACAATAATACTGATTTAGTTATTCATAAATCAGCATGTTTCATTTATAAGAATGTGCTAAAGTTTATTTTCATTAATGTGGTTTAAAGATTAAAAAAAAAAAAAAACTGGCAACTAGCCCTGAAAAGATCTTATTACATACCTCTACTATAAAAGTTATTGACTGAAAAATTCAACTTGACCTAAATTTATTCAAGCAGCAGCAGCGGCATCGGCATGAAATAAATTTTTGCGTTTTTTCAGCTTCTTCTTTAACTTATAAATAAATTTACACGCACGCTTACACTTTTCTTTGTTTTGAATCTCTTTTGCTGCAATTTAATATTTTCCCTACCGAAAAAAAAGAAAAAAATTCAAACAGGTTTGACCAATCTAAATTTAATGAAGACCTTTGATATTGATACGCTCGCATTTTACGCAATTGTGTAAAAATAGCAAAATATCATTTCGAATTTTATTTTAGCACTCAAATGTAAAAAGGTCAACCAAATAAATTACAAGAAAAAAAAGGCGAAAGTTATTTCAGGTTTTTGCATTTAAATGGAAATCTGTGTAAATTTTTAAATTTTATAACATAATAAGCTACGAGGTAAACAGGAGGCAGGGTAAACAATAGTGGCTGAGGCAGGGCAAAATGCTTTTGGGTAACTATAATAACGAAAGATATGCATTCTGAATTGTTTGCAATAAAAACGGCTTTGCAGACTTAGGGAATACATCGAAAGAGAATCAACTGAACATATTTTAGGGCATTGAAATATCTGTGCATTTATCAAGTGCACAATATAGAGATAAATTCTTCAATTTATAACTCCAGCTATGAAGTATTCTAGGCATAAGACTAGGCGTAGAAGTGCGATTTACAATAGATCTTCCAGGTCGTAGTAGAATTAAAATAATATCTCTAACAATGCTATACATAAAAATTTTTTAAAAATGTTTTTAAAAATTTCCTAAATATTATCAATAAGATTGCCAAATTTCGTTTTGATATAGGCATATTTTCGATTTTAAATTAAAATTTTAAAATCTAACACTGAACGAAAACCTTAAAAACTCTGAACTACGCTGTCCAAAGTCATACCCCCAACCCTTCCGCCCAAAGAAAGAAAGAAAACAAGTTGATGTAAAAACAAATAGATTTGAGTATTGACGTAACTAATTGGCTGTTTATTTTCTTATGAGCTTAGCTGCAATTTTATGAACTTGTGCATTTTGATACTGCAAGTTTTATAATAGAGATGACTACCAAAAATATTTTCCAAGCTGAACGAACAGTAACAATGTTTACTTCTAAAAACACGATAAGATAAGTAAAAGGAAAAGATCAAAACAAACGACAAAAAAGTGACTGACATTGCTCCTTTATTTTATAACTTAATACACAAGAAAAAATCGGTGACCAACTTTGCTCCAGATTTTTCTAAACTAATACTAATATCAATAAAAGAGTTACCGAGGTGCTGTATTTACAAGCATTTACGAGTTTACGTGGACCCAACTTCTTTCAAAAACTGTAATTTTAGTTTAATTTTTCTTTGCTTGAAGTATTTTTTTCTCTTTTCGACGAGTCCCACGCCCAACTCCCGTCCAGCCGAACGAGGGGCGCTCCCAACTACGAATGGGTTACCGTAGTAGAGTGACCCGGACCACTCAACAGAAGCGCGTACCGTTGCAAAAACGCGAGGGGAGAGAGCTACACTAAACACAAAATGGCTGAATAGTGGAGAGAATTAATTGTTAATTTCAGAAAGAATTTTATGTTTCATCGAAATTAGCGAATCAGAAAATTTTATTAAGTGATAAACTTTATTAAAATCAATACAGACATTATTAAAAGGTTCAAATTTTAAGTAATTATTATTATATGTTTTCAAACGTAATAAAGTATAGTTCCTTTTAGGTATATTGATATTTAGCCTGCTTAAAAGATAAGTGCTATTTATATTGCCCTGAAAACGTTTAAGTATGAATGTTGAATTTAACATAGTTCTACGCGAGTTTAAAGACGGTAATGCAATTAGTTTCAAAAGATTTTCATACGATGGAAGGTTTAAATTCGGTCTCCAAGGTAAACCACGTAAACAGAAAAGTAGAAATTGTTTTTGAACCGATTCTAAGGCATTGAATTATATCATTATTTAAATATTTATGAGGCAAAATATAAAACATTGTATTACAAAATCACACCTTGATGCGCAGAAAATACTTACCTAAAAAAATTTAATTCTGAAATTAATTATCAAAATAAAACTGTAGAGAAATAATTTTTCACTGTAACTAAAAAAAAAAAAAAATTTCAAAAATGTAACGCATTTTTGCATTAATAAAACGTCATTATACAGTAGTGTTGCTATATGCAGAATGTTAAGGCCTATCCACAGTAGCGACCTCTTCCTCTAACGACACGTTCACAGCATAAAATAGGTAATGAACGGCATTGCCCTTAGACCAAATTTGCCCCGGTCTTCTCTATATTTTATTTGTATACATATTGCCCAAGAATGAGTCATTTTAGATATTTAATTAATTCATTGGTTTTTGCAAAATTAATATGACCGGTGCGGAATGTGTGAATGACAGTATGTCTAGGTTTAAATAGATTGAAATCGAAGATACATATGTAAATTTAGATTTGGTATGGTTTTCTCATGTAAATGTTCAGTGCATATAAAAACCTACACAAATCCACGATAGCTGCCCTGCAACGTACGATGACGTTACCTAGCACATAAAACTTGACGCGCATCTTTGGTTCAGCTACTGTAATTGATACAAACAAGCAAACTAAGAAGAAATAAACAAAATACGAACGATACATTCATTCATTAGAAAAGCAAACAAAGAGTCAAATTTTCATTAGCATACTTAACACCATATTATATGAGTATATTTTCAAGGTCATTAAAAGTGAATCCACTTTGCATACATACATATGTACATCCACCGATATGTTGTTTTGCTTTTCTCATTTTCATTTTCTTTAACGGTGTTGTTCGTGATGTTGGTGGCGACTACCGAGAATTATCCATTGAGCTAATAAAATTAATTTAATTACTAATGCGAATATTGAATATGAATATTTACTAAAAAAAATTAAACTTGAATTCAAAATAGACTCCCTTAACCTTAAATTAACAGAAGTCTATGTAAATAAAGAGGTACTGATGCTTGTTTTACGTATTAAGATACCCACCACAATGATGCCAAAACTCACACAGTTACTGCCATCCACTAATAGAAATAGAAATAAAAATAAAAGTGAATTTGTTTTGGCAATGGTGTTAATTGGCAGCAATAATCACTTTTATGTACTTTTTTACGTTTTTTTTTTTTTTGCAGCTCTAAGAGGTGTGAAATTTATATACGCTTAGCAATGCTATTTCAATGCATAAATGTTGTACGTGTGCATATTAAAAAATAAAATAATAAAAATAAAGGTATGCAATTTATTGCAGTTAAAACTTTATTTGCAACACATCTATTTAATCATCTATTCAAGGAAAAAAAGTTATAGGTACTTAAAAGTTTTATATGAAAAATTTAGCTACTGATGAAGCTGATCAGAAAAGTACAGCATACGATAAGAATCGAAACATAATTAAACTTTACTTAATTTCGGTTTTATTATTTTATTTGCAGTATGATGCCCATCATTGGACAATATACAATATCGGATGTTGCAAAAATATCTTCTCTTTTGCATGAGCGCTATGGCAGAATTGTGCGTTTTACCGGTTTAATTGGTCGACCGGATTTACTGTTTATATATGATGCTGATGAAATCGAAAAGGTAAAATAATAAATAACGAAAATTGTAATAAATAATGAGCGTGGCCCCTGTAGCCTAGTGTTTAGTTGTATAGATAGACTACTATGTAGAGTGCCCGGGTTCAAATCTCAGGACGCTAAAAATAAAAAATAAAAACAAAATTTTACACAACCACAACACCACCTCTTGGCGGAGCAATGGCAAACCTCCAAGAGTATTATTTACTTAAGAAAAGCTTTTCACTTCGCTATTTGGAATCGGCAGAAAATTGTAGGCCCTTTCCATTGGCATACAAACGTAACTCACACAATATGAATGGATGCGAAAAACTCGATGTAGACCCTCCATGGGTTTTGCGCAATAAAAATAAGAAAAAGGAAATTGTATATAGATAGATATGTATGATATTTCTAACAAATCAGTATTTGATTAAAAGACACAGCAAAACAAATCCATATCAAATTGGGTATTATTGCAAATAATATAATTTAAAATAAAATATAAACTAGTCGGTAAGGCCCCAGTAACTGGGGCTATTTTTTTCCTCAAGAAATCTCTTTATGAAAAAACAAATATCAAAAGACAACCAAACTACTCGTTGGTGTTTGTTTTGTTATTTGTGTATGCAGATAGTTCGTTAGATAATTCTGAGAGATGCCGTTACTCATGTCTTGGCTCTTTCTCTTATTTATTATTTACTCCCACTTAAGCAATGATTTTCTCAATGATGAATGAAATGTTTTGTTCAATGAGCGTCGGAAGACGCTAATATTTTGGAATTGGGTTAACCGATTTTAAATTTTTGGCTAACCTACTCATCAATCTCTTTAAATTGATATATAATATGATATCGTAACACTTCTGGATCTTCTGGAATAAAATTGAGGTTACACTAATAAATGTATAGATTACGAATTAAGGAATTTCCTCCCCTTTTTAGAAACACGTGAAGACAATGCCTCCTTTTGCAATCAACAAATACAATTACCATTTTCATTCTCATTGAAGCAGTTTGGATAATTTACTCTTTCTCTCGCTCTCTCTCTGTCATTATGCGTAGTAGAGTAGAGTAATATTAAAGTAATCCAGATTGTCAAAAAATATGTCAAAAAAAGTCATCGACAAAGTTGGAGAAAAATGTATTCCATATCCAGAGTGCTATAAATTTTCTGATATTCATTTTTTTGAGAACCATTTAATATTAAAATCAAGTGAACCTCAAAAATTTCATTCATTTAAAGAGGGGAGAGTTCGGCTTAGCATACTTCTTTATTTTACTGTGGCTTAAAACCAATAACAATTGAAAAAATATTAACTCTCTGCGCGTGTTTACAATTAACAACCTTTTAATTTACAAACTATACGAAAATTCCCAATTTTGTTGCTGTGACTTTCAATTAGTTACTAAATAACTATCTGATTCCTACAGAAGTGACTCAACTTAAATCTCTACTTAACTTAACTTTGTCCAAATGTTTTTAATGTTTTTCTTTTTACTTTAAACCCAATTACGAAATAATTTTCTGTGAATTTGAATTTAATGTATGCAAAATGTTTGCTTCAGTGATTTTTAGGTTTTCTAAATTCTTGTCATATGTTTATGTTTATTTATATTTTTTTGTTTACTTGTAATTTGCGCATGTTATTGCAAAATTTTTTCCAGCATACACTGAAATAAAAAATATGTAGTTTCAACAGTTCCACCCAAAAAAACAAAAAGGTTTTCTATACGTCACCACCTCTTGGCTGGCAATGCCACACATAGTAGAGTAAAAATGTATGTCCCATCCATCCAGCTTAAACCATTACCGGATCCAAAGATTGTGGAAATATGGAATTAAAAAAGTGCGTTATCTCAAAATAAAGAGCTGAAATACTTCTTACCCTTAATCTCACTAGTCTTGATGTTAGTTTAAATCACTTAACCCTCTAGTAGGCCAATTTTTTCAGCAATAAAAAATATGAAGATTGGTTGATTTTAATGTATAAAACCCGGAAATGAAATCGAGTTGGAGTCCCATTAAAAAGCTTGTAAATATAATATTTTTCTTTTTTTTAATAATTAAAATTATCGCAAATAATTTTAATATCACCCAAAATGATTGTTTTTTGTTAATTACTCAAAACCTGATCTTCAACTGGCGATAAAATCAAAACGAAACAACGCACGGAGTACTGAAGCTATGCAGCGTCTAGCTCCGGTATTCATCTATCGACTGAACGGCGTTGATACATATAAAAAACTTATTAAACGTATTTTAAATTGTATCAAGTGGATACGGTCCCGCCTACTAGAGGGTTAAGTACTTGTGGGAAGTTTGTGAAGATTATTCTTTCTAATCGGCTCAATGATTTTAAGTTTAATTGGGAATGCCGAAAAATCACACTGTTATTAGACTGAGAAATGACTTGAAATTGACTAGAAAAAGTATTAAAAAATGTATCGAAATCGACTAGGGAAATAATGAAAAAAGAAAAAATTACCGAAAAAATACTTAAAAATGACTCGGAAATGAGTAAAATAAATTCCAAATAAAGATCGAAAAGTGACTCGAAAATGTTTCAAAAAAATTCAAAAAAAGTACTCGAAAATGACTAAAAAAAACAGTAATAAAAGGCTCTTTTCCCCACAAAACAGTCTTTTATGATTAGAAATTAAGCTAATTTTCGGTTATTTTAGTCGCGCTGGGGAATCAAAACTGATTCGAATTTGTTCAAAAATTTCATGAAATGGTGGCTGGGAAAACTACTGCAGCTTTCATGTTAGAATCCATCATATTATATTATAATAATCATTTGCTTGTTTATTTTTTGCAGTGCTATCGCCAAGAAGGACCAACACCGTTTCGGCCGTCCATGCCTAGTCTAGTGAAATACAAAAGTGTGGTCCGTAAAGATTTCTTTGGTGATCTGGGTGGTGTAGTTGGTGTGTAAGTATTTTATTATTCTCACGAGAATTTTAATCCATAAATAAGTAAACATTTCTATTACATTTCATTAGGCATGGTGAACCCTGGCGACAATTTCGTTCTCGTGTGCAAAAACCGGTGCTGCAATTATCCACAATAAGACGTTATCTTAAACCGCTAGAAGTAGTAACAAGTGATTTTCTCGAACGATGTGAAAGTTTACTAGATGTAAATTCAGAATTACCCGAAGATTTCGACAATGAAATACACAAATGGTCATTGGAATGTAAACGAAAATAACAATTTATATAATAAAAATATTAAATTATATAATTTTTTTGCAGGTATAGGACGCGTTGCTCTCGATGCTAGACTGGGATGTTTAGAATCGAATTTAAAGCCGGACTCCGAACCACAACAAATAATCGACGCTGCGAAATATGCGTTACGCAATGTGGCAACATTGGAATTGAAAGCACCTTATTGGCGTTATTTTCCAACGCCATTATGGACTCGATATATCAAGAATATGAACTTTTTTGTTGAGTACGAAAGAAATTGATGATGATATTCTTCTATGTATATAATATAAAAAATTTGCCTACAGAGTTTGTATGAAGTATATTGGCAGTGCTACTGAACGTCTCAAAGCTCAAGGTCCTAGTCAAAATGGTGAGCCATCATTGTTGGAAAAAGTAATTATGTCAGAGAAAGATGAGAAAATAGCAACAATTATGGCATTAGATTTAATATTAGTAGGAATTGATACGGTAAAGTTGCATGTGTATCTTTTGTCTGTAATCAATTTAAAACTACAATTGCTTAGATATCAATGGCCGTGTGCTCGATGCTTTATCAATTGGCTACACGTCCCGCTGAACAGCAAAAAATTCATGAAGAACTCAAACGTATACTACCCAATTCCGAGACACCATTAACAATACAACTGCTAGATCAATGTATCCACTTGAAGGCTTTCATAAAGGAAGTATTTCGTATGTATAGCACTGTCATAGGTAATGGGCGCACTCTGCAAGAGGATAGCGTCATCTGTGGTTACCAAATACCAAAAGGAGTAAGTGTTAAATATTAATATTTTTCTTTTCATATGCTATAGTAATTTGTGTAGATTTAATTCGAAGCATGTACTCAGTATTGGATGTATTATCATACCATTTAATATCAATACTTGTAGACCCAAGCAGTATTCCCCACAATTGTAACTGGTAACATGGAGGAGTATGTCACAGATGCAGCCACCTTCAAGCCAGAGCGTTGGCTTAAGGTAAGTCAAGGCGGCTTTGCGGGAAAATTGCATCCATTTGCTTCATTGCCATATGGATATGGAGCTCGCATGTGCCTGGGACGTCGGTTTGCTGACTTGGAAATGCAAATATTGCTAACTAAAGTGAGAAATAATGAGTTAGTAACAATAAATGTATCTAAATATTTTCGCTCTACAGTTGCTACGCAGCTACAAACTTGAATTTAATCACGAGCCACTCGAATATGCAGTAACATTTATGTATGCACCAGAAGGACCATTACGATTCAAGATGACAAAGATTTAATGAATTATTTTAAAGCTTGTAATTTTGTAATTATAATAATATAATGTTTATTTTCGGTTTATAACATAAAAAATGCATAAGTTCATTCATTTTCTTTTCCATGCTTTATACCAATTCTTTACCGTTTTCAAACTATTATCAGCGTCAACTTTCGTTTCACCTTTTAGCTCGAAAATAACTTCCGGCTTATATGAATCACGTGCTTCTTCGAGCATCGTACCAAAAATCTCGCATTCGAGATTTGATTTCAGTTTCTTTTCGTTATATCCCCGATCCTTAAGGCGATCGAATAGCGTCGTATTAGGGCAGGTGACGACAAAGACCGCTTGAAACCAACGTTCTGGAAAGAAATCACAGCCATGATATTCCACAATATTTCCACCCTGCTGCATTAGTGGCTCCAAATGATCCATAAGCTGTTGTTAACCAAATTGAAGAATATGAAAGTTACATGAAGTAGATATGGCAATGTGTTGCTTACCTTATCCTCATCGAGTATCGGACATTCATACTCTTCATCGTACTCTTCAATGAAATTTTTTTCTTTGGCTATTTTGGAACAATCCAACCAGTTCAGTTTCAATTGCTCCGCTAGACGTTCACACAAGTACGATTTGCCCACACCAGGTGTGCCTGGAAAAATTTAATTGAGAATTTACTGGACTGGCAAATATTGGCCAATTTTTTTTTAGTCACTCTCACCTGTTATAAGAATGTTGGGCTTCGCATCTACTTTTTCGTCTGTGGTGGCCATATTTTTGCTTAAAATTAGAAATATTTTACAAAAATAAATTTGTCAAAAACTTTGTAAACAACAAAATGTGCTCAACTGTCAAACTGAAATATTATTGCCAACATTAAATTGTTATTTCGGCTTTGGGGTGTTGAATCATTTTCACCAAACATTTTCACCACAATTTAAGAACGTTACACTTAAACAGCGTTGCATTTCACTCAGCAAAAAAAAAAATTTAAAATTTGCATTATTTTTTTTGAGGTTACGAAAAAATTCAGATTATACAGAAACAATGAAGAACCGTAAAATCATATATTTTCTTGAAGTATGTACCCTATGCATTTTATTCTTCAATGTTTTATATATTACTTCGTATAACTACAAGTATTTTTATGTTACATTTGGATGTTTGACTTCAAAACAGCAAATATGGCTGAAACTTCATTTCAAATAGTCTGTTCTTTTTTTTTTTGTCATTTAGGCTACTCAAAACCCGTGTGAGAAAATTGGAATTAAAAGAAACGTAATGACTTTTTAAATTGGGAAAAATTGGCATGCCATTGTCATCTATCCAACCACTTTTCAATTTGTATTCGATTTTGCCCTATCCGGGCAAATCCTTATGAGAAACAAAATTTTATAAATCTGCTTAATTTTATTTAATTTTGTTCCTGCAAATACCATCTTCTTCCTGCGATACCATTTCCCGAATCAATGTATTGCTTTTGATGCAAAATTTCCTACTGATTTACGTTTCTCTTTTAAATTATATTGAAATAGTTCAGTTGAATCAAGCTTAATTAAGATTCAACAAGGCTGATATCAATTTACCCTCTTTCAGCGGAGAAGTATTTGTGTGAGTCGAATATGTTTTGTTCACATTAATTACTCTATACAGTGCAAAGTTTGTTTTTATAAATATTTCCACTTAATTAATAACTTCTTCTCTTTGTTAACTTATTTATAACATCCAAAAAGCACACAAACATTTAAAACATTGCCAGCTGATGCCGAATAAAATAAAATAAAATTAGTTTTTTTTTTTCATTTAAAATTTCGCTTTGAATAAAATTATCTGCTTACATAACTACCCTTATAAACTTTATTTAAAATGTTTTCCACTAATTCTTTTCAGTTTTGAGTATGTATGATCGCAATTTATGTTTCACAAAAGAAATTGACATATCTCTGCAGGCATAAAGTAGTAATTAGTTATTTCCGTTTTCCTTTGTTCCTTCCATTTTTTTTTGCTTAAGATATGAAACATTATTTTTTAGTATTTAAGCATATTTTCAACTAAAATGTTATTTGAAAAATATTGTTATTATCAGTATCTATTAAATAATTTTTATATCTACTTTATTGATTAAAATTTGATATGAGATCTCACCTAACATTTTTCAAATTGTGATTGTATGCGCTATTATTTTTAATGTAATTGAAAAGTAAGTATTATTGTAAGTATTATGGTAACCAATTTACGAAACGTTAAATATTTGTAGTATTCCACATTAAAAAAAGGATATTTTTTAACATTAATTAACAAACTATAAATTAATATCAATATGTTCGGAGATGTTACCATTAGTTTATTGGAAATATCCAAAGAAATGATAAATATTGTTATTTTGGGTGTTTAAATTTTGCTTTCATACATTTTTTGGTCTTTTAAACTTTTGTTTAATTTATTTTTAGTCAATTAGTTTTTAGTATGGTATGGCATCGAGTAAAAAAAGTACTTCAATCGAATGAAAAGTATCAAGTATTAACTCGTATTTACTTGTATCGAATCATCTTTAGTTCTGCAGGATGTATCGGAGATTATCGATGTAGGCCCACGTTGCTCATAACGAAAAAATCATCGATGTCTTTTATTTTTTCCAGATGCAGCCTCACATACGATCATAAATTTAATAGAAAATTAATAATATTTTGGGCTGATAACATTCGCAAATGAGTCAGCACTGCTTCAAACAGCGTTGCATTTTGTAAATATATTCTATACTTAAAATATCTATTTCTTGGGTGTATAAGTAAATATTTTCTTTAACATACATTTATTTTAAAGTTTTCATTCAAACTTAATTAATAAATGTTAGATATTATCATTAATCTATTGAATATTCGTACAAAATTATGTGCTAGGAAAATTTCCCCTTGTTTCATTTCAGCAATTTCCCCTTTTTTCGTATATTTTGAGGATGGTAACACCATGCTGGGCTGTTTTACCGAACGTCGACGGTCGACGACACACGAAAAACTCATCAAAGTACATTTTGTGTTCTGCCTGCGTTACAAGCGAAAAGTGTTTTTTCCTCCGGTTTTTTAAGCGAATTTCTTAAATATAATTATTAAAACTTTTTATTTAATTAAGTGTAATAAATCTAAGCAAAGTAGTTGAAAATGGCTGATTCGAAAGGGTGAGTGTAAATAATGCTGGCGAAAGGTTTAAAATAAAGTGCTTCGAAGAAAATGAAAAGCAAAGCCGACAAGAGCGCAGCGACTGAGATTTCGCTGCCAGCTTCAATTTCGCGTTGTCATTCAGTGTGCGACTCCGCGGGGTTAAAATGAAAATATATTGAAAGGAAATTGTAAGAAAATTGATTTAAAACTTGCAGCATGTGAACAAATGGAAAATATCACATAAACGCTAAAGAGCATATGGCCGACATATAGAAAGTAAAAAATTATAAAAATGTGGCGTCAGCTACTCGATCGTTCAACGCCATTTCTATTTCGTTACGCTGAGAAATTTATGTTTCTTTGTTTTAAGCAGCAACAAAAAACCTTCGTGCATTTATTCATCCACTTTACATGCACTTCCTGCCTTCCTTGCTTATGCGATTCTTTATGACATCTACCCCGATTTCTTATATTCATGTTTTTGCCTTATCAAATTTCCAATGATTTGCATTTTGAAAATACGTACACATGTGTTTTGAAAAATCTTTCAAAATCAATTTAACTTCAAAACTTTTCTTCGGAATTAAATTAAACGGAAGGGGAAGCAGCGTGCAGCAAAAGCGAATTGCAATTTATCGAAAAGACAAGTAAAAAAAGAATAAACAAAGAAAGACAAACAGAAAGAAAATGGCGAGTGGCAGCGGTGGCGGTAGCAACAATAATAACCCTGGCAGCGGCAGTCGTGGCAGCCGTGGTGGTGGCGGAAGTGGGCGCCATCGAATGCCTTTGCCCTTCAATTGGGGCACCGATCCCAATGATGATGATGTCTACGATGATAATCGGATGGAAGCAGATCAAGATCTAACAAACTATGTTCACAATTATCGCAATGATCAAGATCCAGAAAATATAAAGAAAATCCCAGGCTCAACGTTTTTGCCTAAATCGCAGAAGAGTGGTAGTGATGGACATCCCACTGGCAACGGCGAGCATATTGGTTCTGAAAAGCGGTGTGATTCCTTCGCTATACTTGAAACATTAATATATTATTAATTTTTTCTATTTCGCTGTCGCATATAATTGAAATTATGTTTTCTATTTTTCCGTGTTTTCAGTGATGATTTAGCTACTGCTATCCTTAAGCGTAAGGATCGTCCAAATCGTTTGATTGTTGAAGAAGCTCTCAATGATGATAACTCCGTAGTTTCATTGTCGCAGGTTAGTAATTTTATTAACTACATAAGTATATTTTGCGTTCTACTTTTATCAAAAAATATAAGTTGTGTATACAATTAAAATTGAGTAGTCCAAAAACTGTAGATTAAGCTAGAACAAACATGAAGACTTACTACCAATTTAGTGCAGACCATTGAACTTGATTGTGACGTCACATGAATAGATTTAACTTACGTGGTGCTAAATAAAGTTCACACTCATTCATGATTCATCTATGTATGTGTTAAATTTCATAATATTTTTAATGAAAGAGGTAAAATTTATTTAAAATGAAAGATATTTGTTTTAATATTTTCGTTTAAACCTGAACTTCGTGCATTGCTGGAAATAACTTGAATATATTATGTTTATCGTCTAAGCGGAAGCGCTGGTCAGAAGAGAGAACTTGAAAATTATTTAGGGTATTTATCATCAACAAATATAATCAAATGACCATACAAATGTTCCCATATTTTCATATTTACCAGTTTTTATATCAAATATTCCACAGAGGAATGGTTTCTGAAAGGTTTTTAGTCTATATCTTGCTAGAGTGAGAGTGTCTTCGTCTTATATGTAATTTAAGCTGCGATGGGAATCGTAAATAGATTACATATTGTCGTTGCCTCCAAGCCAATCATCCGTGCGACTTCAGTCTTTATGGTGGAACCATTTCTACCCGCAGCATCAGCATTCTCGTTCCCAATTAGGTTCTTATGAGTGTAAAGTTAAATTTTTCTGGTCTGTCAAGGTTCCTCTTAGGCCCAATAGTTTTGATTTGGTGGTTTTTGAAAACGTGGATTTGATCGTGACTTGCGACATTTTCCCCACTAGACATGAATACATTAACTAACCGGCTAGCTGGTCACATGGTGAAAACTTCAGCCTAGAACTCTGGTTGCGTATTTATTTGTTGTTCCTTTGACCGAAATCATAATTATGTCCCAGTCGATTGAAAACCTAATATATTAGGTCATTTATTTGTAATTGTCATACGTTTCTCATCCCTATATTTTTATTTGTTGCCTGGATTAAAGACAAACATCGCTTAAACTCTTGACTACTTAAGTTGATTGTATTTTTTTTGTAGCAAAACCTTTAGGATCTTGCAACGTTCATTGGTGAAAATACCAAAGAAATTGAGAATAATGTTTTGTTTTATATATGCTATCGAAGAACCTAATAATTTTCAGTCTCAACTACAATATATTAACACTTGTGTGTGTTGTCTGTTTATTCTTTGCATATAAAAATAAAAGGCGAAAATGGATGAGCTGCAATTGTTCCGTGGTGACACTGTCATCCTAAAAGGTAAACGTCGTAAGGAGACGGTCTGCATTGTGCTCTCGGATGAAAATTGCCCCGACGAGAAGGTCCGCATGAATCGCGTTGTACGCAACAACCTTTGCGTTCATTTGTCCGATGTAGTGTCGATTCAATCATGTCCCGATGTCAAGTATGGCAAGCGTGTACGCATTCTTCCCATCGATGATACCACAGAGGGTGTTACTGGAAATCTTTTTGAAATCTATCTCAAGCCGTACTTCTTGGAGGCATACCGACCCATTCACATGGGCGATAATTTTATTGTGCGTGCAGCAATGCGGCCCATTGAATTTAAGGTTGTACTCACCGATCCAGAGCCGTATTGTATAGTGGCGCCCGAGACAGTTATCTTCTGCGATGGTGACCCAATTAAGCGTGAGGTAATTATTGAATTGATAAGATGAGTTGAGTGTACATGGTTGGGTAAGTTTTCTAATGCGAATTTCTGTCTATCTGCTGTGTCTTGCAGGAGGAGGAAGAATCACTTAATGCTGTTGGCTACGATGACATCGGTGGCTGCCGCAAGCAGTTGGCACAAATTAAAGAAATGGTTGAATTGCCATTGCGTCATCCATCGCTTTTCAAGGCTATCGGTGTGAAGCCACCACGTGGTATTCTTATGTACGGTCCACCAGGTACTGGTAAGACGTTGATTGCACGAGCTGTTGCCAACGAAACGGGCGCATTCTTCTTTCTTATTAATGGCCCAGAAATTATGTCGAAATTGGCTGGTGAGTCTGAGTCGAATTTGCGTAAAGCTTTTGAAGAGGCCGAGAAAAATTCGCCGGCGATTATCTTCATCGATGAACTCGATGCTATTGCACCAAAGCGCGACAAGACACATGGTGAGGTGGAGCGCCGTATTGTATCACAGCTATTGACATTGATGGACGGCATGAAGAAGAGCTCGCATCTGATTGTGATGGCCGCTACTAATAGGCCAAATTCCATTGATCCGGCGCTACGTCGATTTGGACGTTTCGATCGTGAAATCGATATTGGCATTCCCGATGCTACCGGACGCTTGGAAGTATTACGCATTCACACCAAAAACATGAAGTTACACGATGATGTCGATCTAGAGCAAATTGCGGCAGAAACACACGGTCATGTTGGTGCTGATTTGGCTTCTTTATGCTCAGAGGCAGCTCTTCAACAAATCCGTGAAAAGATGGACTTGATCGATTTGGAAGACGATAAGATCGATGCTGAAGTTTTAGCTTCATTGGCTGTGACCATGGAGAACTTCCGCTATGCCATGACCAAATCTAGTCCTTCGGCATTGCGTGAAACTGTGGTGGAGGTGCCCAATACTAGCTGGTCCGACATTGGTGGTTTGGAGAATGTTAAGAGAGAGTTGCAAGAACTGGTACAATATCCAGTTGAGCATCCCGATAAGTTCTTGAAGTTTGGAATGCAGCCAAGCCGTGGTGTGCTTTTCTATGGTCCTCCTGGCTGTGGTAAGTTGTTGCGTTCTCGTTTTGAGTTTTTGTATTTCTCTTTCTGTTTTATTGTTGCTATAAACGAGTCAACATTTATATTCTACAGGTAAAACTTTGCTTGCCAAGGCAATTGCCAATGAATGCCAGGCCAATTTCATTTCTGTTAAGGGACCAGAGTTGTTGACCATGTGGTTCGGTGAATCCGAGGCCAATGTACGTGACATTTTCGATAAAGCACGTTCAGCCGCTCCCTGTGTGCTCTTCTTTGATGAATTGGATTCGATTGCTAAGGCTCGCGGTGGCAATGCCGGCGATGCTGGTGGTGCTGCTGATCGTGTGATCAATCAAATTCTAACCGAAATGGATGGCATGGGCGCCAAGAAGAACGTTTTCATTATTGGTGCAACTAATCGTCCCGATATTATCGATCCGGCTATATTACGTCCCGGTCGTTTGGATCAGCTTATTTATATTCCACTTCCCGACGATAAGTCACGTGAAGCTATTCTCAAGGCAAACTTACGCAAATCACCTTTGGCCAAGGAAGTCAATCTTGAGTATATTGCCAAGGTTACGCAAGGATTCTCGGGTGCTGATTTGACAGAAATTTGTCAGCGTGCCTGTAAATTGGCTATTCGTCAAGCCATTGAGGCAGAGATAAAACGCGAGAAAGAACGCGCTGAAAATCAAAATTCAGCTATGGATGTAAGTGTTGAGCATTAGCAATTGAATTAGCTTGAATTAATCAAATTTCGTTTGTTTCACAGATGGATGAAGAAGATCCTGTTCCAGAAATTACACGCGGGCATTTCGAAGAGGCCATGAAGTTCGCACGACGTTCCGTATCGGACAACGATATCAGAAAATATGAAATGTTTGCACAGACATTGCAACAATCGCGCGGTTTCGGTCAAAACTTTAGGTAAATATTCTTATGACGGCCAGATGCATTTCTCAGATTTCAACTCTAATTTCTATTTAAAATTTATTTAATTGCAGATTCCCTGGTGGTGCCAGCAGCTCACAAGGTTCTGGACCAAATGTGCCAGCGAATCCACCAGGCGATAATGGTGACGATGACCTCTACAGTTAGATTTTTAGTTTTTTAAATTAAACAATTATTTAACAAAAATATTTCGTCAAATTGAAGTATGCTTAAACACAAGATCAACAATAAATTATAATTTGAATAAAAACTATAAAAAGAGAATGAGAAAAATTAAAAACGAAATGAGCAAAATGTAGTTGGTGGAGGCTTTTCAAACAAATTGTAGCTTGTGTTCTTTTTTTTTTTTTGTTTTTTTTTTTTTGTTTTGTAACTAGCTAAGCGTAGAAGATTCCAAATGTTATCACTACACATAATACATTCTTGCTCTCTCCTTCTCTTTCTCACTTGCATGAACGTAAAAATTAATTTGAGAGAGTTCGAACTGGACAAATTTCCATCAAATTGATCCCAAATTATTAAAAATAAAAAAATTTAGTAATGTTAGCTTAGTAATTTTACCTCCTCCATCGTATGCATACATTCAATTTATACACTAAATACATATAAATAAACATAAAATTCATATAAACTTTTATTAAAACAAATGAGAAATAAAGAAACTACGTTTTTAAGAGAAATAATAAATTTTAGAAATTATTTGTTCAGGCATTTTATTTGTTTAGTGTAAGAAAAGCAAATATGTAAGTAAATATATCAGTAGAATATTTTTTACTCACATTTACAATATTACAGTGGACCATACTATGAATTACTACTCAAATGAATTTTCGTTTGGACTTTATTGTAGATCACCGTCGATATCTAATCTGAAATTGTAATTGGCAAATGACCATAATATTTTGGAATCAGCATGAAATAATCAATCGACTGCTCTGCGGGTCTCAGTTCATTGCTGTTAGTGCATAGTGATATCGTGCGGTCTTCGGAGAAAGTTCCTGATTCATCTACATTATCTTTGGTAATTGGACTAGGGTTTGATGCATTCTCTCTAACTATATAAAGGTTGAGATGGTGACTGGCCAGAATATTTCGAGTAATTTGCAAAGACATTCATTGACGATAACTTGTAGCGCTTGTCGCTGAGATATTTCGCATCCGCACAAAAAAGTTGGATTGATATTAGAGTTGATTAACCTTAATTTGAATATTTTTCTGACTTTGATTTAAATGCCAATCAAACAGTTTTGGTATTGCTGTCTTTGTTGTTTTTTTGTTGTTTATTTTTTGGGACCTATTAACACTATTTGTCATCAGGGGGCCCCAAATCCTCCTGTTTTTAAGCTGAAATGTCTTGAAAAAAAGAACTAACCTAGAAAATTGGCTTCAGCGTACTCGATACTCCGGTTGTCATATTTTGCGACACTGTAATTAATTCATTTGGAAACCTTTAAAGTATCATGATTGCTCTAAACCATACATGCGACTCATGGCGGAAAATTTTCTTTCACATCCTGCAGAGCTCACTGGCGAAACTATAGCTGTTTACACAAATTTGTATAATTTAGGGCTGTAGTCATTGTGAATTTCTTTTGTAAGAGTTTCCAAAAATACGAAAATTTAACGAAAATTACTTCTTTTTCCATAGATTTTAAAAATCTTTAAAAATAAATAAATCCTATATTTATCATTTCGTTGGATGTAACTTTCCTATACTATATTCTTCCCCTACCTAGCTACACCAATGGGCGACCAACTTAAGTATAATTCATTTTTTTGGCATTTTAATAACAAGAGTTTACTACTGTTTTTCGCGAATTGACACCATAAGCAGTTTTTAGTTGTCGCCCTCTTTTTGGGTAGGAGGGAGAGGAGTATATTGGCAACCACCAGGCTTTTAAATCCAACACGAGTCGACATCTTTTTGAACCTATATTCAAATCTGCACCAAGTTTTTTAGTTTTTCTTCAGGGGAGTTTTAGTTCAACCACAGTAAAATATTTTGGAAAGCGTTACAAAATTGATCTACCATTATTGTTTGAAGGATCACGAACATACATTTTCTTCTAGACGTAAAAAAAACGAATTACGAAGGCTGTTATGGTAGAGTGTAAACGAGATTCAGCTGTCAGAGATTCCCATTTTCTGTAAACACAATGGTAAAAATTGTGCCTGAAATAAAGAATAAGTATAATATGTCTGAGCCAACCTTTTCGTCTCTACCATATACCCAAAGTAAGCCCCTCACACATTTCAGCGAAATGTAAATTAGAGCAAACGAGTTTTTCATCTCTGAGTTGTATACAACTCATATGAATCACTGCATACTTCAGCGAGAAATGTGTAAATGATTTTTTTGACGAGAGCAAACTCGTTGACACTGTGCAACAATTTTAGGGTCATAGAATCTAACGGAGAAGCGACCAATACAGGCCAGTAGTACTGGTCCAGAGTAACAAACCCCTAAGAGGGTTTTAAAAAGTTAGCTCGCTTTTAAATGTTATAGCCTTTCAAAGTTGAGCTGTTTTAGTATATTTTTCAGTTCTATTTTCTGTTCATAATAAAAACAAAAATTTGAAAACCCAAACGTTATTAAATTCTATACATTTTTTTATTAGTATTATTGCTTATTTTTTGCAAAAGTCATGTATTGGATTGTTTAAACTTCTTAATATGGAAAACTCTATAATGTTAAAATTGTTTTTATTCTTATTTCGCTGAAAAAAGTACTAAAAAATAAGCTGCAAAGGCAAACTTCGAATGCCCATAACTTTTAAAAGCAAGCTAACTTTTCAAAATCCTTTTAGGGTTTTGTTACTCTGGACCAGTACTATCGACCTGTGTTGACCGATTCTCCGTTAGAAAAATGTGTTGCACCATGTTATAAGTCTCGACGAGTCCAACTACTTCGTTTACACGTATCTCTCGCACCATCATTACTTCATATCTCTGGCACTATGATTAATCAAATGCCCGGTATTGAATATGTGGCAAGTTTTTTATTTATTGGGAGTATGAATGTATAAACTTGTAATTGTGACTAACTTCATATCTATCATAAGCGCCATTTTTTTGACATTGATAGCTATTCTATCTCGAAGAGCGCCAAAATTACTGTAAGAATTGATCTGTCAAATAATTTTCATAATTTTACAAAAGTGTTTTACTATAGCTGAAAATGTCGAATTTCGTGCCAACAAAACAACATTTGCGGGAAGTTTTAATTTGCTTCTTCCATTTAAAGAAAAACGCAACTGAAGCACATCGTTTACTCACTGAAGCTTATCCTGTCTGTGTTATAGACGTTAGAATATGTCAGGTGTGGTATGCCCGTTTCAAAAGTGGTGATTTTGATGTTGAAGACAGGAAACGTTCAAGCGGCCCGAAAAAGTTCGAAGATGAAGAATTGAAGGCATTACTCGAAGAAGATTCATGTCAAACGCAACAAGAACTTGCAGAATCTTTAGGAGTTGAACAAATAACCATTTCTAAACGATTAAAAGCATTGGGAATGACTCAAAAGCAAGAAAATTGGTCGCAGTACGAATTGAAGACGACAGACGTCGAACGACGATTTTTCACATGTGAACTGCTGATTAAACGACAGAAAAGAAAGAGTTTTCTGCATCGTATTGTGACTGGCGATGAAAAATGGATACGTTACGATAACCCAAAGCGTAAAAAATCATGGGGACCGCCCGGACATGCATCAACATCAACGGCAAAGCCGAACATCCATGGATCCAAGCTCATGCTGTGTATTTGGTGGGATATGAAAGGTGTCGTGTATTATGAGCTGTTGAAACCGAATGAAACGATCACTGGCGACTACAATTGATGCGTTTGAGCCGAGCATTAAAGGATAAGAGGCCAGAATATGAGAATAGACACGACCAAGTTATTCTTCAGCACGACAATGGAACGACAACAATCGAATGGAAACGCTGAAATGGGAAGTGCTACCCCACCCGCCGTGTTCTTCAGACATTGCTCCTTCTGATTACCACTTGTTCCGATCGATGACACATGGCCTGGCTGAACAGCACTTCCGTTCTTTCGCAGAAAACAAAAAAATGGGTCGATTCGTGGATAGCCTCAAAAGATGAGGAGTTCTTTCGACGCGGAATCCGTATGCTACCAGAAAGTTGGGAAAAGGTTGTGGCTAACGATGGACAATACTTTAAAGAATAAATTTATAATCACTTTTTCACAATAAATGTCAAAATTACGAAAAAAATACGAGTTTATACATTCATACTCCTAATCAGTTTTTTGTGAAGCTGCAAGGTTTCAAGCATTTTTGGGCGTCCCTATCATATCGTTGGTGATACCAGCATATGCCTGCGTTATTATTTGTACGTGAGCTGCCTCGATGGGGTGTCGCCGATCGACTACCTGAACGACGTTCTATGGAACGGGAACGATTGTTGCTACTTTGTCCAAGCTTCACTTCGATTCGAGCAAGCATGCGCTCAACATTGGCTACACGGCTTTCCAACGAGCATGCGGAGCTAGTCGCAGCAATTTCAGCTGAAATTTTTTGTATTGTCTTATTTTCAGGAGAGACCGATTCTACTGAGTTAGTGCGAACGGAATCCACAATGGTATCCGCTATCGCAGCGAGTTTTTCGCTCGGCATTTGTGGCGAACTTTCAGTGACCCCAGCTATCACTGCTCGAGCTGCAACAGGCAAGCGTTGAATCCATAAGTCCTTAATTAACTGTTGATCGTTAGTTGCGCCAGTGCGTTGCAATTGTAGCAGTAAGTGGCTTGGTTTGTTGTCACCCAATTGTATGCCGGAGGTTAGCTGTTCGAGACGAGCCATGGGTGAGGCAGAAAACTTGCTGATGATCACTTGTTTTAAAGTCTCATAGCGATCAGTAGAAGGAGGGTTGGTTATGATGTCGTATGCTTGCTCGTGAAGTTTATCATCCATATACATCACGGCTACGTTGTATTTAGTTTTGTCACGCGCATCTGGACCCATTCTACCGAATCCTTGGACTCGAAATGACGCCTCCAGACGCGAGAACCATGCTTCTATATTAGTTGTTGAGTAGCCGGTTAAGTGAGGAACGTGCATGCGCGATACATAATTCGTAATTTCAGCTTGGCCTCCACCATCCACGGCGGTAGCACCGGGTTGTTGTAGTAAGTGCTGATGTTGTTGTTGTCGCGATTGCTGTTGCTGCGGGGTCGGCGGAGCTGTGTCTTCATTTTCTTTCATAATTGTATGTCGAATAGTAAAACGAAAAAGAAGCAAAAAAAGTATTTCTCTTATTGCAGGTGAAATTCAAACGAATTTTTATGTGAGTTGGTAAAATTTGTGAAAAGTCAATTCAAGGTTACACCGAATGTTCTCGATCGAAAAATTAGAAGTTTATACGCACAAAAAAAATGTGTTTGTAATGTACCGTTTGTTTCGCTTGAAAAAAATCCCGCAATTGTTTACGTTATTGCTGTTGGTTTTTTTTGTACCGAGTTGATTGCATGAGGCGGAGTTAGTTTTTACCGTTTTTTCTTTTTTATTTAATTTGTGCACTGTTGCATTTTTTAAACGACGGAGGTCACCATTTTAGAATTTATTTTATTTATCTCTTTATTTGATTCAATTCATTTTGTTTAAATTCTATTTTATCTTATACTTTAATATTTTGATGGTATTTATATTCTAAGTTTTTATGCAAGGTAGAGAGCGCGTGTGGTTGTATCAACGATCGACACGGAAGAGAGAAAGCTCAACTTTTTTACTTGTTCGAATGCAATCACCGCTGATCAGTGATCGCCAAACTGTTTTTATCGCTTTCAGCGAGTGTTGCCACAAGAGTATATTTCCGGTCATACTGTTGTTTCTAGATGGTTCCAAAAGCCTCTACAGTTTGCCGCTGCCAGAGTTCAGCGATAAAAACCAAATTTGCGAACAAATTGTATTTTAATATATTAGAAAAACTATAAACATCTGCTACTGTAAAAAATTACAGGTAAAAGGAAGGGGAAAATATTTTTTAGGATGATCAGTATTAAGCAAAAATTATAACTGGTGAAAAATAACAAAAGAAATGCCGTTTTCAATAAATAAAAAATATAATTTAATTTTTTTTTTATTAGAATTATTACACTTTGAATGAACAATGATGCCAGAAGAATATCAAAAGTTCACTAGCAGATCAGACGATCGTTTCGGAACCAGCTACGGTTCCTCATCAGTGATCTTTGTGAGAATTCCCTAATTTCAATAATCTATATAAGTGAAAATACTGTAAAGTAAATGAGAATTACAAAGACAGTTATTTTCACTGAATAGTATTATTGAAAGGAACTACCGTTCTATGTACTTTTTGCCATTCCTTTTTAATTATATTAAGTACTGAAAAATTTCCATCTTGTGACGCCCCTAAGAAACTGCTTAAACCGCTTGTATAGAAAATCCCGCTCTGACAACAAAAAATCCTTAAAAAGGGTGAAAACTCCTTATTACCTAATAAGTAAAGTAAAAAATAAAATGAAACATTTTTTTTATTTGTTTAAATTTTTATTAAATTTGTTCTCGTTACTCGTCAATGAACTGATTTTTTTCCATGATTTAATTTCCATGAATTAATTTTTCACGTTTATTATAATTTTATTTTTTTTTTTTTGCATTCACGATTTTTTCGCTCATTTTTCTCGTTTTACATTAAGTAGTAATCATGTTTTTATTCTGTTTTTGTTTTTTCATTTGTATATGATTGATGACGGTGAATGCTAAGAATATTTGAAAATTTATCTTGGTTTTTTTCTTAATTGTTTTTTGTTAAATTTTTTTATTATACTCGATTTTATTTTGAATTAAATAAAAAACAAATATAAATTTGGCAAAAATAAAAACTGAAAATAAATGGCAAATAAAAGAAACTTAAGTTTAAAAACAAAAAACTGAAAAAATTGCATTAATTTTTGTTTTTCTAGTTTTACATTTATTTTTGTGTTTTCATTATTTTATTGTTACACACTCGTAAAAACAGCAATTTACTATTATTTATTTTTTGCTTTTAAAGACTTAATTAATTTTTTCTTGCTTTGTTTTGTTTATAATAAACTTTTGCTTAAAATTAATATTTAAATATGATTTTATTTTCGCATTTTTTCACATTTATTTGCTTAAATTTTTAATTTCTGGTAGGTTTTTGCTTGCAGTGTCTACACTTCTCTTCAGTTTATTTCAACATAAATATGCTAAATTATTTTAGATTTTATTTTAATCTTTAACTTTATCTTTTCATTTTACACTTAAGTATTTTTTCTTTTTTTTTTTTGCATAATTACAACACAACAATAAAAAATACATTTACGTTTAATGTTTATTTATTTTGCGCATAATTAAATATGATTTTTGTTTAGTTTTAACAAGTTGAAGAATTTATTTTATTTTCTGTATTTCTTTTAACGTTCCGTTTTTTTTTTTTTTTGTTTTTTTTTATTATAAAATTATAATAATTTTTGTTGTTGTTGTTGCTACGGGCTTTTTGTGCAAATGTATTCGAATATGGCTGTGCTGTGTATTGCTCATGGGTCTGTGTGTGTATATGTATCTGCAAGTGTGTATTGTTTTAGGAAAATGTCCAGCACTTTCAATATATCATCATTATTATTATGCTTTCTGTCTTCTGCTTTGTTCTTATTATTAATAAAAATTTTGGTTTCAATTTTATTTCGGCTTTCATTTATTTTCTTGAATGTTACTTTTTGAATTTTTGAAAGTTTTGCTATTTTTAGCATAGGTTTTGTTTTTTCTCCTTATTTTTAAAGTCTTACATCGAGACTAGACACCAATTATAAATAAATTACATACATTTTGCAGTAAAAATTACAAATTTTTTTTTCTTTGTTTTGTGCAAATTTTTTAATGCTACTTAATATTTCTGTTTTCTCATTTAGTTTATTGTTACACAAATTTTAAATTCAATTTTTGAAAAGTACTAAATTTGTATACGCTATAAAACTTTACTTTCAAAATTCTTATTTCATTTCATAAGTAGTATGATTTTTTGCTTGTTTTAGTATTAAATACACTTAGCATAAGTTCTAAAGAAAAAACAATTTACAAAACAGAAAACAAAAAAAAAGAAATAACTAAAATACAATAAAATATAATCTTTGTTTAGTTAAGATTAAGTTTAATAAGCTCATTTGCAACGAGGGGCATTTTATTTTTAAAAATGGAAGGTGAAAGTTTTTCTTAATCTTTCAAATGAACGAGAACAAACCAATTAAAAATCTCAAACCTTCTGGGCCCACTCTTTGTCATAGTTTTTTATATGTATTTTCTAAATCCAATATTGCTTTAATTTCTCAATAATACAATTACAAAATAAATTAAATACAATGAAAATTGCTCAAAGTTCATTAGTTTAGGTTAGGAAATCCATACAAAGTCATGTGCTGAAAATCGAAATCGAAGGAAATTTAAATCAACACCGAGCAATTCATTTGCTGCAATTTACAATTTCAATCCAAATAATGCTAAATTTCAGCACAATGACCTATCAGATATATATGATTGATTTTAAAATTAATCGGAGCAATCTCTTTTGCTTTTTCTATATTCGATTATTTTCTATCGAAAAGCATCAAATAATCGCTCGTTTTTAATTGTTTACTTTTTTAATGTTTTGTTTTTTTCCCTCTTTCGATTGTGCAATACATATTTATGTACTTATCTGTATGTATGTATGTGTGTTAATATAAACGACATTTATCTTATTCATAAATATATCTACTATAAGCTAACGCTATGCGTGTCATCTATGTATGCATGTTTGTGTGTATTTGTGTGATTTATGTATATCGATTGATTGTACGCGTACTAATGTTCCTTTTAATATTAATTTAGAAATCCTGTTTCTGTTTGTTTTTTCCCAAACGTTTGTAAATGTGAACAGAAGAATGCGATATGGAAAAGTAATGGAATAACCAGAGATGGCAAACTTTTTTGAATTTGCGAAACTAAAAAGAATCTATTTTTGGTACATCAGGAACTTATGCAACAGATTGGAAGAATAATTAAGTTACATATTTTTGAATATATAACTCACAACTAGGGTTAGTTTTTTCCAAAAAATGCTTGTTTTCGTATATATCGCATATTTTAGACATTTTTAAAAGAAAAACGAATATTGAAAGCTTTTTTTTAAACGTCTTTAATATAATATGAATTTTGTGAAATAAAAATGTTAAATTAAAGTAAATGGTATCAAGTTATATTTGTGGCATCTGTGTTGTATGCAATGCCAGCTTTTATTATTTTACTAATTACAAAATTTCCCGTCCAAAAGTATTATTCAATTGTAGCACCGTCGCGGCTACAACGATTTAAAGATTTACATCGCGATGTACCATTGCCAACAGATTCGGTACCAACTCGATGGGGTACTTGATTAGATGCGGCAGTATATTATTGCAATAAATTCAATGCTATACGGTCAGTTGTCGCTACATTTGATGATTTAGAGGCTGAGTCAATTTGTTCATGTAAAGAATTGTTCGATAATACAGAGATCGTATTACAATTGGCATTTATTAAAATAAATTTGTGGATCATAGTATCCAATATAAAAAAAAACTAGAAACTCAAGGTTTAGAGTTAAATAAAGCCATTGTGTGTGTTGCAGAAGTTCGTAATGTGCTGGATGGATTGGACATGAAAGAATTTTTAGGGAGATTTACCAAAATTTTTCAACGTAATCCCGGTTACGAAACGCTAAAAGCTATTCACAAAACTATATATATTTCACATACTGATATTAGCAACAGCTACTTTAGAAAATTAGCACCGGTTGAGTTAGCAGCATTCAATTTCTGTTCAATGACATCTGGTGATGTAGAACGTTAATTTTCGTCATTTAAATCTATTTTGAGCGATAACCGTACAAGTTACCAATTTGAAAATTATGGAAAATTTGTAATTGTAAATTGCAATAGAAATTAAAAATAAAGAAAAATATCTTTTTACGCATATTTTGCATAAAAATTTTTCTGTTTCGCTGCATATTTCACTAATTTTTTGTACTGGAAACAACTAACCCTGCTCATAACATACAACACTACACTCAATCAGATCTCTTCTAAGGCATATCTCCCCACATAACAATTTTTGTGGACAAGAATCGTATTCTGTTTTGGAGCCGTCAGTGAAAATGCGCTTACAATCAACTCCCGGCAAGAACCAAGATTGGGTCTAAAGCGAGTATTACTAAAAATTTGAAATCTTTTCATTTAGAAAAACTCATCAAAAATATTAATTTATTAGTTCTCGTAAAGCGTTAGCAGTTATGCTCTGGCCACACCAAAAAATTATGTTACTTGATAAAATCAATCATGAATGTCAGCATTTATTTGTAACAAGTTTTCGGCAAGAATATAATGTATGCTTTCATTAAAGTACAGTAGTGTATGCAACTTCAGCGCAGTGGGCACTTGTAAATATATTTATGCAATAGTTTATATATATATAGCTTATATATAGATAGGCTTTATTATCGTTTACTTCTATGGAATACATTTTAGGATGAACATAATTATTTTGGTGTTTTGATTTTCTGGAAATTATGAGCAAAATACGCATAAAGAAGCGAAACTATGTGATACGCTCGAAGAAATTATTATGTATATTTAGATATGCAACCATAGTGAAAAAACTTTAATACTATTTGGAACTTTAGTATTCATACTTTTGAATTTAAATTTCATCTTAAATATTTAAACTATTGTTTTTTTGTATAAAGCCGTGATTTTTAAACTTATTTAAAAATTTTCTTTTACTAACATCTAATTACGCGTATTTTTTGTTTATTTTATGAATTTTTTATTATTATTTTTTTTGATCAAGATTATTTTCAGTTTTTTTTTTTTTAATGTAAGTATGTACTCAAATTTGTTGTTATTTTTTAAATCACACTTCATTAAGTTTACGATTACATGACAATATTGAAAAATGATTTTGCTTCAATTATTTTATTTGAATTTTAATGTAAAAGATTTTTTAATAATTTCATTTCTTGTTCTCAGTGTGTTTTAAAAGTAAACGTTTTCTAATATTTTTCCTCTAATTAGTATATTTCTTTCACTTCATTTATGTTTTTTGGTTTGTTTTTTTTTTTCATAACTAGGTTGATCCCATGCAACATTAAACGTTTATTTAATTCTTTCTTAGATTATTTTTGGCATGTGCAAAATTCAAAGTAGAAATGCAAACATATGCATATAAAAGAGAAATTAAAGAAATTTTTGAAAATTTGACTGCCATTTTGCTAACTAACCACGATAAGTTTAATGATACGAAACTAGGCAAGCACTTCTCATTTGGGTGTCAGAGCACATGTGGATGAGAGAGACTGATGTGATTTGAAAAAGAATTTTATATCTTACTTTAAAAAACTAAATAACAAAAGCTACAAAATGTTTAAAAGAACCGTAACGGATAAGACAACGGATTACAAGCTTCACGTACGACTTTTCAACATTTCATAAATAAATTTAATTTATATTTATAAAAATTAGCGTATAATTGTCGCACCTGTTACAGTGAAATAACCCACCAACAACTGTGAAATTTTATTAATAGTTCACTTAAGAAATTGTCAGATTTCTGGCTCATTAAAATTTTTAAGTTTTTAATTTTAATTCATGTTCAATGTTGCCTATAAGCAACATTCACTTACATGTGGCATAAAATAGGTGTTTAACAAATTTTACTATTAACGCTATATGTATTCGGTTCTGTTAGGTATTCTTCACAATTGTTAAATGCCGGATATTTGAAATTTCATGCTTAAGTGATTTTTTTTTTTAATTTTTGTTTTTGAAGTCAAGTCAAAAACATAAGTGCAAAAATTGATCGTAAAACCTTTTTCATTAATTAAAAACAAAAAAAAAATGCTTTAAACTATTACTAAGCCAAAATTTTTGTAATAAAATATGTTTATAAAAGACAAGAGAATATGAAAATAAAAAAAATTGGAGAAAAATTATTATCCAGTGGTTCTCTACAGCTTTAATAAAAGGCAAACAAATCAACATAGAAGGATGAAATTTGGTGTGATGGTTGCAAAAGTAGCCTAACCTAATTTCACAGTAAAAGGTTTCTACCAACCTTCATTCAGATTCGGGAATGAAAGGGTTAATGAACTATAAACAGGGAATCTTGTTACAAAGGCATCATTGAGGCCGCACCTGTTTCAATATAACTCTCATTTATTAACCCAATCAAATTTGTTTCAATTTCGTCACGAGGCTTACCCTCATTTAATTATTCTTACGCAAAAGGTATTCAAATTTATTTTTGAAAAAAATTATAAAATTTTTGCAATTGATTTTTGAATTTTAAATCACAACAAAAAATAGTCTTTGATTTTAACTCATTTTTTTCTTTTACACAAAGCATTATATGTTTCAACATTTGTTATTATTACATATGACAATAATATAAATTTATTTTAGTTTTTTTTTTTAGCTTCCAATTATTTTTTTGCAATAATTTATATATAGATATATAATTTGTGTTTTTTTTTTTTTTTTTTTTTGTATAAATAAACTCTTTGTTTGATGTGTTTTCATTTACGTTTGTTTTTCAATGATATTTTTTGCTTAGTAATTATTTTGGTTGTACTTAATTTTAAAATAAGTTAACAATACTAAAAGAAAACTAAACTTTTCAATAATTTGTAAATAAATAAGGTACAAATAAAAAAAAAAATAAGGGCATAAAGCTGCAAAATTAAGAATATTAAAAAAAAAATACATAATACAAAATATTTAACTAAAGACTTTAATTGCATTATAAGTGCATTTGTATTTTGTATAATTTAGATTTGTTGATTTTTTTTTTATAAGTTTATAACAAAAAGAAAAAAATTTGTTTTTAAACTATGTAAATTAATATATTAATAGGCGAAAATAGTCATAAAAGAAATAATTTGGTAAAATTATATAATAACAAATTTAAACATACTAAATATTTGACAATAATTTAACAAAATAAAAAAGTTTTACTCTACGCTTACATAACTGAAAATTGTCAAGAAGAGAAAATATTTTTCTTTTCTTTTCCTTTTTCATTTCATTTTTGTGTTTGTTTCTTTATGCGTGTAGGTGTTTGTATGCGTAAGTATGTATGTATATTTGTATATCTTTAGTAATGGTAGTAGTAATAATATTTCACGCCTCTCTGTTGTTGTTGTTGCAATTACTATAATTATAATATTTTTTTTTTGTTTTTAATAATTATTTTTATATTAATTAATGTGTATTTTTTTATGTTTGTGTTGTTGCAAGTTATTAATTATGTATCGATTTATTTATTATTATTAATTAGTTATAATATTTCTTGTTGCTGTTTGCTGTGTGCTGTTGTTGTTTTTGTTATCAGACTTTTTATCGTGTATCGGTGATATTACTTTTACTGCCAAAAATTTTAATTAATTGAGTCTCATAATCATCAATATTACGTTTCATAATTTCCATACAGGGACCCAGCAAACGTTCGAAGGCCGTAACCTCAAGAACTGTCAAACGAGAAAAAAAGAGAAAAGAAAAGAGAGCAAAATAGAGAGAATTTTAATTAATGCATATTTTACAAAAAAATGAATTTTAGTCACTTTGTATTTATGTATTAGCACATCATGCATAAATAATAATATTATTATGTATCACACACATTTATTTTATAATATTTTAAGCTTTTGTTTTTTTTTTTTTTTTTGTTGATTTTTTACAAAATTGATTCAGCACATTAAATATTACAAAAAGAAAAGGAAAATTGCAGAATTCGTCACACTTATTAGTTTAAGAGAAAAATATACATAACCTAACTAAAGAACCCGAGACTCAGAGCGGCAGTGGGTACATAAACTAATTACAACAGCAAAAAAAAAAAAAAATAGATGAGTGCTCACAAGAGAGGATAACTGTACACTTATTAGTTCGTCTTTTGTATATGGTATGTTGTTGTTGTAGTTTTAGCATAGACTTCGTTTGCCTTCCACAATTTACAACAAATTTTTTCACACACTTTATGTTTCATGATATAGAAAAATAAGTATTCTGAAGTTTTTAGAAAATTAAATATTTATGAAAATAACAAAACTGGAAATTATCGAATTTCGACGAACAAAAATTCTTTTTTCTTTTAGTATCTACTTGTAGTATGTACTTTTGCTTTGAGAGTCGAATTTCCTGAATTTTTTCCGAATTTTTAAACTAATTTCGTTTTTTTTTTTTTTTTGGAAAATTGGTCTAATCACGATATGAAATATATTTTTTTTTTTTGGATGGAAACTATATTTTTTGACGTTGAAAACTTTTCTAAATCCACATAAAAGTGAAAATGCTCAAAAATTACATTCCGTAAAGCAATTTTTACTACGAAACTATTAAGCTTATAAAAAAAAATGTTTAATCTTTATATACCGCATCATAAGAATAGAAGAATTGTAATTTCCAAAATGACAATTTTCAGGTTATGATTGAAATCAATGTCTTTTTAACTGCTCTTTTCAATGGAACACTGCCGAAACTTTCGTCTCTTACCATTTAAGTGCTATTTAGTTTTCCAAACCATGAAACATTACTCTATAACAATGTGCGAAATGCGATTATCTCAAAACTATGTTTTAGAAGTTACGACATTTCTATTTTCATGGTGCTAAACTACACTAATTTTAACAAAATAAATTTATTTAAAATTCAACTATGTCTTTAGCTGTTATTGCCTTCTAGAGATGACGAGCAATTAAATTTGAAGCCAGATAACCTCGAATTAGTCTATGGTGTAAGATTGCTTACGTAGACTTCAAATAACTCGGAAATAATATTTTTAAAAATTTCACCTCCACCCCAAGGTCACAACAATCCATCCTTCAAGACAGTCCCAACCAACCATTCGGTCTGAAAATAGAACGTTTTAGTACCGAAAAGACTTATACTCACACACGTTTCCGCATCCGATAGCGGAATGGAAACGGTACGTTTTACGTATGAAGTGAAAATTCGTAAACGTACAGAAAAAACGGTATGAAAAAAAGTACAGAAAAGTACCGTTTGGTTCGCATTAAAATATTAAATTTGAACAAAAATGTTATTCCCAGTTTTAAATAACATTGTGCTCAATTTTTTTTGTTTTTTTTTTTTATTAAATTTGTTTCATATATTACAAAATAAATTTGTAAAATGTTTTAATCAGTGTTTAGCGCAAAATTATAAAAAAACAATGAGCACAACGCAAATGAACTACGAAAAGAATTACAGTACGATTTGTGGGTTCTCATTCTCTTTGTTATACTAGATTGTTGTGCGTCCATGTTTCGAAGATATAGAAACATGACGGTTTCATACCAGCAAAGCGGGTGGGTAGGTCCGTTTAGCCGGTAATATCCGTTTTTTTTTTTTGGTTTGCAAGGAAATATAGAAACATACTGCTTTCATACTAGTAAAGCGGATGCATCCGTTTTTATGCACGTTTTGTTGGGAGTATACGTTTTGCTGGGAATAAAATATAATTCTAACTGTATTTGAAAAATACATTGCTTATGTTGTGCGCCGTTCCAATAAGTTTAAAAACGAAATTTAACGAACAATGTTTAAAATCGTTCTGGACGGGTCTGGCGTATCTGAGTTAAAATTGTATTGGTTTCAGCAACTCCTTCGACTTATGTCTAGCTATTGTATGGGATCGAATCACTGTGCGGTCTTCCTTGAATATATTCCAAATGTCAAGTCATGATATGTAAAACAAATTACTTTTTTTTATGACAGATGCCACGCCCAATTCTATTTCTTAAATATCACCAGTTTTTAATATATTCTGTTTAAAATATGTGATTAGCAATGGCAGCTGCCACGTTTACTTACCAAATACCACCACATTTGAAACAGAGAAGGACACTGTAAAATTGTGTCCTTGTGTGAAATTCTTATGGAAAATTATATTGTTGAAACTGCGAGAATTTCTAAGGTATACAGCAGTATCAAGTTTGTGTGGAAGGTATCACGCTTACTTTTCAAAAAACAGCCAGAATTTTCTTAAAAGAAATACATGGGGAATCTGCGTTGGTGCCAATACTGTTGCATATGTATATCATTACTAAGATATTCTGTTTGAAGTGTTGTATGGGAGTTGTCACGCCTACTTACTCAAAACGATAAATCGAATTGACAAGTAAACAGGAACAAAGTCATACCTTTGGTCTTGGAATCCAAAAATTTTTCAATGGAATAATAATAAAGGGAAAATATCATTGTTTCTGAATTTGCATTGTTTAGGGGAAAATTCAATATGAGACATTGCTGATAAATAGTTTGGTTTTTCGGAAAGTTAAGGAAGTAAAAAGAATGAATGAATGAATGAATCCTAAATTATTTATATATATATATCAATTATAGAGAAGTTACGTTAAAAATAATTTAAAATTCACCCATTCTGATAATTTTTCAATGCTTTTTTTCAGAATAAGAGAGCAAATGTATAAGAAAGGTTTAAATAACTAAGACAGCCTGAAAGCATGCAATATTATTATAGAATCATTTTAACCAAAACCTTAAGATACTAATTTAAAAAATTTTCTATTGTGCGCAGTAATGACCTTAAATGTAGATTTATGTGTGTATGTGTGTGTTTCTAAAGAAAACCTAATCACCTTTGTTTTTCATTCAAATGCAATTAATCACATTTTATTGTGTTTTATTCTATTTTGTATTGTGTTATATTTGCGATGGTACAATATATAAACCGTTTTTTAACCACAGTTACGCATGCGTAGTTGTAAGGACATTTATGATTTGCTTACTAAAATAATTATAGTCTTACCAAAAACGAAAAGTACTATGTTTGCGTATTTGTAAAATTTATGGCATTTATTTAGCCTCCAAGGAAACAAAATGAATGAGTTCGAAACCAATGTTTGTGTATTGTTGCCGTTTTTCTAGAGTTTTTTTTTTGCTATATATGCTGTTTATTTTATATAACTAATTGATTTCAAGAAGTTTATCATTGCTTGTTTTTAAAGATCTACTAAAGTTTATTATGTGATGATTTGAAATAAAATTAAAATGGTTTAATTTTTCGCATTTTATTTACAAAATTTTTATATTTTTGTTTTTTAATAAAATGCTATTTTTAGTTTGGATTATTGTTTTTCCAATTATATGTAATTAATTTTATTAAATGTGATTTTCAATTGCGTGAAGATTCTCGTGCCAAATTTGCTAAATCTTCTTCATACAGTTCCACATTACGGTTTAGAACGTCCGAGAGGAAACCAAGAATTCTTTCGAACGCATATTTATCCAAGACTTGTGAGTATAATTTATACATTTTGAATTTGAGATAAAATTTTTGAATGAGCATAAGAAATGATAAAATGATAGATTTATTTATTGGTTTGAAATTAAAAATGAAAAAGTATGTAACACAAAAGGAAAAACTGAACATATTTAAGAACTACAACATTAAATTTTTCAGCATATTCAAATTATCAAAATGAAGACGTAAATCATCATCTAAGTAGCGATATTGGCTAATGGCGCGTTGAATAACGTCGCTACATTTGCCTAAAAGGCGTTCAAAGCATTCAATATCTAAAACTGAATATACGTGTATGTTTGCATGTATAGGCACGTGTGTGTGTGTGTTTTACATATGAGCATACGTACATACATATAATTAAGAAAAACGTATAATTTTCCAAATAAATTATGGCAAAAAAAACAGCGAAAAAATTGAGACAAAAATGTGTTTAAAAATAAAATAAAAAAAAAAATAGAAAAGAAAAAAGTAAAATAAAGAATTATAAATTAATTCATAATGAAAATACTTAAAACAAAAGGAAATTACTACTATGGGCCAGTGGGCTATATAGGCTTAATCGTAATAAAAACAAGCAGAAATTTGAAGAATAGATTTAATAGTCACACTACTACATACACCCATGAATGCAATCTAGAAGATTTTTTGTATAGTTTTTATGCTTTAAATTAAAACTCATTTTCAAAAGTTTCTTTTATATTTCATTCACGGTGATTTTTACTGTTTTCATAAGTAAAATAAACCGAAAGTATTTATAGATAAAATCTGTGGCGTTCCCTGAACTAAGTTGTCGAATTGTTTTCTAGTTCAGAAAAATACTCACTAATGAATATTCATAAAATAATAAAATATTCTTTATAATATTTCATCATCTTGCTACCATGGGTGTAGTGCAAAATTAAATTCATTTCTACTGTCTGCATATATGAATACAACTTACATGCAGCTTTTACATCACCCTCTGCATATACGGAAGCAGCACGTGGTCGATGTGTAACCAATGCCAATTCGCCAAAATATTGACCTTTGCCCAATTGGGAAATTTCTATTTCACCACCTTCTTGATCCATTTTAATCGATACTTTACCATCCTCAATGAAGTACATGCCATCGGCATTATCACCTAAAAAACAAACAATAAATATTGTATGATTAATTAAATAAAATGCAGTACTAATTACTAAATTGTTAAATCTTACCTTGCTTAATGATCCTATCACCTTGCTTAAAATGTTTTGTAACCAATGCATCAGCTAAATTCATGCGTTCATAACTCTGTTGAAATTGTATATATTTTTTAAAATAATTTGTGAAAAATTAAATTTATTTAAAGTCTCACCTGCAACGCTTTTAACATAGGCACACTATCCAGCAGTGATTCATACATTTTTCGCTTTTTAAATGCGGATTTTAGTAGAATTCGGCGGAAAGTTTGACGATCCATGGCCCAAAGTAAACCTTCTGTTGAGGCCTGAATGGTGGCAGCTCTATAAATAACAACAATAACAATAACAAAAATATAAATACATTGAAAAATCTTGTCTAACAGTGCGGGCACACGAGAAATTCTGAATTTCAACTATAGGTAGACACACGACAAAAAAGGAATTTCAAATTCGTTTTTGACCGATTATAAGTGTGTAGAAGAAGAAGAATATTTTTTTTGCTTGTTTCTGTAAATAAAAATGTTGCCTTTCAATTGAATTTGGACAACAAGAATTTATATGGCAATTATGGATAATTGGGGGAATGGCTATGGGTAGCTCTCCGACTTCATTATTTTATTTATTCACTTAATAAATATTAGAAGAGCAGCTGTTATGAAAACAAAATAAAAAATATCGACACAACAATGTAATAGATCTTATATTTTTCCTGTTTTTTACAACCTTATGTTTGAGGATTGCTAGTTACTTTCAGATTTCAAGTGTATTTCGTTGAAAATCATCTGAAATTCAGAATTTCATTTGACAGTTTTTGTATGGCGAAATTCCGCATTTTCGACGCATTTCAACGAAACGCTAAATTTGCCTGAAATTCCCTCTCGTGTGTCTGCGCTATTATTGGTTTAGGGGGCTGCTATTCCTCATAAACCAAGCTAAGTGGTTTTAAAGCAACAAAACAACCAATAAATCCAAAAGTTTACATAAGGCGTCGTTGTAAAACAATATGAGCTAATTGGGAAGTAGGGCCAAATAATTTCTATCAAGCTAAATTTTTGGCAAGATTAATTAACGAACTTTAAGTTTGATATCAGTAGAAAGTTACATGGTGATGCAAAAAGAAATGACTACTATGAGTCAGTGTAGCATAGAGGCTTCATTATAATAAAAACAAACAGAAAGAGCTTATTTTTGATAGGAAACTGGTTGGAAAGCTAATCTCTTGGAATGAAGAAGCTCTAGAAAACCAATGTAGTTCTCTATGCAAAAAAGCAATAGCAAAATATAGGGAATGCAACCTAGAATCGTATACTGGTTGTACGTAGCGGTATGCGGTATACGAGTATGTAGTATTGAAGCTTTGACGATCTCACTGTGTCAAACATTACAGTGCGCTTTTCTTTATTGAAACAGTTCAGCCGCAGCGAAGAATCGGTAGATTACACAACATCTACTCATTTAGAACCTGCCTGGTTCTTTACCATTTTATTTAGGACAGAATGGACTGCAAGCAATATTTTTCAAACTAGGTCCATTAAAATCTATACGGATGAGCCAAAACTTAATGGAAGAGTTGATAGCGAACCAACAGCCCTAACGCTAAATAAGTCCTAACGAAATAGTTCCTTAAAAAAATGGAGTTTTCTATCAAAAAAATTTGCTATAAACTGCAAGATTAATAGCACAATCAATTCTCTTCTATTAGAGAAAGCGAGCTTTGGTAATCTCCGACATAATCAATAACGCTCGGAAATGGTTATCTAAACAAATCTGGCCAGAGTTTGATTTGAAATGCTTTAAGGATCTAGTATCTTTAGACAGCTTAGAAAATAATTAGTATACTAAGATGACACTGTGCTATTAGGGTCTACGGAAGAATACTGAATTTATTTACTAATGGTGCCAAGAAAACCATTTTTGGCATAACATTTTCTTTCCAAATATTCCAAAGGGGGCATCGGAGCTAAAGTTAGAAAAATTAAGGAAAATTTAAAGTTTTCCTTGTACAGGAGCGCCATCTATGGACTAACCAAATGTGTTAAAATTAGTAAGATTTTATAAAACGATGTATTTAAAAAAGCGATGCCAGGTATCTTATATTTAATTGCTCTTCGCAAAAAACGCTTGCATGCGAGTATATGAATGTGATAGCGGTCAACCTCAACTATAATATCTCAATACAAAAACATTTTTCACATGAATGCACGACATTGCATCATCACATTCCTGCCCCACTGTCAGTAGATATTCTCTTTAATTATACTGTATGTATGGATACGTTAATTACATTGTTTATTGAGTAAATTGAATTTATTTCAGTTGAACTGATGTAAAATAATAGCGAAATTTAATAGCAATGTAAATGTAGGAAGATATAATCCTTTTAAAGCTATTTTAACCGTGTTGGTTTTGCTTGTCCGAGACATTTATATGTTTTATATCAAAACAGCTTAATGATACTATTGACATGATCTTTCACATACATTCAACTTGTGGAAAGCTTTCAACGAATTAAAATACTGCCAAATTTCGATGGTCTCTTTTATAAACATTTCCAAGATTTGCATAAGAAAAGAGCTCAGTTTTATGCACATGACTAAAGTGTTTCTGTTATAACTGGGAATATCAATGGAAAAACTGATTGCATAGGGATTAAAATTTCAATTGTACACTAATTAACATTCTCATAGTAGTGGGAATCAATCACTTACCTGGGCATATTATAAAGCAATGCCAATTCTCCGAATATACCATTATTGTCGTAGGTATGAACATGGTTCTCATTCACAATTACTTTATAAATGCCACTATCGTTGTTGACGTTGTTGTTGTTGATGATTTTTCACATGAAAGAAAAAAAGAACAATACATAAATTCACATAATAAGTAAGTATAAAAAAAGGATGCTCTTGTTGCAAAAGTGTTTGTATTTGTATACGTGTATTAAATAAAAATCGATTTTGTTTCATTACATTTCAATTACAATATACATATACAGTGCATTTATGCAACACAGTTATAGAATATTGCAACAGTTTTAAATAAAGGATATATAAAAAATATAGGAAGCTGTTATGTAATTTCGTTTTCAAAAAATAATGTTTGTGAAAAAGAACCGTAGAAAATGTGGCTCATAAGCCATGAAGCTTATTATGTCTGTTTGCGTAATCCTCGACATCTCCTTTACTTGTTTTAAAATATGGAGTTGAGTTCTAACTAAAGAAGCGGAGAAATTACCTTTTTTGTAGTGCTAATTAGATGTTGATTATTCTTTTGCCTCCATCTTTTCTTCGATGTCAATGAATGATTCTAGTATGGGTTATGGTCCCAAAAAAGTATAATTTGTTTTTAATAAAACGTTTAACATTTTTATTAACAAAATTTTCTTCGCAAACAACAAACAAAAGCAAAAATCTAGAATTCATATTATACACTCATTTGGATAAGTAAAGAAATCTTGCCTGGGAATTTTAATTTGTTGCATGTTAATTAATTTAATTAAAGAGGCAAACGCTTTTTTGTTTCTCAACACTTCCGTGACGCTATCAAAAGCATAATACATAAACGCGCGCACATTTCTTGTGCGTATAATTGGCAACCAAATTAAGTAAAAAAAAAGAATAAAATGTCAACATTTTCACACCAACAACAGCTACAGCGGAAAGAAAAACATTTGTAATCACATCTGCTGTCGGTCTCATGCTGGTGTGATGTGTTGTCATAATGTGATTCTAGGTACGTGTAGCAAATTTATTTAATGCCAACAAAGTATTTTCAAAGTATTCAGTGAAGGAAGGAAGATTAAATGCATTTCTTTTCATTGCTTGATGAGCAAATAGAAATTAATAATTGTATACATAAGAGAGCTAAAATTTAATACATAAATGCTAATTAATGTTACGTATACGACATGTTGATAACAATAAATAAAAAAAATATAACTACATTTTCTTATTTTAATAGTTAACGCTTGTTTTCGTTTAACTGTAAGTATGACTCAACGGACTTTATCACCTTTTGTATAAAACTTATACATTATTTCAAATACTTACGATTCGATAACATAAAAATTGTCACCATCATCACCCTGACGTATGATGAATTCATTTGGCAGCACTCGCTTCTCGAACATAGCATCCAGTACTTGATTCATCTGTAAAAAGAAAAGAAAAATTTAAATATATTTTTGAACAATAAAAAACCAAATACAAACACATTCTTCTAATAGAATAATAAATGAGCGTGTTGGAAAATGTCATGAAAAAACAAAAAAAAAAAAAATTCAAATAAAGTTCGAAATGACAAATGACAGAATGTAAAAATTTATATACAAATAAAATAATATGATGGCAGTAAAAAAAATTGCTGTAAAACAGACAATTGTAACAGAAATACATAGTTTTTCGAAAATGATTTGGAAATTGAAATAAAAATTTCAAAAAATTTTAAATATGCACTGAAAGTGTTTACAAGAATTTCAATGAGCACAAAATTAGAAATTTTTGAAATGAAATAAATTCACAATAATTAAGCAAATATTTGCGGAACCAGAATTCCAGCTAGCAACAATTTATAAAATGAGTCAATAAAATGAATTGCTGTTTGCATGCCTGTTTTACTTTGCTATATATAGGAAAAAAAAAAAAACAATAAATATTGTTAAATAGTAGTAGCTATTTATATGCACAGGGTGTTACATACATAAATAAATTGCGTGTATTTATAAAATTTAAAAACTTTTAAAGAATTTAAGTAAAATACATGTATTATCTAAACATTTATGGCCTGCCTTGTATTTGTATTTAAAATTTATATAAATATGTATATAAAACCCACCTGTTCTTGATCTAATGAGCGAAATAATAAAACATTCTTCACTGATTCAATGAGACGTGTACGTTGCTCATCTGATTTCGGGAAGACAGCACGAGCGCCATCGTCATCATCAACATCATTTTCAGGATCGTAAGCTTCGGCAAAGACGGATTTGCGACGTGAAGTGAAGCGACGGGCGGGTTCTGTAATAAATAAAGAATAAAGAAAATTACAAATTATATTTGAATGATTTATACATGTAGCTATGTATGCATAGTATTTAAGATATATGTAAAATTAATACAAACAAAATGTTGCACATACGCTTTGTGGCACAACTGGTGCACATTTATTTGTATATACATACATATATGCACATATATATGTATGGATATTTATGTGCAAATGATCACTTGGAAAATTGTAATTTTTTAATTAACCAGAAAACAAGAAGCATGAACATTTTATTCATTTTATTTAAATTTGATTAGAGTTAGAATACTCTACATCGTTATTATTTTTACAATACAATTTAAATACACAGTTTTTTCATTAGGAATTTCAATGAATTTACCTTTCAAACCTATTATAAAAAATGTTAATACATACAGTATGTAGAGAAAAATAAGTTTCCAAACAAACAAAAAAAGAAACCTTAGGATCAAAAAGTTTACCAACAATAAATGGCTTTAAATTTATTTCTAAAACACTTTAAAGCTACATGAAATGTTGTTGAAATAGCAATAATACTATGGGAAAAAGATTCACCAATTTCATTTATTACTCGTTTACCTTGAGAGACGTGGTTTAAACACTCACTCTAAATCTGCCTTGGAATTACCATTTGAGTTTAGAGATAATTATTGGGAAATACTTGCTTTATCATTATGAACACATTTCAATAGTTTTTTTTTAAGTATTTTCATGCAAGCATTATAACCTGGGATTATGAAAACTTTATCCACTAAATTTTTCTCTTCAAGAGCTAGTACGGTTTTTGAACGAGCCGAGCGGGTTTTAGCCTTCCAACACAAATAATGTAAGTAGACAAAGCTATTTTTGAGAGCATAAAAAAGAGCTTAAAATGCACGAAATAATTATCAATACTATAATAATATAAAAACTGATGTTCAAAAAAATCAACGAAATGGTAGAGGAAAAAGCGAAAGAAAATTAACGATCAAAAAGCCAGATGGCACGAACCAAAAATAATTTAAAACCTTTTCACTTACTTAAAGTCTGAAGATTGTTCTTAATAATGTGTGACGAGTTTATATTCCAAAACTGTCTACATTTTTCTATACTAAATCATAAATATCTCGGAAATCATAGCAAATTTAGATAGAAATTGTTATGCTTTATTAGCTTTTTAAGAGTTTTTTTTTTAGGAAAGTGGTTAACATTTTTCTAAAAATTAATTCACGATTATCTCAAATAAATACTTTAAGTGATAGTGAAAAGCCTATTGACACTATTAAATTAAGTGCCATTATAAAGAAGGTTTTTTTTAAAAAAAGTCTAAGTTTCTTAAGTATGAAAATTCGTAATGGAGAGAATTTTTATAAATGATGAGGAGGTAGAAAAAGTCAACTGGCTTTTTCCCCCCGGCAAAAAATGTGAATTGAACTTTCTCTCTCTCTCTTGCCTCCCCTCTTTTATGGCTCTCTTCTTTTGTGTTTTCTCTCCTTTTTTATTTTGGTATACGTTTGAAAAAATTTATTTTCCTCGGTAGGAAACCCATATTTATTTTTCAAACCAGTTTTCAAAAAAATTTTGAAAATATAAGTATAAATAAAAACATGAATTAATTAACTTTAAGTTCTCTAGGATAGTCGTTTAGCTTAGAGCTTTTATTATTAAAGAACAATTTTTCCAAGGAATTTTTTATCCTGAATCTGAATCTTTCGACTTTATCTTCTTCTTTGTAAAAATACACGTACATATGTGTACTTAATTTTTTGCGTATACTTTAAGTTATGTAATTTATTGTAATAATTTTTTCTAAATTTTAGTGAAATTAGAAGGATAAATTAGAATTTAAGACAAATAACTTATGACTAAATATAATAATAAATTCAAAACTAAAAACTGATGCAAAACCATATAGTGCAGGCAGGTCAACCGAGACAGCTCTGCATGACTTATCGGGGGAAAATTCAAGGGGCACTAGATGTGAAGGAAGCAGCAATATGTGCTTTCTTGGATACAGAAGGAGCTTTCGATAACACTTCACACGAGGCTGTCAAAAACTCTCTAAGTCGAAGAGGAGTAGGTAACACGACATCCAGATGGATGTCAGACATGCTCTTCTCTAGAACAGCTAAGATGAAAATAAGGGTAGGTAGCATATCAGTCAGCACAACCAGAGGATGCCCACAGGGAGGAATATTATCACCACTAATGTGAAGCCTGGTAGTAGACGTACTTTTAATGAAACTCTAAGAGGCATGCATATACTGTCAAGGATATGCGGTTGAAATCGTTCTCATAGCCAAAGGTAAATTTGAAGAAACTCTTTGTGACATTATACAAAGGGGGCTAGGTATTACTAGGAGATGGTGCAGGTCAGTAGGGCTAAATATTAACCCTGCAAAGACCAATATAGTTTCGTTTATTAGGAAGGGATTACTCCCGCGCTAGGAAGCGATATCACTAGCTAGAGAGGTTATTGTACAAAAGCAAGCGGTAAAATATCGGGGCTTAGTATTAGATAGTAAAATTACATGGAAATCGCATATTGAGCCAGTGAAGGTTAGCATATCTCTGTTCGACTGCTGCATTGGGAGTAGGTACTATTGGACCTCAGTCCAAGAGATAAAAGGTTAACGGGGGGATCTATAGGGCCTGAAAAACGAGATAACCCGGCGAATAGTTGTCCAACTATCTCTTGGACTGTTCCTATGACAGAATGGACAAACACAGATAGTTTTGAGAAACACTTTGTGGCAAAACTTAGTAGTAAGAACGAATGGAAGGGTGTACAATATAGCTAACGATTAAGTGGCATACAGATGAGTCATGAACTGAGGATGGAACTGAGGTAGGAGTTTTTGGGCCAATAATCAAACACTCTGGGCCGATGAGGAAATATCCTAGCATCTTTCAAGCTGTAATTTATGCAATCAATATATGTGTACAATTCAACCTGGACAGGATGTACAAACGGCAAGATATCTCTATCATGTCGGGCAGTCAGGCAGCCATTCGAGCAATATGCTTTTTTGAGATCACCTCTAAACTGGTGTGGGACTGTTTGAGCAAGCTCAAGCAACTGGGTAAGGCCAATAAGGTCGCTCTATGTTGGGTTCCTGGACATGTAGGAATAGAGGATAATGAACAAACAGGCGAATTTGCTAGAAAGGGGCGCAGCGAGTACTTTCGTAGGACCTGAACTCTTTTGTGGAATAGGAGATAGCGTAATCAAGGAATTACTCAGGCAGAAAGAGAGAAACAATAGCCAAGAACTCTTTGCCAACCTTTCAGGACTTAGGCAATCCAAACCGCTTCTAGGTAACAATAATAAGAGAAGATGCGCATTCAGCATTAGTCTCAACAAAAACAGTTTACGCATATTAGCTGGTATTCTGACTGGGCATTGCGGGTTCAGAGAAAACCTTTGTAAAATAGGGGTTGAAGTAAGCTCAGTATGTAGGTTTTGTAATGAGGAAGATGAATCATTAGAACATATTTTGGCTCAGTATGAAACACTGTTGCACAAAGAATGAAATGTTTGGGTATGTCCCAAGTGCCCAAGTACATAGAATTAGCATCAATAGATCCAGGCGCAAAAAACAAATTCTTGAGGGAGACTGGACTGGATGAGGTACTCTACGCAGATTAGACTTGATAGAGAAGAGGGACGTACAATAGATCTTGCAGGCCGTGGTACAATGACAAACCCCTCTCTAATACAATACAGTACTTTGGTTCATGGGTTTGAAATAATCCAAACTTTCGTAGGGCAGTATTATATAAAAAAAAAAAATTCGCAACATTTAAAAAAGTGTTAGATTTTTAGATGTGCATTGCATATGATTATAAAGTCAAATCAACTCTCATCATATATTTGTCACAATAAAATTTCTTTCATGAAAAAATCGTGTGACAAAAATCAATAACTTTTTCTAATTAAATCGAAATATCACCAAGAAAAGCTTTATGCATATACTGCAAATACTACATTAAAATGAACATACTCATTACATTTGAGTGTAGAGTAATAAAAAGAAACATGTTACACATTAATAAAATGAAATATTTCAAAAATATGAAAATTCACATAGGCACTTGAGAAAAACACATGTAACTCATACTATACATATGTACATACATGTACATATGTAAAGAAATACATCCATCATATTTGTGTCATCTCACACAGCAAAACCGCCACTAGCACCACCACCCATTACCACACAACATTGCCATATATTAATGAAGCAGAGGCAAAATCAAATGAACGAATACCACCTAAAGCATTTTCACTTAATTGCAATTAAAGGCGAATTAAATTTTCATATCGCTGAGCAGCAACGACCTTCTTTGGTGAATATATTCGCATATGGCACGCTCGCTATTATAATCACGATCAATTGAGCAAGTACTTTTTTTTTGTTTTTGTTTTTCTCGTTTTTATTTAATAAATGAAGTGAAACATATGCGCGTAAGCAAATAAACAACACAAACATATATTTATGTATATACAAATTACACACATACAAAATGTGTAAAAGATACGGAATATTTGCGAGCATTCAAATCACAGCATCGCATGAGAGCCAGATTTTTGATTTTATATTTTTAGGTGTACAGTATAGAGATGGGCGCGTGAGTACTCACTTCTGTTCACACACGCTGAAATTTTTCAAAAAAAAAAACTCCACGCACGTTTGTCTCTTTATTTTTAAATTTTTTGATTATGTAAATTTAGTTATATAGATATAAAAAGAAAGCATATAAATAGAAAACACAAGGTTGCTTTTTAAACTATAAAAAAAAACCATGACCATGACCATGCTCACGAATTTTCACGTGCAAATTATATAACGCTCACGCATGTTCACGTTGAAATTATGGAAATTAAATAATGCTCACGTGAAAATAGTGGCAGGATCATGCATGTCACGAAAAATTCACGTCAAGCACCCATCTCTAGTACAGTAATCCCCGGCTGATTGTCCTCAGTTTAATGGCTCCAGAAATTTTAAGTTTTTAGTTCACTATGCATTCCACTTTCTCGATAAATACCTTTCTCCGAACCAGAAATTTTAAGTTTTCATCGATGCAATTAAGCGGGGATTACTGTATATATGTGTATGTGTGTAGCATACCTTACGATCATGTTATGATTTGGCATTAAAATTTTGGAAATCTATTCGAGTATGAAAATTATGTTCTATTTTAAGTATGCATAAGCGTGTGTGATTTAAATTGCATATACTTTACATATACCTACATATGTATTCTTATATTTGTATGTGTAAGAGGATGCAAGTATGTTCACACTTAAGTGAGTGAATCAATGAATGAATGAACTAATGAATTTTGATTCGATTATACCATTTATTCTGACAGAAACATTTTACTGCTTGTGCCACCCCAGTGCATCCATATGTCATAGCAGATACATTTGCGGCCAACAATACCGACTCAAAATTCAACTCAAAATTTTGAATTGAATCATGAAAAGCTTTTAATGTTCATATACTCACAAATTTTTGTATGACTCAACCACGATACATCTGCTTTCCAGTAAGTGGCTTTTGCAAGTAAACCACAAATTATTTTCAAAAATCATACCTGGAGCACTTCTAAATTGTCCATTCTGCATCACTAATACAAAAAGTGAAAATTTTGAATTATGACGGTATAGTCGCAAATGTGTGCTATGTACATATTCATGCACTAGCAATAAATTACTTTTGTTTGAGAGTAGCAAATTAGGGAAGATTCTTCGATGCATTTCAATTTCACAAACGCACAGAAAGAAACCACTGACTGAAAATTGCTGGAGAATATGCGGTTTGAGTTAGGTGCTAAATGTTGCAAGTAAACTATGTTTATTGATTTCGAAAATATTAATACACTTTCACAGGTAGATTGTTTTGAAAGTCTTATCCTGAAACAGCTGCTGCCTCCCTTCAGCACAGGAAGTGCATCCGATATATTCAAATCGGTGTGCATTATGTGTTAATAAACCCATACACTACACTGTAGTAATTAAACCCTTAGAAACCATGGCCTCTAAAGTGAGCAGCTATAAATTAAATGCAAATATTTGCCTTATAAATTTTCAAACACAATTATTATTCATGTACATCACACTGTAATGAGTGTTTGTGCGTCTACAGACACGCACAATTTACAAATGAATCATTTTTAAATGCAATCACTTTCATTAAAATTAAAATTAAATTAATTTACTCACACATTTAAAAAAAAAAAAAAAAAAACGGAAGCAAAATGAACAGCAATAAAGAAATGCATTTTAAAATTGAAATTGCTATAAAATAATTTTGTGAAATTCTTGTGTGCATTGAAGAAATAAATCATTTTCATATTCATATAAAACAAACACACACACACATACATATGTAGATATGATTTAAATATAGCTTACCAACGAGCAATGATGAGCTACTAGCAGCAGATACTTGTGAAGTCATATTTGTTGAGTGTAGCAGCAGCAACTAGTTGCAAGCAAATTTAACAAATTGCTGCAAAAATTCACAAGCACACACACACACAGATACAAAACTAGAAAGATAGAAATGCGTATAACTTTGATGCACGCACGCACACGCACACGCAAATACATCAAGCACACACATAGATACATTAAACAGATAGATAGACAAACAGACAGACATGGAAATGGAAATGGAGATGCACTTACGAAGCTTAATTAAATTGTGTGCAAATATTAGTGCACTTAAGTTGGTATATACATAGCTGTGAATGTAAAAGTGTGGTTGTATGTGTGTATTGTGTAACTGCGTCTTTCCCAGTCGAAAAAAACAAAGCGCATTTTCTTAAAATGTAAAATTAATTTAAACTGACCCTATCAAATAAGACCTAAATTCGAGTGATATACTAATAGAGTCTTGCATTTTAGCGGATTCAGAAATTGCGGAAGATGGAAAGTTTAATTTTCTTGTTCATTCAAAAAACCTGTTTGACGATTAATCCGTTAGAATTCCTGATTGAATTGATTGAATTTTTTATAATCATTCGTAGGGAAACTTCATCAATGATTTTTAGGCTTGGTCTTGTTAATGCGGAAAAGTTTTACATTAATGATTAAGTTTTAAGACTGGTAATAGAAAGTTAAAAGGTGAAAAACTAAATGGGTAAGGCCTCATTAACCCATTCGTGATGTAAGAAAAACAGAAAAAAAAAGTGCAAAACCGAACCCGGATGCATATTTTCTGCTTCCCATCTTTTGTTAAAATTTTTTAACAAAATAGAAGTTTTTCGCGCCTAGGGTAGCCAGATATTTTAACCGCGAAATCAGTACATTAGACGTTGGAAATCAGTACAAATCAGTACAGTTTTTAATGCTTTTATTACCTAGTAATTTAAATGTAATGTAGTGATATAAAAGCCCTGAACTTTTTCTCCGATTTTGTGTGTGTCCTTTTACATTTTTTTCTTATTTAGAGAATTTTGAGAGCGGACAATAATCAAATTCAATTAGTAACAACTTTACTTCATTCATTTAAAAACTCACATTAACCGTCTTTTCAAGCAAATATTGATTTTCTCCCCTCGATAGCAGCAAAGCGTATGCATTTTATTTTGTGAACAATCAGAAAAAGAAACAAACAGGGTGAGACTATCTGCAAAAAGGATTTTAAAACCATTAAGCTTAAGCACAAACATTTTTAAGACATTAATTTGAAAAAATCAGTACAAAATATAAAAATCCGTAAAAAATAATAACTAAAGTACTATCAACTCTGTTTCCAATGAATATAAATTTATGAAAATCCATGCAATAATTTTTGAAAAAACGAGTGATTAGTCACCAATTGGTGACCAATAGTCCCGAAAGGGTTAATGCCTGGCAGGCTTGAATTACAAAAAAGATTTCCCAAACACCAATTCATTTTTGTTTAAACGTTTATTCAATAAACATTTAACAATTTTGAAGATGAAAATTCGGGAACGACAGAAAATTAAATTTTTCTTAGTGTTTAAGGTCCACTTGGTATAAATATTGTATACTCAGTCGTTTTTTCTGGATTTGAAGGGGTTAAGAAAATTGTATACTTGGTAATGCCTGAACTCAACCCGCAAAACAATTAACTTTTCCCACTGGGATGCTCTCGCTATGCCTTCACAATTTTTATTTAAGTGCAATAATAAATAATTGTATTTTAGATGCTTTTGTTAGTATATTTTATTTTTAATTTGCTTATTTGTCTCATTGTTGTTGTTGTCCAGACATACACATGCAGGAAAAAAAGAAAAGTTTAAAAATAAAAGTAGCATCAACGCAAAAAAAATGCACACAATTCCATTCTTTGTGTTCGGCAAATAATTGCATTTTTTTATGATTTGTTTTTTTAATTACTGGCTGCTGTTGGTTGCTGCTTCAAAGTAGAACGACAAATACATAAATTCTCACAAGTATTAAAATAAAAAATCCATACACATAAAAATAGAAAGTATGGCTTGGAAAAGTGCAACCAATTAAAGTATAAATAAAAAGTGTACAACAATGAAATTATAATGAAAAACAAAAATGAAAAGAAATATAAAATAAATAAACAACATAGGAGAACAAGTGTTAAACCAGCAGTAAAAAAATAATAGAAAAAACTAAAGGGCACACGCTCGCTTGCTCGTATTTTTTACGTACGATGACGTGAATGAAGGTGCGTTGAATATTACGGCTTGAATTTGCCACCTGCCCGCTCTTACGGAAGAGAAAAGAATGGGAGGAAATGCCGAGAAAATAGAATTTTTTCTCATTCTCTTGCTGCATTATTATGAAATTAATCGAGGCGTAAGTGAGAAAAATAAAATGTGCACATAGAAATTGTAGTAGTTAAGGCATGAAATTATGTAATAACTAAACTAGCATAAAAATTACTGAGCATTAAAAGGGAAAAAATTCAACAGAATACACACAACAATTGAGATTTCTTCTTTAAGTTTATATGAAATTAGCTTAAGTAAGGAAAACTATCATGGATATGTAATCTAGACAGAAATTGCTGCAGGCGACACTGATTACGAATTATTATACTATGCTGTAAAGTGGCAACAATCAAACGGCCACTTGAAAAATTGTTCTGTGAGAGACAACAATTAGCTTTTAAAGCTTAAATGAAGGGCTGATAGTTGTTAAAGAAGAATTAGAGTAGCAGCATAGAAAGGAGGTAACGACTCTTGACATTTTAAAATATCAAAATATGCGATTATATGTATATAAATTAAGTATAAGGATGCACTATCGCTCTTATGTTTTTCAAAATATTCAGTTGGCGGGTAAAGTGGGAAATTTGGATCGATTCAAATTCGGATTCAGCGACCCCAAAACCTTAGTATACTCATTGATTTTTTTTTAGATGCTGCTATAGCGGTCCCGACGCATAGTGGCACGAATTTTTTTTCCCCTCTAAAGGTCAATTACAGTGAAAGGGTTAAGCTTCGTCACCAGTGACTTAGTTCAAAAGGAACATTAGAACAAAAACGACTCGGCTCGGACAAGGCAATCGGTGAAGAGTTTTTACCACTAACCAAGACAATACTCGCCCTCATATGGCAATAACCGCTCGTAACTATTAGCGGATGCAAAATGGGCAAGGCTCCCCCTACCCTCATTATTGATGAAATTCTAATAAATTTTCATTGTTGCTCATGATTCAAAATTAATTTTAAAAGGACGAACAAGTTAAAAACGCTTATCGGCAATCGTTGAATCCACTAGTGCTTGTAACAATTTGTAAGAATTTTAGTGGAGAAAAATAGTCCAACCAATCTTCAGAATTCTAAGGTCCGGTGAATCAAATGTTCGGAATCTCCAGAGAGTTTTTAATGGTAAAAATTTTCGATCTCGAGGTCATATTCAAAAGGTAATTCAAACCTTTTTCGCATCCAAGCCCAAAAAAATGTTTAAAGGTGGCATTTTTTTTTTTTTTTTTGTTGGAACAGACAAAAGAAGTATTCAAGAATACAGCACGCAGACAAGTTTTACGTCCATTGTACTATATCCTGTGTTCCCTTTTGCTATTTTTGAAATCTACCAGATTTATTAATAAATCTTAGCAGATCTTGCGGAAAGAGCTCAGCTGTTCGTCTCCCAACACTCCAGTACCAAATATGCTTACTCTGATCTGGCAGAAAGCGGGGCAGATACTAAGAAAGTGGCCCGCCGTCTCTTCACATTCTTCCTCCAAACCACAGGAAGCACAGAAGGCACTAGCTCCTAGGCCAATCATATGCAAATGTTTGCCCCAAGAGAAATGACCTGTATATAATCCCACCAGCTGCCTACAACTCTTTCTGTTAATTGATAACAGAAAGTCTGTTAGACGCTTCGAGATAACAGGTAACATGGTCTTTGTCTGAAGTCGAAAAAATCGGAAAATGGTACAATTGTACCTACTTTTTCATCACTGGTGGCAACTACAATTTGCTGAAGATATTACAGTAAGAAAAAATTACAAAAATCTTTTCAAAAGCCAGTTAATTCTATAAAAGAAAGGCATAAATATCTAATCCTTGACTGATTGATGACGATAGTGTCATAAAGTATAATGATTTTTTTCTGTTGATTTTTTTATATTAATTTCAGTAATAATTTAAGCTTTTAATCGTTATTTGTTTTAACGGTTGAACCCATAACAATTTGGCAGGAAATTAAAAAAAAAATTCAGTTCCAGAGAGAAAAATACAAAAATAAAAAATTGATGGCGAAAAAAAGAAATGCAATGAAAAAGGATTCATTTTTAACGAAGGTAATAGCAACTGGTGATGGAAACCTTGAACACTTCGAAAATAAATGTGTGTAAGGGAAACAAATAAAGCAAGAAAACGAGGAGAAAGCAGAAAATCGCAAATCATATTTTCTGATGACTTGGGACACGTGAGACACGAAAAAAAGTTTTTTGGGATTTTTCATTTTCTGAGGTTAGGGACGTCATGTAACATTTCCCGTGGAAAATAATATTAGATTCATGTTCATGTTCATCAGCTGAAACTACACAAAAATAGATTTTTTTCCGTCGTTGTATGATGACTTGGGTAGGCGTGAGACCCGAAAAACAGCCTTTTTGGACCTTTTTTAAGGTTAGGGACAACATGTAACATTCCCCGTGAAAAATAATATTGGAATCATATTCAGCGAAAAAAAATATACGAAAAATAACTTTATCTGTTTTTTTATGATGACTTGGGTAAACGTACGCTTAATAAAACTATTACTTTATGGTGAGGTGGTAGGCTTGCAGCCGCCATATTGGTCCGCCATCATGCAAAATCAAAAAAGGCCTTGTTGCATTTAAAACTAGAGATAATAAGCTTTCATTTGAGCCCGAACATGCTCTAAAATACCTTAACCAATTTTGGACAGGGGGGGGGGGGGGCGGGGGTCATCTCCCATTGACAGAGAATGTCCCATATATAAATATTTAAAGTATGTAGAACAATGTGTATACAGTAAATGGTGTGTGACATGTGGCACATTTAAGACAATAACCACAACAACAACCACAACATATTTTCAGCTCAAAATTCCGTCCTCATGCACCATAAATTCTTAAAGCCAAATTAAAGTTAAGTATTCAAGTTAAATAGGCGCGTCATTCATTGTACGCGTCGTCATTTAGTCGTCAGTATCTATTTGGTTAATTAAACTGTATTTTAAGCATTAAATTAATCATTTTATGCCGCCGCTAACTTCAAACGATAACGACAAACGTGTGTCTCTTTTTTTGTTACTTTTTGCATGTGCGACTCGTACTTTACTTTTGTTTTAATTAAGGCGCGCGAATGAGAAAATAAGGTCAACAGGTTGACAAAATTAAAAATACACAATAGTACAAAAAAAGCGCCACAAATGAGCACAGGACAATCACACCCTAAAGTATATGCTAAATACTTTTTTATGTTAAATAGTAGTTAAGTACTATTTAGTAGTAGAAAAGCGAGATAATTAAGATAATAAAGTACAGCAAGCACACTATACTGTTCATATTAGACGCCACCGCGCGAATAATAATTTGAATTACAAACGAATCGGTAAGAATGACAAACGATGACTGTCACTTTGGCATACGGAAATAAAAAGCCAGACCCAAATACACAAAGAGAGTGAGAGAGAATTATCGAATAGAAACCAGGATAACCGCAAAAAAATTCAACAAGTTATGCAGACACAAACACATTGATATATATAGAAGATACATCCCAGATAACCAAAATAATGGATTTCGACCAAAATAAGTTGTTACTATTTCGCAACAGTTATGAATTCTTTTCAAGTATGATGCCTGCTTGATCATAAAGAGATAGGAGAGACACAGTCGTTTTGTCGGTGCATTGCTTCCATTTTCATTTCATCCATCTGTTATGACCGCGAAATCAGATTCCGTGCATAAAAATGTTTATAATAGTTACTGTCGTAACGAATTCGTCACGAATTTGGCAACTTTGGTTTACTGGGATATTACATATACATACAGATAGACATATAAAACAATTTAGTAGTAACAGCAGCAACGAAATAAAAAGTAGTGAAATGGCAAATAAAGCATCTAACTTTCGGCCCACTAGGAATTTACGCAGTCCAAAATGTCAGAGGAGGCTATTCTGTCCAATTTTCGTTTGAATATTCTAAATTAAAAAATTCATATGTAAAGCATGTGGTGCAGATTCGTAAATGGCTATTCAAAAATTGCTACTTTGAAGTTTTCAGCTCTCGAATGAAAATTCAGAGTGGAAAAGCCAATAACTGAAATTCAAATTAAAAATTTCAAACAGCAGAAACAAACTACAAAACTCTGGTATAATTTTTATTAAACTTTTCTAGTTGGACTAATTTTCGCAGTGTTATTTTACTCTTTGTTTCAATGTGATTCGAAAATATTTCCAAGTGGGTAGTTACCATCAATTAGAAATATTTTGCAGTCATTCATTCATACACAGATATATACATATACGAACCAACACACACACTCATACACACTCTCTCACTCAATCAGCCACAGCAAAAATTATATTAAAAAGTTGTTAATACTCTACGGAAATCGAAGCACCGCATCCTACTTCACTCCAAAGACCAATTTCCGTCCACAAGACTCTCTATAAAGTTAACACCAAAGCGAAATTCAAAAAAAAAAAAAAAAATATGGAAACGGAAATGATGGGCGGTGGCAATAGCCTCAGCATGGCTATGATGAGTTGCAGAAAAAATAAATTAAAGGAAAAGGAAGAGGAAAGTAAATGTTATATATATTGAGTACATCCTTTTAATGTCACTCAACGATAGCAAATAGCAACAGCATCATCGACAACATCATGCCTCAGCGACCACCTGTTCAACAAAATACTAAAAAGGAAAAGGATTCAATATGTGGGCATATTTTCATATACTCATATATCTAAAGAGTAGAATATGCAACCCTTCAGCAAACAAAAAAAAAAAAATAAATAAATGAATGTATTTGATAACTCAAGTGTAAAATATATATGTGTATGTACATATGTGTGTGTATCCTTCTTTCTATGTGTGCGTCTATGTGTGTTCGTTCCTATATTCAAAGAATGATGCGCACTTATGCGACAACCATAAATAAATTCCAACATGAATGCCCAGGATAGCACACACACACACAGCCACACATAACCAACATGGATCGAGCAAAACACTGAACAATGCTATTCATCGTGTGCTTAGTTTAGTATACGTTTTGCTCGTATATTTAAGCATTTAATTTTTACGCTACGGAATTCATGCGCGCCATTAGTTCATCCACATTTACTGAAATTATTTATACAAAAAAGTATAAAAACAAAATGGAAGACATCATCATCACTTTCAACATATTTAGAAGAAAGAAGAAAAATTTAGTTTGATTATGGTAAATATTTTTTGAACTGATGAAAGAATCGAAAAGTATTTCATACAAAAAAGATAAACATACCAGAACATTTGTGTATGAATAAGACTAAAGTGGCAAGTGGCTGTAAAAAAAAAAATAGGAAAATTTGTCAGCATTAAAAAAAATTTTTTCATAAATAATTGAACTGAACCGAAGAACCGAAATGAAAAATTCAACAAGGACTGCAAAAATAACGACATTCCAGAACGGCTGCATCAGAAATTACTACGAAAACTATTTGTCATCCAGTGATGCTAGGCCCAGTGATGTAAAGAACGTTCAGATGGTTCAGAAAATGGCAACTCTATTTCTTTTCAAAAGGTAACCAACTTTGCTGCCTGTATTTAAACGTTCAACAACTTTTTAATATCTTATGCTCATTCATGGTCAAATTTTTAGGCCAATCTTGATAAATTTTATTAACTAAACAAAACATATTTAATAAAAAATCAATAAATAATAAAATATTCATTAAATATATATAAAAAAAAAATATCCTTGCAACACTTCAAGTAATAAGTTTGTGTGATTAAAATGACAACACGTTCCATTTATCACATGCTAAGCATCGCTGAGCAAAGACAATAGCATGCGAGTGCACACACACGCTCATACCCACACATACATAGATGGGCAACAAAGGATAACACAATGAAATAAAATAAAAACGGTACACATAGAAAAAAATATAATAGGTAAGCCAAAGGTGGTGCCCCTATTTTACACTATACGAATACAGTTTGACCCGTGCTCTGTTAGGCTACCCAGTGGAAAACGTTTTCAAATTTTTATTTATGTTTATTATGGAAGTTATCTATCGAACTGCTGTAAAAAAAATTAGCGAGTGATAAACTTGTCTCCATCGAAGTACTAGGTTTCGGATAAGCTGATGGAACATGAAGTTTTTAAATAGTATATCTACAATATGTGAGCTTAAAATCAATACTTGGTTGTAGCGTCATTAAACCAAGGGCTTCAATTTTTGTCCGGATATTTTGATAATTCGATTATTCAGTTAAAATATATAGGCTCCGAAGTTTCCCGATAGTCTAAAGCACTAACAAAAAGAAAAAAATAATTTAAAGGACTAAAATATTAAAACCCGGATCCGTTAGTAGTCTAAAATGTTGAAATTCGAATCTAATTATTTTGAGTTTTTGCGTCTGCGCTCGTTTGAAATGAAGTTTTCTTGTAAAATGGTTTTTCAAAATGAGCAAATTAATTAAGTTTGGGAACATTTTGAGAAACTAGAGGACAGTTAGAGGTCCAAATATAAATCATAAGCTAAAAAAGCACGATTTCAGCTACGCTGATATGGGTACCGTGACACCGGCACATAGAGGGTAAAGAAGAGGTAGATGAGCTGACTTATAATGCCTCTGCCCTACAGGACTCCTTGGTTTTTACACTATTGAACTCAGTCAGGAGCTCAAGAAATCTCAATTTAACACCTCACAAGACCCAATAGTTAATGAAACACTCTGCCGACCCGCAAAATTAGCAGAGCAATATGGCCTGACTACAATTTACAGACTGAAAGCAAATACGAAGTACAAAATTGCAGCTAGCGAAAATGCCTTAAAATATTTTTCAGAGCAAAAACGAAAAAAAAGAGGGATATCGAAGTAGAAGGCCGGCTGAGTGAACATTTTTGTTTCGTTTTTGCACTCAAACGTTTTTAATGCATTTTCGCTAGCAACAATTTTTTAATTCGTATTTGCATTTAGCTTGTCAATTATAAAAGAATAGTTCAATTCATAATCTAAATTCGAAAGAGAGCAGACTATTTCTCACTTTTTCCGTGAATACCTTGGGGAACTGCGCGAAATAAATAAGTTTAAATGAACTCCTAAACTTCTTAAGCCAGGGATGAATTTAATTCCTACGTCTTGTTCCACAAACACAAAAACAAACCAACGGCAGCAATATTTTTTTTTCTTTACGGACTCTGCGCATCACAGTTAGTGGGTTTGAGTCCAAATGTAGACCAAAATTTGGCTATGGTTTTGCCTATTTTGTCTCACTTGATCAATAAACAAATTGCTCCATAAACCGCTGGCAATTCGACAAACAAACGAACAAACCTCCTAAAAATACCCTTCATTACAATCAAATCAAAAATTTTTACTAAACTTTGCTCATTCAATATAAAACTCTGGCTACGCTCCTGTTTTATAAGTATGTAGATATGTGTTTATGTGAGTGCATCGTTTGCAAAACACTCAATAACGGTAATTAATAGTTTTTTCATCATTTTTGTTTTTGTATTGTTTTTGGTTTGAGAAACTCATTTTATAAATTTTCTACAGAGGACGAGAACAGAGAAAAGCATTCAACTGCAAAAATAAAAAAATAAACAAAGATGTGAAATAATCGAAATAATGGGAAGGAGAGTGTAGTACACGATATAGATAGAGTGGGCGGGTGCTGAAAAAGTGAAGCTCTTGACTAAGTTTGACCGAGTGTAAAATAAACACAAAAGCTTGACACATAATGAGATACGATACGATATAAATTTATCTATTTTTAAAGGAGCATAAAAATATGTCCCAATTGACCTATAGTGATAGTAAACATGATGCAAGGTACAAGAGATTTTATATAAGATAATTAAATAAAAGGAAAGCAGAGCCATTCTCAAATTGATTTAGGTTAAATTGATTTTTTCGATGATGAAAAATTCAAATTTTTTCGATTTTAATTTTATTTATTTTATACCTACTGAATAGATTCCTTGTGCAAAAATTTAAAAGCTGAATAAAAATTTTTCTATTTCTCAAGACTTCGATCTATACGCGTTTTATGTCTGTGGCCTGTTTCTAGCGTCATAAATAAACAAACAACTTCCGTAATGACGACCACGACATTTATCCAAATGTCAACGGTCACAATTGTTAGATTTTCAGAAAAAAACGTAAAAATTACTACAAACACAGAAAGACACAAAGTTTCCAACTAGAAATTGACATAAAAAATAGAATTAAATGAAAACTTCTTTTATACTTGTCTGCGCGCGAAAATTTTGATTTCAAAAAAGTTGCAAACTTGTGGGCTCATAAAACAACATGATAAGGTACGTGGGTTAAGGTTTTCACCTGAATGTAAAATATGGTAAGGTAAACAACTAACTATATGTAGTACATAAGGCTGAAGTTTGATTCGGTGGGTGGATAAAAAAAAAAAGCGGCAGCGATGTTTCCAGTGAAGGGGAGTTCCGTATGTCACTTACTTATGAAGGGTGACAATTCTAAAGTGACGCACACACTTTTGTAGTTATTTTAAAAAGGTCATACTGCTTCGAAATAAAACTAAATCTCACTATTGCTGAATATATCGTCGGCGCTCTGATAGGATTCACTATGCGTCAACTGATATAATCATTAGTACACGTTTCAAATGTATCGCCAAAAATCTAATTTAATATGTCTTTCGAATTATAGAAGCTAATTAAAACGGATCCAATTAAAAAAATTAATTCGGACATAGTGATTTCTGCGTAAATAACGACGATATATGCTTTCAAATAAATTCACCTCTATTCAAAATAACCGTCTTTAGCCTTCAATTGATCTGGAAATCGTAGAACGGTTTACCGCAAGGCTTCTTGATCAATTTCTGTCAACGCTCTCAGTAACGACCTTTCAGTGATTCCAGACTGTGATGTTGAGATGCACAAGCTTTGCCTTCTTTTTGTATAATTTTAGAAAAATCCAAAACAAATCCAAAAAAAAAAAAATCCATTGGATTTAAGTTTGGAGAGTATGGTGGCTATTTTTAAGACGTTATGAATGCAGAAAAATTGTTTCTTAAAAATCTTGTTGGGAGCCCAATTTTCGTTTCCAAAAGTATCTTGCTAACTCGAAATTCGACGATAAACAACCGAGTGAATTTTAACGCCCTCTTCAACGAATATTAGAGTGGTTCTGCCATTAGCAAAAACTGCAGCCCATACCATAACCGAGTTTTGAGTTTTGAGCCCGGCCTATTTTGTTCCGATGATGATGTAAGCCACAAGCGGCCATTTTGTGAATTGAAAGTCTGCTCAACCTTGAAAATTTGTTATCATTGTTCTAACACGGTGGAGCATACTAATGCCGAAGTAGGGTATTGAGCTTTACGTGACTTGTCCGACTAACGATTAAGCTTATATTTTGCAATATTCATCGCTAATGTTTCGCGGTTTACTCCCATTTCCTCAGCGATTTTTTTATATATGCCAGTTTTATTATATCAAATAATTGCTCGGTCTAGAATTGTTACCTTGTATACCTACTTCCTTTACACTAGTGTCGAATTACATTTTATCACGAAATAATGAGGCAGAAATAATTTTGGTGCCTAGCTATAGAAAACTTGCAAACGCCCAACTTAGAGATTTCCGCAAATTCGTATCCGATAGCAGTACATTAAAAATCGCTCGCATCAGAATTATCAATCGCTAATATATTTAAAACACGATTAAACGAGAAATTTAGTTTTTTAACTAAATTGAATGAATTGAACATCGACGGTTTTTGAAAAATTAGTTTCTGAGAGAGAAATCGGAAAGAATTTTTTTGCTTTCCTGTCTCTTTCATTTCCTAAGCGTTACTTTTCAGAAGAAGCGATGTGGAATACCCGCTAAGATTGTGGGAATAAATGCTCTTAGGCATTCTTTGGAGCCATGTTAAGTCGCAGGTTTATGCCAACAAACCAACAACAATCGAACAACTGGAAAACTACATCATTCATTGCGTAAGTTGGGGTGGTGAGATCCATCGCGACTTATGCAACAGAGTCATACAAAATTGGAACTTTCGGATGGAGTCATGTAAACGAAGCCGCGGAGGCTATTTGAATGATATGATTTTTAAATGGTATTAAATGTACATTAATCTGCAACATAAGTTTCCGTTCTATCTTATACACAACTCTTTTTATTCAATTTTAAAGTTCAGACACGTTTAATGAAAAACCATTTACCAGATGAGCGTTCTTTTTCCGGAATAGAACAGAACTAACGAAAAACTGAATGTATTTTTGAATGCAATCTTAAATCTCGATTGAAAACGAAATTTGGATGAAATAAAAGAAGAATTTGTTTTGTCGAAAAATTGTAGAAAAACTTGAAATTTGTTTTCATCCAAAACTCCCAGAATTGCATTGTTCGTGTAGAAACGATAAAAAAAAAACTAAGCAGAACAATTTTCATCCATGAACTCCAACCTTCTTAAATTTTCAAAAAACGGTGATCTACGAAAAATTTCATTTTTTCTTTCATCACCTCAACATTCGACTAAGAGATATTGTAAAAAATCAGATATGGGCAAATTAATGCCACCAGAAAATTACCAGTAAATAAGTAATATATTTTCATCAGAAGCTAATTTGAATGCCTTTTCATGAGGCAAATGCCACAAGTGTCTCCAGGTTAATTCAACACTGTTCTTTTTCACATTTTCTAATATCTATCGCAAAAGGTTCTGAGCAAATTAATGACCAAAGACTCGCTTGCGACCTTGTTGCTACAGCTTTAATTGAATATATCTATGAACAATAATTCTTAACTTACCTTCTTCTTGTGATATGACACTGCCTTCGGGCGATTCGCTGGTCCTGTAAAAGTTTGCCGCTGCCTGGCGGCTGGCTTGTAGTTTGTTAAAATATTCTACAGCATAATCGATCACATCGCCAGGCTGTTCAAGCAGATATGATATCGAGAACTCTAAGAGTACCGCTCTGAGTTCATCGGGTACTGGAATTCGCTGCTTTGCGTCGTTTGTCGACATGCTTTCCTGTGCTACTCTACTGTAATAGAAGAAAATAAAAGAACAAAAGAAATAAGTATATAAAAGAAACTCAATTTAGTAAGAATTAATAAAAAGGAATTTATGTAAGGGGGGAGAGAAAAATATAAAAATTTATATACGTAAATAGTGAATAAATTTAACGAAAATTGTTATTTCCGTTATGACAAATTTAACTTTAAGTATGAATTACTTTCTTTTTCCTTTCTACTTATCAACAACCAAATTGATTGATATTCTTCTTCAGCTTTTTCGTCTTCCTTATATTCGTTACTAAAGAACGTCCATCCGGCGGTATTTGACACTTGAGGCGCTTAAGAAGCTTGCGCGCGCATTACGTAAACTTCTTGAAATATATCGTTAAGTTGTGCTTCACTCACATAATTCAAGTGTCAGTATCTAGTGGTATTTTTATATTTCTTGTACACACTTTGGTTAAGCAATATGACTTAATAACGACTACTTCGATTACTTACGAATGTGAATAGTGAATACAACGTGCTTAATATGAAACAAATTGACAATTTTTGCGCAAAATTTTTATCATTCACATTCCATGTTGATTAATTTTGATAGAAAGGTATGATTAATTTAATTCTGGGGGTATTTTTTTTTTTCTTTTTTTTTTTGTGTGCGTGACACGTGAAATGCTGAAGTACTAAAAAGTATGCCGATTTCCACTTGAGAATTTAAATTGGATTACATTCAATAGATTATGATAGATTGTTAATTAGTTCTAAAAATAAATATATAAATTTAAATAAAAAATGAGTAAGTTAATTAAGATCGACTTGTTTATGCACTACATGCCATAAAGTAAATTAAAATTGAGTGAATTGTTATGTGGATTCAAGTTGGATGAAAACTTAAGTGGGTTTCCTCTACTAATATTTTGCTGGGTTATCACTCACTGCAAACCAATAAACAAATGTTTGAGTGTGTATGTGTGTGAATATAACATCAAGTACTTTTGTATGGCATTTTACATTCACAAAAATTCAATGCAATCGATCACATGCAATAAGAAATTACAAATAAAAAAACAGAAAATATCGAAGCAAACGCATAAAAATTGCATACAAATTTGTGTGAATTAACGGCGAAAATAAAAATAGAAATAAACGAAAAAAAAAACATCAAGCTGTCAAATAAAAGCAGCAAATGTCAGACACGTTTGTGTTGCAGCACACCAAATGAAATCAAAACGCGTGAATTTGACACACTTGTTGACAAACAAACAAGTAGATTGGCAAGCAGGCAGACATACAGACACATTCATAGAGACAAACTCACGATATTTGATGTATGTAGCAGTTGTAGGGAAGGAAGAGGTAGGAAGTCATGGTCGCATTCAGAAGATACAGCGGTGGCGCAACTGTGGCATGAGTGTCTTCTGAACGGGTAGTTGTGAGTTTATTATCCGCAGTACTATTGACATTTCGACGACAGTTTTCCATCTTATTATTTTTCTGCTCTTTCGGGCCAACATGTTGCCTCAAAATTTTTACAGTTCAGAAAAGAGTCCCGCGCCATTTTTTTTTAATGGCAGGTTGGTGAATTTTAGACGGCCGATATCCTCTTTTGTTTCGACGGATGATATAAAAATTCTCAAATATAAAATTTTAAACAATCCAAGTGTACTCAATACTATGTAATTTCTCGTTTATTTGTACAGTGTGTACGATTTAGCCAATAAAATACGGGTGCCAGCAAATAAGAACAAGGTGGCGGCGCGAAGTTGACTGTAAGTTGCACGGCGCAAGTTTCAATTCAATATACAATTGGCGAGTGTATTTAATAATAGATATCGTTCATTATTAAAATTTTTTCATTTTTTTGTTTCTCGAAAATTTGGCAAATGCTACATCATTCCATTCAGAAGATACAAAATGTGTATACGTAACAGAAGTGAATTAACTCTCAACATGTTGAGCCTCCGGTGTATCTTCTGAATGTGACTATTAATGTAAAAATCAAAAATACAACAACAATATAAAATGACAAGTAACATGGCAAACACACGCACACTCAAATACACAACAAGACCCTGGAGTATCTGTGTAAAAGCTGCTGAAGCACATGTGTTGACAAAGTAACAGACAAACAGACAGACAGACAGAAATATAGACGGACACAGACAAACTGACATATAGATAAATAGTCTGATAAGCAAATATACGACGACGGACGCCTTCGTGTGAATGATTGTTGTTGTTGTTGCTGTTGTTATTATTGCGATTGTTGTCATTGCTGCTTTCGCTATTGTTGTTGATGTGTGTTGACTTTGGCATCCAAAACGAGAACATTTTGCCATAGATTGCATATTATGACATTTTTGTAGCTTTTCATTGTAGTTGCAATTAAAGAGATGCACATGTATGAGTGTATTTATGTAGGTACCTAAATGTTTGCGGTTGTTGGCGATATTGATTTTGCTTTGTTTCTAATTTGTAGTTTCGATAAAAAATGTTGTTTCATTGGCAAAACGTGAACGTTGCGAGTCGAACGACTTTCATCAAATTGCAACATTAACATTGATTGCATGAGAGTGTATGTATGGTATGTATACGGCCGACAACAATTAGTAACATATCCCAATAAACATTTGGCTGCTTAAAGCAAACTACCGATTTAATTTACACTCGTATCTTTTTAACTATTATGGTTAGGCTCTGCCTAACGCGATCTGTGCTTCATGCATTATTACAAAATTCATTAAAAAAATTTACGAGCATTTTCTACGTGACAATTTGTTTTCATCACTGGCGCTAATTGCACAGCAAGAGCTTGAGAAAAACAAAACAATAAATGAAATGATCGTTTAGATTTCTAAATGTTGTTGTTAACATTGCGGTGAATACATAAAAATTTAGGTAAATGCTGGTGCATATTTCACATTTAATCACATTACTCAAAAAACAAATTTTTTTTTTTTTGTATAATCAAATTAGATAAATAGATAAAGAGATAAATTGCAGCAAAATCAAATGTAAGAACCACAAGCGGTCAAAGAGAAGAGATTTTGTTTGGGGATAAGTTTAATGGCCTAAAGATATGAATATGCTCAGTTCGGTTTTGCATTTTTATAGAAAGATAAATTTTTACTTGAAATATGAAGCCTAGGCTAGCTGAATAGTAGACTGAAGTTTGTCCACTGAAGGTCAGATTTAGTTACATTGAGTGTTTTAGAGCTATCTCTATACCAAATAAGTTCATTAAAGATGAATTTCACCAGCAGTTCTAAAGGTGTCATCCCCCTTTCCCCTTCTTAACCATTATTATCGTTGCTACTGAATTAAACAACTTTTACAAGAGATGAAAAATGAGGGAAATTATGTGGTTTATTTGAAAATTATTACAAAACATTTATAACAAATTCTGTTGAAGTTTTTGCAGACTTCTTCTCTCGATTTTGTTTTTACTTTTTTCTGTTGGTACTCTCTACTTGTGTCCGACCGAAGTTGATTTTTTGGCCGAGGCCGAACTCGGCCATTCATCTAACCTTCGGCCGAAGCCGACGACCGAAGGATTTTTAAAATATAATAAATAAAAATCTGAAAGTAAATTTTTTCTGCCTATGTATTTTCAAATATATACAGAAATATATAAATAGTAGATACTCCAAATAAAAAGCTGACCAGTAACACTGTTCATTGTCGAAGGAGCTGACAAGTATTATTTATTTCAAGAATCATTTAAAAATTTGTTTACGTCAAAATATACAGTTACATCGACTATATATCTGTAGAACGACTGTCGTTCTACGACACCTGTGTGAAAAAAAGGAGTTGGCAGATGGCTGCCATGATTCTGCCTATCTAAAATCAAAGATTGAATCAGCGTATTAATCTATATGTAGACCTATAGCCGGAACCAGAATTAACCTCTAGTTCCCAAATATTTGATTTAAAAAAATTGGGATTGATAAATTTTAATGTAAAAAGCATAAATCTGATCTAAAAATACTAAAAACTTTAATGAGCGTGATTTTATGAAGCCGGAAAAGTTTAATGCCTGAAAGCATTTGTTGTTAAATAAACTTTTTATACATTTTTTTTAAATAACTAAAAATTTTGTATAAAAATTTTAAATTCCTAGCTACTCACAGCTAGTTTTTTTATCTGGCTATTATGACGGGAAGTATTTTAATTATTTTTTTTTATTTTTATCTCAAATTCAAACAAAATAATTAATTTTGCTGTTTTTGACAAATTTTGACTTTGACTGTCGCTAACATCATAATAGCACATAACTAATGCATTTTTTAAAAAGCTTGGGAAATTCCATAAACGATGTGATAAAATATAGCAACAAAAAACTATTAAGCTGGTAATTAAACCCGTTTTGATGAAAGCTGTCTAGAGACACGTTTAGGAACTAGAGGGTTAGGTAAAAGTATTGAAAATTCAGTTTTTGGGATAGTTTTATTGTACTTATGTTCTGTTAGTTAAGTCATTAAAAGTTTGTATTTTTATCTATTTAGTTTTGAAAATAAGTATTTGATTTTTGTCGTTTTTTTTTTAACTATTTCAATTTAAATAAAACACATTGAGAGATATCACATTGATCCTGGTTCGAACGGAGTAGAACTACTGAAGACATTGAACATTGAAGATACGATGAAAATTTAAGCGCAATCAGTTCATTCGTTTTGGAGATATTGTGGCAGCCATTTCGAAAAATGCTGTTTTGAAAAAAACTAGTTTCAAAGTTCAAATATGTATGAGCGCTGTATCAGGGCCTGTAACTTTCAATCGACTGTGAATTTCAAAGAATCCCTTTACACATATATTGTAGAGCGATTTTAGCCAAAACAATTTTCAATTTTTTTGACCTCCTTGAAAGCAAAAAAAAATGTGAAGCGCCAGTAATTGAAAATGTCCCCTTCTCTAACAGTTCACACTTCTTTTCAATATGCTTCAAGTCTTCCTTAAAAAGTAAAAAAGTCTGGCTTGCTTCTTCTGCCTCTAATTGTATTAGCTCCAGCAGGTTGTTCGTTAAAAAAAATCACTGATTATGGTTTTAAATCTGTGGGTTACTTCAAAAGTAATAATAGAACAAGCTAACGGCGAAAATATTACAAAGAAATTGTAATGTAAATACTTTATATAACAACTTCACATTTATTTATTTGTATAAATTTGTACTGCCAATCTATAGTACAAATTATTATAAAATAAAATGCTTATAATCTTCGGCTTCGGCAAAATACATCGGCCAAAACTTCGGCCATTTTTTGCCGAAGCCGATGCCGAAGGTGCAATTTTGGGCCGAATAGCCGAAGAACCGAAGCCGATTATTCGGTCGGACACTACTCTCTACACGTATCGGCACAAACACGACTTAGTACACGTATATTATACATGAGAAGTTCTGGTATATACAATTAGAGGCATCTAGGTCTGCTCTCTCACTAAAGCAAATGAGATAAGACTACGAGAAGTCTACTTTCTGCTTGATTGTATGTAGCCGAACAACAATTTCATAACTTCTTTTCTTACTGGTTTCGTATAAGTGCAACATAAACGCGATTTTTCACGTGACCGTTGTTGTTGAAGCTTTCGCACTTATCCTCTTACAATTTCCTGAAGCTTTTTTTCAATTGATACTCTCTACACTTATCGGCATAAATGCGACTTAGTACACGTATATAAGAACACATATGAGTGCAACAACAATGCGATTTCCGTTGCAACATTTTCGATTTACCTTTGCTAAAGAAGTTTCACTTGAAAAATAAAACTCAATCATTAATTTTTATTTCAGACCAAGAAAATAATACTTAATACGTATTGAAAATTACACAGTCCCCCAGAATTTTTGCAACAGAATAGCTACCCTATAATCCTGAAAGGGTATGTTGTATAGACAGTCTTTGTAAAACAAATGCATAGTGCAGCAGTGGGTCAAAATTTTCTTATTCTGCTCGAAGGGAGGTGAATACTAAGTATAAAAAGTGTTATAAATTGATGCCTGAGGAAAATCTTATTGGCAAAGTTGTATAGTAGAATTTTACAAGGGTAATTTCTATAAAACATTTTAACCTTTTAATTCCTCTTTTTATGGGACAATTTGACACCTTTTGTGAGAAAAACCTAAAAATTCCTTTCAAAAGAGATATTTAAGGATTAAAAAGTTCTACAAAAATATTTGCCAGAAAATTTCACTAGGGTTCACCAAAGACATAAAAGTCATATATATAACGGTTAACGGCTGATGAAAGGAAATAGTTTTCTACTTCTATCAAAATTGTAATTTTTTTATTATTTGGATTTTCACCTTTAGGAAATAATTTTGACCTCATTTAGTTTCCTATAAAAGTAGTGTATGTCTAGATTGAACATATGTTCTATAAAGTTGCCTCTATATGGGGAAAATAAATTTTATAAGAACCCTATTTTGTACATCACTTCTACAAAATCAATGTATTTTCAAAAATCTGATTTTGGTATGGTAATTTTATCAGAATCACATTTTTCAGTGATAATGGCATTCTATAGTTTCGAATGCGAAAATGCTTTGCCAGTTACTTTTCTTCTGATTATTACGTAATAGATATCTTATTCCACTTAAGTACTTGGAAAACATTTGATTGAAAAATGTTAATTAAATTCTCTGTTACTTTAAACCAATTAAAATAATTTGCGGTTTAAACACATATTTACTACATATGAACCTCATAAGATTTTATGAGTATAATATTATAAATACATTTAATTCGAGTTGGACATAAAATTTTTGTTAAGTTTAAAAAAACATTGTGGAAAATTTTTAAAAATATTGCTTTCTTATAATTCGGACACTTTGAATAATTGAGTAGTATAAGATGATATTGATAAAGAGATAATTAGTATAAAGACTAAAATAATAAAGTTTGCCGGTTATGGTAAAAATATTTTAAAGAATTCTTAGTTAACTTGAATGATTTCTAATCTTTGTGCTTATAACTATTATTTATTACTTATTTTATAAAACAAAATACTAAATTTTTTGCTCCGAAATTTCATGGTTTCCCCATTTTTGGGATCTGAGCCTCCGTTTCCCTCTACTCGATCGAGTGAAAATTTTATATCGACTCCTTATTTACGAAATAGAACCAGACTGGGAGTAGTCGTAAAGAAGAATTTATTGAAGAAATGGCAGTATAAATAACGGTCACTCTATAAAACTATTTATTTCACACATTCATGTATCGAAAAATACTTGTTTTTGTGATAAAACTTCTACTTCGGCCAGTGAATAAGATAATTTTTCTATTTAGCCTGAGTGTAATTTCATAGATATTTTAATTAAGTTCAAATACTAACTTAACCAAAAGAAAATACCTAATTTACTTTTGAATTCAATTTTCAGCTACTTCAATAGACTTAATTTGTTGTAATAATAATCTATTCTATATCTTCTTTTCACTTTCAACGATTGGTATGGATTTGCTTGCCTGCCTTTGCTTTTTTCTTTCTGCGCACATTCAGAATCGCTTCCACTTCTTTTTAAACTGTCATCGTCTTACATAAAAATGAATATTAATTTGCTTCGCTTTTTTCCATATTATAATTATGCAAATTATTTGTACGAATATAACTTTTTAACAGCATTTCTATTTGTGATAATTTTCAAAATTAAATTTCTCAACATAACAAACAACAAGAAAAACTCACTTCTCGTCGAGTCGGAGGAGTAAAATGAAAACCACAAAATCAGCTGAATTGGAAAAACTTTTTCAATTAAATTCATTAATATTCAACGCTTACGCTTCTATACAAATACCAATGCTCCTTCAAGCCCTTTATCCAACCTTCATCTCTCGTGCATAGAGTTAGTTTCTTTAAAATACCACAAAGTATCAATAACCGTGCTGCTGAGCAAATATCCGCGAGCGTTTTTCATTTTACTGACTGGCAACAGTAGTAAATTCCTTCTTTCTTTCTATTTATTGTTGTTGTATGCTTGTATTTGTAGTATCTACATCTTTCTACTTAAATAATCATAAATATAATAATAATGATGATGTTGTTAATGATGATGATGATGATAATGATGGTAATTTTCATAAGCCGCCCATATTAATGTGTAGGTGTGTGAATATACACACACATATATATGCACATGTTTCTGTGTGTAAGTGAAATTTTCAAATTTGAATTTCAAATATTTTAATATTGTAAAATGTTCTCTTATCTTTCTTTATTTTGTTGAAATATTGTGATTCTTGTTCCTTTATTTTAATTATTCTACTATTTATTTAGATGTGGATATAGATGAACAGTGATTGCTGTTTCTGTGGTTTTTAATGTTTGCATATAAAACCATATTATTTTTAATTGCATAAAAAAATAAATTCAGGCCTAAAAGTAATTACAAAGTAATAAAAACAAAAACTTCATTAATCTTGGTTCATTCATCTTTTTATATAATTTACTTTTTTACATGGGCATTTCCAAGTTTTGGTTAAACCAAGGAAGTTTGAGGAAGAAAAGAGGTTTGATATTATCAATTTTATTCATTAATAGTTATGAAAAAGATTTCAATATATCTTAATAACCATTGATTCTCAGACAAAAACATCAAGAAATACACGGTTATGTTCCAAAGTGGCAGAAAACGCCAATTCATTGGCACTTGTACCCGACCTGCTCCTGTACTAAACGCCCATCCAGGACTTTCGTTAGGCCAAATACTTTTCAGCAATCATAGTCGTTACGCTGGATTCAAACATGATGACATGTTTGGTGGTCAATGTTATTAATAGTTATTAATTTTTTTATATTTTCACCGATATGCAAGAGCAAATAAAGTGAGTTTTTCACGCCAACCAAATCGACTGACTTTTTCCAGAAATCACCTATATACTGAAGTAACTAACCGAATACTTACAAACAGACCTAATATTAAATTTTATTTCTGATTTAATTAATATCATTATAAAGTAATTAGTATCGATCAACGTTACAATTGAAGATATATGTAAGTATGCATAATTTTTGCAAAATATTAAAGCTTTTTTTTCTCATTATTTATTGTCATTTAAATATTTAATTGAATTCGCTTCGAGTTTAGCTAAAAATAAGCAATACAGTAACCCTTGATTAACTTTTCGAAGGGAGAAGTGAATTCACGTTTCCACCTCGGCTCCGCCAGTTTTAAATTTTTTTTTTTTAAGTTAACGTATTTATCTGGGGTTTTTGTTAATTTTTTGGTTTGAAGATGAAGAGTGGATGAAGACTGATGCCAAACACAAGAGGAACTTACAATAACATTCGAAGTTACTCAAGCTGCCTGGGTGCCGTACGACTTAAAGACGAGAGACGGCAAAGGCGATTTTGCATGTCTGAAATTCTGCTTCAACGCTATAAGAATAAGTCGTTTTTGCATTGAACTATTTCTAGCGATGAAAAATTGGTTTATTGCAATAAACCCCAAGCGCAAGAAGTCGTATGTGAAGCCGGGCAACCAGGAACATCAACGCCGAAGGAGAATATTTAAAGCGCCAAGGTAATGCACTGTATTTGGTGGGATCAGAAGGGTGTCATATATTACGAGCTGCTAAAACCATTACGGGAGAGTCGTATCGAAAACAAATTGATTCGTTTGAAGAAATCAGTAACTGAGAAACGACCAGGCACGAGACCGTAATTTCCCAAGATGACAACGCGCGGCCTCATGTTTCTAGACCGGTTAACAACTATTTCGAAAATAGTGAATGGGAAGTTTTGCCTCACCCGCCGTATTCACTAGACCAAACCCTATTTGACTATCACTTATTTCGATCGATGCAGAATTCCTTTACTGGAATACGTTTTTACTTCAGTTGAAAATATCACAATATGGATACTTTTTTTTGGCAAGGAGGCAAAATGTCATAGTTACCGATGGACACTACTTTGAATAATTTATTCACTCAATTTTTTATTGAAATAAAGCTATATTTTTGCATAAGAAATCCCTCATTTTCAAGTTATACCAATAACAAAGTAATGAAGCAGGCGATGCACAGTGTAACGATCCCATATAAACCGCAGCCAAAAATAGTAAACGTTGTTTAATATTAAAAATATTTGATAGTCGAAATAGTTTCATTAAAGCAAAGTCGTGTGCCAAATATGGTACCAATTGGACTACTGCCACGCCCACCTCCCATATAAATCAAACACTTAAATTGCAATAACTTTTTAAATATCTGTTGCATAATGACGGAATTCGGTGTGTAGATCTATAAGAACTTGCTTGTTCAATAAAGAAAAAATGGGTGTGCTGCCACGTCAGAAAAATGTCAGAAATAGAAGCTCCATATGAATGAAATTGAACATTTTTATTTGAAAATCAGTTTTCCTATCCTTCAATATAATAAAACTGTGGCAGTGCCACTTAAAAAACTCTCAAAATTTGGAGTATGGAACTTTGATGGAGTATTCTTGTGTTCACAAAAAATGTGCTTCTTTTTCTTCTAAACAACTTTTCTATAGACGATAAAACATAAATCAATACAGTCCTGGTACAGTTTTAATAAAGCCGTTTTCACGATCTCATGTGCTGTTATATCAAAAACCTGACGTAATGGAGCTCAGCGGCCCCAAATTACTCTAGACTACATGTTGCTCTGATAACATAAGATGATAACATGAGAAGAGAAACCATCAGATCACGATTTGATGCTTCAGGGGAAGTTTTTCTTGTAAAATTTAATCAAAATTATTAGAATTTCTTTCTTAATTTCTATTCATAAATATTTCATTAGCATATTGAAAAAAAATTGGAGAGATTAGTTCATTAAATAATTGTGGGTAAGCTGTCGAAGTTGATGAATGCTAAACACAAAGTGATAGCGTGCATTTTAAAGCGTTTTTGAAAGCTTTTGTTATTTAACTATAATTATCATTTTAAAACTATTTTTTTTATATGGGTGTGTTATATATGAAGAATGTATTTGATAAACAAAAAAAAAAACGAGAACAATTTTTTTTTTCGAAAAAAATTTGGTTTTTAGAAACTAAAATTTCAAGATATTTCCTTAAGTTTGGTGGACCAGATCTATCTTGCGAAAGTATGCGAAACATTATAATATATAAAAATGTAAAACATAATTTCTTAGCTTCTGTCAGAAACTATTTTCTTATGATATTTATCTCAGTATCTTGACTGTAACGTATTTTAGAGCTATTTCAGTTTTACTGTTGTATGGGAAGTTTTGCCTACATTTATTTGTTAGTAAGTGAAATATGGCAATTAAATTAGTAAAAAATGATGTGAACATTTCCACGCATAGTAAACGTTTTCATAAAAGTTCGGCATTGTGGTTGCCGTGTGCCTGAACCCATAGGTTTATCGGAAAGAAAATTTAGTTACTTTTTATTTGAGATATTATCTCTTATATATCATTAAAATTTTTAAAAATCTTCAACATGACTATTTCTTATTTTTGGCCTCCTCGTTACACAGTGCGATGGTATTAGAATGAAAAACGTACTGGGGTATGTGATTTAGGAGTACAGAATGGAAAAGTGGATGGAAGGAATGAAAACGATACATAAGAGTTTAAATACAAATATTCTGCAGAGACTTCCACGTGGGATCATCAAAAAGTCAGTTGAAGTTTTTTATTTGCTTCGTTTAACTTAAATAATAGAATAATCTCTAACGTAACTTTCGTATGCGTCACGTGATTGAAATCACAGTTACATAAGTAATTACAAAAACCTTAACACCGCATAAAACTAAATACTGTTATACAGAATTTAAATAGAAATACAGTCACCACCATAAATATACAAACACACACATGGCAATGATATCGCATTCACAGCCAAATAATGTAAATATCATTAGTATGCAGAGTTGTTATCCAGTGTACAGACTACCAGGGAGGCCTAACTAATGCACGTACGATAATATGCGGCGATTGGTTACTTAACTCTTGTAGTCATCGTCATATAGCACAGTAAAACTAGCAACAACAGCAACGAAAAAGCCACATGTCACTCTATAAATTACTTTGATCATTACGTTTAATTTATTCGTATAAAAAAAAATATCAAAAAACTACTAGTAGAGGAGTATTGTATTATTCTATTATTGACTCTGAGTGTAGTGCATGTGTGACTGTGAAAATTGCGCGTATAAAACATAAAGGTAGAAAAATACGAAAAAAAAGAAAAAAAAAAAAGAAAACGTAGACAGCCTCAGCTCAAACTACCCGTAATAGGTCAAGGTGGTTTGGCTCGTGCAAAATGCACAAATACATTGTTGTCGTCGACCGACAAGCAGCGTGATTTTTTTATTTTTTATATCGAGCTTAGTGTTCAAGTTAGTAGTTACAGATATTTATTAGCTATTTCAGTATACACTTATACTATATATTTCGATTGCAATGCAATTAAAGATAAGCTTTTTTCACTGGGTTATGTCAGAATATTTCATAATCTATCGTATTAGAATCGTAATACAAAATAACACTCAAAGTTTGTGAGAATTAAGACTGAGATATAAGTCAATCGGACTAATAACACTGTGCTAGTCATAAAATGTAGCGGTCGGGAGACATATCGTTTTTAACTAATTCGGGGTCAAGGAATTCAGTGGTGATAACCGTTTTTTCCCCTATTAGCAGCGTTTCATACAAAATTTTTTTTGAAGTTTTGGCTTGGGGGTATACTACGAAGATATATGTTCCTTTTCTGATTGCGGTGAAAATTGGTATCGAGGGGTTTTTTGGGATGAAAAAACTGAATTTGACATTTGTTTGCTGAAAAAAATAATTTTAGACATACCTCCCATACAAAAAACCGTAAAAAATCCCCAAAAAGTGGAAAATTTGTATGGGAGGTACCCTTATTTTACATCGAAATAGCTTAAATTTTTGCACACATCATTGTTATTGTTAAAAAGATAGTTTCTGAAAGTTTCAGAACAATCGGCTGAAAAATAAGCATCCACTTCTCATCATCAGCGATCAAACGTTGCTAAACAATGCCAAACAGTGGAAAATTTGTATGAGAGGTACCCTTATTTTACATCGAAATAACTTAATAACTTAATAAAAAGTTAGTTTCTAAAAGTTTCAAGACAATCTGTTAAAAAATAAGCGAAAAATCATTATTTTTTGTGAAAAATAAATTAAATTTGCTTAAATTCACAAGTTTTCATGTTGATATCACAACAAAAATATATTCGTTCAATTCACGAGTACAAAATAGAGCGATTTTATTTCAGAATTTATGTTTGTTTTAAAAGAAAATCAACATTTTATTAAGTACATACTGGGTTATCTAAACAAGTGTGAACAAAGGAGAAAAGATGTTGCCGTTGTTTGTGTTCTTCTCCTCCTGTAAAAAACTAAAATTAAATCCATCTTTCATTAGAATCAAATTTAGTATTTTAAATTTGAGAACCAGAAAGGATAATAAATATTGCTGAAAAGTTATAACTCAATAATGAGAAATGAAATCATTATGCTTAATTGGATGATATGCAACGACATTTTTAGTATCATTAAGACAAAATTGGAACATTTAATGACAGTGCTCGTTTATTAAAGCAATTAACTTAAGAGAAAAAACTTGATGCTCACGATTCTCTTTACATTTATAAACCTGCGAAGGTGAAGAACACAAATAACGGGAAAATCTTTTCTCATTTGTTCAAACTTGTTTAGATATTGCTCACAAATTCTTTAGTTTCGTTTTGATCTACTTTTTTAGCAACGTTTGATCGCTGATGATGAGAAGTGGATGTTTATTTTTCAGCCGATTGTTCTGAAACATTCAGAAACTATCTTTTTAACAATAACAATGATGTGTGCAAAAATTTAAGCTATTTCGATGTAAAATAAGGGTACCTCCCATACAAATTTTCCACTTTTTGGGGATTTTTGACGGTTTTTTGTATGGGAGGTATGTCTAAAATTATTTTTTTCAGCAAACAAATGTCAAATTCAGTTTTTTCATCTCAAAAAACCCCTCGATACCAATTTTCACCGCAATCCGAAGAGGAACATGTATCTTCGTAGTATACCCCCAAGCCAAAACTTCAAAAAAAAATTTTGTATGAAACGCTGCTGATAGGGGAAAAAAACGGTTATCACCACTGAGTTCCTTGACCCCGAATTAGTTAGAAACGATATGTCTCCCGTCCGCTACAAAAATTTTTTTTTCAAATTCGAGCACAGTGTAATTATCGTCTATGTTAACTTTGAAAATGTAGTTGAGAAAAAAAGAGTTTAAAGTTTTTTTTCGGTAACAGTTCTGTGGTCACAAGGCATAACAGCATAAGTCAGTTTTTTGAATTTTACAGAAGAGCATTTCAAAGATTTAAATGCTAATAGAAATCAATTTGAGTTGTGCTATTTTTCCATTAATATCTCGTAAACCACTGAACCAATATTCATAAAATTTTGACACAATTTGAAATTGGATATGAAGATTTCAATTATAATAATAACTCGAATTCGACAAAACTCGAGCTGTGTTGTTATGCCTCGTGACCACATAGTTGTGAACAGGGGGGTTACTCTGTAGTTCGATTCGAAAGAAAATTTGCTCGAATTCGAACGATTGGTACTCTAGAAAACATTTTCGAATAATATTTGTTCGATGTTCAGCTTTAATTTTGTGCCTTTCAGATCGAATTTGGCATTCGAATAAAACTGCTTTTCGCATTGAACTACAGAGTAGCCCCCCAGGTATAAGAAAGCTCACTCCGCGGACTATTTCTCGAGTTCTATACCAAATTGTTTTCAAAAATTTGGAAATATATTTTTAAAAAAATTTTAGAATGAATTCTTAAAAAGTTTTAAAATCGATTGGGCAAAAAAAAATTTAATTTTTTGACCGTCTAAAACAGACGACCTACCCTCGTAAATTTCTCTAATTCGAGAAGAAAACTTTGTTGGATGAAACAATCTTAAATTCGAATATTTTCTTAGTTTTTCATATGCAAAAAAAAAAGCAACTGGCTTTCATTTGGTTATTGTAGTAATTAAATTTTGAGGTGCATAGTCAACGTGCATGCTTCTACCGCAGTTCCACAAATATGACTTTATTTACAGCTCATGTAAATATGTATGCGCACGACTCAAAAGCCTCCTGTGTGCCTCGACGGGGCTTAAAAAAAAAAAATAATAATAATGTTTATTTGCTTTTTCATTTTCATAAACGTGTTGCATCATCAACATCACCTCAGCAACGTTTCACAGTGATGAAAACGGCGAAAGCACGCAGATATAACGTATGAAAAAATGCAAACAATCAGAGCAGAGTTACAAAGGCAACAGAAGCCTACAAAACCTTCATGATACGAAGACTCAGAGTGAAAAAATAAATAGGTGGAAACGATACACAAACTACATAGGATTGGATGTTTGTGTTTATGTGCTCTTGGAAAAAATTATGTAAGTGTAGCTGCTTTTTGTTTTTATTGTGCAAATGTTGTTAGTTTGTTGGCTACATCACATACACTCACACACACACAGAAAGTATTGAAAAACAATATGGGGAGGTTTATGCTTACTTACAATTTTGCAATGAAATAAATGGAGGGAAATAAAATGGTAAAGGAGCTAGGTTCGGTCATTTCCAAGCGGATGCACTTTAGATTTAAATTTGTAGCAAGAATTGTGGGCAAGGTTATTGATAGAACCAAAAATGTTGCTTCCTTTGTGTTGCAAAAGAAGCAATTTTTCTCAAATTGTACAAGTTCACTACAATATTTCACAAAACATGCAGGTTTTCAGGATCTTTGTCTTTAGTTTGGGAATTTCTTAATCAAATGAAAATTTGTGGATTTCCAATTTCAAACTTGCAATCCCAATTATTTGCTTGAAATATATTAGATTTTTCTAGTTAAATCATAAAGATTGTAAGATTAAGATTAATCCCAATCATTTCACTGAAAAAGATTGCAATCTTTTAATTTTTTCGCAAAGATTGCTAAGGAAATACTGCATTCAATCATTCAACCAATAATTTTTCAATTCAGTGAAAAGAGTAAATGGTTTTTATTTTTTTATTTTTTTTTTTGAGATTGTAGGGCATAAAAACATTTAGCAACAACCGAAACAGCAACAGGAATTGAAATAAAAATTAATGTTTAGTTTTGTGGGTGAGCGCGTGTGCATGCATGTGTGTGTGAAGCAGATGAAAGTAGGTATACATTTTTCATGCTCATAATGTTTTACGATATTTTTTATGGCTTATAAAACTGCATCCGCCATATTTGTCGCCATTTTGTATTGCTTAATGCTAGCGCGCACGTTCTGCTTTGAAATATTTAAATGTTGGTTGAGCATGAGCGCAACACACATTTAACGAATATTCTTTCACGCTGAAAATACATACAGCACACACACACACACAACCACATAAATAGAGAAAATAAATTGAGGAAAAAAAGTTTTTGTTACTCTTATCAATTGCAAAAGTAAAAACCACAAAAACAGTAGTGCAATAAAAACAGGGAAAAAATTCCTTTTAGTTTTGTTGCATTATTATGAATTGCAGCGTTAAGTTCCCAGTTTGTGTACAGCGTACACATTTTGGTTTGAACCATTGGCTAGTTATTCGTTAATTTTGATGCCGTGGCAAAATTTTGCTAGCTGGTTGATATATTACTTTAATGCATATTTTGTAAAACAGTTCTACATTCTCATGCTAACATTCAAGTCCATATCTCTTTAAATTTTCTACTTACGTATTAAAACTCTTTGGACGTTCACGTTCACTTTCCATGCAAATATTTTTTTTATTTGTTTCGTTGATTTTTGATGTCGTCAAACGTAAATTGATTATGTTTATTCGGGAAAACTGAATTTTACTTAAATTTCCACTATTGTCAAGAAAATTTTAAATTTTAAAAAATAATAAACAATTTTTCAAAGTGGTTTTTGAAGATGACATCAATGTTGTTTATGTAGTATCATTAAATTACCCGGGCTACAATGCACATGTAAATACATAGTTGACAAAAACGAAAAACCAGCAACGAGTCCTGAAAATTATGGATACTCATAAAAATCTGATGCAATTCTAAGTTTCCCAGCTGGAGAGTAGACAACGTACGATACCAGTTGATGATTTATTCAATTAACTCTCTCAAGACCATTGGGCATCGGCGATACAAAATTAGATTTTTTTTGAAAACTATTGCACCGATTTTAATAAATTAATATTCATTGAAAAGAGAATTGATTGTGCTTTAGTTCCTAAAAAATTCCCATTAAGGGCTACAGGGTCGCGGTTACCCATGAAAATTAAGGCCTTCAGGTGCGCCAAACTTTTGTTTTGATGAAAAATTGTAGCAAGAAAAGGGGGTCAGAAAATACAAATCTGGGTTCAGTTATGTTCGCTGGTTTCCTTACAGTTCCGAAAGGATTAAAATGGTTCCAAAAAAAATTGATTCCTAAAAAATAAATGAAAATTAAATGAAGAGTAATGATTTCTAAATTAAACTTCCATTCTTAAGGAAAGGAAAAGGAAAACTTTCTCACTTTTTTCCAAATTACATATAATTTTCTCGAGCAATGAGTAATGCAAAGAGGAATGCTTTACGTTCGCTACGCTTGTATGTATGCAGAAAGTCTCGAATGAATGACAAAATTTTGTTAATAAATAAGATTCTCATTGAGAAGTGGAGGGATTCACCTCAAAACCTTCTTCACCTTTCTAAAATCCGCTAGTGATTCAAAGTATATGACTAAAAGTTAAGTATTAAGTGATAAGAATCCCACAATTTTTGTTCCTTTAACCTTTTTGGCGATAATTAGTTTCAAATCTTTATGGTGGCATTGAGGGTCTGGCCAGACCACAGGTAAAAAGGGGCAAAGAGGTAGTGTACGAAGTTGAGTGTTGGTAAATTATGATTGGTATGTGTGTGGCTTTATTTTCAGGTAACAAATTAGATACAAATTTTAGAATAAGAAATAAGTTAGAATATACATATAAAAAAAGGTAGAAAAAGTAGAAAAGAGTAATAAAAACAGGATTTATGACAATGGTGGCGACGATTCTTCTTGAAAAATGCAACGGCAACACCGATAGAGTTGTGTGGTGTGTGATTGGCATATAAATCCTTTACAATTAACGCAGCGAATTGTAAAAGATAGGGACGTCCTTGATAGTCTAGTGGATAGTGCTCTAGACTTTCATCCGGGAGGTTCGGGTTCGAGTCCCGTCTTCGTCTGGTGGTTAGTTCTCACAATCTTCTTATATTTACTATCAATATGAAGTGTATGAGAAATATAAGAAAGTGTACAAGTACACATCTTGGTTGGTAATGGTAAAACCATAAAGCTGATAAAAAATTAAGTATACAGAGCGGTAGTGGAAGTTTTCTTTCAATATCTCTATTCAGTGAAGATATTTGGAATCAAATCTACAATTCTGGATAACGATTTCAAATATCAGTAGCTTATATAGGATATTGGAAGATTAAGAACTATCACTAAGATCACTGATGAGGAATCGTGGCGGATTCCGAAACGGCCGTCTGACTTACCCGTTTCTGTATACACTGTTGTTGTGATGACTACATATACACGTTCCTTAAGCCTGTTATACATTACCTAAATTAACTAAAAACATGGAACAGTAGTCAAGACTTTAAAAAATTAACGCTTAAATTGAATTTTCATAGTCTACTAAAAATATAATAAATTGCCACATCGCCGTTCAAAATTAACGGTAAGCTATAGGTCCAACTATGTGGTATCACAATGGGCCGTTCCGACCTAAGTGTGTCTCTCGACAGCCACTATCCTAACCTAACCTAAAGCAGTGAAAAATATGTTGCCGCATGATCTCATGTAGACGACTGACGCCACTAAAAAATAACAACACACAAATTTTCTATTCAAGTATTTACAAAAATATATGAACGTCTGGCTGGATCTTTGTGCCACGCCCACACAACATCCACCGCTCCGATTTTAGGATAATCGACTGAATCTTGCTTAGCGCTTACCAGTTGAGATTATCATAAAATATCTTGACTGCAGTAGTTTTTCTTTAATTTGTTTTCAATCGAAAATTCAATTGGAGGGCCAGGCCTACGTACCTTTTAAGAGTTAATTAAAATAAGAGTTTAAAACTACTACTAAATATTATGTCACAACAGGCTGTGGAAGTGAAGAAAAGAATCATGAAACTTAGAAGTAACTCTGTCGATATTTTGATGACGACAAATCAATTTGTAAAAAAAGTATCTTACCAATTTTCTTTTGACTTCTCGTCTCAAACTTTTAGGAGAATTTATTTATCATGTTCTTGAGAATAGCATTGAACTTACCTAAAATGAAAAGAAAGAAAAAAATAGTAAATATCAATTTATAATATTCAACAGCGTTTTTTTAAGAAGCAAGATTGCTGTTCAGGCAGCTTTAAAAACTCTTCAATCCACCACCATTAAATCAAATCTAGAAAGGGGCACAGATTGGTGCTCAGGTAATGAGAAAGCTGATCAATTGGCTTGCTCGAGGGTCTCTCTTAGCGGTACCGATTTCAGTTTCTCGTGGGGGTCGTGAAAAGGAGCATGAACTTCCAACTGACTAATCGGAGGGCTTTCGATTTCATTAACGGGGATCGTACCGAAATTGCTGTTAGCTTGCGGCAGTCGAAACTGGTTACTGGTGTATAAATACTCATGCAGATTAACTGCATATTCCCCTTAACACTCATTGCAAAGATTGTAGAAACTTGAGAGGAAAATAAATACGTACTCATTTTCTTTGTGAATACACAGCTCTGGTAAGGGCAAGATAAACGTTAATGGGAAGGTATTTCTTCGATAGCTTACTGGACTGCAGACGACAGATATTCCGAAGGATCTGCTACGGCACGGGATTGGTTTCGAATGGACCTACATTAGTTTAGAGTTCGGTGGGAAGTGGTTTCAAAACAGTGCCATGATGCTAATTGTAACCCAGAGCAGTTTTCCTTTGGAATTGCAATTCCTTTGAGGCCAGACTTTTTATGAAATTAGTGTTAGTACTTTCGAAATTACATAATACTTTTTCCATTTTCTCTTGAGGCAAGAAACCGAAAATTGTTGCAGTTACGGATAATATTTCTACATAAGCATACATACATATATGTATGTATCAATTATTATGTACGATATACATTAACGCTACCAATAGAAACTAGCATGTGTAAACACTTTCACTTTTCGTTAGTCTCATTAGCGATATCAAATATCAAAATAAGACCACAAACACACCGAATTCCAAAACGAAGCAAGATGAAATTGTCTAACAATCTCACACAAAAAAAAAAAAACAAAAAAACATCACCATCAGAAGAAAACTTTCAATAAAATAATGAGTGAAAATCCTGCAGCAACATCTGTTGCCACCACAGAACCACAGTACAGCATAAAATTATCAAAAACCAAATGGTAAAATGCCGCCGCAAGCTGATACATACATTTCATTAACAAGCTAAAATCATCAAGAGAAACTTTTCTGTTCTTACGTTTTTGGTTCTTTTGGTTGTTGTTTTTATTATTATTTTTTTTTTTTGGTAATATTTTCGTGGGGATATTTAGTTTAGCATGAATATTAATGTCACCAAGAAAGAATGAAAAGAAAGAAGGAAAAAATGCTCAAGGTTATCATTACAAAAAAAAAACCTTTACAGTTAGTTATACGTTAGTATTGAATATCTCCCTTACCGACTATTTACTTATTTATATAGAAATTATATGTTAATATGAAGACAACATGAGCACCTGTTACCTCATTTCCATGGATAAGTATGAACAAAGTTAGCGTTATTTATGTAGATTATTGAATTCTTTCAAACTTGGTTAGGTACAGCAAATGTTTGTTAAAAAATATAAAAATATATATAGCCAATGGATCGGGGCTATTTTGACTTAATTTCAAAATCTTACAATAAAGAATTATGATTTTTTGAATCGACTTTAAATTTTCGGTTATAAAGCTCTAGTTACTTAAAAATTACGAAAAATACTTTTAAAAAAAGTTGATTACCCACGCTTTACTTTCAATTGACCAATCATAGGCGTTGATTGTCATGGAAAGAGAGTAAAATAGACGCAGTAGAAATATCAACTTTGTTAGTTAGAACTAAGGCTTTAGCACTAGCACAACAAAATTAATTGGCCCACTTTGGCCAGCTGTTTGATTAATCAAACAACAATTTTGAAAATTCATCGAATATACATTTATAAATTTTTTCCAAAAGTAAGCACTGGTTAGCATTTCTATACATATATACTGACTTTAAAATCACATTTAGGTAATTTAAAAATATTATATTTAATCTGACTTAAAGGCCAGGTGATTTTTAATATCAGTAAAAATAATAAAAATAATTATTTTGCATTTGAAATGAAAAATTCACCTAGATAAAATAACAAACTTGAAACAGAAATTATAACTTTACAGGTTTTTATATATTTTTAAGAGTCTACAGCTGACCAAACTTTTGTAAAATAACATATTGAGAAATATGCAAAATCCCAAAAAAAGTCCATATTTTCCACACTATGGAAAATACATTTAATTCCAGGGAATACTTATTACTCATGATGTGTCGTAGAAGTATTACACCTGCCCACCTTATTTTCTCGGGGTAAGCCAAAAACTACTACACCCTCTAAAATTCAGAAACAAATTTCTTTTATTTTTTTTTTTAATATCTACTAAAATTTTAGTGTTTTGAAAATGTTCAAAACTGAATCATGGCATCTAGTATCTGGCTAAAATTAGTTAAAATTAAATAATGCCAACCGACTACTTTTCTTATTCTATTGGCTAACTTGATTGTGCTTCCTTTCTCCTAAACGTTTCTCTTTATGTTAGTAGCTACGTGTGTGCTAAAAGCTCCAAAAATATCACGTATGTGTACATAAATATAAATATTTATATCAAAAAGATAATTTCAAATTTATGATCATCATTTAATTTAACGTATATTATACTCATGCCTATGTATTGATAGATAGTAGTGGAGGGTTTCCGCTTTAGGGACAGCGATGTTTTTTTTTCAAATTTTTTGCATTGGCAACTCTAATCTTAGGGCCGTTGTAATAAGCTCACTATTGATGAAACACCAGAGCACCACTTAAATGAAGTTCTCAAAAAGTTATTTTTACTTTTTGTTTTTTTTTTGATGCGTAAGTTTTTGTTCGTTGTCCACAACGAAAAATTCTGTGTTTGCAAGACAAGCGAGAAATTGTTTGTAAAAAAAGTTATAACACACTTCCTCCTATATTTATCAAATATGTATGTATATGCAAATACCTAACTTCATAAAAAAAAAATTATCCGGACGCACACAAACAAAGCCAATATTTTGAACAACCTAACTATATCAAATTGATGACAATATCATTGGCCCTTATCGGTGTACATATGTACATATGTATGCGTGAGTGGAAGAGTGTATGCGTGTGTGTGTATCTATTCTATAAGTAAAAAATTGCAATGACAAAGTACTTAACAAGTATCTACGTCACTAATTTTATTCTAAATAAGTATGATATAATGAAATTAGGTCGAGTGTAGGCACATTAGAAAATAAAAATAAAAATACAGAAACAACAGCCGAAACAGAAGTAGTACATAGAAATGAAAGAAAAAAATGCAAAAAAGAACTAAACAATCAACAATAAACAAATAAAAAAATGTCATAAACACAACTAAATTTAAATGAAGGTCTTCACGCACTAATATCACATGGAAATAAATTTGGTGATAGAAAAAAAAGCGAAAATAAATAATAATAAAAAAGAAAATATCAACACATACACTCAAACATATGCATGTAATAAGTTATAAGCCATAAGACAAATGCCATGGGCGCAATTCAAGTACAGGTGTGTAAAAAAAAATATAAAGTATATATATGGGTGTTGTTGTTGCTGCTCATTTCCCCCCATTATTCTTATTATTTTTATTATGTATGGTAAAAATAGAAGACATTTTTTTATATTTGTATTCTTTTTATTAGGTATCAAATATCAAAATAAACAAAATCATTAAGGCTCTGCATTTAGCCTTAACGGTAACCTTTACTTAAGTTTTGTCCTTCGTCGTCTGGAATATTTTGGTTTATTTATTATTGGTTGTAGAATTAATGTTTTTTGTTTTTCTGTTAACGCCGGAGACTTGACGCACATAACTAAATTGGTGGCAACAGCTGGTGTTGTTGTTTTGGTATTGCGGGTGTTGTTTTTTTTATGTTGTACGAGTATCCAAATTCTTGAATATCTAAAGTATAATTTTTGTAACTTTGTACGGAACATTTTATGGTGTTCGTTTTTATTAAAATTTAATTATATTTCAAAATGTTTTTTTTTTTTGCTTTTTTTCATTTTTACTATCGATTTTTGATCAACTTAATTTTTTATGTAGAATTTATTTTATATATTTGTATTTAATTAAAATAATAATCACGTTTAGTTTAGGTCTTCCTTCATACGAATTGTATGTGAAATCCGCTTAGATTACAGTAATTGGGTTGACTGAAGAAATCTGGTTATATAACCCCTTGATTTTTATATTTTACGTGTTACAGTGTATGTCAATTGTGTCAAATTGTATGATAGATATCGATAGACATGAATAAATTTAATTAAAAAACTTATATGAACAAACATTTTATATCACAAAATGATGGAACGGGATGGAGTTAAAGCCAAGGTATGAAACTAAGCAAAAAAAGAACAGTTACCAATTATTCCGCTACATTCGGAAAGAAAACTTTTGGAACAAAAACTTTTTGTTTCGATCAGAGTGATGTGCTCAAATTTTCCTTATTATTCACTGAATCTTCGACTGAAACAAAGGGCTTCTACAATTTTTTTCCATCTTTTTCTGCCCTTGGATAGTAATTGTACAACGTTCATTGAATTGACCGATCCTTTTTCCAGGAAACTTGCAGGAGGCCTGTCTTACAGTTTTATTGATGGTTCCGGCCTAATGCTAGGCAACATGTACTATATATTTCCTCATGTTCCATTCTCTTAACTTAATGCAATAGATAAGATCGTTGTTGTAGGAGGAAGGAAGATAGATAAGTTGGAGGAGGAAAAAGGCAGAAGTAGTTATGAACGTTTGTTTTGAATGTGGAAAGAGAAAAGAACTAATTCGGAACTAGTAGAACAGAATCACGCAAGTCACCTTTTTACAATGTTCTAAGGAGCGAATAGAACTGGAAACCCAATTGTTTCTAAATTATACACCATATTGGGAAAGATATAGGTAATTTAGATTAGAGCTTTCGTTTTGAACGTGTTTTAACATACACGTGTACACGAACTTTCAAATTCTATGCAGTTTTTTTCTAAAAACACGAACTTGAACTACACGTGTATTCTAAATACGTGTAGTTCGGTTTATAACTACACGTGCAGTTGGTACGTGCAGTTAAGAGTTCGTGGAACTGCATGAACTTTGATATAAAACAGAAATAACCATCAAAAACATTTTCAGAGCCAAACAACGATCTGTGCAATTGCTTAGGTCTAGTGATCATTTCATAATTACGCCTACTAAGAACTCATGCAGTGCAAACATATGAATGGCAACAACAACAACTATCATAACCACAACGATCACAATAACGTCATCAACTGTGCTATTGCTTATGTCTTGTAATGCAAAAAGTAAACAGAGATATAAGCAAAAAATGGCTCCAAAAATATTTTTAGTGGTTTTCTCTGTTTTATTAAGGTTTATGCAAATACACGAATATTTAACTACACTACCAGTCATTCTGAACTGAAATACACATGTTTAAAATATACCAGTAGTTCGGGTTCGTATTTTCAGTGGATATTCTTAAATACACGTGCATAGTGCTAACAGTATACACGTGCATTCGGAAGCTCTAATTTAAATTATGTAGAAACCAGTCGGAGTAAACTATTTCTTACACTGCTTTAAAGAACCGAGGTACTTGGCTATGTGGTTATTGCACCAAATTTCACATTGGATATACATGCCCAGAACATCAGGAGTCACTGACTCGGCGTTAGCCACCTTCCCAGGCCCGACGAGAGGGGGGTAGGTCAGGTGGGATTCCCAACGGGCCCGGAGTTTTTGAGGGGGCCCGGATTTCAATCCAAATCCTAAAATCCAGAAAAACTTTAACAAGCGATAAAATTATTTATCGGGTTAATCATCTATCAATCATGAAGACATTTTGCAGACGGATCCGGGCCCTATAGTCGAAACATGTTTCTTATGTAGAATAAGAAAAAAACTTTATACATCGAATTTGTTCATGCCAGATTTGTTTGAAAAGCTTCAGAATATCGGACTGAATTCAAGAGGTTTCATAATTATATCTGGATATTTATTGTATCATTTGTGGTGGGAAGAGATAAGGGCGAAGGAGCCTAGAGGTTATCACTACCGGGCCCGAATTTTTTCTCAACGGCCCTGACCCCACCCATAACTAAAAGGTTAAAAGATAGCAAGCTTTAGGTTCAATTCTGTTCGTGAGACCCCACTCGGAGATTGATTGGAGATTATTAGAGCGTTTTTCATAGAAGTATGAATAACAAATGGTGCTGTCATCTGCAAAGGAGTAAATAGAATTTCCAGTCAATGACGGAAGGTTGAGGGGACGACTGAGCCCTGTATTAATGGCACCAGCTTCCGAAGTAATGCCATCCACCACAACATGGATAGAGCTATAACTTAGGAAACTTGTGATAGTTATAACCAATTCCATGCAGAATCAGTTTTGACACTAGTGCGATATTCCACATGCTGTCAAATGCCTTGGAAATATCCAGAACAATCGTCTTGCTTTTAGAAAGCTATTGACACTTTGGTTCCAGCTCTCGATGAGATCTACCATAAGATCATTCGTAGTGTGATTTCAAGTGAAACTATATAGACGATCATTTAGTAATTTGTTTAGCTCTAAATATTTAATTAAGTGAAAGTTTATTGTCCTACCTTAAATAGTTTGGAAAAATTCCGATGGGTCGGTAATTCGCAAACATACGTAGCGCATAATATATGAGCTGAGATGCCATGGGGACCCAAAGCCTTATTAATATCGAGATTTGCGAGGATTCTTTTAACTCTACGTTTTAGAAAATGCATCGCAGGCGTAGCACAAGTTACAGGTTCGATAACGGGTAGTAGCTGATCGCGAAAATTTTACCTAAAAGGTTAGATTTAGTAACGAGGCAAAGAGTAGGTATTGACGAAGTCACTTGGCTCTTTACTCTTTTACAAATGGCCAACAGTACTTAGAAATTGTAAGATCTTATGCCTCAAGCTCTATTCGTGAAAAAACTTTTCTCATCTTAGAGTGGCATTACAGCGATTTTAGTATTGGCATTTTACTGGCCATTTCTTACAGGTTTTTATCACAGAATTCTATAGACAAAATACAGTTTCCAACTGAAATGGTAATAAACAATATTAATTTGCGTTTTCGTAAAGCCGATTTAATTGATTTGGAGCTATTGGCAAAGTATTGCAAATTCCAGAATACGGGCTATAGTTATGGGTTGATTTTTGATTGATTGGAACGTTTCCTTCGGAATAATCCGATCATTTCATAAGTCAGGAATAAATTTACTTTAGGAATAGAGTTATTATTATTATATTATTTTTCTTACTATATTATTCCCATTCGCTTTAAACTAGCTTAAACTAATAGAAATCTTATTAAAAATCATTAGATAAGTAGTATGTTCCTATATCGTCATATATTGCGCAATCAAATCATCCATATTCTTTTTCTTGTTGCCTAGTGTTTTTTATCTCTAGATATTTAAATATAATACATAATAATAAAAAAAAAACTTTAGCTCTGCCAATTAAAATAAAAGATATGAAAATAAAAAGAAAACAACAAACGCACAAATGCTATAGAAACGACATTTAAAATAGAACTTTGTTTTTGGGGGAGGGGAAAGAAATAATATTATTACAACAGCATACATCACCGAGCACAGAAAATGGAAGAAACGAATAAACAAACAAACAAACAAAAATTAAAAAGAAATGATAATAATAAAAAAATTATTTCATATCAGAAAGAAAAACTCAAAAACAATAAAACAAAAAAGATATAAACGCCTACACGTGATTAATTTTTTATTACTATACTTTTCGAGGGTGTAGAGGGAGGGGGCGAAAAACAGCAGGTGTAGCTTGAGATCGAAGTTGAAGAGGGCGGAAGGTGTACGTATATGCATATATCGGCCAGATGAGTAACCGCACGGAACAGAGAAAATCAAATGAAGCGTGCAATTGTTTAAGATACATAGATCGAAATGCATAAATATTTGTATTCGATTTCTTTCATTCTTTTAAATAGAAAAAAAAAAGAATCACAAAATTCTTCTTCATTATAATCTTATCAAATTTGTGTTTGTTTTTTGATTCTACTTTTCTTTTCACGACTACTACTACACATTACTATCTAAAATTATAAGTTATGAAGTATCGTCTTTTGTCGTATTGAGTAGAGTGCGCCTACAAGCTACCCAATGGGAGGTGAGGTGCAATATGATGCGAAGTATAGTAAGCAGAGGAGTAGGTTTTTTTCGCTTAAAGCAAACACGAGTTTAGTTTTACCAACTAAAAGGAAGAAAATGCTTGCTTCAGATTTTTTTGAATGCATTACCAGAACATCATAATAGCTAGTTGTGTCCTATAAAAGATAAAACCCCGTCTATTGAAAGGGAAGCACTTTTAATTCTCTAATTTTTTCTTTTAATAAAACGAATCCATAAGTATACCCCAAAGTCTCTATTTGCGTCGTTAATCAGAACCAGTGAAAGGCGACGCACAGGGAAGCACAATATCCTCATCTCCTTTGCAAAACCAGCCCGTTAGCTCTAATATTTCCCACTGGGGAAAATTCTTGCTTCTGTGTGTGCGGGTATCTGTTTATCTGCTGTGTGTCTGTATGAGTGTAACCTTAAGATAAATATTTATGAAATCAAAGTTTTCATTTTCAACTGCAATTTAATTTTTGTATTTCTTTCATTTTTTTTCTTTTGCTTTTCATATTTCGTACTCTCGTATTTGGTTTTGTGTAATGTGATAGTATTTTCGTAGATTTAGGTAAACTTTACTGGAATTATAAATTAAATTGAAATATTTTTGTAAATATTTATATTTTAGCTTGAAGGAAGATTGCAACACTATTACGCGAGAAAACCAAACATTTTTTGTGTGTAAATTGCAATTTTATTTGATATTATTAAATAATATTATATCAAGTTACATTGTGCCTAGCCAAGACTTTATTAAACGATTTTTCTGTTGAAATTTTGATTGCATACCAAAGATGACACTTAAGTGATACACAAATTAAAAAAAGAAAAAGACAATTTCAATGAAATATGCCAAGAAGAATGCATGCAATTGGGCAATAAATACATTGCCCTGCAAATTTCAACTTTTCTTGTGCAATCAAGATGGCTCTTAGTGTTTCTGAATGAATTTTTGGTGCTGGATACGAATAAGAATTCATCACGTTTTGAAACCCCTAATAATATCGTTTTTGGCCATTTTCGAAAAATTGTAGAGCAGAACCCCGACGTGCTACAAACTTCGTTAGTATAAGAAATTAAAGGATGAACATGCCCTTTTATGCCCTAAGCCAAGCTGATCGCTTTAGAGCAAGGGGTGTGTTCACAGAACGGATTTCATCTTACTTACTCCCACGGCCAGGCATAATGAAAAGAGCAGTGTTCCGAAGTGTTTTAAAGCTCGCTGGTTACAAGCAGAATTTTTTTTTTTTTTTGGGATTTAGATTCCTGGTTGTAAATACAAATTTCAAGAATATTCGGTATCTGGTTTTAAGAAATTCAACTTGTAATGTGCTAAAATTTTTGTCTCAATTCACTCAAGTTCACAAATCTTTTCTTTTATAATTTGCATATTATTTCTACGAATGTATAATTTACTTAATAATGTAATGTTTAAAACCAAACGCCTGACAGCAGAGTTAACTACTAAATGTATTAACCACAGTAGTAGACATTTAAATAGAACTAGGCGGAAAGTTCAGAGATTGAAATTTGATCACAGTCTAGGGATAAAATTGAGATTGGGAGCACATTTACAGCTCGAATATTTGCATTAACAACGAAAAATATTCGATTGCAAGTTTTGTATTGAAACGAAAAAAAAAACACTTTGTTCGTATAACGGGTTGAGTGACTTCGTACAACACAAAATTCTTCTCTTAAACGATTTTGTTCGATTTGAATGTTAAATGAAAAAACTACTCTACTGTTATTTTTGTTGTGTAGTACACCCATGATTTTTTACCTATGTTAACGTCAACAGACTCGCATAAAACTTATATTATATTATACTTCACTACTTTACCTTTCAAACGATATAAGTTTCATGAATATGTTGACGTTAATATAGGTAAAATGGGAGATAAAGTTTTTTCTTAGCGTATAAATAAATTGTATAGATATAAGTTCTTTTCGTAGATATTAAGAGAACAATGTTTCCCCCAATATTCATAAGTTCCGACAATACCAACATCCTCTAAGGATAAGAAGCAAACTCTTAATGACTCTATTTCAATGACTACTACTATGTGCATGTGTTCATATGTACATAAAATAAGCAAAATATGTACAAAATATGTATTTATATGCAAAAGAACATGGTAATGATGTACTCTGAACTATATAAACTATTTTATTTCGGGCAATTGTATACATATTTGGACACGAACTAACAAACAAATACAATATCATACAAATATTTATATAGTCATTTATTTTTTGGTTGGTTTCCGCGTCACCAAAACAAAAAAGACCAAATTTATGACCACAACTACAAAAACAATAGCAGCAAAACACATCAAATAGGAAGTACATACATATATATGAATAGTATGTAAAAATTTCATTAAATCAATAATTTTTTTTTCTTTCTGTTTTATATTGCATAAAAGTTGCTTGTATGGCAGGTTACAATTTTTTCCGTTTATATGCCAGCACAATAATCGAAACAACAACGACATATTTACAACAACAAAATCAACAACAATAAATGAAAATAAAAACGCATAAAACTGTAATAAAATGAAAGGAAGCAGTGTATAATTGTGTATTTGATTTCACTGAAAGATTATAATTTTTTTCTTTTGATTAAATTGCCGATGATGTTTAAACAGCAAAAAGTGATAAAGATTTTATAGTTTTAAAGCGACATTAGGGGGGTCTGCAGATAGCACGTGAACTAGAACTAGCTCCTAGAATTATACTATGGTTTTGGGAAACAACGTAGGAACTTTGTGAGTTTTCATAATCAAATTATATTTAATCAGAGAACATTTTTACTAAAGCCTTCCATACAGTAGAAATTAACTTATTATACGCAAAACAAGAAATTATAAATATTACACTGTACAACAATTTGGACTCTTTTAAAAACCCCGCCAGGTTTGGTAGTTGGAATATATGTTTTATGGGTCTTTGAACACGAATATATAAACAGTTTTTTCGAGTCACGTCAGGTTCTCTGTATATCCATTTTTTTTTTTACCCAGATAAGCAGACAATCACTAGCCTTGGTTTTAAATTGAACTCAAGTTTAGGGTGTTCTGATCATATTAACTATACTACTGGTAAAATTTATTATGTTCTCAGAAAGTTATGGTACACGTCTGATTTTATTCCTCAAGATATGAAATTAAATTTAGTACGTATATTTATTGTGCCACTCATCTCATATGGTGAACTTTTATATAGTAACCTGACAATGCTTCACAACAAAAGTTGCAACTAGCTTTAAGCAGCTGTGCCAGATATATATTTTCTAAACGTAAATTTGATCATATATCCCAGTTTTCTGATATGATACTCAACTGCAGCCTTCGCGAATTTTTAAAATACCGTAACTTAATCTTCTTACATAAATTAATATATACAAATCAACCACAATATCTGTTTGAAAAATTACACTTTGCACAATCGGTTAGAACAAACAATTTAATTTCACCTCAACATAAATACCTCACGTCCTCTAGAATCCTCTAAAATTAAATCCGAATGCAATAGAAGGTGTTTTAAACTGGCGGTATTTAAATTAATTTTTAATTTTAAAACCGACTGTTGTTGTGCTATAGAACTAAGCGGTCAACAAAGATTGCGTTGATAAGTCTCGTCTAGGGTAATTGCTTGAATGTTTTGTTTTGGATTAGAGTTTTCAGTTTTGCGAAATTAGGAAAAGTTAGGACGTGTAGATGAATTATACATTCCTAGAAAAATTTTGAACAGTATTTCATTATCAAAATTAACCAGCAACAAACAATGTGAAAATAAAGTTTTAAATAATTTTAATATGGGAGAACGTAATTATAATAAATAAAGAGGACATGGTTCGTGTCTGTAATAAACTTAATTACAACAACAGCAATTCAATGCAACCAAATTGTAATGAAAAATTTTTTGTTATTTAAATAAAACTCAAATCCATGTTCAAAATTAAACTTTTATGTGTCACCAACTCTGATGAAGGAAGAAAGGAGGAAAGAGAAAATTCAACACTGAAATATTGAATTCAACATGAAATCATAAATATTTTAATGAACCCTATTGATGCTGTGCATATTGCGAAAATAAATGTTGAACAATTTTTGGGAAATATTGATTGATGCAACAAAAGCATTTTTTTGTGTTGTGTTTTGTATGGACATGATTGAAAGCAGAACACTTTATAATAAAATACCAAATAAAATTCCTTAATTTATGCATAATTCATTTTTAATTGGAGATATACACAGAAAATTAAAATGCCATCTACACATTGTGAATACATACACACACACATATGTATGCAAGCAAATATGTCCATATTTTCCATCATATTGACATCACCGAATGTGTATGTCTGTCTGTCTGGCTTTTTATCAGCAAAGCATTTAATGCTTCGAGCTAAATCTGCTTTCGTTATTAGATGAAAATGAAAACGAAACAGCACAACATTTCCCTAAAGCATTTTTTATTTTTTTAATGTCATAAAATAAAATTAATTTGCTGCTCGCATAAAAATCAGTTGAAATATTAAATGAGCAAAAAAAAAAATAAATAAATAAAAATGTATTCATAAAAAACATTTTAAATTGGATTTTCCGAACAGCATGAATACACCATTTTTTGTTAGCATTTTATCTTTTTTCAAGTATATTGATTTTTTCATTAATACTAACATAAACACTGTAGTACATGATGTTATTTCGAAGGGTTTGAGACTGGTGGAGTGTATTAACCAAGTTCAAACATCGACCAGCATTTCCTCGTTATTGAGATTTAAGTATGTTTTATGGAAAAAAAATGTGTGGCATTGAGAATTTCGCAGCGCAAATTGTTCGCGATAAAGGTTGAATAGTATTACACGTGTGCCGAAAAAATTAATTTCTTAATGGAAGTTGAAACCATACACATGTATTGCTTTTTACATAACTCATTCATAGAATAAAATTCATTTGAAAGTAAATTGCAATTTCCAGCAGAAGTACGAGATAGTGAATTAAATTTTAAAAATGAAAACAAAACAGTCATCAAATGAAGGTTTTTAAAATCTAACAAAGAGAAGTGGAGCGGTTGAAAAAACAAAATCCCCCAGATAGGGATTCAGAAGGAATGTTGGATTAATATTCGAATCCGTTGTTGGTTTTTTCTTATTTAGATATCCTGGAGCAAAAATCATATTAATATAATACTGATTTTAAATATTTGGTGTTTGTGATAAAGTTATTCGTTATGAAATTCTGAATATTTCTTAATTCTACACCACCCACACCTTTAGCCCCCTGTCTCCTCATTATACATTTTAGAATGATTCTGTATAACAAATGGTTGAGAAAAATAACAAACGTTCTGTGTAATTAACTCAGAATGCGAAAATTTACTGCCTGACATGGGAGCAAGGAATAACAGAAGCTCAAAACCAAATAAGATGGAGACTTCTATTAAAGGATAATACACTCTGATTTATGGCCTTATTTTAAGTTCACATGTCAGTTTTAGTTTTTTTGAATATCGTTTTGAGTCTTGAGTTGAAATTTGATCTGATTTTCAGCCTGAATTTGGTTTGACTTTGAGCCTGAACTTGATCTGAATTTAAGTGTGAATTTTAATTAGATTTTGAACTGGTTTATCATTTGGGGTTTGCTCTGACTTTGGCTATAGTTTAAGTCTGGATATAAGTATTTAATGTATTCTATAATTTAGAAAAAGTAGCTCTTCCCAAGCCTAAAATATTTCTCATTCTAATTAAACACATTTTTCAAGATTTTCAGTATTAAACCTATACCGTAATTTGTAACAGTAAGCAGCAAGGACATATCGGACAAACTTTTTGTCCGCTGATGGTTCAACAAGCTCGTGCATCAAGGAAATTAGATTCTTCTGTTTGTAGCAATCAAAGTTTTGAATTATCATTTGAATAAATTGATCGATATTATTATATCGGCCTAGGCTCAAACTCAAATAAAATCGTATGTAAGTGTAAAAAAAACTATTTTTGAAGTGAAACTTCTTTTCTCTTTTCCTAGAGTAAAACCAACCGGATGTGACGTCGCGCGTAAGTTTGCAATGCGGCATAATTTTGTCGAGCAATGTGCATGACGGGCTAAATATCAATATTCCGTAACTGAATTCACGAGTAAACTATATAATAAATGATTCATAAATAGTTTTAATTACACACACATACAAACGCCTATGGCATATTGGCAGCTCTCAGTTTTTAGTAGGAATATACTGTCCGGAAACGGTCCGTCATATCGTATTTTTTACGGGACATTCTCCGTTTTTTATAAGAATATACAGTCCGTAAACTCTACGTCTTGTCGAACTTTCAACGGAAAAGTGTCCGTTTTGTATGTTCCTTTTTATCCGTTGGCTGTACCGTTTCCGGATCCAGAAACGGATTTATTTCTGGATATAAATCCGGCACTTCTGTATCGTTTCTGGAACGGAAACGGTATGTTTTGTTTGTTGGGTCACTTTTATCAATGAAACTAAGATATTCAAGGTTGAGTAACCAACCGTTTCTTTCATTTATCTTCCACACTATTCTGTTCTGTTTTTCTTCTCTTTAAAACAGGTTCTATCGTGGATACACTACTTGATACTGAGTGCTATGGTTTATTCCTGCCCATCCTCAGCTCCAAACTCTAAAGATATAAAAAAAATAAAGACTTCTTCGGATTAAATCGTTATTTCTTGAAAACAAAAATGTACAAATGATTCAAGATTTATGCAAGTTTCAATATAAGAAAAACTACGAGATCTAATAGATTACTAAGCGAGACATTTTCAAGCATTATATGCAGCAAAATTAAAGCAATAACATTAAAAACTTCTTATTACATCTCAACTAAAAGCTATAAATTTTATATTTGAAAGCCGTAAAATCTCAGTTGCGATAATAAAATCCCAAAGGTATACTCGAATATTTACATGCGCACAATTTAAATTTGTAGCTACCAGAGTCAATATGAAATATTCATTGATTTGCAATCCGAGTCTTACAATTCAACTTACTTTTTTTCGATAATTGAACATAATAAGATGACAAGGAAGAAGGGGAAGATAAGGAGATGGTGAGAAGTCAGACACGTATGTAATGTCAAGTGTCACTTTTGTATCCGTAGGGAGAAATTAACAAACGAGATTTTGAGACACATATACACTTACATGTGAGTACCTACGTACAATTCAATTTTTGACAATGATTCACATTGTAAATATGAACTTTGAACTCTAGTTTCATTCTATATTTAAATACCAATGAAATATAACAGAAAAATTTTGCATTTTTGTATATCAAACATTTTGTTTTGTTTTATTTTGAAATTGCCAAATATACTTTTGGGAATTTGCGGTAAATAAATTTTAATATTTATTTGCATATATGAGTGTTTGTGTATGTGTCTGTGAGTTTGTATGTGTATGTGTGTAATGTATGTCGCCAAGTGAGTATTGTATGTGTGGGTGTTCAATTTTTTGTCTTTGCTTAGAGATGAAATTTCGTCTTCAAAAATGTTCAGGTTAATAAATCAATAGATACTCGCGCGGGGCTTTGCCGCTGAGAAACACACAAGAATTAACAACAAAAACATCACGAGCAAATACCTCGGGAAACATTTAAAGTTAACATGGAACGGAACCTCTTCATTTCTTTATCCTCTACTTAAATATATTTTTATTCAGATTTGCGTGACAAACTGAAATTTGCGCATTCACAAAAATACTCGAGGGAATCCTTTTTTTCTCTACTCTTTTCATTTTTTTTATTATTACGAGTGTATGTACTTTGTGCTTTTATTTACTTGTGTGTGTGCGTGTGAAATTATATTTGCATGTTATATGTACTTTTGTATTGGTGTTTATTTGTATTCACTTGCTCCTTTTTTGTAGTGTGCTGTGTTGCTTTACTGCTATTTTTAATGCCATTGGGTAAATTCAACTTCAACTTCAACTGATATACAGCTGCTTAAAAAAATAAATTGTTAAGACACACACAAACAGACATACTTACATATCTAATTTGTATAAAGTTCATTCATTTTAAAGAAAGCAAACAACAAAATACATTTCTATTGTTATTTAAATTTTCATTTAGTTTAATTTTAGTTTTCTTCTATTGTCTCGTTGGTATGCGTTGAACTTTTCAGTATTATGTCTAAGAATATACATATATATTATTTGCAGGAAAATTGTAATTTAGGTGTTTCGAGTTTCATTTTCCACAAACTTATTTGTGTACATTGTTGGCAATTCTGGAGAAAATCAATTGGGAACTTTTAATTTCTCATATAGCGTCATACAAAATGAAAGCTCAAAAAAACTCCTTCTGTTGTAAAATTAAATTTTTATCACCGAAGACGATCATGACTCGATAAATACATACTAACAGATACAGAATCCAAAGTTGCTGAAACAACACACATGTATTTATTTAAATAGCACAAAAAATGTGCGGCGAACATAAGTATACTTCAGCAAACTAATGCCTGGTTTTCACTATGTCAAATTCAATCAAATTTGCCAGTATGTTGGCAAATTTCATATGGGAAATTCTCTCTTTTTCTCTCTTTGGCGGCAAATATGACATAGTGAAAACCAAGCATAAAGCCCCATTTACAATGGAGCGAGAACGCGAGGCGATGTTCGAAAGCGTCACGTCGACAAATTTTCATTCACTGTGTTTCAATGTGCGCATATACAATGAAGCGAGGCGAGCTCTCGTCTCGCCAGTGAATTTCGAAAATTTGAAAAAACCTCGCGAGCGAGACGCGATGTTGATACATGTAGAGCTGCCAGATGTACTACATACTGTTGAAATGAAATGAAATATAAAGTATATTAGTAGAAAACTGTGGAAAAACGGAATAATCCTTAGTGCAGCAATTATTGAATCAGTAAATAATCTTTTTTATTAAATTTTGCTGAAAATAACTTGATTTTAAAATATATACACAATTTTTGACAATGAATGATGGTAACTTTTAATAAAGTAAACACACTTTAAACAGCTGTTTCATATTAATCGCGCCTCGCTTAATTGTAAATTGAACAATGAGAATAGCGACGAGTGCTCTCGTTTCCGAAATCGTCTTCGAAACACGCCTCGCGTCCTCGCTCCATTGTAAATGGGGCTTAAAGCAGAACGATTGCAAAATTTAAATGTCGTTAGCTACCGAAGAGAATCCAAAGTGTTTTCTCTTTAGTTGTCTTTTCACTCTGCACTGACCTGTCCTGCAATTGTCGTGATCGGGATTTTTTCATATGAACGAATGGTGATCGGCCACATACAATACAAGTATAAAGGTCAACGTAGCCTCTCTGTGTTACCTCTTCTTTCCCATGGTTTGTAGCAGTACTTTTCTGTTACGCAGCTGTTTGAGCGAGAGGGGCACGCACTACAACTCGCATTACATCACACGTATATTTTTTTACATTATTTACATTTATGATGCCGTTACAGGTTACAGGAAATTTAAAAAATTCTTTAGAAAAAAATTTCGGTCTGAAAGAAAATCTAGTGTAAAAGAAGATCTAGGCAGACATAGATTGCCAAGATTATTCGGATGACATTGTTCTCACAGCCAGAGGTAAAATTGAAGAAACTCTATGTAATATTATACAAAGAGGGTTAGGTATGAATAGGAAATGGTTCAGGTCAGCAGGTTCAAATATTAACCCTGCGACAAGCAGTATAGTTTCATTTACTAGGAAAAGGCCACTAAAGCTCTGGAAAGCAATTTAACTTGCCGGAGAAGTTATTTAAGTTTATTAGATAGTAAAGCCACATGGAATATACATGTTGAGTCAGTAACAAATAAAGCCACACCCTTAATAATTTGCAGAAGTTAGCAGGGAAACTTGGTGATGTAAACCAAGTGTATTGCGCTGGATGTATATAATGATGGTACGACTAATCATAACAAATGGAGTAGTAGCATGGGCAAAGAGAGCTCAACTAAAAACAGTAAAAGCTAAATTAGCAAGAGTTCAAAGGTTAGAATGTCTCTGTATAACAAGAGCGTTGCAAAAATGTCCGACTGCTGCATTGGAAGTACTATTAGAGCTCAGTCCATTACACCTCGTAATAGAGGGTGCTTCCAAAGCAACAAAAGGGTCTAAAAACCGAGATAACCCGGCGAAAGACGATCATCTCTTGGACTGTCCCCATGACAGAATGAATAAACAGTATAGCTTTGAGAAACATTTTGTTGTAAGACTTAATAGTGAGAACGAATGGGAGTGTGTAAAATATAACTACACATTAGGGTGGATCTTATGTATATGGCACATTTTTAAATTTTTGATCATTTTTCATGGGCTACCCCTCAGTTTAGTCCCATTCTAAGAAAAAATGAGGTATGCTGAATTTGTGCTCAATCGGATAAGCGAAAAGGTTGCCCCTACTTTTTTTTTTTGAAATACCCTAAAATCTTCAATGAAAACATTTTAAGTACCTGTATGCAATGAAATGGGGGTCAAAGGATTCGGTTATGTGGTATCTTCTCTGCTTTCATTACGGCTTCGAAAGAGTTAAGAAATAAAGTAAAGTCAACATTTAACCGATCAGATTTCATCTGAAGCTGTTTTTAGGTTTCAAAATGTGGCTTAGCTTTTCACTTCCATTTTCAAGGTGCATTTATTGTAGTGGATGAAGAATCCGTTTATTTTATGATGATTCCTAAAATATTTTGGATCTAGCGATTGCCGTTCGTGAGCTGAGTTGTTTTGAAAAAAACCTACAGAAGCTTTTCTATGAGAATAATTAACTGTAGGATCCTTATGGCCAAGTAAAAAATCACAGATATTTATAGATGCCGAAAAATGCTTGGGCTTCACATCTGCTAACAGATTCGTTGAGTTGAGATGAGTTTTTTGAAAATTAAAATTGTTCCGTAGTTTTCTGTTTAATTTCTAAGAAAAATTTTCAAATAGAACTTAACCATTTTAAAGTATTTATAATTTGTGGCTTTTATTTGGTCAAAAGCAGCCTACAGAAAACTTTTCTTACACATAACTCTATTTCTAGAGGTTTTTTTTTCAAAACGATCCAGCTCATGAACGGTAGTCGCTACAGCTTAAGTATTTAGGGGTCATCATAAAATAAACCGAGGTTCAGTTTTAGAAGGGTACAACATCTTGTTTTTGTGAAGCACTTTAGGTGCATATGTTTATTTAAAGTTAATGATATTTTTAAATAAATCGGTAAATTTATTTCATTTATTTAGTTATATGAAAGTTTTCTATTTTTAATGGATCGAAAATAAGCGTGGTGTTTAAATGACACACAGCATGAATGTGTCATTGATGGCATATATAGAAAATTTTATCAAATTTGCCATTTGGCTATAACATTAGGTTCTACATATATGAAGAAAAATTTTAAATTCAATTGTCTTGTATGAACCTAAATACTAATGAACGAAAAAAACAAGTGCTTAGTATGATATACTCGTAGTAGTTATGTATCTCTAAAGCCTAAATTATGTTAATAGCTTGTAGATCAAAATACACAAATTTACAATTGTTCTAGATAAATGCAAGTCAAGATAATAGGTATAAATGAGGGTAATGTTGTTGTTGTATACAACAAACATATATATAAGTACAACCATTACTATTACACCTACACTACAGCAAAAATTGTTGCTTGGTCTCCATTAGAAGAAATTAGATCAAAATTACGCTTGTGTTTTGTGTGTGTTGTTTTATACTTAAGTAAAAGTAGTAGTAAAGCCCACATTTTCCATTTGCCACACGCACCAAAAATGTACGAGAAATATACAAAACATAAATACATGCATACATAACAGATACACTAGCACACATCAATAGCCTTGTGTATTTCATATATACAGACAATTCCGAATAAAAAAATTATAATTGAAAAACATAGTATAAGTGTGTGAGTGTATGTGTGTTTCAATAAGAAGAAATTCCCAGCAAAAAATTTATACAGATATTTCAAACACAACAGCGATAGAATACAAAAAATTCACTTATATGCAAAATTAGTTTAAGAAGCTATTCCATGATTTCATTATACTTATTAAAGTTTTTGCTTTGATTTTAGTGATTAAATTAAAGATTGATTAACTGGCACGACTTGAAACGAATGAAATGGCAAAACAAGAATTAAAATATTCTAACAAACGAAGAATTAATGTGTAGATTCACCCTAAGCAACAATGACACTGAATAGAATTATCGAATCAGTGCAGAAAACAACCCGTGACGCCGTGAATCATTCGGTATAGGTTGTGTCGTGCGTGTCGGTTAAGTGTGAATCAAACTTAATATGACATCGTCATTGGAGGTAAATCGTTATTGGCAATAGAAACACACGGGTTTATGCATAGCATTGAATTGATTGGAGATGGAAGATAAGTAGGTATTTACATAAGCGGAAGTAAGAATGAGCCTTTACTTTTAATTTAGAAAAGTTAAAACTTTCAGAAAAAACTATTTATTCCATAAGCGCATTGCATGACACAAAGAATAACAATCTTTGGAAAGTGCGGTGCGTCGAAATACCGTGCCCTCGTGATATGCATCCAAGAGCTCCAGTTTTATTTATTATTTATTATTTTATTCGTAAAACTCCTGCCTATAGATCCAAATGAAACCTCATTTTGAGACGGATATATGTGGTATAGATAACGCTCGTATCTTTTTTCGGAGCAAAAACTGTATATTTTTTTTCTCTATTTCAATATCTCCTTCTGTAGTTGATGTATTGCATTTGACCTTTGAAGAAATTTGACGAAGCTATTCCGGCTTTATTATAAGGTATTTATAGAAATCAACGCACGGATATTTCAAGTTACATTTGGCGATCAGAATCGCCTTCAATGTTTCCCCTACTAATCGAATTGTGTGTGCCGTTTGCATGTATTTATATTCGCTACGAGTTAAAAACTTAAATTTTATATATTTTTTTGCTTAGTATAAACGCGGTATTTTGGTGAGAAAAGCGGTATGCGGTTTTGGAGTCTAAAAATAGAAATTTGCGAATGCGAGTAATTTTGTTTGTTCTTAAAAAGAAAAACAAAAAATGCTTTAAAAGGTTCTTAAAACCATTTTCACTTAAGATTTTAGCGCTCAATTGAAGATTATACTTTAATGAAAGCAACCACACAACATATTTTTGACATTTCTCTTTTGTTATTGTGCAACTAAATTTCAGTGGCGTCAACTTTTATTATATTTTTTTCGAACTTCAAAAAAATTACTCACACAAATTATTCGAATAGAAATATCCGAATGCGTATTGGAATGCGAATATCGAAAATTATGAGAATTATTCCCAATTATACGCGCTTTTTCATTTGCAGATCCGCACGGGTTTCGGTGCAACAGAACTACTAATTTCGAAAAAGAAAGAGACCGCACCCAGCGCAACAGCGAGGCATCCTTCGATGATCGCATTCAAATTCGGGTAACAAACCAACAAACAAACGTGTGGCATTCAATTTTATATTGTAGAAATGTGCGAAAAATGTTCTTTATTTTTATACAACATAAAGCAAAAATTGTGTAGTCAATTAATTTAAAAATAATTTCTGCGTTACGTTAGTTACCGTACCTTCCTTTTACAGTATTTTCGCTACGAAATTGTGTACTGCTATGAGTACGAGTAGCATGACGTTGAAAATTCTTCTTCATTTTTTTTTAAATGATGATGGCACAATTTTGCGAAAAATGAAAACAATACCAGACAGTCAGTACCAGCAACAACAGCAACAAAAAAAAAGACTTAACTCCTACGTACACTCACTAATCGTTAGTCATTTTAGCTCCCAGCTTAACTTAACCCTAACCGAACCATTTATGTAGGTATGTACGTTCAAAACGAAACGAGGAAAATTTGTAATAATTAATGCATTGATGGTGTAGCGAATGCTTTTTCAAATGGTTGTACATGCGTAATTGGAGAAAATGAGCAGGACGCAGGTGAGGGAGGAGGAGGTGGGTGTATTTTCGCGCGGAAATGCATGAGCATTCAAGCTGAAGCTAAAAGCTACGCTGCTACGCGTTTACATGCTTAACCTGTTTGTTGGTTCGTTTACTTGTTTGTGAGCTATTGTTTTTTTTTCTTCTTCTGTTCATATTCTGTTGCTTTTTCTTGGTATTGTTTTCATGCATGTGTGGGTGTTGCACAGAATGTATGCGTGTATATGTTTATAAGCGAATTTGTATGTATTTGGCAGTAATGTACTTACTACCATTAACATTCGTGTTAACTGGATAAATTGTAGTTGCTGTTGTTTTTGTAATTGCCTTCTGTGTTGAAATTTCATTCAACTTTTTTGTTATTTTTGGCATTCGCGTCTCGTATACACCAACGTATTTTTATTTTCTGTACATCTAATTATTGTGTAATTATTTATTTCGACAGCTATAGCTTCTTGATCTTTTTTTTTTTTCATTTTCTGAAAGCTCTAAATTTAATTGTCAATTTAAGCGCTCATTATTTTATTTTTCAAAAGAATGTTAGTAATTATTTAATTGAAAAATGAAACTAATTTCTACATTGACATCAAGTTCAAGCGTTGGACTGCTGCGAGATAAATCTGAGGCTCAGTCATGGGATCAGACTGAGCAGACCGAATAACCAAATCCACTGGCAGAGGGTTCCACGCGTGCAAAGAAAACATTAAATTTTTTCGCCTTATTTCATGCTATTGAAATATTAGAATTATAACCTTTGGAGGTTTGGGATAGTCCTAATATGTTTACAGGTCAATTTGAATCGTGCCAAGGTGGCTTAAAACTCGATTTCCGAATGAACATAAAGTTTACTAAAGTTTATACGAATAAAATAAATCCAATGGCAAAAGTAAATAAAACATTTAAATAAAACACAAAAACATGAATAAATGATTTTTTTCTTTTTATTGCTGGTTTTGTTTTTTTATTTATGAAGTATGAAGACTTATATCCTTTGTTGTGAATTTCATAAGAGGAAAGAAGTTGTTGACTTAGAAATTAATGAGAAAAAGAAAAATCTACTATTGTGTACACCAATTTTATTACAATTTTTGTATTATATCATTTATGCCAAATAATAATTTTAATTACAATTGTGTTTGAGTGTGTGTATGTGTAAATGTGTGTGCATGTGTTTGCATTGGTATTAATGTCAAAGTCACATTTTGTATGTTTTTATTTGACTTTTCTTTTGACATATTTTCTGTATAAATTAATTATGCAAATTTGTTTCACCAATTGCAAGGTTTTAGCAAATACTTGCAAGTGCTTCGAATGACCTCAAGTAAAAATTTTTATTTTAGGGTAAATTTTTAACTTGAGTTGAGGGTAACCCTTTAAGTTTTAATTACAATTAAATAAAATATTAATATATACCAAAAAGTGGGCTAACACGCCTCAGCTTTGTGGCTTCTATGTAAAGAAACAACAAGTTCAACTTTGCGATCAGGCAAAAGCTAATATAAACTGGATGGAAAATTAAACTTCAGGCACAACCGAACTTTAAATATCTTGCACAGCTTTTAATAAACATATTTTGAATTATAAGGGAGCGTGGTTATTATGTGATTTTAATGGTGTTAAAAAAATGATTTTATTTATCCGCTCAACAAAATATAACGAATTTCATTGTGTTTATATCAATATTGTTTTCTTTTTAATATTTCCCTTTGATATTTCTACTTGCATGAGCGGCAGGCGTGGTTATTGCCCGATGTTCATAACAGTTATTCTAGTAAGTATCGTCAAAGTGTATTGAGTTTTGTTAAATTAACTTTACTATTTCTTCTCTCTCGACCAATTTTGTTTCGTCTAATTAATTTTTTTTTTTTTGATTCATAACTAATGATCAAAATAAACATATGTAACATTTATCGGGAATAAGGATGTCATGCTCAAAAGCCTTTTCTTGTACACAGAGTTTAGTCAGATACCGAGAATAATGCCTGGTTTTCACTATGTCAAATTCAATCAAATTTGCCAAAACGTTGTCAAATTTAATATAGAAAATTTTCTCTTCTCTCTTTTTGAGAGTGCGCTCTCTACTGCTGGAATAAGATGGGATCTTCAACCTGGAGTCACTTCCTGGCTCTATAGAGCAGTGGGCGAGCCTGATCTTCTTTATGGATCCGTCTTCTGGTGGCCAGCTACCGCAAAGGCGGCCAACCTTAAACCACTGGATAAGGTTAGAAGAACGGCAGCAATCTTCATTGGTTGCCAACTTTACCGCTGGTCACGCAACAAGCTAAGTGCTCTGCTGCCAGACTCAGTGCCCTAACTCGCTCTACCCAGTCGAACATGGGACATGCCAAGATTCTAATTCACTATACGTCCGTACCAACTAATGTAGGCGACATTTGCTCTACCCGTAATTAAAGCCACACGTTCTTCACTCATATACCCAGTAGAGAGGAATGGGTTAATGACGAGGTGGTCACTGATAATTCAATTGATATCTATATAGATGGATCCCAATTGGAGGAAAGATTCGGCTGTGGCATCTTCACTCTAGATCTCAGTCTTTGTTTTCGACTTCCTGACTATTATAGCGTCTTTCAAACGGAAGCAATGGCCATCTATCAAGCGTCCGAATGGCTTATTCGCAACTCAACCTTTTGTCGAGTCACTCGCAGGTTCACCTATATTGGGTACCTGGATATATAGATATTTCAGGGAACTGCAATGCCGACGAGTTTGCAAAACAGGGCTCGCAGCTTACAGATATATTACCTTCCTGCACCATTGGTGTTCATCTTACATCTATTAAATTAGCCATTAAGCAAAACAACCTTGGGTAGTGGAGCATTCTTGTGGTATTATCAGGCTAACATGGACCACTATGGACAATAGACGGACTAGACAGCTACTCAACCTTAGCAGAAACTCCATCAGCATTACGACTTCGGTGCTCACGGGACACTGCACAGTGGGGACACATGCTACAAGACTAGGACAACCATTCAATGACTTCTTTCGGGACTGCGGCTCTGAGGAGGAGAAAGAAACAGTCCTCCATTTCATGTGCGGATCCCCATTCCTGGCCAGGAGGAGACTAAAAGTCCTGGGCTCACCTTTCTTCACTTGTCTGTTCGAGCTATTATCCATAAATATTAAGGACATAGCCAGATTCATTATGGAATCCTCTTGGTTCTCCATTCCGTAAATGGGGGAGTCACAATGAGCCTAATTATGTGCGTAAGTGTGCTTTCAAGTAGAAGACTGCCACTCCAACCGAACCTAACATCTTTTTGACAGAGAATATGACATTTGAAAACCAAGCATTATGCAAATTGCAATACAAAAACTTTTGAGTGGTCATGTATAGTTGCTGCTTTTCTTTTATCTCGCCATCTCTCGATTGTTTATCATCCGAAAAAAACAAAGAATAAATGCGGAAAATCTCTATAGAAGAGAATCAATTTTTTTATTACGAAACAGAAGCTCTCACAAGAAACGATCGAGAACGAAAAATAACAACAACAAAAAGTATAAGCAAATGAGATGAGCACAGATCTGTGTGAGTGACGCACTCGTTTCTTCTCATGAGAGTAATTAATAATGTATACATTTATTAGTGTAACTACAATTTTATTCCAGAAGTGCTACACTAACAAATTATATATCAATTTAAAGAGAGGAAGAGAGTAGGTTAGCCAAAAATTATCAGATTTAAAATCGGTTTAGCCAATTCCAAAATATTAGCGTCGGAAGTTCTTTTAAATTCACTCATAGAACAAAGCATTGCTTAAGCGGGAGTCAATAACAAATGAGAGAAAGAGAGAGAAGACATGAGTAACGGCGTTTCTTAGAATTATCTAACGAATTATCTGCATACACAAATAACAAAACAAACACCAACGAGTAGTTTGGTTCTCTTTTGATATTTGTTTTTTTCATAAAGAGATTTCTTGAGGAAAAAAATTGCCCCAGTTACTTGGGCCTTACCGACTAGTTTGTATTATTGTGCCTTTTTCTACATTTTTTCTAAGCACGTAGCTCTTTATATTAAAAATAAACTTAGTGTCTCATATAAATTTTGAATTTGTTTTCTCTAAATTTTCAATCCATTTAAATAATAGTAGGTACTTAAACCAAACATTCAAAAAGTACTTCCATCTAAATTGAATTTGTTTCTCAAAGTTTTCAACAATAAATTTAAAAGTATTTATTGCTAGTGAACAAAATATACATACATATGTACAATGCCTTGAGCAACTACACTTGCTCTGTATTTCAAACTAGTATGAACGCAGGATTCGCATTTTGAATAAAACTAGTAAAAACAGAAAATATCAAAGTTTGCAAATTTTGACATGCACACCGATGCATTCCTACATATGCATGTGTGCGTAGCTTGGTTTTGCAAAGTTGAATGCTGATGCCTCCTTTTCATGACGATATAGAATTCCCATAATAACATATTCATATCATATAACTTGGCATTTCTCGCCCTACCTAAAATGTCATTCATATTTAAATTGTAATTTAAAAAAAAAAATCAGAAACAAAAAATGTTTTGTCTATTAAACTGTTGCTTTTACATTTTTTTTTGTTTATTATTTGCTATTTTTGTTTGCAAGTGTGTGAGTTTGTGTGCATGAGTATGTAAAAATAGCATTAAATTATTTTCAGATTTTTCTTTCTACCCAGTTGCACAAACAGTGAGTACTCCTCAAACGATTAATGATTTCAGTACTTCAAAAGGAGGGATAAACGAGCAACTCCAATACAGTAACAAAATTTGTATCTTACTCTCTCTTGCCCAGTTAACCCTTTACGGTAGGTAGGGTAAAAACTGCCCGCATATCTTTTTATGCATAGTGTGATATATTTTAACCCACCTTGAAAAGTTGAAATTACTTATAATCACACAGTTTAATATTTTATTTACAGTTTCTCATTCTGCTGATAATGATATAAACCAAAAAAATTTCTGTGCAACTGATGTTTTTATTTTCTTTAAAATCGTGTGCATCAAAGAGTTAAAAACCAGTAACTAGTACCAGAATCATTGCAAGAGTAAAAGAAACAAAATTCAAGGACAACAAATTTGCTTGTGTGGCTCAGTTGGTAAGCGCGTCGTTTAATATTCGCGATGCGAATTTTTCAGCCACAGGTTCGAACCTGGAAAAAGGCAAGGCAAGAAAATAATAAAATTGTAAAACGATAATAGTAAATAATAAAAAAAAAATAAAAATTAATGAACAAAAATGAATAATAACATTATAATTAAAGAAAAATAAAATAAAAATGTTGTGGGATTTGAACCTTGGCACAAGCAAGTGCTTGCGTGCTTACTGGCGTCATAAATTTTGTAAGGGACTATTTCGGAGTTTTGCTTTTCTATGAAATGCAAGTGATCTCATGCTCGTAATCGTGTGCGCCTTTATTATTCCTTTTGGAGGCTAAAACGAGTACTCTATGCCCTAGGACATGCAGTGTTAAAAAGGAGTACAAAATGCAAGAGCTCTGGAGCAATAGGGAGTAATCGATTGCTCGCTTTGGAGCGCTCAATGATTACTCCTGCGATCATCCAAAGTTCAACTGGGTATGAACCTACATACATACTTACATTTTAACAATTTGAAACCTTTTTTGCTTATTTTGTTTCCTATTTTTTTTGGTTCTATTTATTTTTTTGGTAGCTTTTTGTGTTTGGTAGCATAATAAATGTAAAGTTGTCATGCTGACATTCGTTTTCTTTTATGTTTTTATTATTGCATGCGGTTCTCTTTTGTACTTGTCGTAGATTTAACAAAAGACTTACAAATAAAAAGATGAGAAAATAAAACACAGATACTAGGATAGAACCAGATAAATGGATGATTCAGAATGATGAGAAAAAGGTAGACCAAATTATTTAGAGTTTAACTTCAAATTGATTTATAAACTAGATAAATGTTGAACGTTTCTATTATTTGCATTGTAAAGAAATTGAAATGTTTTCTGCAAGCATACGCAAAATATTTTCCAATTCTATATTTTTTACGTATTGTGTTCCTAATTGAATGATTTTGCGTCAAGATGCAGATTTTCATATTGCAAAAAAAAAAAAGCATTTGAATTGAAAGATATGTTGGATATGATAACGATTGAATGTTTTAAAAAAGAATAGAGAGCGGATCTTTTAATAAATTGATGTAAAAAGGAATACTAGAGTAGAATATAAGTATCATCCTTGAACGAACTTTTTTGTGCGTATAGTTCCCTCACAAACATAAAATAATTCTACTTTGCTTATGTACAGCTTCGGTCAATAAAATAGCAGTGAGGGATGAAAAATGTTTCATATCACGAAAAAAATATTTTTTAGTTGTATATTTAAATATGTTTAGATATTAATAACCGCTTGAAGTATTTTATACTTGTGGCAAAAACAATTTGTATATTAAAGGTTTTAAAAATTGCAAAAAATAAAAAAATTGCACAACTCATCATTTGACCAGTCAAAATAATAGCAGTGCTTGTAACAAAAATGGGGAAATAACTTTCATGTGTCTACTGGGTAATTATAGCTATCCCAGCGACACATCGGTGGAGCACATGGTCAATTAATCCTCCGTAGATCGTTACAGGAGTCGCTTGTCATTCTATTATCACTAAAGCTCTCAGATCCTCTAAAATTGTTGGTATTATCTTGAAAACCATTAAAATTACCCATTCTAATAAGTTTTAGAATTAGTTAGTAGACACATGAAAGTTATTTCCAAAATATTGTACCTATCCCCATTTTTATTACTAGCACTGCAATTTTTTTGACCGGTCAAATCATGAGTTGTGAGAGTTTTTTAGTTTTCGTAATTTTTTTTCAAACCTTTAAAATACACATTACTTTTATTACAAGTATAAGTATTTAAGCATTATTAAAGCATTTTTCATCGCTAATTGCTATTTTATTGTCCAGAGCTGTATATCATTACAAATATGGCACACGCTTCGAAATTTTAAGTTACAACATGTAAAGAGCTGCCAGTTTCTCTCTTCACTCTTAATATTTTTTTTTTTTTGCAAAATTTATCATAACAGCACCAATAGAGTAGTAATGCAATTTCTATAGAAAAACAACTAAGAAGATGACCTAACCTAATATTCAAATTTTTACAGTTAACTTTCATCAAGCAGTCAACTTTAAATAGCCAGCATATTTCATGAGCGAACATATTCTATTACATCCATAGCATTTTTTGATTGAATTACTTTTCTATTTCGAACTTTCTACAATTTTCATCACTCACTTTTTCTGCATGCATGCGTCATTTCTCAACACATCCACATGCAATTCTTCGTAGTTCCTGCTACAGAGTGAACTAAAATTAAAATGCATATTTTTTACTGCATCATGAAGCGATTTCGCATGCGAAATTATACACACACATAGCAACAGCAAAACAAAAATGAAAACAACAACATAAACAAATCATCTCTGAAGTATAGCATGAATATATGAAAATGTATGCAAAGCACTTTAAAATTCAAAACCAACACAACGATGATGACGGTGACGATAATGGCGCTGACGACTTTGACTATGGCGACAATGATGAGCATAACGTCCAGTATCCTACTGCAAGTAGTTAGATAACAAACTATTATACAAAAAAAAAAAAAACTGAAATTACATGTCTCTTCGTTCCAGCATCATCCAATTTCCCACCTCGCTCATCATCATACGCCCACACACGCTCATTTATTTATTTTACTTACCAACAACATTGAAGCGAAAAGAAGAAAATATATGTAAAAAAAATTTATGGAAATTCATGCTCGTTGCTCTTTTTATCATAGCAGATACGATGAGGACAAGTAGGTGTATGTTTGTGTTTGTGTATACGCGAGTATGAATGTAAGCAACATCCTGGTTACAAGCTACTGTCATATGCACACAAGTATATACATATCCGTCACATACTTTTTTCACTCTCCCCGTCTCTTTCTCTCTCTCTCTCAATCGCTTTTTCTTTCTCACATACACTTGTGTGTCATTTGTTGGGTTTTGTCTTCATTTTAAATGCTTTGCATACGGAAATGAAAATGTAAACAGACACACATACACACACATAGCCAGACAAACAAACATACACTCACACACACCCAGAAATGTGGTCGGATCTGCATATGCTCATATGTTTCGTCAAATGGTTTTCATAGGTGTTTGTATGCATATGTGTAAAGACAGGTATATGTGTGATTGCGTGTGTGTATTATTCATGCATATATGTATATACATATTTACTTCACAATATAACTATATACCTAGAAATATAAGAGGTTTAAATCTTATTTTAACAATTTCCTTTTTACATTCTTTACGCTTTTAAGCAACACATCAAGTGAATGTGTTGTAAAAATATTTTTATTTTATTATGAACCAAAAACACAAAGAAATTGTTTTTCTTGAGGATGCTTTTAAGTTTCAATTTAGCTAAAAGTTGCATTCGTTGTACTGTTTTACTATCTGTCGTATACATTTTACATTCATTTCTATACAGCTACATATTAAGCACCCTTGTAAAATTATTAGTGCAGTTATTTTGCATAAAAAAATCACTAGATTCTGTCATGCAAACAGTCGACAGAATCAAAAGTTTGAATAGATAGATTTATGATTTTTAAGCCTAATATTCGTAACAAAATGCTAAATTAGAATTTCACAATTTTAAAATACCGCTTACATAAGGAGTGAGATCGAAAAAATCTTAACATATATAAAATTCAATAAATTTTAAACGGTTGATCTTAGAGTTTTGATATTTTTTATTTAATTTATAATATTTTACAAATTACAGAAAAATATAACTTTAATAGTTTCAACCACTATTTATGAATTCGTGGACCTTTTTTGGTAAGCCTTCCATTAGAGATTTGATAGTTGTTTCCGACACCTTTTTGGAACAGTTTGCCCATCTCCTTTTAAAATCTTCGATATTTTGGGACACCTATTTTGTGCTCTTTAAGTTTCTTTTCACAAGCGCCTAATATCTCTCCATTGGTCTTAGCTCCAGACAATTTGAAGGATTGGCCTCTCTTGGTACAAAAACTATGTTATTACTTTGGTACCACTCCAGAGCTTTTTTTCGGTAGTAACATGATGCCAAATCGGGCCAATAATATGTGGACACATTGTGCTCTCTTATGAAAGGAAGAAGTCTTTTTTTCAAACATTCTTTGATGTATATTTCGGTATTTATAGAGCCCACTGTAACAAATGACTTGCTTCTTTTACCGCAACTGCATATAGCTTGCCATACTAGGAATTTTTTAGGAAATTTTGTCTGCTTTTGGATTCTAAATTGTTCTTCGATATTTCCTTGAGCATCAGCAACATACAAATTTTGACCCGGAAACTGCGTAAAATCAGCCAGTACATACGTTTCGTCGTCCATTATACAACATGAATATTTTGGTATGAAATTCGATTTTAATTTCCGAGCCTTACTTTTGGCGTCTAAATTTTTTGCAGCATTCCTGTCAGGAACCTTTTGGACTTTGTATGATATCAAACCTGCATTGGTTGGGCAGCTAACCGGGCAGCTTTTCTACCAGATGTGTTTGAAGATATTTTCAATATGCTTTAAATTTTCTTGGCTTTCCCAATATCATGTGGTCTTTGTTTTCTTCCCGAACCAGGTTGTCTATCGATGGTCAAATTCTCCTGAAACTGTTTAATAACATTGGAAACAGTTTGATGGCAGACCTTCAATTCTTTGGTCAATTTTTTGTAGGACCAATCTGGATTTTTTTGAAAACTTTTAATAATTTTAAGACGTACTTCTGTTTCTTCACTCATTTTGATCAAACTCACAATAAATCAACATTTTTGTTACTAAAAACAACAACTGACATATTTTTCAAAGTTAACTAGATCAAAGAAATTTTTAAATTTTACACCCAAAAAAAAATTATTAGGTAAACGTGCGTTAAGATTTTTTCAATCTCACTCCTTATGTGGGTGAGGGGAATTGCCATCGACACATTTCATTCATTCCAGGACAGAACATCGTGAGACTTCCTGCTATCGCCTCATCTAGGGAATAAGAAAACAAATTTTTTCTTCAACTTAAATCAGACGTTTGAAAAAAAATGATGATTTTTTGCTCTGTTTTTGTTTATATTTTGCATTAAAAATATTAGTTAAACAAATGCTTTCGCCATAATCCTAGATAACGCCATCAGCGATTCCAGGACCATACATTGCCCCCTCTTCTTTCTCATAAAACTCGTTGTCTACATCAAAAATATTAAATAAAAAAAATCGATTTTTCGGACCATCTCGGGTAGAATACCTCCTTAATTTGGTTCAGATGACTTGTACCAGCAAATTCGATTTTTGGATCCGATTAAATTGCATAGTTTGTTTTTTGATGGTGTTCGGCCAAGAAAAATTTCTCTCCTACAAACTTTCCAAATTGAATTTTCTCAAATATAAATCGACCTAGTGAGATGTGAACGTAAATATTCTTGTTTGACGCAGGTCTTTTTTTATTTCATTAATTGATGCCATTCAATGGCATGAACATCAACTTGGAAAAATGCCCATAATCCCTTGTCCCAACTTCTTCGCCTATGTTATTTGTATACCTGCTTTTTTATATATAACACACTCAATGCCAATGAGTGTTCTGCAAATGGAAAATTTTGAAAACGACCAGAGACGGGTCAAATGCACTTAAGGTAATGGGGGTCGCTGAGTCCGAATCCGTGGTCCGTTTTGCTCTGCTACATCACAATTTTTTGTTATTGACATCAATTTTTAAAATTTAAAAAACAAAAAATTAAAAATGCAGTTCATATTTTTTTACATCAAAACATCCATTTTTACAAAAAAAAATTTTACATTTTTAAAAATTTTTTTTTTTTAATTATTTAATTTTTTCATATTTTTTTCATCCTACTACGCCATTTGTCCACAACCATGCATTTGTCTTCGCTGAAAAATGCCGTTGCAAAGTTCAAAGGCAAAGCAGTATAAAAGTTTCACTTTAATTTAATGTGTTCTTGAACAATTAAATCCTAAAAATCAATTTAGATTTTTTTGTTAAATTTCGAAGTAAGCTTGGAGTAGGCTGTCACCGGTTTTATTTTTGTACAAACTACTAATTTCCGATTAGTGTTTTGAGAATCGCGATGTGTGCAAAAATAGAATCCGGCGTGTATGAACCTAAAATAAAACATCTTCGGATAAATTAAGAATAAAATTGAAAAGTATATCTTTCTCTTGTCAAAAACTATGTTCATAGGTACTTACGTTTTTTATTTCATATTATATATTTATCTACAATGCTTGCGTTCAGAAAACGACCACTGCTCAGCATCATGTTGAGCTGAAGTATCAGAAAAATAATTTGTTTTTTTCAATTTTAAAAAGTTTGATGTCAGTAACAAAAAATTGTGACGTAGCAGAGCAGAACGGACCACGGATTCGGGGTCAGCGACCCCCCATTACCCTAAGTACACTTGTCCAGTCTGTACTTGTACTCATTCTTATAATTCTCATCCACTTCATATCGATAGTGAATATAAGAAGTATATGAGAATTAACCACCAGACCAAGACGGGAATCGAACCCGCAACCTTCTGGATGAAAGACTATCGAGGTCGTATTTTAAGTTGACATCGAATATTTTTGTATTTTTGTTTTTAATATACCAAAATCTATATATGTAAAAAAAAAACCAAAAAACAAACGGTACAGATAACTTAAATAAATCAAAAGTTATAACCAAAATTGTACATAGAATATACTATATGAAATAAATAAACATTTAAGGATTCTACTGAAAAAGAATGAAATGTTTTACTTCTTCTTTTCTATTAGTCGCATATTTACGGATATATAAATATATAAACCTTTTTTTTTGGTAGAAAAGTCTAAGCATTGTTTGCCTAACAATTGAATGTTTGAGTTTTTAGTAAAAGATTTCTTAAGAGAAATGCTCTTATTGAATACGAGTTGCTTTAAAATGATTTTGAATACTTTGGAATTTTTTTTTTTTTTTTTTGTAATAGGTTCCTAAAACTATTTTTTTATAAAAAAAAATCAATATCACATGTATACACACACCCACACACAGTTGCACTTACAGTGTTTCGGCAAAATTGAAAGTATCTTTTGTGTCTCGAGTGTATGGACATAATCCTTTTATCAATTCAGTAATAACTTTCTATACTTTTTGGTGTTGACAAAAGTTGGTTAGGAAAATCACTTTTTATGTTTAAGCTTAAAACTTTTGGTTTTGGCTCTAAGCCGAAAACAAACCAAAAGTCGCCTAGATACTTTTCCTATGATACGTTTCTTGCATTGTCAACCTAGTAGGTTTGTAATTGTAATTTCACAAACTTTAAACAATTACAGTAGACTTTAATTTTTCGCTTATGCAATAAAACATAAAAAATACACAACCTTCTAAGAATGAATAAAACAACGGCAACCTCATACTAAGTAACTGACAACTTCTTTGAAATGTCGTTTTGATATTTCCTTTTCATTTATAGCCAAGTATGTTTCCTTTACGTTATTTTACTTTCCTTTACTTTGCATACGTAGTTCAACCTAGTTACATGCAATTAATGCGAATCATTTTACATTTGCATGCCAAAAATTTAAAGTGCTTATTTTTCCTCCCCGATTTCGTTCTCTCTCTTTCACGCCTTCTTTTTTCCCATTCATCTTTCATGCCTTCCCACTGTGGTGTATGAAAATGGTTTCCAATATGCATTTACTGTGGTAGTTAGCTACCTTAAAATTGAAAATTTATTCATACAAAGTTATAGCATAACATGTCATAATCACACACACTCACACTATAAAAACAACACATACGTACATTGAATCATTTGTGTATGGAAATGGAAAGCATAGGTTAGCTTCACAGTTACCAAGGTACGCTAAACATTCTATAAGGAGGTTAACATTCACATCAACCCACAAATATTTGTATAAACTAATGTACATCCTGCAGTATTGCATTGAATTTTCCTTTCTCTCTCTTCTTCTTCTGAATAAATTTATTTGTGTATTCCAAAAATGGAACGGAAGTAGATGCAGATATATATAAGTACATATATACATGTGTATTTATAACTGGATATAAGCACATATCTGCATAAGTTTAGACTAGGGTTTATGCTTTATAAGTTGATAGAAATGTCAATTTATATTTCACATTCATTTTTCTTTTGGGTATTTAAACATTATTCTGTCATTTATCTCATAATTTGCCCACTTACATACATACACGAGTATAAGCGATTTTACGAGAGTGGATTGAAAAGTTTCGAGGCTTGTACCTAAATAAAATAAGAAAATAATTTTTCAATTAGTTTAAAGTTAACTCATTTACCAAATCGTTAAAAAAATCTCAGTTTTTGAGTATGTGGAAAATATCAAAGGTTTTTGAAAAATAAATCCTATGCTCCTCCGCGTATTGTCGAACTTTTAGAAGACGGGAAAGCGGTCTCAAAACGCCATGCTGAGGGCGACCACTTAATCGATCTACTTTGGGCTGTGCCTCTCAGAACAGGAGGCAAGCTATGAACACAGTTGATGTGACAGCAACATGACGACAACTACGTATCAACATTTATATCTCATGCATTCTTACGAGGACAAACATTTTGTCTGTAACAATGTGACAATGCAACACGACGACAATTGCCGCAGTTGTCGACTTCAATTTATTTATATATATTTACAAGCAGCAGAATAAAACATTAACAAATTGTCAACCGTGAAATAATTCCATTTCCTTTTTTATATTATTTTCCTTGAAAATAAATACCTAAATTTAGGAAAAGTTTTAACAAAACTTTCATTGCGCTTACACTCAAAGCATGTAAACGACCAGAAGTATTCTGCTTTCGTATTTCTGTTTACATAAAAATACTTAACGGAAGCACTTCTTGTGCTGAGTTCCATTAAAGTGTCGCACACCTGTCCAATTAAATTTGAAAAATAACTATACGTAAAATTTAAGTGCTTTATGTTTTTAGGGTTAAGATCACTATGTCATTGCCGCATTCATTATGTTCAAATCGCATTCAATACGGCTGCGATCGCAGTTAATCATGCTGCACTGTTTCTGTCGCATTCATTGTGATCGGAACGCAATATAGCGGTTATAATTGACTTAAGGCGGTATTCTACCCGAGATGGTGCGAAATATCGATGTTTTCAAATTGTTGTAAATGAAAAGCTTTTCAATATTTTTATTCGAGGTTTTTTGCAAGTTTTTCTACAGGTTTTGAACAATAATTTTTGTTTTTAATGTTAAAAATATCTTTGTTAATAATGGTTCATTCGACGCCTCGAACTTGAGCCTGCCGAAAATAATTGCTACATGGTGGACATGATATCTCCGGTTTAAATATTGTGAAACACAAAATGTCACCCATTTTGTAATCGTGAGACTTCCTGCTATCGCCTAAGGGAGTAAGAAAAAAAAAATTTTCTTCAATTTAAATCAGACGCATGAAAAAAATGGCGATTTTTTGCCCTGTTTTTGTTTATATTTTGCATTAAAAACATTAGTTAAACAAATGCTTTCATCATAATCCTAGATAAGGCCATACCTATACATTTGTTTAGTAGCCTTATAAAATTTCAAGTCAATTGGACAAGTGATTTTTTCTGAATCGTGTCCACCGTCCCGAAAAAAATGGTTTCGAGAAAAACGAGTTTAAAAATTAACAAACATGGTACTTACAAATGATGTAACTTACGGTTAATCAGCGATTCCAGGACCATACATTGCCCCCTCTTCTTTCTCATAAAACTCGTTGTCTACATCAAAAATATTAAATAAAAAAAATTGATTTTTCGGACCATCTCGGGTAGAATACCCCCTTAAAACCAAGACTTACTTTGCTTATCTTGACTTAACCCTCGATTGATCGAGGAGGCCAACAGGAAAAGGATAACCTGACGGATATGGATTTAGCCACTGGGCACTAACAGAGAAAAACAAATGCTTTGTTCAGATTTTATTCAATATTTAGTTTTACAATTTCCAGTGTTTATTACTAACATATGCAAGTTATAGCAAGGAATGAAGGTGCTTCCGGAAATTGTTCCTTTATGGCGTGCACTCTAGCGTCTCTTAGAATTATTTGAAAACAAAATACAAATATTTTTTAAAAGTATATGATTATAGAATTTAAAAATTCACTATTTGAAAAATAAAATTAATTTTTGGCATAAATTTTGCACATTATTGAAGTGAAACTTCTTTAGTGAGGGTAAATCGAAAATTTTGCAACGGAAGTCTTGTTGTTGTTGCACTCATACGAAACTAATAACAAATGAAGTTATGTTATTGTTGTGTTTAGCGAACGATGTCATATGGGGATCGGCTACATACAATTATGCAGAGAGTCGACCTCTTGCAGTTTTATCTCATGTGCTTTAGTGAGAGAGCTTGATTTCATATAGCTGCTTTCCTTTCATGCGTTATATAAGTGTGCTACGTCATGATGTTGGTGCAGATTGCATTATTGCATATAACTGAACTTTCCTTTCATGTGTTATATACGTGTACTACGTCGTGTTTGTGACGAAAAGTGTAGAGTATCAACAGAAGAAAAGCAACAACAAAATTGAGAGAAAAAGACTTCAAGATAATTTTTTATAAATGGTTTTTAATAATTTTCAAATAAACAAAAAACTTTCACTTCTACTGTGAGTGCCTGCAGACACAAAATTTTTTTTTGTTTATAATTTTTTCTAAATAATATTCCAAGTGCTAAGTTTAGGTATATCTTCAAGATAATTCAATTACCTTTAATTTGAAAACAAGCTCATATTAACACCACAAAAATTTTTTAAATTATGATGCAGGCCACTTTCAAAAACATGGTTTTGAGAGAAACGCGTTTGAAAGTTCAAGCAGGCATGACTGCTGTACCACCGTCTGCCAAGCTCTACATTCGTAACTTGCAATTGAATGTGCATTTCAAAAAATCCGTTCATATCCTAGAGACGTATTAGAAGCAAAAAAAAAAAAATCGATTTTTTTGGCCCGTTATCAGGCGACCGACTTGTAACAAAAATAGTCTGAGCGTCAAAGGTTTTACAAAAATTTCCAAAAAATAAAATACGCTTACAACCTATGATTTGAACGGTATAGGAACAATATTTTGGACAGAGTAGCCTTAAAATTTATTACAATGGATTATTTTGGCTATACTACTAACATATCGGCGGAGCATATTGTCAACTAAGCCGCCACTTCTCCCTACAGGTGTCGCCTGCCATTTTGTTATGGCTGGAGCTCACAGACTTTTCAAAATTGTTGGTATTATTTTGAAAACCAATTTTTCAATATCAAAATGGTGCAATGTTTCGCACGAAGAACATAGTAGGCATATTCACGAATCGTTACAAATGACAGTTTTTATTACATACACTTATTTTGTGAGAACAGATTTTGTATTTGTAACAAAACAACCAGAAAGTAATACAATAGTAAACACGTCACCACACGACACACAATTCTCGTTGACGAATGAATCGCTGATCTATACTGCCTTAACTAGTTACCTTCTTTCATTAGTTTAAATTAATGTGCCGAAGTTTTAATAACCTTTCTACATTGCACGCATACTCATATATTACAAGTACAAATCTAAATATGCATGACTTCGATATGCTTTAGCTGTATTTGCATATCTTTGTTATGCATGTACTCTATATACATAGACCATTTTAAATTCATAATACCAATACATACATATAAACATACAATCACGTGTTTATATATGGATATATATGGGGTAATCCATGCCAGCAAATCCTACAATCAACATTCTCATTCTCGATTTGGCTGAAACTTGGATATATTTCTATATTTTGTAAGAAAAGCTTACTAAATTATTTTGAAATTTTTTGTGAAGCCGTTCATGAGATATGAATTTTTGAAAATTCTAATAGTTTGTTATTTTTGATAGATTTAAATGCTTACAACTTTTTGAAAAATGCAAAAATTTTAATTATTTTTTTTTTTATTGTATGGTTTTAAATATCCTTTTTAATAATGCAATGCAAAAAAACAATCAGAAACTTTTTTAATAAAGTTTTTTCAATTTCAAGTTTAAAATCTTATTTTTATTCTTACTACATTCAACTACAAAAATTGTAAACCAAGTCTCATAGTGGGTAAATAATTCATATTCTATTTCTATTAATGAGAATTTTGATTGTAGGATTTGTTGGCATGGATTGCCCCATTTATATATGTATGTACATATGTATAAATTATTAGGCAATACATATTTATAAGCAAGTACATGTATGAAGTTGCCATTACTATTGTTTTTATTTATTTCTTTTTTTCGCACATTGACCTACTCCTAGAACATTGACTGCTTGCATTTCTTGCAAAAAAATACTTATTACTTAACTATTCTACATACAATAATAACAATTTCTTTAAAATTTATAAGCAAATCAATCTCAAGGAGTTATTCACAGTTTCATGGTCTAAATTTTGCCATGACGTTTACGTAAACTTTTAATCATTTATGCGTAGATATATTTATATGTATGCAATTACGTGCTTACGAATATTATACAATTGAAGTGAAGTCTGAATACAAAAGTGTTTTATTTTTCGTTTTATATTTAATTTTATGAATAATTTTGAGTTAAATTTGGGTAGTTGTTTCAGATTAAAGTTGTTTAAATTGCAGAATTAAGATATGCAATTAATATATTTACAAACGATTTAACAGAGACAGGGCGTCAATTCGAACCTGAAGTACGGCATAATTCTACGATTAATAAAAATTATTAAATTATTTCTAATAAAATCAACCTTTTTAAAACCCAATGCAAAAGGTTCATCATGATCTTAATGCTCAATTAAATTCTGATTTATTATTTAAGAAAAAAACATTTTTTTCAAAATATCTAAAAACACAAATATTTTAAAGATTAACTATATGCAAACCTACTATACTTGATTTGTGATACTACCACCACTACCAAATCTTACTAAGTAATAAGTTTAAATGCGAGAGACCCAAGTTTATATTCTTATCATGTCATCATATACGAAGTTACACGCTTATACGTTCACGGAGTAGAGGCATTTACTATTGACACGAGCAGCAGCAACAGCAGCAATCTTGAAAAGACGTCGAAAAGTCTGATTAAAGAGTAATATGAAAATAAATACAGTTGACAACAATAAGAAATAGAGAAACAACAATGATAAAACTGTGTGGTATAGAAACAAAATTAAGAAAAAAAAAATAAACAAAAATGACATAAGTAAATAAACGAAAGAAAAATCAAATATTTATGTCATTCACTTTCATTTGACACACATAATATTTCGTAAATATTGGCAAGAAATTGAAAAACAAACATAAAAAATAGACAAAAATAGAGATAAATATATATATATATTACATTTGAAAAAAAAAACACTAAACAAAATAAGCAGGCTGCAAATTATATAGAATTGAATTCAAGACAGTAATAAGAAAATAATTGAGAAAAGTTATGGAAAAAATTTTAAATTGGCTGTCCGTCAGCAGTTTGCACTTTCTCTAATTCTTGAGAAAGCCTATTAGTATAAAATCAACTCACACCTTCTTTTTACTGATTTCAAACAATCACTAAAAACCCTGAGCTTTTCTGTCCTATGGAGTTCCTCCGTACTTATACCATTAAAACTCCACAGCATGAGAAATGACTCTTGCCAAACCGGTATTCTGGGCTTTAGGTTTCAATGAGAGAAAATCCAAGTATGTACTAAGTATGCAGTAGGTCCAACGAAGATCATGAGCATGGTCAGATCATCACAATCGACTCATATAATTAAGTAGTCAATGATTTCATATAGTACTTGGGATCGCTCGTTAGCTTCAAAAATAATCCTCAACTCCTCAAATAATATCCGAAGAAAAATTAGGAAAAACACACATTCAGCTCTATAAAACCCTAATTTTTAAGTCACAATATCCTTGGTCCACTGTGCGACAATTGAGATAGCCAAATAAGGTTCAAGCACGAACTATACGATCTATACAATTAATTGTCCCTACTCAACATTATCCAATGTCAGCAACTGTGTTCGTTGAAATATGTGCACAAAATTGAGGAGAATTTCTCAACTCGTAGTCTTGTTAGCGGGCAACTAGTAGTCGTGGTAGTCCTAAGCTTCGGAATATGAACTCTGTTCAGGGTTATATCAGCGACCTTAGAAATCGTGACTAGTAATCCAAAGTAGCAGTTCAATATGTATGGAAATGTTTATTGAAACAAGCTCAAACCCACATGAGATTGTAATGCCAAATAATGTATACAAGTAGAAGAAAACTCCAAGAGGGGCATTTCGGGTTAAATCCTTTTTCCTTCCTCCCCTCCCCTCCTCTCCTTACCGATGAAAATCTTATACATTTTAATTGTTGGTCATGAATCAAAAAATAAAAATCTCTCGATCTGCTAGTGCTCAGAGTTGTACAGTATATAAAATTCAACATTGGTTGATTCAGAGAATGCATGGTAAAGGTCATGAAAGGTCATAAGAAGCTTCAATTTTCCATTTTAATAATAATGCAAACTCTTATATAAAAATTTCATCAGTAATTCAGTCTGGCATATATAAATAACAACTTATAAATGCCTAATACGTTTTCGCTTTCCCTACTGGGACAGTGAAGAACAAGAGTCTACATACACCACCGAATTTTCGGTTTTTCTAAATCTTATATTTTGCCCTCTAGCATTGGTATTTCTTAAGATATATTATTAATTAATATGTCGTTGTTAGCAGCTAAATGTCTTCTTTCGAAGATATCGGATAAATAAAAATAAAGTTACGGGCAAGTATAAAAGTCCAGATTTGAGGTCAATTCAAAATTCTGAGTATGCATTTCTTTTTCAGCTTGACTATACCTATAATTTGAGCTATGTTTCGAGGAAAGGTTATTTTTACTGTCACCCAGTGTTATTTATTCATAAATAAAAAAATATAAAAATTTTCTTCAATAGCTCTTGAAGAAAAGAAGCACATGCTTAATAGTTAGTTCTTAGATGACGACCTCAATAGTCTAGTGAGTAGAGCACTAATCTTTCATCTGGGTGGTTCGGGTTTGATTCCCGTCTTCGTCTGGTGGTTAATTCTCATAAGCTTCTTATATTCACTATCAATATGAAGTGTATGAGAATTATAAGATCGTGTACAAGTAAACATCCTGGTTGGTAATGGCAAAACTACCAAACCCATAAAAAACTGCCACACCGCCGTTCGGAATCGGCGTTAAACTGTAAGTCCAACTATGTGGTATCACATTGGGCCGTTTAGGCCTAAGTATGTCTCTCAACAGCCACTCGAGCCTAACCTAACCTAGTCCTTAGATAGATTCGCACTGTATGAAGACTTTTGTCAAGTTAATTTTTTGTTATGCTTGCGAATTTACCATAACGGTTGTTCGGTCAGTGTGACCGAAGATTCAAATCCGTCGATTTGGTGCCGTGCGCAAGAAATGAATCTTTGGCAATCCTATGAATGAATCCTATGGCAATATAAAATTCAATAGGTCCATAAACTCGAGCAGGGTGACCATTGCAGATTGCGCTTTAAATCGCATCGAAGCCGTCCCTCTCTTTTACCGCAAAATCATCTTCAGCGATGAAAATTTGCAAGAAATTTAAGAGATTTCATTGCATCCGCAAAAAGAGTGACGGTTTAGTGCGGTTTACACGCCGAAGGAATCAGCGGAACATACTTTTTCAAAGATGTGGCCGGCGATAACGTTACAGTCAATGTTGGAAGGTTGGTTTCCGACTAATGTCGCTACGCATGATCTGGAGAACCAATGGTTTCAACAAAACGCCGCTAGGTGCCACACAATATCTCGAACTATCGACGTATTGAAATAAATGTTTGATGGACGTATTTTGTCGAAAAATGAAACATTCCGTGCGATGTGACACCGTTGAATTATTTTCTTTAGAGCCACGTAAACGCACTTGTCTATGCTGGTAAGCTAGCAACTATTCACTACTACGAGAAAACATTACACGCTTTTTTTGCGATTCCAATGTCCAATGTTTTCGAGCGAGTAGTGAAAAATTGAACTGATCGGCTGGCAGCGGTAGCCATATGCCAGAAATCATATTTAAAAATTAAATGCCATGAAATTTGTGAGTTAATAAAACCATAGTTATCGTAATTTGTGTGTTTTATTAAAAACAAATTTCTATCCCTCTAAAAAACATGCACACTTTAGTCAATATTTATTTATAACTGCAAACCTTATTTTTCCTTTAGACTGATTCTTTAGACTTACAGAAACTGAAAATTCGTTGCAGTGTATGTAGACTTTTGTCCTTCACGGTAGGTATGTATGTTATATTTTCTTTAACTTGAAAGTTCTTCCTTTTTATTCTCTTCTACTACTGGACTCAATGACAAGAAGCCTTAATCAGTGTTTGTGCTACTGCATTGCAGCAATGCGACGACTACACTGTTATTTTTTGTTGTTTTTGTTAACGGTTGACCGCGCAGCAATTGATTGACGCCGACGCATTAGGAGAATATCTCGAAGACGACGCCAACGACGACATACACACATAAATATGTATGTAAGAGTATAAGTAAATGAACAAATAAGCTCAAACGATTTTAATGACAGATAAAAAAAAAAAATTTATAAATAAATAAATGTTGGGAAGGTTTATCTTTAAGTCAATAAGTCACTTGTTTACTATTGCTGTTGCTGTTACTGTTTAACGATACCAGCTATTAGTGTATGTTTGTGTATGTTTATGTATGTGTTCGTTGAAAATGACATTGATAAATGATGTGTGAAATATGCTGTTCTGGAAGCTCGAAGGCAGAGAAGGTAACTATAGTCAGCAGTCAGACAATATAATGTTTAAATGTTTATATCTAGAGCTCATGAGCTAAACTAAACTACTCACTCACTCTCTTACTTACTTAGCTGACAACAGACAACAGGTGCAAAATGAAAACAATTTAAAAGAAATTACTACAGAACAAAAAAAAAATGGAAGAAATATTAGCAACAACAACGATTAATGTCAATTTTATCGAAGTTGAAAGTGATAGAAAATGGAAATTTATACGTATCTAGCTATATACGCAGCCCTAATGATGTGCAGCACATGTGTCACACCAGAAAATGCCACAAATTGGATGCCACTTAGGTACTTTCAATGAAGCCATTCAAGTGTGATAAATGTTAAGGTGCTAATTTATATAGTTAAAGTTGTTAAATACAAAATCAAACTATTAATAAACACTTGAACTTTTGATTTCATTCAGTTTACACTAGACAGTAGAATTTTTGGACCGAGGAAAGACAATACTAGCAAATTAAAATCTAGAAGACTGAACAAAGCACAATGAAATTTAAAGTAAATGTATACCTCTCGGTATACGTTAGTCGGATTGACAAATAAGACGAAAGTGTTTTGGTGAAAAAGTGAATCAAATTATTACAAAATTTAAACTACTGGGGAAATATTTTATTTTTCATATTGATGAATTTGTAGGTTTAAATATTAAATAAAGTCTTCTAAACAAACACTAATCGCATATTAGCTTTCTAAAAAATATTAAAATAGTATAAAAAAATTACACTAAATATTATTTTTCTACTTAAAAAAAATTATGTAAAAAATTCCAAGTAATTTTATATTAATAATTAGTTATACTATTAATTAAGCCTAAAGTCCATAAAAAAAATGCTTTCATTGAAAAAACTTTGTCAATTTGTTGGCCTCGCAGTGTTAGACTCTAAGTGCCACATAGCGTATGAGTAACATTTATTTATTTATATAAAAAATTTGCATATTATATATACAAATAAATCGTATACACAGTAAATAATAGGCAATCAAAACGCAAATTAAATTGTATCATATAAAAAAGAAGCAAAATGCATACAATTCAATGCAAAAAAAAAAATTATAAACAATAAATGTTTCACATACGCAGCGTGGTACTATGAACTACTAAAATTTTATTTATAACTGATTACAGTAGAATCCCGATAATTCATAATCGCAACGGACCAGAAATTTTTTACGAATTACAGAGGTTTTCGATTTAACGAGATTTTGATTGAACACTTTCATCACGGAATTTTTTCTCAAAATCTTCAATATTTTATGCAAATATTGAAATAAATTAAATTAAAAAATATCTTTATCTTTACAATTATACTTAAGTTTTCCAATGGGGTATAATGTCTACTATAACCTTTGTAACCAGGAATTATAACAAAGGCAACTTACAGCGATGAAGCTGCATGTAAACAATCCACTCATTGACAGCTACCATCAGTATTTTGAAGAAAACTCAAATAAAATGGAAACCATATCTCCCATTTTACTTGGGTTTGCGAACATTATTTGGACATACAATCCCAGGGTTAACGAAGTTAAAATAAGAAAAGAATGAACTGACGTTTTTTTTTCAATTTCTTTAATAGAAAGAAAAAAGCAAAAACATTTATTCATTTAACTGAAATATGTATGCACGTATGTACACTAGATGGCTTATTTGCTCCATACATTTTGCTAAAGTATTTCAGATCTTCATTGTGACAGCAGAATATGAAAATAGGGTGCTAAAAACTAATTAAAATAAAAAAAAAAAATTTAATTTGTAAAAACTGGATGCGCTACTCCGGAAACCGTGATTTTTAAGGATGTTTTACAATAGGTTTTGAATTTTGTATGGAAAAAGCATTTAACTTGCATATAAAAGATTTTCAGATATTCATATCTATGTAAAAAATGCCGCTAAAGCGAATGGCGTACCCAGTTTTTTGATACAACTGAACCCAAAGCCATCCCTAACGCCTAAAGTGACCATTTAGCAATTTTTTTTACAAATTTTTTTAAAACTAAAGTACGTAGGATTGTAGGTAATTCAATTTAGTTTATTTAAAGTACAAAAAATCGAGTTATATTTGAACTAGTAAATTAACTTTTAGTGAACCCATGTCGAGTACAATCAAGAAGGGACCAAAATGTATGGAATTTTTACGAATTAATTTTTTTTTTTTTTTTTCAAGGCGACCTCGATAGCCTAGTGGATAGTGCACTAGACTTTCATCTGGGAGGTTCGGGTTCGATTCCCGTCTTCGTCTGGTGGTTAATTTTCATTACTTTCTTATATTCACTATCAATATGAAGTGTATGAGAATTATAAGATAGTGTACAAGTACACACATTGGTTGGTAATGGCAAAACCACCAAGCCGATAAAAAATTGCCACACCGCCGTTCGGAATCGGCGTTAAACTGTAGGTCCAACTATGTGGTATCACAATGGGCCGTTCAAGCCTAAGTGTGTTTCTCGACAGCCACTCCAACCTAACCTAACCTAAGCCATTTTTCCAAGGGACCAACAGTTTGTTATGAATTATTGAGATTTACGAATTAACGGGGTACGAATTATCGCGATTCTACTGTACTATGTATTTTAAATTTATTGTATTCAAGTTCAAATAACATTTTTAAAACATTTTCCATAAAATATTTCTTTATAATTTATTTATAAATAAAAAAAAATAAAAAACTACATAAATGCAACTGTTAAACAGCGCAATTAACATTCCAATTTTTGGTAAATACACAAAAAAAAAAAGAAAAACATTTTAATTGAGTGTTTGTGTAATGTTTCGTTAAATAATATAATAAATTAAATTCTCTGGGAATATTCACAAATATTTAGCACGAAATATTTACGTTTTTATTTAAATTTTTATTTAAATAAATTATTTATTTGAAAGTAATAATAATAATTAATAATAATGTGCATAGTTTGCTTTTATTATCACAAGTGCTTCTTTTTAACTTCTTCTTTAACTAACACACACTTACACACAGAGTAAATATTAAAATGCATACATATGTAAAACTTTCTTAAATGTAGTTTTTGTTGATGTTAATATACATATATTTGTTCCTGTACATGTGTGTGTGTGTGTGTGTATTTCAACTTTAAGCCACAAACAACAACAGTTAATTAAAAAGTTGTTCCTAAATGAAAAACGCTAAAAAGCAATAAAAGAAGCAAAGCACATTAATGAATGAAACAACAAGAACAAATGTCATTAATAATTCTGGTTGATGAGATCATTTTCATGCTGATGATTTAGCAAATGTTTGTAGCAACTTTTAAATGCATAAACATTGCGAGAAAATTTATAAACAAAAAATTACAGTAGCGTATTTAGGATTTTTCATTAAAAATTTTTAATTTTTAATCATGCACCCACAATTTGTTTTTTTTTTTTTAATATTGTTTTTGCAATGCTCCGCCAAAAAATTGACTATCGCATTATCCAGCAATGATCTTTCCTTTTTAATTAGATTTCCCTTCAGCCTCAAATGTGTGTGTGTCGAAAATTTTTTAAAATGCTTAGATAATACAATTTATCTCCTATACGCCCTTATGCACACACTAGTAACATTATGTATTTAAGTGCAACCCAGTGGGAAGTTAGTAGACAATTGTTTACTGAATTTAGTTCCAACCGAAATATGTATTCTGTTAAAAAGTTTCAGAAGCCAATGTAATGAGTCAATAATGTTATACGGAATAACTAACTGATTACACTGTTCTACAAATAGAAACTTTTGAAAACGAGCAGAGACGGTACAAATGCACTTAAGGCATTACCTTAAGTGCATTTGGGGGGGAGGGGGGGGGGTCGCTGAATCCGTGGTCCGTTTTGCTCTGCTACGTCACAATCATTGAAAAAAAAGAAAATTGAAAATGCAGTTCATATTTTTTTTCATCACAACATCCACATTTACAAAAAAAAAATTTTCGATTTTTTTTATTTTTTAACTTTAAAAATTCAAAAAAATTTTTTTTTTTAATTAATTAATTTTTTCGTAATTTTTTTCATTCTCGTTATCATCGTTCACTTTTATCTTTTGAGTTAGGTAATTTACTGTAATTTGAAAAAAATTAAAAGGAACAAAGCACTAGCTAATTACGCTTTACAAAAACCAAATGGCGATTGGATAACTTTTTAAGCGTTATTCTGAGTCGCTGATTTCAACTTTTTCTACTTTTTTCTCTATCACGTCTGGGATCCCTGGTATGGGAGCCAAACCCCAATATTGGTTTACCCGAGACCAATATACATTTTTTTTAGTTTATTATTTACATGTTTTATTGCTAAGAGATTTCCATGATAACTAACTTTTATCATGGAAAGAAAAGAACAAATTACTTAGACAGGAATACTCCACCCACCCCCCTTACTCAATTAAATCAAATTAATGCATAAGGTTCGGTTTGGTTAGGTTGTTGGGACTGTTCATAAAGAAACATGAACACACTGAGACCTATTGGTTCATTTTGATACCCTATGGCGCGAGTGGTTACCTCTTAATCTCACCTAGTCAAACCATTTTGTGGTTTCTATGAACCGAAGTAAGTCTCTGATTTCAGAGCATGCAAGCTCTGTAAGTCTTCCATAGAGTGATTTTACCAGAGTTCTTTGTCTGCGGGCCGATAGAGCCGGACAGTTACATATAAGGTGGAAGATTGTTTTTCTTCATCTTCGTTCCAGCAGCTTCGGCTGAAGTCATTGTAGGGAAGGCCTAGTCTACGAGTATGATTACGGATAAGGTAATGCTTAAGTTTAAAATAATGGCCTTGAGCTCGATAAAAATTCACCAGTTATAAAAACAGAGATAAATAAATAAAAAAAAAGTTTGAAAAAAAAAAATAAAGTAAGAAAATAAAAAAAAATATGGTATGTGATTGTTTTCTAAATAAAAAATATTTTTTTTTTTTCAAGTTTTCGATACAACAATAAAAAAGTTAAAACTTAACAAAAACAACAACAATAACACCCATGTTATTGTAATTTTCTTGTTTATCAAGAAGTATAAACAACAACACCACACAAAAGGTGACATCTGCAGAAGCAAAAATTGCTTTAAAAAACAACGAGGAAGCATTAGTCTGCAGCTTTGTAACCCTGGCAAATCTTGGCAGCTACCCCAAACACTTTTTTAATCTTTGAACATGGACTATGATTCAAAAAAAAAGAAAAAGAAAACAACCATGGAGGGGGGGACGGGAGGAGCACAACTAACAACCAAAATGAAATGCAATGGGAAAGAGAAAAAAGTAAAGAAAAAAGTTTTCGGTAAAAACTTTTTTTTTATAAAAACCACACCTCAAGTTAGAATTATTTTATTTTTACTTTAAAATAAAGATAATGCCAATCTTTTCAACCTAAATTTCGTTTTACTTTAATTTTTTACTTTTAAAATTTAATTCCACTCTCAAACATTAATCGATTGAATACATACTTGCATTTATGATGCTTATATTTAGGTAGTTTGCTGGTAGTAGAGATTATGCAGTTGCTTTCAATTCCAAAATATTAACTTGGAAGTTTTTTTTCGTCGTATGGCAGCAACGACCATGCAATGGTATAAACTTTAAAGGACTATTTTGCCTATGAATTTTGGTTTTATTATTATTGTCTTGCTTTTCTGTAGGCGTTCGATCAACTTATAATAATTTTAACGCTAAACAGATTATAATACTATCTGAAATATTTGTATTTTGTAAATTTTTCCAGCAGTAACTTTCACTGAAGGGCAAAACTAGGTAATAGAACCATTTAAGAAGTATTAAATTAAATTTATGATTATTGATATTAAATAAAAAAAAAAAAACACAAACAAAAAAAATAGCCTAAGAATTTTTCATTGCACACTTTAAAGAATTGGTTTAAAAAAAGCCAAAAAAAATATAATCTTCCTGGCAAACTTTTGATGATTAGTTTTCAAATCTTAAACCTTCCTTGGCGATGTCTTTGACGGTTCTTTTCATGCTGCCAAAAATTCTTCCCTGCAAATCACGATTAGATTGAATAAATTTTCAGATTGAATAGTGGAAAGATCTTCTAGGATTAAAAATGATAACCTGGCATATACATACGCATGAATGTGTGTATATGTCTATGTGTATGCGATTGTGCGTGAATGTTATCTATGTACATTTTTTTGATGTAGACATGCAATTAATTCAATTTCAGTATATTAACAATTTCGATAAATGTATTGACAGCAAATGATATGTATGTGTGTGTGTATATATAAACTATGCATCACTGAAATGAATTAAATTAAAAATGCTATAATTGTTGTTGGCTTTTGGGAGAAGAATGAAAAGATATGTATATAAATTTAATTAGCTTATGGTTTGCTAGTGTCTAGACCTATTACAATCAAATTGACTTTTACTATGTGGATGTGTGAAATTCATAACCGTTCGAAATACTGCAAAATTACAAGTGAGTTTCTGAATAGATTGGTTTGCGAAAAGTACAAAAACTAAAAAGAGGTAATACTACTAACTTTGTTTGAAATTATCTTAAAACTGTTAAGAATACCATAAGTCTCTAATTATCTTGCAGAAAACTCAAAAGTCAGATATCATTCGAAAACTACGCGTTTTGAATTTTCTATTTTATTTCATTGTCGTTACTTTTCTTCTATTTCTATATTATTATTGTCTCTGTTTACTGTAACTATTCATCATTCTCTGCCTTCTTTTTATTCAATCAATATCAATTTTTGTTCTATAGAAAGCTTAATTGATTTTATACGACCAAATTAATATCCTCACAGCACAGAGAGGTGATAAATTTTCGTAAGCATATGAAATGAGAGAGAAAACAGAAAAATACCGTTCTTCTTATTACAGCACACACACACATACAATCTCCCTCTTGGCTTGTCACACCTCTCTATCTTATCGTTTCACTTTTACTAATATTTTGAATGCAAACGAAATGAAGAGAAATGAAGAAAAATAGACGAAAATATCGTTCGTATACGAGTCAAACATACAATAAAAGAATAAAATTTGTGTCTCTATAAAAATAGCATTTTAACATTAAATCACAAACACACACACATACATATATATATATATCTATGTTTAAATGTAGATTTATACAAATACATATACATTGATAGAAAAAAATATATGGTTATCTATATATATATAAGTCCATGCATACATATATACATACATATGTACATTTATTCTTTGATTCAATTTAATAATATAATGAGATACGCAAGTTTTTCATATGCGTGTATATACAAGTACCCACATACGTACATATATATATACACACAGTAGACCGTCATATAATTAGAATCTGTAAATATTTTCGAAAAATATATTTTTTTTTGCTCATATCATTTGATACGACAGCCAGAAAATTAGATTTTTAATAAACTATTCGTTTTACTTATTAATAGAATAAAAAAAAACTATCAAAAGTTATTGTTTGGTCAGGCTTTTCTTTTTAGTAGTTAACTGCACACATACTGTATGTTGATCAATAATAAATTCTGAAATTCCTTCTATGTTTTCTAAAAATGCATAAGGCACTATATTTCCACTGGAATATGGAATATTCAAATGATTCGAGGCAAAATGGTTTTGATTTCGATGGGCACATTTGTGGATATTATTACTATTAAAGAAGATTTTCTTTGATTAATTCTTCTTGTGATGTAGCGTGACCTATTTGAATGAAACACAGCTTTCCTTTGCCTTTGTTACTTTTTGACATTTGAGATACGAGTTTTTAATAAAATATATTTGTAAAAATATCTTTTAGGTAAATATAAAATTATTAAAAATGTAAAAATAATTTTTGAGATTCGGAATTAATCAACTGCACTCAATGTCTGGCGACTTTTAGAGAGAGAGAGAGAGAAACAGTGAAAGGAGGCAGATTTTTTTTCTTCTGCGCTGGTCTACGCTATGCTGTATGCTAGCCTTGGTCCTAGCTTAAATGGACACTCCAGGTTATACATATATGAGAAAAAAATCTTTTCATTTGTTTTCCCATAAAATGTTTAGAGAATCGGTCAACCAATACTACGGCATGATTCTTACTCTCTACACTTATCGGCACAAACACGACGTAGTACAAGATCATAATACAAATAAGGAAAGCTCAGCTAAATGCAATCAAGCAGAGGCATCTAGGTCGAGAAGTCGCCACTCTGCTTGATTGTATGTTGTTGAATAACAACTGCATAACTTCGTTTCTTACTGGTTTCGTATGAGTGCAACAAAAACTCGATTTTTCACGTGACCGTTGTTGTTGAAGCTTTTGCACTCTTCCTCTTTAAATTTTCTGAAGCTTTTTTGCACACGTATATAACACATGAGAGGAAATCAGCTATATGGAATCAAGCTCTTTCACCAAAGCATATGAGATAAAACTATGAGAAATTGACGATTTGCCTGATTGTATGTAGCCGACCCCCATATGACATCGGTCGCTAAATACTAACAACAGCATAACTTCGTTTCTTATTAGTTTCGTATGAGTGCAACAACAATGCGATATCTGTTGCAAAATTTTCGATTTACCCTCGCTAAAGAAGTTTCAATTCAAAAAGCCACTGAGTTGGCCCCAGGGAAAATAGATAGAAATAGGGATTTTTCGAGATCATCTCTCGTTTCTGAGCTATTAAGGGGGTTGCCTGGTGTGAGGTGTCAAAAAAAATCGATTTTTTTTGCTTAAACCACTTCTATGACATATCTAGAATATGTGTGCCGATTTTTTTAAATTTACAGGCGATCGAAAGTTATGGATGTAGAACATGGCAGACAGGGGTACAGCAGTTATCCATGCTTGAAAACCATGTTTTAAAAATGTGCAAAATTTATGCCAAAAATGGATTTTTTTTTTTTAAATTATGAATTTTAAAATTTTTTTATTATCAAATTTTTTTTTAGGTACATATATCCATAAACTATAATTATATATTTTACAAAAACATTTATATTTTTTCACACAAATCTAGGAGATGCTAGTGCACATCACAAAAGAACAGCGACATTCATTGCTATAACTTGCTAAATTTTTTGGTGTTCTATACCAGGCGACACCCTTAACTCTAATTTGAGTTACTTTTCAAAATCTAATTTCTAATTTTCAAAAACACTCAAAAATTTCAGCACACATTTGTTTTTTTCATTTGTATAAAAACAACTTAATTTTATGCCATGGTTTATTTATACTTTAAATGGAAGTGTTTAGCATAAACTACTCATCTTTTGTTAGATCTAACAAAGCTACTTAGCGTTCTAATTATACGGCGGGATACTGTAAATATGTATGCATCTTCGCGCAAATTACACTCATACTATTAGCAGTAGCTACAACAATAACAACCAACAATCTATGACGACGACAGCAACAACACTACTGTTGATGTTGCTGTTTTTTTTCGGTGTTGGTGTTTCAGTTGTGGTTGAAGTAGCTCAACGTACACATAAGTATGTATAATAAACTTATAATTAGATAAAAGCGAATATTATTAATCTAAAATGAGAATGATTGTGTGCGAATTTGATAGTGATTTTTATATTAAATCAATTGAAATTGATAGTTATGCACTTCTCCCTTACGTCGAAAGCACTATTGCTTGGTTTTCACTATGTCAAACTCAATCATGCTGGCAATTTCATATAGGAAATTTTGTCTTTCTCTCTCTCTGCAGACATCTCCAGACATAAATTATTGAGAGTGCATATAGAGAGAAAATTTATTTTCTCTTTTTTCAAAATTTAATCCAACAAATTTTCTACTTTTTGGTTTGTTTATTTCAGAAACTTAAAATGAGAAAATCTAAAAGAAAGATAAAAGTTAAAAAAATTATACGAAGAGAAAAGTGAAAAAATTTCTTTTGTATCAAAGAAACTTTTTTAGAATGAAATTTTTAATTAAAATTAATATTATTAAAAAGTTTATGTTTTTTATTGTTGCCGTTGGATGATTTGAACTCAAGTTGGTCGGCAGTCGCTATGGATGATTTATTTAAAATGTAATATTGTACTCTTGGAAGATTCCTTAAGATTTGAACTGCAATTAAAAGAGCATTAAAAATCTGTTGGTATAAAAATTGACTTTGAGTATTTCACTAAAATACGCACATTTCAACGGCCTAATTTGCTATACGAGTTTTTCACTTGAAATCAATAATTTAATTTCTGCACCTACACCAGATTTATCCTAAATATTTACAATCAAATTTTAAATAAAGTATTTATCGCATTCTCATATTTAAACTCAAAGTAGACTTTCAACATGTTTGCATTGAAATTTAATTATGACGAAAAAAGGTTGAGTAATAATGTCAAAAATTCATTTCAAATTAAATAGAGAAAAAGAAAAATTCAGATTAATGTTACATTAAAATATACTTACATAGAAAGAAGGAAAAAAGAAAAACAAATTTAATCATTCGTAAGGAAAATTGAAATAATGTTTCAGCGAAGCGCAAACATAGCCATACACAAACACGCATACATATGCGCTCAAACATATATATACATACATATCTATAACATTCTTAATACATATACATAGGTACAATAGCAAAAATGAAACACATGTTAAATGTACCACAAAACATGAGAAGAAGAAAAAAAGCATAAAATACTATAAAGCAAAAAAGAAAAGATTTGTGAACCCAAATAGAAATAGCAGCCAGAGAATAGCAAACCAGTAACCTCTACAAGGCAACAGCAACAACAACAATGCCACCAGCAAAGCAGAATAATAACAACAACAACAACAAAAAGGAAACCCTTGTCAATTCGAACGGAAAAAAGTTAAAGCAACAGTGGCAACAGAAACAGCAGCAGCAATAATGACAGCAACATCAACATTACTGTCATTATCGTCATCATCATCATCAAAGAAAAATCATTCAATTCAATCGAAAACTTCAAATCAAAATCATTACAAATAAACAGCGATATTTACACACACATACATACACAAGCACCCACATATATACATATATGTACATTCAGTGACAAAAAAAAACTTTTTCACTCTCGAAGAAATAAGAATATACAATACAAAAAAAAAAAAAAAAATTTTTATTAAATTTAAATTTTTATTTCTGTGGAAAACATCAAGTGGATTCTTTTATGTGCCGTAGACTGTAAATAAATACAGTTTGTAATACGAGGATGTACGTTTGTAAGTAATGCTGAATTGAATTAAGAGGAAAACGTTGAAAAGGGATCAAATCATACTATTACATCTTCCATGCATTTGAGTTTTGTTCTCTTTTATTATTGTATTGCTTTGGTGGATAACCACCCAACAGAGAAGAAAGTACTTTCAGGATATTTCGCGAAGAGCAACCATGTTGTCAATGAAGCTATCATATCTCAGTGTGAGACACATCACATTACTTGTTAAAAGATGAAAGCGCCAAATGCTAGACTTCTTATAGGCAGCTATGTTTAAAGAATGTAATTCTTTGAAATCACTTTATCGCGCTTAAAAGAAAACTGATATTTGTGCTTTCGCTGCATAAAATATAATGCTTATTAAAATAGAGCTTCAGAATTTTTTCGTGAGCGTTGGTTTTTGCAATCATTCATGGGGAGCACATACTAAACCTATCTTTTTTACTCAATTATAAGCACTATAATTTTTTCCCATTGGGTAAAAACACCTTATTGATGGTTACTGTTTGCTTTGGTTGCTATGTATGTACGTGTATTTCAATGAAACTTGAATAAATGGAATGATATAAACATTATTTCTCTACCTTATATGTGTATTTATATAATTACATAGCAGCATTTAATTCAAGTAGCTTGAAATTTTCAACAATATGGATTACTTTCATTGTATGTAAGAAATTATTGATAAATACTAATAATTTGAAGATGATTTTGAAGAAGATCATATATTCATATTTCACTTATATATTATTATTATGTTTATAAAATTGTATAAAATTTCTTAGCCCTATCACAAATTCTGACGGAGATCGAGCCAGGGAATGAATTTACATCACGAATACGAAATAAATGGCATTCCTAATTCGAATAAAGCGTTGCCAACTATCAGAAAAAAGTTCGAATGAAAAAATCAGCTGTTTTGTGTCAACAGTAAAAAGGAAAAGAATGAAAAATTTTAAGAGAATATAAAAATTAATAAAAAGTGAAGAGGCTATAAAAAAAATGGAATGGCAGTAGCGGTTGTTTTGAGTAGATGAAGAGACGGATGTTTAAAAATATAACTATGCTGTTAAAGTTAATGCTTGCCATCTTCTTGTCTTGTAATTTCTGTTCGAGGATGAATATCAGCATGGTGTTGGAAAAGATCAGGAAGTTGGAATAGCAGAATCAACCATGTCGAAAGCAATGAAAGAGAATTTGAATATTCTGGAATCTAAGCTTTGTACAAAATGAATAAAAATGTATATGACTAATGAAGAAACGAGGGAGACCAAAAATAGATTGTCTGTTTTTATAAGGGCGATGTTACACGATCAATGTTTTGCTGTCAAACAATGAAATTGTTGTTGCTTTGAAAAATGAACACTGAGCAAAAGAGAGGATGAACACATTTCACTTCAAATTTTTTTACTGTCGAAAAAAACCTGCATCACTTAAAATAAAATGGGGTTGCTGTAGATGCACTGTTGCATTTTATTGGAAATACTAATATTTTATGAAAAATACTAGACTTTTTACTAACTTTTAAATAATTTTTTTTCTTTGCCACCCTTTGCGTTGTTTGGCTTTTGTTTGTTTGTGAAAATGAGTGCTGTTTAAAAAATGCTTAATATTTTTTATGAAAACATAGTAATTCAATGGTCAAGTAACAAAGTGGCGGAGTTTATTTTAATAGTTCGCAAATTTTAAAGATTATTTTTCTGCGTTTTTCATATATAAATGCACTCTCTTTTTTGTATAATTTGTTGCTATTTCCACCAACATTATCTCATATTGTCATTATAATTATTTTCCATCCAATTCCATTTGATTGTTGAATTTTTATTCACTTCAAAATACAATTAAATACTTTTTAGTTGGAAAAACATAGTTGCAGATAAAAGTATTAAAAAATAACATTCAGCAAAAAACTGATAGTGTAACAGGGCATCAAAAAAAAACGATGAAAAGAGAGTAAAAACAAAAAACATTGACAGCAAAACATTGACCGTGTAACATCAGCCTAATGTGCTAATATTCATAATATGCGTGGCATACGCACGTAAAAATAATTCCACCGGCAGAAGAGTAATTTTTATATTTCAACCTTAAAGGTTACTACAATATCAATGTCATGTTGGTATTTTGCCAATTTATATAAATACATAAAAACATAAATTATGCACAAATAATTAATAATTAATTTTCCTAACATTTTGATCTGCTTCAAAAAATACCACAATATTTTTAAAACTTTGTTTTCCTGTTTATCTTTATTTTTCTTCTTTCTGCTCCCGACACACTTCAGCATTTGTACAAAATCATCACGAAATACTGTCAAAGTTCCGTTTCATTCGGAATTGATGATGCCGATCTCCCGAATTTCGAAATAAGAATACGAATTGTTCATTAGTAGCTACAAAGGGAGCTCTGTCAGAATTAGTGGTAGGGCTTTATAACTAGACAAGAACAAATTAGAAGTGCTCAGACACGTATTTACGCAAAAGAGTTAAAAATTTAACGAGAAATTTAATTCATAAAAATATTGAACACTTGAAATTACTGCAGAAAAACTCGAACTTTTTGCTTTCTCATACTTTATTTTTTCTTTTTTATGGCCCAACAGTTCATGGAAGGCCTAGACCAAGTTTTCGCATTTAATCATGTTGTGCGAGTTATATATGTACGCTAATGGAGGGATCTACAGTTTTATGCTGAATCCGAACGGCGAAAGGAAACCTTTTTCTTAAGTAATTTTAACCCATCGGGGCTTGCCATTATCAGCCAAAAGCTGGTGTCATTTAGAATAAAACTGAACGCACTAAGCATTACGCCACAGCCACTGTCTACTTAAATCTAAAAGTAAATTAAAACTCATATATCGCCTCAATAGTTCGATTCTCGGCGAAGGCATGGCCATTTACCAATCTGCCGTATATTTTATTATTGTAAAGTAATTTTGTATTACACTTTTAACCTGTTATTCCATTACTCACTACTTTACTTTTAATAAAAACAAAATATGTTTCTGCTTTTATTATCAGCAAAAACTAAATATTTATTTAATCCTGTATTTTATTTTTCACTAAAAAAAATACTGTTTTTAATTTCATTAACAGTGGATGGAGTTCATTTCTTTAGAAAAAAAACAATAGTAACTCTTTTACTCAGGTTCAATTTCTAATGCTTTTTCTGAATGAATGAAAAGATTTATATATACACGAGAATGAAGTTATCCTTTTTTTTGTTTCGGTTAAATATCAAAAGAATGATTAATGTAAAAACATTTAGAGTTTGCCTTCAAAGTTTATAAATATGTACAAAAAAAATCTACAACAACGAAAATAAATAAATTACACCCGCAAAATTAATGACTCATTCATTTCAAATGGGTGGAAAATGATGTTCAACGCCTGTTTATATGCTATGAAAATTTGCATAACAACGTTGAAATTAAATATTTTGTTTTGTTTTTTGCTGTTGCTTTTGTGGGAGATGAGGGGTCACTTGTTGTTTTGTTGTTGTTTTTCTTTGTTATTTTGAAGTATAAAATATATCTATGAGAAATAATTTGAAAATATATTACTACATGTTGTTGTTCTGCATATTGATGTTAGGTTATGTTATTGTCTTGATCTATGTTGTTGCTGTGGTGCGCACTTAATTTATAAACAAATATTTTACAAATTAATTGAAAAGCCAAACAAAACAAAAAATCTGAAAAAATAGAAAAATTGTTGAATATGGAAAATGTTTGTAACAAGATTCCATATTAATTTTCAATGTAAATCAACTTTTGTCTTGAATGTATGTGTGTATCATAGCCTTGTATGTGTGCTTAGTTGCTATTCCTTTACGTAGGTATAAAATTTGTTGAATAAATACATTTTAGCATGCTAAAGTTTAGTGCAAACTAAGGGATTTTTTTCGTCATTTTCTTTTTTTCGTTTGTTTTTTGTTTTTCTATATATTGATTTTTGAGCACCACTTTGAAAAGGTCAAATGAACTTTGAAACTTTTATATGTATGTAATATTTTTAGACAATTTGGTAATAATTTTTAGCAAACTTTTATACTTAAGATGTTTTGTGATGATGTATAAAAGAAATATGTATATAGTTACTATGTAAGAACATGAGAAATTTATTAGATACATACATACATACATACGCGCCAGCCACTTTGCAATTTTTCACAGATAAGCCGGAAAATGATATCAATCGCCACTACAGCAAATCTTTTAGTTTGAACTTTTATCTACATACATTATTTTTAGTTGGGCTGAACTCGATTCGAGCCGACTTCCATGCTTACGTTGCCAATCCAATTAAAATTTCACACACCACATTTGTTGATCAATATAAGTTATTTGACTAAATAATTAATAACATTTTGAAAGCCATGCTTATGATTTTTTCAAAGTTTTTCTTTCTTAATAATCTTAACATAAAAAAACCGAAATCACGTTTCATCGAAATAAATACCTAGCTTTTAAAGTTACCACAGTATTTTAGTGCCTCATGACTCATCGAAAAAGTCATCACTATCCTCACAATCTCAGAAATGCTCCTACCTACACATTTTTTAGTTTTATCTTAGCAGATATGGAAAGCTCAGTAGTAAAATTAAATCATGATTACAGACTCGCGACATTTTTCTTGTATGTCTTAGTCTCTGGTTTCAAATGTTTTTATGACAACATTATAAAGGGCCCTCTGACAGCGAACCTATAGGAAGAGTATTTTATGCACAGTTACTGACATACAATACCACACATAATGCTTCAGGAATATGTTTCTGGTACGATCCAATTACTCACGAAGGTTTAAAAGGTTTATCTGTAGCCGCAAGACATTATTTTGAGCATAAGGTCGAAATTGGTGATTACTTTCAAATCTATACCTGTTATTTTGATTAAAATATCTTTGTATTAAATAGAAAAACAGTTTTAACAGTAAAGCTTTTTTATCTTAAAACCAAACTAAAACTAGAAAAAATTGCTTTTAACACCTGATGCCACTTTGTGCTTCTTTAAAGTGATAAGATCTTATCACAACGGATGACATTAAAAAACCGTGTAACTAATGCAAGAACATAAATAGTTGAGGTAGCAGAGAGGAGCTTTGATGTCTAAATAAACCCCACCGTTCTGCCTTCCCTTCCCCCTCGTCCGAGTATAAATAAAATTCATTCTTTCCTGCCTTGCTCTGCATAGGTGTATGTAATTTTGATGAACTAACTAAAACACACAAAAACCAACTCAACCAAAGTCACTTCAGACATTTGAGGCTAATTTTTTAATTTATAAACTTCTGCACATAAATTTCCCTTACGACGACAATGATGAAGCAAAATAACATAAAACAAAAAGCCAAGCAAAGAAAAACTTTTTGTTTTTCTGTTTGTTTGCTGCGATTCAACGATGAAAACCTTAAATTCTCAAAGATGCCAATCTAAGTAAAGTAAAGCTAAAATATGTATCTACAAAATATGCTCGTAAATCATAATCATAATTTGCCTTGGAGTTGTTGCGTTTTCCTTTACATTTTCTGTTTCTTTTTTTTTCTTTTTTGCAGACAGTGAAATCAAAGAAGAACAAAAATAATACACACAAAGTCTCAAAATAGCAAAAACACGAAACAAGACAAAAAAGCAATAACAAACAAGAAAAAAGTTTATTAACAAAGTGTATTAATGTATACTAAACTAACAATATCCAACGGAAAAGAAACCAGGGAAAACACATTGTGGGAACACATACGCACACATACATACATGTATCCATATGTATTTGTATACGTGTAATACCTGATACAGGTAAAAAGCTAAAGTTGGGCAACATCAAATTGAAAGCCAAAAGGAAAAGGAAATGGAAGTTTAAGCTTATACACACACATACACACATGTTTGCATCTACATACATATTTGTGTTGTGTGTATACAATAAGTGAGATTTAATGCAAACGCGTTCGTTTTCATGCGCGTTTTCATGGTTTGACGTATTTTGCAAAATGATTTTTCATCTTTTTCCTAATATACTCGTACGCTGACGGCGAGTGCATGAAGTTGGAGAAGGGTATGATGGTGGCAAGCGTGAAGTTGAAGTTGATTTTCCATCCAACACTGAAATTTCATGAGAGACGATGACGACGTCAACATCAACAACAACAAGAACAACAAGTTTCATGGTGTGAACAATTTTATTCATTTTGGTTACTTTTGGTGTGAAAAAAATTCATAAAAAAAGTAAAAATAAAATTTCAATTTCTGCTCTGATTGTGCGAAGGGGAGCCCCAGCTAAATTAGCTTTGGCGTTTAATTTAAAATATTTTATCGCCCTCACTATTGCGTATCTAAAAATATACATCGTTTTTTGTTAATTTCAAAAGCACTTCAAATGTTCTAGAGAAGTTTTCAGCTAAATAAATTGAAAATCTTTAAAGAAATTACTTAGTTATATAAACTTACTTGCTTCCTTTTTTGAGCTGCTGCCACTAAATACTTGTTGCTTCTTTTGATGCACCGCAGCTTCTTTTGTTTACGACACAAAAAAACGCTGAAGATTTTTTGCTTTTATTTTTTGTTTAAATTCTTTAATTTTGCAAGTCTTTGTACTTGCTTAAATTTTTATTTAACTGATTTTTTCCAATAATTAATTTCACTTTTGTGCACTCAAATTACGAACGAATATGACAAAAATGCTCTGCCTGGCTAATACTTTTAGATAGTATAAGTAAACGAATCAATTTCTTTTTTTTTAGTATCAGTAATTTGTTATTGTTGTTATAAGGAAAATACGTGAAAACTTGTTTATTTAGCTTTTCATTGGAATCGAAGAAATGTTGATTCGGTATATTTGCAATAATATTTTTATCGCAATCAAATTTTGTTGTTCTTTAAATATTTTTCCGAGTACGAATGTTGTTAAATTTTCCGCCGGTGTTTTTCTTAAAATAGAAATTATCCATAATATTTGAGATTAATAGCTATGCAAATTGGTTCGTACGATATATATTTATTCATATTGATTCATAGAATTAATAGGGGAAATATTAACGATTGATGGTATAAATCTATTCACCACTTGGAATGTAATAATATTTTGTTATGGGCGATGTTACACGATCAATGTTTTGCTGTCAAACAATGAAAATGTTGTTGCTTTGAAAAATGAACACTGAGCAAAAGAAAGGATGAACACATTTCACGTCAAATTTTTTTACTGTCGAAAAAAACCTGCATCACCTCAAATAAAATGGGGTTGCTGAAGATGCACTGTTGCATTTTATTGGAAAATACTAATATTTTATGAAAAATACTAGACTTTTTACTAACTTATAAATACATTTTTTTCCTTTGACACCCTTTGCGTTGTTTGGCTTTTGTTTGTTTGTAAAAATGAGTGCTGTTTAAAAAGATTACTTAATAATTTGTATAAAAAATGGTAATTCAATGGCCAAGTAACAAAGTGGCGGAGCTTAATTTAATAGTTTGCAAAATTTAAAGATTATTTTTCTGCGTTTTTCATATATAAATACAATATTTTTTGTATAATTTGTTTGCTATTTCCACCAACATTATATCATTATAATTATTTTCCATCTAATTCCATTCTAATTGTTGAATTTTCATGCACTCCAAAATACAATTAAATACTTTTTAGTTGGAAAAACATAGTTGCAGATAAAAGTATTAAAAAATAACATTCAGCAAAAAACTGATAGTGTAACAGGGCATCAAACAAAACGATGAAAAGAGAGTAAAAACAAAAAACATTGACCGTGTAACATCAGCCTATGTAAAATGAGAGAATCTGAGAGGAACTACAACAAAATGAAACTGTGAATTATTAGTCACATTTCTAAGACGCGTACTCTCACTACTGTTGCGAGAGTGTTTCAGAAACACACAGCTTATGTTCAGCACAAATTATGCTATTTAGACGCCATTTTTCCCATCATATTATTTTTCCGTTATTTTAAGTCACCAATACGAACTCATGGCAGAATAATAGCGGCAGCCGCATCCAGAAGGGAAACTTAGCTTAACTGCCAAACTATGAAGTAAGAGAACAAAGCGTAGTGTTTTTTTTTGTATAAATTGAGATTACGAGAGTCCAGAACAGAATAAGAAAAGAAAAAAAAAACGCCATGCTGAATGCGGTTACCTAAATTATTCTGCCATGTGCAAACCAATGAATTATCGTAGAATATGAATATTTTCTACTTTAATACGTTTCTCTCGTATTCGAGATAAACATCAAGAAGACCAAAGCCATGACAATTACCAACGTCAGCGCTGACCACATCACAGATTTAAGGTAATAATCACCCAGAAATTACAAGTATTCATTAACAAGTGTCTGCAGATCATATGCCGAATACTCTAATAGAACAATAGTCGAACACAAAAATATCGGCACCACAGTCCGTATTTATTCTTAAAAAAATTGCAACCAAGCATCTTCCCGCTCCTCCATTTAGTGTTGCAAGTGAGCAACTCTTTAGTGATGCAGGTTAGCTTTATAAAGATAGAAGATGCCGATTACTTAGTACTAATGCTAACAAATTGTAATTTTTACACTGTAATATACAGTTAGTTAACTTTGATTACACAGTGCAACAAAAATTGTGTACGCGTGGTTTTCCAACGGTTTTATAGTGGGTCGCTGATCATGACTGCGTGGTCAGTTTCCCTCAATCACATCCAGTTTCTCCACAATATGGGCCTGAAGTCGGAAAAATGGGGTCTTCAGGGGCTATTAAGAAATTTCTTTATTTCAACAGATACGAGTTTAATATCTGAATCAAAGTTGTTAAGCACAAAGATATAAACAATTTTTGTCCACACATTTTTTCTCCATCTCCCACCCTTTCTCTTGAAAAGGGGGTTTATACCCCCGTTTTCGATATACATATATTGTCTTTGGAGAAAAAAAAATTACTATAAAACATTAAACAAAAGTTGAAATTTTATTGCACTGTGTTATTAATAATAATTTTTTTTTTAATTTTTGTTTTGTAATACTATATTACTGTATTATTAATATCATATTTGTGATATGTATTTTGTGCTCAATGAATTATGAAAATAAGGCCTTCGGCTTCGGCCGAATATTAAAATTGCTGTCGAAGTTCGGTTCGAACCAATAGCAAGTCAGATAGAGGGACGAAAATCGAGGTGGATAGGCCATATGGTAAGTTCAATATTGCCAATAGCATCGCTGTGGTGCTGTTAAATGCAAGACTGCATTTTCATACACGTTTGCTTTAGCAAATGCTGCATTACTGCTTTAATAAACTGACCCATATTATAAGAACGACAGCCAACAGTATCGCGATAATGGCACTTAATTGGAACCCACAAGCAAGCAGACATCGTGGCCGCCAAAAAACATATGGAGACGTTCCATACTTTTAGAACTGCCTACAAATCTGAAAAAATATAAAACATGAGATAACCCAACATCAACTAAAACTGGACAGATATGAAGCAAAAACCGATACAAGAATATTTTGAAATCCGCTTTGTATATAAATTAAAGCCGGAGGTACGCAGAAATGGATGATTTAGGATATTTTTCAATTTTAAGCTATATACTTATAAATATATAGACTGGCCATCAGAAAATTTGTTCGAAGTAGGAAAACCCCAATTGAAGAGCAAGAATTTTTGTAGAGAAGTAAAAAGCGAAATTGTTTTTATTTTTTTTCACAAAAAATTATCGTTATTTGTTATTCCTTTTAAATACAATTATTGCTGCTAGTTAAACATTGTAACTAGAAGAGAATGACGAATGAAACGCACTTAAAATATATGTAGCAACAATTCGCGAGTTCTTGATACATACACATTCAAATTTTGATTTGAAAAGCACGAATTTGAGGTGTTGAGCAGGAGAGTAGGACATAGTACCTAAAACTAGGAAATTCGGGCTCACGGATGGTAAGTCTACTTATATGCTTATAGTGAGAAATAGGTTAACTATTAAATCATCATTTTATACGTATAGCTAATCAACCACAAAAAATAATTACTAAAATCAACTTTCTACAAATTCATATTGAAAACGTGACCAAACATGTTTTTCAAAAAAAAAAAAAAAAAAAAAATGAAAAAAACAATAAATATAAACTGGGCCACATTGCAAGTGATTTGATTTTCACTTTTGTTTTAGTGAAACGGTAAAACATTTTCTTTTCATTTATTATTTTTGCAATGAATTGCAACAAGTCGATTTTATGTTGAAAAAAAAACTGCAAAAAACTAATTTTGAAATGTTTCTAACAGAAAAAAGAAATTGAGTATTAATTGAAACCGGCATTTAAGAGATACATCATCATTATAAGCGTCATCATCATTAACGCTCTCTACTCCTCTTCAACCTGTGACTGCTGACCCGCCTTACACACCCCACGCTGCACGCGACCAACCAACAAGCGACTATTGATTATTTCGGTTGGGTACTCACACACCAGGTTCCCGTCTCTTCGTTCGCTCGTACCCCTTAATATCAGCCTCCTACAGCCCATACCTGATTACAACGACGAGCGAAACATCAAAGGCGCTCACTGTACGCGCTAATATAGAGGGGAAGTGAGTAGAGTAGTAGTAGTCCTCGATTCCTCGTAACTGTGTCGGTTCGTTTGTTTTTTGGTTGGTTCTTATTCTTTTTGGGGTATTTCTACTACTTCTCTACCAACAACAACCATGTGTTTTCTCACGTCGTTTTTTATCTATTTCTTTTTTTTATTGCTTTGCACCTTTTTTTGGCACACACACAACAAAACAAGCACTACGCTCTTTTATCATATACGAAAGAAGAAAAAGAAACCAAATGGGAGGAACAGTATTCACTTTTTTTTCTTCGCCTCCTTTTGCAAAGTGGCTTTCTTGTTTTATATGTTACGAAAAATTCTGAAGCACAAGTAGTTTTTCTTTTGATAAAGCAGCTAATTCTTATCACTAAACAAGTTTTATAGGTTGTTCTAATTAGATTTTTTTTTTTTCAATTACTTTTATTTTTTCAATGATACGGATTTTTGGAAAGAATTTGTATTATAAATCTGCGATAATTCTTATTCTACTTTACTTTACTCGACGACGACTTCACTTCGACTCAACTCTGCGCAACTCAATTCATTTGATACACTTTTTTGCATTTGCTTTTTATTTCACGATCCGTATTTTTCGCGTGCACTGTTGTATTCCAAAGTACTCAGGTACTTTTAATATGTCTCAAATATCTACGAACATACTTTTTCACATCACTGTTAATAATTGAAAATATACTTACAACTACGAAGTAAATTCAATCCAAATTACAGACTACCCTTTAAGCATCAGAAATTTTTAATAAAAATATTTTCTTTTTTCAGTTAAAATTAGATATTTCAACAAATAAATTTTGTTATAACATTATCTACATCATTTGATTCATTCCTTAATGTTTCACTTAAATTTCATTTCATTCCTATGACTTTTCTCGGTATTCTGTTTGCCATTGTCAAGCTGACATTTATGAAGTGGCAAGAAATTGAAAACAAATCAAAAAATTTTAAGCATACATTGAAGTCAATCACCCACCCAAGCAAGAGCTTCTAGTAATCATCTACTATTATTCGAATATGTAAAAAAGAAACGAAAATAAAAAACAGGAAAGAGGAAAATCTTCTTCGCATTTATCCGATTTCACTTTCACTCTCACGTTTTTAAAAATATTTGTGTGACAAAAAATAAAAATACAAACGAAAATAAAAATTATTTAAAGAGTTGTATAAAAATCCTGCATCTGAAAGAAAATAAAATGCAAAGAAAAAAGCAAAAATTAAAATTTAACTCTAGTGCGTGAGCGAGTATATGATGATTATGGAAAGTTAATTGCGAGCGACGACGAAAAAACGAAACAACTTTGGCGCTGCCAAACAGCGACATTCAACATTCTTCTATAATTTATACCAAGAATAAAAAAACTTAAGTTTAATTAATATAAAAATAAAAACGAAAGTGAGTCACACTGCCCATATTTTCAAGTGCTCCAAAGCAAACAAAAGCAGCAACAACGTCGCCAGAAAGTGCCACCACCTCCTCAAAATCGGGTGCTTCATCACCAACGAACACGGACTACGAAGACGACGTTACTGACAACGTTCAGTTTCCGACTTTATCACCACCACCACCGTTACCTGCCGCACAACCACCAGCGCCGCTCTTCAGAATGGGGAATTATGAACGCAAAAAGTCTACACCCTGCTCGGGATGCATGGCAGCAGTCAAATGGATACCAGTTATATTTATTGCAGCGGTGATCGTTTGGTCGTACTACGCCTATGTGGTCCAATTATGCATTCGTGAGTCGGAACACTTTATGCTTATTTCAATTCCAATTAATTTATTTCTTTTCGCCTTGCAGTTTCCATCGAAAACACATTTGAGAAGATCGTTTTTATAATATTCTATCATGTAATATGCGTGTTATTCTACTGGTCATATTGGGCAACAATCTTCACACCGGTAGGCACGGTGCCATCAAATGTGAGTGGTAGAATCTCGCTCAAGTTCATTTTCATAAAAAAAACGGTTGACTTGAATTTCTTTACGGTCATATACTGGCCAGAATTTGTTAGAGCTTGCTTATGTTTTCTACTTCCTGCTAGCTTCGTCTCTGAGTCATAATGTACAATACAATCTTCAAAATAGTATGTTTGAATAGTTTTTCTTTGGAAATACCACCTTTTTCAGTCTTATCAGCATTTTGTAATTACTTTTTGTTCTTAATTAACGATTTGTTCAAAAGTATTCATATAAACCCATACATATATATAGGGAAGTAAAATGCATTACAATTTCTAGTGTGATTCACATCTATAAAATCATATACATTTGTACCTACAGATAAATTTGGAACAATCGCAAACACCGCACACAACAACATATCTCAATAATACGAGCAATATATTGATAAGCATACTAAGTGTGTAAATATACATACATATATACCCCATATATACACGAACCAACACTCAATATGTATGCAATGTGCTTCATTTTGTGCTTGTTACCGATTGACAAAAGAACAAAATGTACTTTTATTTTGGTCTGATAAAACTAATATGATTTATAAGCTCCTGCAGTGCTTACTTCATTTAGCCAGAAATGTGATTGCGAATTTTCTTATGAATTTACATATCATATTTATATATTTTTATATACTAAATAGTTACACTATCAGTAATTTATCATTTTGTAAATAATCGAGTGTATTGTTTCATTTTGCACGCTATTATTTGGTGGGAAATATTTTACTCTTACCAGGCTTCATAAGAAGCGATCGATAATTGCTTCTTCTCACTTAGTAAAATTATGTTGTAAGCAGATATGTATGCAAGTTCAGGTATTGTATAATGCTTTTCTTTCATTGGAAAGAAAGTTAGTTGAATGAAAAGTTTGTATATGCAACATTTGTTATTTTGCAACCCAACTTTACACATGCATTTTTGAAAAGAGTGAATTTCAAAACTTTCTTTTCGTAGTCTCATTTTCGCGTTTTACCCAAGTTTTTGTACTGTTCGTTTTCCAGCAACATGCTAAAAATGGAACAGTCTGAAAAGCCCCGGCAATCAAATTTTGAACGAAACGTTGTTGGTACTAGTCTAAAAATAAACCTCGGTAGTTTAAAAAAAAAAAGCGTTTTAAAAACATCAAAAAATTAACTATTATATATGAAAATTTTTCTGAAATCCACTTTTGGTCGCAGCTCACAAATAATAAATGCTAAAAAATTATTAGATTCTTCTTAAAAAAATTAGGGGTATGTTAACAGGTTAAAACAAATCTTTTAGAGATCTTCAGCATTTTTGAGTATATATTATGTGTGAGCTTTAATTTGATCAAAAGTTGCGTACATAAAAATGTCTCCATACAAATGTTAATATTTAAATCCTATTCAACTCATGAGCGGAAATATTTTGGGAATAATCATAAAATAAACTGAAATTAATTTTTAGAGGGTTACAACAAAATTTTGTTCCTCTAAAAATTTTGTAATTCTTTACTTTGCCCCGTTAGAGCATTAGCTCTTCTCGCCGAGGGTGATACAAACGCTACTTCTACTGGACTGTGATAAAAAGTGAGTAAGGAGTTAAATTAATCCTCTCCCTTGGTGCAAAGTCTAGTGCTATTCTTTTTTTAAAATGGCACTTTCTGATTTCGAACTGGCTGTGGTGTAGTAGGCCTGTGGCCTAGGAGTACTTTCACTTCGGATGTATTCATGAATTATGACACGACTGAATAACATTTGAAGACTACTTTAGAATACAAAACCCCCAAAGAAATATTTTAAAATAATTTTTAAACATTTTGTACTTTAGTGGCGTATTCCTGAATCTGAAATCGAACGCATTTTCCATGCTGATTCTCAGGAACAACAGAAACGAATTTTAGAAAATTTTGCTAAAACTTTGCCTGTTACAAATCGGTGAGTATACATATCATTTAATTAATTTTTATTTATTTATTATATTAATGTTTTATTTTACAGTACTATCAATGGTTCCGTGCGTTTTTGTGATAAATGTAAAATAATAAAACCAGATCGTGCACACCATTGCAGCGTTTGCGGTTGTTGTGTACTCAAAATGGACCATCATTGTCCTTGGGTGAATAATTGTGTAAATTTTAGCAATTATAAATTTTTTGTATTATTCCTTGGTTATGCGTTACTCTATTGCCTTTATGTGGCCTTAACATCTTTAGAATACTTTATACGTTTTTGGCGGGTAAGTGTCTTTATTTTTAACACACAAAAAAAAAAACAATTGAAATGGATAGAAGAATTGTGTGTTCTCAAAATATCAAGTCGGAATTTTTACAACAGGGTGATCTAAATGGTGGTGGCATGGGGCGTTTTCATATACTATTCCTATTCTTTGTATCGTTGATGTTTGCCATTAGTTTGGTGAGTCTGTTTGGTTATCATATTTATTTAGTGCTGATGAATCGAACTACATTAGGTGAGTGTTTGTGTATATAAATGCTGTAAGATATTTCAATTATATATTTTTCTTTACAGAGGCATTTCGCGCGCCTATTTTTCGTGTTGGTGGCCCCGATAAAAACGGTTATAACTTAGGCAAACTGGCTAACTTCCAAGAAGTTTTCGGCGATAATTGGAAATTATGGTTCCTGCCATTTTATACAAGGTAAATTGGTATTTGTTTTATGTGTTACTAGTTTTTTTGCTGTTGTTTTTCCTTCTCTTTTGTTCTACTATAGCAGTGTAGCTTATTGCTTATGCAAGATTTTCTTCTTTGAAAGCATTGCATTGTGTTTTATAATCGTTTTCTAAATGTTTTTTATTTTTTTTTTTTTTTTTTTTTTAATACAAAATGAACGTTTTCCTTTAATTAAACAAAAAGCAATTTGGCAAATTAAAAGCATAATTTATGGCTGTACGACAAGTCGATTTGTTAAAGTTTTTAATTTAATATTTTCTATTAATAAATTAAATTACATACTAACCAAAAGAATAAATAACTTATTTTTCACATACATATAATTTTATAATATTGATATGAAACTTCTATTAATTCAACTGATTTTATATCAATTTCCACGTATTTAAATAATTATAAGATGGCAGAAAGATCACAAAAGTAAATATTAGGGTTTGCTTTAATTTTTAACACAATGTTAGAAAAATTAATTGTGTCTTAAAATTGTTTCGCAGATACTGCTTGACATCGACAATCGCAGACTGCAATTAAATCTTTTACAACAAACAGTGAAAAATTATTTCATTTAAATCACTGAATTCGAAGTAGTGAAATGTTAACAAATGTAATTCAACCCAGATATGTCCAATGACTTGTACGTAGTATACATCAGAAAGTTTTGATTTTGATTGAATATATTCTCCTTTAACCAAAATCAAACCTTTCTGGAGTGTACTATATACGAAACATTCGGCATAACTTGTTTAAATAGAAGGCTGTTTATCCAAATCACTAGGTAATTTTAAGGTAATAGAGTGTAAGCCATCATAAATAAAGTAAAATAGGCGCAAAAATTCATTGTAATTTTAAAAACAGCACTAAAGATATTTAGATTAGAAGAAAGTTCGCGAAAGAAACAAAACGTTTATTAACATTTGGCTTTCATCATTTTACTTACAAAATGAAAGAGTTGTATTGTGTATAGGCTAATGCGGAACATATACGAAAGTGTATATCGAATTTGGCTCAGAATTATTCATATCAAGTGTGCACATATACATATTAAACCATTTCTGTCGTTTCACTTGATTGGTAGTTTAGTATATGGATTATACTCAACTATTATTTTCTTTGACAATTGCCTAGAAGGCTTCATGGGTTTCTATTCTTCATCGTTTACAAAATTAAGTAAATAAATAAAATCTTGAACTTAGTTTTGCAAGTAGCAGAAATCAGCGGCAGAACGAATGAGAATGAGTGCAGAATACATATCTAAAGTAATAAGTTGTTTTTGACGCATTCATTGTTATTTGAAGTAACTGCAAATAGCAGCAATTCGCAATTGAAATAAATATCTTCCATGAGTTAAAAAACTGTAACTAATGTAGTGATTAAAAACTAGCAGTTTCGTCCATTGTTATTTGTACTGTTTTTGATCGTGACTTTAACTAACTAAATATAAAAAGAATCTTTGTTATTAAGGCAATATTTTTCAAGGTATTTCATTCTTTTATGTAATAAAATATATAAAAAATATATACACTAACTACATAGTGCTTCCTTGATTAATTAACACATTTAAAATCCAAAACCTTTTTCTTTTCTTATGTGATTAATTTTCATCACCTCTAAAAAAAAACAATTTTACTAAACGAATCATGCTAATAATTTACACAAACACACACTAATCTTATTATCTGTGCCACTTTTGTAAATAAAAAACAAAAATCCTTTAAAAAATTTTACCGCCATTTTATATGTAAATAAATCTACTCGCAAGTATAAATAAAACGTAACCCATAAGCAAACAATTTTATATTAAAAACAAAATATGCAATCTTCAATAATTTCAATATCAATCTAACAAAACAAACTTTACTCCTCGTGATCTTGTTTCGCCAGTAATGGTAATGGCCTAGAGTATACACCGCAAAGGCAGCATCAAATTCACTCATATGATTCGATGGTCGACACAGCAGCAACAACGACACAACAAATGCTAAACAGGTTAGAAACACAACCGACCGATAAATTAATTCTACCTCAAATAAATGAAATTATTTTCAATAATTCCTTCAATTCACATAAACAATATTCTCATGATGATGATGATATTCATAAACCAAAAACTAATAACATCAATACCGAAATGATCCATAATGATGAAAGTAATGAAATCACACCAGCAATCATGCCATCAGAATTTAATGATGCTCATCGAGCCACGACTACCATTGATATTGCTGATGCTAATCATATTGTAGTTGTAACTAAAGCTAGTAATGCTGTTGCTGTTCCTGCTGCTAATGGTAATGTTGTCATTGATATGAATAACATAGATGCGACAGCATCAGGAAGACGTAATGACAATAATGTTGATGGATATCAACAGCAGAATTTCAACAGCAACAATACCGATTCAAAATTTACAAAAACGTAGAAATGAATGGCTAAAATGTGTTCCGCCTCAGACATAAAATATAAATACGTTTTTTTATTTTAAATTTTTATAATTTTTTACTATTCAAATGTATATTAAGGCATTTAGAATGTGTGTTTAATTAATTATAATTATAAATAAAAAGCCTTAAATTACAATGGAATTGAACATTTAGATATATGTATGTATGTAAATTTACATTAGTTATAGTACACAAAAAAACATAAAACAAAAGTTCTAAAATGTATTAAATGTAATTTTGTTAAAATTTTGTAAACATTACTTGTTGCTTTTATTTTCATAACAACAGAATTTCATTTAATTTTTTATTTATTCTGTTTACAATTTTATAATAAGCATTTTGAGGTACGTGCATAAATGTAAAATGAAATTGCTATTTTTATTATGCATTTTGCATTTATATTTTGTATTTTATTTACTTTTGAGAACATTTTAGAGAACTGAAATATTTTAGTTTATAATAAATCAAATATTGTTTATTTATACAGACACAGTCATACTCATATAACACTCTAATAATCAATAACGACTCCAGCCAGCAATTTAACTAACAGAGTGTTCTTAATAATTGTAATCTAAACTAATATCAGTATAATTTGACAAGATAGAAATAGATTTGTGCGTTCCCCATTCGTTTTTTGAAAATTCACTCCCAATCACAATTCTCTAGAGAGAATAAGTGTTCATATCCAAATGAGATTTAAACTCAGATAAGAATTACTATCCCCTGATAATTAGTTAAATACACTGATTATACACTTTTCTGTTTAGAAGTAGAAACAGTAGTCAGAAATCTGCAGTTTTTAGATATTTTTGTTAAACTTTATGCATCTATAGATCGCACTTAATCGCGCTAAAAAAAATATTTCTGAAAACGTGAATAAATCTAACAAAAATGGATCTCATCTAAAACGAAAAATATATAATTTTATAATCTGATGCGCATTGAAAACAGATCGAAATATCACTTCATTTGATCAATGAGTCCGGGTACTGATTAATTAATTCGACTGATCTGGGAAGCTAATTCATTCAAATATCTTGCTTTTGGAATTATTGAAGCAACCCAATCATTCTATTAAATGTACAGCTTTTTCTCTATGCTAATTTTATTATTCGATTAATAAATTAATAGAACCATAATTATTTGTTTAACCTCATTTAATACTTCTTTCTATACTTCCTTTAGTACGATCCATTCTTCAAAATTTTTAAATCAATTGATACACAACAGGATGCCATTGTAATTTACCTATGCAAAAAATAAATAAAAAACAATATTTGACTTATTTATCTAACAACAATTTATACGTAATATCGCCCAAAAAAAAAAACTTACATTAAAAAACCGCTCCCATCAACGATTTTCGGCCATTAATTTATGTATTTTTGTGTGTTCAAATTGTAGCAATTGCTTACAATAGTCGCGTTTCTAAGAAGCAAACTATCTCAACATGCGCGAGTGTGAATTTATAATCAGCCAAAATTTTGTTATTTGGACGACTTTTTTTCCATCATATTATTTTTCACTCTTTCAGGTCGCAACAGTAGAAAAAATTTTTGTGTTTTTTCGAGCTTTTTGGTTATAAGCGCTTTCACTTATTAGTTTTGACGACTTTCTTGAGTTAAGCTGTAATGGAATAACGTTTGTAATCATAATAAAAAATAAAATCGCAGAAATTTTACGCGACTTTTTAATATACGTTTTTTTCGAATAATTAAGAATCACCATCTTTTTGATTTTCGTTTTTTGAGCGATTTAGTTTTAGGCGGTTTTCTCTTAATAAATTTGTGCGACTTTTCCTACATACATTTTATCGATTACTCACAGTGGAAAACCGCCTGAAATCACAAATCGCTTAATATTACCGAAATTTCTACGCGATTTTTTTTTTTTTTTTGGGCGATTTTTAACACATCCTTAAATAATACATTATAATTTTGTAAAGTTTTAATTTCTTGTACAAATTGGCATAAGTTTTTAATAAAGTTTATTATTTTTATAATGAAATGGCAGACGTTTTTATTAAATTTTCTCCATTGATATTTTAAATTTAGTGGTGCTGTGTTGGTATGTTTTTTTCACATTATTTTAAATAAATAATTATTGGTTTACTCTTTTTTTAAGCCGCAGTAATATACATTATATACATTTAAAATATTTTAAGTTTTTTCATTAAATATGTGTGTAATTAAAATTATCTTGTTAAGCTATCCGTTTAAATAGAGTATGTGCGGGTTCATCTAAATTTCAGCAAATTTTTTAGATTTGTACTGGTATTCTTGAATATTGCATAAATTACTTTTCAATTATTTAGTCATGCCATCATTTATTTGGACGAACTTGCGCACATCTAACATTTATTTTTTGAATGAAGAATGTAAATTGCAATTTGTGTATTTAACATTTTTCTATTGTTTTTATTAAGAAAATTAAAATTTTTTATAAATATTGTTGAAATTATTATTTTTTTTTTGCTTTTTTGTAATTTTATTAAATAAAATATGAAAAAAAAAATATATGAAACTCTTTTTTAATTAAATCAAAAATATTGTGTAAAACAACTAGAAAAAAAAGAATAAAAATGTGTTTTTAATTTGCCAAATTAGCTTGTCTCGAGTTTATTGCTACAATAAACGCTTTCATTTTGTGCCTGCCTCCCTCCCTTCGTCCATCTTTTTCACTCTCATTCTTTTCCACTACCATAACGTTTAACATGTTTCCTTTCTCTTTTACATTGAACTTTTTTATCTTAAATATTTCCATATTCCTTCCTCGAAAATAGCTTCGGCGATGGCATCAGCTATCCCATACGTCACCTGGAAGAGGATACTGAATCATTATTGGGTCACAGCGACACACGCATCGAAATGGAAGAGGATATTTTCCCAGAGACACGATTTCACAATACGAGTGGTCCATAGTTGATAATTTCTGAGGATAACATCGCTACTTATTACATTTAATGTTTAATTGTTGTTTTTTATTTTTCGATGAGTGAAATTCGATTAATTGATCTTCAAAAATTGAACATGGGCAAATATTTTGAGATTGAGATTTTAAGGAAATTTAAAAAAGTATTACAGCGTAAGTTTAAAAGTCTCGTTTGTTGTATAGAAATGAAGGATGTATTTAATTATCTAACGTAACATATTCTTGATGGATTATAAAAATTTATATTGTTTATGTTTTATATGTGCTTTTATAATTCTGCAAACACACTAACATTCCAATTATGAACTTCATCTCAATAGTAAAGAAATATTTTTCTTAATTTAATTCAAAAATTGACTGACATTCTTCTGACAAAAAAAAAAAAAAAAAAAACATACCAACAAAGATTACGTTGAGTTTGATATTTTGATATTTCTCAATGTGTAGTAAAAAATTTATTAGAGTGCACCTTGCATAGTTTTAAGTAATTTTTACCAAAAACAGAAAATTAAAAAAACAAGGAAAAGGTGAAATCAAACGTAAAATAATAGATAATAAATTAATGACAGTGCAATACAAAAGCATTCATTAATTGAAGGGCCTGTGGTCAAAACGTGATATACAACAATTTCAAAATTTTATAGGAGAGCAAAAAAAACGTTCGCATTTCCCTATTCCGAATAGTAATAAAAAAAGTGATCAACATTTTTAAAATCTGAAAGCGGCAAAATGTCGGCGTGATTTTAGAGAACCAAAAACAAAAAAAAAAACCCCATTTGGGAAAAAGTGTTGGATATCACTTTTCGACCGCAGGCCCTTCAATTCATGCAAAATAGAAACCAAATCAACTTTAATTAATTGATTTGGTTAATTACAGTAATTCAGCTTCGAAATACGCGAAATCATAACCAATTTTTAGAAAAACGCCATTTCGGATACAAGGAATAAAAACAGAACAGCGCACTTTTTATTAAACTTTAACTAACTATAAATTAGTTAAGTAAACGACCGACCTATCGAACGAATTGTAAGTTATTGTATAGTTGTAAAATGTAAAAATAAACTATAAACCACAAACCAAAACACCTAAATGAATAAAACCCTTACGTATAATTGCTGTTAAAGAATTTTTAAGTATTATCTAAATTATATATATGAAAAGAAAAAAAAAAAGCATCAGTCGTACAAAAAATGATTTGTTGATTTCTTCAAAAGCTTTACGAAAAAAGAAAGAAACGAGAATATAGACCTAGTTATTAAATAACTTAATAAATGTTGATAATTTTATGTAAAGAAAAAATATAGAGAAAAAATTAAAACACGATACAAACAAAATTCATACTATTAGCAATAAAACAAATATATTCAGATAAGTAAACAAAAAGATGAATCTAATTTACTTATGATGTATTGAAATATGTAGCATAAATCGGCCGAAATATATGTAAAGCAACAATAGCAGAACCTACAAAAAGCATTTCGTCGTTTAATCACCGTCTATACTCCTATAAAATAATTCTGAAACACCCTTATATCAGATTTTTCGTTGCGTTAGAATTTTTTATTTATAACAAAACATTACAGGTTGATATAGTCACATACAATCTAATAGAATTAAACTTAAACTACAGAAGCATGAAAGCAGCTAATTGCTCAATCAAAACGACTGAGATCACCTAACGAAGCATTAAACGTTTTTGCCTTCGTTTTGTTAGTGTCATTTTCTGCGACCACTTCAATGTCATCTATTTCCATTTTTACCACATTTTGTGGTGTAGGATTTCTAAATTTGTTTGTTGCCGGTTTCTTTTCTACAGCATCACTGCTATCTAAACCGTGATTTCGAAATTTATTTGCAGGATTTCTAAATTTGTTTATTAAGGCGGTGTTACCCTCCACCGAATCACTGCCGTTTTCAATTTCTACATTTTGTAACCGATTTTTAAATTTGCCTGTTATTGACTTTTTGTCCATACTGTTATCGTATCTATCCCCATGCTGTTGTTGCTCTAACTGAATTCCTTCTTCTGTGTGTGGTCTTCGGTTTTTTTCTTTCTTATTGTATTGATGTGATGGTGGTGGTTGTTGCGTTAGTCCTGTATCTTCACTTCGCGGCAAAAATTCCTTGAGATCTTCTTCAATATCTGCCACCTCTGGATTGAATTTCTCTTGCAGTGCAGCTAATGCAATGAGTAATGCCTCCTCAGTGCGTATAGTTCGTGATCCTTGCTTGGGCAATACATTTACATAATGGTCAAATAACAGCTCGGGATCATCAACATTTAGCTTGTCGTCATTAGCTAAAGCCGCTTCTAAACCTTTCAAACCACCAAATACAATTAAGAGATGATTGTATTTATAGGATTTCTGCTCAACTTCATGCACGCTACCTCCGCGATCTGATGTGCCAACGGTTAGATCATAACCTTCGTTATAAGGTGATTTTGTAAAAATTTCTGCAAGTGAATGCGCTATGCGTACTGAGTAACCCCAATATACACCGGTTTCTCGACGTGGTTCGTCTGGACTGACAACAGTGCCGCGCAGTTTTTTAGAAGTATCTGGTAATGAAGGAGAAAGTTAAGATATGAATGTAAGGCTGTGCGTTAAATTGCAACTAAATTTACCATTTAAATTTTCCAATTTAACCGTTACACGCACACCTGCCTCAATAGCCTTGTTCACCAGCACATCGTTCAGCAAACCAGCATTTACATAGCTGTGCCCATCTTTTGCCTTCTTCTCCGCAATGATGCCTTCACGATATCGAAAAACATTTTGCTGGCGTAAATGATGTGGTGCATCAAGTGGATTTAATAATCCCGAATACTTGAGATCTTTATGCAATGGAAAGAAGAATTTTCGCAAATATTGTGGGCATTCCAAGTACTGTAGGATGCGCGCCAATTGCAAAGAACTGCTGCGTACTGTATGAGAACTCGAGAAAGCAGAACTTTCTCCATCTGCATTGTCATCGTCAGCTTCATAGTTGCGTTTAGTTTCACGTGCTGTCGCTAAGCCTACATCATCGAATACAATAATTTCATTCACCCGAAATATGCAGGCGGCACGCGCTATTTGGCCTGCCACATACGAGCGCAATTCAGCTGATTGTGCATTTTCCAATATAGATCCAGGGACTGCAATACTAACAGTGGAAGGATTAGGTTTTGGTGCCACTCCCGCAGAATTTACACCATTGGCTAAGTCTTCTTCTAATTTGTTGGACTTATCCAACTCTTTGATCAATTTTTCTTGTTTACGCTTCTTTTTGAGCGCCTTACGTTCTTCGTTAATTTTTTTCCATGATTTTGGTGGCTCCGATGGTTTACTGCTTGTGTTGGATTTAGAAGATGGCACGGGCGGCATTATTTTCTATATTATTTTTTAACTTTTATGGAATACACGATTTTGTTTTGAAATTTCACGCACTGCACGTGCGAAATGTTTCTCAGCTGGTGCTGCGGAATGTGCGGAATGACAAGTGAATAGGAACACAATGGAAAATGAAGCTGAACGTGGAAATTGGTAAGAAACATGCAACGACAGCTGTTTTTGACAATTCAACGGTAGTTTTAATTTGTTCATCATTCTATATTTGTGCTAAAATTTTCTAAATAAAAGTAATTTAAATTACAAAAATGAGTCGTGAAGTATTATCGCCACCATTGCTACGCATGGGCACTAATCGTTGCTATCGAGTCAATTTGGTACATGAAGATTTTGGTGAGTGCTATCAACAGCAACAAAAACAACATCAAACACAACAGCCAGCAAAACAGGGCTATGTAGAACAGGGTGAGTTATCATCATTTCTGAGAATCAACATTATTTTAGAACATTTTAAATCAAGGATGGTAAGAAAAGTATGGACCGCAGCTAACCATCGATATTTTTTAAGCGTTATCCATCGTTGCTCAATCCCAATTTCACGTACAAAATTATACAATTACATTCCTACAGATTTATATGCTGAGGATGACGATGAGGAAGAGGAAGGTGCCTGCACCATTGAAGAGCTACCCAATTCAACGTTCAAGTTAACAATGCATGTGGCACCGTGAGTTGATAATCAGGTTTCATAGTTTACTATTTTTAATTTTCAACTATTTCTTTAATAACAGCGCATTTTATGGCGGCTTAATCGGTTTTAAAGGATCCACCAAAAGGCGCATAGAAACTGAAACAAAAACCGAAATTAATGTACCACGTGCTAGGGAAGGAACTGCAGCTAAATCGGAAGATGTCACCATTAAAGGTTTAGCATTACATGATGCAACTTTAGTGTTTATTAACGAAAACTTGATTTTAGGTACAACACGCAATGGCGTTTGCTCCGCGCGCCGTAAAATCAATTTATTGGTTTCATCGCTACGCAAACGCATGCGACCCACACATTTCGTTTGTGTTCCACTCAACTATGGTGACATTCGAGATAATTACAACGAATTTAAAGTAAACAAAAAATATTATTTTTAAAAATACTAGGTAAAATTAAAATTTATACTACAGAAACAAATTCTATCCGCTAATTTTGCCGGCATTGATGAGCAACTATTTCAAACTGAATCTTGCATTCATTTAACACTTGGAACCTGTGTGCTACTCGATGATGCTGAACGTGGTAGGGCTGTGGAATTGCTCCAGGGTTGTCGGTAATTTACACATATTGTAAAATTAATACAATGACATCATTAATTTGCTTGTGATCTTTCCATAGCGAATTCCTCACTGATTTGCGTATACCATTAGATGTGAAAATCTCAGGCTTGGAAATAATGAACGATGATCCTAGTGCTGTACGTGTTCTTTATGCGAGCGTTGAGGCGCCACAATTACAGCAATTCGCCAATCGCGTGTTACGTCATTTTATTAAAAATGGTCTGGGCAATGATGAAGGACGTGATACCGTTAAATTGCATATGACAGTCATGAATAGCCGTAGCCGTAAGCAGTTAACAGCACAAGCAGCTGAAGCATTTGATGCTCGCGAAATATTAAAACGTTTTGGTGATTTTCATTTTGGAACGACGCAATGCAACGAAGCGCAATTATGTGTCATACGAGCAAAGGGAGAATCACGAGAGTTTTATAAAATCACTGGATCGATGAAATTTTAAAAAATGTTTTACTTGTGAGGAACAAGAGAGCTACGAAATGTTGTACAAAAAAAAGGTTTTGCTGTATATATATATTTGGAAATGTATGATACATTCCATAGATGGTGGATTACATTTTAATTATCTTTTTATTTAAACTATTTCTTCTGAACATTTTCTATTAACTTTTAAAAATTAAATCATTTAAAAACATTTCGTGTTTTTGTAAAATAAAATGTATCTAATGAATCTAAATGTATCTATCTGTGACTATCACACCTATTTAGAGTCGAGCGTTTTATAAAAAAAAACGGGTGCAATTTTAAAACACCCATATACAAAACTCCTTATTATTAAAAAACGGCAATTTGGAAGACTACAACTGATGAAAATCGCCAACATTGGCGTTTTGCTCTCTTCTTTTGACCTCCGTGAATCTGCAAAATATGAAATGTATTCCCAAGGTATTGGCCAAGGAACAGGGGCACTCCCAAAATCGTCGAAAACATCATCAAAAATCTAGTTACGCTTGGTAAAACCGAGTAGTCTGATCACCCTACTTCATACGGTTCACGTTCTTCAAAATTTATTTTGCTCTTAAATTCCTTCTATGCCTGAAAGCGCTATAGTTGTTGTTTTTTCAACAGTGTGACCTGGCGCATTATCGTGGTAAGCTCTTGAGCTCCATGCTATGCACTACTTTCTCATTTCCGGTTCGTACTTATAGAACCAAGCTTCATCATCTGTTTAACGTTTTAAAATTTTGTAAGGAAATATTGGGCAAATTCGTGGAGCTCATCGATCGAATTTCTTCATGTATCCTAAATGATTTTCTAATGTTCATGAAACAGCCAATGACATTCAAACCCAGAGGATTGGGAGTCCACTTCATATGCGATTTGGTATTCACGGAAAATTCGCACAGGCTTGAGACAGCATAAAAATCCTTGGAAACTGACAGATCGCATTTTTAAAACTGTATTGGCTGTGGAATTTTTGCCAACCTTAGCTTACCGATCTTCCTGAAATTTAACTCAGAATTTTTCAAATACATAAAATACCACAAACTTCGCGAACTTTTGTTACTTTTTTTCAGAAAAAACACACCTCAAAAAGATTACAATAATAATCATAAATGCACAAACTTACTTCGTTGATGATAGATCTCTGCTGCCGGGAGAGACGTTTTGTCTCAAGACCTTGTAGCTCCTTGATTGCTGATACAATATTTTTCGAGGTTAGAAATTGCGTTGATGCGAATGATATCGGAATGCAAACAGCAGGACACTCTTGCAGATTCACGGAGGTCAAAAGAAGAGAGCAAAACGCCGATGTTGGCGATTTTCATCAGTTGTAGTCTTCTAAATTGCCGTTTTTTTAATAATAAGGAGTTTTGTATATGGGTGTTTTAAAATTGCACCCGTTTTTTATTTATAAAACGCTCGACTCTAGATAGGTGTGATAGTCACAGATAGATACATTTTATTTCACAAAAACATGAAATGTTTTTAAATTATTTACTACTAGAGAATGGTTTTCTCCATCATACATAAGATAAAAGAAGTCGCAATTTTACAGCGCAGTAAGTTATTTAGAAGGATACCAATACCAGGCGTTGCGGCTTAAAAGTGGTCCTAAAATTAAATTAATACTCGTGTTGTCGAATGCGACTTAATAATTGATTAAAAGGTGGGTGGTGCGTCTGTTTTTTTTCAGTTCTTTTCCAGTATTTGTATGTACTGGATTTCTGGCCAATGGTGATGTTTTTTTTTTTGGGGAATAAAGTCATAGTATAAGTTCCAATTGAAGTTAAATTTCAGTCTTTCACATAGTACTTTAATGGATATTTGTACGCGATACTAAGAAGACTATGTAATGGCAAGGCAAATCTAAACTTTGCTTCGTTCCTCTTACAATAAACTCAAAACCGTACGAGATGTAGAAAACGTTTTCATAAATTTCATGGAAGAAAACTGGCTGATGGCTGTATTTTTCAGCAGGAAAATGTCTCAATATATGTTTAAACAATCAAAACTATATATTGGCACCTAAAATTTAAAAAGCTAAAACAACTGAAAAATGCATCATCAATTTTTTTATTGATTTTGTGAGGACATGTGCATCATGTCGTTGTGTTTTAAAAAAGATTAGAAAAAAATTAAATAAATTTAATTTAAAAAATAAAAAATGGTGTTATAGCTTTTTGAATTTTAGGTGGCGATTCGGAAAGTAGAAAAAATGTAAAAAATTCAGAAAATGAGGTTAAATGTTTTTATTTTTTGTTTTTTATTATTTTTAAATAAAGCGTGTGTTTGTTTTCTTACAATGTTTGTATTTTTATTTTATTTGTGCAAATATAATTGCAAATAAATAAAAATAGTTTAAGGTTTTTAGTTTTTTTTAATATGCGTTGAAACAAAGCACGCTAACAAATTTACATGTTTGCCTTTCTTTTTCTGCAGTTTCAATTAAATTGAATTTATAATAAAAAAAAATCATCTTAAGTATATACTGTAAAATTAAATTACTAACAAAAGAAAGAATAAAAGTAATGTTTAATAAAAATATATATTAAAAGTAGTATGCCTGCAGTTTTGGGCATTACGTGTATAATTTTTTGGTAGGCGATGGTAAAATGAAATGGTAATATAACACAACGACAATTGAACAAAATTTTAAAACTAATATTTTCTCAAAAGACTGTTTAAATTATAAAATTAATTGCAAGCAAACATATATTTTTAAAACTGCACTGAAAAGAAATAATTCCGCTACAAGCGTGTTCAATTAGGTTTTTATTTTTAGGTTTATCGCTTTTTCTAAGCATGAACTTATGTTCGTTGCACATGGCAATACAAATACAAAGTAATTATTATTTTTTTTTAATTTAAAAATTTACTATGCTTTCAAAAATGTTTTTAGTTAGTTTCTTTTTTTCTTGTGATGAATAAAATTGGTTTGTTCTTCCCCTCTTGTTTTTTAAATATTCAGTCTAAAATTTTTTCATTTTTACATATGTTTTGTTTATTTGTTTGAAAGGAAAACATTAAGATTAGGATTTTTTTTAACTACAATTACATACAAATCAATTAAATGTATTATACATAGATAAACTATGCATATAGTAAGTAGCTAATAAAATGGAAGATTATTAATTTTTTCATTGATGGTTTAACTAACAATTAACTGCAGACCCACATACACATGCAAACATACATTCCATTTTTTACATATTTTTATTTTTTATGATGATACTTGTGTACATTTCAGGTTGAGACATTCGATTGAAACTTAAATTCATTAAACATATGTTTAGTTCATGCGCTATTGTTGAGTTTAAAATTGTTGGAAGCAATAACAAAATTAGCAATTTAAATTCATTCTTATATAATTAAATACAGAATTTTCTTTTTTGCATAAAAATTTGATCTTTAATTAATGTTAAAAGCAAATTAATTGCTTTCAATTACCAGTATAATTTGCGGGCCTTTTTCAAACTTATCCAGAGAACAATTAACATGTAAACCAAAATGATAGTTCCATATATTGAATGATGATAAAAATATCTGTCCCAATTAGGTATTATTAAAAAACACTCAAATATTGCTACTTATTCATTCGAATTTAACTATTGAGACTGAAAAGTTGTCTGATAGAAGTCAGTGAACGAAAATGAACCGATCGTTTTTTCAATGAGTGAAAACCTTTAATTATTTTTTAGTGGTTATAAATGTGAGCACAAACGATATGCAATACCTATTAATGCTAGAGAGCCAAAACTATATGATTTGTGCATTCACTCTCTTAATTGGCTGGTATCGTTTGCTATATAAAGTTTGTGCTCATGATACGAAACAAAAACAAAATATATACAAAATCGTTTAATGGAGATTATGTAATATAGAAACTATAATTTGCTCAGTATCCATCAAAGAACATACAGTATACACTGAATCACCGTGTATAAATTATACCAAACGAATAACTCGTTTTAACGTATTTTGTTTGGTCATGAAGACAGTCGTTATGTTTCCCTTTTTTCTGAAAATTATTGTTTTGTATATATTGCTACCTTAATTTGCTAAAGCCTTAACATCAAATTTTTCAATATCGAGATTTTGATGGGATATGATAATGCGTGCCTACTTTAGAGATTTGTTCTTTGAATTTAAATTACGAATTCTGGAAGCAGTACTCTAAATATCAAAAAGTTTTTTGCGTCTTCTGTAAAATATGAAAAATGCATGTTAGAACTTTAGCGAATTAAGGCAGCGATATGTAGTTTGCGCTAATGAGCAACTCCATTCGTTTTCTGTGTTTAAATCGTTTGTGTTTCGTTCTTTGGATGAGCAGAACAAAACGATGTTGTTTTCATTCTCTAATCAGAGTAACGCAAAAGACTCTGAATTCACAGGTAGTGCACTCGATCTTCAATTGAAGGATTGTAAGTCTTAATAAAGGTCTAAGCGCTAAATTTTTTGGAGAAGATAAATTTTTCTGACATATTTATCTAGCCTAATATGATTGTAAAGAGTTTTATGTCTTATCTATTTAAAAAAAAAATTACAAAAATACGAGAAATTCGCTTCATTTATATTTTTTGTTAAATCTCCGTTCAATGTTTTTGGCACTTGGACCCTTTAGACTTACATCCTTTCAATTATAGACAGGAGTTTATTTACATCTGCAAGAAAATTGCTGCAAATTTCCCTCAAAAAGTCGTTTTAAGAGTAAGTGGGTATTGCAAACCCAAAAAAAAAAGGAGAAACTTGCAATTTCTCTTTCAAAACAGTTTGCTCATAAAAAGACTTTCTGTACGCAGGGAGATGTAACCTTCACCTAACTAAATTTAGAGTAAAAACGATGCAATATTACAAAAATATGCAATATGAATACCGCGTGATTATGATCCCAGAGAATAGTATTTTTAGCATATTACAATTTACGCTGCACAATTAATTGTTTTTACAATCTACAATTTTTCATTTACTAAACAAAGATTTTTTTATTACTATTCCATTCAAAATTAAAATTGCACACACAATTGTTTTTCTTGCTCGATAAATATTTTAACTAATTTACGATCATTGAAGCAGTTATTCTTCTTTTTTAATATATCGCCGACTCAGAGGTAAAACCAGCTAAGTAGTTTTGATGAAAACTTCACAAGCTTCATAGTTACTATCCAGTTTGATTTTTGAAAACAAATAATTTTAAAATTGAATTTCCTCTGTTTTTCAATTATGTTAAATAATGATTTTTACCTCTGATCTTTTTGAATTTCTTATATACAATTAATTTCATTGATAACTTTTTAATTATGCTAATAGTTTTGTTTGTTTTGCTTTGTGGGTAGTTCAGATATATTTGTTTTTGTATATGCCCCCAATCGCATCATTAATACTAGTTTATATAAAATGTGTTTTGCTTAAAAATATACAAAATAAAACTAATTTCATTCTTTTTACGGCGCATTTGAAAAGCAAAAGCACCGATTTGTGTTTTATTTGTTTTTCTATTTAGAAGCAAAATCTTTTGTTCGTTTGAAAATACAAAAGGAAAACAACTAACTAATTATTTGTATTTATTATTATTATTTGACTTGTATAAGGGTGTATTTGTTTTCTATGTACGTACTTCCTTTGCGACGAATATTACGACGCTATCAAAAAATGAAGGTAATTGTTATTTCAAAATCTGAGAATAACATTTGTAAAAACACCCTGTAATTAGATGTTGTTATAGTTTTTCTTTTAATTATTTGTTGCTTTCTTTCACAAACAACAAAAAATGTATAATAACTCGTTTGTGATATAAAATTAATAAATAATTGTTGCTCAAAACAACAATTAAATAATTTTTAAAAATAATCCCAATCAGAAATCATTAACAAAATCTAATAAAAAAAAGATGAGAAAATGTGTGTTATTATGTTTGCTGAATTATATGGAAATATTTCGTTGAACAAACCATTGCAAAATTTTACAAATTTGTATATGTTGTCATCGAGAATATTCGAATCGAGCATATTTCCAACTGGGATACATAAAATTTAGTGTATGTGTATAAATGTTTATGTGCGTTTTTGTTTGCGCATATGTATGTGAATATTTGTGTGTGTTTATATTATCATTTATTTATTTTGCTTGCATTTGCATCAAATCAATATCATTCATCATCATTATCGCCACTGCCATCATTTTCATCATTACTCATGTCCAAATCATTTGTCGCCGTCGATACCACCTTTAACTTTCTCGCTGTTACTGCTACCACTACATCCACCACTGCTGCACCACCATTCAGTTGCAGCTGCTGCATTAATTACTATTTAGCATGCCCATTACTTAAAACAGCTGGCAATACGTTAGCCTGCTGCACCACAGCATTAATCACTTCGATTTCCTTTTTCAAGAATGCGCCGCTCTCTTCCATACCACCCATCATCGTCATCTTTACCGAGTCATTACCACTTGTCATCACACGCTTACGCAAACCTTCGGCTGATCTGAGTGAAGGGAACTCACAATCACGCATTAAATCATTCTTAAATTCCACAATATTGCTCACTGTTTCTGTTACAGTCTTATCGATGAAATCTTCAATATTCTTAGTTTCTGCATCGATTTTCTCCTTCAGTTTACTTGACAATTGATCCATTTCGCATTGATCATGTTTAACGCTTACTGCTTCGCGTGCACACGACGCTACAGTTGTTGATTGCTGCTGATGCTGTTGTGACTTTTGGTTGGGTGATGTAGGTGGATAGATGAGTTCTTTATTGAGATCATTTGCATCATCAATACCATTATGCTGATGATGTGCTGCGACTATTTCTTCCCTTGATGCAACAACTGCCATTTTTCTCTTGTCATTTGTTTCATCGCCTTGAGTGATGGCGGCGGCTGAGATGTTGCCATTGTGATGTGAGTGTTGTTGTTGTGTTGAGATGAGTTTCTCTTCATTGGAGGTTATGGACTTAGTGGCGCGTTTTTCGCCACGTATAAATTTAGGTAAAATAAATATGGTAATGAGTGCGACCATGTGAAGGCACAAATAAAATTTCAGGTACATTCTAATGCTGCCCTGTTGATTGAAAGAAAAAAAAAGAATTAGTGAAAAAACATAAAATACATAAATCCGACACAAAAAGAATATAAAAAAGTTATAAAAGTGAATCATGATACCGCTAAAAAGAAAATAATATCGATGGCCATACGTTGACCGCTCGCAAGTAGTTTTTCACCATTTTTGGATTTTTTTTTTTATTTTACATTTTTTTTTTTTTTACATATTTATTGCAATTTAATCGTCTCTTCTAAAAGTGGTGAAAGAGTTCTTACTAGGAGTCAATGTATGGCCATCGATGTGTATTAAAAGTGATCGCAGTAGCCTAGTGGTGAGTGTGTTGGACTGCTACACAGAGTTGCTCAGGTTTAAATCTCTGCACGCTCAAAAAAAAAAAAAAATTAAAAGTAGAAAATATAAATTTTTCGGCTGTCAATAGCAAACCTCCAAGAGTAAAAAGAAAAGCTTTTCACTTCGTCGTCCGGATTCGGCATAAAACTGTAGGTCCTTTCCGTTCTTGTATAAATATAACTCACACAACATGAAAGGATAGGAAAAAGCTCGATCTAGGCCCTCCATGGGCCGTTGTGCTGCAATAATAGTAATAGTAGTTTTAAAAGTTTACAACTGATTTGCAAATTACGTGGATTTAAAGTTTTCTCTTATTTGGATATTTAAACACAAGACATTTTGATTATTTTTCCATTACATTTAAGATGTAAGTATTCAGCGATTTGCAGTAAAATTGTTTGCACAATTTTTCCTATAATATAATAACCCTTTAACACAAGATTTTGTGTTTGTTAAGACCTATTTAGAATCTATTTTCATTGTTCCACTTGTTATTTTTGAAAAAGTTGAGTTTTGTCGGATTTTATACAATTTGCCTTGAGCTCTTTCCAATTCCAATTTTACTATGCAATGTATTATGCTCAACTAGCATATGGATTCTTTCTTACTACTCTCTCTCTATCTCTCTCTTTCTACTCTCTTCATAGTTCATCTCTCAAGAGTTGATAATTCTTCTGCGCATATTGATATATTTCTTCTCTCGTTTTGATCCATAACTAAAAACTATAAAAATGGAAGCATATCTCATGGGATATTCTCTCTCTGCGCGTCAAGCGAAATATCAATCAACTTTTACATGAAACTTCGTATTCATGTTGAACTTACCATACATTCAAGCAGAACAAATGGGAATGTTGCATAACCCATCACAAGACGTGTTGTCAGACATGTTAAAATGTCATAGAACATGCGTGTGAATTGAGTACGTTGGAAGCGATGACGGAACATTCGGCGAGCCTTAAAAAATGTTTAAAACAAAAATAAAATACAATAAAACTGAATAATAACAATTAAATTCTGCTTATATACACACCATACGAGCTGAGGTAACCATACAAGCACCAGTGGCAAAGGTTAAATAATAACCGGGATAGAAACCATGCCATACGGCGCTCAAGGCAAATGTTAATACGGTGCCATACTTTTTAGGGACACGTTCATAAACAATGGTACGTAACCAACGATTTGTGCCGCAATTCCAATTATTAATGGCATCGCGCATATTTGTAGCAAACTGTGTGCGTTGGAAAAAAAATTAATGCAATTTATTTCAATTTTATCATAAAATTTATAAAAATGTTTGCAATCAAACACACTCTACTCACCTCGAATGACAATACATTTATATTTGAAATCAAATCCCATTTGGAAGTTCCCTCTTTATCGTATCCAGTAAAACCCAAACCAGAATTATTACATATGGCATCGGCCAATAGCCAAGCATGATAATACTTAAAACGTATACATGTTGTGGCCATCATGGCATACCAAAATTTATATGCAATGTTTGTATTCTGTATGAAATCGTCTTCTTTCATTGCTTTTACCGGATAGATTTTCACGAATTTCATAAATATAAAAGCACACACCATACTGCCGATGAACTTTTTGATGACAGCTTTTATGGGTGAAGGTTCGAGCACCAATTTCGATTTCCCATTATCTAAATTACCCTACAAAAAAGAAGAACATAAAATCAATGAAAATTTAAACCAAAAATGAAAGTAAATTAAATTACATATTTGAAATTGAATTACACAAAATGTAAGAAGAAGAAGACAATATGAAAGTGATTGAGTAATAGATGTAAGCATGTAAACTTACATTTGCAGTTGGTCGTTTTAGTAAATTGGAGCCTTCAACAAAATCGATATAATCTTTGTAGAATACCATTGGTCCAGCCATTAAACCTTGGAAGTTTAACACATACGAGAAATACTCAAGCGCTGAAGGAAGCTTGTTCACGGCATGATATTGTTGTGCTTTAGTTAAATCCTGTAATAAAGGAAAAATAAAATAAAGACACAGTTTATCATTACACATTGTTATTTATTTATAAAGCGTTATGCTGTTGCACTTACTTGATCTTGACGCACAAAACCATCGTGTATGCTAAAAGCTAAGCTAGTTACTTTTTGTGTAATTATCATTAGTGGACCAGTTATGTCTAAAGAGTATGAGCCATAATCGTAGATTTGTCTAATCAAATGTATGCATAATAGATAAGTCATTGCGACAATCATGACATGTCTATATACAACGAAGAAGATGGAGAAGAAAAATATAAATAGCAATTAATTAAATTTTTAACATACTACATAGGCATAAAAATAAAATAATAAAACAAAATGAAAATAAGAAATATTATGTTCGGTGACGCCGCAATCGGAATTGTGAAAGATTGTAGTCTTTAGCATTGGCATCTTATTTATGCCGTGGTTATGCTACCCATCATTTATATGAATGAAGAGCGCAAATGTTCAATCAAAGGGTTATAATTGTAAATGGCAAAGAAATCAATTTCAATCATTTTATTATGACAAAAAAAAAATATTTAATATCTTATAATGCAATGAATTTAAATAAAATTAAAGTGATTATTATTAAATGCATTTCAATTAGAGGCAGGTCACTAAGGGGATAGCACCTCGCATAAGTTATCGTTACTGTATTGAGCTTAATAACTCTGACCACAATTTTTTAGCCACCAGAGATTTGATAATAAATATTACTACGGTTTATAAGGAAATTATTAGACAACGATTACTAACTATGTTCTCTTCATTTAAGTTATCTAATTATAAATCTTTCATTTCATTAATTAGTAGGTACCCTTAACTCTTTGCAGTAAAATTATTTCATTATTACATACCGCTGCACAACTCTCGGACTTTGTGTCCTTATAACAATGTAGCATACTGTCGGAAGTACTGCAATATGTATGGCCTGTTTTCCAAAGCAAAAATAACCAAAGACCAAGCCCAATGTCAATGCGAATGCATGTCGCACTGCGGAAGATACTTTGGAAGGATGAAGTATCGAACGGAATAGTGATGCAAGGAAGAGTGCCGACATTTGACAAATTAAAAAGTTAATCTGCAAAGATAATATAAAAACAAAAAAATTTAAAAATATAATTATGATATGATAGCAATAATAACAATAATAGTAAGCAATAACAATAGTGAATATAACGTACGTTAACTATAAAAGGGGTATAACTCAAAATTGAAAACGATAAAAAAAAATTGTTTGTCTACCTATGGATGCATATTTAATATAAGGGTAAAATAATAATTGTACATAAAATAAATTTGTATATGCAACCACAGGCAATTAAAACATTTTTTTATATACATTTATAACTTATGATAAATTGAACTTATGAATCATAAGTAAGAAAAACATTTCTTTTTGCCATTTCGTGAAAAATTTTCAATTTTGAGTTGTGTCCTTTTTGTAGTTAGTGTGCGATATGTAAACAATGATGATGATATTCGATCAATTTTCAGAATGTTCTTTCTAAAGCAATGAAATATACTGACTGGAGGCTTATGCCCCTTCTTACTTCCACATAAGTATTATATTAGTTCAAAGGCACCGAAATTAGTATCAAACTTTTACTACTCTTTCACTTCCGATCAAATAATTTCTATAATTACACTAGTTTACAAATAATTATTTTTTTCCTGGGCAATGAACACCACTATCCAATTCCTATGTAAAATTGGTCGTTGACCACGAAAATCAACTCTATTTTAAATTCTATGTTGAATTTTTTTTATCGGAACAAAAATGGTTTGTCCACATGATTACAAGTATCTTAGAAACTAAGAACTCGATTTAACCCTGGATGTACATGCTTTTTTTCTATACGTAAAGGCCATGCTTCGTCGAAACGACGACGGCATTATTCAAAGTGGACATACACCGGACCTATACATCAACAACTTTGAAAGTTGATTGTTTTCCACTATTTGGTTAATTTAACATATAGAAAAACAACAACGGACATTTTTTGTTAATATTTATAAAAAATAAATTTTCACAGTTTCAGTTCGTTAAGCATGTTTTACAATACACTGTATATTTAAGTACAAAAAAAAAGTAACTTACGGCACATATAATTGATCAAATGTGTTTGCATCTTAAAAGTAATATACTGAACTAAAAAGGAACGAGTTTTCATGAGAATCAAGTTTCATTATATGCAAGAGGCACAAAGCCCTATTTTGTGCTTTTCGCACAAGCTTTAATTACATTTTGAACAGGACGATTTTGTCGAATAGCACAAATCATTCTTTTTTTTTGAGGATTTATTTGTTCAGTATTCTCATCATCAATTGGGATTACATTTTTAACATTATTTCGCACCGACGTATTCAAAGCTTATCAGTTAATTGGCTTTCGACAAAGACAGAATTTTTTTTTAAAAAAACAAGTGCGATTGAGGGCTCTTGTTTTATTTAAAACATGTTGTGAGCGTAATTGACAGAGAAAAGTCATATTTAATATTGCAAAATATTCAGTAATATTTTTGCATTGTCGAACTGATCCTCGAGCTTGATGCATAATATTTTTCCCATGATTTTTCTTTTTGTACACACATTTTATAGTTGATTTCTATGCATAATGGATGTGATTAACGAAATTATTTTGCCTTTAATAATGATATACCTCTACATAGAGGCACAAAATTTTAGTCTAAATCAGATGCCTCTACTAACAAACTTGCACCCTCCAAATTTTCATTTTGAATCTCCTCTGCCCGATTGGTGGTCTTCGTCACTCATCAACAAGAAATTTTTCAGTTCCCTGATCATTAATTCCTTTGTCGACCTCATTTCGCATTCCAACAACAAAAACTATAACACAAAAACACCATCTCAAAATTCACAAGTTACTCAAAGGTCATGCTTCGTCGTTTCGACGACGCACATTTAAAAAAATCATACTTTCATAATGTATTATCAATTGAAATTCTGCACACAGCAACAGTTTGGCCACGACTGGTGCTGTACGAAAAACTAGCACAAAAAAAAAAACAAAATTTAGAAAGAAAAACTGTAAAATGTAAACATGCGTCGTCGATTCGACGAAGCATGTCCTTAAAGGGTTAATCAAGCAGTATATGAAATTAAAGATACTAAAATTTCTCACCTTACGTTTGTACATTTTGATTATTGGATAAATAGTTTTGACACAATTAAAAAAATTGTCAAGAAATTTGGATTTTTTTTCAAAAAAATAATTTTTAAAAAATGTTAGATTACAAATAAAATTAGGAAAACGCAATAATCTGCTCTGTTTTAAATTTTTTGCTTAAAGTCTATACTTTTACAAAAAATAAGATATAAAAGATAAAAATCTATGGTTAAATGTAAAAGTTACATGCAATTGTGTAAAAACTAGTTTTAAAACTGAGCAAACTATTGCGTTTTTCAAAATTTATTTGTAATCCAAAATTTTGTTTAAAGATATTTAAAAAGAAAAACTTAAAATTTCTTGGCAGTTTGTGCCAAAACTATTAATCCAATCAAATCAAAATGTATGAACGTAAGATGAGAAATTTTAATATCTTTAATTGCATTTTTAATTGTATACTGTTTGTTGAAATCAAGTTCCTAGTTTCCAAGATATTTGTAATTATGTGAACAAACCTTTTTTGCTCCGACAAAAAATTTCAACCCGCCATATCTCTAAAACCGCACCATAGAAATAAAAATTGAGTTAATTTTCGGGCTCAGCGACCAATTTACATAGGAATTGGATAGTGGTGTTCATTGGTAATATTGGCTGTAAACTAGTGTTATCACTCTATATGCGAGTGCATCTTATTCATTGAGCACGTGTCATAAAAGCGCCATTCAATTTATATAATCATTTTCAATATGTCGTAAATTGAACTTATAAATTGCAAAAAAAACAAATACACAAACAAATAAATAGTGCAATTTATTTCATTTAAAAATCATGAGTGAACAATAACTAAATATGGGTTTTTTATGAGGACAAATTTCTTTCATTTGATACTTGATCTTTCGCATTTCTCTCAAGTGTCAAACCTGCCTAGCTACATACATATATAATTGCTATTGTCCAACTAACCACAATCAGTGTGTGCGCCTGTTGCAAAACGTGTCACAGATTTCTCAGATTCATTAATATTCAAAGGCAGAACAGCTTCGGTTCAAATAGTGTAAGTACTTCATTTTAATTGCGATTGATAAGTAATTAGTTAAAACAATTAAATACTTAAACTTATATACATATAAATACGAGTTGCATCATCTTATATATAACTTGTACTACATGTACTATATTTATGGTCAAAACAGGTGAGTCGACATTCAATCTACTAATGAATTGTTGGTCGTACACCACTGTATATTCATTGTTCAATGTTGAATTTTATTTAATTGTTGAGTCAAAGAAAAAGAAGTTGTTTACGAATGATATCATAATATGTATATGCATTTAGTAAAAATAATAATAGATATAAAAAAAAGTACAATAAAAATAAAAAACCAACAAAAAACAAACAATGCGAATGCGTGTGGGTTAGTTACATTCGAGTGATATGGTGAAATTACAATATTTTACTTAGTAATTTAGTTGTATTTATGATTTGATTGAGAACTGAAGTTATTCCCAATAGGAAATCGTGTCATCATGACAGGTAAAAAATTTTTGCAAATATTTTAAATGTATAAGGCACTGAGGCACAAGCTCAACGGCATATTTTTACTTACATATACCAGAAATTCTCTGAGCAAGAAATTTTCTCCACGAGAATACTGGTCTTCAAGAACCACAGCACGCAACGGACATGTATACAGATTGACTGAAATAAATTTAGGGTGTGGGGTCAAGTTACTACATCCCCACTTCAAATATAAATTTCTTCTTTAGATAAAAAAATGAAAAAACAAAAATTGGTAAACATTTTTGAACTAAAAACTTTAAATCATGCTCTCTTTGTTAAGGACGCCCAAAGTTGCATGATGTTGTGCAATATGTTTTGGACTTTCAATTATATCAATTGAACTTTTTAGATGTTTTATTGGACATAAAAGCTAGAGATGGGCGCATGACACGCAGGGACAAGCACGCATGTAACATAATTTCTACGTGAGCATGCGTGGGCGTGATTTGATTTCCATAACTCCTACGTGAACATGCGTGAGCGTAGCATAGCTTCGAAGTGATAATGCGTGAGTATAAGTTACTTTTCATTCACAATTTATTGAATACTTAATTTTGGTGGTTAAAAACCCGAATACTCAGTGAAAATATCACGCGCCCATCTCTAATAAAAACTTATTATCATTATATAAAACTTGCACATGTCAAAATAATTATGTTTTACTATGAAAATTAGTCGTCGTCAGGCCGACAAAACTAGATCGACTCACTAACCCAAAAACCAGATGTATTTTCCCGAAGATTTTGATGCGGTGAATCTGAAGCCGAGGTTTAATTCTCTGGTTTTCGAGATATCTTAACCTAAAATATGGTATAGTGATTTAAGACTATATTTTTTCAATTTATTTCTCAAAAAAATATTTTTTTTTTCTCAAAAAACTATTAACAGCATCTTAACCCATATTGTCCCGATATTAGATGCCATATTTATATGTTTTCAATTTGAAATTTTACTACTTAAAAAATAAAAGAATAATTCCTGAATTTTAGGGGTATAATAGTTTTTGTCTTACCCCAAGAAAATAATGTGACCAGATGCAAAAAAAATTAAAATATTTCTACGTCACCCCATGAGCAACAAGAATAACACAATATTTTAGAAGTTATTATAAGTTAAAAACAGAAAATTTGCATTTTTGTTGAATTTTGCCAATTTCTGAATATATTTTTTTTTATAAAAATTTGGTCAGCTGAACATATAAGGGACCTGTAAAGTAATTATTTCCACATTAAGTTTGTTATTTTATCTAAGCGAATTTCTCATTCCAATGCAAAATAATTAACTTTACTATTTTTTGTTGATTTTCAAAACCACCTTCTGAAAAATATGGCCTTGAAGTCTTGGAATTTTAAAGTCAGTTTATTTAGAATTATTAAACAGTGATTACTTTTGGGAATTTTTAAAGTTGCTTTTTGACGAATTTTTAAAGTTGCTGTTCGATTAATCGAACGTTGCACACTGGGGCCGCTCCATATAAGTGAGTGCCCAAAAGTTGATTTTAAAAAAATTCGTTGAGAACAAAAATTTCAACGCTATTGTACTCATAAATAATTGGTGCATCGATAGGAAAGAATTCAGCTTTCTACCTTTTATAGTATAGGAGATATGAAGTGTCAAACTTGAAAAATTTTTCTAACTTTTTTTTAATATGATTAACCTAATCAATGTTATATGAACTTTGTGCTGTAATTACAAAGTTTTCGTTAAAGCTATCTCAAAAATGCTTCTTGTTTCCTTTAGAGTGGGGTATGCAAATAATTACCAAACTTTTTTTTTTTTTTCGTGCGAAAAATTTATGTTTTATTTGCAAAAATTCTAACTTATATCAAATTTTTTTAAAGTAAATTTTTAACATCAATTTTTTTTGAACGGGCAAAGTGATTGGGGATGTATTAATACCACAATAATATACAAACATTCGGTAATTAGAATCTGAAGATAAAAGCCCAATCAATTTGCCCGTTCAAAAATAAAATGGTTTTAAAAAAATTGCCTACTTTTTTTTTAAAAGAAAATTTTTGATTTTGTTTAAGAATAAATTAAAAGTATATAGTTTTTCCAGTTTTTATAAAAAAGTAAGCTTTTTAAGTTAACCGTAAAGATTTAGAAGGCATAACCAATCGATTTCTAGTTTCCTCCGACCCTCTAATGAGCTTCATGCGCACCTTGCCGCTTCATCACAATACACGACCCTTTTTTTAAGATATGTTGGAAGTGGAGCTAGGCTTAAGCACATCTGATATAGAACCAGAAGCTGATTAGCAATTAGGAGCTGAAATAGTATAAATATTATAATTTTTTACCTTTTACATCTTATATATTTTAATTTTTCCTGTTTTGTTTTTTTAATTATCAATTATTTCATATTTAATTTTTAGTTTGTATGAATGCAATTACTTAAATTTGATTATATAATATAGTTTTGAAAAAAATTACACTGTGGCTATACCAAAATAAAACTAAACGGAATTGTATTATTTAATTAAACTTTTTTAATTAAAAAAAAAATCCTTGACAAATTAGTGACCAATGTTTCATATTTATATTTAGCACAAAGGTTTGACTATGGACGCTTTCTTTAAATTGTACAGAAAGTTTCAAAATACAAATTTTATGAAACTGATGTTACCTTGGTCACCAATGGGTTAAATCATTTAAAATGCACTTTACAAATTATATTTAAATGACTTTGGTGTAAAATTGTGATATGTTTATGTTACTTTGGTCACAAATGGGTTAAATCGCGGTCATCAATGGATTAAATCATATAAAATTTACTTAAAAAGTATAGCTCAAATGAGTTTGGTCGAAAAAAACTAATTTTAGAATTTTGAGCACTCACTTATATGGAGCGGCCCCAGTGTGCGTTGGGACGATACGAGTTAAAGTAAAACCCTTGCGCTTTTAAATACCGTTGAGTTGGCTAAAATATGTTTTTTTTTTCGCTGAGATATTGATAGTGCTTTTTATTTCATTTATTTTTAATTTTTTAAAACTAAGTTCCGAGACAAAAATTTCAAACAAAAAAAAGTGCTTAACTTTACTAACCTAGAGGAACTATGTTTCCAGGATTGCTCAGTAGTCAAACTCTATGTCAAATGCAACAAATCGCATTTTCTCGCATAATTCCATCATTGGAATATTGGAGGAAATGAAAGAACGAATGGATAATCTTGAAAAACAGGGGGTTTTTGAAAACAGTGAAACCTTTTAAATATCCGGTCCATTAACATACCATAAACGACAAAAACGACGATGCTATTTGAACGCCATTTTATCCATTGTATTACAATATTTTTTGATCTTTCAAGTCGCAACAGTTTCAAGATTTTTGCGTTGCCATTTTTATTTGAATTACACACAGTTACGGTAGTAGTGACATAAGGAAAAATTTAATATCAATAATATACATATCATTTTTTAATAAAATATTAATATAATCTCTAGATATGAAATTCATATTATGAATGGCTTCAAGTTTTATAGATTTAATAAGTTTTATGTTAAAAGTCTTCATTTTAATACAGAAAATGCAAGACTTTCACAAATCATGAAATTAGGGATTAAGAATATTATTTTGGAAAAGTTCTGTTTATTAAATATATAAAAAATAAATATTAAAAATCAATTTGAAATATAAATTGTAACAATAAATTTACAATAATTCTGAGGCAAGTAATTGTAAATAATATTATAAATGCATTAATTAAAAATCAATTTAGCTTTAAAATAATCTAATCTTCTGTAAATACTCGTACATGTTTATGTATTTTGCACATCAGTTGTTGTCACAATTGCAAAAGCAAAATTTTTAAATTTATTACGCACAATTTTGAATTATTTTTTTTTTTTTTTTGGAATTTGTATCACGCCACGTTATTGTTTTTTTTTTTCTTGTCTTTAAAATTTCATATATTATATTTGTTATCTTGACCAGTTGCTGGCTAAATAAAAATACTTTATGTGATTTGTTATCAGTAAAGTGTAAATCATTTACGATAATTCTCCTAACTATGAAAAGCAAGATATTAAATGCACCCAAGAAAATATATTTACTTTTATCAATGATTGAATTGAGTTCAGTAAATCGTATGATATTTATACGACATCATTCGGTTACGTCGCAGTTGAGTTGCATATTAAAAGTATTCATTCATTAAGTATATGGATACATATCCAGGTTGTTATTTATCTAAATTAATATTGACTAAAGTACATAGTTTATTAATTTCTTTGTAAATAAAGTATAAAAAAATTATTTTAGTTTGAGCTAACAACAATTATTTCATTGTTTGAAACTAGTGAAACTTCATCTAATTGTTGTTGTACTTGTATGTTATTATATAGTCATTAAGAAGAAAAAGACACGTTTATGTCCTTTAATATGTTGGTAAATAGTTTACTATGTACTTTAATAAGAACTAATTACTCTTGAAATTCTCAAAGAATATTTTCGATTTGATTTAATCTTTAATAATAAAAATCGGTAAAAAGCAAATTTTGATGAAAAAAAATTAAAACTTATTGATTTCAATAATTATCAAAGATAGTTTAAAATTTGTTTTTGATAATTTCAAATTTATTTTAAAACAACTTTATGACCAATTTCCAATATATTTGAATTATCTCTCATAACACAGATTTACAAATTCGGGTACATTTTTTACCCGAGAATTACCCAAAGTGCTTTCGTGTATTTTTACGCATTGAATTCAAATCAGTCATCCGTTTCCCGCCATCAGATTTTTGAGATTTCAACTGTTGGTAGTATTGTGCTGCCACAGCGATTAACAGCTGATCGCTTCAATACCGTGTTGGTTTCAAAACGTATTTGCATGGTTCTAAATCGAAAAGTAGTGGATGAAAATGTTAAGAAAGACGTGCAAAGTCAGTTCTGAAAAACTGAAAAATTCCGTGTATGTGGCACAGGAAAGCCATGGTTACCAAGGTTTACAAATTGCCTATGGACGACCAAAAATTTTTGAACATTCAAGAGCGTCGTTCGAAACTTCATCTATTATAGCGGATCCTTTGAGGAATTACCGAAAAATGGACATTCGAATGGCGATTTTTTATTTTAAAGTTTTTTGGTCCTTCTATATTTTTTTTCTTTTTAAAAGCAGAAATTTGAAGTTTCTAATCTGAAAATGAATTTTAACTATGGATAAAAAATTAATTAATTTATTACTTTTAATAATTCTCAACAATTTCCATATAATTTTTCGAGTAAAGCCAATGTGAGACAGAGTCCATTCACGCGATTAAAATTTATTTATTTTTTTTATTGCTTATATTTGCTTTCGGGACTTGAAAACAATTTCGAAAATAGAAAATAAGAATTTAAATAAGAAGTTGGCAATACTTTCGAATAGAAAAACCTTTCGGAACTCAAGACTCCAAAATCCTTCTGTTAGATTTTAATCAGAGAATCTGTTGAAATCCTTCGACCGCGAAAACAATCCGTAGACTCACCGAGAAAACTATATAAGAAATACAATACTTGCGACTTTGCATGTTTCGATCGACCTCCACATATGTTTATCTGGAAGATCACCCAACTTCTTTTCGGAGCAATTACTTTTCGATTTACCATTATTTGTGATCAGTAATCGTGACTAAAAAAAATATGTATGTTGTGAACAGTTTTTAGTCTCACTGTATACCTCCTTGATCAAAAAGTTCCCGGAATTTATTCAGAAAATTAAAAATACAAGTTTATTCATCTAAATCTATATAGTCCCCTTCAAAGTAATAACCATCGACTGCAACACACTTATGCCAGCGCTTGGTCCAATCCTCGAAGCATTTTTTATATTCGGTTTTCGGTAGGTCCATCAGTGCTTCCTGCGATTTTTCCATTACTTCCTCACTGCTGCTGAAACGCTTTCCCCGTAATGTTTTTTTAACTCGATTGAACAGGAAAAAGTCACAGGGAGCCAAATCAGGTGAATTCGGTGGTTATTGGATGGAATTTGTTGCATTTTTCGTCAAAAAATTAAGAATAATGATGGCACTGTGCGACGGTGCGTTATCATGGTGCAAAATCCACGAGTTTTCTGTCCACAATTCTGGTCTCTTTCGGCGAATTGCTTCAAGCAAACGCCTTACATAAATCGCTCTACTAATACTCTTTGATTTTTAATTTGCGATTATTGACCAAAATTTCTTTTGCTTTACCAACGTTTTCGTCGGTTTTCGATGTCAATGGTCTGCCACTGCGTTCATCATCTTCGATTGACTCATAACCACTTTTGAACCGCTCGTGCCACTGGTAAACGAGCGTTTTCTTTACAGAATCGTTGTCGATATACTTTTCTACCATTTCCAACGTTTGCGCACCATTAAATCTGTTTTTTATTCAAAATTTAATACAAGTTCGTTGTTGCAAATTTAAATCCATTTCTAAAATTGTAAAAAACCGCCAACACACAGAGATAGATGTACTCTTGGCTACGTAACTATTGTAAATGTCAAGCTATGACGCTAAGATTTAGAGGGAATATCAACAACTTAACAAGAGGGAATATCAACAACTTAACAACTTAACAAAAAAAAAAAAAAAAAAAACAGAACTCAAATCGGAACGATGGGAGCGCCACACGGTGGTTATTCCGGAAACTTTTTGATCAAGGTGGTATGGTATATGTAAAGCAATTTAAACACAGGATTTGAAAAAGAATTATTAGTTCAGTAAGTAAAATGGTTCTTTGTTTCAGCGGACTAGAAAATTGAATTAGTCATTTTTACCTACTAATAAAAACCAGAGTTGAAAAATGGATAATAATATGTATGCATAATGTGTACGTCATGCCCAGAGCTAGCGCAAAAATAATTCAAATAAAACTTTTAAGCAGATAAATAAATATTTATTTTCATTTCTACAACATACGCCTTTACAGTTTACAACAATTTTACAAATAAGATAGCTAAACTCAGCAAATGTTGTAACAGGCGGCAGAAACAATAATTAATAATGGTTTTAGTGACAGTTGGATTCTTAGTGACATTCAAAAATTAAATACATTATGAAGAAGAGAACATAACAGAAACCCGCCGTTCAATAGTTTTAAAAATAAATCTTTATAGTTAATACTATGCTGCTTAAATTGTCAATTAAATGATTTTTTTGTCCTGTTGCTCTATGAGTGCCAAAAAATTTAAAATTAATTCTATATAAAGTTATATAAATAGGAATAACGTAAAATATTCAATTAAATCATACAAAATTTAAGCCAATCAAAGACGCATTTTAAATAAGAAAGAATTTATAAATATGTGTAAAGAATTGATAACAACAGAGAAGAATAAAAATTGTAGCAAATTGAAAAAAAAAATTGTTTTATTAATAAATGAGATGTTCGTGCTTTGAAAACGCAAGCAAACATCCGAGAACAGAGATGTAGATTAATAAGATCATTTTTAAATTGCATGTTGTATACTTAAAGTACAAGTAGAATGAAACACTGATAAGTATAGGAGGACAAAGACTTCCAATTGTTGTTTATTTACAAAAGAATACTTGAGTGGTTCAAGCACGAGAATGTGCCTACAAAATACTTGTATATTATCACTATCTTTGACGTGAGGTTCATTGCAATGTTAGTGTAATGATGAGCATGAGTGTTGAAAAGTTTTCGCAAAAACAAGATAACAAATTCACTTAAGAAACTTTAGATATTCGTTAGAATTATATATGTTGGTAGGTAGTAATTTAGATTTAAATTACGTAAGTATAGTAAAGCACACACGCGTCTCGTCTTTGTTAAGTTTTCAAGATAACCATAAAATTTTGAATAGCAAACAAATAAATCTATAGTTAATTGTATCATTTTAATAAGAAATTTTTGATAAAAGTTTTAACTTAGAATAAAATGGATATCAATATCAATAATTTGCAAAAATTGCGAAAATAAAATATAAATTTCTATTGATATTTTAATTACTATTTTTAGGTAATTTGCAGCAATTTTAATGGAAAACCATATTATGGGTATTCACGGGTTGATGCAAGATGCCCTTGCGACGTTGCGAAAGTGCGGATTGCGGAAGTTTGACACCTTTCTCCCTTTAAATTCGTAAGAAGAATCCAAAATATTTTCATTATTTTTCAATTAGATGGTAATAGTTTGACAGTTAAACTATTTCGCATCTCCAATATTTGCATTGAACGCTCACATCTTAGTGCTTTAATTTGCACTTTCGTAATTTCGCACTTTTGCATCAACGCGTGAATACCTATAGTATAATAGTATAGTATGTTCAGTAGAGAACACAGACTTAAAGCAGCCTTATTTTACAGTAGAAGATGTATATATTAGCTGCGTTCTAGAGAACGTAATAGATAACTATGTAAGGACCACGGTCTTAAAGAAGTTCCCGCTGCACCCATGTCAGCATGATTATAGAGCAGGAAGATCAACAGAAACTGCCTTATATCAACTGACAAATTTACTTCAGGCAACATTAAAAACGAAAGATATAGCACTTTGTGCTTTTCTTGATATCGAAGGTGCTTTTGATAATACTCCGCATGAATCTATTAATAGAGATCTCCTACACAGAGGGATAAATAACACCCTAACCCAATGGATGAGCAAAATGCTAACTACCAGGACAGTAAAAATTCAAACTAGTAATAGCAGCATAAAAGCAAACTCAACTAGAGGCTGTCCACAAGGCGGAGTTTTTTCACCGCTGATGTGGAGTACTGTAGTAGATGAACTACTTGAAGAATTAGCTATAACTGGATTAACAATTCAGGGCTACGCTGATGACATAGTAATAATCTGTAGGGGGAAATTCGAGAATACCCTCTGTGACTTACTACAAATGGAAGTATAAACTTAAAAATCTCAAGACCATTAGCCTAAATGGAAAAGAAATAGGATTTCAGAAGGAAGCAAAATTTTTGGGGATAACCCTTGACCAAAAACTACTCTGGAACTACTACTAGATCATTTATGACCTGTAGATCGATCGCAGCAAAAAGTTGGGGTTGTAATCCTAAAATACTGCGATGGATGTATACAATGGTTGTACGCCCTACGATTACTTATGGATCAGTGGTCTGGGCGGTAATAACAAGGCAGCAGACAGTCATCAACACGCTTAATAAGCTGCAGAGATTGACTTGTGTGTGCGTAACTGGCGCCATGCGAACTTGTCAAACGGCATACATGGAGGTCTTATTAGAACTTACACCTCTTTTTATTCACATTCAATCCCAGATGAAGAGGGCTATCCTAAGGATGTCTGGTGAAGATATCGGGGCAAATGGATGGCTTAATCGAAAGAAGTTTGATATTCTAGAAACACAGCACCCTGAAATTGCTATACCGAGGTACAACATGCAGCCAAAGTTTAGTTTTGAAAAACGATTCAAAACAGAACTTAGTAACAAAAAGAAATGAGAAGGTATATTTAAAACGTATAAAATAGACCAGCATACGATAACATGGTACACAGACGGTCCTCTCACTGAAGAAGGAACCGATGCTGGAGTATTTGGGCCGAGGATAAAATACTCTAAGCCCATGGGTAGGTACACCAGTAACTTTCAAGCGGAAATATAGGTGTGCATACTTTAGACTCAAGTGCAACTACCGGAATCAAAACATTGCGATCCTAACCGATAGCCAAGCGGCTATCAATACTTTTAAGTCTCACCAGGTTATCTCAAAACTGGTGATGGAGTGCCTAATAAACTAAATACGGGTTATATAATCGGGTTTGGATGCTTTGGGTTTCGGGCCATATTGGGATTTGGAGGAGAAAGGAGGATCAACTCCTTTTGTAGATCCGGAACATTCTGTGGAACATGTAAAGGAACACTCTCTATACTAATTAAGAAGAAAATCAAAGGAAATTACACTGGGAACATAGAGCATTCGAGAGTACTATTAGGAACCTATAACCTAAAACGCTTCAAGGAATGTATGAATTTGTCAAAGAATAGTCTTAGAATCATTACAGGAATTCTAACAGGTCATTGTAGGTTGAACTATCATCTAACAAAACTGGTAATTCCAGCTAATGAATCATGTAGGTTTTGCAGAGAAGATAGAGAATCTTCGAAGTACATCTTAGGACAGTACCCCGCACTAATGCATATTCGTAAAATAAATCTGGGTGACCACCAAATACCGGATGATAATCTCAACTCCATAGAAGTAGGATCCATACTAAAATTTCTATTGGAGGCTGAACTTATGGAAATACTATGAGTCCATGAAGGGGCACAATAGATCTTAAAGGTCGCAGTGCGCTACCCCAATAATAATAATAATAGCTGCGTTTTACTCGTCAGCTAGTTTAACAAATGCGAATAAAATGACCAAGTTGTTAATACTCTTCTTCGTTATATTGTTATTCACAATGAAACTGCTCCGCTGCTAGAGGTGAAACATTTTAATGGATCACAGTTAGTGCGGTTAATCGTGGGCATTGTTTTTACTTTTTACGCTCTTTAAGAATATTTAGCTATCATTTTGATTTATTGTCACCGGCAGACATTTCGAATTTTTTCCATTTTTGTTTTTTGCAGAACTGTCATGCTTCTTCTTTCACTATTAGTAGTTCACAATAGAATTGTAATTAAGGTATTTGTTAAATATACATAACAGCTATAACACTGTGCAACACAATTTCGGATCTAGCGTAACGGCTATGACAGCTGAAAAGTACTTGACCTAACAATCAAAACCCTATATAGGATTTTGCCTAAAGTCATACTTGGGCGTTCGGTACAGCCCGTTGAAGCTGGACGGTTCTTGGTACTCTGAATTAGCGTTTTCTGCCGTTTTGGGATATAACCATGCATTTCTCGATGTTTACGTCTGAGAATCTATTACACTAGAAGTCGTAAGAAAAATTATTGTCTTACACTATAAAGACATATCTCTCCTTCTAACTTATTCACATTCGGTTTCTCCTCTAAATGCTAGTTTTTGTGGATTTTATGAATAATTTAATATTTTGGCTAAAAAAAAGAAATTAGATGGAGACTTTGCATTGAGACAAAAATTTTCCTAAAATAATTACTCAGACGTAAACATCGAGAAATGCACAGTTATATACCAAAAAGATGGAAAACGCCATTTCATGAGCACCAAAAACCGACCAACTTCAACGGACTGCATCGAACGCCCAACCAAGACTTTTGGCAAAGGTTAGAAGAAAGATAGTTAAAAAAGGCTAGTTTCTATCTCTTTCTTACTATCTATTTTTTCCATCTCTCTTTTTCAGACAAATCTCTCTTTCATCCGTGTGAACAGCCACTTGGAAACCAGCAATATTTTCTAACTCTTTTTTGCTCTCTCACTCATGTTTACAAATACATACATATACTATCTACTAGTGAATCACAAATTGTGGGTTTCAAATTTTTAGGCTGAAAACATAGTGGAGCAGCAAGCACGGCGAACCGAAACAACTCTGTATTATTTACATAGCGAAGAGCCTGGCAACGAAAACAAATTATTTTGAAATCGTTTGAAATAACAAAGTTTTTTCTTTCTTTAGTTTCAGAAAGTTCTTTCATTTGGAGGCAATGATAAATAAATTAATGTATGAGAATCCGCTAGTACATACAGAGGCGAGCATAGAAGTGGGGAATTTTTACGGTTAAAATCAAACCGCATAATCTTATATTTTACATTTTAAAGCATTCAAAATATTTTGGAAAAAATTTAAATTTTTTATTCATAAACTCAATGTCCTCATATGGATGAATATATAATGGGGAATTTACTTTCATTAAATTTATAAAATGCTTTCATTCGTTTTTATTATTAAATGTATTTTTTATTTATTTATGTAGGTATTAGAATTTTAATTATTCCACCTCTCTTTTGAACAAATTTAGCTCAATTTCAAACCATAGAGTTGGTGGTCCCTCTTTTTAAAAATAATGTAAAAATAGCGGTTCTTTATCTAGGAAACAAAACACATGTAGATGCTTTCAAGATCACTGAATCTAACCGACTCTAGAGAGAAAGAAGTCATCGAGCACACACCTCGGTAAAAACTTGTTTTGGGCATGGTTAAGTCTACCAAACCGCAGGAATTTAACGGTATGGTTTTAGCTCCCAAAAAGCGGAGCTGACAGTTGTTAGGTGCTCAAGGCCATTGTATTAATGGCAAGGGCCAAAGTCTGTGAGTATGCCAGTTAGAATTTGAGCTTGTTTCTTCTCTAGAATGTTCTAGCTTGCAACTGTCATCTGTTTTTTACATATAATGAGAGTTGTGCAAATTATATGTATGTATGGAAATGCCAAAAACTAATTTAACGAAGATTTTGAAAAAGTAAATAACTTAATACATGTAAATTAAATTATGAACCAAACTATAAATCAATAAATTATTTTTCAATTCGCATCTAGTTATGAAAAATGATTCACCTAGGGCAAAAAGATGATTAACGAAATAAAACAACGTCATTCAAATGAAAAGAAACAATAAAAAATAGTGAATAAATTATTAATCATTGTTAAAAAAATAATAACATTCATAAGCTTTTTATGCAAAAATTAATAAAACAAATAAAAAGCAAACAACGTTTAAGACAAAAATTTCGCGCCAAAATCTATGAATATATCCAAGTCTTAAAAATCTTATACACATACATAGGTACATATTTATTCGTCTAGTTGTGCAAATATTAAAAGAAAAAGACGAAGAAAAGTAAAATAAATATGCACATACATTTCCCCAAAAATAGTTAAATTTTGTTGATTTCCTAATGCGGAAATTTCAACTGAAAGCCGGTTGAATACTGCCACTCCCCTGGTCTGTCTATCACTGCAACCGTTTCTTGTGACACGTTTTCTATCGCTAGCTCATCACATTTTTGTTTTTGTGAATTTGACATTGAATTCGAAATAATCAATTCCACAGTAACCAAAGCAACTAGCGAACAGGCGCAAATATTGATAAATTTTAAAAACAAAAGCAAAAGTATTTTTCTATGAACGCAAAAAGAAACGTCGGGCAAAGTAAAAAGTAGCATATTTTGCCGGAAGGCCGGAACAATTGTTTTGACCTTTGCCAAAAAGGAAGCACATACATTTACAACAATAAAGCACACGAAAGCAACTTGAGCCCATATAGTTATGACAGCTGTCTTTCTGTCTGTCCGAACCAGCAAAAATATCACTAACTACAACATATGTACATGTTATTGCTGGTACTTAATTATTAGTAAAAACTGTAAAATCCTGTTTATTGCCGGTGATTTTAAGTTGTTGGCAAACTTGTTTCAATCAACTACATCAACTCGCACTTGGATTGGTAAAAAAACAAAAACAAAACAGTAAAAAACGTAAATATTCGCAATTGTATGGATATTTGAAAATTTGCAGTGATGTTGTAAAACTGCATACGTAGATAACTTTGACCGATACGAAGCTTGCTTAAATTAGCGAAATGATGACCTAATTTAAAATAACTTACGTACATATAACCGAATGAATATCTATATGTATATGTACATTAGGCCGGGGCGATTTGGGAACCGATACCACGCCGTTGAAATTATGATTCCTCTTGTCCCTACGAACAAATAATCCTTGGTACATCTGTTGTTGATATTCCCTCAAAATCTTAGCGTCATAGCTTGACATTTGCAAAAGTACATCTATCTCTGTGTGTGTTGGCGATTTTTTACAATTTTAGAAATGGATTTAAATTTGCAACAACGAACTTGTATTAAATTTTGCGTAAAAAACGGATTTAATGGTGCGCGAACGTTGGAAATGGTAGAAAAGTATTTCGACAACGATTCTCTAAAGAAAATGCTCGTTTACCAGTGGCACGAGCGGTTCAAAAGTGGTCGTGAGTTAATCGAAGATGATGAACGGAGTGGCAGACCATCGACATCGAAAACCGACGAAAACATTGATAAAGTAAAAGAAATTTTAGTCAATAACCGCAAATTAACCATCAGAGAGCATTATTTGGGTGTTATGAGGCGTTTGCGTGAAGCAATTCGCCGAAAGAGATCAGAATTGTGGACAGAAAATTCATGGATTTTGCACCATGATAACGCACCGTCGCACAGTGCCATCATTATTTGTAATTTTTTGACGAAAAATGCAACAAATACCATCCAACAGCCACCGAATTCACCTGATTTGGCTCCCTATGACTTCTTTCTGTTCAATCGAGTTAAAAAACCATTACGGGGAACGCGTTTCAGCAGCCGTGAGGAAGTAATGGAAAAATCGCAGGAAGCACTGATGGACCTACCGAAAACCGAATATAAAAAATGCTTCGAGGATTGGATCAAGCGCTGGCATAAGTGTGTTGCAGTCGATGGGGATTACTTTGAAGGGGACTATATAGATTTAGATGAATAAACTTGTATTTTTAATTTTCTGAATAAATTCCGGGAACTTTTTGATCCAGGTGGTAGTTCTAAAATAAATGTTCGTTTTACTTATATAGAATTTTTAAGGCACTTGGAATTTTTGTAATTATTTTTTCTGTGAAAATTGGTATTCGGGGGTTTTTTCGTACGAGAAGTTAATTTTTGATATTTATTTTAACTCAAGCGTCCGGTGATTTGACATGTAGTTTGGTGTCGCTGATCTCGAATCTGAAGACCATTTTGCTCCATCATATCAGGTTTTCGAGATAACGGTACATGAAATCATGAAAAAGACTTTAATAAGACTGCACCAGAACATTCTTAATTATCTTATCGTCTTATCGTTGTTGGTGTCTATAGAAAAGTTGATTAGTAGAAAAAAAGCACTTTTTTGTGAATACAAGAATCGTCCATCTAGCTCTAAACCGCAAATTTTGGGATTTTCTTAAGTAAAGCTTTGAACAATAGTGCCTACAGGGTAAAAAAAGGTAAAAGTATTAGTGTGTTTGAGAAAAAGTTTGCTTATCAAAAAATTTGGGGGTGCTTGAACATCAAAACACCTTCCACCCCCTTATTCTTTGAAAAATGATCTCACAAGGTATGACCAGTACGAAGGAATTATAAAAAAAAAAAATTTTTTCAAGGGTTAATTTTTTAAAAAATGGTGGACCTAGGTAATTTTTACCTTCGGTGACTCCAACTACTTTTCCATGTAGAAGAACAAAACCTAATGATTGGTTTCACGATCGTTTACCCGGTATTGTCATATATCGAATAGAGGCTTCATATAACACCCGAAAGGCCGGGTAAGGAGGATTGGTGGAGTGTTTCTGTCTCAGTAATTTGTTTCTCCCTTCTATAATATGCAACTTTTTCTTAGCTATGAAACATGTACAAAGTAAAATAAAATTCCAAAATTATGGGTTTCGGCCCCCATACCGGGGATCTCAGACGTGATAGAAAAAATCTGAGTACAGGGTCGGATTTAGCGACCCCAAATTACCCTTAAAAAGTTATCCATTCGACATTGGAAATTTACTGTTGCAATGTGTAATTACAAAAATTCCAAGTGCCTTGAAAACTCTATAAAAATCAAATTCCGGAGCCTCGAAATTCATTTTAGACCTATGTCGTGGAAAAACTTATTGTTCGTAATGACAAGAGGAATCATAATTTCAACGGCGCGCTATCGAAAAATTTTAGTCCATACAAATCGCCCCGGCCTAATGTACATACATATGTTTATGTAGGTACATATTTAAATTGTTTCTGAGCAGCATCCATGCGTCATGCATCAATGTTTCTCTTCCGTTTTTTAAGGATTTTTATTGTTTTGTGTGTTTTGTGTTATTAAATGCTGTAAATTGATTTCGAGACAAAAACCAGAGATTGCAAAAACTTTAGGTATTGTCTTTGCTGGTTTAGTTATTCCGTAGTCTATAATAGGAAGCCTGACAATTTTTGTAATTTGTATGTGTTTAATCCCGCAGAGATTTTAAATAAGTTAATGTTTGCATTATTAAATTTTGGTGTCTTTGACAAATTATTTTCTATTCTACCATATTCTATATTATTTTTTTTTTTTTTTTTTGTAATTTTTATAGTTAGCTCAGGGGGAGAACCCCCTTACTTAATTTAATTTAAATAGACAGTCTCATAATAATTTTGAGCTAACTTTAAATAAATGCAAGTTCTTTAACAACAACGTGGCTGTCTAAAGTTCAGTTGAAATCCAAAACACTAAGCAATGAACCATAGCAACTGCGGTACGACCTTTGGAAACGCAACCAACAGAAACCAAGGCACTTACAGAGTATAAATATTGTTTTCGTATAAATTTCATAGTTTAAAATATAATATGCATGTATTTCATTTTTTTAATATACCTACAAGGATTACAATTTGAAAATAGATTCGCAATATTCGCTTATTAAATCTTCAAATATGTCAATTAAAAACGCTAGACTGAACTGTAATTTAGTTTCATGAAGCGCAAGAAAATCAATAAGTAGGGGAAAGGCATGCAGGTTGAGACAGTCCAATATTTTTGTTTTTTTCCACTAACGGTACGAATTTTTCTGCTGTCACGTTGATATAACATCAGTAGTAAATTTTTCATTACAGAGAGACCTACTTATTGCCATTCCTTATGTTTCAAACAGAATATCCAAAAAATTTGTGTGAAAAAAGTGAATTTGTAAATTTTCTAAATGTAAAAAAAGTGTAGTAATTGAAGCCGTACAAAAAGGTTAATATAGCATTCGTACCACAGTTTGAGCTCTATTTTAATGTTCCGAAGGAGTTTTGAACATATCTTGCATAGTGAAAAAAATATTACATCATTTCAAAATATCGGCGATGCTTGCAGGTTGAGACACATGAAGGCATACAGGTTGAGACCCTATGTGCCGTTATATGTTTTGGAGGGAAAACGTCGAAAAAAAGAACACGTCGTCTTCAGATGAAGATGTTGATTTCTGATTATGTATGAGGAACTTACCAGCAAAACTAACTAACACAAAATCCGTGGAATGCAACAAGTGTCAACAACCATTATATTTAAAGTGTGCCAACATAACGCTAAGTTATTTCACGTGCCGAAATTGCTACTCGGATGCCGATCTTTCTGACAAAAATTTATGAAATTTCTTATCTTTTTTTTCTTTTCTTCATGGCTGAGGCCTTTTTGATAAATAAATTAACAATAATACTTTGAAATTCATCGTCATAATTTTTTTTTGTTCCAACATTTTCTCTATTTCTATGACTGTCTCAACCTGCATGTCTATAATTTTTTTTTTTTTTGCCAAAAACATATGTTCGAAAAATTGGCCATAACTTTTTAATTTTTCAAGCAATGTAACTAGGTGTAGCCCAAGACATTACGTTTACAACGGTATATAACTTTCTGTGATATTATTTTTAGTAAAAAATTTTGGACATAAAAACAAAACCAGTCTCAACCTGCAAGCCTTTCCCCTACAAATTATTTCTTTTGCACAAAAATTTATCCAGGGCAAATTACAGTGAAAAAAATATTTCGAACGATATCTAACAGAGGAAATAGGCTTAGTTGAACTAAAAACTGCAAATACACCCTCAAAATGTGAACCAAGGGCAAAAAAAAACCCAGTTTCAGAAGCTCGTTTATGCATACATATATTAAGTTTGTGTAAAGGAGGAAAGATGAGTTGTTTATGTAGGAAGGAGTTGTAGAGTAATTTTCATGAAGTGAATGTTATGAAAAAGTACTAGAAGCGATGATTACTGTTTGACCGCTATATAAATTATTTCAGAAAATAGAGGTTCTAGGGTATGTTGTACCCTAACACACCGATGCCGGTTTAACTTTGATAAGTTCTATACTAAAGCCAAAACCAAAAAGAAACTCCAACATTATAGTTGCGTCTTATTTGCATGCTTCAAATATATTGTACAAAATTGTTACTTGATTTCGTATGTCCAGAACTTTTTCCCAAAAACTCCTCGCTATATTTTATTTGAATCAATAAGAGGGCGTCGTATCTCTCATACAACTCAGATGATATTTGGAAATATCTCCGCAACCAGAGATTTGGTACAAGGTTGTTAATTGACAATGTAATGCCGTAGGGAAAAGGCCAGTGAAATTGAAAAAGGGAACATGGCATCTCCTATATAATTAAAGTTTTAATTGTGGAAAATATTAGCTGTCAATGGCAATCTGTGAAAAAATATGGATAGGCGTGGCCCTTTCCATACAACTCTAATGCTTTTACATTTATCTCCAGAACCATTTACGGCATAGCACAAAAATTTTATGTTGTTGACAAAACCACGCCACAAAAAAAATGTGGGTGGGATTGACAAAGAGAGCGAGGAAGTTTCCTTGTAGCCTGAATTTTCATTTTTGTATATCTCAGGAAGTACTTGTGGTGCAATACTAAGATTTGAAGTGAAAATATAATTTGTCAATAGAATTCGGTGGGCAAAAAATATGGGTAGGCTTGAGTTAGTGAGTGTAACACCTCGGTTTTATACGGCATATTTCCTAAATTATTTGTGATACAGTATTGATTGTTGGCACGAAAACTTTGATTGCCAGCGGATATAAAAAAACATGAATGGAATAAATAAAATATGAGTGACACCTTCCGTGCAAAGGAAATACTTGAAACGGCATATACGGGAAACCATATTAAGGAAAGCAATGAAAGTTTGGTTGTGAAGGCTATATATATGACTTATAATATGCACTATATCTCGGGCAAAGTAACTCGTCTTTTAATTATTGTTTTTTGTCACACAGTTTTATTATCGCCTAAGATTTCAATTCAAATTTAAACTATTTTTGTAGATTTTATGTATGTATATGTTTTAAATGTTTTCGAAGCATTGAAAAAATAAATTAAATCTGTGGTCACAAGGCATAACAACACAACTCGAGTTTTGTCGAATTCGAGTTATTATTATAATTGAAATCTTCATATCCGATTTCATATTGTGTCAAAATTTTATGAATATCGGTTCAGTGGTTTACGAGATATTAAAGGAAAAATAGCACAACTTAAATTGATTTCTATTAGCATTTAAATCTTTGAAATGCTCTTCTGTAAAATTCAAAACTGACTTATGCTGTTATGCCTTGTGATCACAGAAATGTAACTAAATCTGTGGCATTATAAACAATGATGAGTTTAATTTCATATTTATATACAGGGTGACAATCGTAAAGTGACGCACACATTTCAGCAGTTATTTTCAAAAGGACGTACTTCCATTAAGTACAATTAAGTGTTAACATTGCTGAATATATAAGCATTCATTTGAACCCCACCTCATTCAATATAACCTCCTTTAGCCTGCACACATGCCTTCAATCGATCCGGAAATCGCCGCAGGACTTCCTGATCAAGGTAGGTGCAGAATAGTCCAGATTTCATTTCCAAATGTATCTTGGGCCCAGGGAAGAACATGTTCATTTAAAATGCTCCGATAAACAACCTGGTCAATTTTAACACCCTCTTCAACGAATATTAGAGGGGTTCTGGCATTAGCGGAAACTCCAGCCCATACCATAACGGAAGCTGGCTTTTGAACTCGGCCAACAGTCCTATTTTGTTGCTTTGAAGATGTTAGCCACATTCGGTCATTTTGCGCATTGAAATGTTGTTCAACCGTGAAAATTTTTTCATCTGCAAACAAGATATTTTCAACATTTTTTAACACGGAGGAGCGTAGCAACGCCTTGCATCTTTGCGGTCGCAAATCTTTCTTTTTTTGTGTCAGATCTTGAGCTTTTCGGAGCTTGTACGGCTTAAGATTAAGCTTTGATTTTGCAATAATTCGCACTGTTTCACGGTTTACTCCCACTTCCTTAGCGATTTTTCTCATTGAGCGCCTTCGATTTAGCTTGATTCGTTAACGAATTTTTTCTGTTAAACGAGTAGTGGCAACTGTTGAAAATTTTCCCCGGTCTCTATCTCCAAAACCCCCAGTTTCATTATATCGAATAATAGCTCGGTCTACCGTACGACTTGACAAATTTAAAGCCTTTGCAATTTGACGGCTACAATAATTTGCTAAATGAAATTTCATAATTTCACGACGAATATTTTCCTTGTCCATTTTTATGGAAATTTCAAAATGTAATAACAAAAATTCAAATGAAATTAAAAGCAAAGCCAATGATGAATGAATTTGCTTTTTAAATCAAAGTAACGGTAAATGGCAAAGCTTGCTGCAGAGTATTAAACTTGCGTCACTTTACAATTGTCACCCTGTAAATGTAAAGAACAACTAGTTGAATTTATCGCATAAATACGTAATACAAATTTACGAAAAGCATAATGCAAAAAACTAAGAAAGCTTGACAAAAAACAAAACTTTTCTTGTAGTTTGACAACAAATACTGTATCTCTATTGTCAGGAGATTTTTGTTACCGTGTATTTTCTTTTTTTGTCTTGTGCAATTTTTCCTAGAAAGTTTGTTATTCAGTTGATATCTTTTACTTAGTTATATTTGTCAGAAGCGCATGCAAAAACTGATCAGCTTTAGTTATTATAATTAATTTATGAAATTTATAATACAATTCCAGCTATTAGTATTCTTCTTAATTATAGAAAAGTGAAACTTTAATTTAAAAATATGAATTAGCGACATTATTGCCTTAAAGTGGCAAAGTTCATGCAAGTGGCAGTAAAACAGAAATTTAATGTGAATTTAAGATACATTTTTTGTAAACCATTAAACTTTTGCATGCTTCAAGAAAAAAACATAATTGCACAATAATTTTACCTATTTCAGAGAATTACTTCTGATAAGTAGTAGAATATAATAGAAGGCTTAAGTATAAACATGAGAACATACAAACTACAGAAAAAAAATAGAATGTCTCAAGTTTAAGGTACATACTTTTGTACATTAGTAAAAGTTTAAACAACAATTAAATGCATACAGTAAAAAAAATTATAAAGTATGTAGTTTCATATATACCCAATACACTCAAAACTAAAACGGCAGCAGCTAAAAAAAGGCACGCCAACATATTTTGTAAACAAACAATAAATTTACACAGGTAACTCTCGAATAACGTAACATGCACTTGAATCCGTTAAACATGCTACAGCTGTTGTAGACCTTGAACTTTTCAGCGCAATTGAAAATAATTCCATAATTTAGTTATTGAAAATATGAAAACAGAGACAGTCTGTTCCAGGAATCATTTGTTGTTACTTTTGATTTCACCTCTTCTTATTTTTTCATTCAAAAAATCAACGAGAACGGCAACGCATTACAATTTAATTTAAGATACTGCAATGATTTCAAAGAAAATCAATACAATTGATACTTGATTTTATGCACCTAATGTCTAAGGCAACAGCAGCATTGCCAACACAGTGGTGGACCCGGAGGCTATGGGCTGCAGTTTCTCCCAAATATATAAATGTTTATATCCTTTAAAATTCTGAAGAGCTTAATAATGATTTTAGGTTAGCTTTTTGATGTTTTCTTTTTACCTGAATTCATGGTCTGGGTTTTAATTTTGATATAAGCCCAGTTTTTATTTTAATTTCGATTGGATTTTTTAGGCAGATTTTAGTTTTAATTGATATAAGTTTTGGTTTGTTTTAAAACAGAATTTTGGCCTAAATTCGGTTTGAATTTTGATCTGTATAGTTTTTTTCTGTAGGTTTTCGTTTTGATTTTTAATTTGCTTTTGTTTTCAGTTCCATTCCGAGTGTTATCTGAATTTTTGATTTAGTTTTTGGTTCGAATGTTGGTTGGATTTTTGCACAGCTTTTGTTCTAGGTTTGCTCTGTTTTAAGTCTCAATTTTTATCTGAATTTGGTCTTATTTAAGTCTGAATTTAGTCCGAGTTTTACCTATTTTTTAGTCGGAATTTTGGTTTTCTGTTGGTCTGAATTGAGTTTAGTCTGATTTTTATCCGAATTTTAATCAAATTTGATTTATTTTATAAATTTAATTATTTTTGGATTTTATTACTATTTTAATAATTTAACTCTCCTAAAGCCCAAATCTTAGATCCGCCACTGTTTATACATACATACTCGTCCATATGAACTTTCAAGATGTATATGCAAAAGAGATTTAATTCACTTCAAGTGCATTAAACTGTGTATTGTAGTTCGTTATTGCTAAAGTACTATCAACTTGTCGAGTATACATCATGCATGCATGTGAAACATCATGAATAGTTAGTGATGAAATGCCAACGTAGAAGTTATTACATCTTTAACTATAAGTATTTACGAGCATGAGTGACTGTTGACAATCTATTCACAATTTATAACTTGCTTATATTTTTAATATATTTATCTAATGAAAGCAATATGAAACTGCTGCATGCAGCAATATAATATAATTTTCATATTTTTTTTTTTATATTCTAAAAAAGCATCTACATTTCATATAGGAGTGTTTTTACTTCTTGGCCAGGTCAAACTTGCCACAAAAAAGAAAAAAAGTAAATTTTTGGAATAATTATAGGAAAAATATTCTGGATCAGATCTGCGGCACTACTATCTATGAATCTAAATCACTACAGGAGTAAAATGTCCTCAGTTCGGAAATTCCAGGTTCACAATTTCCATATATTCCTTAACTTAGCTGTAATATACTTTTAGAGTTACCCAGAAACAGCGACATGAACTTAGTAAGTCTCTGTTTCCTTAGCGGTGCTTAATTAGAGTGAAAAAAAATTAGTAATGAAGAATAAGTTTTTTTGGGAAGTTTTCTGATGACTTGGGACACGTGAGACACGAAAAAAAAGTTTTTTGGGATTTTTAATTTTTTGAGGTTAGGGACGACAAGTAACATTTCCCGTGGAAAATAATATTAGATTGATGTTTATCAACTGAAATTACACAAAAATAGGCTTTTCCCGTTTTATGATGACTTCAGTAAGCGCGAGACCCGAAAAACAGCCTTTTTGGATCTTTTTTGAGGTTAGGGACAACACGTAGCATTTCCCGTGAAAAATAATATTAGATTCATATTCAGCGAGAAAAAATATATGAAAAAAGGCTTTATCTATTATTTTATGATGACTTGGGTAAACGTACGCTTGATAAAACTATTCTTTCAAGGTGAGGTGGTAGACTTGCAGCCGCCATATTGGTCCGCCATCATGTCAAATCCAAACAGGTCTTGTTGCATTCGAAACTAGAGATAATAAGCTTTTATTTGAGCCCAAACCTGCCACAAAATACTTTAACCAATTTTGGACCCGGGGGGGGGGTCTCCCGTTCATAGAGAATGTCCCATATACATACCTATTACTGTGAATTACTAAATTACTAAAACTAAATTTTAGATCCGGTTTCTTTATTGGTTGAAGCCCGATCTATTTCAAAGAAAGTTTATCAAAATCGGTTGGAAAATATAAATTTTACAATAAATTCATAAATAGCAAACCGATTATATGATTGGAAAGGGTTGTATATACAGTTGATAGGAAATTTAATTTTAATCATTTGATCAAAGTTCTTTAAAATCATTTAGCAAGAACCGGAGATATTGGCAATCAGGTAAAAATATGTATTTTTTTTTCTAAATTAAAAATATGGAAATTTTGCAATATCTCGAAAACTCTCCTACTTTAACTTTTGATTGAATCTATTTTCGTATTCAGAGCGCAATTTTACATATGAAATGGTTGTCTAATGCTATAGCTTAAAATCGCTGTAAACTAGTGTAATGAGCCTTAGGGGGAGATTCCGATTTAAGGGATTGAATAAATTTTTTTTTACGGATTTTTATAATTTACAAATGGTCATAGTTCAGTAACATGAGAAGCGTTTTTCTCGAGACACTTTTTCACGAATGGTTTGTACACAATATCTCTGAAACTACTGTAAAAATATATGTTTTTTGGAAACACTCCATAATTCTAAATAGAATTCAATAAAGGTTAACCATTTTAATTCGCCTCAACGCAGTATTTTTTTTTTTTTTTTTTTTGTTAGTATATTTTAAAATATTCACAAAATAATTAACCAAAAAATAAAAACTGAAAACAAAGGCAAACAAAGAAAAATATTTACTTTATAGAATAAAGTAGGTACATCCACACGCAAAAAAATTGTAAATAAATTAAAAAAAAAACATTAAAGAAAATAAAAATAAAAACACAACAAAAAGTTTATAAAAATGTGGCCCGATTGCAATAAATCAAAATAATCAAAATATGATTAGGAAATTTTTTATTTTTGTTATGAAATTTCATTAAATGATAAGTTTTTATGTTAATAAAAATAATTAATAAAATAATGCAAAGAATGCAAGTTTGTTTGTATTACGTGTTGTTGTGAATCACAAGAACCGAAATTTAGCAATTACTACTGCTATAGACTTTGATCATGTGACGTCATAAGCGTATCGTATGTGGTTTGTTATAAAAAACCAAAACAGCTGAACTTTCAAGATCACATTCCCGTAAAACGCGAATATCTTGTAAAAACATACGATTCGTTATGAGAATGTAGCAATAAATTCAGTTGTTGTACATACGCTCAGCACCACAATAGAGAAATAATTAAACAAGCTGGTGGTGTGCACATATTGTCTGTCTATATGTCTATTTGCCTGATCGACATACGACACTGGTTTGAAAGCTGAAAAGAAGAAGATTTCTGTATTCCTCTATAGATACATATGTATTTACGTCGTCAATTAATCGGTGGCGCAGAAACCGGTTACATGATGCTATAAATATTTCTTGTTTCTGTGAATTACTAAATCATAATAAAAACAAGAAAGCCCGAACAAACAAAAAACATTTAAAAAAAAAAAAAAAACACAAAAATATTTGTAGATACATATGTATATTATAAATTTTTGCGCATTAAATTTATTTTTAATTTTATGCGCAAGAATCCGAAAAATGACATCAGTTTGTTCAAGTTGAATGAAATTTGCATTTGAGATCAAACAAAGCAAACAAACTTTACAAAATATATTTTAATAAAAAATAATTTAGTGTAATGGCATTTAAGCAAAATTTTATTATTTTTATTTATATTGTATATGCACATACATATATAAATTTTATTTAACAATTTTCAAATGATATTATATATACATATACCCATATATATTTAAAATTTGTTTATCATTTATGATTTTTTGTTTATATGTGAAAATCTTAAAACACGATTAATGAGCGTGTTTACTTATGTCCAAAAAGTTGTGAAAACAACCGAAAATATATATTTATCTGTAGACATATTTGTAGAAAATATTATACCCCCATCCAAAAAAAAAAAAAAAAAAAAAAAAAAAGAAGACAATACAATGAAAGTGCATAGTTATTTTTGACGTATACTGTATGTTCACTTTTTGCACATGGTTTTAAATTAATAATAAGTATGTATCGAAATCTCTTGTTTTTAGTTTAATTTTATTTTTTAGATAACATCATATGTTGGCCTAAGTAGCGCCACCACGTTTCTGATAACACACACTTGTGATTAGTTGTTGTTCTGGCGAAATATATTCTGTCAAATGAATACCGGGAATTATTCTTTTAAAAATCCTAAAGTTTGTACTATTATACAATACATAATTCCCACATAGAGTTTTGACGCGATCTGACGACCAGTTTGTTTGTATACATTTGTTAATTAGGGTAGTCGACCTGAAGTGTGCTTTGCAATTTTTAAAATAGATAAAAATATCGAACCAAGGAGATTTCTTCAAAATTTGTTTTACAGAATTTTTTGCTGAATCGTTAAGTGTTGAAGGATTTTTATCGAAAAGCGATTGAAAACTTGCCTGGCCAGAATTCAACGCCTTCGACTGACGAAAATATAGTCAAAATGAATGAGAGAAATGGTTCGATATCTGAGCATGTCTCACGAACCTATTCGAACTATTTTAGTTAAACCAGCTGTCTACACGTTTTGGATAATAAGCCAAATTCGAAAAATTTGCATTCAAATCGCGTCAAAAATCCATATGGCAATTAGGTATATTAGTAAAAATATGTTTAATTAAAATCCACAAGGAAGTAAACATCACGTGGACTCCAAAAATAAGACAGAAAGTTCTATCGTATATTTCAAGAATAAGCTAAAAAAAAATCTTACAAAACAGAAAAAAAAAATAGCACTAAGGATCTAACAAAAGTAAAACGGAGAAAAAAATATAACCTCAAGTTTATGGAACTTTTTTGTTCCCATAATTATTCCACTAAACTTTTAAATATTCATAAGCATTTAAAAACATTTATATTTGTAAATAATTTTAATAACAAATACATAGTTTGTTTTTTAAGCAACTGTATATTATTAATGTGATTTTAGTTCTCAAATTATTAAATAGTTGGTGAATCCAGGGTGATACTTATATAGATACATACATATTTACAGCTTTAACTTGCTAGTTATGTACTTTATTTATGAGTAATTTTTGTTTTTAAATAAAATTCTTATTCATATATTTCATAAAATGACTCACAATTTCGTTTTAAAAAATATATGAAAAACGGGCGTGCGAATAGTAAATGAAGAAGCAAACCTTAAAAAAACTCTATCAACAAAAGCAGAAAACAATAACCACAACAAAAGTTAACAATACAAAAGTCAGCATTTCAAAATAGTACAGAAAACAAAAAACGCTTAAAATAAACATTAAAAAGAGAAGTAACTACTGAAAGAAAAATATATAAAACACAAAAATGGTATAAGGAAAATATACATAGATGAGAAAAAATAAAAATAGTAAGTTAAATAATTATTGCTTGTCGTAAACGTAAATTTCGTATAGCAAAAACAATAGAAGGAAACAAAAAAAAAACACACATTTAAACAAAGCAAAAATAAAAGAGGTTAGATCATCGACACTAAGCAAACTGGTGATATTGAAAGCAAAAACGACATTACTATAGTTACTAAAAATATACAGAGATTTTTAATGTCAATTGAAAAAATGTTGAACTTATGCACGAGCGTACAAGTGATGATGAACGGCCCTCATGACAATAAATAGAATAAGGGAGTGACAGTCATGCCAAACGAAAAGGGTGGGAAAGTAGGGAAAGTGTGTGTGGTACAAAGATTGGGTATGGTACCACTACATGGATATCTACAGCAATAAAAGTATTCAGAAAATTCATATATACAATATAATGCAGTTGAGAACAATTGGCATCAATTGCTTTTCAAATCAAATGAATATCTACTGTCAGTGCAAAAAAATAGAAAAAGCTTCTCGATTTGAATTCTAAAAAATGAAGCAAAAATGAATTGCAATTCAATTATGCGATTTTATACAAATAGCTAGACCCAGTACAAAATCCGATGGGTGATGATGAATGAATTCAAGCTGTGGAGAAAGTTTGAAAGGAATAGAAAAATTTGATAGAATTTCTCATACAAGGATACACAAAATTACATCTACAACTTCTGCTCATCGATTTGGGGTAACAACATAGTGAAATGAAAAATTATTTTGTTATTTTAAGCGATTTCAAGAAGATTTATTTTGTCCATAATACAGATTTTTTTCTGCTTTGCTTGCTGCTCCATTATGTTTCAGCGAAACCAAATTTACCTAATTTATTTATGTACGAATTTCTCTTTCGAATACTGTATAGAGTTTTTTAAATATTTCTATAGTCAAGTAGTTATTTCTTGTTGAAACATTTTCTTTAACTTTGCTTCCATTTATGCAAAGCATACAAAAAGTACGCAACTTCCTACTGGGACTGATACATGTACATCTACGCTTCTGTGTGCTTTTATAAGTAGAAACGTGACTGTCTATATTTTACTATTGTCAGCAAAGAGTTGCAGCGACTACCACTTTAGGATGATTGATAATATTAATAATAAATAAATAGAAACATTTTTAAATAGTTTACATAACTAGGTAGAACAATGTATTCATCGTCATTTGTATGCAATAGTTACAATTTATTAGCTAAAAAGAAATTGACATGCTTTTAGTAAATGTGATTACGTTATTTTGAGTTTGAGCCAAATATTTGTATCAAAATGTGATTATTTAATTCTATTTTAGTTGATAAGCAAATGAGTTTGCACTGATTTCCTGTTATTTTCTTATTTTTTCTTGTTTTTATACTTTTACGTGTTAATTAGTCTAGTTAAGTATGCCAATTAATTGAGAGCGGAGAATTCTTGAACCCTATAATTAATCGTACGACAAGCGATAATAATTAAAAAGTAGGTATGTATAAGTGAAATGAGGTTAAGAATATAAACTATTTGACTTAAATTTTAAACTTGTGTATTACGCGTCTTTGACAATAAGAATTTAACTCAAATACTTAGAATTTAAGAATAACGCGCTAATTTTAGCAAAGTTTAGTGCAGTAGCGCCCACAATTCAAAGAATATACTTAACCCATTTGTTCATAAACGAAACTAGGAACTGCAAAAATAAAACAACTTTGTGAAATGTAGGGATCATAAAACATACACTTTTTAATTTTAGGAAAAATTGTTTTCATACTTTTTCAGGCCTTCTAAGTCATGCAAAAAATAACATTTGGGCTGAAGAAAAAGTTAAAACTGATTTTTGAACTGATGAAAGATTTCTGCATTGACGTTTATCATTGATATAGTCTGTGGTAAAATCGATTGCGTATATTTACTTGATTTAATAAAGTTCAATGTTCCAGCAAGATATGTACGCCATGGTCGCTTCTTTGCCCTTGGAAACTCTATGCTAGGGATGAGTCAATTTTATCTAATATTATTAGCTGTAGTATTGACTTGTATCTTTCTTTTTCTCGTACTGCCTTTAATTCTGTTTTAGTAAATTATTTTTAACTTGCTTTTTCCTGAATATGTAAATTTACCTAGCTTAAGTACTATTCTGTTCTAGTCTGTAAGATTGTTAACTTTTATAGACTTAATAATAATAAATGAAATGAAATAAATTAAACTAGATACTTCTAATAGTGCCATCAGCATCTATTGTAGAAAACAAGAAATTTACTTTTACGATGATGCAAAAAATCGTTTTCCTACAAAATGTTGTCTCTAAAATGCTATTATCGTCTGGTTAAATAAACTTTGGAGAAAAAAAAATATATAAGAATTTCCTGAGATGGTACAATAAGCACTTTTTTGTCGAATCTAAACATAAATGGGTTAATTGACATAGAATTTATTTTTAAGCATATATGTGAATTTTTTAATTGATATGATACAAAGGAAAAAGATAATTCGTTCGATATCACAATTAAATAAATAAAATATAATTATACCAACAAGTGCAAGTGGGAGCATTTCCAGCAAGTACTCATTTAGTTTTTGTTCGACTTATTTTATATACTACTGCCTAGAGTCGACAGATGTGAGCAAGTCTAGCTATAGATTATAAGAAAGTTTATAGCATTTTAACATAAAAATATATGTATACTTTTTCTATTAAAGTTTATTAGCATTTTCTTTCAATGTTCATAAAGATATAATTATATATAGCGCTCTTACGTTTTTTTTTATCTTATTTTTTACAATGAAAATAAAATTGTTGATAAACTAAAAGACTTATAAAAAATAATATTTCATCACAACAAAAGCTTATTTTTCTTCTTCTTTGAGAATAATAAATACAGTTGGGTATTATCTTGTAAAAGTAAAAATTTCTTGTTTTCATCTTATAGAATATAATTGTGATTAGTTTAATGTTTTGCTCAGCTCTAGTGGCTTAAGCTTCTGGTTGATACTTATAAAAATACAGAGAAGTTACAACTTGTTTTTATTGTTTTTTGCGCACATGCACATAAGTACACGAAGACTAATGGTACTTGTGAAAACGGGAACATGAACCCAGCACCAAGAAGAGACATTAAAGTCATCATCTTTTTGGTAGGAATTTTGAAGATAACAAATGGCTCCTTCCACGGTAAAATAGTGACCAAATTAAAAAAAAATTTAAAGTAATTAAATAAATTTAACTTATTTTTTGTTACGGAATACTTTAGTTTTAGTGTTTTAAAATAAATGCAATTATATTATTATCTAGCTTTCAATCAACCGTTACCTTGGAATAACCCAAAAAGAATGGTATCCATTTAGAGTTTAACACAATTTTTTATTTTTTATTATATTTTTCTAATGTCATCAGTTCTTGTTATTATTTTCTGTGAATACGAATTCGGTCGAGCCCTTTTTGTGTTTTTTTTGTTTATTTACTGTACCCACATGAGAGAGTAGGCTTCGAAATGCTTTTATGTCTTTAGTTGTATGCTGCAGGAAAGTGTGCATTTTTGCGATACCTCAATTTGATGCTGTAAAGTAATGTGACTATTGGAATGCAATAATTGAAATTTACGTAGCTGTGCACTTTGACTAGCGATTTTAATTTTTTTTTTTATAACTTAATAATAACTAATCAAATATTCGGAGTAGTATATAAGGATTACAATTTTTTGATGCTCAGGGGTTCAAAAAACTAGACTTTTTCGCAATAACATTTTTATTTTTTACAAAGAAATAAAGTTCACAACCGGACTACTTTATTTATTTGCATACAACGAGTTAATGCTAAAAGAGCACGGAAAAATATCAATACTACACATACATTTATAGGTAAGTGCCACTTAAAATAAATAAAAGCATAAAGTTCCTAAAATTATGCTTCATTTGCAAATTGCCTAAACTGCCAATTTATATGATAAATATAACTATTTCGCCTAAAAGTAAGTTTCATTATTCAATACAAAAAAAAAATTAAAAATAAATAACTAAACTTTCACTTACCAAATCGACAGAAAGTCCACACAGATCCGCAAGCCATGTGAAGGTGCGGCTACCACCGTAATTGTCGTTTTCAATGAATTTTGGTGATTCCAACATTTTCGTTCCTTTTTGATATCTCTTTTATTATACTCTCCACGAGTTTCAAAGCTCAAATCGCATTCGGCAGAATCAAATCAAAATAAACTTTAACTAATAGCGTTAATTTTGAAATTGTAAGAATAATTCTGGCACATTGAAGAAGATGACAATTCTCCAGCAACACAACTACTCGTAGTTATAAGCGGAAGGTCGACTCGACAACTAGTTTTCTGCCGATTACTCTTCTGTTCTACCTTTTTGTCGCACCACCTTTGCGATGACACACGGACGGGAACAGCCACACCACACCACAATTCTGCTTTTTTTTTGGCTTAAATTAATTACGATTCATTTGTTTCACGATTTTTCTCTTTATATTATATAAAAAAAAAAAACAAAAACTATTAATTTTGATTTTCTCGTAAGCAGCACTACGAAATTTTTAATAATTTTACAAGATTAAAATTTTGTTCGTTCTCTTGAAATCTTCTCGTGTGTTACAATTTAGTTGACAGCCAAAAAAAAAAGCAACAAATAATATATTCTCGGGTTATGTCGTATTTTTTTTTGATAGCTGTTTTCTTCTTTGCTTTGTTGTTATTCTTATTGTAATTTTATTATTATTATGGTTGTCGCAACAATCATTATTATTTATTTCATTTTTCCATTCACAAATCCTTTATTCGACTAAATATTTCACAACTGAACCAAAAGAAACCGACCAAAAGACTGAAATTGAAATTGGAATTCTAAAAGCAACGAGTGCTGCCGGTGCTGCCATAATTTGGTATTCAGAGTTGCTTTTGAAAGTATTGAATAGCTATTGCATTCAGGGTTGCTTATTTGTAAGCAAACTGCTAACTTTTTTACGATTGAACACACGTGTGTTTTTTTCTAATTTTTTTTTAAATTTAATTTCAACTAAATTTTGCAAGAAAATATTTTTTCTTCATATAGGCCAACAATGACCTTGGTCGTACGAAAGTAGGTTTTCCACTAATTTTGGTCCTGATTTTTAGAAGAACGGTAGCAAATTACTATGGTAGAATTTGGTGTGAAATTTTTTCCATCTGGTGAGAAAAATCTCGATTTTTGCTGTGCCAAACGGTCTCAAAGGCAGGGTGGCCAACTCAGCACTTTTCCCGCTGATTTTAGTGCTTTTTGGAAATTAAAACGCGAAAAAAAGTGATTTAGCGCTCATCGCGTTTTTTCAATTTAAACTATCTTCGAAAAATCGAAGAAATTTTTATTGACTAGAAGTATCAGATGTGTGCTTGTATTAGTGAAAAAGTTAAAATGTATTAAGTTTTCTCGCATTTTTATAAGGAAAAAATGTAACGCTTTTTTTTAAGAAAATACGCTTTTTATTCTTCATTTTAGTGGATTTTGAAAAACAAAATTGGCCACACTCCTCAAAGGGGGTATGTGAAACAGTAACGTTTTATTCGATGAAAATAGTGGAGGAAAAACATTTCTTATGGTGCGAAAAATTTGCAATTTTGCTGTGCGAAATGGAGATAAAATTTAAACAGAGAAAATTTTGACACTTCGAGTTAAAACAAATAAACTTTGTAGATTTTGAGAATAAAAATATTTAAATTGTGTGTATTTTCATGTTATTATTATTGCAATGAGAAATATATATTTTTTCTTTATTAATAATAATAATAATTACCCAAGTAGAAAAATATAACAAAAATTTGATTAATTCGTTTACATTCAGGTTTCGACTTTTTTTAATATTTGTTGTATATGCATTAGTTATTATAATTTTCATATTTTCTTTGAATTTGCAGTATATTTATTTTTGAAATTTTCAGTAAAATACAACTGTTTATGTTAACATACAAAATGCTTATTCTGTTGTTCTAAACATTTCATCCTGATTTGCAGCCCTTGACAATTTTGGCAGTTCATATCCACCTCAAAAGTGTCAATATTTCTTTTAACCTGTCAAAATTTTCTTTTCCAAACAAAAAGTTACCTTTTCACACACACCCAAAGTACTCGAGTAAATTTTTTGAAAGCAATGTCTGGCACAACAGGGGAAAATTGCATATAAAATTAGCTAAACAAAAAAATAATTGAAAAAAGCAATATTGCGTTCATATATTTTAAAAATTTATGGCTATATTAATTGTAATTTTCTTAGAAGCAAAATCAATAAAAGAATAGATAGCCTATTGCTGCCTTTTTGCAGAAATCAATAGGTGTTTTTGTTTTTTAACTCAGAGCACGGAGTAGAGTAGAGCACGAGCACACCGAGCACGCTCTGACAACTCTGATTTTATTTAAAAACACATAGAGCACGAACTGTCAGATAACAGCTATTTATAATTAACAACAAATTTTTTTTCGATCGTTTTAATTTTTTTTGTGCAATATTCTAAGCCCTTGTTCTACGTTTGCGCTGAGTGCTCAGAGCTAAAAAGAAACACGATTACGCTTTTTGACAACTCGTGATCTGCTCAGACCTAATAAAGAAAAACGCCTAATACAAGGCGTACTAAACAGGGTGAAGTCATCTCTGAGAGATCTCTCATTTTATCTGAAGAGTCAAATTTTGTAATGTAAAAATAGTGCAAAATGTGAATAAAAAAAAAGTAGTGCAAAAATACAAATTTTAAATATTCACAGCGGAAGCTGTTTTTGACACTATAACTTTTGCTGCTTTTTAATGCTGGCTTATTATTTTTTTTTTTAATCAAATCATACCTACCTAGAAAAATATTTAGTTTTTGCCTAGTTTGGAATTCACCCTGGTTAGTGCGTGGAATATAAGATAGGCTAGTGAACTTATCTAGTATTTAAATTGATCTTTGTGAGGAAAACTACGATGGTGAAATTTTAGTGAGGTTTAAGTTGGAAAATCGCCAGGAAAAGCTATCCAAATAATTATTATAATAAATCGAGTCCATCATACATTATCTAAGTGAAACCAGCCAAGAAACCCACCAAAGGCTAAAACAGACTGAATAAAAACACTTTTAAATACGAATATTTTTCTTCATAAAATGATTTTGAGTGCGTAATTGTATTTTAAATAAGTAAATAAATTTTTATAATCTAAACATGAAATTACGTGTTAATGACTAGCCAGTGCCTGGCACGCATGCCTCGTGAAGGGCTTGACATGTTGGCTTCAAGAAGCGCGTCATAAACTAGCGAGGGTATAAATGCGTATTTTAAATACGCATTTATACCTCAAAGCAAAAAGCAAGAACTGTTTTTGAACTGATTCCAATTTGTCAATATAAATCTTATATTGATCAGCCATTACCTAGGATTTTGCAGAAAAAAAATGATAATGCCTCATAATTCGCCCTTGGTAATTACAATTTTTTAGTTAGAGTTCAGTTTTACAGATTTTCCACTTATATTACAGATCTTCCCAAATTTTACAAGTTTTATGGATTGTGCCATAATATGCAGAAATAGATAGGTAATAGCATTTGTTTTATTTCTTTGAACCTACTAATTTTACTGTGTGCGGTGGAATGATGCACAGGTAGATAATATGAGAAACTTCAATGTTATACCTAATTTGTTTTTAATTAGTTTCTTCTGATTTATTAGTATGCTTTTAGATAAGGAAACTTGTTTCTGGAAACTGGGGTTTAAAACTACATAGTTAATTTTAACTCTTTTCCAAGATTTAACTTATCTGAGAACCACTCGAATTGATTGAGTCAGGAAGTCTGAACTTCTTCTGCATCTTAATGATCAAATAAAAAAAATTCCCCGAAATCGAATACCAGCCAAAAGGGCTCCATTGACGAAAAAGATTGAATACCACTGATATAGGAAATAAAACAGAATCAATAAATTTGTTTAATGTTGAACAGTTTAATTATTTGCTTTTAAAATATATACGTATTTAATTTGTATTGCTATATCATTTTTAATAATTTCACTACAGTAATTAATATATTAATCTAAATTTAATTTAGATCACTAGAGGGAAGGAAGATAAACGTTTTAAATAATGCGTTTCTTGCTGTATCTTTATACTGTTATTATTTTATTTTGATTTTATGCAGCTTTAATTTAAAGCCTAACATTTCGCTGAGCACACCCGACAGAGCTGATAGTATTACAACCTTGATTGTTGTAAAGAGATAGGGATTAGCGCTGAGACCGGATATTTTAAATGGTGATTCCAGTTCTTTTAAAAGATCAGCAGCTAACTTTAAAACGCTATTGGATACCATAAGCTCATCTTTTTTCTTGGGCTTTTGTTCGATCTGAAATTGGAATACAATACAGTCAAGAGATGATGCATTCATGCACTTGCATTTAACTATTTCTACCTGTAAATATAAATTTATTTGTTCGGTTATTAAAACCGAAACACTGCGATACTTATGATGAATTTTATTGCCCAACGTCATAAATCTCAGCAAAAATATGCCAATCGTTGTGGACCACATGAGCGCTTCTAAATTCAAATGGGAATGCAAATGGACTGAATCTTTAAGCCATTCAACGCTTAAAAATGCTAAAAGCAATAGGGTAACTATGAATGCTGCTGATACGATAACATCGACCGAACGCTGTGGGCCACGTTTCTAATGTAAACAGAATTAAAATAGTAAATGTGTTTTGTATTGTATTACATGAATATGAATACGACGAACCTTCAAATATGAGCGCACACTTAACCAAGTTTTAATGTTGCGTACTTTATTCAAACGAAAATGCGGTAAATTTGATTTACGTGCACGTCTTGATGATGTTAAATGCGAAAATAATTTAGCATACAGAAATCTAAAAAAAAAAATGGATACATATTTATTTAATCAAGATTTGATTTTCGAATTTTTTTGCTTAAAACACAACCAACACACCTCTGTTTAAATGTTCTTTCTGCAACAGCGAATATAATAAATAATATCATAGTCAAGCATAAACGTTGCATGAGGCCAATTATCAGCACAGTACGTTCCCATTGCGTTTGTCCGAAAGCAAAACGAAATATGGTGAGAGTTGAGAAAGAGGCCTTCTCCCACAACAGCATGGGCACATCGAAATAATTGATCTCGCTTGACTTAGCTGAGCTAATGGTTATCTGATGAAATTCGAAAATAATATAAAAGCTTTGAAATTTTTAAATTTAAATATGAACTTGCCTCACATAATCGGCAAAAAGATGGTATAAATGATAAAAGAAATGAAAAGCCAATACCAATATAAATATAGTCGTATGTCTCTGGCATTGATTCAACACGTTCTATAATGCATGAGGATATCTCCAATACAGACATTTGTGCCTTTTTCACTTCACGATGATCCCAAATGGTGCAGCTAACTAAACGCACAAAAACATAATTGAGAGTACTCGATCAATACGAAACTTGATTAATCGATTAATAGAAATTTTACTCAAAAATTTTAATAAGTGAGTAGTTTCATATAGATGTTGATTATTCGATAAGTTTTTAAGTTCTACTTACTTCGATCAGTTGTTCCATGTGCATTTAAAATAGTTGTTGGCGTAAAATCTAAATCGTAGCCATCTTCATCGGACAATGGATTATTTTTAAAATCATCGGAATTTTCCAATTCAGAACTATAGCTGCATTCTTCACCTGAAATTAATACACAAATTAATATACAAACATCGGTATTGGAATTTTTAAAATGAATTTACTATTTGTCGTAACGCCTAACCATTCCGTAGCCGAAGTAGTACACTCATTATAATTGGAAGTATTATTGGGGCTGGAAACAGTTTCACCATCACCATCATCACCTTCTTCATCTGTTTCTTCGGTACTTGCGTTAACTTTTCCGTGTGTTTGAAATTTTTTCGATTGCTGGTATGAATCATGATTACTGCAAGCGGACGTGGGACGATCTAACTCAAATATCGAGGATGGTATATTGCGGCGATGGCATGTTGCAGTTTGATTCGCCTCCGCATTTAAACGATTTTCAGCAGTAGCATTCAAACGTAAACGCAATTGATTTTTTATTGCAGTTGTGGTTGGCAATGGTGAATGGCTATTATTTTCTTCACCGCTTGAACTTTTGCCATTTAAACTTTCAAAACCATCATCTTCGCCAATGTTTCGACGTAAGTTTTGTGCATTTTCAATATGGGTACATGCTGTTGCAGCTACTGCTGGACCTGCTGATACCGTTCCTGTTGATGCTACTGCAGATGATGATGACGATGATGCAGAATTTAATAAATCGGTGCGTTTTATGAGATCATCGTAAAATTCTTGTACACAATCATCGATACGTACAGTTTTGTTTGGTGAACCATTGCTGATACTGTTATTACTATTACTGCTGCTAATGTTACAGCTGCCAACACGGGCATTTTCAAAATTTGCACTATCAGCATTTTTATTAAAATTAGTTGTATTTGGTGAATTTAATTCGCTGGTGGTTGTTGAGGACTGTGATGAGGTTTGCTGTTGTTTTTCTTGCGTTTCAATGGCATAATCATGTATCGGTGAATGCCAATTAACATTTCTTTTCTTATGTATTAAATTATTACTATTGGTGCAGCTATTATTATTTGTATTTGAATTGTCAATACAACAGTCAGCGGCGGCAGCAGTTGATGTTTGCATTATTGCGATATTACTGAGATCAAGTGTTAGTTTGATAGAAGAAGGAACAACAGCAGCAGCAGCAGCAGCAACATCATCAACAACAGAAGTTGTAGAAAGTATTGGATGGTATACATTTCTCACAATGTCAGAAGTTGTATTAAAAGTTTCAACATTACTGCGAGTTACTGTTGAATTATTTTCAATATTTGTATTACATTCCGATGGTGGCGGCGATGGCATTTTTGTAATAATTTTTGTTAATACTTCAACTCCCGATTGAAACTTTTTAGCTGTAATCGGTTTACGCTGTTGGTGTTGTGCAGCAACAGCAACTGTAGCTGTTGCAACTGAAGCAGCAGCAGTACTATCAGCAAAATCCTGATTGCGAACTCTAGAAATTTGAATTTAAATTATAATTATAAATTTGGAATGCATTTAAGAAACATACTTTACAAGTTTCTTGCGTCTACGCACTCTTGGATCTCTGCTGTGTTTGGTACTTTGACTTGTATTGGAAAAGCGTCTGCGTTTGACTTTAGTACCGCTAGCAGTATTTGTAGCAACAATCTGTGAATGTATGAGGCTGAGCAGGAGACTCAAAGTCATGGGTATCAAAAGATCTGATATGGAAACAATGTGCTAAAATATAAATTGAAAACAATTTATAAATATTAGTTATAATCAAAAATTTAACCACTATAATCTTCAATTAAATTACTTCTTCCACGTGACTTTTATCATCGATTTTATGGTTAATAATATTTTCATGGTTTATATCATTTATGAGTGTTGTAGTATTTGTAATATTTTCTGCTGATACTGCTCCTTCACCGCCGCTGGCTGCATCGCCGATACGATGAATGTTAAATGTATATACAGCCCATGATATCATTTGTGTGATATACATTAATAATAGAATTGCAAATGTATTTGGCGATGTCTGTTTGACCCACCATTGTGCATAGATTGGTAAAAAGAAATAACGTAATATGGCCAAACGTATCACAGTTAAAAGAGTTTGTTTTGGTTTTGCTTTTGGAAAAGTTGAGCCTGTAATCAATTAAGCAATGGGGAAAGGAGAATTTCTTGTACTCTGAAAATAGTTCTTGAAATGTTCAATACATACCTCTAACCAAATCCACATCAATTAGATCTGTCTTAAGTTTAGCATTCTTCAATGTTACACTTCGAAAACCATCGAGTATTTTTTGTTCAACTGTTTTCTCCCATTGTTGTTTATCGCAGGTGCCAATCTTTTTTTGATACCTTTTGATAATAGTAATTGAAAAGCAATAAATTTCTAAGAATTTTCCAATATAGTTATTTAATTTAAGTTTTCTCTCTTACCATGTTACAATTTCATCTAATTTCATAGTAGAATTTACATGCAAGTATTTGAAAAATCTTTTCTAAATCTGCAAAAGAAAAAATATAAAATCGTTTACATATTTTGCGCTAAAAACCAAACATTTGTTGAGCGTGTAATTGCGCATAACTGAAGCTTCAGATAAGTGATAAGTGTTTATCGTGCCTTCCCACCCATTTCTAAGATATCGTGATACGAATACAACAAGTTTTGAATATTTCTTTAGTAGCTGTTGCCGTAGCCGCTGCCGCTGTACAACGAAGTGAAGGCGTTAAGTATCAGCTTTGTGTGACATAAACGGTACGCGTAAGCTTTATTTGATTGCGAATATATGTATAATATTATTCCAGTCGTATTTACTACTTAATTCATAAATAATTAATATGTACATAGAATTGAATAAATGTACTCAACATATGCAGAACAAATGTATTTATGTGCATATTTATTTATTTATTTTGTAATTAATGCTAATTAATAGCACAAGCCTGTGAAATTAAACTATTTTTAAGACGATTGAAAAAAACAGTAGTTTTCTATGTATCTTTATGATTTGAGCCCGAAGCAGAATGCAGAAGTTATCGAAAAATTTCAACCCAAAAGGCCGAAAAAATTCGGGTTGTAGACCGTTGGAAAGGTGTTTTACTCATTGAACGTGGTTTTAAGATCGGGCTATCCTTAAGTATATTCAGAATATACAGATGGCCGGTAAAGCCATCACTCTTGAGTTGGTATACATTAGGAAGACTTATGACTGTTACACTATTAACTAGAGTAAAATCCCGATAGTTCGTAATAGCGAGGGATTCGCAATTTTTACGAATTACAGGGGTTTTTGATATAACGAGGTTAAAATAACAAAAAATTTTAATTAATTAAGAAAGAAAAAACAAAAATAATTATTCATTTAACTGAAATATGTATGTAGATATATGTATATGGGTACAAATATTGCACACCATTAAAAATTAACTTTTAAAAAAGCCTGTAATTTTTTAATGTTTAAGGCTTATCTTGTCCACCACGAAAAACACAAAAAAATCTAAAAAGCTGCCTACTATGATCCATTTTTTTCGAACCATAGTTTCAAAGAATTTTTTTTTATATTACGAATTATAAGAGGTTGTCAACAACCAATTACGATTTAAAAGAGGTTAAACAGACCTTGTACTGAGAAAAAAAATACGAATTAGCGAGAGGACCTAAATGTATGAATTTTTGCAAATTAATACGATTTATTCAAGGGGTCAACAGTTTTTTACTATTTATTGAGATTTTCGAATTAACGGATACGAATAATCGCGATTCTATTTACAGTTTTTGTATCAGTAAAAACTGTGGCTTTTACAAAAGTAGTAACTCAAGTTCAGCTTTAAGCTTTAATGAGTGACTTGTAGCAACCAAAAAATACATAAAACCTGTAACTAAATGCAAAAACAATTTGTATGGAAAAGACTAGGAAAATATCACTGATTATGATCACAATAACCAAATAGATTTATTAAAATTAAAAGAAAATCACTTTTTGCAAATATGCATGTAACTACCGAATCAACAAAAATTATATTCACATTTTATAACTCTAGAATATTTTCCAACATATTCACACAAAAAAAGCGCTAAAAATTAAGCTTGATAAATTAAACGAACGCAATAGGAAATACATATGTGAGTGAGTATCGTGAACACACTTTCTAGAAAATGAGAATATCAATTTCCACACAATTTAATGCCATATGATAAATTAATAAGAATAAACAAATAAAAACACACAATAAGTAAATAAAAAAAACTTTCTCCTTCACTTAATAAATGAATAAGTAGAAAATTATCAAACTGAACTAAGATTTAAAATATTGTTTTGAACGGTTAGAAAAATTTAAGATATTTTTTTTGTTAAAATAAGACATAAAAGGTCAAGTACAATGAAAAAAAAAAAATATGTTAAAATGCTTCCGCATCATAACTAGAAGCAAATACTTAAAATAAAAGCGAAAAAGCTCAAAGAAAGAATATTAAATAGGTATTAAGCTCTATACAGTTAGTATATGCGGTTGTATTGTCTTGCATGAAGCTCAAACGCATACCTTACCGCATTTTTGTGGCAAGTGTGTTAATTTTTGAAGGTTGCATGTTAGATTTTTTCTTTGTGGTAGCAACTTTTATCTGCGAAATATGGAGATGCACCAACATGAAGCTGGCGAGAGTGTTAGAAATCAATATTGAAAGACTAATGTGTTTCTGCTCATTGTAGGGTGCCTACATAAATTTGCATGTGCTTTGATTGGTAAATAAACGCTTTTATAGTCATTTTTCTGGCAACAGAAAAGTTCAAGGTAAAAAGTATTTATCATTGAAACCTAGAAAAATGTTTATGGCTTTGCTTACTTTTCTTACCTTTGTAGAGAATTTCAAGTCTTAGTTTCCACTTCAAAACTTTGATAATTTAATTATTTAACTATATAGTTAATTATATTTGTCAATTGAAACTTTAAATTTGTATATGAGACAAAAAAAACTTAATAATTTATCACCAATTTCTCAAGCAGCGTAAACAAAACTGCTGCCATGCAATGGAAACGCAAATAAATACTAAACGATAATCGACAACAAACTATACTCGGAATTTTAACTCAGCGCAGCTCCAGCCCCAATCCAATCACTTTCTTTCTTTTTCCGATTTTACTTTGCGTTCTTTTGCATTTGATTTTCTTTCAGTTTTTGTTTTTATTAAAATTTTCTTATGTTGTCCGTCTGATCCATATAGCAATTTTTTGATAGAGCTATCGCGCTAAGTTAAAATATTAACAACAATTTTTACTGAAGCTGCCAAAGAAACTGAGTCAAAACGTCGTTATCTGCTTCTATATATTATTATTTTGTCAAACGTCAAAATTAATGAAAGAATGAAGAAAAGTATTTTTGACAATTGATAAGAAGAAACAGGATAGAAAAACAAAAAAGAGAAAAACAAGCTAACAATGAAACAATATAGGGTGGCTCATATGGATCAAATAAAATGGAATGAAGTGGTTTAATGTTGGTCATATTAAGATAATAGCTGACTATTCAATATTTTTCTATCAAAGGATACAATATAGACAATATCGTGCCAACTTCGTTTGCTTAAGAAGAAGTTTACAACCACAAATGAGTGATACTACAAGTGTTTGTGAAAACAAGTCTTAGAAATGGCTTTTTGTAGTGCAATTAGACTCAAAGTTATGTATTTGACCAATAATGATAGAAATCAAGATTACGCCCTCAGCTGCGTAAGTTTATTCTGTAAAAATAATTATGAGACATGATGCTAATGATTTCTGGGGATTTACACATTTAATTTAATTAAATGCGTCAAGTATAGAGGTAAAATTTGTACATATATACATAAAGAAGACAACATAAAGAGCTATTTTATTTCCTATACATAGCTCACTTCATCTTAAATATCATTTAAATTAGTAAAATAACAAGTTTTCACTCCACCAAACACAGTAATAAACAGTATTTTTTTTCTGGTGTGACGTCACAACCAGATCTGCGCAAGTTGTAATTTTTATTTCTATCATTCGTGGTATTTAACCACAGATGTTATTGACACAGCAATGCTTTAAATTTGTTACCAAATATAATATGTCCTTTCGACTGCTAGTCACATCAAGTGTTTGCAAATTAAAACTTAGGCCTAGTTCTGTCGGAAGTACAGAAATAATAGCAGAGACAGAATCAATTTAAACTGGAATTTGATAATAATTAGTCCTGAGAAACTCGTTTGAAACCGATAATTCATAATCTTTTAGGATTTGTTTGCCCCTTCATAGAAAACGAAGTAACTGGAGGATTGTTTGAGTAAAATCTGCCAGAACTGAAAACTTTTTGCAAAACCTGCACATCTACCAGCTACCAGCACTGACCTGACCGAAGATGGGAATTATCCATAGCTCCCACTGCCACAGTTATAACAAATTGAGTAGAAAGTTGTTGCATTCAACTTCCTGTGCAACTAAACCGCTCTCTTTATGGCAAAAACAAATCATTTTGTCAGAGTTTTTACGTAATTATTTTGATTTTGTGTTATTATTGAATTTCCAAAATTTCGATCCCAATAATATAATGCTTAATAAAATGAATTTCAAATTCGTTTTTTGACAGATTATAAGTTTGGAGAAGAAGGAGAATTTTTATGTGTGTTTTGTGTAAATAAAAATAAATAAAATTTTGCCTTTCAATTGGATTTGGACATCAAGAATTTATATAGCAATTATGGATATTTGGTGGAATGGCAATGATTTACTCTCCGACTCCATTATTTTATTTTTGAACTTAATAAATATTACTAAATATTATTAGAGCAACTTTTATGAAAACAAAATGCAAAATATCTAAAAAAAATATGTAATAGATCTTAAATTGTGCCTGTTTTTTACAATCTTGTGATACTTTATGCATTTCAAGCGCATTTTTTGAAATGCAGAATTTCATTTGACAGTTTTTGTATGGCGAAATTCCGCATTTCAAACACATTTCAACGAAATGCTAAATTTGCCTGAAATTCCCTCTCGTGTGTCCTCACTATAAAGTTAAATTAAAAAAAATAACAATACAATCTTAGAATAACGAATATGTTGCTATTCATTTTATGAAATAACAACATAATCGTTCTGTTGTTTAATTTTATGATTACTTATTTCTTTGGTTTGGTTCCATTCTCAGATTGGTGTTTAATAGTGATTAATATTCATCATTTAACACAAAAACTTAATAATATCGTAAATTTAAAGGAAAACTTAATAATAACGTAAACGTCGTAAAAAATGGCGTTAAACTAAGAATTTTAAGTTTATCATTGCAAACTTCGAAGATTTTTCATCTATAGGACAGGCACTAGAAACTCAAAAAAATATTCCATACTTCAGAGCAAAAGCGTATTAAGTCCAAAATTTCAATTTTCCGGTTTCAATAAGTTAATCTTATAAGCTTTCGAACAGTTGTTGGCAACATAAGATTTTACTTACAACGAAAGTACTGGAACCAGATACGTAAATTTTTAATGCTCTATATATCGCAAGCGAGTGAATAAAGGCATCTCGACTTCCTCTATCAGCTCCTTTGGTGTTGACAATCGGGACTAAATCATCATGTATATCTAGTTTCTTCTTAAATTTAGAAGTTATTGGTTCATATTGCATTTATGCGTAAATTATAGCAGATAATTAAAAGAAATATAGAAGTGAATTTTTATCATCCAAAAAAATTTATTGTAATAAAATTTATTATTGCATCGTAAAAATTAATTTAAATTTATACATACATACGTAAGTACCCGTTCTAATTGCTATAATTTAGATTTATTTAAAAGCAGGCAGAAAATCGATCAATTGTATGAATTTAAATTTAATGATTTCTTGTTTTTTGATTGCTTCAAAGACCTTTGATTAACTTCAACTGTTAGTGAAAATTGAATATAGTTATGTATTTTCGTGTATTTTACGTACGTATTTACTTTGAGTTTATGGTTTAAAATTAAATATGTTTGTTTTATATATTGAAATTTGAGTAAGGAGACAAGTTTTACTTTTTATCATAGTCAAAAACAGTCAGCCTCCTCCCCTCTCTCTCATATTTCTTACACGTCTAATTTAGACGATTTTGCGAAAGTGCACACTTTGGACGATTCCATATATTTTCGTAATTCAGTTTTTTTATTTTGTATATTTTATTTTAGTTTAGTTTTTAATTTAGTGGATTTTTATTTCACGATTGTTTCGGGTGTTGCGGTGGAGGTGGAGGCGCCGGTTTAAAGCACTGCAACAAAAACGCGGTGTACATAACAAAGCCAACGGCCAAAGCTATTAAAGCATACATAAATATATTCAGTTCGGGTTGACGGAAGCGATTTTTACGCAACCATTCCAGGACTTCATCTTCAGAAAGAAGGTCACCTACAAATAAAGTGAAAAGTTTCAATTCAAATTTCATTAATCTCTTAACCAGCAAGAATTTAATTAAGTACACAGTTTTTTTTTTTAATATTACCTCTATAGATGCTGGGGAATCTCCTTCGGAAATACACCATAGCTGGCAGTTTGGTGACACCCCACTTTTTGGCATATCGCGTGTCTGCCATTTTGACAAATGTTATATCTAAATTATCCGTTTCACTATCGATATTCTCGAGTTTCTCAAGTGAGGCAATGCTGTCTTGTTGATTGTGTTCATCTAACAAAAAAAAAAATTGAAATTCAGGAAATCATTAATATTATCAATCACTAATCATTGCCATCGAAAACTTACAAAAGAATACCGTTAAAAATTCGTTTTCTTCGAGCAATTTATCAAGCATTTTGCGATTAACTTCTTCTATTTCGTTTTTAATTTCGAATACATCTTGCGATGTAAGCCATGTTATAACTTTATCATGCTGATGCATATCACCATCGTATAAAACAGGAACTTGCTTTCTATAAATTACAAATAGTATTTTGAAATCGAAAAACTACCTCAAAAAAAAAAAAAAAAGTGAAGAAAATCATACCTAAAATAAACCAACGAGGGTATATTAACCACTTCGTATTTTTTCGCCGCCTCCGCACTGGTAATTTTCACAAAATCAATACCAAACATATCAGCTTCCCCATCAATTTCTTCTAACTCCTCCAATATTTCCTCACATTCTGCACAATCTTCGTCATCTGTAATCGATTTTATACCATCATTTACATTCATTTGATTAAATTATACTCGTATTTACAGAAAAACACCACCAATAATGTTGATTCAGCCATTAGACGTTCCAACATGCGTTCATTCACTTCTTCAATTTCATCGGCCAATTCACGATTATCATCGTCGATAAGCCATTCTAGAACGGATTGTTCATTTTGTAGATCACCCTCGAAGAGTAATGGATTACCATTTCTGTAATTTTCTTTAATATTAATATACGAGTTCAATAGCTAGACTTGGGACATGAGGCACGTTTTCTTAGACTAAGTATGCATATTACCGAAAGTAAACCAACGCTGGGAATGTTTTTATTGAATAACGTTTCGCCAATTGTGGATCTTGGATTTTGACCATGTGTATGCCGAAGACATCGCATTCGTCATCGATCAATTCAAGTCCTTCCAATATTTGATCGCATATATTGCAATTAATTTTGTCTGTAGAAAAAAGTGTTCATTAACACGTTAGCTTTTATGTATTATAAGTTTATTTGATAATTTTATAGTAAATGAGTTTCATCTTTAAATACCCTACACCCAAGTTATTATAATAGTATATACATAATGATTATTTAATGTTCATGATTTGAAGAAGTCATATATGTTGCTATTACTGTATATATTTTAACTTTGTGTAGGTGTAAAGTATTTTTTCTTTTTAAACTATTTTAAGCCTGAAAAATGCTAGTTATTTGCTTTATTTAATGTGTTAAAGTTAAGTAAAGCGAGTTAATGAAAAGAAAACGCCAAAAATTAAGGTATTCGATTCCAAACTAAACACTAGGATATTTATTTATTATTTACTGATTACTGATAACTGAAAAATAAGAATATGTACAATATAGGTATTTACATTTTCACATTTAATTGTTTAAAAAAGCTAGATTCGCATTAAAATATATTGACTATCTCCGTTCGGACTCGGCATAAAGTGTTAAGTTCCCTCTATTCTTTGAAAAGTTGCATAATTCGGGTGTATGCATAAACGCCATGGCATGGGATATAGGATATTTTTAATATATTCCCGACAATTCTTAAAATTGAGTAAATTTTTTATTCCACATTTGAAAATTTTCCCGGTATTTAGTTTGGGCGTAATACAATTGTTTCATAAAAAAAGCTTTTTGGAAATCAGTTTAGTAATGAAGTTTAGAAGTGGAAGAAAAAATTATATTATAGCTTTCATACACTATACAACTTAGTCGCAAACATTATCGTAAACCTTAAATGCCTACTCGTGCATGAGGATGTTATATCTAGTCCGTGAAAATCTATAAATTGGAATTCTTGTACTAACATTTTTGTTGCGGTCGAAGTTTGTAGTGTGTGTTTTGAAACGCAAGTCTGGGACAAAATTGTACAGTGTATGTAGGCATTTTGAGTATACTTATACTATATTTAGATTAAAGAGAAATCGGTTAAAAGATATAAAGCAAATCAATCATTTTCCAGATAGAATTCAAAAATATACATATGTAGAACTATTTCATTATCCATAGTTTTTGATTATGTAGCTGTAGCGTATGCGGCTGGCTGCATTTTTGAGAATACCTTGATTTTCGATACGTTTTCTTTTGTTTGAAATGTAATTCTGAAGGAATTGTTTGGATTTATGTTGTGAGGTTATGTTGCCTTCTTTAAGGGATATGGGCGAACAGAAATTTCTGCAATAAGCTGGTGGCTTTCCATTACGCTCAGGAGGTACTGAGGATGTTGGTTTTGTTTTTGGGATATAAAATATTATTTGTATTGTTTTTTTTTGGCGGATGTGTGGTGGTGGACATTGTTTGGCGATGTTTTGTGTAGGATAAAAATATGCGAAAAGATTTTGTGATATATGCAAATAAAATGTTAAATTACAAAAATTGAAATAGTATGTATGTACAAATAGTGAGTTAAATACACAAGTACATACAATAAAGAAATTTTTCTATACTAATTGAAAGAGCTTTTTCTGTATCGAATACTTACAAAAGTAAACAGCCAAATATTGAGTTTCTTCAACCATGGTCTCTAGCATTTGCCGTGTAATTAATTCTATACGATCTTCGGTCTTTTGAGTTATGAGCCATTGGAGTACTTCTTCCTCTTCATTTAATTCACCTATGAAAATGTTGAGAATATAGAATTAGAAAAGGAAGAATACAGAAAAATGAATAATCTGTAATAATTCAACGATACTCAAGCGAAATGATCAACTACAAATATTGAAAATCTTACCTTCAAATACATTTGGGATTCCACTTTCGAAGTATACCAATGCTGGGTACTCATGCACTCCATAACCGTCAGCCACCGAAAAGTCTCGTGTTTTCACAAACGTAATGCCATGTTTGTCACAATCATCGTCAATATTTTCCAGTTCTTCTAAGACCTTGGTACATTGTTCACAGCCATCAGCGTCTGATTCAAATGTACATTGAAATAGATTCTTATAACATACATTACGACAAAAGTTTTGCACAAAACAGAAAAAGGAAAATATGAAGCGCAATTTGGTAGAACATTTAAATAAAATACATTAAAATAGGCAGTAAAGAAAGTAAAACATTTCAACAGTAAAGATGAGGTATTAATAAAAAATATATAGTTCAGGTTGGGTAACGTAGATAAATAAAGTAGATATAGATTATTATCGAAAGGATGGTTGGAAAGAAATAAAAAAAAAAAAAAGAACAACAACATGATACAATTAAGGTGCTTTGGAAATAATGAAAGATATAAAGTGCAGGTAGAAGGCGTGTCTTTAAGGTAGGTGTGTGCATATACGGAAACTACTACATTTGCTACGCAATATAGAACATCAAAACAAAAACCAATCATGTGATATGATACAGGGTGTTTTCTTATTTTTTTTCTTTACAACGCACGTTCAATTAAACAATCAAATGGTGGATATTCGATATACAATATTTTTTTTACATATATACCAAAAAGTGTATATATGTATAATGGTTGCATATATTCATTCATTCATTCATTGGTCAAAATACTAAGTTCTCTACCCTCTTCATGTTTGCTGCTTGAAGCAACAGTGCTTGCTTCCGTTTCCGTTCCAGCCGCCGCTTCCGCATCACTGCCAAATGATGCCGCTGCACCGGCACCACCATCTTGTTGTTGTGCTTCCTTTTCCTTTTTCAAACGTGCTTTGCGCGCCGCCTTCGAATTGCATATGTCACATTGGGTTTTGTTCCCTGAATTTTCGATTCGATTCAATTCGTTTTGATTCGATTTATAGTACATATTTCATTAATAGTTTGTATGTACGTGTATATTTATATTTATATTTGAATTCATTTGAAGGTAAATATGTACGAGTAGTCGGTATATTGTGGGTTGTGTCATTTTAAATTGAATATTTAATAAAGAAAGTATGTATATTAAATTAAAAAGTCATTGAAATTAATACTTAATAAAAAAAAAATGTTAGTTACATTTTAGAATAAGATTTAATATAATAAGTTCTCGTAGTGTGCTGCAACTACTTGAAGAGATTTTGAAAAATAATTAATATTAACTAAATTTTAAATTGTTAATTACAAAATTGAATAATTATTTTTATTCAAACTAGAAGCGCTGCAATCTTTTTGCGCAAAAGTGTAACGATAAATAATGCAGAGTACCTTTCGTAAGAATTTGTACATGAATGAAAAGGGCCAGTAGTTTTATGCCACATCGGCAGATGGAAATGAAATGCTTATGAAATGTTTACTCCTGGATGTTGGTCACTACCGTGTAGAAAATATTCGTAGTTTTTGTGCGCTGATTCTTTGCCTAAGTATTATACGAGCTTACGTCACTGTGATAACATGAGAAATTTATATAAAATTAAAGAAAAAGTATGAAAAACATTACAGTTTCCAGAAAAGACTTCTCGCTATTCAAAAAATTTGTAGAACTTCATTGTTACATACCGAAATTTACCAAAAATAAATAAATTACGAAAATATCTTACTTTTTATAGATTTTTCCAACCGAATGTATTTATGAAAACCTTGAACGTAAAGAACCTGGCACCTTTTTTTCTGAATTTCCAAACATTGTCTTTTGAAATCCTTGCATCTTAATTAATTTGATGACCACAACTGTAGGAATTGAAGTGATTACATCAAAAGTCCAAAAGGTTATTCCTGTAACTAGCATACATATGTATGCAGGTTTAACTCATCTAAATCAATAGTTAAATATTTTCTATGTACAATTCTTCTTAAAGGTACTTGTATATTTATGTCACCAAACCGATTGCAGCTATTTATTATTACTTTTTATTATTAAGCCGTTTTTGAATTAAGCTTAATAAAAAATAAAAACTTACAAAAGTACACCGCAATCGAACCGGATTCTTCAATTAAATGAACCAGTCTTTCGCCTTCGAGATCTTCGATAACATCTCCACTTGGATCCTTTTGCGTTAGTAACCAAGCGAGAATTTGTTCTTCTTCATAAAGATCACCTAATAAAATATATGCAACAAATATATGTTTAGGGTTTTGGAAATATAACATAAACTTTTAAATGAAAGCAACTAACCGGCGTATATAACTGGTTCTTTGGAGGTAGGTTTAAAGAAAAGTATCGCTGGTAAAGCGAAAACACCATATTCTTTAGCCATCTGCTTGTCATCGATCTTAACAAAATCAATGCCTGCCTTATCAGCATCATCGTCGATATGTTCTACTTCGGCAAGTACGCGTGGACATTGTTTGCAATCATCGCTATCTGGAAATTGTTTAAAAACATTTTTAGGTATATAAAATAATTGCTCATCGATAAAATGCAAAGCAATAGTAAAATATTGTAGGCATACGTACATAAAATAGCGGCCAAATAATCTGAAGCTTTGCGTATTTTTTCAAACATTTTACGATTAACTTGTTCAATGTGATCGGTCATTTCCATATTCGCGGGGCTGGTTAACCAATCCAATATTTCCTCCTCATCATCGATATCACCATCGTAGTTAATGTATTTGCCTTTACGGAAATACGTTAGACCAGGTGGATTCCGGTATCCATACTTCTTCGCCATCAGTTTGTCTTTCATTTTAACAACATAAATGCCATATTCTAGAGCCTCATCATCGATTAGCTCAATGTGTCGGAGAACGCGTGGTGAATCGGGATCATCTTCTTTATCTGTGCATAATACAAAAACATTAAGAATTATGCTAAATCATTTTATTGAAACACTGTATATATTTTCAATATTATATACTTATGTTTTTGTTTTGACTTTACGTCGGAAACTTTAATATATTTAGGTTTTAGCCATATAAATATGTACATATTTACTATAGTACAATTGTACATTATGCATAATTAAGCAGTTACAGTTTTTAGTGAGCATTCTCTTTATCTAAACTATCCTATTTAAATTCCTACTAGTACTAATATTTACATACATGTATATAGTATTTATAAACGTATATTATTCAGATTTTATTTTACCATCTATGTATGTATGTAACACTTATGTAACACTCTCTTCATCAGTGTATATACTTACAAAATACAACCGCCAAAAAGTCTTTGGTACCAATATATTCAAAAAGAGTTTCTCTATCAATAAGTTCAATACTTTGATCTGCTTTTTGTTCCAATATCCATTTGAAAACTTCTGAACTTTTCTCAATATTGCCTAGCATTTTTTTTTTTTTTTTTGTTAATAAAAAATAATAAAGTCGATAAGAAAAGAGAGAAATGAAAAAGAATACAAGTATTAAATATTATTATTTGAAGTAAGCTGGTAAATGTACAATTTAAAAACACTAGATCATACCTGTTTGCTGCAGTCAATCAATCAATCAATCGATCGAGAAGATTACACGATATAGAAATTAAAATTATTTGTTTATATTCACACATAATATTATACTCTGCCACCCTGTATGCTAATTTGATAATGATATTTTGATAAAATAATAAACCCGAATATATTAAAATAATGTAAATTTCATTTTCATTGCCACGAGGAAAGATGCAAAATTTAATACTAATTTTTGGCAACTTGTCAAATAATTTCTTCTGGAAAATAAAATTTGTATCTATTTTTTTAATTCGTTTGCTTTAATGTGTCGGAAATTTTAAAAACATTTTCTTATAGGTGTATTTCATTAAATAGTTGAGAATTTTTTTTCGTGTATAGTCTGGAATAAAAATAGATTTTATGGGCAAAACATCAAAAAGAAAAATGTATAATTTGTTGTTGAATACCTGACCATCACACGGGTCTTGTTTCAGAAATGACATGTGATGTTCCACTAGCATATATTTTGACTTACAAAAAGATACGTGTAGTTTCACAAATGAGGAATACAATTTTTCACAAAAAGAATTGAAAATGTTTGTTTCTATTCCGTAAAAATATTTACTTCTGCGCTTTACGTTTTTTTTTCATAAGGTCTTATATAATGAATAAACTTTGCTTACGATTTTTACATAGAAATCTAATAGGAGTACAGACAATCCTTTCCGAAATTTAGAAAACTTGTGTGTATTTTTAAAAACCTTTTCATTATATCAACTAGAGCAGAGTTTCTCAAACTGTGGTACGCGTACTACCAGTGGTACGTGAGGCCTCCAAAGGTGGTTCGCTAGCAGATAATAGGCGGCAAAAGAAATAATCGATAGCTAAATATTATTAAAAACCAGTTGCATGTTTAGTTTTTGTGGGCATAAAGTACACAAAGCACTGTTTTTTTTTTAGTTCTGTGGTACGCGTTTGATACACATTTTACATTGATGGTACGCGAAAAAAAAGAGCTTGAGAACCGCTGAACAAGCGTTTAATTTCGTACTGGCTCTAATTTGTCATACTAGTTTGATATATTTTCAACGTAAATTTCAAACTAAGTTTGTTTTCTTGGCATATGGTAGAAATGGATTTAATTTAGGTTAGGTTGAGTAGTAGTTTCTCATTAAGCGATGAAAAAAGCAAAAATAGCCCGATAGCTCCTTTTTGATACCACTATCTCGGTTGTGGTATTTATTTAATACAAAGCTTTATTGTTGGTCAAGTGTAACAGGCTGCAAAAACCATTTGTTCAGACCAAAAAACTTCAGCTGAACACTTAATTAGGTGTAAGAGGCCTCCCCTATTCCAATGGGGAATGGTTTGGCAAAGATTTTTAGTTAGGTTGAACTGACTGTCATGGCAAAAATACGAACTTAGGCAAACTGTTTGCATAGTGATGATTTTGGACATGAAAAAGAAGTTCTTACAATCAATGAAACCAAATGATTATAGAAACCTATAGAAGCTATCTAGAAAATGATAACCCATGCAAGCATAGCATTGAAGGATTAGTTAAGTGAATATAGTTGCCTCTCACACAGACACACTTGGAATAGTTTTAAAGACTAAAGGTTTTCACAATATGGCTCCTTATAAAACCGAATTCGGAGGCGTTGATTCCGACCTAGTACTGTCGTGTAATTATTATCTTAACTTACCAACATCTGTATGATTCTAAGAACATCTAAACCAATAAAATTGAAATCAAATCTCTGGTTAATATAATAACAAAACTGAGTATAAAACTGAGTATATAGCTTTGCCTAAAATTTACTCTTAATTCACACACAAATCGATTTCTATACGTATAAAATTCTTTTTGCTTTAGATGAAATAAAATGATGAACACAAATTTATTTGCAAAGCTAAAATTTTTGTAAAATTTATCTAAGGAAATTATAAGATAAAAAGGGTAAACAAAATGTATTTGCAAAAAAAAAAAACAAACAAAAAAAAATAATAATAAGTAAACAAAAACAACCAAAGAGTATATTATAATTATTTTCAAAAAAACGCTAGTCAATTATATTTTTATTTTTCTTTTTAATTTATACAATTTAAATTTTTATTGTGTAAAAAAAATGTAGAAAAACAAAAAATATTTTTTATATTTTGAACTTAAAAAATCGAATTTTTTCTCAAAAAACTGAATCTTTCAATTCATTTATTAATCAAAAAAAAAAAAAAAAAAACATTTTTTGTTTTCTGTTTTATTATAATAAAATATTAAATCAATTCTGTTACAATTTGAAATTCTAGCAAAGTCTTCTCAGTATTTTTAATTATTTATTTTAATGTAATTTTCAACTAAAGAATCTTAGCGTTTTACATATTTTGTTTCTTTTTTTTTATAAATTATTAACAAAGTTTCAGTTTTTAGTTTTAAAACAAATTATTCTTTTTAGGGCTGTTGTTCAACAGAGTTTTAATTATAATTGCAATTTAATCATACCTAGTAGAAGTAAAAATAACAATTTTTAAACATTTTTTTTTATTATTATGTATTATTATTAAATTAGATAACAGTGAATTAAATTCAGTTTCGATATTTAAATATCGTTTTAACAAACATTTCATTGAATTTTATTCTCAATATATTTTATCGACAGTTATAATTGCAATAGTTTTGTTTAACATTACTATTGAAAAATATAACAATTTGTTTTATTGTGCAACAAACAAAAAATAAATAAAACATTAGCGAGTTTCAACGAGATTACAATTACATTGTACAAGAAAAATTAGTCAGCAAAAATTACGAGTATACATTGTTCAAAACAGTACATACAAAAATAGTAGTTTTTAGAAAAATAAAAAATAGTTAACAGTTTGTATTGTAAATACATTGTAAATTGTTACAAAAAATATTTATATATATGTAAATATAGTAGTAAGTATTATACACAAAAAGACAAATAGTATCAAAAGTGTTAAGTACAGTTTATACAAAAAAAAAAAAAAAAATCAAAACATAATAGTAGTTGTTGTAAAGTTTTTTCAAAAATTATTTGTTGTTTCTTCGTTTTATTTTACAAATATGTAGTATGTATTTTCTGCAATATAGTTAAGTACGTAGTATAAAAATATTTGAGCTATGAAAATTGCTTTCAGTTTGAACAAAGTTTGTTATAAATTAGGTATTCATTTGTTTTTTAGTGAGTGAGAATAAGCAATGAAATGGCGAAACAAAACCGAAAAAATGCATTCTACTAGATTAGCACGAAAAAACAAATAAATAAAAATTTATACAAATAAAATAAAAACAAAGTAAGAGTTAAAAATTTATAGAAGAAAGTTAGGTAAAGTTGAGTTGTTTGAGTTGAACGAACAATCTCTGCAAAATAGATAGTATTTATGGTGGAACATCAAGACGGGTGGTGTATGTATATGCTGGGTGTTGGAGTTGGGCGTGCCATGTTTTTTTTTGTATTGCTTTATTTGAGTTCCAAGCATACGTGCAACATGTTTGTAAATAATTAATATTTAATGTATAAATTTGATGAAACGAACTAGTAATGATGAAATGTCTTTAGATGTTCATAGTTCAAGGTTCAATGTGTTCGTTATAAAAATCCATGGCAGTACAATTAGTGTATTTTCGATATTTGATTCTTGTTCTTCGAAACAATTCAAAATAAATTAAGGTTATATGTAGTTTTTGCCAGTTTTTCGTGGTTTATGTTTGAGCAAGTCGATGCAATTTTGTGCAGTTTTATGATGAAATATTTTTAGTGGTTGAAGTTTCATATATGTTCACGTGCGTGCTACTTATGTTACTTATTTGTTTTTGTTTTGGGTTTGGTTTTACTAATAATATAGTAATGATCTGTTCTGTTTATCAATCAATCAATCAATCAATTATCAATTATATTGTTTCCTTATTCCCATAGAGAGATATCCTGAAAAAGTTCATATAGATTTTTTAGTCGTTTATGCAAATAATTAATGCCTGCAAGACACAGAAGAAAAGAGAAGAAGAAAACAAACAAATAAAAACAGGAAAAAATGTTTCCACATCTCTTAAATATTCAATTTCAAATTTCAAGTTTCAACGACTAAGTTCTATACAACTTCAAGCTTCAACAACTTTTCTACATTCTACCAGATAATGTATTTGCCGAAGCCGAACATACCGGTTTTTACATTCATTTTATCGCCAGCATCTTTAGACTTTTTAGTTGATTTTCCATTGTTGTTGCTGTTGCTATTGTCATATTGATGTTTGGTTATTGGTGTTGATGTTGGTTTCTTTGAGCTGGATGATGATGATTTTCTTGGGCTCGTATATGAAACTTTTCCCATTGGTTCATCATCATCGTCATCGTTGTCGTCATCGTCGTCATCGTCATCATCGTGTTTGTTGTAGGTGGGTTTCGATTGTACTGGTTTCTTTTCTTTCTTTTTCGTTGATGGCGAAGATGATGAGCTGCTTCCGGTTTTTGCTGTTGATGTGGATGAAAATTGAAAATTGCCGGGTCCACCACTTTGACGTTTGCCGCCTGCATCGCCGTCACTGTGACCAATACGTTGTGCAGTCATTTTAGGAACTTTTGTAGTTTTCTCCAATTTCGTTGGACAGCATTGGAATGGTTTGAAAGCGTTGGGAACGTAATTATTGCCACGTCTAGCTGAATGGCCGTCATGACCCAATCCAACATAGAAACATTCGTCATCTGTGTGCAAACAAACAAAAACATTTTGTCAGATTGTTTCGCTTTAAGTAGCCATTTTGTTTTTGTAATTTAATACAAAATATATAAAAAGAATAGGTATTTTTTGTTACCAAAACAAGAGAAAAGAATAAAAAATTATGCAAATAAAAGTTTTATAGCTTCAAAGTTAATTTTTTTGTTGCTGTTTTGCATTTTTCTTTCTTTTTGTTCTAAAGCACTTCTGTTGTACTTTTAAAAAAATCTACTATTTTATTGTAAAAAAAAAGATACCACAAAAAGTTAGTAATATTTTAAAAAGTAATTTAATTTTGAGTTTTGTTTCAATTAAAATCGCATTTTTTTTTTGTTTAGAAGAAAAAGCGTGCTTCATTTATGCTTGAATTTTGAGTTTCATTAAAAAAATGTTTGTTTTTATCTTTAAAAACTTATAACTGACAAAATGCTTTTGATGCTGACCTTTGACATTCTCTTCTACACTACAACTTCAATCATTCAATTTTCAATTGCAACAATTTTTATTACACCAAAACTTTTAATATTTATTTTGTGTTTCTTGATAAAAATAATTATTTTTTGGTTGTTTTTGTTTAAATGTATTGATCGTACTTTGAATAAATAAAAAATTAAACCAAATATTATTAATTAATAAACAAACAAAACAATTACTTAAAAATTAGAGAATTTTTTTGAATTTGTAAACGTCAAAAAAAAAAAAAAATCATAAACAATTTTCCTTATTCATTTTTGGAATTTAAGAATTTAAAAACAAATATTATTTAATACTTATTAATAAGTATAAAAATATATGTAAATATATTTTTTAAATAAAACATTGTGTCAGCTATGTTTTTATTATTATTAATATTGGGTATTTATATACTCAGTTCATTATTTAAAAAAATATCAACCAATAAAAAAATGCGAAAACTCTCGCATTGTTTTCTTTGTTTATTTTGTTTTCATCGAAGATATTTTTATTTTTATTAAATTCAACATTAAGAAAATTAAGCATTCCAAGAAATAAGGATAGTGCAGGCTCTTTGGGTTTTAGTGGGGGTGGTCAAGACACACACTTAGTTACATTTGAGAAGATTACATTTCAATTCGTAAACTTATAATAAATCGAATATTTCAATTCGAGTTTGTTTCGTAAAGTTTGCGTTCTGAGATATAATGTATTCCTTCTACTAAGATTTTAAGCTTTAAAGTTTCAACTTCGAATCTCCCTTAGTTAGTTCAGAGCCAAGAAAGATTCATATAAATATTTTCCAATTAGATATACTTCAATTACATAGACTTCAGCTGCTGCACTAAGAAAGCGTATTTTTTATGTATTTTTGTGTGCGTTAAAACATTAAGGAATTGTTGTTTTTTACCTTCTTCTTCTGAAATACGATTATTTTTTCTTTTCATCGTATCTGTTAATTAAAACAAATTTATAAAACTTTGAATATTTCGTGTATAGGTTTACGTGAAATACACATTTTGTCTATGTACATATATATAATAAATATACAAAGGTATGAGGGAGAAATAATTGGGTGCTAGAGTGCAAACAAAAATTGAATATCAATCTTTCAAATACGAACAACAAATACGAGGAGTTTGAATTACCTAACTTATTTAAAAGTCGACCAGAACATAAATCAGATACACGATGTATTTTTGCTGGTTTGTGTTTCTGTGATATACTATTTTCATCATCATCGTTATCGTCATCGTCGTCCTCCTCATAGTCTTCGCCTTCATCTTCGTCATCTTCATTATCGTCTTCGTCATTGTCATTATCGTCTTCGTCATCGTCATTGTCATTGTCATCGTCATCATCATCATCATCATCATTTTTGTCATGTTTCTTTCGTATTGAAACTTTTGTAAAACGGCTTTTCTCTTTAGGTTTTCCATAGCTAACACGCATAGCCTGTTCGTCGTCATCATCTCCCTCGTCATCATCGTCATCTTTATCAATATCTTTTTTGTCGTCCCTTTTATCATCTTTAGAACCTCGTTTTCGTTTTTGCCGTTTTTTCAACTTTCTCTTATCAATTTTGTCATCCTTATCTTCGTCATCGTCTTCTTCATCATCATCTTCGTTATCAGTTTTTTGTATTCGTTTTCTAATAAATTTTTGTAAACGCCTTAATCGTTCTTTTTTGTCTTCGTCTGTATCTTTTGGATATCTCATTTTACCGGATTTCGAAGCTTTTGAGCCACCATTGTCGTCTTCGTCGTCATCTTCATCTTCGTTGTTATCGTCATCGTCATTGTCATCATCATCGTCGTCGTCATGGTCTTTGTTGTTTTTGCTTCGTCTGTTTTTGTGTTTTCTTTTTATATTATTTTTGTTCTCATCTTCGTCTTCGTCGTCATTATCGTCCTCATCCTCATCGTCATTATCATTATCGTCTTCACCATCATCGTCATCATTCCTCCTACTTCGTTTGCTTCTAGACTTTCTTCTCTTATCACTATTCTCATCATCATCGTCATTGTTATCCTCGTCTTCATCGTCATTATCATCTTCATCATCATCGTTGTCATTATCATTATCATCTTCATCATCATCGTCATCATTCCTCCTACTTCGTTTGCTTCTAGACTTTCTTCTCTTATCACTATTCTCATCATCTTCGTCATCGTTATCCTCGTCTTCGTCGTCATTATCATCTTCATCATCATCGTTGTCATTATCATCTTCATCATCATCGTCATCATTCCTCCTACTTCGTTTGCTTCTAGACTTTCTTTTCTTATCACTATTCTCATCATATTCGTCATCGTTATCCTCGTCTTCGTCGTCATTATCATCTTCATCATCATCGTTGTCATTATCATCTTCATCATCATCGTCATCATTCCTCCTACTTCGTTTGTTTCTAGACTTTCTTCTCTTATCATTATTGTCATCATCTTCGTCATCGTTATCCTCGTCTTCGTCGTCATTATCATCTTCGTTGTCATTACCATTATCGTCTTCATCATCTTCGTCCTCATCATCATCGTCATTATTCCTCCTACTTCGTTTGCTTTTGGATTTTCTTTTTACATGAGTTTCCTCATCGTCCTCGTCGTCGTCATCCTCATCATCGTCGTTGTCAATATCGTCATCATTATCTTCATCATCATCATCATCTGCGTCCTCGTTATTATCATCGTCTTCGTCGTCATCGTCGTAGTTCTTTTTATTTCGTTTGGTTTTAGATTTCCTTTTAACTTTAGTTTTGTCACCGTCCTCGTCGTCGTTATCATCATTTTCGTCTTCATCATCTTCATCTTCGTCCTCTTCATTTTCATCCTCATCTTCGTCCTCTTCATCATCTTCGTCATCGTCGTTTTTCTCTCTATTCTGTTTGCTTTTGGATTTTCTTTTTACATTTTCATCGTCTTCGTCATCATCGTTGTTGTCATTATCCTCTTCGTCGTCATTATTATCATCATCTTCTTCGTCGTCATTATCATCATCATCTTCGTCCTCGTCATCATTTTCGTCGTCATCGTTCTTTCTACTCCTTCTATTTTTCAACTTTCTTTTACCATTAGTTTTGCCATCGTCCTCGTCATCATCATCCTTATCATCGTCGTTGTCATTATCATCTTCGTCCTCTTCATCGTCATCATCTTCATCCTCAACATCTTCATCCTCATCATCTTCCTCCTCATCATCTTCATTATCTTCATCGTCCTCATTATCGTCGTCAACTTTCCTACTTCGCCTATTTTTGTGTTTTCTGTTTACAGTCCTTCTGTTATCATTTTCGTCGTCATTATCATCGTCGTCTTCATCCTCATCATCTTCGTCTTCTTCGTCACCGTTTTCGTCATCGTCATCGTCGTCATTGTCATTGTCGCCGTTTTCGTCATCGTCTTCGTTATGGTCATCGTCCTCGTTATCTTCTTCGTCATCATCTTCGTCATCATTTTTAACCCTCCTATCTCGTTTGTTTTTAGATTTTCTTTTACTGTCATTTACATCATCATCATCGTCGCCATCATCATTGTCATCTTCATCATCATCGCCTATATTGATAACATTTATTTTTATAATACAGATGAAAATTTTCGAATTAATTTTCAACATTTTTCCAACGAAAATGATTTATGCAAACACTGGGAAATTGAAAACAGTTGTGTAAAGATGTAAAATTAAGAATAGTCATATAAAGAATAGCACTGAAGTGTCATATAAAGACAGTGAGAGATCAAGAAAGCGGAAAAACTTTCACTAAGAATTAAATTTTATACGCACCTCCTATTAGAATTTAAAGAAATATTCCTCATTCTCTCAAAACTGGTAGTATTACTTTGAGAATTGTGTTAAACATACTACGTTCAAAGAATGGAGCTAATAAAGTTAATAAAGTTTTGTTTTATAAATACGAAAAAAGTGAAAATAATGAATTGGCTATTTGTAATCGATTTCACTAATGAAATTCTGAGAGATCAGTTCAAATAATTGAAGGTTTTGATTGGAATGTGAGTGAATTTGACTATTTAACAAATAAATATAAACAAGAAAGCTTACTCTTTTGATTGATTAACCACTGCAGCACACGGTTTTCATTTCTGAGATTACCTGTAATAAAAAATTAGACAAATATAAATCTTAACTTTATATACTTTCTTCTTGCTAGATGAAACTTACCATCATACATAATCGGAACACCAGTCTCATAATAGACCAGTGCAGGGAATGCGAATATTCCGATTTCATGTGCCAATTTAACATCATTGGACTTGACAAATTGAATGCCATGTTTATCGGTATCATCATCGATGGTCTCCAACTCTTCCAGTATGTGAGCGCATGATTCACATTTATCATCATCTGGAAGAGTTTATGGGATAATTGAATTGAATGATTAAATATGCTTTATAAATTATGCACTTACAAAAGAATACCGCCAAATGTTCAACATCATTAATTAAAACCTGCAATGTTTTGCGATCTACAGATTCAATAACGTCAGCTGTAGATTCATGCAACTCAATAACCCAATCCAAGATTTCCTCTTCCTTCATCAGTTCTCCTGTAGCATAAATTTATGCGTTCAAATTATGAACATTTATAATTTAATATTTCTGTTTTAAGACCATATAGCTTACCAGTGTAAATTGTTCTAAATTTATGTCTATAAAATGCAAGTGCTGGCAAGCCGGGTAAATCATATTCCTTTTCAATGTCGGGATCAGAAGTTTTCACAAAATCAATATCTTTCTCTTCACATTCATCATCAATATTTTCCAGCTCGTTCAGAATTTTTTGAGCTTTCTTATCTCCTTCCTTATCTGTTCCCAAGAAAAGAAAATTATTTAGGAATTTTTTCTCTTTTTATCAAATAAGTGGATGAAATTTGTTATAACTTACAGAAGAATACCACCACATGATCATTCTCAGCTAACATTTTATCCAACATTTTCACATTTACTTCTTCAATTTTTCCGGGTATCTCAAGAGTATCATCGTCCGTAATCCAAGCCAATACTTCATCTTCATCATCCAAATCGCCAGTGAACACAAGTGGATCACGATTTCTAAAGAACACCATTTGTGGATAACTTCTAATATTATTTTTCTTAGCAACTTGTGTATCTTCGGTGGTGACAAAAATAATGCCTGCTTCATCCAATTCATCATCGATACTTTCCAGCGCATTCAATGTCTTATCGCATTTCTCACCCGGTTCACATGGACCGGTGAAAAAGACCACAACATATTCGTGATCATTAATTAAATTGGTAAGAATTTCATCGGTAACCTCTTCAATGGTAGCAGTTTTCTTTTGTATAATTAACCATTCCAAGACTTCATCCTCATTCATGAGGTCACCCTCATACAACGCGGGTATCTTATTCTCGAAATAGATCAGTGCTGGCAAATGATCCAAGCCATATTCTTTCGCTTCGGCAGCATTATCAATGCGTACAATTACAATACCCTCTTTCTCCAATTCATCATCGATATTTTCCAATTCATTGAGTACACGTATATCCTGTTTGTCTTCCTTGTCATCTACAAAATCAGGAATAGAAAACGCATGCCTTCTATCTATGAATAAATTTTGCAAGAATTTTTCACTTACAGAAAATAACCGCTAAATGCTCGGTACTTTCAACTAATTTATCCTTCATCTCATCTGTTACTTCAGGAATTTCCGAATGACGTTTTTGGTGTACCAACCAGCCAAGCAATTCATCCTCCTTCATTAGATCACCTTCGTAGATGTGTGGAATACCACGTTCAAAGAACACAATCGATGGAATGTCATCGATACCCCATTCTTTCGCTTCGTTATCGTCATCGATTTTCACAAAAGCGATATCATTTTGATCGCATTCATCATCAATATTTTCTAATTCTGCGAGGATTTTCTGTGATTTCTTTTGATCTTTGTCGTCTGTGAAGAGATGCGTGTATATTTTAATTGATTTAATGCAATGCAAGAGAGAAAATAAATAAAATGTTTAAAATCCTATTTACTACTTACTACATAATCGAGAGCATAACGCGTCACTAAATTCACTATCAAACTAAATAAATCCTAACTCATACTCGTGGTTAACCTCCATTTAGATTACCCTTTTCCAAAAAATTAGTTAAATTAATTATCCTCTTTAACATCAAGTTATTGTATACTTAAATAAAATATTTACAAGCAAATAGGGCAAGCTTAATAGTAATAGAAATATCTTAGCGACAGAGCATGATATTAGATTATGAGACAACAGACAGTTCACATGTCATACGACTATAATGCTACACATTTTTTACGACACCCTGTACAAAATTTTTATAATTCGCTCAAATTCTTACAATATTTACATGGTCTGTGATAAATGCAATGCAAGTTCTGCTCAGTAATTGGTAAGATGTTTTTAGCGAGAGCAGTCCTGAAGGACACTTATAGTTTCAAATCTTGAAAATACGTATAAGAAATTAGTAAGTAATCATTACTATTTTCGATTAATTTCGATTAAATAACTACTCATGAAATATAATATATACAGCTACCGTTTCAAAGATTCAAGATTAATACAATTAAAAGTAATAAAAGTTTATCACTTTTTTCTCATTTTAATAAAGAATGAACAGCCAGGAAGAGATCAGTTTACGAATATAATTGCAGTCTTTGCATTGTTAAATACAACTCTAGTTTGAAACAAGCTTAGCCCACAACTTGCATTGCATTTGCTGCAATGTATGCAACCAACTTACAATAGAGCACGGCAACATATGGCATTTTTGCAATAATTAAATCCAACATTTCATCTGTAATATCTTCAATTTGATCGGAAGTTGTTTGCTCTTCGAGCCATTTCAACAATTTCTCCTCATCCTCAAGATTGCCTTCATAAATAGTTGGAATGCCTTTTTCGAAGTAAATTAATTTAGGAACTTTATTAATGCCATATTCAACGGCCTCTTCAGGATTATCAATTTTAACAAAAGTTATGCCCAATGCATCGCATTCATCATCGATATTTTCCAATTCTTCAAGAACCTTTTGCGATTTCTTATCATTGTTATCATCTACAGGAGACAAATATATGTAATATTTGTTTATATACATATGTACATGTGCATTTTAATATTTACAGAAAAGTACCGCCATAACGCGGCCTTCTTTCACCATCTTATCGAGCATTTCATCGGTAACATCTTCGATTTCATCACGTTCTAATTGTCCCAATAGCCAATGTAAAATTTGTTCCTCAGCCATGAGATCTCCGTCGTAAATATTTGGAGTTTTTTTCTCGAAATATACAATTGCCGGAATCTATATGTGGTAGTAGAATAATACAGACATGTATGTAGAACGAACACAACTGAACTAAACTAAACTGAACTGAACGAGCAAAATTCCTACCGAATCAATTCCGTATTCATCTGCGGACTTGGCATCGTCAATCTTAACAAATTGTATGCCATGCTTATCGCAGTCGTCGTCAATTTGTTCTAGCTCTTCCAACACGGTCATAGAATCATCATTACCATGATCATCTGTAGATAGTCAAGAGTTAATTACATACATTTCTAGGTGAGGTCATGGGTAGGTAAGGGGGTTTTTTTTTTTTTTTGGAACTTCTTCATACAGAATAATACAACCAAATTATCAATGTTGCTTATTAATGTTGACAATGTTTTGGCAGTTACATCTTCAATCACATCATCCTCATCACCGGTGGATTTATTTTGCACCAACCATTCCAAGACATCCTCTTCACGTGAGAGTTCACCTGTATAGTACATGTGTTGAATGGATGAGCGATTGTAGTTTATATTTCTGTTTTGGTAAGTGTATGCAGTTCCAGATATTACCTTCATATATAATTGGTGTCTGGTGACGATAGTAGACCAATGCTGGAAGATTACCTAAATTGTATTCATCTGCTAGCGCTTCATCGTGTATCTTAACAAAACCAATGCCAAGCTGATCAGCTTCATCGTCAATGTTCTCCAATTCTTGTAAAGCCTTGGCACATTTACGGCATTGTGGCTTATCTGATTTGATTGAATAAGTTTTTATATAATATTAGAAACATGTTTGTTTGTTTGTTTGCTTGTTGCGGCGGGAATTATGATGGGCTGTGTGTGGTATGCGTGGAAGCCAAAGTGGATAGATGCGTGGGCATGGGCGTAAGTGTAGGTGGGCAGAAAGGTGAGAGTATATACATTCCATTGTGTTAATATGTATGCCGTTTTTCTTTTATTCATGTCTGTTTGTGTTTATTGTTTTATTTGCAGGATTTAATAAGGTTCTATTAGAGCGCATACAAACAAATCGTTGTGTACAATGTGAAGTTTGGTTACGTTTATTTATTTTAATCGTATTTGATATATTTGAAATTGAAATAAGTAGTGGTTGATTAAGAATAATCCACAAAAAAAAACCTATATGATAATAAAGGACATAACAATGTACCAGTGCAAGGCTTTGATTTAAGCATGCAAATATATTTTACAATGGCATACATAAATTTTTCACTAAATGATTTAGAATAGTAAAGTGAAAAGTAAAATATTCTAAAAACTGTGGAAATTAAAACTAAATCGGTGAACGTTCAACTTAAACAGTGTTTTCACATTTAAACTCAACAAAACAAGTAACATTCTGCATATTAAATTAAATAGTTGGTCCATTTTCGCCTTCCATTCACTTTACAGTGGTTTATTTTTGGATGTGCCGAGATGGTAAGGGCGGAATCACATTGCCAACAGTTGTCAAAGTAGCGACAAAATTATTGTCGCTTCCTATATAAAATTAAAAACGATTTTTTTTTTCATTTCATACAGGAAAGTACATAACAACAATGTTGTCTCTTCTGCGACAACTGTTGCCAGTGTGATATGGGTCTAATCAGGGTGATGGCTTAAAAATAAAAAAAATCTACCGTGCGATTTATCTCAACCTGATTTTTTTTTGTTACAATAAATATCCAAACAACAGATATAATATAAAACTAATAAATTTTCTCTTTCAGAAACAAAAACACATGTTGTCTGTCCGTAAATGCTGATTACAACCAACCTGTTCGTTATTGTAAATATTCGAAAACATATTCGAATTCTTATTGTTGTAAAACAATTCGAGAACTTAAATACAAACAAAAATCTCACCAATGAATTTGAGAATCTCTTTCATTTCTTTTCTTTTTTAGATTTCTTCTCAATTTCTATTTTGGCATTATTTCTTCATTCTAAACAAAAATATACATACAGACATATGCGCCCCAAAAAGCTTCTTTCAGATTTCGGAAAAGTGCAATTTTCGATTTCCGAATTTCGATTTTTGTTTTTTAAAGCATTGTTGAGTTTTATGACTTTCTTTCTTTTCAGCATGTTGTAAATTTTGACTTGTGTTGCACTTTCCTGTAAAAATGTTTGTTGAATTTTGTCAATATTTCTAAGCCTCAAGTTAACAAATTCTTTTTTTAATCTTATGTATATTTATTGTGGCTATTGTTATAGTATGTTTGCTGTTTGGTCTCAAAAATTTGGCAAAATGCCATAATTTTATTTTATTGTATTTTATTAAAATGTTTTTAACGCATAAATATCTTGAAATTACTCATTATTCTGTGTATTGCATCTTAATATTGTTAATAATAAAATACATAAGTAGATATGTATAATCATATATACATGTACTATTCCCTTCCTCTGAATATTGTCATTTCTGCAGTAGTTCTTGGCAAGGAAAATGCCTAAATATATAATACTTTGTAAATATCTTTATGTATTTATGTATTTTATAATCAAGTGTTTTTCATCATCATTTTGAATGCATATTATATTTTTATTCTTTACAAGTCCCGTATGGCAACTTAAAAAGGTAAAGGTAAATATGGAGTATGAAAGTATATTTATTCAAAACCTTGCTTCGAACAAGATTTCAATAAAATCCCTGGTTTACATATCTTCATCAAAAATCCTAAAAGCCGTAACTACAAAAATTTTCAAATGCCCAAATTACATGCCCCTGCAACTTCTACAAAACTGCAAATTCTACACTCAAAAATAACGGTTTTATTAACGAAATCCAAGTATATGAATTTAATAAGCAAATAGAAATATTTACACATTTGAATGAAAAAGGAAACAAGATATTTGAATCTTTTTAAGTAACTAAGTGATAATAAAGATACTAAACCTTCACAATTACTTTTTTCTTAAGGTTTTTGCTCCTCCTGTGAAAAAAAAATGTGTAGTTACGGCATTTTTGGATTTTAGATGAATATATAAAATGTATATGAAAACCCAGAGATTTATAAATTCTCTTATTGATCATTCTGAAAAAATAAAATGTTTTAGAAGTCCATAGACTTTTAATCATATTAAGGATGTAGTCTGGTGTTCATATCCATTCGAACGTCAACCCCCTCTACATATATAGATAAAAATTATTAAAAACAATTCTGATAAATTAAGACATACTACATATTTCATCAAATAACTGAATATTTCTTCCAATAACATTAATGTTAATATATAATTGAACTTAACTAACCTTGAAAAAATTATTGTGAAACAAGGAAAAAAAAAAATAAAAAAATGTGACAAATTTCATATGGAACCAAACGGCAGCAAATGAGTGGGTGCCACACAGACACGAAGATATGAATTTAAGGTGACAATGCCACAAAGTATTGCATTATTCATAAATTACTTCATTGCATTAAAGAAGACACGAAGAAAAAAGTCTAGAATCTGAATTTTCACTTTATAGATGACATAGACGCAACGAAATGGTCGTAATGGTCAAGTTAAAAGAAAAAACATCAAAATATTTCAAGCGACTGACAGATCGCTATACAAAATACTCTTAAATGCATTTTCTCCCATACGACAAACAAGCCAACAAACAACAAAAAAGAAATAAATTATGTGTTTTACTGCAAATGCAATTAAAAATTTTGTTAGTCCGTCGAAGCGCAAAAATTAATGTTCGGTTGTCAATTCGTGCGCAATTTTTCAAAAACAAAAAAAAAAAACAATAGACATGTTGGTTACATACACGGTTTTCACCCAATTTCTTTGGGGTACAAATGCGTGAGTATGTGTACAAAGTACAAGTACCTACATGCAACAATTGTCTCAATAAATATATATAAATGTATGTTGTATTCAGTTTACATTTTGGTACAATAAAATTTTCTAAAGATATGCGAAAACATTTTAAAACAATTTCAAATAGTAGATGAAAATAAATTAGAATATTCTAAAAAAAATTTAAAAAAAGTTGGAGCTACGGAATTTTACTACTGTTGGTTATATTCGAATAAACCATAGAGTAACGGAAAAATCCCGTAAAATATTTTAAATTTTTCAATTTAGTTTGACAGGGTTCCCGAACAGTCCGAGCGATACTTTCAATCACTAGCATATCCACCAATTTCTTAAGGGTGGCTTTATTTTTTTTCGTCTCTTCAAAATTTTTAGTTTAAACGGTATATCTGAGGAACCAAAGCAGGAAGATGATAAAGGTTTTCTTTTCAATGATCATTTGTGGTTTCAAATTTACAATTGCAATTCCAATGGTCGTTTGTGTAATGTGAAAAAGAAGTTTATATAAAGAAAGAATGAAACAACACGTTACTGGCGACGAAGTAAACTAAAAATATCGGAAAAACTATGAAAAAATGCATACGGTCTGGCCAGACTGTGGTACCAATGTGACCCAAATTTTTAAATCTATTCAGAAATAGTCATTTGAGGATATCATGGGTTTTGGAGATCATATTGATATTACAAATAATAAAAAAATGTCAACAAAGTTGAAAAAGGTCTGGCCCGACCGTGGTGCCAACATAAGGGCTAAAATTGTCGGTATCGGCAAATAATATTTCCAGACAAAAAATGGTGCTTGATATACCCCGTAATAAATATTCAGGTTGTATGGTAGGTGCAACAGTGTAGCATGGTATAGTCAGCCAGCGTCCTTGCACGCAGGACGCAATAAACTGCAGTACTGTACTGTAAATGGTATACTAAAAAAAGTATAAGGTTTGTATGGGAGGTACCCCCCACTTGTAATTACAAACTTTTTACTTTTAAGGTCAGAGACATAAAGCAATATTATATAAACATTTATGCCATTCAGGAAGAATAGCCGTACATATAAAATAGATTTTCACTTTTATAAACCATATGTATATTGTTAGATTATTTTCTTCATTACTGTTTCAAAACGTGAAATTTTTTAAAAATTAAAAACATATTTTTCTCAATAAACGTAGATATAAGTATATTATTATTACATAATATGTAGTGTTTTCGTACAGTTTTCATTGAAAATGCAATATAAATATATATGACGGTCTGGCTGGATCGTGGTGGTAGCTATGTGACTAACAAAAGTGGTGCCAAAAGAAAGGTTAATAAAAAAAAATGAAACTTTGGATGCACCCTGAATTCGAAATGACTTATACTTAACATTTATCCAATTCAACCCTTTCAGTTATGAAAAATATACTAAGATATCGATTGCAACCGGAGAGTAATCTCAGAAGCAACTTGCTTGGCATGAAACTATTTTTAATTTTTTTTTGTTTAGTTTTACCTGAATGAAATTGTTTTGGATTTTACCAAGTATCATGTTAATTTTGGATTATTTTCGAATGGAAACTAATTTATTTTTGATACATGAGTATTTTTCTTTGGGCAATGTTGATAAAGTAATGAGCTGAATTAGGGTTGCAAAAAAAAAAAAAATTTGGCTTGAAAACACTATTTTAATTAGATGGTCATGCTAAACAAAATTTACTAGAATTATGAGGTGTATCGAATAGGTTAGTAAATAAAATTTATTTACACCTGCGGTGAGTATCCGATTAAAATAGTATTTCTAAAATGAACTGCAACACTTTTCAGGGTAATTCTTCCTCAAAAAAATACAACAATCTGCTGTGAGTTCACACATATCTTTTTCAATACAATTCGTGTTGTGTGTGCTGTATTTCAGAATGGAAAGGGAGCTACAATTATATGCCGGACAGCAAAAGTGAGACGGTTTCTTTTTCAATTATTTTTTGTTGACTCCGACTGTCGTTAGATCATCTAGTTCTCTAGTTGTAGGGCATAGAAATATATAATATATATAATATATACCTACTTAATATCAAACAGAATAAAATATTGAAAACTTTGCTGTTGGTCGTTTAAAATGCTTGAAATCTATTTTTAATATCAATTGTAGGTGGAGGTGGTAGCGATATTTTTCTGCTAATGTTTTTTTTTCTTTTATATTTTAAAACAAATGAAAATCTAAAATATACATACATACAAATTTATGTACGAATGTATGTATGTATGTACTATAACCGAATGGATTTTCGTTGTCTTTTTCTTTGACTTTTGCATTTTACTTATATTTTATGCTATAATTTTGTATTTTCTTTGTCTTGAATAGAATATTTTAAATATTCACCAGTATTTTTATATACCTACATTTACCTAAATATATGTATATGTATGTATATTGCTTATCTGATTTTATTCATTTTTCATATAGATATACATATGTATGTATGTATGTATGTATATGATTGTTGAGAAGAAGAAATATTTCTATATGTATTTAAAAATCAAAAAACTTAAAGAAATTTCACAGTGGTTTTTTGGTAGTGCTGATATCTCTAAACATTTCTTTCGATTTCTTGTGACGCGTCGGCTGCGAACTACAAAAAAGCATAATCTGGCTCAGAGCCCAGACACTATTTTGTTGTTTTCATCATAGACTATTCATACATAAACGAGTATATATATACATATAAGTTTGTGCTTGTATATGTGTACAGTACATTTTCTTGTTAAATTTACTTTTCTAATTTTATATTTGGCCAATTTTGCTTTGGCCTCATCTAATAGGGCAATATTACAGCATAAACTAAATAGCTAAGTTTGTTTTATCTAATTTTATTCCTTTACATATGCTGTGTACATATGTTACAGTATGGTCAAAAATTGTTCATACCCTAACGAATTTTTAAAACAAGACGTAAAAATAAGCCGTTAATGATTTTCCAAATATCATAAATGGTACGAGTATATACTCCTACAATACAATTTTTTTTTTTAATTATCCAAATAAATATCAAGTTGGGTATCACATCCAACTTTTTTAAATAAGTAAAAAACATATATATGTTTTTTGAAAAACACTAAAAGTGTGAATTTTCAGAAAATCACAAACGGCTTGTTTTTACTCTTTATTTTAAAAATTTATTAGTGTGTGAATAATTTTTGGACCGGCTGTTTATAGTTAAAAATTGGAATAAAACTCGTCATTGTTGCTGCTAAATTAGCTAAATTAATTGTCATTATCATTTGCAGCATTTTTTCCAGAGATGGTCAAACCACAAAATTATCTCTGAAAATAACAAATCCAATTTGTCCAATTGAAAATGATTTTGTGCTTGCAAAGGACGCAAATAACCTTCCCTGTATCCCCTTCCATTATTCATAATCATTGCTGTCTCCTGTACTCAGGTGCAGACATCATTCATTGTCATTCACATGTGTTATATGTACGTCAATGAAATTTTCTAATTTTGCGAATATTTTTCATATGGACAAATTTATCAGTTTCATCACTGAAGTGTATAAAAAATACTTGAGTTGAATATTTACTTGAATAGTTTACAAAATTTATTATTTTTAAGAGTGGTTGCCATAATTATGTGTCTGTCTGTCGGTCTGTCGTATATTTGACACAAAATGTGTAGAACAAACTTGTCTACAAATTTTAAACCAAATGTTTTCCGTCTAACAGAAACTAATACCTTTATTAAAACTTAACCTGAAATACTAATAAAGTCCATAGTTCTACAGAAAATACAATAATTTCATGTAATAAAAAGACCTTGGACTAAAACATTTTTGGCATATGAAAAAATTATTGATGATTTGGAGAGACGTAAGTTTTTCGCAGCGTTTTAAATTGTTTACTGATCTTATTTTTGTTTCTGTAACAGAAGAAATATCATTGAATAATTTTGTTTATTTACCCTATATTTAACTTGAATGCATCTATTTTGGGTTTTATATACAATTCTTCAAACACAGTTGCCATGCTCTTCAACTTTTTCATTTTCTAAAACAGAAAATGTTTTAAAATAATAAACATTTTCGAAACAAAAACAACAGCACTGCATAAATTACAAAAACGGATGGTTTTTGGGGAAAAGTGCATGGAAATTAAAAGTAGAAAAGATTTGAATTGTTGACGAAATGACGAAAGAAATATATGATATTTTTATATTCTGCAAAAAAGCGTAAAACCGAAAAATGTTTAAATTTAAGCGCTATGTTACAAGCTTCATTCCAATATTAAATCATTTCATTTCAATAGTTAGAAAAGCACATTTAAAAACAAAAATTCATAATATAAAAAAATATAAGGTATTTAAAATATAAGAAATATTTACAAACAAGTGGAGGGCGGTTGCAGGTAGTGGTACTTTTTTTTAATAATTAACTCTGAAGTGAATCGGTTTTGTTGGTTGGGAAAAATTATTATTATTTTTGTTTTTATGTACATAAGTAAAGGTGCCCATTTTTTAATTTTGTTGCTCTTAATATTTTTGACTTACCCATGACCCTAGGCGGACAGGTGGCGTGATCGGGACCTGTAGTCGATTCAACAAAATATTTAGAAAAGAAGCCTCCTTTAGATATAAATTATATCGTATTTCATTTGTGCGAGTTTATAAGATTATAATCTTATTTTTTTATTTGATTCTTATATGATTTTTGCATTCGTCCCCACATTGTTTTTTGTTTGTTAGTCACAAAAGTATTAGAAAATAATATATAGGTAGATATATATATATTTAGTTCAAAAAGATAAATAAATATTTCAAATAGAATTCTGCCTCAATTCTCGTTGATTTTAGTCACAATTCTACATAATCTCTATTATAAATTATTGTAAATCTAAAGAATCTAGTTCTAATGTATTAGTTGAAGAATCAAAAATATTGAAAATTAAGTATCTAAAAACTGCAACTGCATTAATTTTTTTCGTGTATTGGTTTTGCTTTTTTTTTGTCATAATTTTAAAAAATTTAACTCCAATTAAACTTTACAAAAGTTAACGAACGAAAAAAGTAACGAATAAAAAGAAACTCCTCAAAGTAGTTAATAATAAATTACTTATACTCAGTGTGAAACCATAAATAAAACTCTACATAATTTAGCACAAATATAATTAACCAAGAAAAAATTTTATCTCTAAATTTAACAAAAAGAAAACTCAATAACCAAAATTTTTATACTCACAGAATAGCACCGCTACAAAATCGGTATCCTCAATAATTTTCAATAATATTTTTGCGTTGACCTCTTCGATGCGATCGGGCAAATCCATAGCTTCCAAAGATGTGAGAAAATCGAGTACACCTTCTTCATCCATAAGATCGCCATCATAGATAATTGGTTCTTTTTCCCTGCAGTAATAGTAATTAATTAGAATGAGTGAGAGACTTGTGATATATTTGGCGGTGGTATGTAAAAAGATGCATGAGTATTTTTATATTATTTTTCTACCTGAAGTACGTAAGTGCTGGGAAATTTTTAATTCCGTATTGCTTTGCTAGTCGTTTGTCGTTAATCTTTACGAAATCAACACCGAATGAATCAGTGTCATCGTCGATTTTTTCGAGTTCAGCTAAAACTTTATCACAGGTTACACAGCTCCGCGCATCTATAAATTTTAAAGCGAATATTTTTTATTTCATTTATGCAATAATATTATTTATTCAAATTTGTCAAGATTTTCGTCTTGAAATATATTTTACGCAAGTTAAATGTATAAGAAATGGAAAATATATTTATTTTAGATAAAAAAAAAACTGTAATCCAAATAAATAAAACAATAATATTTTATATAAAAACAAGTCATACACAAATTTAAATAAAAAAAACTTAAGTCAATGGTACTTGGACGATGAGACCAAGTACTCTTTTTCCACTGCATAGATGCCGTCTGTCTTCATAACGCAGGTTTTCGCTATCCTAGACATGGTGAGCTGGTCATCTAGCATAGGTATCTGCAGTGATAGCCAAGCTGCACTGAAGGCCCTTGCTAACCCTGTCAGCTCCTCAAAATTGGTCAGCGAGTGTAAGGCAAAACTAAATAGTTTTGCGAAACATAACAAGTTATGCCTTATATGGGTTCCAAACTAGCTAATGAAGGCTCTGCAATTACGCCAGGGGGTCCGGAACCTTTTCTTGGCGTAAGTTCTTGGGAGATCATGCATTGTATCAACGATTTCGTGGGTTCTATCCATAGAGAAAGATGGGCGTCATCCCCGATTCAATTTTGCCAATCGTGTCTTGAGAACGATGATACTACGGAGCAGTATCTTTGTAGCTGTCCGGCGTTCACGAGAATCAGATTAAAGCTGATGGGTAGTGATGTCTTGAGTATGAATAATGTCCATACTCTCCCTCTTCCTGAGCTTCCAAGGTTCATCAGTGAAACAAAGAAGTTCGAGATTGAGAGACCCTAGACCTTTCTTCTCCCCATTTATCCCCACATAACTTTCTTGTCTCTCTACTCTCTTCTACTGGTTCTATCCTTGGGTATAGCACAATGGTCCTAGTTGTCTGAGTGCTCTGGTTAAGTCCAGCCCACCCACAACTCTAAACTCTAAGGTGTTAAGTGACAAGATAAGATAACTTAACGTTACGTCTATTATAATTAGATCTTAAGACTAGATTTATAAGAAATGGCGGCTATCATCTAATATTTGCTAAGCTGTTAACAAGCGTGACTAACTAACTAGATTGAGTAAGGAGAGTTGTTCTAAAGATACCAGTCTCTTTTTTTAGCGAGAATTGGGATACGGCAGAAAACGTGAAAAATCGCTTCTTCTACCTCCACATTTAGGTAAAGATATAGATACAGATACGCAGTGGATCGCAGAGTTGGAGCAAGAAGCTGTGGAGCACACTGTTTTGTCCGGAGCTAGAGTTAAAGCTGGAGCAATGACAATTTAATCGCTCCGCTGCTCCGATTTTTATTTTTTCAATTATTGTTGCTTGATATCATAGTTGAAAACTTCTACACTATTGCAATTACAGGCAATGAAAATTTTCCATTACTGCAATTGAAATGACATTTCAATGAATTAACAAAGAAATAAATTAATTATATTTATTCATTAATTACAAATTCATTGCAAGGGATTTGACAGTAATGGTTATGGTAAGAGTAATCATCATCAAAGTAACTCAGTTCTTTACATGTTTACAAAGATGATTTTTTAATTACCAGGTGTGGCGGTTAATAATTCTTAATTTGGGTGGTGCATAATTTTAACTGTTCTTATTGCTATGAAAGCAGCTTTCAAAACGTTATAATTGTTGTAATTTATTTTATTATATGATAAACATGTCGAGTTTTAACCCAAAATAAAGAGCATTTGCGTCACGCACCGCTTTTTTTGTTTGATCAAAAGAACCATGAGCTTCTGAAATCAGGTAAAACAGTTAATATCATTCGTTACCGTCAACAAATGATCAAATTGAACCCTTAAGTGGTCGAAAAACGACCAGAATGGACTTCAAGACACGGAAAAATGATTTTGCAGCAAGACAACGCCCCATCACACTCAGCGAAAGCGGGAACCGAAAATTTTGAAGATATACACCCAAAACTTGTGATCTGCTCCTTGAGTTTAAGTTACGAATTCTGGAAACAGTAATCCAAACATCAAAATATTCCTGTAACATTTTAAAAATGTGTGTTAAGGTTTTAGCAAATTAGGGTAGCGATACATAGAAAAAAGAAATGATGTGTATTAGGAAAATTAGAATTTGTTGGAGTTCGGAGCGGATCAAGTTTCTGAGCGGGAGCAATAACTTAAGAGGGCGAAGCAGGAGCGGAGCAACTCCAAAATTTAGCTGCCCCCAAGTCCTGTATATATAAACTCAGTCACTGCGGATATGTGAATATCTCATTATGCCAAACCGAATTATACTAGTAGCGCCTTTATTGTAGTAGAATTCAAAAATACAAGACTGTTTACTTGGTAATATGCTAGGTCATTCCCTGCCTAGATGGATAGATGCCTCGTCTTTTTCTCAGCAGAATCTACAGAGAGGAGCCTAACAGAGATTTAATTTATTTATAGGTGTGTGCCATAAGGAGATAATGCCCAATAAAGATTCCTGAGTCCTGTTAGATCGCTTTTATTGTACTTATTAAGGGATAGGAGGAAATCAGAAACAACCTTGGAGGCAGTAGACTCGCTTCAAAGTCAGTGACCCAAAGTCAGTGTCCCAAAGTCCGTGACCCAAAGTCAGTGACCCGATCAAATTTATTTTAAGTTAGGTTATTGAAATTATTTCCTTGCAATATACCAAATATAGGCAACGCCTTGAATTTCATTAAGTTGAGCAACTTTTCTCCGGAGGCGCTTTGCCTACTCAAATGTGTGCATATAATTACATATGAATATTCGTATTGGTGTATTGGGTATTAATATTGTCACAAATAAACTGATGATGAGTACAAAGTGTCTTCGATTTTAATGTCGCGTGTGATGGCGTGGTTCTCAGAAGATGCGATTATTCATATACAAATATACTAAGAAGATAACAAATGCTTTAGAAACTTGCAATGCTATTTATTCCCTGAAAATCAACTACCAATTGCAACAACACAATATTATTACGATGAAAACTGAATGAACGATACAAAATTAAAGAGACTTGAAATATTAATGATCAGAAAACTGCCAAAAATCTGTTGAATTAATTCATAAAAATTTATGCAGAACTATTAGGGATATAGTTGTACATATATGAATGTATGCATGTAAATATGCATTCATATGTATGTATATGTAAATTATTGTTGTTGTCGCTATTATTATTATTTTATTCATCATCATAATAATAAACATTTTATTTGACTTGGCTAGTGGTAGTAAATGGGGTGGTTGAGTGTTTTGGCTGACAGAGCTCGCGCGTATAAAATATGTAGCTATAAAGCTTTATACGAAGCTATAGAATAAACGAACAACACGAATATACAGAAAATGACGACGACGGGCCTCTAAATTTGTCGCCATTACATACAATTGCAATGCAGCGGATCGATATTATTCATGGTAAACTTGGCCGTTGTATGACCGCCCGTACATTTGCATACACTCGTGCATGCTTATAAATGTTGTTGTAGTCGATCGTGGCCACATCATCCGAGTATATGAATATACTATGCTCACGTACAGGAAATGTACTTTTTTCCACTTTAGGGTTTTTTTTTTAAATCAAATACTTTTTAAATCATGCAAACAATATGGAATAATTTATGTAAATAAATGAAGGAGGCAGGTGTAGTATTTGCATGTCGTCGATTCAGAGATAAAACCCATTAAGTAGGTACAGCATTTGACATATACTTGATTTCTACACCAAGATTCATATTTTAAGGAAATTTTTATTAGTAAAAGCTAATTTTCAACCATAGATTCTTTTAATTTTGAAAAAGAACCCTGCAAGAAGCCATCAATTATTTTAAAAACTATCTTTGAAGTGCTCTCCTGTAAAATTCAAAAACTGACTTATGCTGTTATGCCTTGTGACCACAGAAATTATGACAGAATAAAAAAGAATATCTAATATAATATGTACGACAATCAATATACGTGTGTTTGTTTGTCCGGCATACAAATCATTTTCAAAACTTTTACACATTCCCATTAGGTAATCAGATAGGCCATAGTTATCGCAGATGTTTTTGGCAAGTGTCAAAAATGTCTAGTTTTTATGCACTTTGGAGGGGGCCCTAGTTGTTCTGTGTCGAGGATAAACTAGACTAGTCAACATACCTAGCAGTTGAATAGTTCCTCGGGACGAAAATTAGGATGGTTAAATTCTAGTGAGGTTTTAGTTGGAAAATCGCTAATAAATCCAGTAATCGAAAAAAAAATTATTCTAATGCTGAACATTGTGACTGTAAAAAGCAGCAAAAAAACACACCAAACGCTAAAAATGTAAGAAAAAGAAAGAAACTAGAATGACAATGATTTAGAATAAAAAAAATTATAAATGGAGATATTTTGCTATATAAAAATATTTTAAATGCATAATGATGTTTTTATTACCTAAATATTAAATTACAAAAACCTAGTTAATGCCTAGTCAGCGTCTAGCATATATACTTTGTCAGGGCCTGAATATGTTGGTCTCGTGGATCGAAAGGTTACACTACCAGAGAGACCCTGAAGAGCTTATATAATTTCCCCTCGGCAGCGCCTCGTCAGCGGCAGGGCAAATCTAGCTAAGGCCCTGTCTGGCGGATGCATATTTGAGTAAACATATCAAGTAACAGAACAAAGTTTTGTGTCTGAGGGATGCTAGAAGTAGTAATTGGGCTGATGAGTTTGGATGATTTTGGATTAATGGGCGTAATACCTCTCACCCAAACAAAATAAAATGCTTTAAATGCCATGTCTTCATTATTTTTATATATTATGTATCTGAAAATCTTTTCTTTTTTCTTATATGTATATGAAGCTTTACCAGGGCCAGATATAGACAGGCCTGGCCAGACAGTATTGAGCAAAATATTTCTCCCACAGTTGACAATAAATTTGTGCCAGAAAATTTTAAACTTTTAGCCGTAGGAATCTCTTTGACTCTGTGACATAAACACTCAATAGGCCCATTTAATAAAATAAGAAGAACAACGCTAAGAACTTAACCCTAGAACCCATACGGAGTGAGTAGTAATCCCACTACAAACTAAAACTCCCATTTACTTTCATTTTAAAAAGCCGTTATTTTCAGTGGTTGTCATGATTTTCATTTCTTTCATTGTGTCTGCATGGAACACAGCCAGCAGTTCAATACATTTTTTATCTTCAAAGTGAAAATAACTGATCAGTTGAAAAGCTTTTGCAAGTAAAATATTTTGGAGGTATGGAAAAGTAAAAAAACGGGTTTGTGTCAGTTTTTCAATTCATTGTAATTGTAGGGAGTTCAAATAATTGTAAGGGTTTGAATAAGCCACAGTAAAGTGTCTGAAACGAGAATGAGGTAATACCATGTTCCCACTAAGCCGAAATTGCGTAGCCGCGGCAAAATAGTGTCGAACAAAACTGCAATCGTTCGATTTCGATTATGGTTTCATTTCACAGTTCATTGTTTATTTGTTGTAATATGCGAGCGGCTAATATAATTATTGCTAATATTGAAAAAATTTGAATACGAAAAGAATCAAAGTGATAAACGAAATATTTAGCAACGAAATAAAAGTATATTTTCGTTTTTAGCAATGCAAAATATAAATGTCAGAATACAAAGGTCGGATGAAATTCATTTCAGTGAACACATTCAGGTTCGCATTCGATTTTTGTGCGGTTTCGAATGCGGTTTCGGTTGAAACCACTTCATTTCCGTAGTTGTAGAGGAACTCCAAATAGAATTACGTAACAACGTAGGGTTAATAATATTATAGTACCTTCCCTAAAAGAGAAAAACCTTTTTTATTTTGGTCTGCGTTTGGGTTCCGTCGTAATTGAGAAAAGTTACGATATACAATAATACCATTGAAAATATCTGCAGCAAATCATTATATTACTTTGTATTGTACAAAGTAATCGTGATCAATTTGTGGAGAATATATAGGAGGAATAAAGGTTGCCTACATAAGTTCATGGCACATGTATAATTCTGGTAAAGAATTGGATGAATTGCAGATAATTTACTAACACCAAAAACTCTTTCCAATTTCTAAAATGCTTGAAAAAATTGTACAATAAAACGATGTGTTATAGTGCGAACACACAAGAGTAGGTTAGGTTAGGTTGGAGTGGCTGTCGAGAGACACACTTAGGCCTGAACGGCCCATTGTGATACCACATAGTTGGACCTACAGTTTAACGCCGATTCCGAACGGCGGTGTGGCAATTTTTTATCGGCTTGGTGGTTTTGCCATTACCAACCAATGTGTGTACTTGTACACTATCTTATAATTCTCATATACTTCATATTAATAGTGAATATAAGAAAGTAAAGAAAATTAACCACCAGACGAAGAAGGGAATCGAACCCGAACCTCCCAGATGAAAGTCTAGTGCACTATCCACTAGGCTATCGAGGTCGTCCACACAAGAGTAAATTTCGTTGAAATTCTGAACTTCCAATTTAAGTGGACACACGACAAAAAAGGAATTAAAAATTCGTTTTTGACAGATTATAAGTTTAGAGAAGAAGAAGAATATTTGTGTGTTTTTTGTGTAAATATAAGTAAATAAAAATTGTGCCTTTCAATTGGATTTGGACACCAAGAATTTATATAGCAATTATGGATAATTGGAGGAATGACAATGAGTTACTCTCCGAGTACATTATTTTATTTTTTTCACTTCGAAAATATTACAAGAGAAGCTGTTAAGAAAACAAAATCCAAAATGCCTAAAAAAAATTTAATAGATATGTAATAGATCTTAAATTTTTCCCGTTTTTTTCAACCTTGTGTTTGAGGGTTGCTAATTATTTTCTGATTTTCAAGTGCAATTCGTTGAAATGCGTCTGAAATGCAGAATTGCATTTGACAGTTTTTGTATGGCGAAATTCTGCATTTCAAGCGCTTTTCAACGAAATGCTAAATTTGCCTGAAATTCGCTCTCGTATGTTCGTACTATTAGGGGTGTTGGGTATTTTTTCAATAAATATCTACTTTTATCACTCATATTTTTAGTATTTATCACGATTATTTAATTATTTTCCGAATAAAAAATATTCCAAATTTTCCATGTTTCAACCGCTGTGCATCAAGTTCAATTACTCAAATGATGGAATAGAAATATTCAACTTTGAAATGAAGGAATATGTTATAAAAACGAAAAACACCCACGCCCATAATTTTTGTTTTTTTTTTTATTTCCATGAAATTACTTGTTTACGTGATCTTGAGATCACAAATAGCATATATTTCTACACATTGGATACACAAAGATATGAATAAAATATTGTATTTTTAATAATTTAGTTGAAATAACTTAAGCAATTTTATTACTTATAGTAATGTTCGATTTGCAACCTATTCAATTTCTTTATTGCATATTAAGTATCTAATAATTTAGAAAAAAGCAACTGTGAAAGTAAAAGTTTTCAAAAAATTTCTAATAAAAATGAACTGATGTTGACGAACAAGTATTTTGCGTGCTTTCTCTGCATTTAGAATTGTTTGATTGTTTTTATAAATTGTGAATTTTGTTTTTTGGAAATGTTTGACTTACGAACTAAATCGCAAGAAAATATTCAATCAGTTTTTACAACTGAATTGAAAAAAAAAATAACTTTTAACCGTCACGGAAATTCGGCACAGGCAGGTTGATGAAAAAAGTTAGCAATGTAACCGTATGCCGGTACCTCTGACATACATCATTTTTGTTTTCAATTTTCTTCAAGTTTTAAATATTTTAATATGTATGTGGTATAAAAGAAATATACTCAGAGTTACACAGTATAAGGAAAAATCTGTGAAACTCTTGTTTTCTGTGTCTTTCCACTTAATGAACAACTGAGGATATCTGGTTTGAATCAAATTTAAATAGAATGATCTCTTGTATTCAGTGATCTAATCTAATGCCTAACAAGTTAAATTCATAAATAACCTGCTGAAAAATAGCATTGCTTCTCAAACTTTTTGGTTTTGTCTTAGCAGAAATGCGAACTTACAACCTTGCGATTGAAGCAGCAATTCAACGCCCTTACGCATTGCAGTTATTGGGATAATGGAGCAAAATGGTAAGCATTGAACAAAACAACTTATTCACATTTCCAATAGAGGGTGCTTGAAAACTTGTGATATAGTTCATGAACATACAAATAAAATATGGGAATCTTTGCAGCAATATCAAGGCATCAAGATCAAGGAAGTATTAATTGTGTAAATAAAGATTTTAAAACGAATATTTATGTAAATAAAGCTATAAACAAAGTGATTAATACTACATGATGTTTCCAATCAAAATTTTCATTACTCTGATGTTTTTTTCATAGAAAAAATTTAAATGAGAGTTGTGATTGTATTAGTAGTTCCCAAAAAAATTTTCTTTTTTTCCTTTTGGTTTTTAAGAGAAACACACAAAAGTCTATGGACTACGATGATGGTAAGAAAGGGAAAATCAGAATTTTACGCACTTTGTTGTTGTCCCTTTTACGCGCGTAAATCGCGCATGCAATATACTTTCAAAAATTGACAATAGAGTACAAACACACACACACATATATATACACGCTCCTCTCATATGTGTAAGCGAATACTAACGCAAGTACACTGTGCGAAAAATAGAAATGTATTTTACTACCAACACAAATACAAATAACCGCACTTTATAGTTTTATTTATTAACACAATGAAAAAATTTCAGAAATTTTCGAGCAAAGAATTTTTCACATTTTTTTCTCACTTGAATGTGAAAATTTTAGCAATTTTCTTTCTTTATTTTTTTTGCTAGATTGTTTTTGTGATTTTTATATAATATCGTTACTAAATGAAAATCATCTTCTTTTCTTCTCAGTATATAAGATTTTAAATTTAGTTTTGCATTTTATTTTTATTTTGTTATTTTTTTTCTAGCTGTAGCTGCTACTTATTGCTGTTGCACTTACACCAGAAAACCGCAACGTAATCCTTTTCGGCCAAAAGCTTTTCCAATTGTTTAGCATTGACCTCCTCGATGACGGCCTCTGGTTCAATGTGCACGGGCGGGGGCGGCGCGGCCTGTGATCCTTTTTTATTAGCACCATTAACATATCCGGGAAAACTTAGTGCCAATACTGTGCACACGCATAGCGTTAGAAATTTTATTCGCGAAAAAGTCATAATTTTTCTCTTCTTTTTTCAACTATTTCTACTTTGACTTTATCCGTTGCGAAATTTCCAAAAAAAAAAAAATAATTTAACTTAAAATTAAAAAATTCATCAGTGCAAAATTTTAACTAAAACGAGATAGAATAAATAAACGTAAAATTAGAATCGATTAAGTAACTTTTCCGTTAGTTTTTTATACTCGACGAACTTTTAAAATTTTAAATTGTTGAAATCAAAAAAAAAAAAAAAAAATTAAGAAATAAATTTTTTTAAATTGAAATTCACTATTATTTTGATTAAGAATTTAACAAAAGTTATAAAATTAATGAAACTAAATTTTCTTTTCTTTTTCGTTCGTTCGTTTTTCTTTTTCTGTGTGTGTATAACAATTTTTTTTTCTAGTATATTTTTGGTACAAAATATTTATATATATATTTATATATGTATGTAGGAAAATTAAAATATTCAACGTTTTCCGCGGACTAATTTATTTTTGGTTTTTTAAGTTTTTTTTTTTTTATTTTTTTGTTCCACTCTGTGCAGAGGTCCGCTCGCAACTGAATGAGATTCGGTGAAATTTCCGCTGAGGATCGGTTTCTATAGCAGTAAAGCTTCATATATGCTTTTTCGGACAACCGAAAAGGCATGATCGTTGGTGAAAATGCCATTGTTTTGGTGCTCGATGCACGGAATGAAAATCTAAAAAAAAGCTTAAAACTTGCCACTTGCGAAGGAGAAAACTAAAATTGCATACTCATTTAAATATGTATGTAAATGAAAAATGGTTCGCATGGAAAAACAATTCGCGAAAAGTTCATTGAAATTTTTACTAGAAATTTTGTTTACAGTGTGAAGGACGATAATTTTATTGCTGAATGCTTTGTTTATGACAAAATAATTTTGACTGTACAACTACGAGGAAGTTTTGTGGAATAAATGATAGGGTATTTATTTATTATTTTTGGTTAAGGTCATGGGCAGAGATTATACAAAATCATTTTAATAACGAGAATCTGTCAGTCACAGTATGCATAAATATTTTTCAAACACATAGTAAGGAGTGAGATTGAAAAAATCTTAACACACGTTTTATTTAATAATTTTGTTTGGGTGTAAAATTTAAAAATTTCTTCGATCTAGTTTTCTTTGAAAAATATGTCTTTTGTTATTTTTAATGACAAACATGTTGATTTATTGTGAGTTTGATCAAAATGAGTGAAGAAAAAGAAGAACGTCTTAAAATTATTAAAAATTTTCAAAAAAATCCGAATTGGTCCTACAAAAAATTGGCCAAAGAATTGAAGGTCTGCCGTCAAACTGTTTTCAATGTCATTAAACAGTTTGAGGAGAATTTGACCATCGATAGGAAACCTGGTTCGGGAAGAAAACAAGGACCACGTGATATTAGGAAAGCCAAGAAAATAGAAAGCATATTGAAAATATCTCCAAACACATCTGGTAGAAAAGCTGCCCGGTTAGCCTAGTGCTCTGACTATTTGGTGCGAAAAGTAAAGGGCAATGCAGATTGGAAAACATACAAAGTCCAAAAAGTTCCAAACAGGAATGCTGCAAAAAATTTAGACGCCAAAAGTAGGGCTCGGAAATTAAAATCGAATTTCATACAAAAATATTCATGTTGTATAATGGACGACGAAACGTATGTACTGGCAGATTTTACGCAGCTTCCGGGTCAAAATTTTTATGTTGCTGATGCTCGAGGAAATGTCGAAAAACAATTTAGAATCCAAAAGCAGACAAAATTTCCTAAAAAATTTCTGGTATGGCAAGCTATATGCAGTTGCGGCAAAAGAAGCAAGTCATTTGTTATAGTGGGCTCTATAAATACCTAAATATACATCAAAGAATGTTTGAAAAAAAGACTTCTTACTTTCATAAGAGAGCACAATGTGTCGACATATTTTTGGCCCGATTTGGCATCACGGCAAGAAAGCTCTGGAGTGGTACCAAAGTAATAAAATAGTTTTTGTACCAAGAGAGGCCAACCCTCCAAATTGTCCGGAGCTAAGACCAGTGGACATATATTGGGCTCTTGTGAAAAGAAACTTAAAGAGCACAAAAAAGGTGTCCCAAAATATCGAAGATTTTAAAAGGAGATGGGCAAACTGTTCCAAAAAAGTGTCTGAAACAACTATCAAATCTCTAATGGAAGGCTTACCAAAAGAGGCCCACGAGTTCATAAATAGTGGTTAGAACTATAAAAGTTTTTTTTTCTGTAATTTGTAAAATATCAATTAAATAAAAAAAAATCAGAACTCTAAGATCAACCGTTTAAAAATTATTGAATTTTATATATGTTAAGATATTTTCGATCTCACTCCTTATATATGTATAAACACTATGATTTTCAAGGATTTATTTTAATATTTGTGTGAGAATATAGATATTTTAAAAGTTTTCAAAAGTAGATAGAGATAAAGGTTTGATAATTTCCCGGAAGTTTTTCTCTGTTGAATTTGCGAGTAATATGGGAAAAAAAGTTGAACATCCCAGGCTTTGCATTATTCCTATAAATTTCGAACTCCCGCGAGTTCCTTGTTTCATGCTGGCCTAAAAAAAAATAAATTAAAATAACGAAATTAAGATTAATCTTTAAACAAAAAAAAAAATAAAATAAATACCAATGAAACTATTTTCCCAGTGTTTTATTTATTTAATTTTTTTTAAAGAAAATATTTAGAAAATGACGTGAAGTTTTGCTTTTTAGTTTTGCGGCTAAATTCGATTTGGAAACGATTAATCCGACATCCCTACAGTCCGATTCCGAGTTGCTCGTATATAAAGTTTAATCTCCATCGCTAATATGCTAAAGAAAAAATTTATCGTTCAAAATTTTAGAGATTTAGCAAAAATGCGATTCTAAATCTTACGTCTTTTAGCTCATATAATTAGTTTCTTTATTCGTCGCTATTGGCGCTATTATAATCACCTATTTTAATGTAAAAAAAAGTTTGCAATTGTTTGTAAACAAATAAAATTGTATAAATGAAATGCAGATAAGCATTTTAACATGAAATTATGAAAATAGAAAACCAGCTCCCATATGCGCATAAATGTACTTGATTGAATTTAATCAGAAATCTGTAAAATATACTTATATATGATTTCTATTTTAATTAAAAATTATATTAATAACTTAACCTTTATTTTTGAATACAAATTTTAGTAACAAGTTCTTTTCGTCTCTAAAAGTATTTCACTTAAGGGGTTATATACACTTTTGTTGGCCGAAAAAATCGAAAAATCATGGGGAGGAAATTTCAATAATTAATTTTTAGTTTTAAATACAAGAAATCAAATACAATCACCTGCGAGCCCAAGAGGGGAGGAGGGTTTCATTTAGGCTGCTTGTTTGCCTGATTGTTGTAGAACCACTAAAACTATTTATTTTTAACCTACAGGTTTGTTCTCAATCACAACGGTTTTGTGTTAAATCCCCAATGTGGATCCGCAAGTGAATGCAATTAAGTATTTGTTAGATCCTACCACACAGAAGAAAATAATGCTGAAAAACCACGCCTTAGAAATTAAAAAAAAAAAAATTTAATTAAAGAATAACATTTTAACATTGCCTCCTAAAATTTCGCATTTGATCTGATAATATTTTTCTAAACTTTGTTTTCTCGAAAACCGTTCACTCGATCACGTGGAAATGAATACAAACTAAAGGATGAAATAAAATTCCGATGACGACATTTATTAAAAATTCAAAATTTAATAACAATTTTTCTGGCAAAGTTGTTTTTTCAACAGCCGGCATTCGGTCAAAAAATCATTTTTTTGAGAAACGTTTAATTCACCCGCCTGAAGAAACCTTTTTCCTTCTTTGGGATGAAAATTCCATAAAAAAGGAATCGGAACGTTTATAACTCCCACACTAATTAATTTTTCTAGCCACTTTACTTATATGCATAGCAAAAAAAAAAAAAAAAAAAATAGTAATGGAAGGTGGGAAAGGGGGTTATAAATTTTTCATTCCTATTTTTAAAATTTAATTTAAAATCAAAACGATATTTTTGCATAGGTTCTTTTTTGCAGTGTTATTAATAACAAGAAAAAAATGTTTAAGAACCTCCAAAACCTACCTCCTCAATACGGACCTGCTTGGTGCACATTATACCAAAAATTATATCTTTTTGTACACAGCTCCGTTAAAAATTAAAATTTTAATATTTTTTTCTTCGTCCAAGCACGAGCTATACATATCTACTAACAGAATTAATTTGTTTTCCTAATTTCTGATGAATCTATCATAAGTTATTCTGACTAAGCCAGTGGAACTTTATTCTGAGGAGTCGCAGGAAATGAGATCCCAATGCCTGAATTTCCAAAATTTTGAAATGAAAATTTCACAGAATATTTGTCAAATGTTTATCTTTGTTATGGTGAAAAGTTTGAATAAAACATATCATTTATTATATTAGAAAAAATTGAGAAAATATGTTTTTTAGTCTTCGAAACCTATGTAACCCCCTTAAGAGAGAAAAAAGCTAACAAAATTCTTTTGGAATCGCAATTATCGCTAAAATTTAAGCGAATAGGAGATTTGAAACATTTCAAAATTCAGTACTTTGGATACATACAGAGTGTTTCATTTATAGACAAAATCAATATAGCGCCAAAAAGTATGCTTAAATTTTCAATAATTTCGTTGAATAATCTATTACAAATCGCGTACATATGACGCGTGTACTTTTTTCGGATTGCAACGAATGGAAAATGAAGAAGTAGAGAAAATGACACTGTCAAAAGTTCGTTCACGCACAGCTGTTGAAAAAATTGTGTCAAATACCAGAAAAACATGTGATTAATGTTTTCTAGTTTTTATTTTAATATTCGTTAAAGACTGCAGAAGAAAAATAAAATAAAACTACTAACAAAACTAAAAGCTCCAGAGTAGAAAGCTTAAATATTTTCATATAAATTTAAACTTTTATCTATGTTTTGTAAATGGTTTTGTGTTTTTATTGTTTTTATCTTTCGAGTTGAAATAAACAACAGAAATTTGCTTTAGAAAAAGAAAAAGCTCCTGCTGCTGAGCAAATACGCTGCAAAGAGCGCCCTGTGTTAGTTGAATTTCTCATTTGGAATGCGGCGGACATAGAAATTGGAGCGAATAAATCAATAAATAAAGTGAACAGCGAAAAATTTATATTCTGAAGCTAAAATAAATTAACAGCAGCAAAAATTTGTCATCAAAAAGTTTATTTGTTTCATCTGTATGGTAAATACAAAAAAATTTTAAATAGTTTCAGCATTGCGAGTGCTGAAGAGTGCGTGTGTATGTGCTTGCGTGCGTGTGTAAAGAAAAAATCCCATACCCTCTCGTACTGTCTGTGATTGCATAGAACAACAAAAAATCGAAACTCCCTGTAAATTAAAAAGAAAAAACAAATCAATACAGAGTGTTGTACAATTTTTATGTGATTCTGAATTTGTTAATTTAAACAAAAAACGGTGTGTTCTTCCTTCTTGTATATTGACATACTGTTAACAACGGAAGCGGAAAGAAATTTCATTTTAAATAATTTAATGTATTTTGTGCAATTGTTTCAAAATGTATCATTGCAGTTAACAGCGACAAATTAAATGAAATTACTTTCTTAAAAACAATTTCGATATAAAGATTTTGTAAAAATATTTCCTACAATGTAAACTGTAAACACTGCAAATATTTTTATTCAAAGTACAGAAAAATATAAAAGTTGTCCCTTAAAATGCACCTAAAATTGGTAAAAATTTAAATTCACACGAAAACGTTAACAAAAAAAGAAAATTAAAAATAAACTGAAAATTGGCATTGACTTTAAACCACAAACAGACATAATAAAAGAGCCGAATCGTGTGTGAAACACATTGATACCGTTATACTGAAGAAAGACAGAGAGAGGAAGTGCGCGCGTGCTTTTATTTCCTTGTCAAAGTGTCATATAAAAAGAGAGCAATATAACGAAAGCACGAGAGAAACAGAGAGCATAGAGTGAGAGCAAAAGAAATCGTTGCATCCCAAATATCATCCGTGCAAATCCCTAAAATACCGCTACGTACCCTGCAATTCCAATTGACATTCACAGTCTGACTTGCGGCAACGAACGCAGAAACGCCGAAAATTTTAGTTCTTTTCAAAGTAAAACAAACAAGTAACAAAAAACATTAAAATTCCTCATTATTAACACTTGAAGGTGAGTAATTTTTGTTTTTAAATTTCAAACTCAAAAATAAATGTTTTACTTAGTTTTTCTATTTTTCTTGTGAAAATTAATTTGTTAAGCTTACGCAAGCAGAAATTTTAATATGATTTATTTTTTTTTTTATTTCCGTACATATTTATATTAAGAAGTTCTTATTGACAGATTTTCCGCTACACCCTTCAGCTCTCACCGTTTTCTCTGTTTGTCCCTATGTATTTTTGTTTATGTTTTGTTTTTACCGCCATACGTCGCGATACTCTCAGATAATTTTTGAAAATTTACAAAATTTATTTTTAGTTTTTTTTTTTTCAGACATCATTGCAAATAAAAAAATACAAAATGAAAAGATCCTCTTTGACTTATGTTTCTTGCGTCATTTAGTCAAATGATTTTTGATGTATTTGCGTATTTGAAAATGTTTTAAAATATTTGTCTCGATATAATATTCAAAATATTACGACTTATTTGAGAAAAATTCCATTTATAATTTTAAATACTAAATTTTTGTTAGTTTCACTATGAACCGTACGAACCCTTGGGAAATTGTTTTCGAAATTGCTTGCATTGGGACCTTATTTTCTTAATTTAAGTTAGCGGCGTCAGTGATATACTTTACTCTGACGTATACGACGGATTCTATGGACTTCTTCATTTACCTTTGTGTGAGGCTATATTCGCACAGTACTTCAAAATTGATTTCTGTTTTTTGAGTATAACAGCGCAGTGTTTTACATTCATAAAAAAAGTCTCTCTATGGTAATATCATAATGCTTGTATTCTGGAGCATCTTCCAAAAGTAGGGCAATCGGTAAAATCAAATTTCTTCTGTTCACAAGCGTACTCCAAACAGCGGAAAATCGAGCATTTGTCAACTGAAAAAAGTTAAGATTATATTTCTACACGTGTGTATACCTTGTATAAAAAAAATTGGAGATACATTTCTGGGGTAAAAGTAAAATTTTTCTAGAAAAGTTATAAAAAATACCTTTAAGGAATGGCGATAATGGGTTAACACATTTCAAAAATATATTCTACGTAAGATTTTACTATAAGGTGCTGAGCACGTAAACTTTCTCAGATGGAAAAATAATCAAAATGTTTTAGCGGTTGTTATACTTAGTAACATGTTCAAAAATTATCAAAATTTGGAAACGGAGTTAACTACAGTACTCTGTAGTACTTTCGCTATCCAACCCTGATCCCGATGACTTTTGGTCGTTCCCAATTTGTCGCACAGTGTAATTTTTTGAAAAAAGACACTGCCTCCGAAGAGACATATTGACTCTTATTAGGAAAATTTCTGCAAAATAACGTATGCCATTATTCCGAGCCATTTACGCTGTATGAATGTTTTCAAGGTAAATTGTACCAGAACCCTTCGAAAAGAGGAGTACAGAGAGTGGGTGGCTAATGCTAACCTTTTTGTAGCGAAACAATTGTGCTATTTAAGAGAACCTGAAAAACAATTCCCTACCGATTACGGTCAGGTCTCCACGGTGACCTTGAACCCTCTACAAAACAAAATTATAGCGGATCAGTCTATATGTGTCTTCGGAGGAACTGATCTCTCCTTCAAAAAATGAACAATTCATTGTTGCGGAAGTCAATAAATCTTAACTTGTTGTTCTGTGTAGGTAATCGTACAATTTTCCTCATATTGAATGATGATTCAATTGAGCAGTTAATTGCTGATGCCACTTTTCACCTATTTAGATACCTACTCAATTTCATTAGAAAATTTTAACTTTAATCGGCAAGTGTCTGTTGCATTTAAACCACCTCCTACATACACATCGAAGCTTGTAATCATTTTGGTTTTATATTTGTAATTCATTGTGACACTTTTGCAAATATAAAACCATTCAATAGTAATTAGTCACACCCTTGGATGCACACCATCTGTACATACATAGTATATATATGTATGTATATATGTACTCGCGTTTTACGTAGCATTTTTTTGTTTTTCATTATCAAACCCTATACATAGACAGACGTTATTGGCATTTGCCAAAATATATTCAAATATTTATGAGATTTCGAGACTGGAGGTGGTTTCTCAACCAGAATTGTTATTATTTATTAAAATGTTTAGCTAGTTAAATAAGAGGTAGGAGGGTTACCGGGAGGTTTTGGTGTTTAAACTCCTCCCCCCTTACCGATAAAAATTTCATACATGCATACATATATGGGATCGTTGACCATTAATTTGAAATATATTGTAAGGGATGAAAAAATTAATACCCCCTTTAAGAAATCTCTGCATATAAACATTTTCTTAACCCTCTGCGTGACAAAGATTTTCTATGTATATAATCGCAAAATTAATATTTTTACACATCGTAAATAAATGTTTAAAGCAATCAAAAAACTACTGTGATAACAATTATGAAATATGAAATGCAGATGTGTTTTTTCTGTGACGGATATAGAATGATTTAAATTACAAACATTGTAATCATGTACTGTCGAATATATTTGATAAAAACACGGAAAGGGTTAATAATATTGTAGAGGTTTTTAAAATTCTGCATTGCTCACCACTTACAGTTTTATATTTTTTCACATTTTTTTGAGTCATTACGAATGCAGATAACGTTCAAGCATTATTGTTTTTTTTTAATATGCAATACATATATATTTTTTTTTGTACTTACAATATACATATGTATGTTTCTACATATAATAATGGTTTGATAACTACGAGCTAAAATTAGTTACTTGGCGTACCGCATCGGGCATAAAGTGCTACAAAACACTGGAAGAACTCGTATGCTAAGTACTCACTTGAACATGATAACAAAAGGGCGAACATTTCGATTTTTACTTTAAGTATTTCGTAATATAAGCAATCTTTTTATTTAATTGTGTTTTAACAGCTTAGTGCGTGCAAATACCAATTATAAATATTTTAATGAATTCATTTGGGTGCTCAAGTACTGTAGGTGAAAAGTGAATCGAAACTCATATAAGTTTTTTCTTATTACATAAAGTTTTAGTTGTAGTCTGAAACTAAAAGATTACTTAATACAGTGGTTTTGTGATCTTTCAAAGTTTAATTCGGGAAATTCTTGTTTAAATATGGATTACCGGGTTAAGAGCAAATGATTTATAGGAATTATTAATCAATAGCATTATTGAAGCCGGAATATTTTGCAGACCGTCGTGAAGCCAAATAAGTAAAAAACTTGAAAAAGCGTTCCATTTCACTTGAGACAAAAAGAGAAAAATGAGCGAAAACTATAATAATTTTCTTATAACTACCAATTTAGTGAAAGAATTTAACTATTTCTCACCATCATTCATTCGTAAAAGTACGTATGTATTCATGTATGAATTAACTAATTGGAAAATCTTTCACCACCTCACTCATTTTTCCTACTAGTTACTGCTCCTCATTTACATAAAATGTACATAAAATGTTTTTCTAGATTCTCATTTTCAATTTCACTACAAGAACAAATCTATAATACCCATAAAATAGCAACAAAATTCTTAAGCGAAAATCCACACTTGAATTTAATCGCAACACTTAGTAGCAACAAGAACAAAGTAAAATAAGCGAAGAAAGCACAGCAGCAGCATGGCAATGAACACATACTGTGGCAGCAAAATTCTGTAACCGAAAAATGCTGTCATGCAATAAAACTTGCCATGTCAAAGTTGGTTTGATCCTTTTAAAGTTGTTGCTGTTGTCACTGACGTTGTGTGTTTTGCGTAAGCCATTTTAGCAGTTCCTTCTATCATTGGCGGGGTTTACTATATAAAAGACATTGTTAGGGAAGTGGTGGGTGGCAGGGAGGTAGCTATGGGATGAATGATTAACGTGCTGCCCTCGTTCACAACCGCCTTCAACCACAGTATCTTCTACACATACTCCAACACTGACCTAACCTATTGTTCGATTTAATGCTGACTGCTTGCCTTTTTTTTTGCGTTGGATGGGAGGGGAGTTTCGGTGTAACAAAACTGAAATGAATTTTTTGCTACTCGTTTTTTCACTTTGTTATTAGATGTTACACTGCTTTTGTGTTTTTTTTTTTTTGTTATATTTGATTTTATGTAACCTAAAACCATTTATTTGTCTATACTTGTGTGCATATAGTATAAAAATGAGATAATTTAACACAAGCTGACTTTTTGATAAATTATTTGGTAGATTCGTATTCGGGCTTAGGAATTGCAAGAATTCTATCTTAATTTTTCTTTCTTGGTTGCCTTAATAAAGATACACAAAATTGTGCATATATAAATAAATGCCAATATTTCCTTTAGCTAATGATATCATAAAGAAAATGTTACTAAATTTACAGTTACCTTATATACATATATATGTATATAATGCATAAATCATTTAATTTAAGTTTTAAGATATTTCGCAGACACGTTTTTAGAAAGTGATGTCATTTATGGAAGCCTTACAAATCCTTGTGCCTATCTGTTTTTTTTGCTCTTTTTTTTGGTTATTAGAAAATTAGAAAATTCTATGTCGTATTTTCCATGACATTTTTTTATGCAAATGAATTGTTCATGTCATATTTTTTGTAGTGCTTCAGTCTCAGCCAATTATTTAGGAAATGCACACACAATTCATAATTCTGGCTTAAAACCACATGAATTACTTATACAGGGGTGTCGCTTCTAAGTTATAACCTACTCGACCTTAATCTCCTATTAATTGATTACATAGCCCTGCAAAATTAAACTTGTTTAAGATGATTGAGAATAATGTGTGCTCTAATTTGTAATCTGTAATGCAATATTAGAAGTTAACCTAAAGCGATTTTTTGAGCTTGTTCTAGATAAATCTTTAATAAAAAGATTTTGCTCGCGAAAAGGATGATAAATTCTACACTGTTCACCAGGGAGGGGTACTCTCACTATTAACGTTAGAATCCCCACCTTAACGGAGTCGCTCTAAGGTTAATGAAACAAGCGAAATATATGAGACTCATCCGAGATAGGCAATTAAGCCAGAAGGCCAATATTGTACTTTTCTCATGTAAAAAAGCAGTAGGCAAAATATGGAGTATGGAACTTCAAATTATTCACTAGTTTTACAGGATAGTCATCAGACCAATTTTATTTTATGGTTCAATCGTTTGGTGAACAGGTCTTTAAAAAGAAGTTCACTATAGGTATTGGGCAATTTTGATCGCAGGTGCCTTAAGAACAACCCCTTCCTTAGCCATGAATACCATTCCTTACTTAACTCCCATTAGTATTCAACTGGAAACAAGCGAGCTTAGTGTTCAAACGGAGTGCTTGAGCCAGGCAAAGCTGAGATGACTTTACTGAACACACGGGTAAAATCATATTGCAGGTATGGCCATAGTATAATCCCAAACGCTCTAGGAAGCTATTATTATTTTATTTTATTTTATTATATTTATTATTATCGGTAGAAGGCAAATATACAAAGCTGTTGCAGTAATAACTGCTCACTGCCGTATAGGTGTGCACGTTTCTAGATTAGGTTCACCCTTAAAAAACTATTGCAGAAGTTATAACGATGAAGAGGAATCCATTTCTGTTTACTTATTCTTCTACCCAGCCTTGGCTACTGTAGGAAAAATACCCTGGGTCAATACTTTTTAGACGACCTGCCCGACTTGGGGTCAACTGGACTAAGGAGCTTGTATATTAGGTTAGGTTGTTGACTTTCCTTAAGTGGAACGAAAACCAAATAGCGCTTTTTTGATACGATTAAAAATATAAACTAAATAAAAGAAAGTTTCATTGTTGTTTTAGTTTAACAGGCCTCAAAAATCATTAACTCAGATCACAAAACTTCAGCAGAGTATTTAATTTTATGTAAGAACCCTCCCCTATTCCTTCGAATGGTTAGATTGGGAATGATATGCCAAAGTTTTTGAATCTATATCCTACAAAAGACTAGCAGCTATACTGGAAGTGCTTGAGAGTTTCTACCTCTCCGATGTCCTGGCAACTGCAACTGATATCATTATACGGAATAGGTAGTATTGCTGCCTAGAAGATTTATTTCAATTTGCAATATCTTGAGATAGACAGATATTTTTTACAATAAAAGAATTGCAAAAACTTTGCTCGAAAAATTGTAGATGGCTGAAAATGACCCAAATCGATTTCTTTGCTCTTCTTAGTTACAATTTCTCAATATTCTAGTTATTAATAAAAATCTGCCAACATATTGCTTCTTAGTATCTGAAACCTAGCAAGTCTGTGTTATTATTGCATCAACACAGGAAGTCGCGGTGTTCCAGAATATACAAACCTATACACACTTCCCTCGAATTACACGATACTCGATCGACACTGTTTCGCTTTCAAGTTGGAAAAATAAAAAAATAAATGTTGTGTTTTATTTCGGTTATGCATTTTTTTTTTTTTTTTACGAACCCAGTCATTTCACTCTTATTTTAACTTAAAGTTGTTTAGGTATATATATTTTTCCTTCTTGTAAAAAAATAATAAAGATGAAAACATAAAAATGTTACGTCTTTGAATACGTTATGAATGTACCCACTAGACTATCGACTTCGTGACTTGGCATTCAGTGAAATCAATCTAAATTTTTTCATACAATTGTTGCCCCATTTTATATTTTTTATTTCAATTTACGCGGTTTAAAATTTAGTTCCAATCCTGTGTTTTTATATGCGAAATTTGTTTTCGTGGAGCATATCTATTTCAAGGGACGGGTGTACTTTGCATTAATTTACATGATACGAAGTGGTACAGAAATGTTTAAAATTTCAAACAAATGCGAAAGAATGAAAAACGGATAAAAGTCAAACAAAATGTTGCGTCTGACGTTGAAGATTTCACTTAACAGTAAAATAAATAAGAAAAAAAGAAACACAACAATAACTTAACTGGTTCAACCTGAATACAACAAGATAACTGGTTTCAATGCGCTTGTACTGCAAAATTGGAGAATCATATATACATATTACTTCATCAAAATATAAACAAATAATAAAGCAAATCATATACCACACAGCCAACTAGCCAGCTGATTGCGCTACACACACATTCACTCAACCAAACACATACATATTAACATACCACCAAATGTATGTATGTATATCTGAACCCGTTTGTTGAAAAATTAAAAAAAAAAAAACACTTGCAGATGATTTGTTTTGCAATATACGTTCAATTTTTAAGTAAATTGAGCTCATAAATAAACAAAAGATAAATTTTTAAATTGCTGACAATTGGATATTCTCGTTTTGCGAGTGATCGAATTTATTTAAATTATATTTGAATTCATTAAAATAAAAAAAAAAAAGATTTATTAAGTTAACTGAATAAATATGTTTGTGTTCCTATAGACACAGATATATTCCCCAACAATCTAAAACGATTAATTCTTATTAGTAATAAAAATAATAAAATGAAGTGTTTGTGACATTCATTTTGAAAGTGAAGTCTTTGACCTGAAATCAAAATTTTTATAGTTAGACAATAAAATCAATTAACAAAAATTAAAATATCATCATGAAAGAATAAAACAGTCAATGACTAGTAAGGGGGCTTCATTTTGGGGTTCTCAAGGGCGCAGTGACATTAGACCGCGTGAAATAAGGCCGCGATCAAAAATGAAATTAGGCCGCGCTGGCTAAAGTCATACGATCGAATGACTTTAGACCGCAATCGAAAAATGAAAGTAGACCGCCCGGTCTGAAGTCATACGATCGAATGGCTTTAGACCGCGATCGAGAAATGAAAGTAGACGGCCCGGTCTGAAGTCATACGATCGAATGACTTTAGACCGCGATCGAAAAATGAATGTAGACCGCCCGGTCTGAAGTCATACGATCGAATGACTTTAAACCGCAATCGAAAAATGAAATTAGGCGGCGCGGGCTAAAGTCATTTTTCGATCGCGGTCTAAACTCATTTCGAAAATGAATTCAGACCGCCATACAAAATGTGTCGCGGCCTAATGTCACGCGGTCTAATGTCCATACCCCGTTCTCAATCACTATCAAATCTAAAATATATAATGATAATTTCAATCAACGAAAGTCTATTTAAAGTTATATATAAACAGGTTAATGAACAAATGTAGTCATCACAACAACAATGTATATAGAGACGGGCAAATCAGACGGCCGTTTCGGAATCCGCCACAATTCCTCATCAGTGATCTTAGTGATAGTTCTTAATCTTTCAATATCCTATATAAGCTACTAATATTTGAAATAATAACCCAGAATTATGGATTTGATTCCAAATATCTTCACTGAATAGAGATATTGAAAGAAACTACCACTACCGTTCTATACACTTATGTTGTTGTTTTTTTCCCATTGTAGCTAGTCTGCATAACAGTTCGTTATTTGAAAGTCTAGTACACGGGAGAGTGTGTGTGTTTGTGAGAAAATGATTCTAGGTGTAATTTTTTCTGAACGGTCCCCATTCGATCAGTTCATGATAGTTTTTTAGGAGACTATGAAAATTAAATCTAGAGGTTAATTTTCAAAGTCATGACTTAAGTTCATGTAAATTTCGTTATTTGAAGTTATATATAAACAGGTTAATGAACAAATGTAGTCATCACAACAACAATGTATATAGAGACGGGAAAGTCTATTTAATCTATCTAAAAAATAAACTTCAGACAAAAAATAACGCATTTCTGAACTATTTACACTGTTAATATTGCCACGAGGAGCGCACTCGAACTTCATCTAAGTTTAACAAAATATTTATAAATTTCTAGAACTTTAACAAAGATTTATCTTCCTTATTTTAATTATTCCTTATTATTAAAGGTTTTCTCTTTGTCAGTACTACGGTCATCCCAAACAAAGCTACTCAAATTAGAACATTGGCCGAAGACCATAGCAGTCAGTGCCACTGCATAATAGTTTATATGTACAATTATATTATATGTATAAACTTTTAAAATAAATAAATTAGAACATTATCAATAACACTTTGAATTTTAAAATTATGTAGAATATATACATATAAATTTAATTAAGGTTAATTCTATTTAGGAAGTAGTTAATAGAAAGGACAGATAAACAAATAGTAGATAACATAAATACATAATTAAAAAATAAAATCATAATGAATTTTATTTGCAAGCCGATGCAAACTTTGTTGGTACTAATAGATATATGTGCATACATATTTATTATCTGTCAAAAGCTTTACTGTGGAAAAAATGTATTCAATAGTCGCTAATTTTGGCAGCCAATATTGTGTAAATTATAGCTTATGCGAAATAAAAACAACAGCCATAGCTGTGACACAGCGAGCATCAACATCATCACCATAATTTTATTTGTATCTCGTGACTGTGATAAGTTAGTTACTTATGAACATAGTAAATATGTCTGTGCGTATATATATACAAACGTACTAACATATTCATATTTAAATTTAAAATAAATTAACATTTTGTGATGCCACTGTCCCGTATGGCCTGTGAAGCCTTTCAGTTAGCCAGGCAGTCAGTCAGCCTGAGGCTTATTTGCATAATCAAAGGCGATGACGTCTTTCTGTTTAGAAAGTAAAAGTACTTACGCTATGTTTTTTTTTTTATATTTTTATATACATAACTATGTATATTAAGGGGCCTCAAGCCCAACACAAAAAAAAGTTTTTGCTGGTTTATTTTTTGATGGTTCCCAATATATTTTGGCTCTAGTGGTAAGCTGTTTTCATTAGGCTACTTTTGGCAAAAAAAAAAAAAGAGATCACAAACACTAATAATTTAAAAATGATTAGCAAAACTGGATAATTTTAGAATTGATATTATTTGTAACCCTTTATTTGACCAAAAGTAACCTAATGAGTAATTTTTTCATACCAAAGTCGATTTTTAGATGTTTTTTATTAAAATGGTTCACGAAAGCTTATCTCGTTAGAACCGAAATTTCGAAACATAAACCAAGCTTAATTTTTAAGAGAGGGTAGCACTAACTTTTTTTCGTGAGGCACCTTAGCAAATGCATACATTTATGCGTACATTGTCCATACATACAAAAATACATAAGTAGGTATGTAAATTTGAATACACTAAACTTTTTAAAGTTGTTTAGTTTTGTTTAAATCGCTCATAGTTTTGGCAGTATATTAAATTTGGAGCCTAGTCAAATTTTTTTTTATCCAAAAAGTATAAATTTTTCATATAATTTTTAAGTTTTTATCTTATCTTGGTAATTTTTTTTTCTTTATGATTTGTTAGCAAGAATATTTTCTTAATTTTTAAATGTTAAAGATATTTTTAAATACGTAATCATGTGCTTTACAATGGAAAATTTAATATATTACATATATACAAATAAAAAATTTACAATGATTGCGTTCATGGCCTCGGCTCAGCTACATGTTGAGCTGAAGTAACAGAAAAATAATACGCTCAATTAAATGGTCACTGCTCAGTATAATTTTTGTTGATCATAAAGTGATCACTTTGCGAGAGTATGAGAGACTCAGACAGCTGTGGCGGGGCAGAGGTGTATTTTAAACGCGATCGATGTTAAATTTATCACTTAACTCTAAAGTAAACAAAGAACATAACAATATTTTCCAAAATGCTCAATAAACATTCAATTCTTCAGACTATGTATTTTAAAATCAATTGAAATTAAACATTATTTTAAAACTGATGACGTGAAACAGCTCAGTCAAGTAAGAAAAAGCAACTCCATAGATTGAATTCCACTGTTTTCTTTTTATTTTTTTTTAGCTAAGTTGGTTTATAAAATAAGACAAGAAAAGCCTCTTGTTTAAAAATGATTAATGCACTCGATCAAAATCAAGCATGTCTGAAGAGTACAACTAATAGACCAGGGATAGCTACGCGAGGCCCGCGGGCTACATGCGACTCGTCAGGAGTCATGTCATGTTATTCGATCAACTTTCCGATTTAGTGTGCCAAAATTATAGCGCACTTGAACTAATTACAAACTTAAAATTTTGCTTCTAGTATGAGAAGTGTTATGAAGTGTTACATGAGTGTTATGAAGTGTTACAAATGAGGGGTTATCATTTGTGTTACGTAACGTCGATTTTATATAATCAAAATCAGCTGAGTTCAAAATTACACTAGTTTATAAAATGAAATTTTTTCATGTGCATTTGATGAGATATGGCTTTTTTATGGATTTTCTCCTGCTGAATTAAAAAATTAAGGCTAAAATTTTTTTATGGAATAGTTTTTAAGATAATGCAATTTTTTTCATTTTGGCGATTTCCACTTCGAATTTACGCTTCTTGATGAAAGGTCCTGAAGTGACAAAAAAATATATCTAATCAGATCTTTAATTGGTTAACCGAGTCAAAAGGTATCGGTGAAAATAAGTCATTCGTTTATGGCTGATTCTATGGTTACGGAAAAATAATGAAAAATGTTAAATTTCTCTTTATCTACGTAAAGCTGAAACTTTTACGCAAAAAAAATAAGACCAACCAGGGAAAAGCGAACGAAAAATAACAAAGTTATAAGCTATTGAGCGAATAAATCCAAATCCCACATTTTTAGGTTAGGTTAGAGAGCTGCCGAGAGACACACTTAGGTCTGAATGGCCCATTGTGGTACCACATAGTTGGACCTACAGTTTAACACCGATTTCGAACGGCGGTGTGGCAATTTTTTTTTTATCAGTTTGTTGGTTTTGCCATTACCAATCAAGGTATGTACTTGTACACTTTCTTATAATTCTCATACACTTCATGTCGATAGTGAATATAAGAAGGTTATGAGAATTAACCACCAGACGAAGACGGAAATCGTCCCGGATGAAAGTCTAGTGCACTACCCAGTAGTACAGGTCGTCTTTCTCAAATATTTTTGAGTATATTTACTTTTTCGACAAGTTATTCAGTTTAATCGCTTGCAAATAATAATAAATATTCCTAATACATTTACATAGTATGGAAACACCAAAAAAATGTAACTATTGCAAGCGATTAAACTAAATCAACCGCTCATAACTTTGTTATTTTTCGGTCGATTTTCTTCTGGTTTGGCTTATTTTTTCTGCTTTATGTACATCAAAAGAAACCAGGCGTTTTTAATCTATTTCTTTTTCCGTGTCCACAAAATCAGTTGTAAAACTTAATTTTGATGGTTATACGTGTGAATAGCTTTTTGGAAAACTGTTTGCCTGCCACGACAACATCAGTCGAGATCAACTTTGATGTACTTAGTTCGGCAAAACAAAGTCAGATGTCTCACTTTTAAATATTTTTTATGTTATGTTATGTTTTACTTTCTTCAAATAAATATACCAATTTATTGTTTTTTTTTTTTTACATTAAACCAGGCAAGCGTTTGACCTCAATCTCACTTATTGGGAAGCGACGACTTGGTCGAAGCTGTTGCTTATTTTAATTAAAAAAAAAATTAGATGCGTGACCCATCAGGAAATATTATTTCTGAAATTTGACTCGCCTGCTGAAAAGGTTGGCCACCCCTATTTTAAATCATTAAGCATAGCTGGGTTAATTTGAAATCGAACGTATGATTGGGTAGTTATGCACATTTGTATATATGCTTCCTCCTATACATGAATTTGAGTATTTCGTTTCATATTTCATTAATTTATATGAAATGTAAATATTTTATTTGTATATTTTTTCAGTTTTTATAATTTTTTTATCCATTTAAATTCCAATTGAAAATAACGCTTTGGTTTTGTATAAATTTTTTGTTAACTGCAATGAAACTGATAACTTTAACTTTGTTTGTTTATTTTGTTTGCATTATTGTCATGAGGAATTAGTTCAGATCAAATACAAATAACTTCTATAAATTTATTGCGTACCAACTGTGAAATTTCGAACTTTTTTATTATTGAATAAATAATTTTGTATTAATTTAAACAACTGAACTGATGAGGAATGAAATAGCTATCAAGTATAGCGATATATATATAAATTGTTAGCAGTTAATTTATCCTGCAAATATTGCAGTAGCCGCGAAAAAGTATCAGTGTATGTTAAATAGCTGGCTGCACGAGTTTGTGGAGCAACTATGATTTTAAATATGATGATAGAGTGAAAAGGAAACGAGCACGAGTTTCTTTGAGTTTGTAATAAAAGACAGAATTTTCATGAAAGTGCCTGCTATTTTATTGATCCGGCTATTCGGCAATTTTTTACGTTTACTAAAAACTGTAAATGCATTTTTCTTAAAACTAATTTTTCCATTATGTTGACCAGGATATCTCAAAAACTAATTATGCGGTCATTTTAAAACTCTCACAGATTATTTAGCATACCTATAGCTATGGCAGAGACTAGGGTTTTGTGGGTACTGATATATTATCAGACCATTGGGAGAAAAACTGTATCCCGAATGCATCTTTAATTTTTAAGTGACTGTCTATTTAACTTAATATTTTGGAAAGGAGACTTCAATCCTAGACTTCACTTATTTTTTATACACTAAGATCCACTTATATCCAAATAGTGTCTCAAAGTCAAAGTGATGGTGCGAATAGGGTTAAGTGAGTAATAAATTTATGTAGAAATAAATGTTTTTGCTTCGAAAACAGATTTGTTAAAAGTTCAATTAATCACAATTAAGTTTGTTGATATTTTTCGGCAATGTTCATAAATATTAATTTATTTTTCTTATTTTTAATCATTTTCTGCCAGCATATTGTCAAATTCTCTACCTATTCTCACGTCACAAAATTCACTACAATGCAAACAATACAATTAAAGTTAAACATGCAATTTATGCATCAAATTAACTTAATTCAAGAAAAAAATATTAACTTTAATAGTAAAAAATCCATACATAACTACAATTACACATGCATCTGTATATGAAATAATTACTACATACATATATACATGTAGCATACACTTTTTTTATTTTTAAATGTAGAAACAAACTCATTCTCCATTAGTTCTGGTAATTTTCCATTAATAAAATAAAGAAAACTCTCGAAGTAAATAAAAAAAAAAAAAATATATACTAAAGTGGTTGAAAATGTGTGCTTGAAATAAAGAAGAAGAGGAGAAACACAAGAAGATGCTGTTAAATGGACTTTTGAGTTTGAGCATTTGTAAAGTAGAAGTTTGTATGTATATATCTATTACTAAATGACTCCTCATTACTTTTGTACTCAAAATATACGAGTGAATGCACAAACGATCAGGGCAATGAGGCAGCTGTTGAAGCAGCTGACGAGTTACTTCTGTTGTTTGTTGTTAATATAGGCAGTAAGAGAGATACATATACAGACGAATGGGAAGGTATTTCACGATAGCATTGCCGATTTTCAGTTTACAATCAGACGTTTTAACTGAAACACGAGTAAAGAACCCAGCTAAAGCAAATATTTTTATTTTTTTGTGTGGGAATAAGTAAATTATACAAACGGCACAGTTGAAAAAAAAACACAAAAAAAATTGCTTAATATAGTATAAATGCTTACGATTCGTGACGCAAAAAGTTTCACAAAATAAAATTATATTCATAAATTTATTTACATCTATATATAACGCGAATATCACGCAACTTTGCGTGTAGCCAAATAGCTATACAAAAGCGCAAATTATAATTTCGTCTGTTTTATTAAATTTCAGTGAAATAAAAACTGTAAATGCATAGACCCGAAATCTACCTACCTCTATACTTTGTATAACGTCTATTTAAGTGTTTGTGAAATCTTTAAAAATCGAAATAGTGTAAACACTTATTCGCATGCCACAATCCATTGACTTTGAATTTGAGCAAAAACGTCAACTATTATCAAGAGGACATAATCTTGAAAAAAAAAACACTTAACGATTCCTAACGATTCTTAACTCTCGCATAAATAAATTTATTCATAAGGATAAGCACACGAAAGCAATGGCAGCGGCAACAGCAGCGTAACAGTGTAAATTTCGCGTAAGTTTATTCATCATTATCTATCGTTGAGAAAAACCTTGAACTACGTGCACGAGTTAAGACTCGATTCACAATAAATCCTATAAATCTTTCAAGTGATATATTATAGATAATTTGATAAAACAACAACACTCATTTCAAATACAAATCGCTGGCTGACATTATTCAAGGACATTACAAGGATTTATTGGCACAAAAAGCTAATTAGGAGGATGTGTGCGATGTGCACGTGCAATATATGTATATATATTTTTGTTTACTTTGAGTATCTGCCAAAACCATTTTTCTATTTTCGTAAGAACATGTATTTTTGTTTTCTATACATTTTTAATGCAATTTTTAACTGCTTGAGTAAACTCTGAAAAAAGTTGTTCGTCTTTATTTACCAAAAAAAAAAAAAAAAAAACCGTAAAAATTCAAAGATGAAAACTTTATCCTTTGCATTGTCCTTGATAGTAAAATGCACTTCGTCATACAGTTTTGACTACGAACGATGAAAGCAAAATGCATACGACAAAAGCAACGACAGTACCAAGAAGAAGCGTTGTAAAAAACTGTCAACTTGACAAATTTAAGTCGTAAAATATTTACGCTACAATCTTACGAACGACAGTAAGTTCAAACGCTTGAATAATATCTCAAAAATTTAATTTTTTTTCTTGTACATGACTGAATTTTGGGTTGTTTTTTCTTAATTGTCAACATAGTTGAAATACACTTGGTGCAGCGTTTCAGCAAATTTTCAATAGTTTTCTTTCAACTCATATATTTTTTAGCTATTTATACTTAGGGAATTTTTATATATTTACTAGTTGACCCGGCAAACGTTGTTCTGCCTTTTCTGGCGAAAAAGCGCGAAAATTAAAAAAAAAAAATGAAGTACTTGATATTTAAATTTGAACATTCGTAATGACAATTCAGGCTTCCATTGAATTTGGAAAAAAAAATTCTAGATTTAAAAATGTGTCTCATTATTGACACAATTGACATTTTCAAAAGTATTTAACTTGCAGAACTGTACATTAAAAACAGAGAATCATTATAAATGAAAATTTCAAATCAATATTGCGTTAATTAAATTTTAGAAATGAAAGTTTACGAAAACGACGTGTACGAAAACAACTCAAGTCTGATAGCAAAGAACATAGTGGATATTTACAAAAAGACCGTTAGGCGCATCAGTAAGTGACCTTCGACAATAACAAAGCCATATCGGGTGATGATATCGGTTGAGTAGAATTATTAACCCAATTGATGCTAAAGGGGTCATTCAGCAGTTAGATAGAAATTCCAGCATGTCTGTAGTAAAAAGAAATAACTTTTAAGTGTTTTTTTTTTTGTTAAACAATTTTATTAGATTTCAGTTGAGTTATAGAAACAATATTTCAAGAGGGTCTATAGTCATATCAAAGACCATCCCATTATATCCCAAAAATTATTTAAAAATTTGAACCGATTTGATATTTATTATAAATATAGCTTTTGTTATAGCGCCGCCCAACGGATTTTAAGACAGCGAAGCAGGGTCTTAAGGTATTTCATAAAGTAGTAGAAATAATAGTAGAAAAAGGAATGGAAAAAGTAGTAAAAAAGTTGCAGAAAATAGTAGTAGAAAAGTAGGAAAAAGAATTGAAAATAATAATAAAAATTGTTGTAAAAAAGTAATAAAAAGGTAACAGAAAAAGTAGTAGAAAAATAGTTAAACATAGTAGCACAAAAATAGTAAAAATGAAGTAGAAAAAGTGGTAGAAATAATAATAAAAAATAGAAGTAGAAAGTAGTGGTAAAAAATAAAAAAAATTGTAGAAAAATGTGTTAAAAAAGTAGTAGAAAAAAAGTTCTAAAATAGTAGTATAAAATATTGGTTGAAAAAGTATTAGAAAATAAGAAAAATCTGTAGAAAAAAAGAAGTTTAAAAGGAGTAGAAAATAGTAGTAGAAATAGTAGTAGAAGAAGTAGTAGAAGTAGTAGTAGAAAGTAAAAGTGAAGCATGGTGCAACACCCACTAATTCAACAAACTGAAAGAATTTAAATTTTAGTACCGTACCATAAATGCCTCCTAAGATATCTCTTAATGGAAATTCAGGTTATATGGAACGTGCCACACCCCCTTTGTCAATCCCACCCATATTTTTGTTGTAGCATGGCATTTTCAATTCTCGTACCAAATGTACCAAATTTCTGCACTGTGCTATAAATGGTTCTTGAGATATACCAAAAAACTATTTGGATTGTATGGGAGGTGCCACGCCCACTTTCCTAAAAGTCATTGAACCAAATTTCTGCACTGTGCTATAAATGGCTCTTGAGATATACCAAAAAACTATTTGGATTGTATGGGAGGTGCCACGCCCACTTTCCTAAAAGTCATTATGAATAGCTATGGTTCATCCTTCCGCCCAAAAAATATATTTTGGAAATATGACTTCAATCGGTCCAGTCGTTTAGAAGTTACACGATGTCATACACACAAAATTCTACGATTATATATATAAAGATGGAGAAGGAATCGGCTGAGACCACTAGCGGATCGATGGATTTACTAAGGTTTACTAACAATGTTCTACTGTTTGATGACCAACGACTAAAATGCATATATTATTCATTGCTAAAAGATGGGGGAGAGTGTCCTAGGGATCAGCTAGTGGCTGAGCCAAATCTTTTAAATCATACTATTAGAAGTAGGCAAATTTTCATTCATTGTTGTTCATATGCTCATATATACTTTCTTACTTAAAAATCCTTGAAATCTAAAACTTAAAATTAAAAGTTCCTAGTAGAATATAAAAACTAATTCTACGAATTATAAGTAAGTATCCCGTAGATAAACTTAATTCTAGCTAGATTTTCTTTTGTATATAAAATTTACATCATGACGATGATGAGATTTGTGTGTTTGCTGTTATTTTAAAATCACATGCTTTATGTGTTATTTTTTTGTGCATTTGTATTTGTGTGATGAGCGAATCATGCTCGTATTAATGTAAAATTAAATTAGATACACTTTAGTATCGGCGTATTTGACGTTTCGTTCTTTGTAATTCAATTTAAATAAAGCTTGAGTATTTTTGTATGTCGCAATTTCAATTTGATCTTTGTAAAGAATTTCTTTATTACTTAAATGAGTATTGGTGTGTACATAAATTGTACAAAAAATAAACTCCCTAATATATTTTTTGTTTGTCTCAAATTTCAATTGGAATTACATACACACATATATGTAGATTTAGCCTAAGCTAATTAAATGCTTCAAATTACGTTAATGTTGTCAGCCATTAATTCTAACTGAAGTCATTCGTAAGTTTTGGGTTGATTTCATGTGTATCTTTTTATACGTCACCGGATGTGACTTTTTTTTAGTTTTTTTTTTTTGATACAAATAACTTAAAGATACATAATTACCAACAAATATTATACGAACGATAGAACAACATTACGGCGGCGACTGCTTACAGATTTAATCCATTTATGCCTCAGTATCTTTCTTGTCTCAATTTCTTTGTGTTTGTGCGTCAGAGCGATGCGTGTACTAGCTTAGTTTTCGCATTTGAAAAGCTTAATAGACAATAAACGATTTTATATGCATGATAATTTAATAATTACTTATACATATTCTTCTTCTATTTTTATGGTACAACAGCCCGTGGAGGGCCTAGATCGAGCTTTTCACATCATTTCATGTTATAGGAGTTATAAATGCACACGAAAATAAAGGACCTACAGTTTTATGCCGAATCCGAACGGAAGAATGAAAAGTTTTTCTTAGGTAATTTTTACTCCTAGAGGTCTGTAGAAAAGAGTTTTTTTGTCCGTGTCAATCACATAACATTATTAAGGTTGACACAAATTGTATAAAAGGAATTTACTCACCAATAAAAAATTAAAACAATTTTTGAAAAAAAAAGTGGAGGCCAAATATGAGTTTTGAAATCTGGGCAGTTGAATTTTAGGGTAATGGGTCGAAACACACTTTCAATTATGCTTCACAATAAACCTTGGATTGTTGCCTTTAAAATCCAATTCAAATGTTTTTCTCTCTCAGTTATACTTCATAGCGAAAGTAAAAATCATATCGGACGCTATGCGCTAGCTGCTCGAAATATCGAATATAAATATAGTGGCGTGTCTAAATCATATTATCTTTTCCTAAAACTTTCAGACTTTGTGTTTAGATTAAAAAGGATCAAACTTGGAGGATGCCATTAAAAACTAAAAAAAAACTTTACTCATACAAAACAAACTATTTTTTAGTTTCAAGTCCCACAAAAGTATAAAAGTGAAAATCCGAATTCTTAAACTTTGATTAAGAGATATTCCTCCTTCAGAAAGTTGCTTAAAATTTCATATAGAAGCACTTTATCGCATATCAGTATATAAGAAAAAAAAATTTAAGCCACCCTAATAATGGTTAGGGAAGGAGTCCAACACAGGGTGCCCCGTAAACCTCGAAGGGTAAAAATTGTCTGGCAAAAGATTTTTACTTCGTCGTTCGGATTCAGTATAAAACTGCAGGTCCCTATCATTTGTGCAGAAATATAATTCGCACAACATGAATGCTAAAAGCTCGGTCTAAGCGCTCTATGGACTGTTGTACCTGAAAGAAGGAGAAGAAGAAGCTTAAAAATGGGTTTATTGTACCCCTCTAAAAATAAACTTTCATTTATTTTATAATTCCTAAAATATTTCCGCTGTAGCGATAAACCGTTCAAAGGCTGGATCGTTTAAAAAAAACTGAAAATCGATTTTTGTACGGGGAAATATTTCTGTAGAATACTTTTATGGAATTATTTTAATTTTCATAGGAATCGATTGAAAAACATAACTAAAATTAGTAGTAGATTTAAAAAAATGGTTACAACCCTAAACGGTCTAAAAAGATAACAGATAAGTAAACAAATTTGAACGCCCACATGACGTGATATCACAAGCGGCCGCTTGTATGTCCTGACAGACATCCACTCCACTTAGTTTCTCTCTATTTTAACATAGTTTGCCTTTTTTTTAGAGTCTTTTCCTATTTATTTTACCCTGTTTTATATTTACATACTGCAGTATGTGTTTGAATGAAAATATATCCTTATGGTAAAATTTAATTATTTAACTTTCATGTTTTTCTTCTCGTTCACTTTTGTCAATTGTTTTTGTTGATGTTTTTGTGTTTATTTCATATTCTCTAGAATAATATTTTTCTTAAAAAGTTTATTTTATTTCAGTAGTTTTGCTAAATAAAAAAAACATACTTAGATATTCTGCACATATTCACAAAGTGAAAAAGGTATAAACTAGTAATGTGGCGGGTGTCTGCATTCGCATTCGCTACATGCGAATGTTTGAATTAGGCGAGTTGCCGAGTTCCAACCAATATTCGCATTCGCGAATGTCAGCTTTTGACATTCGTATTCTCATCCGCTAAACTGACATCCGTTACACCACTAATATATGTAAACCCTTACCAAGTTATAAACTTTTATTTACAATTTACTTTCAATGTATGTGTGTGTGAATGTGTAAATATCAACGTGTGTGTATTTCAGTTGTTTGTGTTTATTATTGCGAGGATTATTTATGTTGTCTGCAAAACATTTTTACTCTTCTCACTGGAGCCTTTGTGTATTTTTTAACACCCTAAGCATAAACGAGTATCGTATGTACCTGCATACATATACAGTACCCTATTGATTATTGTACCCTACAATCCAAGTGTTAAACTATCCGAATAAGTTAGAACTTAATAGACGCGGAAGTTCAAACGAGTTCAAACTTGTCGCAGAAAGGTTGACCACTGACTAAATTTATAGCTATGGTGTCTCTCAGTTAAGTTTATTTGAAAAGAATACAAATCATCTTTCCATAAACTAAAATCGGGACTTAAAATATTATTAATAAAACAATCGCATAAATTTTAAATTTTAATTTTCACCAATAATTTTTAATAAGTTAAGAAATTTTTTGATTTTATATGACTGAAATCAACCTTAACCTTTACATGTAGCTAAGAAATATTGCGTGTGTATACTTTTTATTAAAACAAGAAAATTCCGTTTTTATTACAAACACGTGTACAAATGAGCAGTTAATAATCCCAGTAAACAATTTTAGCAGAAATTATCATGGTTGAACCTTTCAAAAAAACAATCAAATAGAAATTTTATTTCTTGTTGGAATTGATTTCAATTAGAAAGGAGAGCAGTAGCTCGCACTTAATATACCACATTTATGGAGAAAGTAAATGCAACAATAATCGAATTGAGTTAAAGCTTAGACCCAATCCAAAAATTTAATCAGCTGAAATTGTTCGCCAATCGTTTACTATTTCCTATCAACGTTCTCGAGTTGCTAATTTCCATTCGCCATAATTGTTAAAATCTGAGGAAAGAAAAGAAATGGCAAAATTTATTAAATACAATTATTTATATGTGTATATGTTTGATAACACAGGCCTACAAAAAATTGGGCATGATTGTTGTTGGGCAGCTGTGAGTCATTTCCGAAGTAATTTTTTTTGTGAGAATCCAAGGTCAGAATTGGCTCACACATCAGGATTTTGAATTATTTGAGGTTATATATCGAAAAAAATGGCTTTTTGGGCTATTTTTGAGGTTATAAACATATATGTAGCAAGTAGTACTACTCAAGTTATAACCATGAAGTTGTTGGGTAATGATTAGTAGAAAGATAAAAATGGTAGCATTAATGTAAGGGTACCATGATGTGCCCAAGGGGAGTGGGAATTTTATGTCCAGTAAATTCACCAACAGAAAAAATATGGGGTCGATTCAACATGTAACTGAACTCCCTAGGACCCACCGATTCGCGATAAGAAAGAGTAAAGATGTTTCAGTAATGTGAAACAAAAATTATTTTCTGTTATTTCTCACTCTCTGCCTTATTTCTAATTCACTGCGATCAAATTACTATCTCAAAAATATTTAAAACTTCGTTTAAAACTCCTGAGGCAATGTGAAGCCAAACTCGAAATCGTAGCCCATACTTTTTTGGTAGCTGTCATTACCAAAAAAAAATTATCACACAGGCTAGTTTCAATATTCGTGGAATTGAAAGGGATTCGCTGTAATGAAAATAAGTCTTCTTTCTTTTTAGGTCGAAAAGAAAATTTTCAAATTTACACTAAGGATTTTACGCAATATTATGGTCGTCCTCCAAAAAAAAATAAAAAAAAACAAGAAAGAAGAAGATTTAAGTACTCATAATTTTGTATTTGTATTCGCTAACCATGACACCAAATGGTCGGCGATCCGCCAAAAGTTGCGAATTCGCTAACCATGATAACCTCATTAAACAGCGGAAACTTGAAACTTTTCCCGAATTCAATTACCCGTTGAATTTGTTTTCACCAAACTCATATCTGCTTCTTATGCTTCAAGAGATTTAGCTTGAATGATGAGTGTATAAAAATAAAGTTGCATAAATATTAAACACATATATGTACCTACTAATCCTTTACATTTTCATAAATCCAACACATTCATTTTGTTTTTTTGTTCGTTTGTTTGAAAAATAATAACATTCTCATTAATTGTTCATATCCATTTGCATTTTTTAATCTATGCAAATGTAAAAATATATATGTAGAGGCATGTGAAAAATACTCATGCAATTGAATTTAATTTTTCATACCTTGGTAATTTATCAAATTGCATCACGGCTGTTTCTAGTACTACTACTGACGTATACGGTGAATAGGTGTCGTGAAGTTTTAGCATCAAATAAAAAATTCATCATGTGTTGTTGCTGCGCGTGTCTTTGTCAAATATTGTGTGCCGTGTACATTTATTATTTCAATGACAGAAAATAAAAAATCGAAATAAAAAATATAGTTAAGTATATTTTGGTAGCTAATTTCAGTAAAATATTGAAATTTTAATTTTTTGCATTTGCTGACAAAATATTTATCATTGATTTACTTGTATAATTATATACTGACTTGTAGAATTACATACATACATATGTACCAATACTCAAACGAGGGTTGCTACTTAAGTTTTGAGATAGAACAAGTAAAAACAAATAGTTATCATTGAAAATGGCTTTATTGATTTTCCAAATATTCTCCATGAAGATCAATACACTTTTGCATGCGCTTGAACCAATTTTCGAAGCACTTTTTTCACTCCGAATAGGGTAGCTCTACAACATGTGTTTTGAACCCATCAACTGTTTCTTCAGGCGACGAAAAACGTTGACTTTGCAGTTTATTTTTGATGTGTGAGGACTGTACGGTGGATGACTCATCAATTCGATGTTTTGAGTGCTCAAAAAGGCTCTCGTTTGAGCCGATGTGTAAGAGCTCGCATTGTCGTGGTGGAGAATGATTCCTCTTTGACGGCTGGTTTTCCTTATTTCTCCGAACAGTTGTGGCAAATAAATGGTGGTGTACCATTCAGAATTGACTGTTCTACTTTGCTCTAATGGCTCGGGCGCCATATGACCAGTTTTTCCGGATGGAAAAGAGGCCACCATTTGCTTCGAAGTGCTTCGTGCGCGAACAACTTTTGTTGGATTTGGCTCACTTTGGAAGACCCATACTGTCGATTGTTGTTTAGTTTCGGGCTCATATGCATATATCCAAAATTCGTCACCAGTTATGATCTTATAGACGTCTTTTGAAGCACCGTGATTGTATTTTTTAACATTTCCTTGCACCAATCGACACGAACCTTTTTTTTTGGGCGATTATCAAATTACGCAATATCGAACGCGAACAAATCTTTTTGGCGGACAAATGTTCATGCAATATTGAAGCATGCCTCAATCTCACGATAAGTCACATGCTGATCTTGCAATATCAGTTCACGCACAGTATCGATGTTTTCGGGCACAACAACTGATTTTGGGCGACATTCACGAAATTCGTCCTGGAGCGAACTACGACCACGATTAAGTTCCGAAAACCAGCGAAACACGGTGGCTCGGAATGGTGCTTCATCACCAAAAATAGTAAAGAGTTGATCGGCTGACTGTTGTTGAGTTAATCCACGCCGCAAATCATAAAAAATCATCGAACGAAAATGTTCAAGATTTAAATCCATTTCCTGACCGAGATGAATTTTTCAAGTCACTGTAAACAACATAAATAAGTAAATTTTTGGTTTCCAATTTATTCTTTGTTTTGTTGGAATGGTCTAAGAGAAGGTTTTTTTTAATGGTTTTTAAGAGAGGTTTTTTTTAATGGTATATAACAATTCGTTTAAGATTAGTTCGCAACACGAGTTTAATTTTCAATTTATTCATGCACTAAATATCACTTCATTCCAAATTTAAATTTTTTGATTCGCGAACCGAATTGAGAATTTCAAGATTTTAAAACATGATTCGTTTGGTACGTAATCCAAATTAAATAAAACCGAAATTTCGACTCGAAATTATTTACTTGTTTTAAAAGGATTCGTAGTGAACTTAAAACGAGGAGGGCTTAAATTTAACATAAGAGCCCGAAAATAATAATTATTTACAAAATTTAATAAGTCGACCTGTTCCAAAGAGGGCATAATTGTAAAGATTTTTATTTTGTGAGCGTTACCAATAAAAATTAAAATTAATTATTATTTATAGATTTTTACTATTTTGATCTGGTATAAAAATCATTGTTTAATTTTTATGTTTTTGCTCAACCAAAAAAATTATTTTTCGATTTTCTTAAGAATAAAAATTATTTTTTGAGTGTAATTTTTTGGCTCAGAAATAAAAATTATTTCTTCAGTTTTATTTTCCTTCTCGGAAATAATTATTTTTTTTTTTTTTTCAAAAAGAAAAACTCAAAACTAGTGAGCACGAAAAAAAATTTTTATCCTGTTACACTGCCGTTTACGAATGAATAAAACACTTATCAATGAGTTGTTGTTTGTATGCATGGATAAAAGACCCTTCACAAAATTACAATGCTTTCACATGCAGTCCAGCCAGTGTTGCCACACTTTTTTGGGCAAAAACTTTAAAAGTAAAAAAAACTGTATTTTGGAAAAAAAAACTGTAACCTATAAAAACGAAAAAAACAAAATTAAAATTTTTAATTTGAAAAGTTTCTCAGTCACTTGCCCATCATTCCACCACACATTCAAAATTTAATAGGTCCAATAATATAATAGTTACCGCATGTTTGTAAAAAGTTCGCTCATTAGGCATGATTTGGAAATAAAAAACAAACGAGCATACAATTTTTGTATTAATATTAAACCAGTTCTTATAACACTTTCACCCAAAATTTAAAAAATTAAGTTATTTGATTTGCGTTATTTATCATAACGACAACAACAATCAGCCATCAGACTGTTTTTTTTTTGTTTGAAAAAAATTGCGTTTAACTGGTGTTAGATTCTACTCGCAAAAATCCGCTGATATAGTTAAAATTAATTTATTTAAATAAATATGTAATTAAGTAAAATAATTTTAGAGTAGGCATAGTTCACCAGTAATCAATACAACAATTTTAAAAGCTCTCAAAATGGTTTCATCAAATTTCTTGTACATTTCTCTTGATGCCACCAAATTTGGTTAATTTTATAATTTTTTTGAGTAAGTTTTTTGTTCTTTTCAGCTAATTTTCGAATTTTAGTTTTGTTAGTATACATTTGGAGAAATATTCTTCCCACATTCGCTACCTGCAAGTGCTACCCTGAAATACAATTACATTTTTATGATAACCAAAACATATTTAAGTCTATTCTGCATATTAATGCAAAAACTGTAAAATTGGGGACTTCATGCCGACCGAAAAAACTGTAATTTACTGATAAATCTGTCAATATGGCACCGCTGAGTCCAGCACTATAAGCGACACCGTTAATAAATCAATGACTCAACTGTAAAGTGTTTTGTATGTAGTTTAGTGAGAATTACGTAACGAGTAGTACGTTCAAAGGATCAGATGATTCGGCCCCTGAATTGTTTAATCAAATACTTTAATGATTAGTCCAATTCTTATTACTGAAATTCTTTTTCTCGTTGTTATTACAAAGTTTCACCTTTGTGCATGCAATTAAACTCGATGACCTTAATTTTCTTTTATGTACTCATACATTCCCGTATGCTTTTATATAGTGTAATCTGTTTGCACTTGTTTTGTTGTTGCTCTTTCATTTCATATATGCATAAAAAAAATTCTCTTAACACCAATGATTTTCATTTGTAATGCAAATCAGCAGGGAAATTAAAATTGCTCCATTTATTTGGAAAACTTGAAAAGCAAAAAGAAAATTATTAATGCTTGAAATATTTCATTTATACATTCGTACATACACAGTAGCCGCTCGATTATATGAACTAATTCATGGTAGAAGTGTTCACAAAATCGAGAAAAAAGCAAGTATATTGTAAAAGTGATTCATAATTATCCAACGGGAAAACTTGGAATGCTACCCAAAAAAGCTCTCTTGGAGCGCTAACTTTGTGCTCTCCTAGATGCTAGGAGAGCTTCCATGAAGCTCTTTTAAGTATGCGGAAGAGCGCATCCAAGGAAGGCTAGGGAAGCACTCAAACGAATAGAAAAAACAGTGAATGATTCTTAGACTTTGCAATTCTCATATGGTTAATATGAAAGTAAATATAAGTTGATTTGTTATTGACACATTTTCATGATTCATCGAACACCAATGTTTAGTAAACCATAATTTAGGATTTTATTAATATTTATTACCTATATTTTCTCATAAGTGTATGCAAATATAATAAATAAAAATAATGAATGTATATAGTATATGAAGGCAATAAAAAAAAAGATTGTTCTTTCTAGACCTCTTCTAAAAATGCTCCTTTTACGCTTCTTTGAAGCGCTTTGAAGTATATGAGCTATACTATGAAGAGGGAGCGCATACTGTTGTTCATTTATTAAGTTTATGACTTCAACCTTACATTTAGAACACTCTGAAATATTTTTCATTTTGTAATGCTAAAAACCTCACATACCTTTTAGTGTTTTTAAGGTTGAATTGTGTATGTGCACGAGCGGCTAGTATTCTTAAAATTTCTATATATTCAAATGGTTGTTGTTGTTGTATCGCAAATCATTCCAAGTTATTAAATCAACCTTTTCATATATTTAATTGAGAGGGCCCTTTTCGATTCTCGGCCATAAATTTTAGTGCTTACAGACAATGGAATAAAAATCTTAAAAATCCTAGACATTTCAATAATGCAAAGTTTTAATCGCTATTAATTTTTTTTGAATAGTCCAGTAGCACATTGTCAACTAAGTTACAAACTTTGTTAATTTATTAATTTTTAAAAAATACAATTTTTTTATTAATTAAAAATGTGTTTTTGTTCTAATTTCAGTTTACTTCAACATTGAACTAGAAAGGTTTTTAATACTTCTAATTATTACGAAGGTATGTATAATTACAATTGTAATTTTTTCTATTTTTTTTAATTGGATCAACTGATGAACTAGTACCAAGTTCATCGATTTGATACCACAGATAACCTAATGGAAGCTGATAATTTATATTTCTCCACATTCCTAGTTTGGCAAGTGTAACCCCGGCCAACGTAGGGTATTTATAATTGAATAACCTTGTAATATTTATTTACTTAAGTGCTAACTTCATTGCCTCATTCCTATTTAAATAAATGCATAAATTCTCGGAAAGTTATAAGCACATTTTTAAATTATTACAGTAGACTTAAGTTTTATTATAGTTAGGTAGATTTATTTCCAGCTATTAAATTATTATTCTGAAAAATTTTAAAAATAAATTTCTATTGCGATGTACACCGCACACCCACTTAAATTTCCTAAAATTAGTCGCACAGGTGAAAAATTTGCAGGCATTAAATGAAAAACATAAAACAAATCCCCCGTCAATTCGTTTTAGACTTTTTACAACTTCAAGCTGGATGTGCAAAATTAGACTCGTACATTTTCTAATGTGAGATGTTTATTCATGCGAAGGCAGTAAATGTCAATGAATATTTATGTGTTTTGTACTTAATCGAAATTACAAATTGAATTCAATGTTTCAAAAACATTGAATGAAATGAAAAAAAAATAAATATGTTAATATCGAGTATGTCTCAAATGTCAAATATTTCAAGTTGAGTGTACATGAATGTGAATGATAACATAAAGATAAACTAAGCTATCAGCTCATTAGATACAAAATCAAGTTGACGTTCATATGTTTTTACAATATCTAGATATCATTTTTATTGGAAAAAGGCGTGCACTCGAAGCTCAAATATTTTTACAGAGAAAGTATCCAAAGTATGTATTTCAACGATATCGCTATTATTTCTATTGAACATTATCATTTTAATTGCAGAACTACACTTTGTTGTTAGTGCTCATTTAGAATTTATTGATAGTGCTCAAATTTCACTCTATATTCATCACCTAGAGTGGTATCTGCTGCATATACTAATATAAAATTTATAGAAAAAAATAATCAGCAATAAAACTGTTTAAAATTAGAATGAGTGCAATGAATTGCAAGTGGTTTTAATCGATGAAAATTATTGATGTGTGAAAATTGTTTGAAATTATTAGAAGACTATAAAAATGCAAAGAGTGCAGCAAAAATGCTAATAATTAAAATGTTCACTATATTGTTATTAAATTTGTAAAGCTGTAAGTATTAAATTTAAGGTGCCCGTGCACATATTCCAAATTCAAACGCAAATAGAAATTAATCTTATAAAAATTATACAGAGTTTCCCCCACTAAAAAACACAGAATATTGTGAATCCCCTAACTAAAAAAGTTTTTAATCAAGTGGGTGAAACTAAAAGCACAATTAATTATGTGGTTAGATTGTTTGTATTTATTTGAGCGTAAGTAAATGTTTAGTAATCGAAACCAATGAATTTTCATTGAAATAGATGCAAAGTTTGAAAAACGTGCGACGTGTTTTATTATTGGCGTAGTCTTTTGATAATTATTATAATTCAGTTGATTTGAGACTGAATTTTTGTTTTTATTGTTAAATTATGTGAATATACTTTTTTCATCAACGTAGATATTTTTCTTTCACTTTATAATCTATGTAGAACCGGTAATTTTGTTTTCATTTTTTTTTTAATACGTAGGAATAAGAATATTAATAAGAATAAAATTAATAAAGTGTGATCATTTTTTAATCAGCAATTTAATGAATGCATAAATATTATTTGTGTTACATTGGAAGTAGGGAAATATTTTTTGGAATTCGTGATTTTTGGGATTCAAATTACAATCCCGGATCTCGGGATTACAAGTTTTATCAACTATAAAATTAAAACTGAAAAATGATTGATAAGATTCAAAATATAACATAAAATAATTGGTCTGCGCACGTACTTTCATAGTAAAAACTTGCAGTGGGAGAGCAAATTAAGATTGAGAAAAAATTCTCGGAAAGAAACAAATAGCAAAAAAAGAATTTTTAGCGGGAAAAAATGTTGTGCTGTGTAATTCAAATAAAAATATATTATTAAAATGGAACCATCTTAAATTAAAGTCAAATAAAAAAAAAAATAGCTCTTCTGGGTTAAACGAAAAATTCCATCTTACGAACATGCATAGTAATAATCTTTTCTTTAGATTTAAGACATCCATGAAGCATTTAATCACTCAGAACATCTGATTTTTTTCAGAGTTTCATTTATGTTTTTTTACAATAAATAAAATTTTATGTCATGTCGAAAATATTACTCTCGTAAGTTTATATAGTAATACAAATTCCAGAGGCCCAAACTTGGTTTTTGCCGGGACCTGGGCCGGGAGTTGATTATAAGCGTATTTTTAATGACGGCTCCAGAACAGAATTCGGTTCGGGTTCTGGGGTCTTCATTGAAAATGATGGAGTACACTTTCACTTCTTGATTGTATGCTTCTGTTTTTCAATCAATTCAATCAATTTTTGCAATCATCAAGACAATTGGCCATGTTATTGATAATGGTTGGAGAGAAAGGAGTATCTGTGTATTTAGTGACAGTCAGGCTGTGCTTAAATCCTTGCTTAACCCTCTAACCACGTCTAAACTGGTTATGCATTGCAAATCCAGGCTTGATTGTGTTGGAAAACACAATAGCCTGCTGTTGATATGGGTATCTGGACACTTAGGAATTTCAAGAAATGAATCTACTGACCTTCTGGCCAGAAAGGGTTCGGAAACTGGTTTCCTGGGCCCAGAACCTGAACTCTCTTTGTCGTCTACAGCCATCAAGACCACCATTAATGAGTGACTCGACTTGACCCACAATCGTAAATGGAAGGAATTGAGGGGCTTTAGACAGACAAAGAACATGTTAACTGTTATCTCGAAGCGTCTAACAGACTTTCTGTTATTACCTAACAGAAAGAGCTGTAGGCAGCTGGTGGGATTATATACAGGTCATTTCTCTTAGGGCAAACATTTGCACATGATTGGCCTAGGAGCTAGTGCCTTCTGTGCTTCTGTGCTGAATGTGAAGAGACGGCGGACCACTTTCTTAGTGTCTGTCCCGGTTTCTGCCAGATCAGAGTAAGCATATTTGGTACTGGAGTGTTGGGAGACGAACAGCTGAGCTCTCTCCGCAAGATCTGCTAAGATTTATTAATAAATCTGGTACATTTAAAGAATAGTAAAAAGGAACATAGGATATAGTACAATGGACGTAAAACTTGTCTGAGTGCTGTATTCTTGAATACTTCTTTTGCTGTTCCAACAAAAAAAAAAGTTTATATTTATTCCCAGTGAATGAAAGCCAAGAAAAATGTTTGATCAATCGAATGAAAAACAATGTATGGCAGAAATTAAAAACTGTTCTAGAAAATTAAGTATATAAAATCAAAATCGCATTCGATATTGGCGCAGGTACATGACATATAAAACATTTTCTTTCGGCTTGGTATTAGATAAAAAAATTTGGGAAAAATTACAAAATTTATTATTGCTTTTACATAGTCTTACACATTGTCTAAACTACTATACATACGCATGCGATTCATAATTCAAAATTTTTGACAAATAGTAAATGTACTTTCACACTTATTTAAACAAAAAAAAAAACAAATTTCTCAGAAAACCACTATTTCGCAATCAGCACAAAATTTAACCTTAAAAAGTTAATTGTCGTTCTAGAAGAAACATATTGTCATAAAAATTAAAATTTAAATAAGTTTATGCAGTTTTATCCGAATCTCGGAAGTTCCAGTTTTTCAACCAAATTTTAGAGTAAGCCCCGTAATTGTTAATTCTAACTATAAGTGATTCATTTCTATGCTTAGCTTTTTTGTCCTTATTAAAATTTAGCCCAAAGTAAATATTCCGATAGAAAATGAAACTGTTTTGAAAAAAAATTGAGAAAAAATACAAATTTATCTCAATATCAAATTACATTCTCTTTTACATTTATCAGTTTTAAACAATAAAGCGCATGCATACATGTGTATAAATAAAATAACAAATATTTTATACTTTTAAGTACAAAATGACAAAACAGCAAAAATAATCCTTGAAAGTTTATTGCCATCCTTGACGCAACCAACATCTAGTTTCTATACATAGCATATATATATATAGTTACTCACGGAAAATAAATACCATGAGCCACCAAAGCTATTGCTATAACACCAACAACAACAGCAATAACAGCAGCACTTGCTCTTCATATGTGTTAAAGTGTTCAAATTACTCCCAATCGACAAATGTGTGTTGTACTATAATAAAAAAAGAAAATACTCCTCATTTCTCAATGGCAAACACACATACCAAAACATCACCAATATCTTCATCATCATCACTGTCATTATTAAGCTTATTATTGCCATTCGTCCCATTATGAATTTAACATGTAATTTAAACAAAAGTCATATCAATAATTTTGTTTTGTTTTTATATAATATATTATTTTAGGTTTTAATGTTATAATGATGATCTTGTTTGTATTTTTTTTTTTTTTTTTAAATATTTAATCCTTACGGAATTTTTATATTTTTTAGATATATATTTATATTTTTTTATTTATACATTTTTTCATATTTGATTATACTCGTAATATGTACATACAGTGTCGGACAAAACTAAAGCACGAACTCTTCCTTGTCAACATTTAGTTCAATAAAATTTAAAAATACTTATGTAAGTATTCACATGTTTTAAATTTAGTATAATTATGCACTTGTTGAAATAAAATAACATTAAAAACTGGGTAATGTTTTTCTTTTTTTACTACGTTTATATTAACTCGCTTTCAATGGTGTCTGTCTGTCAGTCTGTTCGGTACAAATTTTGTAATCGATTTTAAACTAACTTCCCGATGAGCTAGAGATATAATAATATATATAAATATAATAATATTTAAAATATTAGCATCGGAAGTTTTTCCATTTTTTCATAGATCAAAGCATTGAATTCATCGTTGTTAAAATCATTGCTTTAGCGGGAGTGGAATATATGTATATGTGTATACATACACAAATTCAAAGACAAATGAGAGAGAGAACAAAAACAAATAATAACGAACTTTTCTTTTTCGTTTTGTTCCGCTTACAAAGAGTATAGATTGTAAAGAGATCGCAATTTGCTCTTGCTGGAATCGAAACAAAAAATCGTAGAAACAGCAGCGAATGGATGAGTTTGACGTGTTTGATGAAATAAATATTTAACATTTCTTTTAGCAAATAACTTTCAACATTTACAGTATTTATATATTCTTTATATACAAATATGTAAACGTTTTGTTTTGATTTTATGAATTTTATATAAGTACTTTTAAAACTTTTTCTACTGATTTCATGAAATCAAAATGCAAAGAAATATTATCACTATTTTCAACATTGTACCTAAATATATGTATGTAAATAAGTATACATATTTAGCTAAAATGTTAGAACTTTTCATATTTTATATTTTAATATATAAATAAATTATTCTTCTTGTACATTTTTACATCCATAACAAATCTCCTTCTTACTATGTATTTGGCAAATGCCTTTATTTCATTTCTGTTTCAAAATGTAGAATCACAACGAGCTGCAATGTAAAAACAGTATTTATTGAGTACCCCTTTATGTGAGAAGATATAATTTGAACTCTGTTATATTTAATGAATAGGGCTATACGCAATCTGGGGAAAATGATCTTGTATGAGTCCAATAATTAATTGTGACATTGCTTAGACAATTGGTTTTGATTCAATGTGTCAACAATTTCAAATTCCAATTGAGTTCAAGTGACTTCAAAACCTCAATTGACTTCAAGTCACTCCAATTTAGTGCAAATTGTCGGTTATTTACCATGACTTCAAGATATTGCAATTAAATTGAATGCATTCTTTTACAGCTCTGGTCTTTACTTAAAATCGATTGCAAAATTTCACACACACAAGACTAAAAAGTAAAAAATAATAATTTAAATAAAAAATATTTTTAATATACCACGTTTTTAAAATGGACTAAAAAGTATAAAATAATTTCTCCTAACCCCATACAGTTTCACAACCACATATAGATTCCTTATCCCATACAGATTGTCTTGAAAATTTGTAATTGTGAATTTTAGTAGGACGAAAATACTTGTATGATTTAAAACGAAAAACGTGGGACGCATATAGATAGAGATAAAATTGCTAGCCATTAGGTGAACTATTCATCCATCAATTTCCTATTGCATGCGAACCACGTTTGTTGTTTTAAATCATACAAGTATTTTCGTCCTACTAAAATTCACAGTTACAAATTTTCAAGACAATCTGTATGGGATAAGGAATCCATATGTGAGAAATTATTTTATCCTTTTATATCTTGGAAATAAATTGCTTTTAAACATTTCACACAGGTTAATCCAACGAAAAGCCCTTTATTTCTCGAAAGAATCAACAGACAAGGCTCGAATTTGTAACCGCGTATTTTAGCTGGGCTACTGCCAAATGAAAGACCGTGCTTCTCACTGATGAATCTATATTTATCATGAAAGGTTACGACGGATTGAAGCTAGTGTGCAGACCAAAAGGGCAACTATGAAATCCGCATTATTTGAAAAGCGCCGTATGATACGAGGGAGGCAACGTAATGGTCTGGTGATTTTTTTCATCATTCATAAAATAAGAGGCTTAATGGACCTTCTGATGTGTAAAGATATTTCCCAGAATGTTATGTTACCTTATAAGGAGGAAGATCTGCTGTTAAAGCATGTCTACCAGCACTGTGTGTAAAAGAGTTGTTTGTTGCCAATAGAATAGAGATTTGATAGAGGACCACCCATTCACCCAATCTCAAAAAAAATATACGAAATTATAGATCGGAAAGTTCATCGCTTAAAGGATAAAAACAAGGATTCCATTTTATACCAATCGGAGATTGCATGGAAGAACATTTCTGCAGACATTTTGAGCAATTTTTTTTAGTTCTTGCCACGTAAATGTGCAACAGCTCTGAAAAATAATGGATACGCTACAAAATAGTGGAGAAATCAAACTTTTCTATTAATATAATCCATATGTGCTATAGATTTGTCGCGCCAGTTTTATGCATTTTGTTACTTTTGAGTTGATATATTTATTTTATTTGAAAAATAATATTATATTTCTTATATGTATTTCATTACAACGAGTGTATATTCTTACTACATTCATAAAAAAAATCTCAGTCCAAACATGTTTTACAATATTACTGAACAAAATGCAAACAGGGAAGAATCCGTGTTTTAGTTTTGTCCGACACCTTATGTGCGCTATTTTAAGCATCTCTCTGGCATGTTTCATAAATATTTAATTTATTTTTCTTATACATTTTTCCTTTTCCCCTGCTGTTTTTCAATTAGTTATAGAAAAATGTCAATGTCAATCTCAAACATATTTTTTTGTTTGTTTTTTTTTTTATTTATACTTTATAAAATAAATATAAGTAATTGGATAAAACTGACTTGTTTCCATCCTGTAATTTAATATGTGAGAATGGAGGTTTTGTTAGTAAAAAATGTAGTGTATAGTAAAAATCATAGAAAAATAACTTAGGAAATCGATTATTACCATGGCTGTCAGAAGTTATAAATAATTTCTGCACAGAAACTCAAAATATATTTTTAAATATGTATAAAAATCTTTGCGGTTTCGTTGAAAGATTCCAATCTTTTTCATGTAATTGATGAGGATTAGTTGAGTTTTCTTGCCCCTCAAAATTATTGTATGTAAAAGATATTTACTATTTACTAAAGATATTTTAAATTTTAATAAGAAAAATCACTGAATACTTTTGTAATGTCGTTCATCATTGCGTCATTTTCCTTTTTTACACTAAATATGTTAATTTTCTTTTTTACTTGTAAAATATACTATTATTGTTACATGTACGACTATCAACTAAATGAATTTGGTGTTGCCACATTATCTTCTTAACGAGTGGTGATAATGTTGATAACCATATCACAAAATATTAGAACGTATGTATGTAATTAGGTACATATGTAATTTCACTTCAACGATTCTATCGGGAAAACAATTATATTTTCAATTATAATTGAATATTATTATTATTTATTTTGAATTAATTAAAATTTACATATAGAAGTGATTTTTTTCTATTATGTGATTTCCTCTGTATAATGTATTTAGTATTCAATAAATATTTCGTAATCAGAAAATGTTTAGATAACCTTTATGACGTATATTAACGATGCCAGGTCCCCTTTTCTTATAAACAAATATCTCAGTATAATAAATCTTTTAAAAATGTGTAGTCATAAAAAAAAAATTAGATTATTTCAGTTATTGTGGTTCGATTTGGTATCAACAGAAAGTATCTAGATTAGTGTTCAAATTTTACACTCTTCGCTGTGATTTATACAGAATTCTATTGAAAAGAAAGAAAATAATAATAAAAAAGTAGCAGAGCATGGTTAAGTAGAAAATTGTCCTTCAATGCTTCGCGTTGATTAACAAGTAACACGTTTTCTTTATCCCGTCTCAGGTATTTGCAAGTAACAGGTAAAATGAAAAGAAAAAGTAGTAGATATTTAATAAGTAACAGATATGAGATCAACTTGTTCTAACTTATAATGGTATGGTTTAAAACGTTATTTCTAGAAAAATTTTATTAAAGAAATTACTTTTAATTGTTAAACTAAAAGCTCAAAATTTATTCTATACCATGTATATTTATTTAGGTATAGTAATAGATGGCGTGCGAATGGAATGTAATTATAGGTATATACAAATATTCATATGCAATTGTGATTAAGATTATAAATTATAAAAATACTAAGCAACCAGCAATAAAAATGGCAATAATACAATAACAAAAGCAACTGAAAATAATTGCTTAAACCAATTCTCAGTTGTACTCAATAGAAATAAAATGACGCTTTCTGATAAGAAATTTATTAGATTAGAGCAAGCGATTACAAAGTTCTTATTTGCAGCCACACATCTCATCACAAATTGCCGTATTCGGATTGTCGATACGACAATATATGTACATTTGATACACACATACATACATAAATAAATGCATGTATTTGTACAATCTACAACCGAACGAGCACTACTGATACGAAATCTACATTATTCTTCTTCGTTCATATAGAGAACAGCGATTCTCAAATGTTATTTTTATTTTTGTGGTAAAATATGAATGAGCTAAGTATTAATTGTCTAGTATTTACATTGCAATCAGATGGTGGCTCTAAATATATTGTGACCAATTTTGTGGCAATAAGGAATAACAGCTAAACTCAAAAGTCGAATAAAAATCTGCTGCGTATTTTTTATTATAAATCCCAAAATGTTGAAAGTTTTTCAAACGTTTTTGCAATTTAGCAGTCTCCATAGTTTTTTTTATTAATTAAACTCCAATAATTACGTAAGAAATTTAAATATTTTGGGTTTTATAATAAAAAATACGCAACAGGTTTTTAGTCGACTTTTGAGTTTAGCTGTTATTCCTTATTGCCACAGAATTTTCGAATAAAGTAAAGTTAATGTTATTAGTTATATCACCACGTGCTGAAATAACCATACCCTGGAGCTCTCAAAAATCCTTGAGTATCAATTTTCATTTAAAATTTATCTTATAAAATTATCTTAGTGGCAAAAGAAATCCGTATTTTCGTTTGAGTATTTTGCAAACAAAACTGGGTAGCACTATCGTAAATTTGTGTTTGCAAATAAAAACAAAAATTTAGTCTATACAAGTTAAAATCACCTAAGTCCACTTTCGGAAATATGTACCTAATATTTTTGACTTTTTGGATATTACGCCAACCTAAGTATACTGAATAAAGTCGAAAAATGGATTTACATTGTGAGATCTTAAAAACTTTTTCCAGATAATCCAGTCACATCACGTCGACAGACTGAAATTTTTGCTGAGCCAGCCTAAACAGTTATACAAGAAACTGTAAAAAGTTTATTTTCTGAAATTTTATCAAAATCAAAACAAAGTTTATTTTAATCTTGGCTTATTTGACTATTATATTTTTTCACATAGCATTCTCAAGAACTATTTTTTTCTTAACATTTTTCCAGTTTTCAAAACTCAAGTCAAAGAAAAGTAAAAATCACATTTACCCAAAATTGCCTTTTGTACTACAGTATTCCTTTTTGTACCAAAAAATTTTGGTTTGTTTACGGTGGCTGCAGTCACTCTTCTTCTTGTTTGCCTATTTACACATTCACAATAAGTTAAATGGTGCCATTTAGTAAAAATATATACAGTATTCCGCCAAACCATTAGAAACACCATAGATTTACTCTAATTTTGTTTGTAAATGCAGTGAGTTTTAACAGTTTTAAAAAGATATTGAAAAACTTTTTTTTCATGAATGGTTTTTTAGTGACAATTTGGGACTGATTAGTCGAGTAATAACGATGAAGTTTAACCTTAACCCTTTTTTTGTACCAAAAACCAAACCTATGTCTTTTAAAATATTATGGTACAAATAAGTGTTAAGTGTTTTTTTTGCTTGTACCATAAGTGCATAAATATCCCCCGAATATTCTATACCTGTCAGTTGACTTCAGTAGCTTGACAAAGGTCAGAGTCACCTTAAAAAGGAGACTCAAAAAATGTAGTTTCCTCTATTTTTTTTTAACCATAAGCCTGTCCTTCGAGAAGATGTTATTGTTTGAAAACTTTGTTGGTTTTAATTCTATAAAGGTAATAAACTACAATGACAAACGTTTTTGCTTCAATAACACATTGTGGAAAGATGAAATGGGACGAATAAAATAAGGGGGAAATTACGTTTTTTGAGTCGCCTTTTTACGGCTACGTAGATCCTTGAAGGCATACATATTAAGTGAGCTGAAAATGCAAATGTTTAGAAACATTTATGCACTTATGGTGCAAATAAAAAAAAATTTTGGAAGTCAAAACGAAAACTTTTTTTTTATCCAAAAACGAATCCTTGGATTTTTAAAAAAGTTAACTAAATTTCCGCAGTAAGAATAAATTTTTCCATTATTACTTGAAAAATCGGTTCCAAATTGTCACCAGAAAATATTTCTCGAAAAAAAGTCTAGCAAAATCTTTTTAAAACTGTTAAAAAACAAATCAAATGAAATTTATGATGTTTCTAATGTTTTGGCGGTATACTGTAAATACCTCTGATTTTTTAAATTAAAACCTATGATTTTTTTCCAAGTTTTATTTCTTCCCGAAAATAGGATTAATTTCCCATACAAACGCTTTTCAAAGTTCACGACTAGCAATTAATTTCAAATGCTCTATGTAATTCTGGCTCTAGTTCAGTTGAAAGGTCTATTGCATCTTTCTTTTTTGTTCTAGTCCCGTATTATCTTCAATGCGAAATTGACTGCTTCTCAGCTTACTCTTTCAAAGAATGATATCCCAATTTTATTATTTTATTATGTAAACAACTATCACTCATTTGAGTATTCTTTATTCATATGATATGTGTAGACATTTGAAGTGGAAGAATTAATCTACCATACTTATTACATACGAGTACATTTATCTATCTTTTTAACTCTTAGTGCCTAGTGTTTAAGTTTATTTATATAACTAATTAAGTAAATAAATACTTAATAAATAAATAAATATTTTATAGCAAGTTTTTTTCTTATCGCAAATTCACTTTGAATCTTCTGAACTTTAAATAAACTTTAAGAAACGCTGATGTAGACACACGATGTAGATTTCTTACGCGCTGAGGCGGTCGGTCAAACGGTGTGTGAAATGATTTTAGTCTTGATTTTAGGATACTTTAGAATGGAGTCAATTTTAAGAGCGACGCCGCAAAAAGAATTTCGTTGCCGCATTTGAAAACGGGAGACGAACACGGACGCGCGGTTGAAACGCGTTTCGCGGCGGCGGCGGTGTAAACGCGTGACTTACATTGATGGTGTCATATAAGTGCGTACAAATAAAATCGTATAGTGAAGCATAGATTTGGGCGCATAATAGATTTGAGTGCCTTTATGTTTTTTTTGTGTCTGTGCGTGTGTTTTAACAAAGAAAAAAGTAGGTTTATTGTATTGAAATATGAGAGCGAAAAATAAGCGCGCTTAAAAATGAAAGCAATTAAAAAAATAAAATTTATTTATAGTATATAAAAATCAAACCGTTGCAAAAAGCATTTTTGAATCAAACTATTGTAAAATAATTGCATTACACGTGAAGTTTCACTAAACATACCTAAATATTAAAATAACGTGATTTAATTACGACGTTATCATTTTTTTTTTTTTTTAATTGGCAATCATATTATAAAGATAAGCTTTTGAAAAATGCTCGTACGTCGTTCTAATTTTATTTTATATTATACGAGTACATATATACTTATGACAATTTTTTGAAGTTGATAACAAAAGTTTCCTTAATTGTGTGTTAAAAAAAAAAAACCAAACAAAAATTGCATGTGATATTTTTATAAAATACAATAAACTCAAAAGCGGAAAGCATATTTAGTCTATCACTGTCAAACTGTTCGTTCATATCGAGCATTGAACTCAAAGTTATGTCTTTCAAATTGATATGAAGGAAAACAAGCATTTTCAAGGAACTCACGCTAGTATTAAATTTAAAAAAAAAATAAAACATGCAGACACATATATATATATTAATTTAAGCTACTTTGAAAGGAATCCTTGTAAAATATTATAATAAATTACAATCAGTGCACATTATAACTATTCAATTCATACACGTGCATATACAAAACTCTGAAATCATTTCATTCAATGCTTTATCTCGTTATTATTGATAACGATGATGATGCATTGTGTGTTTGTTGCCCATTGTGATGAACGATGTTGATGCTGATGTTGTTAATGATTATTGTTATTTTCGTTGCTGCTGATTTTGTTGTTGTTGTTTTGCTACTTAGTAAGGCTTTCAATTTTACTGGCTTGAAGTGCATCATCGACATAAAAAAGGCAAACACAAAAAATAATTGTGACTAAATAAATAAATTGTGATTTTGAATGGTAATTTCACTCTTTAACAATAATAAAATGCATGCCTATATTTTATTTTTAAATCTACGTAAAAATTTAAATTTACACTTGACATCATATAAATTTGCTAAAACGTGTGCGAAATTTCAAAATCCTTATCGCGTCTAAAACTTTTGTGTAAGTTAATAGAATATTCTTTATAATGTTTTTATTTCTTATCTAATATTTACATAATAGTCGTGTCAGGCAAAATTAGTTATATGAGGTTGAGGTTATTATTTTATTTATTGTTTATTGTGATATAATATTATTAAATATTTAGATTTCCTGCATATGTATATAAACTAAAGTATTTATGTTCACATTTTTCCCATTTTTGATCATTTTTTTTTCACATAAGGAAAAGTTTCCAACAATATAATATTTTGTTTTAAGTTTGTATATTTAAGTTTGCAATCGGGCTTTGTTATCGGGCTTAACCCATTAAGGCCTGAATATATAACCGCTGGTGCAAAATCGATGAAACTTCACATAGAGTTTACAATTCTTATTCTTATCCCGAACCCTGGGTCCTATAGGGTACGTTGCGAAAACGCAGCGCTGGTCCTATGTGCTACACAAAACAAGTTCCTTTAATAATCACATTTTTATCTATGTAGTATAAATTAATGATTTAAAATTGGGTTTTAAATTATTTTAAATAAGAAAAAAATGTTTTTGGAATTATTTTTTATTATTTAAAACTTATTTTTATATATTGTTTTTAGAAGTTTATTGCGTTATTGTCTTGTCTTCCAAAAGTGGTGAAAAAGTACTTACGAGTGGCCAACTTATGACCATAAATATTGGGATTAGTACATGGACGGACAGGAGTGGAGAGTAATTTTAAGCTTTTATTTTATTTGTTAGTGGTTATTTGTGGAAGACGATGAATCACTGCAATCAATTTGTGAGTACACATTGGTGCTTTATACCATGAGATCAATCCCCTCCTTCATCAACAAACTGCTCACACAATTCATAGGGGTTCAGTGATCAATTAGCATACACCAGTAATAATGAGAATATCAAATTGGTTAACTATTTTTGTAAATAAACTGTCTTAGTTATCTTTTAATATATCGCATGGTTGCTTCGAAAATGCATATTTTATCCGAACTGCCGATTCAACTTCTTTGTTGGATCCGAAGAAGTGATACTTCGATTTCTTTTTTAGTCAAGAAACATTTTATAAATATTGCAAAAACGTAAAAAATAGTAGCACAAATTATATAAACAGAGCAGAATTATATACAGAGCTGCCACACAAGCAAAATTAGCAACACTTAGGCCCAGCGTTGCGTTTTCGCAACGTAAAAGTTTAAATTGATATTTTATAAAAGTTGTTGACGAAAATGAATTAAAAAATGAATTTGTATCAAATATAGGATTGTAAAAAAGCAACACCAAAAGAAGTTTTTAATTTAAAGTGTTCTAAAATTTTTGCCATAATTTTGAAAATTGGGGAAATATATATAATAAAATAAAGAAATCGAATCAAATCAAACATAGCATTATCTAAAGACATCCAATATGAATAAATATCAACTGCATCAAGTTCAGATTTTTTAATTATTTGCTCAGAATACGAAAAATTACCAACGTTGCGTTTTCGCAACGCCCAAGATTAATAAAGCGTAACTTTTTTGTCATAGTGACTGAGTCGCAACAATGTATAAAGAACAGGCAAATCATATGGCCATTTCGGAACCCGCCACGATTCCTCATCAGTAATCTTTGTGATGGCTCTTACTAGCATTTCAACACTATATATAAGCGTGTAATGTTTGAAAACGTTACCGAAAATTACAAGGTGTTTTCAATTATTTTCACTGAACAGAAATGCTGAATGAAACTAACACAACTGTTCTTTGTACTGATTTTGTTGAAATTCTCATTGAAACTAGATATTTAATATTAGTTAATGATTTGTCTAGTTGTAGAAAATGAGAGTTTTGCAATAAATGCTAAATAAAAATTGGATAATTTGTTTGTGTACGAATACACCTGTTATTGTGTTTACACGAGCCATATGATTTTGAACATCTGTTTCAACTACTTTTTTACCATACTCACCCACTTTCGTTTGAAAGTAGCAATGCCCTTGGCTGCTTTTTATTGCATTAAATATCTTTGATGCAATATTTTGCAAAATCTTTCAATGGAGCGAAATTTAGACCAATTCGTGTAATGTATAAAAATATGTTGCTCAAAAACATCTACTATAAGGATATGTTGAGTTTTTTTGGGCAAATCGAGTAAAGGCCAGTACGTATTTTTTTCATATTACTGACAAACTTCTTCTCCATTTCTTAATTATTTAAAATATATTTTTTATCTAGAACTAGGATTCTCCAAAGCCACCAATAACAAATCGTGAAGTTGGTCTCACTGTTTTTAATACTGCTTACGTATAATTCGCTGTTGCGTATTAAAGAGTGATTTTAGTCAAAGTGTTTTAAGCATTTTACTAAACATTTGGTGTTTCATTTTAAACGCATCGTTTCTGAAACCTTTTATTTATGATTCATCAGAGTGCTATTTGCTCATTGATATAACCTGTAGTTTTAAACATTTTGTCCGAAATTATATAAATATAACCTCGGTGTGTGATAAATCAGCTCACTAATTCTTGAGCGTATGAGTGACAAGATACACAAAGTTTCAAAGTTTCAATATTCTTGATAACAGCTTGCGTCATGGCGGCAAATTCCTTTATAAAATTATAAAATTTGTTTTTATATTTAGTTAATTATGTTACTTCTATAAATGATAATTCAACTTCCTTGAAAAAGTCGTAAAACCGACACTGTGCATTCTCATACGTCTAAGAATCTGTTTGCTTCTTTTAATCAAATAAATCTATTTTAATAAAAAAAAAAATGAAAAATAAAAGAACATTTTAATTTACTTTGCCCATTCTTATCTCTCTCATTTTAGTTCATCGCAGTGTTCAACGAAATTATTTTGATGTCTACATTTGATGCGAACAGCATCACCATCAACTAAAAAACGACACAATATACTAAATTGTATTACGAGACGAAGTCAAACTAACTAAGCAAGTGTATAAAATATATACATCAACATTGTAAAGAAGGAAAGCATAGCAAAGCAAAGCAAAGCAAGAGAGCAAAAACAATTTGTCATAAATTTATTAAATTAATCAAATTTACGAACAATTTTCGCATAACAAAATAATTGAAAAGCATCAGCTCAGATATGTCCGGAAGGCATCCGCAACCCCATCACGTGTTCATTTGACACCCATTTAAATCACGCGCCACATTCTCGTCGTTCGTGTATCCAAGCGAGCCCAGGATAATTTTATTAGACTACGTATAATATCGTTATAAAGTAAACTCGACCGAATCGTTATTTTTTATGATTTCTCTTTAGTTTTTGCTTCATTAAAATATCACAAAACAAAAATCAAAAGACGAAAAAAAGAAAAAAAAGAGACAACAATAATTTACAAAAGACACACAATTTGCTTGCAAAACAAACAAAATATTAAAACAATAATAAAATAATAACAATTTAAAATTGTAATTTTCGGTTAATAAATCGTTTTGACGAGTTGTAAATCTCACGTGCCGCATGTGGGTTCCACTGGTTCAAGCTGTTCTACCAAAGACGTTGTTGAAGTGGGCGACACCGCATAGTAAACGTCGTGCTATAAAATTTAAAACGAAAAATTTCAATAGTATAACTAATAAAAGTTCAGCGTCCATTGTCGCATCAACAACCACAACAACAACAAAAACACCAACAATAATAATAACAAAAACAGCAGTAGTAAAAAAATCAACAGCAAGAAAATTAACAACAATCACAAAGCAATATCATTCTTCATTATCGTCTTCTTCGTCTTGGTCGTCGTTGTCGTCATCATCGTTAATAGCATTAATATTATCCATAGTGTCGCCATCGTCAGTGTCGTCCTCATATTGTTCAGTTTTAATTGCTCAATTGTTTCTTCTTAGGATTGTGATAAAAAAGCTATCATTCTTAATGAATGACATTCGGATAAAATCACTTTACACCACTACAATTACTCGAATCACAGTTGCAACTGCAAAAATATTAGCCAACAATTTAACATTTTCATCATCACCAACAGCAGCAGCAGCATTGTCGTCGTCGTCATCATCATCACCATCGTCGTCAGCAGCAACAGCAGCAGCTGCAGCCGCAATAATTGATTCAAAACTCTTCAACAATAATTATAAAAACAATCATCGTACTTACAATAATAGTGGTAAATCTAATAAAGTGTTTTTACATTATACACCACGTGATCCACGTCTAAGAATTTTAAGCAATCAAGATTTATGTAATAAACACTTTGAAAGTGATAGTGAATTGAAAATAACTGAAGATTTATGCAATTATGGTGAATTAATTGGTGGTGTCTTAAATAAATGTGCCCAGTATAAAAATACATTAAATAATAATAGTAATAATAACAACAATATCAATAGCAACAATAAAAGTTATAGTGATAAATTAAATAAAATAATTGATTGTGATTACATTGATAGTAGTGATAGCGATAATATTGTAGTAGAATCTGAAATCGCCAACCACCAAAGAGAGAAGAAAAAGGAAATCGTATCTAATACAGAAAATATTAAAATATTGTTGAGGTGAGTAATATTGTATTATAAGTATTGTATCTTTATTTTAAAACTAAATTATTAATTACTTTGTATTATGTAGAGCGTTTTATTTATCATTTATGGGAATTGTTAGAAATGATCGATGTAACACAAGTACCTAGTTAAAAACTCGCTAATCGTATATATATAATCTCGCAATTAAACGAGGAACTCGATAGTCTAGTGGGTAGAGCACTAGACTTTCACCCTGAAGGTGGCGGGTTCGATGCCCATCTTGGTCTGGTAATTAATTCTCATAAATATGGATAAAAGTAGATTTTATTCATATCGATATGAAGTGAATGAAAATTATAAGAAAAGTACACATCTTGGTAGGAAAAGGCAAAACCACCAAGTGGTAACAGATTGCCATACCTCCGTTCGGAACCGGTGTTAAACTACAAGTCCACCCATGTGGTACCACAATAGGTCCGTGCTGCAGGTAAAGTTTAATAACAGTTTTATAACAGGGCGTTTCAACCTCGTTTTTATCTGAGCTAGAAAATATACATTCACAAACATGCATGGAACCAAACAAACCTAATTGAGAACAAAACAAGAATTACCTGAGAGCAAGCGTTGCCACATTATATCACTGTTTTCGTTACGTAGAGTGTGAATTTCAAAATCAATTCTAAGTGTGTTGTTTTCTTACATCAAGTAGAGCTGATAAGTCTTCAACATTTTTTTTTTCAAAGAAACCTGAATGCCAGCTTTTTAATTATTGCGCGCAAATATGACATTCGAAATGAAAAGGAAAATAAAAAAATGAGAGTAAACATCAGAACCCAAAGAAAAACTCCCTCACCAACACAAGCAGTCACGTTGGGGCAATACAGGTACCTTCTTTCTTTTGTAAATAAAAGAGGGTTGAAAATTGAATCGTTATAAATTTGATTTAATCAATTCCATTTGTTTTAATGTACAATTGCGTATATAAAAAGTGGAATATAGAATGGCAAGAGGTTGATAAAGAAAAATATACTAATTAGGTGTGGGCGAGTGGTTTTCAACTACTGTCGACAGTTACGGAAATGGGGCTTATATATCCAGCGATGGCGTTAAAATACATAAGATGAGAAAGTGATGATGAATGTACCTTATTAGAATAAAAGGAAATTACAATTTAATAGAAAAATTAAAAAATAGAAAATACAATTTAATTTAAATGAAAAAAAAGAACAGTTCATTCGAAACTGGTTCCGACACGGTACTCATTTAAAAAGTAAATTTTGCTGATATAAATGAATTTTGGACTTTCTCTTACGTTAGCAAGCCACTTGCCAAACCTTTCCCACTTCATCAGAAAATGCAACAAATAGCTCGCGATCCTGAGTTTGGAATGCCCTGATCTATAATATTAGAAATGTGAAACTAAATACGTAACAACGAAGAAAGGGACCCTGGGTCAAAAGTTTCAAGGGGGACCTCAACTGAACCTTATGTATGAAACATAAATAAACTATTGAAAAATATAATGAACATAAATTTGTTCACGCTTCAAGCGGTTTTAAACCAATATCTAAATGAATAAAATTTTTAGAATTGTTTCTTGCAACCATTTGTTTCGGTAAAGGTGTCGATAATGTTATCGAAATTATTCCTTTAATTCTTGGCAATTGGATATTCGATAGAGCGATAGAGAGAATACTCAAATTACTCAAGCGCTCTTGAGTTACATATCGCTGCCTAACACGCATTTTTCAAATTTTACAAGAGAAGCAAAAAACATTTTGCTATTTGGAGTACTGTTTCGTGATTTTGTAATTTAAACTAAAAGAAAACATCGTAAGTTTTTGGTATAGGTTTCTAAAATTTTCGCTACATATGAAAGTGGACACGCTTTATCTAAAATAATCCATTAAAAACTCGATATTGAAATATTTGGTGTTAGGGCCTAAGCAAATTAAGACAATTTCATTTTAGAAAACTAACGGTCGGCCGAAGTAACTGTAACTGGAATAGCCAGAAACAAAATTAAAACTGTGCAAACTTTTGGAAATCTAGCAGATAAAGAAGTGTTCTCGATTATTAAAAGTTTTGGGTATGGGCATTAAACAGTCGCCCAAAAAGCATCATAAAATTTTGATAACAAATGCACCTCTGCCAACTTTTAATTTGATATTGTTACGCCACGACTCAACCAATGCCAAAAAAATTTGACATAATCAATATAATTTTAAAATCAGATGAAGAAAAAGTTTACATATTTTCTCATTCGATTCAAGGTTCGAATTTTGATTTGCTGTTTTGACTACAAACGTTCATTAAGCCTGTTAAATATCATTTAACCTTTAGTTTTGGTACTTAGTTACAAAATCCAGAATTTTCGAAACGAATTCGATGTGTTGTACTATTTGCGAAGAAGACTAGCGTAATTTTCATTACCAATTTTAAAGTCTTAACGGTTAATTTTTACCACATTTCTTTCAACCAATTCCGTACTCCAAGCAGAGGCTTTTGTCATACAACAAACTAGAGGGGGAAAAGTAATCATTTTCTTGACAGCCAAACAACGATCAAAGCCATGATCTCAAGCACTACCAAATCTAAACTGATGGGCGAGCATCACAGAAATATTTTTGGAAATGCTGATGCTCTGGCTAGACAGAGGTCCTCGTTGGACACACCTCAGTCAATACAAGTTATAGTTATATACAATAAATGGAATGCATTAGATAAGTATGTCACATCAAGAATGATGTGGCGCAAATACAATTTTCCCACTGACCAATTGTCTTACATGCAGCCAGACTACATGTTTACTCGTAGTAACTAGGGCATCGAATATGTGTGGCTGCTCGGATCTGGCAGGATATAAACTTAAAACTTGAGTAAATGGTTTTTGGGGCCAGTTATTCTAGAGCAGCAACGAAGATTTCTTTTATCTCTTACTTTCTTTTTTCTATTACATATCACAACCAAGATATTGGTACCAAAAAGGCAATATCACGCTATATTTCTCCTCATATAAGTAGAAGCAACTACTCAATCTAACCTAATGCTATTGTTCTTATAAAAAAACAATTATTATTTATTCAGGCAAAAACTCCAATAAAATTTTTGTTTCCATATTTTGGATTAACCTCCTAATGAGGACGTTTAACACTCCACCCACGCCCCGTAGCTTAAAAATCGTTCAAAGAAATTCAAGAAAAGTTAAACAAAAGTTTAACTTTTCAGCCTTAATTTAGTGGTTGGTCCACAAACCATTCGCATTTTCAGCACAAGCAGAACTACCGGTTTACTGTGGTACAATTCTCATACGACGTCCACCGAAATAGCGTACCTTTTCTCGTCAACACACTTTATATCTCATTTATACGTTTTTGGCGGACTTGCATAATTTCAAATGACTCTACATATTTATGTCCGGACTTTATGGCGACCACTTCATTATAGTAAAACTGCCCCAATTCGACCAGTTGCGCACTAGTTTTGGCGTATGTTTTGTATTTGGAAAATTATCTGATCGTCACTTAAGCGCAGCATACCAATCGTAACAGGCAAATGCTTCAAAATGCTTCAAACATTTTCAGGTAGCTCTCCTTATTAATTTTGCAATTGATCTTCAGCACAGAACCGGCTCCATACAGTGTAATGCATCCCCATATCAGCACACATCCATTTCCACGTTTCATTCTTTATTCGACTTGATGGAGTCGAAGTGATCCTAAGGTGTTCAACCGGTACTATGAATGTCCAGATTATCGGCGTCAGTTTGGCAGGAACTAGGCAGGAAACGTTTTATTTTGATTTCATCTGACTAGGTTAGGTTGGAGTGGCTGTCGAGAGACACACTTAGGCCTGAAAGACCCATTGTGATACCACATAGTTGGACCTACAGTTTAACGCCGATTCCGAACGGCGGTGTGGCAATTTTTTATCGGCTTGGTGGTTTTGCCATTACCAACTAATATGTGTACTTGAACACTATCTTATAATTCTCATACACTTCATATTGATAGTGAATATAAGAAAGTAATGAAAATTAACCACCAGACGAAGACGGGAATCGAACCCGAACCTCCCAGATGAAAGTCTAGTGCACTATCCACTAGGCTATCGAGGTCGTCTTCATCTGACTAAATTACCTCTAAAAGTACAGCGAGAAATTGCACACCACCCACAAGTAATTTAAATTGTCAGTTACCCGTTCCCAGTCATAAAAAAATCTAGTATTTATCGGTTCGGGAAAATTTTTCTGAACAAGATGTTCTTAGATGACAAAGCGGGCTTCTTTTTCCTTTCTTTGGCCTTGTATCCTTTATCTTTCAGCACACGAAATAGAGTTCAAACACTGAGTTTTTGCACCAAAAATGGCAATTAAACTATGCATTCAACTCATAAAAAACTGACAATTTTTCACTTTATACTATAAAATTTTTTTTTTGTTATTGATTTGCAGCACCAAGTTTCACAATCCTTTTTTACCATTACATTGTCATAGTCATATAAAATAATATGCTTTATTTGCCCAAAAAATAAATACATAAATGGATATATGTAGTTCAACCGACCGTAGGAATACGTCATATCTATAGGAATACAACATTTCCTAGTTAAATCAGAAAATATTGTTTTAGAATTAGAATATTATTACAGTGGTGCATTCTGACACAAAATATAGGCTCAAAAAAAGAGTTTAAATAAAACCGAACACCGCACTGATTTTAAATGTTCCTCTCCTATAGTTCATCATCAAGACTTATGTATTCTGATTTTTATTTATGTTTTCCGATATTAATATGATATTTTCTGCTTTTTGAATGGTGCATTTTGTTCTTAAAATGACGTTTTCTAATTAACAAATTGAAAAGATGTGGTGCCCATCATTTTGACATTTTGATCCTTGGTCATGAATAAAAAAAGTTTGAATGGAAATGTGGTAGCATTTGAGTTGCTCTTTTTCCAACATTCGATTTTTATGTGAAGTGAATTTCCTTTTAGGATAGATGCTTATGTGAGCAATTTTCTTCAACTATATATAAATATGAAATAAGCGTTTTAAAAAGATCTGAGCTTCTTTATATTCCACGGCCTCTATGGTTTAATGGCAGCGTGCTAGACTATCATCTCAGGGGCCCCAGAAGTGCGACCATTACTTGGCATATTTGGTAGCAATGTCATTACACAGCGAAGACTTCAACTTTTTTCACTTACTGTAATTGAAACGGTAAGTGAAAATAGTTTCATTCGTATGTCGCTTCTAGGGAACGGGATAGGAAAAACAAAAATGTTCCCTACATATATATATATATATGTATTTATATAACTTTGAAATGCGCACTTATTCAATAATGTTTATTCATTAACAAAATTATAAATTTTATTTTTACACTTATGTAGAATAAAATTTCAAAAGAAAAAACCCAGGGAAAGAACGTCAAAATAAAGCATTTTAAAAGAATTTGGCAAACATTGCGCAAAACAAAAATAAAATATTAATTAAAATTGTCAAAAACAAACGCAAAAGTAAACAAAAAAATCTTTAGATGTGAAAATTCAACAAATATGTACTTAACTACATACATATATATATGTACGAGGCACTTGTCTTCTAAGAATATATACATATATGTACAGTGTACCTACATATTTATATACATGCATATATATATTTTTATTTTTAAAATCATAAATTTTCTACGCAAACAGCTGTTTTGTTTTTCTTTTCAACTTATGTTTGTCAAATGGTTTTTTTTTTAAATTATATTTGTTTGTGATTTTATTTTTGTATCCTTCTTTTTTTCCCTCGTCATCTTTGATCCCATCTCACCATACATTTTGATGGTAGTCTTCTGTCTGTCTCCCTTGCTGCAACGGCATTAATTCATTGCTATTTATTTTGTTTTTCGGTTTTATTTCTGCATAATCTATTTTTATGAGGTCAAGTTGAAGGAAAGCCCCAAAAAACTAGCAAAATTTATACTAGTATTGAATTTGTTGTTGTCGCATTGCATCGCATCGCGTCGCGTCTCAAACAAAGCAGTTTCGAAAAGAATTTTCATTAAAATTGTGCTTTATTTATTTATTTTTTCTTCTATTTGAAAAAAAAGAAAAAAAAGTAGTAACATTTTGTAGTAAAAATGACGCATCGAATAATATTTTGGACGTTCATAAAACTATAAATTTTTGTTATTGTATGGAAAGTGTTAATCTATAAAGGCATTAATAGCATGATCGCTGGGTCGAGAAGTCAAACAATGCAGTTTAAAAATTTCGTGATATTTTAGTGATACCTCTTTTTGTTCAATGAAAACATATAAATAAAATAGTCACTATTGATTGTGGACCAACCATATACAGCATGGTTTACCAATTCGGAAGACTTGATTCATCAATAGACTTGGAGCATAAAATTTCAGCAATAACTAAATAAGCAATTATTTCGATATTTGAATTCATTTTTCACATGTATGTACTATATAAACTTCTTATTTAGACGTCAACAACCAGAATATATAAAATATAACATGTAGCACTAGTCAACATGAAGGTTTTGGGAATAACACCCCTTACCAATAAGAAACTCATACATTTTGATCTTTTGTCATGAATCATAATAAATTTAAAAGAACGAAAATAATAAAAACTTCCTTCGGAAATGTCTGGATCCATTGGATACATTTTCAAATCCCATCTTGCATTTGACGAGAAAAATTTATTATTCCCGTAAAGCGAACTCGTATTTAATAACACGAAAAACCATAAATAAAGCGATTTGCTTTCAATGCTTTTCTTGGAAACTGATTCATAAAACTGAATAGATATTTATTTTATACTAGCTCCGTAGTGAATCCAACAAATAATTCCCATACAAATCGGATGATGTTCAGCCGAGAGAGGATTACTGAATACTTATAAGTAAACGTAAAATTTTCATAAATTTTTTCGATGTTTTAATATATAGTTATTCTGCTATTCGGGGAGGTGACATATCCAACAAATCAAAGATCATAAAAGTCGGTCCAGCCATTCTTGAGTTATAAATGGTTTAACTAACCCGACTTTATTTTATATATTATGATTGTGTATTAAATGAATGCTAGAAGAAAATTCGTTACTTAGTGTTTATCTCAGCATTTAAATAGTTCTTATTAGACTTTTTATCATCAATAAGAAAACGCTCTTACTTACATACGCAGTAATTTAGATTATTGTTATTAAAATACACTTAATTTACTAAATATTGTTTGTTTGATTTTTCATTTTATATTACCATAGCTTTTTCAAGGGACTTCAAATTGGATTCATCACGTGGATAAAAGTGACATATACAGCTGGCATACTGTTGTAAGACAACGGACGAAATTTTTTGCGTTCTTTTTTATCACGCAACACCGAGCATTGAAACGCCGCTTGTTGTGCGTCCGGAGCTTGGAGCGGGTTCTTCCCATTAAAGAAGAAGTATAAACGTGTGTTGAACGTCTGAATCTTATAAAGTTTTTCTTAGAAAAAGAGTTAACTTTTGTAGCTAGTAGATAAAACACATCGTTTTAACTGAAAATCATTAATTAAACAGAATTTAACACTCAAAAGAAAAAAAAAAAAAAACAAAATACAAATAAAAAAAGTTTAACTGACGACAAAAGCATTAACGCGGGCTAAGTACAATAATAATAAACTGAACTTCAATCGCTGAAAATAATTGTGTTCAAGGCATACCTTCATACCTGTATATTTTTAGCTGTTTGTAATTTGTAAAACAATAATAATATTATACACACATAAGTTGAAAAAATCAATTACAAAGCAAATAATCCCTTTTAAATACCAACCCAACCCACCCACCTTATCATACCACAAAAGGAATAACAACAACAAAAATCCACAAAATGGTCGCCAAAACTAGCACACTCAACACGAAACAAAATGGCAGCATTTACCAACCCTTGCATTCACCCTTAGAGGCGGAAGCAGACACACATCAGCAGCAAGCGCCACAAACGACACCATATAACAAATCCATCAAACATGAACTCTTCCCCGAGGTTAAATTTTGTAATCTGTCAGCAAATGATTTAGACGATAATAGTGACCCAAATAGTGGTATGCTGAAAAATAGCATCATCTCAATTGACAATGCCACGAATGCGACCATTATTAGTTTGGCTAATGGTAATGGTGATTTGAAGAAACGAAAACGACTTATATCGAATGAATCGGGCGATTCAATAGATTCTGCTTCGACGGAGAAAAAGAAACCTGAAATGCCAGATGGCGGCTATGGTTGGGTTGTGGTTTTTGCTTCTTTGGTTGTTTCGCTTATTGCCGATGGTTTGTCATTCTCCTTTGGTTTGATTAATACCGAGTTGCTGGCATACTTCAAAGAGTCGCCGTCGAAAACTGCCTGGATCAGTTCGTTGTTCTTTTCGGTGCCTTTGCTAATGGGCCCCATTTGGTCGAATTTAGTCGATAAATATGGATGTCGTAAAATGACAATACTTGGAGGATTGGTATCTGCATTTGGATTCGGTTTGTCATCGATGTGTAACTCCATTGAGATGCTTATGCTAACGTTTGGCATTATATCTGGTCTAGGTTTGGGTATTGGTTATGTAACCGCGGTGGTGTCGATTGCTTTTTGGTTCGACAAGAAGCGTACATTTGCCACTGGCATTGGTGCTTCAGGGACTGGTATCGGAACCTTCTTGTATGCACCGCTAACACAATGGCTTATCGATTCTTATGGTTGGCGTGGAGCAACTCTAATATTGGCTGGCACAATGCTCAATGCGTGCGTGTGTGGTGCTTTGATGCGTGATCCCGACTGGTTAATCGAAGAAAACCGCTTAGAAAGCCGCTCGCAAAGTGTAACAACTTTCTCAAACTCGAGTGTGTGTCTGGAAGAAATCAGGAAATTACTTGATACCGGCATCACTAGAGAAGCCGTGCTTGATACGCTCGTTACGAAAAATAACACTGAAGCCAATCAGCAAATTGAAGATCCACATGAATTTAGCTTGAAACGATATCGTAGCGAAATATTTTTTCCAACATTTATCGGATCTCAAGAGTTAGATAGTATTTACGAGATTAAGAGCTTAAGTCGTCGTTCGTTGCGTCACAAAGAAGGTGCTGAGGCACCATCACGTGAGAATCTGCTATCGATGTCTTCAGCGGGAGGAGCTATGAATCTCACTTCGGCCATCATTGGTTCACCGGACGATACAATGATGGGTGGTATTGCAACTAACGTGGCAGAAGCTGCCAAAAAAACTTACTTAGCTTCGATAGAGACGCTATCGCCATCTGAGAAACACTCGTTTGGCGTACAAACACCAATGCGTACCTCACTGGCTACGCTACATTCCTCAACTGACGAGGGCTATCTCACGCAAAAATTCTCACGTGATCAAAATCACGATCACAACAATTTCGCGAACTCGCGTTACTCCCTCAATGAGAATGTTTTCACGGGAAAGACGACAGCTCCGTATTTGACGACCAACGGTTTACGCCACAATTCCGTTGATATTTTAAGTACCGAGTTGCATGGTTATTACATGTCAAATAAGGACGCTTCAGCCTCAGAATTGATTGAGATAAATATTAGAAGACACAATGAATATCCTGCAATAATTACGATTCCAGAGCACCACGAAGCAGCAACAGTTAAACCGCCAGTCAAACGAACGCGTACTGACAGTATTTCCGGCATGCGACGTCTTTCAAAATCGAAAAAGCCTAGCTATCGTTCGAATTTGCGGCGAAACATTTCTATACGAAATTCCAACTTTCTCAAGGATATGCGTATACATCGCAATTCGATACACTATCGTGGAGCAATGCTGAATACACATCGTTACCGCTTGAGAGCATCATCTTGCCCAAACATTTACAGGAATTCTATGACAACTATCGCGAAAGAAGAAGAAGATGTAAGTTAACTAGTCAATACAATACACACATATGTAACTATAAATTCTAAGTGGTATTCTTATCAGTATAACTCACAAGCTCATTTCTATAAATCTGAGAATAGTTTTGTGAAAGTAGTGTGAGTGTGATATTGGTGTGCTAGAAATTCAAACTAGTGACTACAGTATACTTGATAAGAAACACAATATTTTCTTTTCAAAATTACATATGCACATATATAAACAAGTATGTATAAAAAGAACTTTGGATTCCTTATATGAAATTATGTAGACTAAATGGTACCCTAATCTCTCAGAATTAAATATATGCACATGTAGACAATTCGTTAGTAACAAGTAAAGTATTAAAAGCAAGTGACCTTTACAAACAGATATAAAATACTAACCTTGTATACTTACGTACGTACTTCTTTTAATCAGACATTAGCGAATGAAATGATTTTTTTTAATATATTTTTTAAGTTTAGGCATTATTGAGATAAAAATTGAGAAAAGGAGTTGATTTTCTAGATGCAATTCATTTACTTCGTTAGCTCAAGGCAGTGACAATTTTAAATAAATGACTGCTAGCCGCAAATGTAGCTTTCCAAGCACCACCAGCAACTATCAATTTTTTTTGCCAAATTTCTCACTTTGCCGCCATTCACTGATATTTCTAGCTTGCTACTTTTTTAATTCTGTAAACTCTTGTGAAAAAATAACTTGAAACAGTAGAATTTGTGTAGTGATATTCATAATTAAATGCCCAGAATTTACAGTTCCTTCTGGAACAACAGCTTTCAAATTTTTTCCCCGATTTTTACATTTTGAATAGCAATCTATGATTGATACTTTCGAGTAGTGCATAGTAGGAAAAACACTGTTGTCAAAAACTAATCAAACTTAATTTACTATAAAATCTTAGATACTAATCAATAAATTTTTCAACTATTTCAGACATGGTACGACAATCTAATCGATACAATGAAATCTGTTTTTGATTTTTCATTATTTAAGGACTTAAAATTTACATTATTTAATTTATCAACGTTATTCCTCTTTATTTGGTAAGTGATTATATCAATTTATTAATTAAGAGTTTGTGGTTTTAAGACCGTGTAATCCCCGATAATTACATGGAATGAACTATAAATCAAATAGTATATTTTTATTAATATTTCTACTTTCTACTTTAAAGTATAAATAAACAAAAAAGTTATGAAACCAAAATATTTATTTTTTCTTTTCGTGCTGTTTTGGCAAAAGTTCAATAATTATTTATAAAAAATAATATTTACAGTCCTAAACATAATGACAGCAATACCAAAAGTGCTTGACGAAAAAATGATGTCATTCATAATATACGTAGTACGTATATTATATTCGAAAAACAAAAAAAAAAAAAACAATAACAGTTAAAATCAGAAGTTTTTTCTTTGAATTCATTTCAGTTTTTGGTCGCCCTGAAGTAGTGGTTAGTGTGCGGAACGACCAAACATCAAAAATAGAAAATACAAATTTTTCTGCACAGTACAATCTCTTGGCTGGGAATTACAAACCTTCAAGAAAAAAATTGCTTAAGAAAAATTTATCACTTCGTCTTTCGGATTCAACATTCGTGTTCAAATAGATGCCAAAATTTCAATATAGAACTTCCGTAGACTGTTGTGCCATTAAAAAAAGAAGATGATATTTTTCCAATATATTGGACAAGAGCATTTGACGGAAATTATGATACACACAGTAACGGTGTCCCATATATTGGGCATCACCTGACGAAAATATGAGTCGCTTTATTTATCTGAGATTTTATGGCAGATTCGTCTTTAGTGTCATCATATTAGTATACACACCTGCTCAAAATAATAGTTACACATTAGAATTCTAACTTCAACAGAACAGAAAATTATTTTTATTTAACATTTTCAAAACAAAACAAACGCACATTATTTCTTTGATTTTATACATATAAAAAAAAATAATTTCTTTAATATATAGTGTAAAGTACAAAAGTTGAGATCGATAAATATTTATTTTGCCTAAATCAGCCTGCTCATAAAAATAAGTACACTTATGCTTTATAGAAAAGTACAAAAAAATTAACAACGGTAAGAATAGTTTTGTATATATTTTTAATTATTTATCTAATATCCTGTATATCCACCCCCATGTTGGACTACTTTCAGGATTCTTTTCGGCATGCTGTTGATTAAAGTCTGACAGGATTGCTTGAGTATGTCGTACCACATTTTTCGAACAAATTGTCGCAGCTGCTTCTTGTTTTGAAAAAGTTTGCTTGGACAATTTGTTTTTCAACTCTTCCCACAGGTTTTCTATCGGTTTCAAGTCCTGGGACTCAACAACAAATCGACTTAATGGTCCTCAAAGTGTTTTTTTTACCAGCATGGGATGTGCTTTGGGTGGTTATATTGCTAATGGACTCAATGCAAAGGCATGTTTTCTCATAATAGGGAAGCATCTCATTTTCCAATTGTTCCTTTTTTTCGGCGACAATTATTTTATTTGTTGTCAGGTATATAGGACATATCCATGAAAGGCAACACCCCACACCGTAATACTTCTACCTCCATGCTTCATTGTTTTTTGTTAAACAAACATGAAACATCTTTGCCTTTGAGGCGTCGAACATTCCTTTCTTCATCGCTTCCAAAGAGATTTACCTTAGTTTCGTCACTCCATAAAATATTTCTTCATTTTTTTTTTTTGCTTTCAGGTCCTTACCAATTTTCGTGGTCCTTTTTTTTATAGTTTAGCCTCATATACAAGATTTTGTTTTTTTGCGTTAAGGGAACTTTTTTGGCTATTCATCCTGATGGGTTGACTTTTTATAGCCGTCACCAAATTATTTCAGCGCTAACCTCGTTTCCAGTTTTTACTGCAATCGCCTTTAATGATTTAAATGGGTCTTTTCTGCATTAGGTTACTATATGTCGATCAAGCGTTGTGTTCCGTTTTTGAAGGCCTACCTTCGATTTTCTCTTTTTTATCACATTTCTGACAAAATTATGGGATATGTTAGTAAGTTCACCAATGCACCGAAGAAATTTCCCATATTTTCTCAAGTTGGAAACCGATCGGGGGTTTTTCATCGGTACGATGTGATTTACGACCCATATGAATAAGAATTTTCATTATCAATTCATGTCGTTTTGCAAAAAATATTAGAGAAAGCTTACCGTTCTTTAAAAAAAAATCCGAAAAAATGTAATATTAACTTTTATTAAAATTTATTAAATTACACTTGTAGGTGTAACTATTATTTTGAGCAAGCCAATTTGTAGTTCATTCACAGAAAGTTCAAGTAAATCATATATTGAGGATTTACACTTTCTATTTTGTTGACAACAGCGTTGCTAAATTATGCTGTTTATATTTTGTCCACAATTTACCGTTTAAATTTCCAAAAAAAAAGTTGTGCAGAGGAGTTAAAATGAATAGTTATGAAGTGTAATTATTATTTTGAGCAGGTGTGTATGTGCACTTTCTAGATTTTTAATTTAAGCGGCCGATTTTCGTGTCTAAGAGGTTTAAACACTACTTACTCACTTTACTTACACACTAAGAAAAAAAGTAGAACGCAGCGCAACAAGACCTTAGAAAATGTTCAAAAAAAATTCGGTGCAGTTTGTATATATATGTGAACTCAGACGGCGGTTTCGGAATCCGCCACGATTCCTCATCAGTGATCTTAGTGATAGTTCTTAATCTTTCAATATCCTATATAAGCTACTCATATTTGAAATCATAACCCAGAATTACAGATTTGATTCCAAATATCTTCACTGAATAGAGATATTGAAAGAAACTACCACTACCGTTCTATATACTTATGTTGTTGTTTCCCTGTTTCATTAACCTGTAGAATGTCAAACAAGATTAAACATCAAAGAACAAACAGCACAAAAGAAAACTTGCCGGTATGGGCAAGTCTGTACTCGTCTCCTCTCGTCATTCCTCTCTTGCCTACAAGCTCGACTTGCCGACAAGAAAACTTGCCATGTGGAAAAGAGAACTTATACATTTTTTATTGAAAATTTAACAAATAACAGTCCAAAATGAAGCTTTCAGCGTTGCATTTTTTAGTACTAATTTTTGCACTGAAAATTTTTAAAAGTATCGAATTTCGAAACCGCCATCAATGTACTCATTATAAAAAGTATCGAGTAATAAAGTATCGAGTAATAAAGTATCGAGTTATAAAGTATCGGGTACTGGGGTAAAAGTACCGAGTATTCAAAGTATCAAGTACCGATAGCATTTCCATTCCATACAAGTAGGTCGGTTCAAAGATAAGACTCATATTTGAAAACTGATCAAATTAAATTTTGAAAACCTATTAAAATTGAGTATTTGATAACTTCTTGTGAATTCTGTTTCAGAACTTGAGGGATCTATGGTTCAAATTTGGTTTTCCCGCATACTATGAATCTAGCGACCAAGTTTACACGAAATCTATACATACTTATTCAGTTTTATTTTGGAACCGACGATATTTCCTACAACAACATATAAATATTACCTAATAATTTTTATTATTTATTTCTATTTTCATAAATAGGTTTATAATCCCATATCTCTATTTGCCTGAGTATATGAAAAACTATAATTACAACACCGGTGACAGTGCAACGGTGATTTCGGCAATTGGTGTAGCGCAAACGATTGGCATGGTTGGTTTAGGGTATCTGGGTGATCGCTCATGGATGAATGTGAATATTTGCTATTCAATTTGTATGCTATGTAAGTATATAATCGCGAAACATTTAAGAAATTTAATTTTCTAACAAAGATATATGTAATTATTTTTCTGTTTTTCTTTGCTGTATTTGTGTTCAACTTTAGTTTGCGGTGCGTCGGTAGTATTGATGCCATTGGTCGTGAAAAGCTATGCTGGTCTACTGTTGACGTGTATACTATTCGGCTTTACATTTGCCAGCTCATTCTCATTTACCCCAAGCATTTTGGTTAGTATTGTTGATTTAGATGATTTTACATGCGCCTACGGTTTAGTGCTGCTAGTGCAAGGTGTAGGCATGATTGTGGGTCCACCCATTGCTGGTGCTATTTATGAATTTACATTAAGGTATGCCTGAAAATAGTTTTATTGAAATATTTAAACTAATTAAAATTAATGAAAATTTTAAAATTTTTATCATTTGTAGATGGGATGAAGCATTCTATGTTGCAGGCGTGTTCATAGCGTTGTCCGGCATCACTTCGTACTTTATTGAGTTTTGCGAGAAGCGTCCCAAAGATAGTGATAGTGATGTATCGGAAAATCAAGTATCAAGAAAAGTTAACCTAATGCATTAAGTTACATTCAACATTTATGTTAGCAATTAGCATTCATCATCCAATCATAACAGTTGAATTTTGTATTTAAATGAAAAATATGATAAATTCATATATACATATTTCTTTTTATATATGTAAGAGTAATACTATTTGTTGCTGCAAGTAATGCCGGAAAATTGTACTACTGTGGTTTTATATAGTAATTTTCAAATTAACTAAGTAAACATTTATTTAATTTATTTTAAATAAAAAACGTAAAAATACAAAAACTTAACTTAATAAAAACTATAGAATCGTATAAAATATTAAATTGCAAGAACAAAACCAAAATAAAAGCAAAATATCCCAAATATTATTAAAATAAACTCTTAAATTGTAGCAGTGCATCACTGCCAATGATAAAAACGGGTCCTTTCTTAATATGAATATATCGTACATATACACAATAAATATCACACAAAATATTCAATATTTCACTGCATAAATTTTATAAATCCAAATCAATATAAAAACAAATTATTTATTTGTACAATCAGCTGTTAAATATGTAAAATTGTAAACTGAGCAAACTATAAATGCCATTAAATAATTGACAACATTTTCTAAATTTCTAAAATTATACAAAAAATAGAAAGCAAAAAAACTTGCAAAGCAAACTCTAGAAACACTTTTTGCATTGAATCTTAACCATGCACTGGATCATATTTATATGAATCCTATAACTTATAAAAATTAATGCAAAATTTCTTATTACGCAAAATAAAATCCAATAGCAAAAGATAATGAAATTTTCAAATAAAAGTTAAAATCCACTAATAAAACAATCTCCGTATCTGAAGTGGGAGGAATAAATCATGTTGCCTAATATTATTATTAATAAAAATTTAAATAAATTAAAAATTAAAACTTTTTATAAGCTCTTTTGACAAATAAATTCTTCCAAAAGTATGCAGATTTCACCCCCAATATTTGTATAACTTATTATAAAGTCAAGTGTAGTTTTGAAAAATAAACATATTTTAATATATCGAATATTTCATCTTTTTTTTTTCTTCTTTTTCTTTTTCTTTATAAGAATTATTCATATTCCTTACATCAGTCACAAAATTTAATAGTTTTCTCTTTATTAATTAATAAAAAATCAATATCAAACTGATTGAATTTATTTTTGAAGCTGCAGTTTTTCTCGGCTTCCATTTGTTTATTAGTAAAACTAAATTCGGAACGAAAAATGGTAATATTTTACTTTTCACGCATTCTCGCAAGTTTTCAATAGCAACCAAGAGAAGAGTATTATTAATTTTTAATAACTATTTTCTTATATTTCTTTTCTCCATTTAATTTTTCTTCAAACAGTTTATTTAGTTTTGTAAGCGTATAATTAAAAGTTCTTTTTCGGATATATATTGTTATTAAAACTAAACATAAGAAAAAAAGAAAATAAAATTCATGAATATTATTTAAATTTCTTATAATCCTTCTGAAATAAGCCAAGTATATAATAATGTAGAGTAGAAATTGTTGTTTAAATAAAATGAAAATAATAAACTAAAAGGAAAATAAATTTATAACAAAATGCTTTAAAAAATTCAATTATTGTAAAAAAAAATATTAAAAATATACAAGCAACTTATGTTATAAACATTTGATTCTTAATTCACATTTATTTGATATATTCACGTAGAAATTAAAGTAAAAAAATAAATTTTAAAATTAAGCAAACATTTTGTAGTGTTTTATTTTTCTTTACTTACGCAAATGTGTCTGGGTCACCAGATTCTCCTGTCTCCGCTTTAATTGTTACTATATCACATATATTTGTAGAGAAGCCTCAACTCTTAAGTTTAAGGAAACAACAAATTATACTCGTTAAATTTCAGTAGATACGGCTTTGGATAACTTACATCCGAAACGAAGACAATCATAGCCCTACTTTGAACAGTTATTGTCGGCTACGTAATAAATGCATACATACTTCCATAAACCTATCGTATTGCTCCTGGTTCTGATTTTTGGATAAAAAATAGTCCTTGCGATACACAAATCCATAAGTGTATACATATATCCGCTGGATAAATATGTAGCTGCTACAGCAATGACTAAGAAATAGTTAAGCGAAGTATTAAAAAAAATTATGTCGAAAAATATTTGATACACAGGGTTTCATTAGGGATAGTGGAAAGATAAGGCCCCGAAAGTACTCCGGGCATTCATAGATAATTTGCATAAGAATTCAAGCCAGGATTGGTCATACCGCAGCATGACTGCATTAAAGAGTATAAGAAATTAACAATGCCTAGTGTTCATTTCCTTAGAAAAAAGCTCATTTGATCATTGTGCAAGTGTGGGTGGCCATCAATGATTTGAGATCGTACAGGCAAAATCCACTTAGTCACAGAGATGTTACACTCACAGTAGTTACCGTGTACCACAGCAATTGGAGCCACGTACAGTACGACAGTAATTTAGAAATATTTAGTTTTACTACTCGATGAAGTGAAACTTTTTGCACGTATGCTTTATACAGCAAGGTCATACATTGACGCCTTGTAAGTACTTTTCACCACAATAAATTTAACAACTATAAAATAAGAAAAACTATTTAAACAAAATATTTTTCTAATTTAAAATTATTTTAAAACTAATTTCACATTCACACATCTTTTATTTATTTTAATATTTACTTTATTGAACTGGTTTTATATTGCTTTTTTATTATTGGTATTAAATACAAGTTCGTTTTTCGCTAAAAATAATTTTTATTTTGTTTTTCAAACATACAGTAATTTAAAAAAAAAAAAAACAAGGATTTATTTTACAAACATTAATTTTGGGATCATTAATGTAACAACAACCCTGCCATGCATTACATTAAACAATTAATTATCTTGATATTTAAGAGGTCCTATTTGCGAAAAAACAAAAATTAAAGTTAAGAAATTTAAAAGTTTATAATGAAGATAGGAAACGGAACATGTTGAAACCTAAGAGCTTTTTCTCACTGAAGGCTAAAATAGCCAGGAGCACGAAAACGTCAAGGTCATTTGAAAAATCAACGAAAATTTCTTGGAATTTTACTTATAAAATTTTTGTTCTCGCAGCTTTGGGGGATAAACAATTTTAAAAATTTTTATTCGGGCCCATTGTGGTTGGGCCTAGTTTAACGCCGGTCATGAACCACAGGCGAATCCGTTGGTTTTTCGCTGAAATAAGTTTTTATTTTATTTTTCAAATACAAATTTTTAAGACAAAATCAGTAATTTCTGTTTTCAACAGTTATTTTGGAAATTATGTATCAATACCACCATAAAACAAAATCTTGCATATTTTTTTAACTCTTTCTATCACAGCATTTAAAACTGTGGAATAAATAATATTGCATACTTTTAGGGTCTTATTGAGAATATTATTTTCCTTGCCACCCTACAACTATACTGCAGCATTTTGTTTTATAACAGCAATGACAAGCAGAAGTGGCTACAATGTGTCTCTTCTTCTTGTTTTTTAAATTTGATTTGTATGGCGTGAACGTAGTCAAAGTACTTCTTGTATTTTGTATACAATGGGACAGATCAATTAATTTCTTCAAATTTTCTTGTTCTCTTTTTTATTGGTCATTTTTTACAACTGATTTCTTAAAATAAACAACAAACTTCTTCTTTTTTTTTAATCCCTTACGACACCTCGAAAGTGGTGTGATTAGCCCTTCCTTGCCCAAGAAGGAGGCAAATTTTGTTTAAAGAAATATTAAGGGGTACGATTCTTTATTTTGAACAACTTTTGTTTTATAACTTATTCAAACAGCACCTTGATACCTGGAAATTAAGATTTTTAATAGCAACTTTAAATATTTTGAACAAAGCTAAAACAAAATGCTAAAATTTATTGTTGTTTTGTATGTAAAGTGGAAGAACGATAGCTTCATACGAAATGCCGTAACTCTAAGCCCAGTTTTAGAATCCTACCTTTCACAAAAAGATTTATAGATAATATATTATATTGACGGTTAAGCTCGCAAATGTGTTGCGCTTAAATATGGAAATTTACAGGGGCGCAAAATTTACATTACGAATTAAAATTTTTAAGAACTTTGCACCAATTTCGACTGCATCTTTAGCCGCTATTATTGGTTAGCCTGTTACAGCAATGGGACACTAGGCAGGTAATATGATGTAGGCTTTGAAAATTCTATTAAACTGTTTTCACACAAAAGTGCACTTAACACATTTGTAAGCTTGTATATCGATATATAATTCTGTGGCAATAAGGAAAAACAGCTAAACTCAAAAGTCGATTAAAAATCTGTTGCGTATTTTTCATAATTAAACCCAAAATATTGAAAGTTTTTACATAATTATTGGAGTTTAATTAATAAAAAACTATAGAGACTGCTAAATTGCAAAAATTTTTGAAAAACTTTCAACATTTTGGGATTTATAATAAAAAATACGTAGCAGGTTTTTTGTCGACTTTTGAGTTTAGCTGTTAATCTTTATTGCCACAGAATTGAGAGACTTGGTGGAAGTGAGTCTCAAGTCGTCTGAAGCGTCGAAGCCTTTCATAGTACTTGATATACTCAAACCTATGTACATAAGTCGAAGAAGATCGGTTCCAATCATATTAAATTTCAACCAAACCTTTAAGACCCTTGAAGAGAAACTGGGTAATAGTTAAAAAGTCTGTTGTATCGAAGTTCCGTTCAAGGAACCTCCGTATTGCCGCTTTTTATTGCATTAGTTTAGGGGCTTTTCTGATTGAGGTTTATAACAGCTAACCGAATAATATGAGCACAATGAAAATATTTTCCACGCGAGTTCAGCAGCCTCAGCTTAGTATAGCTGCTTTGTTTAATGTTTAAACTGTTAATTATATATATATATATATAAAGATGTATATAATAAAGCAGAAGCCCAAGACACGTGCTATACCATTGCGCACGCTTCGAAAATGAGAGAGAGGAGCTCGGGCAAGCCTTTGATAGGCAACAGACACTGGCAAACTTTACAATACAGATGAGCGGATCTGTTGAGGAATAGGAAAGGACATGTGCGGTGAAGAAGAAGAAAAAGGCAGGAACAGGTCGAGAACTGAACTTATAGATTCAGCTCCGATAATTAATAACTACGGGTAGTACCGCGGGGAGAGTGGAAGAAGAAGGGGATGATTTTAGTCGGTAGGATTCCGACAGTAGAACAGGTGCTCTGCGGTATCTACACAAGATTTTCACCTTTCAACACACGAAAAGAAAAACAAAAAAAAAAAACGTCAGCAATATCAAAGTTGCGGACGATACCAAAAATAATTCGATTTAGTTGAAACTTAGGGAAGTGATAGGTAGGTATTTTTATTTTTAGTAAATAATGTTATGACGATCCCGACTTTGATTTTCCTGACATGGAACTGGTCATATGCCTACTATGTTCAATCAATCAAAAAAATAAATAACAAGGAAATCACATTTTGTATTTTAGTCTTTTTTTCGTAATATTTTTTATATTTAAATTGTTGTCTTGTGTTTGCAAATACAAATTCTTTTATTATTATTATTTTATTTCAAAATTTATCAATGTTTCTTTCAATGTTTACATACATTTAATTTCTCATGACACAGTAGTAAATATGTAAGCCGTTTGTAGTCATAGCGATCATTAAATAAATACTATTATTTACTTGCGTATCATTGTATTGTATGTGTACGTGTTTGCGTATGTGATGTGTGTATATGAATGGGTTTTGTATTTTTTTTTGCTTGTTTATAATTTAGCTCACAATCATTTGAATGTCGATTTTAAGTTGTTAATGTTTAAACGTTTATTTATTTAATGTATTATTTAGTTATATCAAATTTATTTTTTTTCTGTTTTTTTCTCATAGTTATTACATAAAATATTTATTTTTGGGTAGGTATATATAAAATATCTTATTTAAAAATATACAAAATAAAAAATAAACTAATGAAGTTGTTCATAGTTAAATAAAGCAGGCAATTATCAAACAGAAACCAATAAAGCAAGCGGAAATGATGTAAAGCATGCAAAGGAAGCAGACCGCAACCGAATTTATAAAGGAACAAAGCAACAAATTTTCAATTGAGAGAAATTTTTTCTTTTCTTTCTTTAAAGTAAAGCAAATAAAAATTACAAATTCAATGAAAATTCTTAAAATGTTTATTAAATTATAATATACACAGAAATCAAGTTATAGTGAAATATTTTTCTTCTTTTTTTTTTCTTCGATTACAACAACAATACATAGATATTAAATTCACCATTATTAATTATAAAAGTATACTTGAATTTTTCGCCATTTTACTATACATACACATATGTATGTATGCCAGTAAATATATTTTACTTTGTTTAGTGTAAGAATGTAAAGTAATAAAAAATAGGCATGAAATTTATTAATTCTAATTTTTGTTTGTTTTTTTTTTTTTCAGTTTATTAATATTTGGTTTATGCATTTTTCATTTTGGTTTATTATAAACGAAAGCCTTTTCATGTTTTCATGAAGTGCCTATTTCTGTACTTTAACGTTTTGTGATTATAATAGACTCTAATTGTTGGATAATGCAATTTTTCAATTTTGTGTTTCGTAAAAATGTTTCTTAAAAAAAACCAAAACTACCAAAATACTAAAAAAAATTTATTAAATTTTTTATTATTTTATATTGCATATTTTCTATATCTTCTGTTTTACAATCATTAGTATATATTTTTTTAAATTGTTCAAAATTTCATCAAGTGACTGAAGCTTTCAAAAGAGTTTTTGTTTCTATTTGCCAATAGAGGTTACTAGAAAAAGTAAAATTCTAGGTTTTATTTTATTTTTGTTTTTGTCTTGAATTGTTGTAATGTTTAATAATAATTAATATAAAGAACAAATATAAAATGAAAAGTTAGCTTTAATTGTAGAGAAAAAATCACCACTACTAGCAACAGCAGCTAAATTATGCCCTTAACAACAACCGCTGCTGGCCGACCCAGCTTGATTTCCCGAACCGGGCAGTGATGGATTTGTTGGGGAATGCTGTTGTCCAATTTTGATGCCATTAGCCTAAAGTGAAAAAGTGCGTTAGTAAAAAATATATGAAAGAGACAACAAACAAACATACTTCATTGTTAATATCGAAAACACCCTCTTGTATTTTCTCATATATTTCTTTAGCTGTATTAATGAAAGCCTCTTCGACATTGGCAGCAGTTCGAGCTGATGTCTCCATAAAAACTAGACCATGCTCACGCGCAAAAGCTTCACCCTCCTCCTTTTTAACTTCACGCCGTGAATCTAAATCGCTGTAAAAAAACAAACCAAGTCAGTATTAAAGGAAAAAAAGTGGTTGAAAATGAAACTGAAAATGTATTATGTGTTAGAAATATTAATTAAGCAAAACAGAAAACATAATTAGCGCAATATGATTCATTAGAATTGGAAATGCATAGTGCTACAGTTTTTCAAATTTTTTAAGGCACGAATGAATGACTCATTACTGCCGTGCTTTGCACATGTGCAAATAGCGCACCTGCACTGAGCGGCACGGCATTTGGCTGAGAGGGCGGCACTTTTTGTAAATTAATTTTAAATTCCGCCGCCAACGGCTGACAATGCACAGTGTTCGGGTTCCGGGGGAGAAGGTTTACATTTTTCCAAATTTTCATGTAATTTTCAGTTTATTATTAGCAAAAAACAAAAAAACAAATAAGCTTAATTAATTTTTTCAATATTTTAAACGATATGCTAGTTATGGACACATATGGTATATATGAAATTTGCTTCAATAAATGTTTACTATCTTTGAAGTGCTGTATACTCGCAGGAATATAAATATTAAAAAAAAATGCACTTCTTTTATAGAAAAAAATAAGCTTTAAAAATTGGGTTTTGGTTAGCTTTCTACATGCGGTTTGTGAACTGTTCAACATTTTAGCAAAGTGCAGCAATGGAGTATATGATGACTCATAATTTGTAATCGAAACTCAATTCCTTTCGAATGCTTTATGTAGCTCCATATATAAATATACTATATTCATCAATACTCAGCAGCAGTTACTGGACCTAGAGACATACAATGTCAAGAGTATATTTTTTATGTGGGGTAATCACACATATAGAATATGTGCTACTAATCGTATTATTTCACGCAAACTCATGTTTTAAGTATGTTAGGTTGATGGCAATCAAAAAGACTACATGGAAAATTTTAGTGAGCGTGGTTATTGCACGATTTGTACGGATCGTGTATGAAATCTCCAATATTTGAATTGAACGCTCACATCTTAGTGCTTTAAGTCGCACTTTCCCACTTTTGAATCAACGTGTGAATACCCATGTTATTTCTATCAAGGAATGAAACCAAAATCGAAACCGTAATCGTTTAAAACCGTTTCATTCTTATCTGAAAAATAACGAAACCGAAACCCATTCAAACACTGGAACCGGTTGAAATCCGTTCGGTATCGGCTTAAAATTATGAGATCCTAAACAAATGTACTTGAATTTTAGCGTAGTATTTTTTATTTATATTTTTGTGAATCATATCTACATATGTGATTAGTGTTTTTTAAGTTTTGTTTTTCTTTACTTCAATATTATAAAAATAAAAAAAATTTAATGAATGAAAAATCTGTTTTTAGGTACTATATGTATCGACCATTCAAAATTTTCTTTTTATTGAATAAAATTTATGGATCATCCAATACATTAAGCTACTATAGTGAAACAAACGTAAGTTCGGAAAATATTGTGATTTAAATGCTAATAGTGGATCAAAGCCTCATGGTAGAAAGGTACAAGGCTTAATACAGACATTTTTCAATATACAACGAAACCAGCAAAAACGAAGCAGATTGCTAATAACTCTAAATATGCAGAATATTCAGAAATATGAAAACTCCGTTTTGAAGTGAGGTGCAAGTAAATAAGGGTAAGTAAGGCAAGTAAGTCCTCAATAATAAATTCATTGAGTGCAGTGTTTACCAGTCGAAGTATGCTTACTAAGTCAGAAAACAGCAGTTCCCGTTTAAGGTCTGATTTATTATGAAAAACCAAGTTGAAGATATCACGCTGCCACTGACAAAGTCCATTAAAAGTTATATGACCACCTACAAAGTCTGAAAACGTGGCGTGATACAACAAAACGGAATTCAGATCCGAGCTCAGCGATCTGCACCAGCATACGTGTGAAATCACCAGTTCGATGAGAAACCTCAACTTTGTGGTAGTGTTATAGTATGGAACCATGTTAAAAATATTGGTACAGTTTTTACTGGATTCACTAACCTTTTATTACCAATCAACATTATGACCATATTCGAGTTCGAATGTTGACGTGCATCCTCGAGCCATGTAGTTAAATGATTAAAAGTTTCACGACGTGTAATATCGTACACCAATAATGCACCAGCAGCTCCACGATAATACGAACGTGTAATTGATCTGAATTAAAAGGGAAGCAAAATTGATAGCAAGTATAAATAAATTGTATGATCAAAGTAGATCTAACCTAAAAGCTTCCTGCCCAGCAGTATCCCATATCTGTAATTTGATTTGCTTGCCATCGATGGTTATCATGCGTGCACCGAATTCAACGCCAATTGTCAAATCATGCACGGGTTGGAAACGTTTATCTGTGAACTGCAGCAGTAGACATGATTTTCCAACACCTGAAAAAAATAAAAGTAAAGCATTTTATGATAACGAGCTTAGGAGTTCGGCAAGCTAAAAAATTTGGTAATTGAAAATATAATTTTCATGTTTGCAATCACACAAAAAGTGAAAGTTTATCATTTTCGACTGTTTTTTTCTTTTCGCGTTTGTTTCAATTCAACAATTTTCAAGGTGTTTACGTAAAAATTGCTAAAGAATACAAGTGCGACTTCACTGTATGTATGTATGCATGTGTGTGCGAGAGGAAGCAAAGTAACGTAAAACAGCTGTTTTATTTCCCAAAAGCATATTTATTCATAATGATCGTTATGACAGCATACATTTCTGCGTTTCCTCCTTCGTTTCTCAACAATTTCCACTAAAATAATGGATTATGCTAAAAGGAAACTGAAAAATATACATACATACATATGTACATTTGAAAGGGTGGTTGACTCAACGAAAACAAATCTGCAAAACATTCTTCCTTCTCGCTCTCACTCTATATCAGCCCGCCTTCTACAATCTTAGACTTTTGCTTATACGCCTTTAGCGCATGATGGTAGTAGAACGCCCGCAACAAAAGCAAAAATATTGATTTTTCCAAAAACCATTTTGGCTTTTATGGCAGCTGCTTGCCTTCCCCTAATTTATGCTTTCGTCATCATTAGGGCATAGAAGTAGAGGCTGCTACCCACATATTTAAGTATTTTCATCTCAGACTCCTTTTTTTGCATTATTTTATTATTGGAATGCTGAATTTTTTTTGTTTCTGTCTTTTCAAGATGATGATGCTGATATCCCCGGATTTTTCCCATATGCAGTCATATTTTGCTATGCAGGGGTTTTTAAATATTCATACATTGATTGCACTTTGCGCCGTCACTACTACTCACCAGTATCGCCAATGATAATATATTTAAATAAATATGCGTACGACATTTTCTTAATTCTGAATTATTTTTAATTATCACAAAACTAATTTAATTGTTGTATTTTTATTTGCAATATTTTTAATTGATACGCAATTCTCTTCGCAGTTTAGTATGACTGATTTTTCAACTTTCTGTGTGCTGCTGCTTCCTTTTCTTATTTTTCTTTTGTTCGTAGCATTTCGTTTGTTCTATTACTCTACAGCGAAAAATCTATTACAATCGACAATGTCTAAATGTGGAATATGAGAAAGAAAAAAAATCTCACGCAGGTATGATTTTTTTTGGACTATTGATGTCGTGTTATTACAAAACAAATTGATTGACAAACACACCTGATAAAATTATAACTCACGGATAAAAAATGTCCGTATTCAATTGCTATTGGTTTATTGGACAAATACCACTCGAAAGTAAATGACTGCTATACAAAAATGTACGTTCTGAGACTATACGCATATCAATTTTATCTAAACTATACTTTAAAGTAGGGCTTTGGAGCAGCCAAATTTTGTTGTTGCTTCATTCCAGCTCCGCTCCGACCTCTTAAGTATAACTCCGCTCCGAGCTCAAACTATATATAATTTTTCTAATGAAAATCTTTTTCATGTGTACATACAGATGTACTGTGACTCATAAAAATGATCACATAGAGGAAAATTTTTGGTACACAAAAAATAGCCTCAAATGGCATTAAATTAAAAAATAACATCATAGTACTACTCATCTAGATGAACAAAAGTTTTTGAACGTCCCGAAATTTTGAACATAAATTAAGATTTTCTAAATTTTTTCAGATACCACTGTATTCCCTCACCCCATCACTATTTTCCTTTTTAGTCAATTTGTAAATTGAATCATTTGTAACGAGTCATCTGGTTGTGAAAACCCATAAATATACTACACAATAAAATTTGTCAGCAAAAACTATATAGTTGATAACATTATGGTTGATGGAACTATTGACTAACTACTAGCACTTGCAATAAATTGTACTAGCATCTCTGATGAATATTATAAGCGCCATCTGGTTATAATTTTTGGTTTTTTGTGTGCCTCTTGTGGATTGTAGAACGTACTTGTCAAAATTTTCTTAACACACAAGGAATAACAGTGGGAAAGGGAAAGAAGATTGGTTTTTTCACGGTGAAACAATTTTACACTTTTTTAGTTTTCTAAATCATTTTGGATTAAAAGAATTAAATTATCAATTAAAAAGGGCACAAATAAGCGCGCATATAAATTTAATGCTACTAATCGCATTTTTCACTAAGAAACATTGAGGATTTCTTTGCTTTTGCATCAAAAAGTGTAAAGTTCAAAGAAACATGAAGATGGCCGACAGTACGACAATTTTGCGGAGAAATAGACCAGGAACCAAGGCGAAGGTAAGGAAAAAATCGGGTGGCGCCTAACAAGAAATCATTCATACGTATAGTCGACGTGGTAGTTTTAAAGAAATCTAAAAACTGGGTAGTGTCAAAAACAAAAATTCCATGAATGTGCAATTGCTCTCTTGTTCGTGGTTGGATACTGAATGGAAATGCTTTCAATTTCTGTACATTCATTAGTTTTTTTGCAACTTTATTTAGGATTTTTGTCGTTGGCCCGATGAGCCTCTAGAAGAAATGGATAGTACTTTAGCTGTGCAGCAGTATATACAGCAGCTGATTAAGCGGGACCCATCCAATGTAGATTTGATATTGACAATGCCAGAGGCGCAAGATGAAGGTGTCTGGAAGTATGAACATCTTAGGTAAGCAATGAGAGAGCAAGATCGATTAATTAAATTAAAGCTTTTAATCGAATTGTATGTGTTTCAACACAGATCTATTACTATGTATGTTTATATGTATATCGTCAATTTCTTTTGTACAGACAATTTTGTATGGAATTGAATGGCCTGGCAGTGCGCTTGCAAAAGCAATGCTCACCCACCACATGCACACAAATGACAGCCACCGATCAGTGGATATTTTTGTGCGCCGCACACAAAACTCCAAAAGAATGCCCCGCCATTGACTATACACGTCACACATTGGACGGTGCTGCATGCCTCTTGAATAGCAATAAATATTTCCCCAGCAGGTGAGTTCGTCATGAAATTTTTATGTGTAATCTATATACCACAACGTTGTTTCGTTGCATTTAGGGTTTCAATCAAGGAGTCATCAGTGACCAAACTTGGTTCGGTTTGCCGACGTGTTTATCGAATATTTTCGCACGCATATTTTCATCATCGGCGAATATTCGATGAATTTGAGGCTGAAACATATTTATGCCATCGCTTTACGCATTTCGTAACAAAATACAATCTCATGTCGAAGGAGAATCTGATCGTACCAATCAATGAGGAGGAAAATGCGGCGCCCGGCGAAAGTGAGGCCTAAACCGAGGTGCTGCTCATCAATTCAAATTTGTGAAAGTGACATGCAAAATATAAAGAAGCAAACAACAAACAAATATACACACATGCTCTCATACAAAAATTATGAATAGCATTTCATCATAATCAGCTAAACAAACAATAAAATTAATAACGAACATATCGTCGGTTCAAAGGTAAAACTCATTAGGTAACAATTTAAAAACGGAAAATTAAGTTTTAAAATTATTTGTTTTTAAAACTCGTATTAAAACTGTGTACTTGATGAGGTTTTACGAATTCTGTGTCAGAATTCCATAAATCATGTCAATGAGTTTACCCTAAAAAAGATTGCCTCGAACTGTGAAGTTTTGTTTAGAAGACAAGTTCTTACCAAATCTGTACTTAGTGAGTTTTACCTTTGAACCGGCGATACTCCGCGAAAAAGAAAATGATATTAACAATAAAAACAACAACAACAAATATGATTAAATAGAAATAGCGAAAACTCCAATAAAATCCTTTTGCAGAAAAACAAAAAACTAGAGTGGATAGAATTTAAACTCAAAAACATTTACGTTATAATTTATAAATATATATTTAAATTAACCATATGGACAAAAAAAAAAAAAAAAAAATTGCGTGAATTTATTTGTATTCAAATTATGCATGACAGTATATAAACAAATAACAAAAAAAAAAAAAGGGAATTAAAAAAGTATTTCGGCAAACCTTTTTTTGGGCAGCATAAAGAAAAAGCAATCATTTGTACGCATTCATTTTAAAATAAAACAAAAAAAATTGCTTATTATCAATTATTTATATGAAAATTTGTCTAATTGTAGAAACGGACACAAATAATTAAATATCTACATACACATATATGTAAATTTAAACGAACATTATTTACGCACCCATCTAAATTATAATTCTTTTATTATGCTATTATTTTGATAGGCCAACGAGAACAAACGATTCCGACTAAAAAAAACTGAAATTAATTAAGAAAAACAATCTCGTCAGGTTCAGAAATAATGAATTATTCTCGATGGAAATTAAGTGAAATTTGCAAACTAACATTAAATTCGGGACAATATATAGTCACAATAACAGGGAAAATGCATTTTCTAACATATTGAAAGGAATTCATAAAAGGCTTTTCTTACAAAGTAAGGTATAGCAAACCCATTCTGTTGTTTTTCTCAGTAAAATAACAATACCTAACTATTTTTCACAACGGATTTATTTAAATTTGGAGAAATGTGCCCTGTAAATAAATATCTTTATAAATCTATACACCTCAATATTATTTTTCACTTATAAATTACATCGAGGGTTAATGCATTGTGGCATGCGAAAAAATATGCGTAAGATTCAAAGTAAAATTATACAATATATTTCGATCGTAAGCGGATTTCAAACCCTGCGTGAACAGGCTTGATTTGTGTTTAATGAAACTCTTCTTGTTGGACAGAATTGTAAAAACAGCTTTTCTATACTTATTCACCAATTCTCAAAGGAATCTTACAATTGGGACTTTTAAAATCAAAACTTAATATTTCTCTAATGCATACATACTTTCTGCAATTCAAAAGTAACTTTAATAAATTTTAAAATATGTTTTCAAATGAAGACTTCTGCATTATTTTTCCAATTTGATTTATTTGTATTGCATTATGAAATTTTGATTTTCAGAGACATTTACTTTCATCTTCGTCATAAGTAGGTATTAAATTGTATAATCACTGAAGATGAAAACTTGTAAAAAAAAACACAATTCACGCTGTTTTTCTGTTTCTACGCATATGTTTTTTCGCCTCCCCCCCACCCCAATTTGTAGTAGTAGCAGTGTAAAAGTAAAAAAAAAATCAAGACATTTGTAAAATTTCACAAGAAATAATATTAATAAAAAAACAATGCCAGGAGCAAAACGTATTTATAACAAAAAGTAAAATAAAAATAGTATTCAAATTAAAAAAAAAAAAACATTTAAAACAAAAAGCGATATAAAATGATTAATATTATTACTGAAATCTGTAATGAACAATAAATGAAAATAAATAATAAAAAATATAATAAAACTTGAACAAGACATTGCAATAAAAAGAGAAAAGTAAACTGATGGTTATTCAAGAAGTGTTTTAGATTAGTTTTGGGGCGCTGATGGCGAATCGGCTGTTTAAAATGTTGTTAAATTTATAGAGCAAGAGAAAATAAGTTATAATTTCAACTTTTAGTGCTTGGAGAACCCCGGTGAAACGTACTTTACAATTTCAGCTCAATTATTTACTTTTTAGGGCCATGTTAAAAATGCTCATTAAAAAATTCCCGGTGTAACAAATTTTCAGAATTTCAAAGCTAATAAGTTTTTCTCAGACGCCAATCGTGTAAATACCTAGTGTTTAACATTAATATTTATGATTTTTTTGTTTCCCTGATGTATTCCACTTTTACTAACACTATTTCGAAGACTCTGAGCTGTGAAAACCCGACCTTGAGTTTGTGATTAGGAACCCAAAATTAATTTAAAACGCTTGGATCTCCTTTTAGGCGAGAAAGCTAAAATTTGTTGCACAATGTATCTGATTGGCAATCCAAATCACTTTTCTTTTAATATAAAGTAATTTATTTTCCATATAAAATTTTATTTCGAATTAATAGATTATATGAAATGCAGCAAAATGGGAAATTTACAAAGTAGTTTTGCAAAATTGATTCAAGTTTCCATTGGTTCTGCTTTCCTTACATCGGCTTCTCTTGATTTTCTAGCATTATGCCCCACATGCTGTTGCCGTTGTGGTTTATGTTGATGTTCTTGCTGCTGATGGCGTGGCGATTTATTTCTGGGCGTTGACTTCTTTTGGTTACTTCGTTGCGGCTCTTGTTCTTGTTGTGGCGTATTTGGTTGTTGCTCTCGTGGTTCATGTTGCTGTGATTGTTTCTGTTGTGTTTGTTTGAATTGACGTGGACGTCGATTTTGCCCCGTACGCTGTTGTCTATGCCCATTATTTTCTCGATTTTGAGACGATGCTGCTGCAGATGAATTCTCGTTATGCACCCAAAAATCTGTTTTAGTATTTGGTTTCTGTAGTCTAGAAATAAGTTGTTATACAATTTTAAACTAGTTTATGAAAGTTGAAGAGTAGCAAATGCTAATGTTTACCCATCTATACTATCATCAATTGCGTCTAAACTCATCAGTATATGGATGCAGGGAATTTGACGAATTGCTACAATTTCTTCAAGGCCATCCATTTGTGGCTTCCAATGTTCTTCGACACTACAAAAATATAAATTAATAATTGAAGAAATAATACACACATACATATGTATACTATAAAAGTGCAAGTGAACCTACGATGTATAGCATATACGCGTCACTTGATACAATGGATAGTTTCTTTTGAGTATTTCTGCGCAGGATATTGTTTTAACAACGCCACCGCCCGAACCACTCCAAATCACTGTACGAAATTCATTTTTATCCAGCGCATTTTTGGCATACGAAATGACATTGGTTACTTTTGTGCCGCCTTTTACCTAAAACAAAGAATTTTCAGATTTTTCCCAGATTTTCTGAATGTTTTTCACGCATAGTTACATGCATCCAGAGAAAATCTTTTTGGCCTTTGGGCAAACAATCACTAAATGGCAAGTCATCTTTTGTAATCTCCTTCTCCACATTTTCGCCTTTACGATAGTGCATCATTTTGTTGTGCAGGTAAGTTGGATTTTCAACTGAAATTATATTTATAAGAAAAATCGATAATTAGAACATACATATCTCATAACGATTAACTTAACATATCAATTTTCATGTTTAACCCTATTTTTACTATATTTCCATTTTCCTACATTTTATTTGAAGTGTTTTACGACTTAAAGAGAGCACGTGGTTGAGTTTGAGTTTATAAGCCACAATACATTTTTGAAACTCGCACTGACATTTTGTTGCTATTGTTTCAAATCGAATTTACCCTCTATAGATGTGTTCTAGACTCATATCTCACTTGCATGCTTTTTGTTGCATTTTTCGCAAACGAAGCAACACAATTCTATGATCCAAGTTAAACAAACAGATAAGGGAAAGAAAAAACATGGCCTCTTAACCCTCAAGTTCTCAAGTTTTTGATTAGATAAAAAAATAAATAAAAAAAAAAAAATTAATATTGGCGTAAAAATCATAAACTGATTTAAAAACCCAAGTTGAAGTTGAATGCCTAAAATTATTTGTTTTTGAATGAGCTTTTTATCAATTTATTTTAAGTAATTAAACATTTTGTATAAAAAAATTTAAAGTCCCAGCTTAGGGGCCGTTCACATATTATGTAACGAAATGTTTGACCAGTTTCGACCCCTCCCCCCGTGGTCGTAACACATCGTTACAAAAGGGCTCTCCCCGCTCCCTCTCCCGCTGGTAACGTTATAAATTTTTATTGATGACATTTGTTTTATTTTTAATTTGATCTATTTATATCGATATCTTTTGAATCAGTTCCTATCTTTTAGTTTCAAGAACAATACCTTTCATTTAATTTCAAGAACAACGGGATATTTCTAGCCCGAAAAATGATCAATAAAAATTTTTAGCTATGATTTTCAAATTCAGAGGGAGAAAATTAATTTTATAAACTAGTGAATTTTTGAAGTCATCTGTATTTGATAGTTCAAAAATCGACGTTACGTAACGTAATTTATGACCCAGCCTCCCCCCCCCCCCCCTCCTCCTCGCGCCTTATGTAATATGTGAACGGCCCCTAAGCTAAATAGTATGACGGGAAATATTTAATTTTCTTATTTTTTCTTTCACTTTTATCTCAAATACAATCAAAATAATTAATTTCTCTATTTTTCAGACATTTTGAACTTTGACTATCGCCAACTTCAGTAATACGCATCATAACTCATAACTGATTCATTTTTTTAAAAGCTTGGGAAATTCCCAAGACGATATGATGATTATAGCAACAGAAAACTGTTATGGTGGCAATTCCATCCCTTTTGATGAAGGCCGTCGAGAGGCGGTCTTGGAGACTACAGGGTTAATTTAGTTCATGCAACGCTTTGAAAACCAAACAAAAAACAACTAATATTAATTCGTAACAATACTTTTAATAATTTTCATTTATAGAAACTTATTAATAAATTACAGAGTAAAGCCTTTTGATCCTCGATGCCTCATATGGGAAATTCTGTTTCACCATTTTCAACTTAAATAACGTAAGCGACCATTGAAAGATTCCAAATATAATATTTTTATATGAATTTTTTAACTTCCAAGAACTAGTTAAACCAATTATTGAAATTAGTATAACTAAAACGACAATTTTACAAGTTTTTCCATTTGAATAACTGACGTTCTAACCTACGTTAAATAAAATTAATTTAATATACATACGATCATCGGCAAGTAAAGCTAAGATAAGTGGAAAATTCTATAATTAGCATTCATATTTTTTAATTTCAATGCAAAAACTAAATGGTTGGAATTTTAAAAAGATTTTTGTGAAACTTTACCTTTAAAAATAATAATAAGTGAATTTTCCCAGTGCTCTCGATAAGTGAATAGAAAAGTCCATGTATGTAAATGAAATATTTATTTCAAAAACTTGATAAGTGTAGCAAAAATTTCAGTCTTTTGGGGGTTTCACTTATTGAAGTGCGACTGTACATACTATATACATATATATTTACATAAAAATGCATTGGAATTTCTAGCTTAATTAACTCAAGCTAGAGTTGTCTGAGAAAAACTAATTAATCAATTAAGCAATAAAACACGTTTGGAACATATAATTAATGTTATTGATTTTTACTGTTTCAAGTTTTTCTATATACCTATAAATCATGTTACAAAGAAACACGTTTAAAGAAAAAATACGTAATAAAACTGAATAACTCACGTTTTTGTACGAGAAATACAATTATCGAAAACAGTAGGCGTCAGCTAACTATTTTATTATTGCAATAGGATAATAAAATAATTATACAGTTAGTATTTTTTCATTCTACTTATTTAAGTTCAATAAACCTCTAATCTGATGCTAGAAATTTATTTTTGTATTTTTAATATGTATATATGGGACATTTTCTGTCAACTGTGGAGACCCCCCTGTCCAAAATTGGTTAAGGTATTTTAGGGCATATTTGGGCTCAAATGAAAGCTTACTATCTCTGGTTTCAAATGCCGCATTTTTTGGTTTGACGTGATGGCGGACCAATATGGCGACTGCAAGTCTACGATCTCACCTTGAGAGAATAGATTTATCAAGTATACGTTTACCCAAGTCATCATAAAAGAACAGGTAAAGCCTTTTTTTGTATATTTTTTTTTTCGTTGAATATGAATCTAATATTATTTTTCACGAGAAATTTTACGTGTTGTCCCTAACCTCAAAAAAGGTCCAAAAATGCTGTTTTCGGGTCTTATGCTTCCCCAAGTCTTCATAAAACGGCGGGAAAAGCTTATCTTTGTGTAATTTCAAATGATGAACTTGAATCTAATATTATTTTTTACGGGAAATGTTACGTGTTGTCCCTAACCTCAAAAAATGAAAAATCCCAAAAAACACATTCACCCAAGTCATCAGAAAACTTCCCAAAAAACTTATTCTTCATTTTTCATTCCTTAACTTGGCTGTAACATACCAAGTAGTTTGATGAATCAAAAATTACAGTTAGGGAATTTGGAACCGAAGTTGGAAGTGCATACACCCACCTGAACCAGTGATTCAGTTTGGAAAACTTTTCACTCTTAGTACTCAAAAAAATTATAAAAAATTTGTTTTGTATTTTAAAGGGTGTAGTAGTAATTGGCTTAGCCCAAGAAAATGAGTTGTTCTTCTGTGCAACAAAATATACATACTCGTGCATAAAATTATATGCAATCAAATTTCTTTGTAAACAAATAAGTAGTATAAAAATATTATTTTACATATCTCGCTGAAATTTAGCTATTATTCCATACGTTGTTTCTTATAGTAGCTTTTGAAAAATGTATGGGGACAGGTTTAGCTATAATTTCTATGTGAAGTTTTCTTTTCTATCTTGTTGAATTAACCATTTTAATAGAAAAATAAATATATTTATTATTTTTCATAAACACCTGCAAAAAATTTTATCTGTTGTTAGTCTTTTTAGCCAAGTAAAACCTCATAATTTTAAATTATGAAATGCAGTTTTAAGGGGATATGTTCATTGCTTGAAAAAAAAAAAAAAATACAATAGGTATTATCTTATAATACATTTAATTATCGTAAAACTATTATTATTCAATTTGATTCAATAGTTTTTCTGTAGTTTTAATCGGCGGGTTATAACACCCATTCTCCGGGTGCTTCAAAACAAACAAAAATCAATTAAAATCTAAAAATATACATAGCTTTCTGTAAGATAGACTGTTATGAAGCTATAATAATAAAAACTGACCCTTTGGCAAAGCTTTAATCAAAATGGCCTCTTCAAAAGGCTGTAAAAAAATATTTAACCAATCTGCGATAGTAATAATAATCTATCTTATAAAACAAATATTTCTGAACAAAATGAGCTAACGTAGATCAAAATCCATCAAGTATTTCAAAAGTTAGAACACCCGCCAATTTGTAAAAGTACGTTTCGAGAAAACGCGATTAAAGAACCGTGCAGCTTACGCACTTATATAAAATTTTAGATACGTATTCTAGACACTATAAAGAACATTTTTATGCAAAAAAAAAAATTAATTTTTTGCACCCGACCAATTAACATGTCACCTTAAAGATAGCTAGAATATATTTTTGATGAATTATTAAAATTGATGTATGAGCCTGTAGTATTCAAAATGGGTTAATTTGAAAATATTTTTTTTTAAAAGCAACTTTATTACTTCGATTCTTTTGTTGCCATCAAATTAAAACTCACGAATTTATTAAACTTTTGTTAAAGACTTTAATTCATAAACAAAGAAGGATCCAAGTTTCAGTACTATTTTTATGCAAGTTTAGCAAAGTTACGTGTTCACTCATTAATTTATTTCAATGTACATACCAAAAAGAAGACTACATTTTAGAATTACATTCATTTCAATTTATAAACAATTTTCTTTTTTCTTAACATTACAATAAAGTAAATGATATTGCACCCTCTTTTCTTTATAAAAAAAAAAACCTTGATACCACCTCTGTTTCTCATTTTGATGCGGAAAACCTGAAAAAATTGTTTAGTTCCACCCTAGCGAAGATTTTAGGGAAAAATAAAAATTTATTTTTTCGACCCCAAAAAGCCCCGACAATCCCATTGTATCTAATTTCCTATATCTCATATCTGTCGATGTTAAATTAATACCTTTTTAAGGATCTATTTAAAACATATGACCATTTACAACCAAACCAGATATCATCCAGTGTTCAAGGAGATATCCCCTAGTAATTGCTCTGGTGCTAGAAAACTGCCCCATTGTGGTATTATCCATTTACAAAAATGATTTTGTCCTCAGTAATTCAAAGAATTCAAAGAAAAAAACAAATACATATAAATTTCTTAAATTCAGTTAGTTTTAACAATTTAGGTTTATAAAAAGATGCTATTAAAATTACAAAGCAGTTTAAGCATAAAAATAGCTTCAGAATTTTACGAAGTGTGTATAAACTATCTCCCTTACAAGTTTTGACAGTTTGTTTCCGAAGCTCGCAAAATTACGAAGTTTACGAACTTTACATGGCTTTTCCGCGTTTTAATGAAGACCCTTGATAAGATTAAAATATTTATAACAAAAAAGCTACATATATCACAATAGCCTTATAAATAAATGGTCTTGAATCATTGCAAATGCAAATGTTTATTGCATATCGCATGTATTTGTTGTTGGGATAGCAAAAATATTTTGCAAGATAATTTGCACCGAATCGTGAGTAGGGCTAATATTATTTAACAACATATTCAAGTAATTATATGTATTGAAACGTAAACGTTTCAGTTATGGGAAGTTCAATTAATATGTTCATTTGGGATCTACAAAATTTTTCATTTAATCGGAATTTCAGTTAACTGCATTTCAGTTAAGTGAAGTAATTTGTGTGAAAAATACAAAAAAAAAAAAAAGAAAAAAAATGTATGGTGATTACCTTTTTGTTGCGTAAAACCAATTTTTTTAATTAAGATGAGTAAATTTTGTTTTCCTTTGCATGATAACGACTTTCTCTTAGAGATGAAACATGCAGAAGTTTGAAAAAACAGTCATAACTAACCTAATCTAACCTAACACTGTACTATTTATGAGGCCTATGAAAAATCTAGCTGGCCAAAATTCGAAAAATCGACTATCTCGGTTGGAATTCAAAAAGTGTATGGGTTTACTCTCCATAGATCCCTCACCATAATCCACACACAGGATATTCTAATTAGGTGAAGGATCTGGCTGTGAGACCGTCGAAAGTTGCAATGTCCTGCCGATAGTTTTAATATTGTTGAAAATGTGTTGTACATAAAATATAATAACTTAGCTAATACTAAAGCTAGACCTTTATTTCTGATCTCATATTAAAGAGAAAACTTTACACTATTAATGGATGTGATAAAAAATTAACTTACCATTTTCTTATACCTAAAAATGCGATGAAAAAATAATAACTTTTTCTAGCATTTTAATTTTTTTTATGGATAAGAAAATAAAGCTCCGATTTGCTCTGAGCGAAAACGAAAACCATCATACTATGTGAAGCATCTGCTTTAAAATAAGTTATATGTGCTTTGCAACTTTTTGCCACAGCTTTAATAACAAGCGTAAATACACGTAGCATTTGTTAAATCAAAGGTAGTTAATCAAGGTGTTATATTTAACCCATTTTAAATGGTAGTCAGACAAAAATTGGTATACGGAGTAAGTCTGAAGCCCTATTGACTTTGTATGAAAAAACTTTTCAATCGGACAATTGCAACGCCTACCTCCAATATAAATGTATGTGAAATTTTGAAAATGCAATAATTTCGAACCAATTACAGATATAATAATTAAATTACATCTGCTAATATATATTGTCTTGAACATAAGTCGTGGTTAAAATTAGAGCTATCGAGTCATTATCACGCATACCTCTCATATAAATATAATTACAAAATACTTATATTTTATTTTGTATTTTTAAAGTCTCACATGTATGAGAGGTAGGCGCAACAACATTCCAATCGTGATAATTTTTACCTTGATATATTGATATGCTATTATTTACCAGAATACGTAATTTCATCACTGCACCTACAATGGGTTCCAACTTATAGGGTTTTAAAAATTTCGCAAATGTAAGAGGTGGGCGTGGTAATAATCCAATCTATCCTATTTTTGCAATGATATATGACAATAATAATGTTTATAAGTACATGATCATATCTATAATATATACCAAGTTATACCCTTTTCGCGGTTTCATTTGTATGGGAAGTAGGCTTGGTAATAGTCCGATCGTTATAACACAGTGATTGCTAATGACTCCATGAGCGAATGAGCCAAATTTCAGAACTCTGGCGAGCTAAAAACGGATTTGTACGGCAGCCGGCTCGGGAATTGAAGAAACCAAGTTTTTCTGAAAGTTTAGATTTCAAATGAAAAAGTAATTTCTGTTTTCCCAGGTTACCGATTTTCACTTCAAAATGAAGTTTCTGGTTTAGTCTATGGTTGGGGCGGAGTAGTATCATTTAAATGCAAATATTTTTACCATCAAAAGGTCCGTGTGAGGGGTTTCGGGTACGAGGAACATGCATCTGCAATTTATTTTTACCAATAACGTCCGCTAGGGTGCGCTGTAGTGCAAATAATATGAAAAATTCCATATTTGTACGGTTTTTGTACTAAAGCGCACCCTAGATTCAGATTCTTTGTACCCGAAAACTCCTAGACAGTTTTTTTTGATGGTTTTTTTTGTATTTAAATGATATTACTTCGCCGAGACCATAGACTAAACCAGAAACTTCGAAATAAAAAAAAAAAAAAAAAAGCTCAAAATCTGGAAAATCTAAACTTTCAGAAAAACTTGGTTTCATAAATTCCCGAGAAAAAAAGCGAAATGCTCTATAGTTTAATTATTTGTTAATACATATTATTTAAATTTATTAGATGACCTTAGAAACTTAGAAATGCCTTAGAAATAAAATATTGTAAATGATTTTCTTTTATTTTAAAGTGACCTTTTCTGAAAGCTGAAGAATTCTGTAAATGTTTTTTAATTTTTCATTTCATGTTGTGGCAAAAAACATCCATTTAATAAAACAATTTCTTAACGAATTGAATTACACGAAGCAAAACTCAGTAAATCCTAAAGAGAGAACGAAATATCTAGATAAATAAAATGAAACCACAAGCGATTATTTAGGGTAAACGGTTTGTGAGCGAGTGAATGCAGTAATAATCTACAACTACATTCACCACGAAACACAAGAAGAAGTCTTAATCTTTGCACATGCAAACAGACTAGCACACAAAATAAAAGTAAAAGTCAATAACGTCAATGCAATTATTTTATTAAGTGGTGCTCTACCATCAACCAAGTGCTTAACCTACGGAGCCGTTCTTATTTAAGATGCTCGAAATGAATACCAACATAGGATATGTATGGTTGAACATTGAAGGAGTGTTGACAACACAATTTGTCGCATGCAACAAAAAAATTTAAATCAATTTTCTGCTAACATTTATCACGAGACACTTGTTGAACGATAAAACCAAAAAAAAAAATAAGAATAATTGAGCTTCTCAAGCAGTTATGAAGACAATGTTAGTAATGAAGGAAAAGACGATTGAGAAGGTAATGACAGGAAGTACGTAAACGTATATGTATGTCAGTTTATATAAGAATACTCACACAACTGTATGCGACAGCAGTCGATATTTTATTAACTAACTTTTCTACTTGTTGAGTTTAAATAGCGCGCATCCGTTTCCTTTTCATTGTGGTATATGTGCGTATGCATGTAAGTAGGAGAACGCCCACACAAAAACACCACACGCATATAGATATATATATATATATACATACATAAATTCATACATACGGAGGCACATATATAAATACAACTATAAGAGCATGTCACTAACACACAAATGAATGCAGCACAAGAGAATGGCGAAGAATTTTTTCAAGGAATGCGTAAAAATTCCAATTTCTTACAACATCATCATTTTCATCATCGCCATCGACGTTGGCATCAGGAACATCATCGTCGTTGCCATCACCATCACCATCAACAACAAAACGAACAATAATTCAATTTGTTGCGGGGGAAAATTATTATTAATAAAAAAACCCTTGAAATTTAACTGAATGTCGGTGTTAATGGTTGGCATAGATGATTTCATTTTATTTTTAGAAGAAATATATTTTTTTTCTGCTTCTCTATAGAGAACCATCATCAAGAATTCAAGAAGCAATGAACATTTTTGGTATGCATGTGGCATTTTAAGATATTTGCTCATAAATGTTCAAAATTTCAGAAAAGTACAGAGAAAAGTAAGGGGGCAAGAGTGCGATATATCGTCATTGCTTAGTATAAGTACAAGTTTATTACTTTTTGTTTGCAATTATCTATAATTTTCCCCAATCTATTAACGCCTGTGTGATACAAGTAATATTTAATTTGTTTTTAATTTAAATTATTATTCATCAAACGCACTGTAGTATGCAAATTTATATTTGTATGTAATACTTGTTTGTGTAATTCGATAAATTGTAAATTTAATTTTGCTGATTAAGTGATGATAACAGGGTCAACACAAGCCAGCCCACCAAGCGCCTAGCAGTATGTGTTTATTTTAAAAAGTTTTCCCTTTTACGGTTTAACTTATTCAAAATCATATTTACATACAAACCAATAAAATAGCAGTTACGCTAACTGTTACAACCCCATCATCATTGTGGCATCTTTAACTACTTTGACTAAGCGGTAAGAGAGTTTTATATGCAATAAACATATATAGAAATATACCTTCATACCATATATTCATTGAATAGCATCTATTTTGATACACCATGCACTCTAGGAACAGGGTATATTGGTTTTGATCAGCAAACGGGCATATACATACATATGGCGAGGAATTTTCTCAAGAAAATATAAAAAATTGAGGATCGTGAAATAGTAACGTTCAGGATTCGCAACTTTTTTGGTTCTTCTAGCTTCGGTTAGTTCGATAACTTGAACAAAACTAGGTCAAAACACAACCGAGCACAAGCATTTATTGTAAATTAGTGACTGCCAAACGCGCATTTTTAGTATAAAAAAAAGTTTTCAATTTTTCAATTCGTATGTATATGATTGATGAGCTTGCAAAATGCATTTCATTTTCTTTTTTCGTACTTATTTCAGTGCAAGTGTAGTAGCTTTTTGAAGCAGTATTAAATATGTATTTTGCCAATACACGATGGGTCTGAATCTCCCGATTTGATGGCCAAAAGTCGATTTGCAAACTATATCTTATTGTATAAATGACGATAAAGGTTTTGAGGTAAAATAACACCACTTCAAAGTTTAAAACATTTTCGCTGGTAGCCACACTCAATATGAGTTAACGTTATTTGAAGTTTATAGTTGTGTGACTTAAGTGAATGAAAAAACAAGTGTGTGTTTTTATTTTTAAAATATTATAAATAGAATATCAATATTTAAAAAAAAAAAATCAAAATGAACTGTGAACTAGCGGGTATGGAATTTATGAAAATTCATTGTAAAGTTATTTTTTATGTTTACAATGTGAATATTTATTAAACTTAACTTACTGTCAAGAAATGTTTATAAGCTTTGAAGAGTCTTACAAAAATTTAGCAGCACTTAACACCAGTTTGAAGGTCAAGAGATTTTAATGTGATTTATTCTAAATATATTAAAAAAAATAGCTGCTACTACTTGCTACTCCGCTTTTCATTTATGTTTTTGTAGAAATACCTAAATTTTTTCAAACATGGACAAGCGAAAAAGAAAGAGAGAGAAAAAAAATTTTTTATTCTATTTAATTTTTAACAAGGTTAATGTTGATCGCTATATCTACCAGGATATTAAATTGCAAGATCATATGCATAAAGGCACAAATTTTTCTGATCATTATTGTATTTAGTTCGAAATTATAGTACTTGTAATAATTTTCATAATTGTAGTGTAGTGGGCGTGATAATGGTCAAACGTGAAAATACTTTATCAAATGATAACCACTGACCTCAGGTACAAATGAGCCAAATTTGAGAGTATTGGCCGGCCATAGTGCATATGGGTACCATAGTGCAATGGGGTAAAATGGCCGTCACTGCTGTAAATACATATGTACGAAAAGGTTGCATTCTTAAATGCGGTAAATCGGTCAAGTCAACATGATATCTCCCAACTTCCATACAAATTTTACAATTAACCAATTGAATAAATGAACAGAAAATGGCGGACGAACTCGCCTAGTAACTGATAACCACAATAAAACTGTCCTTAACCAACTACAATGTGGTGTATATTATGAACCATGCTACTTTCTTCAACTACTGCTTTAGTAAAAATGGTTTTCTTTTTCCCTTTTTTTTCTTTGTATGCGAATATTTTCACGAATCCTGAAACGTTTATATGTAGAGAAGGAAGTTGAATTCATTTATTTGTCTCCCCCTCATTCCAAACCGCGCACTGTCATCAACCAAGAATTAAATAAAAATAAAAAAAAGTGTTAAGAAATGCGGTTGAATGAATGAAATGGAATATGCGAATGAAAGGATATTAGGAAACAGCACCGCAAGTATTTCACTTATTTGCTGCTGCAATGACTTCTATATTGAGTTTGCTACTGCTGCTGCTGCTGTTCGGAGAAGAGATGAAAATGGGCATAAGCAAATGGGTGGGAGATTAGATGGATGTTATGGATACCGAGGTTAGCTGATGGATAAATTACAAACGGAAGATCAGTTACGGTTTGTGCTGCGGTCTTTACGTGTCACGACAATACAGAATAATCAACGGATAACGGTAGTGAATATTTAAAAAAATAAGTATTTTTAATAATGTAAAGAAAATATTTTTCAAGTTTTTTTAATACATTATTTTGTTAATATATTAAGTGAAAACTTTTTTTTTTCGCTAAAAAAATTTGAAATTTTTTATTAAAATAATTCAAGTTTAAACAAATGTTTTAAAATTAACACAATTTTTTAAATTATAATTAATAGCAATGCGCAAAAAAAAACAACTAAAATTAAACATTTATAGAAATTTTGTTTATAATTAAAAAGAACACACACCAAATTTTAAATAAAAATTCAACAGGTACCTTAGGCTCATCACACGCTCACACGAATAGAACATGACCAGCATACAACAATACCAGCAACAACAGAATTTTTGTGGTTAAATTGCAATAAAAAAAAAGAAAAAAAGTAATGCCAAAAAAATGCGCAAACTAACAAAGTAAACAAATATTTTAAGTAAAACCACACACACACACACACACATATACGACTATATACATGTTTAAAAATTAACAAAAATAAAGTTCCATACAAATAATTAAGTAAAAATATTTTGGTATCTGAGTTATACTCATGTGGTTAACAAAATAATTTAAAAAAATAGAAGAAAATAGTGAATGAAATAAATGATTTAATTATTTCTCTCTCTCTCTCTATTTATTTCCGCTTTCCAAAAATAGTCCTGAGTGCATATTTTAAAGCTTATATCGAACAAAAATGGATAGCCAAGAGTTTCGACAACGTGGTACTGAAATGGTGGAATATATTTGCAAATATATGGAAACATTAAATGAGCGACGCGTTACACCAAGCGTTGAGCCAGGATATCTGAGGCATTTATTACCTAGTAAGTTATTTTATTACTATGGGGAAGGGAAATTAAGATTTTCCCAATTTAAGTAAGTTAGTCAAAAAAAGGTTGGCTTATGTTCACTTCTGCAAAAACAAGGAACAGTAATAATTTTTAAAAATTATTAGAGATACTTGCTTTTAACTTTCATTCCAGTCCCAAAAATTGTCATTGCAATGTTGTTCTTTTCCAGCCACACAATTAGATTAGATGCCACATGCAAGAATTTACTTTAGAGTATTAAAATAGTTTAACCCAGAAATGCCTAGAGGTGCCATATGGCGGTGCCTTGTCGCTGAGCCGTTCCTGAGGCAGGTTCAAAAACCATTTTTTCTCAAGTTACTTTCTTGAACTATCTACTTTGGTTCCCGCTCGTCCTTAATGGGTTAAATAATTTTTCTTTTGGAACAAAATAACTAATGTATCCATTATGTTTATAATTAAATTATTTTTTTACAAAAAACTATCACTCGAATTTTATCACAGCTTTTTTTTATATTTGATTTAAATTATGAATAATTCGATAAAACTAAAAATTTCATATTGAATGTTTGAAGTCACAGAATCAAGAACAATTTCTATGAAATGTATTTTTAATTTAAAAATCAAATATTATAATTTAATTCAAATCATTTCAAATTATCTAATTTAAAATGGCACTTTTCGTAGAAAAACTGGTATCCAAATGATGAAACCTTTGCCAAATAAATCTATATTAAATATTGCTTTTAATGACAAAATGTTAGTTTTCAATGACAAGTTAGAAAATTGAACTGAATTGAAAATCAAACTGTGAAATGTTATTCCGATCGGATGACTGGAATTTATTTCAAATTGCAATCAACTTTAAAAATGAAAAATTTTGATATTTTTAGTTATTATTTTAATTAGCACCTAATCTTAAAAATAATTAAATTATTCTATAAATGATTATTTTTATATGATTTATCAGCTTTTATCAGCTTGTCCTATATACACAGTGAGAAACAACTACCATATGTAAAATAAACAACTAGACTTCATTTTCATAATTTCTGGACATTATTTTTATAGCTGACTTATTTTATTTATTGAAATTGTATGAATTGGACAAGAATACTACAAGAAATATGTTGAAAATAGACCTTGAATTATGAAGACAAATCCAAATTTCAGCTGGCAAAATTGTGAAATTTGGCTCATTTGCATTCAATGTCAATGGCAATCACGACGTCAATGGTTAACACCATAGAACCACTGTCACGCCTACGCTACACCTAGCTTAAAAGCATAAAATTTCTTATTCATAACACTGGCCAACGCTGAATTTTCTTTTTGAAAAAAAGGCACCAAAAAAAGTCAGTTACAATTTAAGATTTTTTTTGTTTTGTTCAAAAAAATAAATTAAAAATGAAATGAATGAAAAAAGAAAGACGCCTCTGCTTCGCCACTACTGCCTGTGTGTTTTATGAACTCAAATTTATCACTTTATGATCAACAAAAATTATATTGAGCAGTCGACATTTCATTGAACGCATTACTTTTCGAATACTTCAGCTCATGTTGCTGAGCAGAGGTCGTTTTCTGAACGTAAGTTGCCACCGATACCCACGTAGTATCGATACTTTTAATCATTACTTGTATCGAATAAAAGTATCGACGCCACTGAAAATATCGGGAAAAAGTATCGAATATGTATTTGTATCGAATACTTCTTTAAAGACACAAATTACACTTTTTTTCGTTTAAGTGGCTTTCGAGGAACACATTCAGGCTAGAACGGCAAACCAATACATCATGGTTTTGAGATATTTCCAATGGAAACATCTGAATCACATAGAAATTACGTTAACTTAAGTATATAATATTTATTATGTTTAGATGGAAATCGCTAGAAAATTTATAATAGAAGGAAAACTAATCAACAGATTATAGCTTGTTAAAAATATTTTATTTTGATGAAAAGGTTTCAATAAACATTGTGTTCTACATGCATGGCAGGCAATATTTTCTAGAACTTCAATACTGTGCTGCAATATTTTCATACATTGGAATATTGCAATATGAACTGAAACATTTTGAATGTGCATATTGAATAATTCTGCAGTAGTATTTTGAAATATATTATTAATTGCTGTAAAATATTGCAATACGACTCATAACCTTATATATTTTATAGCAATATTTCAGTTTTATAAACCAATGTTCTCCAAAAGTATCGAGTATCCGATACTGACCCTTTTTTGTCGATACCAAGCAAAATATTTATGGCATGGCATCGAGTAAGAAAATTACTTCAATCGAATGAAAAATATCGAGTATTTACTCGTATTTACTTGTATCGAATCATCACTAAACGCAACCAATATATAGAAATTTATGTTTTAAGTACAGCACGTATTTTAAGGAAAAGGCATTAAAAACATAAAAATCTGAATTTTTAAACCAACGCAAATGGAGTTTGAGTTAAGCAAGGCTAACAAAGTCGCACATTTTCTTATGTATGACGACCTCAGTTACTAAAACACTTGGTAACATAGCGTCCAGCGTTTTCGGTCGTTTCATCAACAAAAACTTCGGACCGGATTTTTAGCAGAACTTCATCACAGTAGTCTTGAACATATTTTTTTCATACTATGGACTCATCGGAAACTTTCTTAATTATGTATTTTTCAAAATGGCTTTTGAAATTTGGGCTGTGGATCTTTTTTTATTTAGGAAAAAGGGGGTAGATACACGTATATATTTAATCAGCCATTATATTGGATTGAGCCAACTTATTGTTACTTCATGTCTCATCTATTAAGCGATTTTTAACAGTCTTAATGAGCATTATTATTTATCAATGTAACAACAATTTAAAAATATTTTCAAGCTGAAGCACCACGTGAAGGCGAAGACTGGGAAAAAATAATGGCAGATGTGGAAGATAAAATTATGCCCGGTGTAACGCATTGGCAGCATCCACGATTCCATGCATACTTCCCTGCGGGTAATTCGTATCCCTCTATATTGGGTGACATGCTGGGCGATGGCATTGGTTGCATTGGTTTTTCATGGGCAGCAAGTCCTGCGTGCACTGAATTGGAAACCATAGTATTGGATTGGTTGGGTGGGTATGAAATGTGATGTAGTAATGTATTAAAATTTATAATAATAACCCTACGACTACTACTCTCTATTTCTAATAGGTAAAGCCATTGGTTTACCTGACCATTTTCTAGCATTGAAAGAGGGCAGCACAGGGGGTGGCGTCATACAGGTAGTTCTTTTAATTATTATACATACATATATTATGACGCATGAAATATCATAAAAGAAGCCAAGCAAAAAAAATTCCTCGCTGGGTGGTCTTATTTTTATGTGCTTGTGGTTTTTTATGCTTTTATTTATTTATACTTTATATGAAAAACAACACATTCAAATTGAAATACAAAACAAAAACCACTGCTATCTAATACCGCAGACATCCGCATCTGAATGTGTTTTGGTGAGCATGTTGGCTGCACGTGCTCAAGCTTTGAAGCGGCTTAAAATGCAGCATCCTTTTGTTGAAGAAAGCCATTTGCTTTCAAAACTAATGGCATATTGTTCCAAGGAAGCTCATAGTTGTGTGGAAAAGGCAGCGATGATATCTTTTGTTAAGTTGCGTATCCTGGAACCAGATGAAAATGCTAGTCTGCGTGGGCACATTGTAGGAGAGGTATGCGATACTTCTCAGATAAAACTCATACACGCACTTGAATTTACTTCTTTTTTTTCAGGCTATGGAAGAAGATGAGTTGCAGGGTTTTGTGCCATTTTTTGTTTCTACAACCTTGGGTACAACGGGTTCCTGTGCATTTGATAATCTATTTGAAATTGGGCAAGAATTACAAAAATTTCCATGTGTTTGGTTGCATGTGGATGCAGCATATGCTGGTAATGCTTTTATTTGTCCGGAATTGAAACCATTGCTCAAGGTGAGTCACATATTCTACTGTGTTTATGGAGTACTAACGGGGGTATACCAAAACCACAGCATTTTTGTTTGAAAACGTATGTGCAAAGTTCAACTTTTCAAATTCAATTCACTCTTTGTAATGCCATTGCAGGGCATCGAATATGCTGACTCATTTAATACGAACCCAAACAAATGGCTGCTAACAAATTTCGATTGTTCAACTTTTTGGGTGCGCGATCGAATTCGCCTGACATCAGCGCTGGTTGTGGATCCATTGTATCTCAAACATGGCTATTCGGATGCAGCGATTGATTATCGTCATTGGGGAGTTCCACTCAGTCGGCGTTTTCGTTCGCTGAAATTGTGGTATGTAGCAAATATCTACAAAATTCATATTTGCACATGTTTGTACAATGTATGAAATGTACAAGATTGTACAGTAGACGGAAAAAGTTTATGAACAAGTTCAAACTACAGTATTTGATAGAGATTTTTTTTTTTTAATGGGTAAGTATTAAATTCAAATTTTGATTAAAAAAAAAAGAAGCGGTATCAAAATTTTAAATAAGGTTTAACCAATAGCTGAAATAAATTTGTCTTACTCCTAAACTAATTTTTGAGCCACTGTGTCTTTGTGTACATACGTGAATTGACAGTTGTAGAGTTGTAAGTTGATGGGCGAAAAAACAAATGAAGAATCAAATCATTTGAAAAATAAAAAAAAAAACACAAAAAAGCAATAAAAAATCTATACCGAATACATATTCGAATCTATAATGATGATCATGCATAATATTCGTATTTGTATGCGAAAATAATTTTATTTTTTAGGTTTGTTTTACGTTCGTATGGGATTTCCGGGCTGCAGAACTACATTCGGCATCACATTGATTTGGCCAAACGTTTCGAACAGCATGTACTCAAAGATAAACGCTTTGAGATTTGTAATCAAGTGAAGGTAAGTTATTATTCGAAAAGCAGAAAATAAAACAATTAAAAAACGATTAAATTGTGAATGATTGAGAGCAGATCAAAGTTTATTTATAGCTAAATATTTTATGAAAAGTTACATGACGTATGAGGTGTGCAATTCCATTACTACATTACATAAATGCATATGAATATATTATCAATTGTACTTATAGTTTGTAGCTACTACTTCGAATTCCATGCATAAGAAAAACCCTTAATTAATAATATTAAAATACATTCTCTACTTATTTCCTACATTTGTACATACGTAAGCATATAATATTTACATACTCGTCTACTGTGGGCGTCCAATTACACAGTCATACACGAAAGAGAGAAAATATTTATCTACGTATTTTCATAAATCAATTATGTATTCGAACATTCACACGATTTTTAAATTGACAGCAACAACAACAATCACACATACGCCAAGTTGTCTCACGAATTGATAGTGAAGTGTGTTTTATATTATATTCTGCTGCAATTGTTGATTGACAGATTTTTTTTTCCATACGTATTTGACAGAAAGTCATAGGGGAGAGCAGAGAAAATTATGAACAATTTCAAAAGAACATAAATTAGTAAAGACAGCATTTTATACAGTGATCTCTAGAGAAGCAAGCTATGCAAGGAGAAAGAGAAGTATGTAAATTTTTTAATTCTATTTGAAATGTTAACTTCTGAATGCTTAGTCCCCTTTTCCACACGGCAAGTTTTCTTGTCGGTAAGTTTCCAATTCTCTTTTGGACTTGCCACTTGCTTTTACACATAGCAAGTTTTCTTGGGCAATTCTGCTTTTACTTTGTCTGTCATTCGTGTTGCGAAAAACATGTTATTTACATTTTATTACATAACAATAAATAAAAGAAGAGTAAAATCAGCTTATTGAATAAAAATAAATAGATTAATAGAAGAAAAGTGAAATTTTAAATGAAAACTGTTTTTTTTTCCAATAAGAAACCAAAATCAATGCGCGACAAATAAGTATAAAGAGAAATATCAAAGAACGAACAGCACAAAAGAAAACTTACTCGTTTCCCCTCGTTTTTCCTCTCTTGCCTACAAACTCGGTTTGCCGACAAGAAAACTTGCTATGTGGAAAAGGGGGCTTAGATAGTCTCTATGGGTTTTCTGTGTTAGGTAGAGTGCCCGATTGAACTTAAAATTTTAACTTAAACCAAGCTTGGAATTGGGCTTATTTTAAAGTTTGACTGAAACAAAACTTTTCAATGATATCAAAAACAAAATATAATAAAAAAAAGATGTACTATACAAATAACATAATAGGGGAGTGTACCCGGGTATGAGACAGCACCAGGTACGAGACAATCGATTTTTTACATCATGTAATATCAATATTGCCGATTTGACTACAGTCAAACTTTTATTTTGAAATGACCCAGTTTTTGTGGTAACACCGGAGTGAATAGATGTATTGCTTATATCAGCCGCAAACATCGTATGTGAAAATTTATCACGAAAACTTTTTTCATTTTTTCAAAGTAATATATTTTTTAGTGAAAGAATTGAAAAACGTGATTGTAATGCATACATTTAGTGTTTTTCGTATATTTTCCGATCCAATTTTGGATTATGCCAATATATGGTTGGAAACATTGTTTTTTTGTTATTCCCAAAATGGCATTATTTTCCGGGTATGAGACATAGCATATCACCAGGTATGAGACACCACGTAACTAGCGTTTTGATCCAATTTTTTTGTATTTTTAGTCAACTACAAAAATAAAATTGTCCATGAAATGAATCACATACAAGTGGCCTGTTCATTTAAAGTGTGCAAACACTGCGATAGCGATTTGGATAGAGAAGGCGATTTGGATAAAGGAAGATGATGAATAAAAACTACCATCTCTTTTTGTCTTAGCCACTGAAGGCCTACAAAATAAATAAATTTATGTTTATAAATAGTTATAGGGTTTTTACTTAATATTTCCAAATTTTTAGTGGATTTTTGTAGGTGTCTCATACCCGGGTACAAATTTTTTTTTGGCAAAAATACACATCCTCAGAAGATTGGTCATACAATTTTGCGTGTCAATGGAATCACTGTACTTTCTTCGGATGAAAATTGCATATTTTCATAACCTTTTCGACAGTATATAAAACATCCGATTTGGTTAAAACAGTGAAAATTTTTGGCTCAAAAAGAAAACACGTCTCATACCCGGGAACACTCCCTTACATATCGCTCGTTTGCTGCAAGACTGTCATAAGTCGAATAAAACAAATATTCGAGAAACTCACATTTAAAGATTTCAATGAATAACTATTCATTAGAACACAATTACGATTCATTTTCTTCTCACGAGGAGAGTTCATAAGATACCATTATGATTTTTTTACACAAGAAATAGTATTAAGTATCAGTTATTTCTTCAGGCTTAAATTCGATTTTTTGTTTTTTTTTTGGAGAAAATCGCATTTTAAGTGATTAGTGTTCTAACACTTTACCAAAGATAAAGTATTACCTCGAATTTTTTTTTTTTAATTATGACCGTCTTGCAGAAAACGAGCGATATGAGAACTATGGAAGGATCAACCAATTTATTTACCTAAGTGCCACATAAATTAAAGTAAAAAAGTAAAAAAAATTTAAAAATTTTGGGAAAAGCTGGGTGAGCTTTAAAGTTCGCTAAAACGTATTTTCTAAAATATCATTAAAAATTCCTAAACTCAACTGTGAATATAGCCCCAAATTTCAAGCCTGAGAGATCGAAAACATTTCGTTTTCGTTAATACGAATTCGCAGTTGCTTGTTCAATAATTGCCTCAAAATTTTTTGAAAACATTTTTAAAAACGGACTTGGATATTATTTAGAGATTTTAAAAATGAAGTCTATTAGAAGGGCTTATTGCAAATCCATGATAAACCACATGAGTTCTAAAACCGATATTTTGTGGTCGTTCTATTACTTAATACCATAGTAACATCCACTAAAAAAGATTTTAGCTATTTTTCTATAAATTTCGGGGTTAGCTGTAAAAGTTACTTTTTACAATCCATTTTTTCTATGTAATTATTTTAATCAAAAACTCAATAAACCATATCAATTATCTTCGTCTGTAATCAAAAAGATAAATTCTGAGGTAAATAATAGTAAAAGCAACGATTATTGGCAAGATAGTGATGACGGTGTGGTAGACAAAAACTTTTTGCCAACAGATGAGGAAGTAATTTCAAAAAGCAGTGAGAAATGATTTTTAATGGCTGTGGCTTATCATTTGTTTGCACAAAAATACGAGTATAAAAATTTATGTGGCCTACTTATTATGTTTTTGTAATTTAGGAAAATGCTTTAGAAGTACACAACGACCAACAGCTTGAGAATAATACCACATCTCGCAGGGCACTTCCAAAAGATGAAAGCTAAAAGAAAGTACACATAATGCGTTAAAATAGGGACGAATAAAATACTCAACGTAAAATCCTTACTACCATATATTCCACATATTTACCATTTCTTCGAATAAGTAACTTGATAGTAAATGATTTTATTGCTTTGTTTTTGTTAGCAATAAAAACGTTATGCAATGCATGATAAGCCACATTCTCGTTTGAAAGATTGGTTTCAGCTGTCTTCTCATTATCTATCGTCGTATTTGGCCTGCGCCTCTCAATCTCCAGACGTTTACCACATCGAAAATTTTTGAGTAATTATTAAGCTTAAGATGAGCAGAAAAAATGCTAAAAGCATTACCAAATTGAAACGACAGCTTAAGTCAAAATGGTGGCGTTTGCCGCAATCATACGTCGAAAAGCTAGAGATAATATGACCTCGCGTAATCACGAAATTGATACTGAACACTACATTGATATGTCAGCGCATTGGACAAAAAAATGTTCAAAAATAATGTAGGATATTTTTTTTGATTGGTGCATTTTTTGAAGGATTTAAGCCGTACACGCTCTTGTTGAAAAGACTGTATATTATATAAACGATATACTTATCTAAGCCAATGCATTTTGTAACATTTTTAAGCCTCAAAAAAAAAAAATTTAAATTTATTTGCATTCACCCCTATTAATGAATAATTGTTTTGATTATACATTCACAAACATAAACACTTGACTTGAGTGTTATGTTCACATCAACTACTTGTTGCTTAAATTGGTTGTAGCGCTATGAATGAAATGGGAAGGTAGATAAAACAATACATACTTAGTTACGCATATTTAAGATTAAAAAATGATTTAAATAAAAATATGTAAAAGCTATTACTCTATAAATTACCTTGGACACTACTTGGACACACTTGTTGACGTTTCAATTGAAGTTGTCAAAATAAAAATTAAAAAACTTGTTTTTTTAATTTAGATCTCAATAAAAAACAGTAAAATCAGATAGCAGGTACACGCAAAATTTTACCTTTGACTGAGAGATACAAATAGATGAAATATTGTTTAATTTTGTTTATCTCTAATTCACCATTCATATATGTAGAAGTTAAGTTAATTTTTACATATTTGTGGTTTCAAAGTTGAATTACAATTAGTTGATACGGCAAGTCACCACTGCTACAGCAAATAATCATAACATATTATAACAAAGGAAAAAACGTATCGGTTCGCCTTATACTAACCGACGATCAAACTCCAAGGGTAAAGAATAAGTCTGAATAGAATTGTGCCGGCATAGAATTTACCTTTACAGTTTCGTTACCGGTCCGGTTGTGTTACGCTGATAAAGGGTGAATCAACTTTTAGATTTCGAAATAATTTTTGATATCAATATAATAGGGCAAAGTTATTCTTTATGGAGTACGATTTTTCTTTAAAAAATATGAATTTCAAAGACATCATATTTGTAATTTTTAATTTTCTATTAGACCAATTTATGTATTGTTAACGAGATTATAATGTCAGGCTTTTTGGTCGAAATTTTCATACGCAAATAGTTAACTATTTCATACTTTTTTCCCAACGTTTCGGCGCAAATTTTAGGCCTTCTTCAGGGGATTTTTATTTATTTATAGTAAATACTATTTGTAAAACATTCAGTCAAGTAATTAAATTAAAATAAAATATAGTCCTTAATTAATAAAAAACAAAAAACACGAAAAAAAAAACTTTACGAAACACGTAACATTTTTTAACGCCGAATATTATTATATAATATTTGGCTAACAAAATTGTTCAATGTGTAATGTAGCGTACACAAGCATATCGTTTAAATTCTTTTCGTTATTAATGTCGAAGTTAAGTGGTAATAGTAAGTAAATCCGCTTTTGGCATATAGCCTCTTTAAAATATTTCTAATTGGCACTTTTTTTTTTTTTTTACTTAAAAATTAATTCAACGAAAGAATGATTCAGTAAATATTGTCAAATAAGGAAGACGTGCGGCGTGCTATTTGTCTGAATTTAAAAATTGTTGCTGTGTTACGTAATATGTATTATTTCTGAACTAGTACTTTTGTATTGTACTACATACAATAATAATCAAAATTTATAATGTATCCGTATATTTTCAGCTTGGCTTAGTCTGTTTTCGTTTGAAGGGTACCGATAAATTAAATGAGAAACTACTTAGCACCATCAACGAATCGGGTAAAATTCATATGGTTCCCGCTTGCGTAAATGATAAGTATATTATACGCTTCTGTGCAGTAGCACAGAATGCCACTGAAGATGATATCGATTATGCTTGGTATATTATTGTTGATTTTGCCACTGAATTGTTAGAGAAGGAACAACACGATGATATAACTGAAATTATTAACAAGAAGAAAAAGGATACGCTCGCTCAGAAACGCTCATTCTTTGTGCGTATGGTTTCGGATCCGAAACTTTATAATCCTACCATCAATAAAGCGGGCACACCGAAAATGTCTCTGGATTTATCATCACCGGTGATTAGCAGCCATCAACGTGACAAAAATCCTATTATAAGGACACAATCATCAATAGATCATAATTCGTGGATCTCCTGGCCATTGGCATTTCTATTCAACAGTAACAATGATGAGAGTGGTGGAGCTATGAGTAACGTTTCATTGCGGTAAGAAATCATTTAACGACGTACCTACTACAGTGAAGGACAAAAGTGTATATATGGTACACCGTATTTTTAATTTTTGTAAAACTAAAGAATCTATAGGGAAAATTAAATAGATTTGCAGTTTTCAAGCAATGTCTAATTTTTCATGAAAAAAAAAAACAAAACAAAAAACATTTTTTTTCAATAACAATATAACGGTAAATTCACAAGCATAACAAAAAATTAACATGACGAAACTGTTCATACCGTATGAATCGCATGAGCAATAACATTTTATGGCACTTTCAATATTTAGTGAGTCCATCTTGGGCGTCAATAAGTAGCTGCTTGCAGTCGTCGTGGCATTGAGGCAACTATTTTTACGTTATTGAGGTAGATTTATTTATGAATAAATAAACATCCTTCATAAAACTTCAAATCTAATTTATCCATTAGATTCTTAGGTTTAGGGAAACTAAAACTAAAAAAATTTTGTTCTTCACTGTTGATTATTCAATTTTCTCTATCTCTTTTTTAAAGCTTTCGACATTTGGATACTAATGTACGCCCATCATCATCGAGACGTAACTCCGGCACTGGCTCATCACCATCGCCCGAAAATGAACCTGGATTTGTGAATGTGCTTAAATCCCCAAAGAAATCAACGCAACCAATCTTGCGTAAAGGCGCAATGCAAGCAAATAATCAACATTGAATACAAAAAATTTACTGTTCCAACTGATAAATATAATAAATATTAGCAAAATCTATGAAATCCATTCATGCCAACTCCCGGCCTCATACTTCAAGAACATTTTAAATAACCAATGCTAAAAGTTGAAAAACTGCTTATATAAAATCAAATCCCAATTTTAAAAAAGAACTAATTACAAGAAACAATTGCAAAGCAATAAATTTATTATGTATTATTTTTCTGCTATATGCATGTTTCAGAATAATGTAAGTATTGAAAACGTTGTTCCGACACAACATAAGGCCAGACAGCAACTTAATTAAAACAACTATACATCCACAATACAATTTTGAGATGTGACGGTATAGCTTAATTCAAAATAGTTGTATCAGAAAACGAGGAGCTGTGACAAAGTTTCATTAAAAGATAAAAGGATACTTTTGTTCTTAGGTAGGAATCTTTTTTATTTAATTTGAGAGCGTCGTTTCAAATTATTTTTAAGCGGATGAGTGATATTCTTCGGAGAAGACATTCCTTTTAATTATAACAAAAATTAATTAGACCACTATTTATGAGCTGCCGTTTGTAAATGACTACTTTACAACAACAATTTCAATTATAAATACCTCCTAAATTTCAGTCAATTTTTGAAATATAATTTTCAAAGTTTATATTTCTGTATATTTTTTAAACTATATCTTGTATTTATTTGTATAGTACACAATACATCTATTGAACTATTGAATAGAGGAAAAACCTGAAAGCACACGCGGCGGCAAAATGAGAAGGCTAAAACTAGCAAAATGGTGAGCTTATTAAAAATACCAGAATTCGTAAGAAGATTCCAGTATTGAAGTGCATTTTTAGTTTCTTATTACTTTTCAGCATATTTTTCATTCCCTATATATTGTGTACACCGATGGACAATATGAATATAAAAACTCCCAGCGTTATGGATTGCAAAAATCTAATAAGGGATTTGCGCGAAAGTTGGCAATCACCGATTTCATATTTAAGAAAACGTGGCTACATACCCAAAGGTAGCGATGAAGTATTGGAAGAAAAGTTGAATGCACTACAAAAGGAGGAGAAATGCAATGATAAAAATAATAATGATTATATGCCTACTATATTTGAAGACGATACTAAAAATGCACAGACACGTGAAGATAGTCTTTCAATTAACTCCATCGACGGTCTCGTTAATCCACAACCAGCCCTACCTATGCAAATACAAAACCAACATAATAAACAAAAACCTGCACAAGTTCCTATCAATCATAAAGAGCCTGGATTTTTTAAGAAAATGAAGGATAAGTTTGTTGGAATTTTTAGTTCAAAGAAAGTTGCTACAACAAATCCACAACAGAAGAAGCCAGCATATGAGCTGGCAGATGACTTTTCAACAAATGATTTTGAAAATAGAGATTTGATGCGTGATTTGAATTTGAAAGATTTCGAAAAAGATGATAGAACTCTTGAAAAGAATGATGATAAGTACACTGATAAAAATTTCGAGAAAGAACGTGATGCAATGAATACAGTTGTGGTCAACAGAAATGAAGCTAATAACTACTAGCAGAGATTGTCACCACGCGACAAGACGGACACCACAGATTTAGCGATGTGTGTCATCACTTATGAAGTAAATTTATTTTTAATTTTTTTTTTTTTATTGTGCCAAAATTGTTTAGGTTGGTTTTTTTATATATGTGTATTTTATTTTTTTTTTGTTTTTTTGGCATTTCAACTGTCACGATTTTAATCCAACGCATCATCATCCATCATGTGTTTCATTGTGCCATGTGCTCCTCAATGGTAGCGTAGTCGTCGCCCACATTAAAATAATTTTTACTCATAACAATTGTAGTTTTATTTCATGATAATTATCATATTAAAAATTTATAATTTCTTTGCTGCTAATCGTTTGTAAATAGTGGTCAAAAATAGAATTCACTTGAAGTAATATTATGTCTTATTAACGAGTTTTCTAATAATACTAAATCTTTCTTTCATGATGTCCATTTTTTATCATTATTCATAGAAATATTCTTAATTTTTAAGGAAATAATCAGAAAACTCGTGAAATTTGGCAAAATAAAAACAAACAAGCATTTGTGCTAATTTTAAAGCTCACAAACATCATGAATTTTTTTGAAATATGCACATATGTACTAGTTCCAAAAATGTTATATAGACTCATTTTATATATTTCAATGACGAGTTTTCCTAAATATGTAAATTTGCATGTCTATTTGTGTGTTATTTTAAGTTTACGATTTGTTTACATTTTACGTTAAAAACAATACGTACAGTACAATATTCAGTAGGTATATAAACTCTTAGCCCCCACGATGTGCGTAATTGGAAAAAGGTGTGATCTCTGCAGTGTAAAAGCTATTTATAACTAAATAAATTGTTGATGATGCTAGAAGATAACGAAGGGAGTGATTTTGAGTTTTTGTAGTAATATGAAAATTACTTTACGTGAAATATTAAAAATCAGTATCATTTATTGAATAACTTCAAATTTTGTTTTACTGTTATTTACACTACAGGGATCCCTGGATAATTGAGTTCCCCATTTAATTGTGCATGAATTTGTGTCAATTTTATTTGCCATTATTTTATTCATATATATAAACCAGTTAATTAATCCCCACTTAATTAAGTTCCTTGATTAATTGCGTCAAAAATTTTGCTCTTTTAATGTACTAAAATTCCCCCTGTTAACTGTACTTACAAATAAAAGTTAAATGTGTAAAAAAATATACATATAAACCATTTTGTTAGTGCTTTAAAATAAATGATCTGGCAATATCATTACATTATTTGAATATTGGAATATTCACTTACTAATGCTAATACTAATGAATGACCTTCCCTTCCGTACCAAGACAAACAAACATCTGGGATCGAATCGTCTCTTGTGTGAAGGTACAACTGGTCACGTAAAAGAGAGTATATTGTATGGATTTTTTGAGTGAATTATATGACGAATAGTATGTTCACGGAAGAGAAGATTAGACCCCTGATTCCTTTACAAATTCGTTTGCAAAAATGAGTAAAAATAAATATATAAATTTAAGAGCTATCGCGTAATACAAAAACGGTGTAATCAAATCGGAGTTGTCTAAATCGTATATTTTAGCAATTTCTCAAAAATGGAATTTGACGGCCAGGTGGCGAGTGAGAAGCAGGAGATGGACAAAGCCCTTTCTATATGGTTCATCCAGATGAGGGAGGAAGGTGCTGTGATGTCATGTATAACGACATACTTCATTTATTTTTCCGATTGCAATTCTTAGGAATTTGGGAATTTAGGGAAACCCCATTTAATAGGATTCCCAGGTTGAGCCAAAAATGGTGCTTTTTCGTCGACCCAATTAACTGGGAATTACTGTATAACGCAAAACCTATTATCTAAATAGCTATTGTTAATTATTTCGCTTTCATTTGTCTATAATTCTCTTTTAAGTAAGAGTCAGCGTAGTTTCCAACTTAGGATAATTACCGGTGTAGTAAACTACATAAAATATAACATTGTTATGTGTAAATTTCCAGATATGTAATTAAATAATTCAACAGCTCAATTTGAGTCAAAAATTGCCTTATGTAATATGTGAACTGCCCCAAAGGAACCACGGTCGTAACGTAAGTGGTATGGGCTGTACTGTTACGCAGGATGTACGGCATCGATAGTTGGCATAGCCCGAAAATCATAAAGAATAAAAATGTATCTTCACGGCAATGGTAAACTACAAGACTAAAAACTGTCTCAAAAAAGATTTTCACTTCGCCGTTCGGACTCAGCCTAAAACTGTAGGTCCTTTTCATACGCACAGCCAGAATAAATTGATACGAAAAAATCGGACGTAACAGTAGTCGATTCTGCCATAATAAAGTGTTTTCCAATAGGGGATATCCATTTTAATTTTCAATTAAAACGCAAAGTATTTGAGATATCGCCAAGTTCTTTATTGCAAAGGAAAGCTTACATCATACCAAACGCTGGTATCTTTTTTCGGCCCAAAAACTGTATATTTCTCCCAAAAATTTTGATAAAGACAGTAAATCGATTTGAAAAAAAAAAACAGTAAATCGATTTGAAAAAAACAGTATATTTCTTGGTATCAATTTTATTCCGTATGCAGGAATTGCGAAAGGATCCCGACCTACATGTGCCCAAGATCAAATTGACTCAATAGCTGGTTTCAACAGCTTTCAACAGGACCGTAATTACCGACTTATTGAAAACGAAATTCGGAAATTGCGTTATCTCGAAAAATAGACCAGCTAATTGATCACCGAGATCGTGCGATATTTAATGCGAAATTGCCGGAATATCGGCCGGATTATGTGGTGCCATGGTCGAGAATTGGATCTAACGAGTAGATCGCTGCAAGCAATTTCATTCTTAATGGTATGATGAGAGCTTTTATTTGTAATAAAGAAATTTGTGATATCTCAAATACTTTGCGTTTTATTAAAAAATTAAAATGAATATTCCTTATTGGATTGCCTTTTAGTAGTAAAGAAAAGTATTATAAAAAGGATAACAAATATTCCTACTTTTCGACTAAACATTAGAACAGCCACTCTTATCACTAGGGAAAGATAACTCTTTCTATATTGTGACAATTGACAAAATTGTGAACAACTATTACTGTTAACTAAATAAAAAACAAGTACGAGCGCTACCGATCTTTAAATGCCATACAAACCTTCAAATACAAATATTTAGTTGATTTCGACAATAGGTGGGCGTGGTTACTATCTGATTTTTATAGTTTGTGCACAAAATATTTTATTTATCAACTTAACTATTTAAGTAGGCCGAATTTTTAAAACTTCACTTATATTGGAGGTAGGCTTGGCTATTGCTCGATTGAGAAAACTTTAGCAACAGTTGTTCTAAGAGTTATTTCAGCGAAGTGTACCGAATTTAGTTTTACATCAGTATTCAATTATCGTTTTTAGAAAATTTAATTTGTATGAAAAGTACCGTGCTCACTTTTGCCCATTCATACCTAAAAAATACCTCGCTACCAATTTTAGAGTGATATCTTTCCTTCTAGTGTATATACTCTCTGTAATTTATCAATTTTTCAAGAAATTTCACGATATTGCATTTGATTTGGAAATAATGGCATCCCAAAACAACAAGACGAAACAATTTCACAATATTCCGCTTAGATAAAAAAATGTCAAAGCATCTGCAAAATCATATGGTAAAAAGTAGTTCCAATTTACATTTAAATATCATAAATAATAAACGACGGCAGCGGCAAATGTCGGCTAGAAGCACCAAACGTCAATGTTTTCAAAAACAACAACAAAAATACTAATTCGGCTGTTGTCAAGTGTGAGTAGTCACCAGCCACAACAACAATTATTAGGCTTATGATTTAAAGATATATGAGCATTTATAACTCACGCAACCAAGTGCAAAATAAACGACATGTTTAAAGCATGCCGTAGCAGAATGGAATGCCAAAAAAATAAATATAAAAAATTACTGATCATAGGTACAACAAACAGCAAACAAACGAACGAATATGTTAAGCAATAAATGATTGGTTAAAAGGAAGGTACCACCAGCGCCAGTACCAATCATGCAATACAGTTACGCGCAATAAAAATTTAGCGACTGTTATTGTAGAGTTTAAACATTCATATCTTAAAAACGGATTGAGTTAGAATTATAATTTCATACACATATTTATTTATAAGAGTTTATTATTGCCCGCCAGTAATTTATAATATAAAATAACAAAGACGACTACGGAAAAATATTTGTAAATTATGTTAATTAAAATTTTTTATTTTAAAATTCAATTTAATTGTAACACTTTGAAGACACAGTTAATAACCGATTATCATGATTGCAGTTATTGAATAAGATATTTGCCTCCAGAATGAAAAATGCAGTTAGAAGTAATTTTTTGGAGTCACCGATTGGTTATTTATTTAGAAAAGTATTTTTTGGAGTCAAGGGAATGCAATCTTTTTTTGAAATCATGGGAATGTAAATCTTATGACTCTAAAATCATGACTGTTTTGAATCATTTGGAGTCACTTGAAATCACTTGGAGTCACATGAATACCCTTGAAGTTACATGCAGAATCTTCATACGCCAAGTGGCGACTGTAAATTCGATTACAAGATGACTAGCCAAGATGGCGGGCAATCTATAACGATGTGAAAAGAAAAATTAGATACGAAAATAAAATATTTAATTTAATTTTTTTTTGGGGTGCCTTAACCCATGATGGAGGTGGTCTTATAATCATACATATTGGAAATATGAATGCTATTGGCAGTTGTCAAATTTTTAGAGATGCTTCCCATCGTTGCAAATAAAAGAGATTGCATAGTGAGGAGCGATGAAAAACTTGAACGATTCAAAATAAATCGTCGAAAGTAGGATTTGCTTCGTCTTACTTTTTTTTTATAAATTACCGGATCAAGATAATGTCGTGTGACATTAACGAAATATAAAAGTTCTGCATACCTCAACCCATTTTTAAGATAAAGGTGTTGGTGTTCGAATTCGGCTTAAAATTGTTGCTCCGCCATCTGTGTGTGTGAAGTTCAAGACATACCCCATACATATAGAGAGGAAAAGCTTTAGAGGATGTTATTTCGTGCCCAAAAACCAAAACACTCCACTAAAGTAATAGTCGTTGCATTTTTATTACCCGCAACTGTACACAAAAATCTACAACGAAAGAAATAAACAACAATACTTGAGCCCTCTTTGATCACTTTCAAGTGTGACCGGGTAAACTCAATTTTTTCAAAATTTAAATTTAGACAAACGACGTCATCTCTCTGTTGTGTTTGCGGTGCGAAGTCACAGGCATATGTGAATGAAAGTCAAACAAAATAAAAACAAAATAAAAAACGGAAAAATATACTGCAAATCATTGTGAATATAAAACCCAAAAGTAGTTAAGCAGATGTCTTAACATTGGCAATATACATACATACATATATACAATACATAGAGAGATCACCGCATGCCGCCACTGACACCGAAGTTGAACCGCGATGCCTTCACATATGACTCATTATCACAGCCGAATTTCTGCTAGCGTATCACGTAAATAACCTATTTATAAGATTGCTGGTGTTGTTGATAGTTACGTTGAACTGAACAGATCAATGATTGCCAAAAATAATATCTATATGGGCACATATGTATGTACATGGAAAACGGATATATATGAAAATGTCTCGAGTTGTGCTGTTGCTCTCGTTACGTCTCACTAACGGTAATTAGCATACGTGCATTATCATCAATATTAGACTAACCAACAACTTTTCAGATATATGTACATATGTAGGTAGGCAGCACGCGCTCTATATCGCGTGAGAGAGAACAAAACGATAATTTGTTAATTATCCGTTTCCGCTCAAATTAGCTGCACGAATAACTATATACATAACTAACGAAGACGTACAACAACAATAATAACGCATATACACATTATCGAATGCATTTTATGATCGGTATTATAGGAGATTCCCCGAAGAAGTGGGCTGGGTCAAAATGACTAGTATTGTGACGTCAATAATATGCTACGTGCTCCAAAACTACTAACGGGCTAGGCAACCACCAAACAACCGGCTATATTTGTATTTGAATGATGCATGCGGCAATTTTCGCACATGGAGAGTAATTCACAAAACCGCGCAATTCTAAACAAGCTGTGAATTAATTCATTAAATATTTATTGTTATTATTTGTTTCACAGCTTTAAAAAGTGGGATGAAGTGTACATACGCATTTAACCCTATTAGTATTATGCTATTTTATGAAATGAAGTACCATGAAAAGACTTAAATTCGTTTATATGAAAAATGCTGTTAAAAATCAAGAAACTCAATACATTTTATTTATTAAAACAATACAGCATAAACATACGTCAAAACGAAATTTAAACTAAAAAAGTTGTTCATTACATATAACACGCAGCATTTTGTGAAAGTTATTTGAAAGTTTTTCTAAACTTTGCACCATTGCCTTAAGGCTCTTCCCTTATTGTATTGGCATCTACGGCGGACTTTAGATGCAGTTGGAGAAGGTTAACTTTCAAAAGGAGCTGCTAAAATTTCCTAAATTTGATTGCTTGTTGACACATTGCCATGGTTTAATTCATTCAAACTTATTATTTTTATCTTAAGTATAATCAACTAAATTTGATGGGATGCTTCTTTAATTTAATTTAATTTAATTGAGAACCAACGCAAGTTACTATTTGAGATCTGTTAATTTGAATACTATAACGACTTTAATCAAAATACTGACTCAAAATCACTTGATGGTAAGACAAGAGTTAAACATTTTTCGACTGTGATTCCCCATTTGATTTTAAGTATTTTACTTGTATTGCATGTCGATCGACAAACTCTACAAATCGTTTGGGTTTGGTTAATGTTGCCTCTATCGACAATGGAAATTATTGTGTGTGAAATCGCACAATATGTGAAAACACACAATCGCTTAAATGTTAATGATTTGAACAAAGAAGTTCTTCACGTATGGAGAGAAAACCATTAGAAATATTTAGAAACTTGAAATTTAATTTAGCAAAGAATTAAAAAATAATAAGAAATTACTTTTTAGTTATCTCTTTGTGAAATAATTAAAAAAGAGGACTTTCCCACATTGAATGAATCCCCTGAAAAAGATGATTTGAAACAAACATTTTAATTTGTTTTTTGTCTCGTTTAACTAGTGTGACAAACAAATTATGGTCAAATAGAAGATCAAAAATGAAATACAAGCTAAGCAAAAATATACAGTAAGTCTTATTGACTGTAATGTAACATAAATGCTGACAGAATTATCTGAGATTTGGCAATTAACACCGTATTTGGCATAAATTCCGTCAAGCCTTGTTGGTACAGTAACACAGAATGCATTTTATTTGTGAGGCAAAATTGTTGATGAACTCATAGGACCTGAATTTATTGGCCCAGGACATTAGGCAAGTTGTTGTGGATTTTAATTAGTCACACACCTAAAAATAAGGTAGCCTATAAAATATATATTTTAAAAGAGGGAAGCCGCCGACAGCAGCCAAACACACACCAATGACAACTGGTCGAACTTAGAAAGAGCCAAACCAGATTTATCATAGGATTCATAACTGGACTATGGGTCTTAGAAAGGGTCAATTTTACAAACCACACTAGTGCATTGATTTTTGAGAAGAGGGAGTAAATTCTAGAGCTTGGAAAAATTTGTTTTGGATAAAATTCGATCTATTTCTATTACCAAAAAACTTTAAGAAAAATATTGATATTACCTACTCTTGTTACTGTAAGGGATTAAACAAAGTTATATATGATGTAATCGCTTAAGAGGATTTAAAATGGGAAATCCATATGAAATATTTGCTACTGCAAGAAAATTACTTAATTGCTTTATCAATTAAAATTTGTCAATTTTAATATATTTTTTTAATTAATTTATTTATTTACAGTTACTATAAAATTCGCGTGCGGTGTGTCAAAAAATATCAAATCCATTAATTCTCAATGTGTATGTATATATTAAATAGTTGTCAATGGATTGAGAAGAAATTTATTATTTACATACCTTGCGGATAAATTCATCTGGCATTGCAAAGTTGTAGTATTAGCAAAAACACAAAAAAATATATATATACATATATAAACATGTATGTACATAAAAAATACATAAATTCGGTAGCTTTGTTAACTTTTTATGATAACTTAATGATTAGGCACGCGTATCGCGAGTTTCACGCTATATTGTATATATTATTGCACAGAAATTCAACAAATTAAACAATTAGTATGATTTGAAATGATTTGCGAAATGTATAGCAGCGGGTATTTTATTTTTCACAGATACGTAAAAGTAAAATACATAAACACATGATTTCATTACTTTTACAATTCTTGTTCAATTTTAAATAGCTCAATAGCTAAAGCTATTTGCAATAAATTAAGCTTAGAAATATTTACGTTAGCATGTGAAATAGCAAATTTATCCAACCTTTTCTAGAGAAACTTTTACATATAGTCTTCGCGACACTCTTTCAATATTTGAGTTTAAACACAGCACTAATCGCAAATTATAAAAATATTCCACAAGCTATAGATCAAAATTTCATTCATGGATTTTCCATTCGTGTATATCTTGTCTGCCATATACTCGTAATTATGTACAAGCTTTTAGCTTTTCTATGTTAAATAATGCTAAATAATATGAGAGATACTCGTGGGGAATCCAAATTCCAATTATAAACGATCGCGTCGCTTAGCGATAATAGCAAGAAGAAAACTCAAAGAGATCATGCGCTCATTGCTACAACAAAACTACTACTATTACAATTCATACAGGTGCCAGTTCAGTGCCAAGAGAGGGTGTTAATACAAAAAAAAATGCAAAAAACAAAACAAAACAAAAAATGAACACGGTGGATAATTTCTCCTTAGAGAAATATGTGCTAAAATTTAAACGTCGAAAGAGATCAGCGAGATGAGAGAAAGAGCGAAAATTGAAAATTACCTTTGAATCGATTGATCATTCGCGCAACGATCATGGTATAAAGACGAATAAATTGACGGTAAGCGAGTCATTCGTGCAAAGGAAGTATTAGTAACGAGGTGAATTTAGAAAAAATAAGAAAACAAGTAAAAATATAAATTATATTCAAACATATAATATAATTATATGTATATGTTAACTTAAAAGTAAAAATTAGAATAAATACATATTTGATTGAATTGCAAAGTAGGAATTTCTGTGCAAACATAAACGCTAAGTGACAAGTGGAAAAATATAGCAGCTGGAAAATATTTATATAAAGTGCAAATAAAAAATCAAGTGTTAAGGTGCAATTAAACAATAAACAAATATTAAATTTGAATTAAACGTTAAAGTAGAGATACCACACAATTTAAGAAAAATGAATGCTGAAGAATTTAGAAAACATGGCAAGGAAATGATCGACTACATTTGCGAATATGCCAATAATATTGAACAACGTGATGTGGCGCCCACATTGGATCCAGGATATTTAAAACTTTTATTACCAGGTTTGTAAAAAAAAAAAAACAAATAATGAGAAGTACATATTACATGTGAAGTAATTAAATGATTGAGTTTGAATTTTTGATGAGATGAGTTTTATATTATTGAGCGACATAGAAATTTGAGCTTAACAACTATCTGATTCGAGATTTGCTATTGACAAGTTGTGTCGTATAGAAAATTATTTTTTATAAAGGGCTGTAGCCTGGGTTCGATCAAGGACTATTTTCACAGAGCTCTCATTCACTCGCAGTTAATTTTGGCTTGTGCAAAATAAGATTTAAATTTATTCAGTTTTAAAAAACGCACAACTTTGGAAATTGTGTATTCAATTCCCACTTTCAGTGTGTTTCCCATTTCTTGAAAGCATCAGTTGTGATTGGTGATTTCCCATAGAAGATTTATGGGTATATAAAAATATAAAAAAAATAAATCCATGATGCAAAGTGAAAATTACTAGCAATTAACTCGATAAATTTTGCTCAAAGAAAAGCAAAAAAATTTGTTTTTTACTTTTCACATTTTAATTGAGCAAATCATCAATTACGCCTTTCAGCCAGCAACAACAAACCTACAAGGCTATGGAAGTGTTTGTGAAATTTCACTGATCAAAAATTTTAACAGAAATGTACGAATAAATTATGTGCAAATATTCGATAATTAGTAACACAAAAAAAAAAAAAAACAAATAAACAGAAATGCTGCTTTTTCAAAGTAGGTTTAGTGCATCCCACACATTCACATGTAGTACATATAAATATAATAACAATATTTACAGAAAATATAAATTAATAGTGGCCGAAATGATCAAAGCCTAAGCAGCTCAGCTGCTGATATTTCATATTCTAGCATATATATGTAAAAGAAATTATCATCGAATCATAAAAAATCCTATGCATCCATTGAGCATATGATTTTAAGAGCCTCTTTACAGATTCTTCAAAATGAAAAAAAAAAAACAAAAAATAATCAATTGTTAATTTAAAAACAACATACGTAAAATTATATTAAATAAGTAGTAGATACTAATTAGCAACTAAAAACAAACAAACTAAAAAGTATTAACTACATATGTAGATAAAGTACAAAAATGTATTTGTTCTTCAAAAAAAAAAAAACACTAAAAATTTTCGCTTTTAACAACATACAAAAAAAAAAAAAAAAAATACCAAAATGTATATTTACTTTAGCTAAACAAATCCAGAATAACTAAATACCAATTTGCCTTCGTAGATTTATAAATAATGTACGAGTATTGTATGAAATTTTGCTCATTAGTTCAGTACTCAAAGTGTTAATTGAAATCTTAAAGATACGCCACTAAATATTTAATTTGTGGGAGTAAATATTTTCACATATCTTCTAATCTATTCAATGCCAATTGTCTTTATACTATAGATAGCTGCTCGTGTACATATTTAATTGATTTGTTTATTTTATTTATTATTTTTTGCAGATAAAGCGCCACTAAAGCCTGAAAAATTTGACGATGTTTTAAGTGATTTTGAAGAAAAAGTGATGCCCGGTGTAGTACACTGGAATCATCCAAAATTCTTTGCATACTTTCCATCAGGCAATTCATTTCCTTCAATTTTGGGCGATATGCTAAGCAGTGCCATTGGATCTATTGGATTCTCATGGGTAAGAATTTATTGATTATTATTTACTATTAGAACTTCCTTTGTAAAGTGTTGATTCATATAACTGGCATGACATAATTAAAACATTAACGATAACCGCCGATAATCTGCAACACCAAATGTGTATCTGTGATTATTTTTGGCTTCGTTCGTTTTAGTTGTTTCTATTGATATGTTTGTGCCTATTTACTTATTAAATATCATTAATTATTTTTCTTTACAGGCTTCATGTCCTGCGGCTACAGAATTAGAAACCATCGTTCTCGATTGGTATGCTAAAGCATTAGGCTTGCCTAAAGCCTTCATCAGTGATTTGCCTGGCAGCCGCGGTGGTGGTGCACTTCAAGGATCTGCTTCAGAATGTACACTTGTTTGTATGATCACAGCACGATCACGTGCAATACAAAAATTAAAAGGGATCAATTCTGAAATACATGAAAGCGTCTTTCTGCCACAACTGATTGCATATGCTAGTAAAGAAGCTCACTCATCAGTGGAGAAGGCTGCAAAAATGGCGTTGGTGAAATTGCGTATTATTGAGGCGGATGCACATGGACGTATGCGTGTTGATTTGTTGCGTCAAACGATACAAAACGATGCAAATGCAGGACTGACTCCATTCTTTGTTGTTGCTACTGTAGGCACAACGGGCGCATGCGCGTTTGATAATTTAACAGACATTGGCAAAGTGTGTAAAGAGGTGTCGAGCATTTGGTTTCATGTCGATGGTGCATATGCGGGCAATTCATTTATTCTACCAGAAATGCGCCAGTTTTCTGCAGGCTTAGAATATGCCGATTCGTTCAATACTAATCCAAATAAGTTGCTGTTGACGAATTTCGATACGTCAGCAATGTGGGTGAAGGACGTAATGAGCCTGAAAACAGCACTGAATGTAAATCCACTGTATTTACAACATGAGCATGATAAAGCTATTGACTATCGTCATTATGGCATTCCGTTGAGTCGTCGCTTTCGGGCGCTGAAATTGTGGTTCGTTTTTCGTTCATACGGCATCATGGGTCTGCAGGCTTATATTAGGAATCATATGGCGCTGGCGAAAAAATTCGAAATGCTCGTGCGTAAAGATGAGCGCTTCGAAGTACGAAATGATGTGTATTTGGGTTTGGTGTGCTTCCGTATGAGGTAAAAGTTTACATTCGAAATAAACCAATTTCCTATTTTACTTAAAAGTTTTCTTCTTTTTTTTTTTGTGCACTTTTAGAGCTGCTGATACCTGCAATCAAGAATTACTTGCTCAGCTAAATCACTCGGGCAAAATGCACATGATACCTTCGATGGTCAATGGCAAATACGTGATTAGATTTTGTGTAACTTACGAGCATGCCACCGAAAAGGATATAGGTAGGTGTTTGCAGTTAAAATCTTTATGAGGAAATCGAGTAATTCTATTTTATTTTACAGTTGAAGCATGGTCCGTCATAAAAGCATTTGCTGAGGATATTTTACGTGATGTCAATTTGGAGATTGCATCTTTACCCACTACGCCCGAAAAAGAGAAAGTCAACTCAGAACCACAACCAATCACTGGCAAGCCGCCAATTAAAAAGAAGCTTACACGCACCAAATCATTACGTTTCTCCTTTACTCGCAGCATTTCACGTGAAATGTACGAGAGCCAAAGTGAGCATCTCAAGGATGGTTGTACGCCAATATTAGTCGTAGATTCGAATGCCATGTTACAGAGTTTCCTAAAAGCTACAGCTGACAACAATAATCAAAATAAACTGAAAGGCATCGCTGATGTGGACACAGATGAGGCTAGCAATTAATACACACATCCATGTACAGCAGAAGAGGGAATCAGCGCAGGGCGCTATTCCTTTTCTGAGAATCTATTACCTCCAATAACTTTTGTAATTAGTATTAAAAAACTTAGCATTATAAGTTTAATGCATCTAAAACATTCACGATCATACCTCAGCTGGCTGGCTGATTCATTTGCATATAGTGTTCCTAAATGTACATTTCTCATTAATTAATTTATTCTTAATTATTATTTAAACTTTAAAGCCGTCATATTATTTATTAAATTGCATACATTCGCGCACTCACACTATCGCAAGCATTTTATGTATCTAAGAATACACATCTATTTTGGTATGTAAGAATAGGTACGTATTTATTTATCATTTTGTACAATTTACATTTAATAAATACTTAAGCAACATAAATTCCAAGAACGAAAGCATTTTTGAATCGGAAAAATTTTTCAATCACAATTGCATCTGTTTCTTACATCTGTTATGACCATCATGTCATCCACGATGTGTGATATAAATTAATTTCAATTGATTGAAATAGATAGGGTGAAAGTGAATGCGCTTCAAGTGCTTTATTGTTAAAGAAAAAAACTGATTCCGAGGAAAGAACGTGTTTTAATAAACTTTGATATATTTTGTTTATTAGTTGTAGATGGTTGGTCATCATATTCAATGTAGATTACTGACTGTTTTTCATGATAAATGTAGAAAGAAATGAGATTTGTAGAGTTTTTATTGACATGATCCTCTCACAAGAAGTTAAAAAACTTCAAACGTTCAGAGTTCCAATAATAGGAAGCTGTAGAAGTAAAATTCTTAAAAGAGATATCTGTGGTCATAAGCAATAACAACACAACTCGAGTTTTGTCGAATTCGAGTTATATCTTCATATCCGATTTCATATTGTGTAAAATCTTTATGAATTTCGCTTAAGTGGTTTACGAAATATTAAGGAATAGCACAACTCAACAAAAGCATTGGTTACTCTTTGAAACGTAGCTCAAAAGCTACTATTTCGGCACTAAATGGTGACGGAAGTAAAAGATTAAACACTAGTATAAACTTTTATTCAAATTATGATTTTTTCACACTAAAACTTTTTTATTTTTGTTAATTTTTCTAGATTTAATTTATTTATTTTGCATGCACTTAATTTAAAAAAAAAAAACTTTACAAAAAATTAAATACAATGGACTGCAAGATGAAATAGCGTCGATCGACGACAACTGATTTGCTCAGTGGTTAGTAAAGACAAAGGCAAAATATGCCGTTGTCCAGATGATTGTGCCTTTTTAGAGAATAAAATTCCAGTTTCTTTCTGTTCTCTCGCTGGAATGCTCTATTTCAAATTTGATTTCAGACAATTGGTGAATTCACTTCACCAGCTACTGATTAGGATTTACTTAACGGTATACTGTTTGCATATCATTACCTGAGATATTTACAAAAAAGAAAGTGTAAAATTTCTTGGAAAACTCTTTTCACAATTGCATTTGAACTTTTGAAGTGCTTTTTAGTAAAATACAAAAAGCACACTTATGCTGTTATGCCTTGTGACTACAGAGATATTGGTAACTGTGACCTGCAAGGTGAAACTGCTCTAGCTTCCAAAATAAACCACATCTTTGAGCCCAGTTTAACTAAGAATGGCTGCTATGCACAGAGTAGCGGCAGCCAGTGCAGCAACTAACCATCATTCAAATGAAGACCCATGTCTTATTGTTGATGAAAAACGTAAATGTAATAACAATTAACGAGACAAGCTTGACCCTTTCAACACTTTGAAGACTGATACACTCTGGACATAGACGTGGTATTTTCTCTGGTCATATAAATTGCTAAATGATATACTTTATGGTATATCTGTAACTTTGCAACTCCAAACTTAAGATCTTTGGTTACACCGGACATTCACACATTTTGACTTGTCAGCAATACATTTTAGATTGCTGAAAGTGAAAATATTCACGTGAAAATTTGTTCACGATAGGTTTGTATAATTCAATAACAGATTATACATACGTAGCAATCACGAACAAACTTGTAGTAATTATTGATAAAATACAGGCAGATGGATCTACTGACAAGTAAATGGGGCCTAGAAATTAAGTATTGTAGAGTAGGCAAATTAGGGAAGTGGATTTAAATAAAACTTGAAGTAAGGTAAAGAAAAACTTACCTGATGAATTGTAAAATTGGACAAATTTAGGATATCTACAGAAAATAGTAATAGTAAACAAAACTTTAATATTCCGGCTTCACGTGTAAGCAATCAGCTGCTTTTAATGAATTGAACAAAAAACTAAAAAATATGCCGCTGTACTAAAACTATCGATATATTGGTAGCCATAAGACGCGTTAATGCTTTTGTTAAATGTCAAATAAACGTAAACAAAAAAACTCAGCATCGGTTAGTGTTTCATTAATTTCACAAAAAGTTGCATTTAATTGAATTATTATTAAGAATGCCTACTTGGAACCAAATACAATCGCAACTACGCAATGCAAATAATCCGGTAGTTTTCTTCGATATATCAGTTGGAACGACGGTAAGTAATGAAATCATAAAATTTGCGTAAACTCTGAAAGCATTCCCATTTAGGAAATTGGACGCATGATATTTGAATTATTTGCTGATACCGTGCCGAAAACTGCTGAAAATTTTCGTCAACTATGCACTGGAGAATATCGGCCAGACAGTGTACCAATGGGTTTCAAAGGCGCAAGCTTCCACAGAGTTATTAAGGATTTCATGATACAGGGTGGTGATTTTGTGCATGTAAGTGAATGTACTTTCAATATAAAATTTGTTTATATTTGTGGATTATATCTAATACAGGGTGATGGTACTGGAGTAATGAGCATATATAGTGGCACATTCCACGATGAAAACTTTGTACTGAAACATGATTCACCTGGCTTACTATCGATGGCAAATAGTGGCAAAGATACAAACGGTTGTCAGTTTTTTATTACATGTGCAAAATGTAATTTTCTCGACGGCAAACATGTAGTCTTCGGACGTGTTTTGGATGGTCTACTAATAATGCGAAAAATCGAAAATGTACCCACCGGCCCGAACAACAAACCCAAACTACCTGTAACAATATCACAATGTGGGCAGATGTAAGATTTAATTTAAATTATTTTTTTTTTTACTGAGAATGTGGAGATTTAATAAAATTTGACTACAATAATTACATTAGAAAAAAATTATCTACTCAAATTTCTTTATCGAATGTTTCATATAGTAACTGCTTTTCTTTACGCAACATTTTACAATCATCAATTATGAATCTAAAAAGGGAAAGAGAAATTAATTTAATTTTAAATGTATTCGCAATATTATTATGACTAACCCATAAAATAGAGTAATTACTGGCACAGTAGCCAAATGCCATAAAGCATGAGCATCAAGAGTCCATAAGATAGGAGGAAAATCTAGAAGCTCCAAACTCATTGCCATGCCAGAAAGTATGTAGAATCGCAGCATCTTTCTGTAATAAGGGCGTCTATGTCGCACTATATAGCACCACAAGAACCAGCCAATAGCAGATATTACGCCTATAAGTAGCAAAGACGTTAATTATGCTAGCAAGTCTTATACTTACATATATAGTTGATAACATTACCTGTTACAATGTTTGTTGTCATATTAAACGAATAACTAAATTTGCCAACGCTCAAATAGGCAAAGTAATTGACGAAAAACGATAAAAATACTAAAGTGACTAAACCTCGTAGAAGTAGCGAATATCTGTGTATCATACTATAATTGAAATGAAGCATAGTAGTAATTAAGATTTTTAAGATCCTAACAATTGAGATAAAACTACGACATGGCAAAATCCTCATATTATAAAAATACAAACCGTATAACCATGCAGTAAAGCGTTGCAAGTATCATGGAATAAGCAAAAGCATAATCCAGTAATTCGGTAAAATCAAAATCTCTAGTATGGAAAACAGTTGACCAAATCCAGGCATTAAGACATATCTAAAATATAAGTACATATAAATTCAATAACTTTATTTTGATTGTAAATTTCAGGAAACAATTTTACTTACAAAAGAAAACGCATGCCAAAGTTTGAAGCAAGGACTATCACGACGTACTTCACGTCTAAACTTTCTTAACATGCGTAAGTGTTCAATGAAGTTGAGTATGGAAAACAATACTGATGCTGGTTCTTGTAGACCCCAAAAACGTACAAAGGGCCACTAGATAAAAATCAAAAATGTATTTTACTTAGCTAAAAAATAATTGTTTTTTTTTTATTTAAAATTACCTTTCCATAAAATTGTGGAACTTGCCATCCTCGCTCTCGGAATGCATCTACTGTTCGCCACATACAACCATATTGGCATTCATCAGCGCAACTCCATTGAAAAAGTTTATCAAAAATCGACTGTTGATAATACTTTATAGCTTGCTCCTGAAATTCAACTCCATCTGTAACCAGCAATATAATTTTTCTATTAAAATCAGTGCTAATTATAGGAAATGGCATGTATAGCAAAGAAATTCGAAACAGTTCTCTTTGAACTGGAAAATAAACACTTATGGTGTCGTTGTAGCACTCTAGCTAGTTTCGAACTAGAGTCAAACTTGCCAAACTGGTTAAACCCTCCTTCCACAATTAGGCCAAGCGAACTGCTATCAAGGTATGTAGTACCCGAGACTTTTTTCTCTATACTTACCTGCAGTGCAATTTTGCCTCTCACAATTTTGTCTGCAATTGTAAAAGAATTGTGTTCTATCTCCTACTGACCCATCCGAAGAATATATCACACAAAAAATTATTAAAAATAAAAGAGTAATCGATGTTGAGCATACAGTTTTCATAGCTAAGTTCATTAACTTCCCATTAAATATATTTAATAATATTTATTATCAATATTCTAAAATAATAAACAAAATATCTATTGTAAACATTTTCAAGTGACTTGTAATTTGTTATCGATTTGATGAATGTAAAGCAACCGACTGCAGTGTTGCACGAATGCGGCTCAAATTTAATACTGTCACAAGGAACATCGCAGTTCGATGCATCCAATATATTGGCTATATATAATTAAGAAATATATTAACAATATGTAAGAAATTAATATTTTATTCTATTGTGCATCAGTTGAAAAATATTTTTAATGATATACATAAAAATGTAACGAATGAGCTTCTACAAAAGCATCTCTGCCATTTTAAAACAGCCACTGTATTGTTTACGATACAACTAAAACACTAACAACAAACAAAAACGAACCAACAATTTGTCAAAATCACCTGTAAATTCCAAGGGAAAATCACAAAAGAAAAAGTGCAATACATATACGAAAATAATTAGAAATTTTCACGGAATGTATTTGTGAAGAAATAATACATTTTTGGAATTTGCATACGAAAAAATAAACAAGTTGAATGCAGTATTAGCAGTAAAGTTTGAAAACAACATTAAAAATACATACAATGGAACGAAAAAAGTCAAACAACCAAACAGATGTGTATTGACAAGTTTTTATTGCATGGAAGGTAAAATAAATAAATGAATAGTAGCTTTTAATGCTACCTTTAAAGTATGAATTAATTTTACAATAACAAAATTGAAAGCGCCTCTGCTTTAAGAGTGTGGAAAACTTTCTTGTACTTATAATTAATACTGCTTCGGAGAAATGTCCTAAAAACCAATGTCCACAAATTACGCACCATTGTTTGTTAAATCAAATGCCAATTTGGCATCAGCATCATCAATAGATAAACCCATTATCATTAATAAAAACCGCAATAACCATAATCGTAAGCACAACTCTAAGGTAAGTAATGCAAATCATTGTTGAATATTTAGTTTTATTTTTCACGGCAGATATTTTTAGTAACGTAAACTGTCTATGAGTTGAAGTAAATTTTGCAAAGCTCAAAGCGTATTCAACGTTTGATTCTTGTCCATACAAATCTCATCAAAATAGTTTTATTAATTTAATATCTTGTTTCTCGTACATTTTGTAAGTGCAAAGTTTCCCGCCGATTTAAAATCGATCTTGTGGAATATGCTTTGCAGATCCGTCAAACGTTGTATAATTCCGTTAGAAACACACATCCATTGATATTTATATATCTCTATAGAAAGTTTGGCAGTGATAGTGCAAACCAGTGATGAAATGGATATTTGCATTTGCTGCATGCGAAACATTCGCATAATTTTGACATTCGCGTTCGTTTTTGCAATTTATTTTGCGAATGTAAAACGAATGTTTAAATTGGGCAAACTGCGCTCGCACAAATTTTCTTAATATGTTTATGAATGTGTTTGCTCAATTTCTTATGCAACTTTGTTTGGCTTTGATTACTAAACATTAGCGGCACTACACTTTTGGTATTACTAACTATTCACTTTTGAATACTATTAGAATGATTTCTATTTCGTTAATCCTATTTCAAAATGTAACTTATTCATCTAAGTTCGCATTCGAACCGGAATTTCACTTAGTTCTATAAGGTACATAACTGTGCATATATTTAAAATTCAAATCATTTATAATTGCTTAGTGTGAGGCTCATTGTAGTTCTGATTGATATGACGATTTTGCATTTGAATGTACAGTTCATACGTTCCCATGCCGTTTACCTTTGTTGCACTTTCTTCAATATGTGTAACGATAACATTTCAGGCTGAAAATTTTGTTTTTGAAATTCATTTAAGTTATATAGACGATCAAAATAGTTTTCAAAGTTTACTCAAATGATAGGAATTTGAAAATTTATAAAAATGTATATCATGTAAAAAATTGTGCCTAGTCCTCAGATATATGTTAGTGCCCAGAATGGATCGTGCATTCTGTATAGATGTAAATGGTAGGAACGATAGAATCACCCTATACATGGTGTATAGGTGATTCCCCCTTAAGTACATAGGTATTCTAAAAAACAAAACTTGCGAATAGAATATAAATTGCATTAAGTGTTTGTATTTAATTAAATTTGTTCTACACTACAGCGTGATCCCCTCTTCTTTCTCATCATAATGCGTCTCAATTTGAAAGCTGTACTTCTTTTGCTAACCGTTGCCGTTGTAGTGATCACATTTGCCGTGTATATGCGCTGCTCCGATTTTACATTTCCACATGAGTTTGTCAAACACTGGGATCGTCATCTGTATGTAGAAAATATAAATGACGGTGGCAATGAATTGTCAGCAGCTGCTGGCAGTGGTGGAACAGGCGGTAAAGCCTACTCCACGTCTTTACTTCGTGATATTGAATGCATGATTAATCAAGAGTATACGATACGTTGTAAACGTGATGAAGAAGCTAATGAGGTGTATGTACCATTCTCATTTTTGCACAATTATTTCGATGTAAATGGAGCAATGAGTAGCGGAGTTACAACTGGAGAAGAACATCAACAGCAACAGCAAACAATAAATAGATTCAATTGGATGCACAGTAATGCAAAAGTGAACCTTCCAAAGGGGAAGTACAATGCTCGTGGCTTATTTATGTATTTTGAAAATTACAATGTCGAGGTACGTGATCGTGTTAAATGTATTAGTGCTGCAGAAGGCGTTCCAATTAGCACTCAATGGGAGAAACGAGGGTATTTTTATCCCACACAAATTGCACAATTCGCGCTATCACATTATAGCAAAAATCTCACTGAACCAGAACCGCGAGTCAAGGTAAAAATATATAAAGAATTAAATGAAATGAATAAAAAATATATATTTTCTAATACAATCGTTTTAGGTACTCGAAGATGCTGATGCCAATCAAATGGATTGGATTACGCCCAAATCTAGCAATATTACACGCATCTGGCATCCGAAATTCAATACTTCTGTTATACGGTATGAAACGGCCATCGGTTATGATAGCGCAGTAACGATGCAATTGGAACAGCATTCATCGACGTTGACGACTCCACCATCTCTCGATCTTGTGCTCAGTATTGATATATTACTAGTAACAAACAGCAGTAGTCTCATGGTAACGTTGCAAAATCGAGAAACGAAGCACTCTTATCGCTTGCATTACATTCCTGCTGACTTATTGCTAAGCGTACAAGACGACAACATCTATTATGGACTTGGCACTGCTGCACTAAACAAGTGGCGCCATTTAACGCGTGACTTACTCATTGATGTACAGAAAGGTATCACAAGTGATAAGAAGTCGGCGCTTTCCATGTCAGCGTCCCAGGCAAAAGTGCGACGCAGTGAATTGCGCGTGATTGCCCTGTCCTTTTTAGGAGTTGGATTTTTCGATAATATTACGCTCTCAACCTATGATCATTTGGCGCATTTCTATGATGGTGCCGAATGGTTTGTCAACAATCAAGATACGAAAAGCGGCGGCTGGCCGAATCCAGTAAAACGGAGCCTAAATGGTTTTGCGGAATTAAAGGCTGGTTGGCTGTCAGCCATGGGCCAAGGACATGCAATTTCAGTGCTGGCACGTGCATATTGGCATTCAGGAGGTGATAAACGTTACTTAAAGGCAGCAGCTTTGGGTTTGAAACCCTATCGTGTGTTTTCGAAAGATGGTGGTGTACTGGCACAGTTTATGGATAAGTATTACTGGTAAGTAGTCTATTTTGTATGCATTACAATTAAATGTACATGTAATTTTTTTTTTAGGTATGAAGAGTATCCAACGGCACCTGCGTCGTATGTGCTAAATGGTTTCATTTATTCACTGTTGGGTCTGTATGATCTAAATTCAACAGCTCCGCCGTCAATTGCACGGGAGGCGGGAAAGCTCTTTGCACAAGGCATGTATTCGCTTAAGAAAATGTTGCTGCTCTACGATACTGGCTCGGGTACCAGTTACGACCTGAGGCATTTGAGTTTAGGTATGTTTTCAGACCTGGAAATGGTTTCATATCACTTGTATTTGTATTTTTACGGTATCGGTTTAGGTGTTGCACCAAATCTGGCACGCTGGGACTATCATGCTACTCATGTTAATCAGTTACTGCTGCTTGCAACCATCGACAGCGATCCTATCATAACACAAACTGCTGAACGTTGGAAGGGTTATATGTTTGGAAAACGTGCCAAGCACAACTGAGTACGCCGCAAAAATGGCAAAAAGAGAAAGAAAAGTGGCAACAAAAGCGCAACAGTGGCATTAGCGGCGACCGCAGCCACAGCAACCTACGCCGCACCACTACAATTAAGTGATATTAAAAATTTAAAATTAACTTAAGTATTCTTTTACTTAAAATCGATTTAGTTTATTTATGATTTTAATCAGCAGCGGCATCGTACATTTCGTTTAAAACTATAGAGTACAATATGCTATTCTTAGTTATTAGTATTAATTTTTATATCAACAAACTTAAACTCGTTTTATTTTTATTAAAAATCGTTTATTCAACATATTTTCTAATTTCTAATTTTTGGTGCTTATGCAATTTTAGAACTTTTTTTACATATGAAGTTCAGTTTAATTTCGTAAATATGTTTTGTTTAATTTAAATATACTTCAGAAAGGAAAAAAGTATTAATATTAACTTTATTCAATAGTAACAGTTTTATACATATATATATATATGCACCTTCAAGTATTTTTTAATTAAACTTATTTTCCCACAACTGAAAATGCATAGAATGATAGACTTTTCATATACACACCAGACACTCATATAACAAAATATTGTACGTAGTCTACACCTTGTTGAATTGCACCACTTACTATTTACTAACTTAGCAAAGCAAAGAATAATTTTAAATTGCAAATTTTCAATGGAAAAATTTAATAGTATATTACTAGCAGTTTATTACAAGCAGAACAGTTTTTGAAGTAAAACTTCTTTAGCGAAGGCAAATTCGAAGATCGAAAATTTTGCAACGGAAGTCGTGTTGTTGTTGCACTCATGCGAAACTAATAATAAAACAAAGTTATGCTGTTGTTAGTGTTTAGCGAACGAAGCCATATGGGAATCGACTGCATACAATCATGCAGAGAGTCGACTTCTTGCAGCTTTATCTCATGTGCTTTAGTAAGAGAGCTTGGATCTATATAGATGAATTTTCCTTTCATGTGTTATATACGTGACGTACACGACGTAGTAATTTTTGTGCAGATAAATGTCGAGAGTATCAACAGAGGAAAAGCAACAACAAAATAGAAAAAAGAGGACTGCAAAAACTTCAATAGAATGTTTTATAAATGATTTATAACAATTTTCCAATAAACAATAAAGGTTCACTTCTACTGTGAGTGCTTGCAGACACATAATTTTTTTTTTTTGTGTTGAAATTTTCAGAAGTACAGAGAACGTTTATTATTTCAATATGAGAGCTTATATGGAAATTAATAGTTTTAGTCAAACTTAGGAATTAAATCAGCAAAAATACAAACTACAAGCTACTATTGGTATTCAAAATTATATTTCTATAGTTGAATTTTCTTATTTTATCTATCGTATGCTTTCAAATGAAAATTACACTTAGATCTATCGTGAACAAATTTTCACGTGAATATCTTCACTTTTCAGCAATTTAAAATGTTTTGGTGGCAAGTGAAAATGTTCATGTGAAAATTTGTCTACGATTTGAATATGTATTTCAAATTTCAACTGTTTTTTTTTTTTTTTTTTTTCTAAATACGAGGAATTGTGTACTTTTGTAAATCTTAGAGAATAAATTAATTAGACAAACGTAGTCCTTAACATTGTTACATTGTAAAATACATAGTAGAGAGCTTATTAATCATACACTTTTTGGCGAGGTTACGTTATAACGTTAATATTAATATTGATCAAATATTAATATAACTAACATTTCATTTTCATACGTAACTTTGCTTTAATAGTATTAGATACATTGTTAATTCAAGTAGAATGTTTATAATTCACACACATCAAACGATACAATAATAATTTTAGCTATATATTTAAAATACTTATGTAATAAAATAATTAAAGCAACTGCCAAAACTGGGGTAGATGTAGAGTATCATATCGTAAACTAATTAGTAATACGTAGTAGTCTAATAAAAAATAATACATACACAATGTAAAAACCTTAGCATAAATGTTATAAACATTTTTAACTAACCCCCACAATCTATAAACTTTGGTTGAATATTGAAAGTTTAGTTTGTCTCTCGGTGTTTTGATACATTAATTTCTTATAAGATTTAGTGTTTTTTTCATGTAGATAGTTTTGTTTTAAATTAAAACCAAAAAAGATTGATGAATACGTAAAGTACAGGTGTAGGGTATAACTGAATTTAAAATTGTTTACATCGTCTTCTTTTGATACTTTTTAATTATTTAATATGTGAGAGATGTTCTGAAGTCCGATTCCGATTGAAATTACGTTGTTTTACGTTTGTCTTTATATTTTCATTGAAATGGAGTTTGAGAACATAACTGATAATGTTGATGTTGTGTTGTGTTGCCATTCCATTGAGATTAAAATTTTCTTTATTTTTAAAGTTCTAAGTAATTTCAGATGAACAAATGAGATATGCAGCTGTTAGAAGTTTATTCTTCTGCACTGTCATTATCATGGTTTATTATGTACATCTATCTCTTAAAATTAACAAAAATTAATAAAAAAAATTGTCAATTAAATATATATATACAATTGCATATATGTATATAATATTAAATACAAAAACAAAAATTAAATCATTTTACTATTTTCTAAATTTATTTTTTATTCACATTGATAATTTCCTTGAATGTGTGTTGTTTTCAAAACTTATACTAATTTGTAACACACTGCGATTAATTGATTAGTCGATTATTCGCACGCTAATTTTTGTAGTAGTAATGAAAAAAAATTTGTACTTACTCCATTGTGAAATTGGAATTTTATTATAGAATATATTAACAAAAGTATGGACTAAGCACAAAAAATAAAAAATATATTTAAATCATCTAATGAATCATTGTATTTTTTCACTTTTAAATATTGCGCAAAAATGGAGTCTTATGTTATCGTGATTTTCACATTTGTGAAGTAAATAGAAACAGAATAAATGTAAGTAAGCCATATTTCACTATATTCTCCAGAAACTGAAATATAATAGAATAATCTCCGGTTTTGGCGATTTACATTAATTCGCAAGATCACCGGATCTGGCCATCTATCATTGTTCTGAGACACAGTTCTTCCGGTTTTGATTGCATTCGGAGAAAAAGTAGAAAAAATGGCTAATCAATTTTTTACTACTGCCCTGCTTTCTGTCTAACTAAGAAAAACATTCTAAGGTACTTATTGCGAATACGTGATCCATAATCAAATTGATGAAATTGAGCTTCAGCAAAATACGTTGGGACATGTTCTATTGGCAAATCGAGCGGTTCAACGGTACACTATCTATTCGATTATTGCGAGGGTCTGCAATCAACTCATAAACTCGCTGTAACAGTTTTTTTTTTTATATTTTGAAAAGAATCAATCAGAATTAAAAAATCTTTTTATTTTAATCTGTATATTAAATTGGTTTCAGTTTGAATTATACAAAACCGTATAGAAAATAAACAAAATTTGTTAAAAATTAATAACAAAATAATTTTATATATTAAATTCTTGATAAATATTTACAAATTATGAGAATTAATGCCCATGTCACAATCAATTAGTAAAGACGATGCTAAATCTCTCCTCTTAAATTAAAAACATGATTTTCAGTCTTCCTAGCTTTTCACTCTTTTCCCGAGGAATTACCGAAGACATTGTTTCTTTGGTTACATCATACCATACAAGTTACAATAGATAATATGAAAAATCAAAATTTAGACAAGAAAAAATAAAAACTAAAATACACTTTGTAGGTGTTTGAATATGAATTGATAATCATTTCTGCTTTATCGATTCGGTTTCCTGCGCTTTACATTTCACTTAAAATTCTAAATAAATAAATATTTACACTATGCCACTATCAGCATCATGATCATGACCATCATTAATTTTTCTTTGGTCAAGTTCGACGCAACGATAGTATGTGTGATTTAATTGATGCTGAACCAAAACGACGCTTAGCTTCCATAAAGAATGCATGCTCCATTTGATCACAAATAAAATCAAAGAAAATATTTGCAATGTTACTATGCAACAATGACTTGAATTCGAATGCAACTTTAAAATCGATAACACACGATTGCGGTATATCTTTTAAGCCAGGACTGAAACGCCATTCATTCAGCAAATAATTAAAAAGTCGTCCATCTCTACAAACTGATTGTACGAGCTGAGGAGTTATTAGTGATACATTAGATGTGTACACTTCATGAAGCGGTGGAAATCCTACAATAAGATCTGCCTTGAAACCCTCTTTATGCCTACTGTGCACATATGATTTTTTTACATATGGTACAAATTTATAGTAATTGGTTACATCGGCAACAACTTCGTACATCTCATGCATGGAATATCTAGAAGATAAATTTCAATGATATACATTATATGAAGAGAGTCATGCCTAACGTACCCAATTAGTTCCTTTTTCACATATTCTCGGTTTTTATTCGTTAGATTGTTAAATGAGAAATATGTCCTTTGTGGGGAATGAACTCGCGCTGGAATCAGAGCCGCAGTGCTGCAAATAAAATGTAGATAAATAATTTCCTGCATATTTCATATATTGATTTATAGTGTTCTTAAAACATTAGAAATTCAGGCATGAACAAATTAATGCTGAGATAAAAAAATCTAGTTTTCCTTCTTCTGAATCCATTTCGTCCACGCTCGTTTTCATTCAGAAAATTCAGAATATGCACAAGATTAAAACTTTACATTGTTTACTTAAGTTCAAAAGCTTTTTCGACAGCATATACAATATCAACTTATTGCCGACATATCAACCTTTTGGTTTGGTTTGTTTGCGAATTTCATCATTTTATAAACCCTTGTAGTCATAACTGGAAATTTGTGCACAATCATCTTACCTACCAAAATTGTGTAATCAGGTCATTATTTTTGTTATAGCTAAATTTATAACGCATTATAAACGACGAAATGTTTCCTTCATTTATTTCTAGCTCCATGGGCAAAATTTCAATGCCAATTCCTGAATTTTTGTAGGTTATATAATTTTATTAGTACTTACGATATTTTACATACACAATTAAATATTTGCTTATTTGGTAAAATGATTTGCACAGATTTCAACATTTTCGTTTATAAAAATAATAAAATAAAAAAACTGCTAGTAAAACTCAAAAAATTCTCTCCCTCAAATACTTAATAAACGAACAAACGTTAGCAAAACAAAAACAAATGTAATGTTCATTTTAAATTGTCAAATGTCGATATCAGCTGATAAAAATGTCATTACTTTTGTTTTGGTTTTAATTTCTGCGACGCTAAAGGAACGTGAATTTTTTACATGAATTAGATTGCAATTTAAATCGTATGAAACAGTAATGCAACTAGTCCAAAAATAGCAGCGTGAAGTAAAAAAAAATAATACAAGGATGAATGTGAGAAATTATGTGGATATCCACTTTTCATTGAACATAAACAAACCTTTAGAACTTACGTAATTTTTGTACAAATATATTTCCAGCGTTTTAAGATTCCTTCCCATAAAATATGTTGTGCAGCAGCGAATGATTTAAAACAGCAAACTCCGCGGTTCCACATTCGTTTCCATAATCAACTTCAGCAGCGTCAGACGTCTAAACGACGGCATTTGCCATTTCTGCGCATTGGATTTGGTTCTGTTATTGTTTCGTTTGTGGTTTACGATGGTGTTGCTAGCGAATTCACATATTGTGGCTCAACATTGCGCTTTATGCGTTCGTTGAAAACCGCATCACTAATAGCAATTGATTATTTATTGCTTGAACAACATGAAGCAGATGACGATTACGAAAAACAGTTGAAAGTAGTGCATCAGAAGAGCGCGAATCGTTTGCTGGAGACATGTTTACTTAACGGCGGTCTATATATTAAAGTTGGCCAAGGTTTTGCTGCCATTAATCACATTTTACCAAAAGAATACACAAAAACACTAGCCTCACTGCAAGATAAATGCCTCCCTACTACGCGTGAAGATGTGCAGAAAGTGTTTCGTGAAGATTTTGGACGAATGCCTGAAGATATTTATGCAAGTTTCGATTATAAGCCAAAAGCTGCTGCCAGTTTGGCGCAAGTGTTCAAAGGCAAGTTAGAAAATGGCGAAGAAGTGGCTATTAAAGTGAGTAGAGAAAATTATTGAAAAAATATGCTGATTGCAAGTCTATTTACATATTGAACAGGTTCAATATAGTGACTTGCAAAAACGTTTTCACAGCGATTTAGGCACTATTATGTTCCTGCAGGATGTTATAGAAATGTTCTTTAAAAATTATAACTTTGGCTGGATACTTCGCGACTTGCGTAAGAATCTTGTTGCGGAGATGAATTTCATAAATGAAGGAAAGAATTCCGAAAAATGCGCAAACGATTTGAAAAAACTTAAATTTGTACATGTCCCTAAAGTTCATTGGCAATACACTAAGACGGTAATTACATAAAACTCTCACACAGTATATAATGTAGTTTATTATAATAATCTTAAATTGCAGCGTGTACTAACGTTAGAATGGATGGATGGCTTTAAAATTAGTGACATAGATCAAATTAAAGAAAACAAATTAGATTTGCGTGATGTCGATGTAAAGCTATTTCAAATCTTTGCTGAACAGATTTTCAATTCAGGATTTGTACATGCTGATCCGCATCCTGGAAATGGTATAATAAATAATAACAATAAATAATATTGTTCATTAATGGAAATTTAGCTTTAATCAATTCGAATTTCAGTTTTAATACGCAAAAATCCCAAAACTGGTAAATCCGAATTAATTCTACTTGATCATGGGCTTTATGAAATTTTGCCTAAAGAGGTGCGTTTACCATTGTGTGAATTTTGGGAGGCTACAGTGCTTCGTGATGAAAAGAAAATGGAAGAAGCAGCAAAAAAAATAGGCATTCATGATTATATGAAATTCGCTGAAGTTTTGTTTCAGCAACCTATACGTATCCATGGAGGACGTATTAAAACTAAACTGACAGACGCTGATATCGAGTATATACAGCGAATTGCTAAGCAGAATTTTGATTTAATTATGAGTACGCTGCAGGAAATGCCGCGAAATATGTTGTTTGTTGTCAGGTAGTAATTAACATTTGAATATATTATTATAATTAATCCACTATTGACTCTAGAAACCTAAACACTATACGAGCTATTGGCAGGCATCACGGCGATGTAGTAGATCGGCCGCGCATTATGGCGCGATATGCACAACGTTGTATTTATTTGCATTATCGTTCGCTTAGAGGCTATGTGAGTTGGTTATACCACCGCGCTCTTTTTGAATATTCCTTGTGGTTAGTAATTTAATAATTTTATTACTAAAATTGTTTTTTTAATTTAGCTTATTTTACAGGCATTCTACTTTTAAACTATCATGTTTAAATTTATATTTGAATATTTTATATAAGTTGGGACGCGCTCCAAAATCTGCTAAAACGCTAATGCGTGACATTACCATGCGAGATGAAAGCTAGCAAATACTTCAGGGATAGATAATATACACATTTTTACATAATCAAATAAGAAAATAGTTTAATGGGATTTTTTTAAAACGGTATTAATCTATAAAATATTATTTTTATTGCAATTGTTTTGTGTTTAAATCAGCGTGGTCCAAGGAGTAGTACGCCTGCACAAGAGCATAAGACGACATTTCACACGTACAGGCCTAATTTTTATATAAAGAGCTTAGTTGGTTATTGTGTATGATAGGTAGCCATTGGTGGCTTAAATCAACGGTTTCTATTTCTACATTATCGTGCAATATGATTTGCTATCTCCTTGCGTTGGCACACGTCCTTCCAATTCCATTTGCTTCACCTCCAAGAATGTATTCTCATTACGCTTGGCAAACCATTCTGAGAGTGGTTTTGACCAATCTTCCGGTGGATTTGCACGTTTTTTCCATGTAGTATTTGCGTAATGTGCATGCATACGAGCTGAACGACGTCCTTCTTCACTCTTTATAACAGCTTCACCAGCAATAACATCATTACCATTAGACTCTTCATATCGTACGCAATTCTTGAAATCGTTTTGCCATTGTGAGCAGTCTATGTTCTCGCCGTGTATGAAGTACTGATGAAAACGTGCCTTAATACTCGTGCAATCATCGTATTCATCTTTGTAAACGGAGCAAGGTCTAATCTAAAAACGATAGAAATCAATGTGATGAGAAATTGCTTTAAGCACTAGAGTTTCATTTAACTTACCGACCACGCATCCTTTAATACAGTTTCTGTTTGTAATTCTTCTTCTGTAGAGGGACTTTTTCTCGACATTTTCCGGGATTAGATAAGATGAAGCACAATGTTTACGTAAATCAGCTGTTTTATATTAAGAGTTGAATCTATTGTGACTGTCATTTATGTTATAGTGAATAGAATGAATTTGGGAGGAATTTCCAATAGAACAAGTACTAGTGATGTGAAAAGTCGAATATTTTTTAACTAGAGCAACTCTCAATTGTCTCAGCGAAAGAAAATTAACCCGTGTCGGTGAATTCAACGGTCTCAGCGAATAAGAAATCAAGTTTTATAATTTCAAAATGGCTTTAAATAAAACCTTATTTGCATTTCATACTATTTTTATAACTTCAATATCAAAATAAGTATGAAAGAGCAAGAGGATGAGATAAGGCAAGTAGAACTCAATATATTGTAATTATTTTCATCCACATGTTTCATTTCTTATTCAACTTCGGCAACTCACATTCACTTCAATGCTAGTTAATACTCGATCTCGCCAATTCGAGCTCAAACTTCACGTCCTCCACTCGAGTTAAAACAAAATGTGGCTCTAATTGACTCGTTTTTTCTAACTCGAGTTGGCGAGTAAAAACTACTAGTCTCGTCATATCACTAACAAATACGTAGTGAGGAAACTCATCTAATTCACCACACTCAACGCAAAATATGTTGTATCGGGCTTAGGAACTCATTTACGGTGTTATCTTGATTATTTGGGTTACAGTTTCGATTAACAGTTTCAATTGTTTGCCTGATAAATGAACCATTGAAGAAAACATTGCAACAGAAAATATGAAACTTAAAAAAAAGTGACAAACAAGCAATTATAAAATTTTTAATCCATTTGTATTGTTCATTGGCGCATAATCAAAGTCAAAAATTAACTATACTTTAACTAAACTCTACTGCCTTATTTTTGTTTTTTGGCAAAATTATTATTTGTTCTTTTTCTTATACTGTTTACGATGTAATAATGTTATACATCATTTCATTGCTAAGGTGGCGATATATTCATTCATTAAACTAAAATTTCATCCAAAAGAACATTTTAATTAAACGGGAAAAGCGATTATTTGGGATGTTTTCGGATAATATACAATGCAACCAATATATCATTATATGCATATGATTCGAACGTGGTGATATCAAGTATTCACAGGATTTTACTACCATAGAATATTTGTAAGAAAATTTCGCTTTTAAAGTTTGAACTTTCCTCTTTACACCTTTTGCCACAATCAAACGAATAAATATATAAATATTATAAAAGAAATTAAAAATACACCTTTGAATAAATTCTTATTTTTATTTCAAAATCTTTGAAAAATTTGCACAAATTCTTTGTTTTTAAAATTATTTTTGTTAGTTATGAACTAAAGTAATATACATAGAATTCTTAATTTTAATTAAACCTTAAGGGATATATATACTTACACATATTTTGGAATTTTTGATAAAATAACCTATCTCTACATATTAACATTCCTTCTTTATTTCATTTCGAGGCGCTTTTGCTTGGTGGTCATAGCGCTATATCAATATCTCTGTAGGGATTGAAACAGCAAGAGCGCGTGAAAATGTATAAACGAAGAAATTTGGTATGCTTAAATAGGTTGTTTGGCCAAATGTCCACAGCTGCGTATGTATAAGCTAAACGAACTATAAAATGGGTTAAGTTCTGAGTTCTGCCACTATTTCGAATTACGGTTGTTGTGAATAATGAAGCCATGACATTTCAGCTGCTAAAATGAATTAAATAAATTAACTTATAGGTAATTTGTTGAGCTTAACGCTAATAAATATTACCTGTTGTTTTAACTTATAATGATCAGAAGACTATGCATTTAATTGTGGTGGCTCGAGCAGATGCAAAAATGATCTTACGTTAGTTAGAAACAAAAAAAAATATTAAAAATATTTTTAAACTTCAATGAAGAGTTCACTAAATTTAACATTTCCTCGGTACTTTTTACAGAATTTCAAATAATTAAATCAAATACATTATCAATTCACTTGCAACCACTCTCTCGGTTTGTTTGCTTTTTACTTCAATATTCAAACAAAACTTTAAATTTACTAAGAAAAATGTCTGCATTAGTCAATTATTTTTAATATAAAAATGATTGAAATATTAATATTGTTGGAAAAAAGAAAAGTAACTGTAGTAATTATAAAATTTCAAATGTTAGAATCACTTCGATTTCTGATTTTATGATTTTGAATATACCAGGATCTCTATAATTTATAAACCTACTCTATTTCAATTGTATTTTGACTGTTAGAAAACTATATAATCATATAAGTATGATTTTCCTCATTATCGTCTTCGCTGTAATCTTTCTGCTTCGTTCAGTACTTGTTATGCTGTGCCAGCAGTTGCATATCCGTGAGGTACTTAATGATATGCACCTTTGCTTCGGCCTTCTGTCGTACGCCCAATGTGTTCAACATATCGGTAACAACCATTCCGAATGACTGATCTTCAGCGCTTACAGCTTGTGACATGGTATTTTGGAAAATCTTAATGGTGTTGAGCATGTTGTCGTGATTCTCCTCTTCAGTACGCTCACGTTTCAGTGGCGGCTCATAAAAGTAGGGCTTCTGATCTTTGGCCGCGAGCTGGGTATCGCCTGTAACTGCAATTTCTAAATATGAACTTGAGAGTATAGTAGTTGTAAAATAATAAAATGAAAAAACACATAATAAATTGAAAAGCGTTGCACATTCAAAGCTTTCTTTTTCCCGCCACTTTTTTGTTTTTTGTTTTAATTTAAATTTATTCCTTCATTTTATTTGTGATGTAGCCTTACCATGTGGATGTGTTAATGCCTGTGCCGAAGTCGAAGCATTGCCATTAAAGGGTTGTGCAAATATATCAACAACGGTTTGTTGTTGCTGTGGCTGCTGTTGCTGCTGCTGTTGTGTGGGGTCCACTTGGGCAACTTGATTCGTTTGTGCTGAATTAGAACCGCACTTTCCCAATAATGATTCGCGATATTGTCTTATAGAATCGACCAAAAACTGCATTTGTTTGAAATAACGCCAACGAGACTCCTGACACAATTTCATTTCTCTTGCAAATTTGTCACGTAAACTCTTCCAACGTTTTGTGCATTTTTGTTCTACAAATTAGAAATTGTCATTACATTACATCAAATAGCATCAGGTTTAAATCATATTTCTGGTTAATTGGTTCAAGATTGAGATTAATCAATAAACTATTGCCTATAATCAAAATATAAAATTCGTCAATAAAATATCACAACGCTCGTTGCATTGTAGTTTTTGTTGTTGTAATTCTGGCAGCCGCCGTAGACACGACACCGCAGTAATGGATTCTTGCGGCGACTCCGACTGCAGCAAGCTGCTGTTACGTACGGACATAGATCAAAGCAACGAAAGAGTAACAACAACAACGATTCCCACCACCATCTCAAAAAGCTAAAACCACAGCCACGCTATGGCCGAACTTTGTATAACTTCACAAAGCGAAACTACAACTTTTATAGCATATTTTGTGTGAGTTAAACTTTTAAATGAAATAAAACTTCAAATGAAATAATTTAATTTTATCAGAAGCGTTGAATTAGCTACTTCTTAAAATAATTGTCCTAATAAAAACATACATAAACCTAAATCATTTAACATTCCACTAAAAAACTTTAAATTAGAAAAGTTTTATTCAAAGTCAATAATGCTATATAAATAAACGCAAGCGAAGACAGCGAAAGAAAATGAAACGACAAAAAAAAAACGAAGCAAAGGCGACAGCGAAGGCAACAGCACAGCACAAACGAGTACAAGCAGGTATGTATATGATTGTGTTGTCGGTTTAGCTTTTGAGCACAGATAGGCAGTCGGTTGCTACGTCGTTGCTCGACTTTAGATGTTTATGCCGACCGCACCGCGCTGCCTGCCTCATCAAAAATACAATCGTACTACATACATACATAAATGTATACGCGTATACATTTAGCTGCTGTTGGCTGTGAGTAGGAATGAATACGATAAACAGCGAAGTACAGCAGCCAAAAAGAGTCGCCAACGTTGAAACGAATGTGCTGACGACGACGACGTACGCCTTCACGTATCACAGCACCACCCCTCTTTCCTAAATACTACACCACACACGCACACAAACCCAAGCAAGCAATATTTTATTTTAATTTTAACCCGTGCTACTGAGACTTGGAGCTCCTCGTTGCTGCCGTGCCGTCGTTGTCGTCGCCCCATTCTCTTTCTTTTTTCGTTGGTGTGTATGTTGGTTAGTTCACTTTTACGTTTTCTTATATGGCCGCCCTTAAATTTTCTTTTGCCTGTATTAAAATTTTCGATTCCAATCGGACTTACCAGGCACCCCAAGTGATTCCGCTATTTGCTTCCATGTCTGCGCCTTCCTAACAAAATGCTTATAATTGTAATGAGAACGGTCGTATATAACTGGATTCATTTTAACAGCTTCGATTAGATTCAGGTCGAATTGTTGCTCCAAATTGGCATCCAATTTAGTATCCATTTTTCTTTCAATATTGCACTCTTTAAGTTATGAATATTTGCAAAAGCAATAATTATTTGTTTTGACGACGTGCACAATGTTTTTCTGCGTTTATAAAATGCTGCTGCTAAAAACTGCTGAGAAACGACGTCGACGATTATATTCTGAAATTCTAATTTCCTTTTTGCGCTGTCGCTGCCAAGCCAACAGTGAAATTTTTTCAATTGCAGAGAAAAAACAGTTTTTTTCTATTTGAATATACTGACTGACGACTGGATCTGAAACCGACCGAGACCGAGACGTGAAAGCGAAGTTAACCGACTACACTAACGACGACTGAGACAGAAGATAGATGGCTGCCGAAAGTCGACGTCCACTTGTAAATGTTGTTGGTGTGTTGATGCCACAGCGAGAGAATTAAGAGCGTTGCCAGCTAGATTTGAATGAGGGTGAAATCGGGGGAACTTTCGTGTATTCGTTTAAATTTTTTTTTTTTTAATTAGGAATTCTTAAACGAAATGTGATAATCATATGTTCTAAAATGCTGATTGAGCATGATTTGAACAGAGCGCACTCTAACAATTCTTATGCAACTTTAAAATGTATTGAACATGATCTACCAAATAAAATCATTTCCACTGCTGACGTTCACCATTTCAACTTTTTGTGTTTGGTTAATTTCTTCTGACGTAGAGAAAGTTCGAGTCAGAAGCAAATGCTCAGATCTTGACAAAATGATAAGAAGTATATTTCAAAAAAAAAAAACTACTTTATTTGTCTAAAGAATATTAAATGTTAATAGCCAACGTGCTTTGAGAAGAATAAAAGAAAAAAAAAACAGTTTTACTGTCTACGTCGCCTAATATAATTTCGCTATGACTCAAATCTAAAAAGAAACACTTTAACCAAGGCGTATTTAATAGAGTGAAGTCTTACTTGAAGAGCCATATATTGTGGTTTTAAAATAGTGCAAAATGTAAATAAACAAAAGTGTAGTGCCAACGATCAAATTTTAAATATGATCAGCGGAAGCTGTTTCTGACACTATAACTTTTAGTCTCTGAGATGACTTCACCCTGTTAAATACGCCTTGACGTTATGAGCTGTGAAAAAACACCTATTGAGTTTAAAAATGGGAAATTGTGGTTTTATTACAACACTGACTTGATAGTTTGAGTGCGACCCTGCATTAGTATTAGGAAGTTGTCATTTCCTCTAATGTTGTTGTTGTTGCTATCATATTTGTTGTCATTTAATTTTGGTTTTGTTTAGTGTATGAATAAGCTGTAAAAATATGTGATTTCCTAAAATTGAAAACGTGTGGTAAAAATTTGTGTAAATTCTATTAGTTCAAAATAAGTGTAAAAGGTAACATGTTAAAAAAATTACAATGTTGTAGAATTGTGGGAATGTGTTCATAGTGTTGAAGTAATTCAAAGTTTTTAAGTGCAAATAATATGCTATTTCATATATTGCCAGCAAAGCATGAATGAAATTTAATATTTCTCGCTGGCTTTGATGAATCATTGTAAAAAGTGTGAAAAATGAAAAACAAAGAATTTGAATAATGCTAGAATGCTATAACAAAGAAACAAACATTCATAAATAAAAGTAATGCGGGAGTTTTTTCCAAACGTCAGTATATGCATTCACTTCATCTGATACAATATTGCTTCAGTGTGTTTGTTCAAACTATAGTCGAGACAGGAAAGAGGAGCTGCGGGTGTCTTGATTTAGTTATGGCTGCTGCTGTTTTTTTTTCTTTTTGTTTGACAAATTTTTTATTTGAGAGATAAGAATTTGCAAAGAATGAAATGAATCTGTCTATGATATGAACGACCGTAGTTTAGGATTGCTATTCATTTAGTTGCTTATCTAATTATTTTTTCTATTTTCTAGATAAAATTTGAGCAAAAACAAACAACTGCCTATATTTTTTTTTATTTCGTATTTTTTGTTTTTAAATAAAAAACGAGAAGGGCACTCATCTACTGTTTGTTGTGGTGCTTGCATGTCTCGTTGCTGACGTCCTTATTGTACATGAAGAGACCAATATATCGAACGCGCAGAATGAGCAACAATTACAATGACATTCCTGTTGGTGTCCTGGTAGTACAGAAATTAGCACGACAATGCTCACCACGTTTCCATTGCCGCAAGGAGATTCTGTGAGTACCTACTTTAGATAAATTATAAATGAATAATTTGGTTATATTTTCTTTCTGTTGTTATAGCTTTAAGGCATCTATACTCGCGTTAACTTATGCTGCCTACACTTGCTATCATATGACGAGAAAACCGATATCAGTGGTTAAATCGGTACTTCATGGAAACTGCACTACACCCTTGCCAAATAAAACCGACTATAATTGCGGTTATGCACCATTTGGTAAGACAAAGCACTAATCAATAAATTCATATGAATGTATATTACGTATCTCGATGTCAGTTAACTAGCCATCTAGCCACTTTGGCGTCTAAAAGTCATGTGATATTCACAAGATTGAAAAATGATTTGATGTGAGCAGTAGAATTAGCTTAACTATAAATTAAAAAATTTAGTATAAAGTTATTCTGTCGGTTTGTAAACAAAGTTTGTCACAATTACCCACACATACTATTTCGTGTGCTATTTAGAAGTTTTAGTATTTCGTAAGTATGAAAGATGGTTTCTTAAATATTTTTAGTAGGTGAAATTTACTTTTAATTAACATTATTGCCACTAGTTTACTAATGGAGAGATACATAATTAAGTTGCTATGATTTTATTGAAATAAATTCACATATGTATTTACAGATGGTCCAGATGCTTCAGCCCTTTTTGGCATGTTGGATTCCGCTTTTCTCTTTTGCTATGCGATAGCTATGTTCGCTTCTGGTTTTGTTGCAGAACGTGTTTCTTTGCGATATTTTCTTGCTTTTGGCATGATCCTTTCAGGAATTTTTACATATCTCTTTGGCATTGCAAAAACGTGGAATATACATAATTTATGGTATTTCCTGATTGTTCAAGCATTTGCTGGTATCTTTCAAACAACAGGCTGGCCCGGGGTTGTCACATTGGTGGGACGTTGGTTCGGAAAATCGAAACGCGGACTGATCTTTGGCATCTGGAACAGTCATACATCGATTGGCAATATATTGGGCACACTAATAGCAGCAAATTATGTTGAAACAAATTGGGCAAATTCATTTGCAGTGCCCGGTGTCATAATGGGGATAGTGGGATTTATATTATTCTTATTTCTGGTCGAGAGTCCCGAATGCGTGGGATGTCAACCTCAGCCACGGCCGCAGGGTATTGAAAGATATATTTCTACGGATTCAGATGTTGAAGACGGTGAGACGAATACAACGAATTACGATGCGGTAAGTGATTTTTATAGCTTTAGCGATGTAACAATAAGTTACGTTATTGTTGAATTTAGTTTGCTATTATCGATTTTTTTTATATTAACATTTCTCATTAATTTTGGTTATTATTCACTTACATTGCGGTATGCAATTTTCATTTCAAAATTACTTTATCGAACTGATTTTTCGCTGCAGAATGTGAATAATTACGGCTGCCTAAATGATGATTCTGTAAGTGCATGTTGTGTTTAAACTATAATTGTATGTGGATGTAGATGTGTGTATGTGTATGCTCTTAACCATTTTCTTCTCATTTTAAAAAGTATTTTGTATATTTGGAAAAAATGCACTACACTAACATTGACTTTCAATTACCCCATATTTAAAATTTTATCAATGAATATTTCTGCTATTTATTTCAGGAAGTCAACCATCGCGCAACTGAACGCACACCAATTTTACCTCGAACACAGGGTGATCATATACACGCACGGCGTCCAATTAGCATTCGAGATGCTTTAAATATTCCTGGGGTTGTTGAATTCTCATTGTGTTTATTCTTTTCAAAGTTGGTCAGTTACACATTCCTGTACTGGCTACCACTTTACATACAATCTTCAAGTAAGTTGTAAATTTTTGTGTATAACTTCAAACTAAAACGGTGCGTTACATCGATTATTCAAAATTAATCAATTCGAAACCTGATTAACAAAGAAGATCAATTTTGGTATAAACGCTCTTTAGTATATGTATTAAGATATTGTTGCATTTACTTTTACCTCATCTTGTTTTGTTATTATCCACAGGTAGTTTGAGTCCAAGTTATTCTGCTGATCTTTCCACGCTCTTTGATGTGGGTGGTATCATTGGTGCAATTGCTGCAGGGATGATCTCTGATTCTACTGGCATGTCAGCAAGCACTTGCACAGTTATGCTGTTCTTGGCATCGCCGGCGGTAGGCAGCACATTTCACTTTATAATAAAATATACATTTATTAACAAATAACCAATTACAGTTGCTATTATATCAAGAATATGGTGCAGTTTCACTTTCCATGAGTATTTTTCTACTTATAATTTGCGGTATACTAGTAAATGGTCCATATGCGCTTATAACAACATCAGTAAGCGCAGAATTGGGCCAACACAGCTCCTTAGAAGGCAATGCCAAGGCGCTAGCAACTGTAACAGCAATTATCGACGGCACAGGATCCATTGGTAAATATCAATACACTGACATTCATCATCATATAATCATGCTCTAATATGTACTAATATTTCAAGGTGCTGCTGTTGGTCCTCTTGTAGCCGGCGTCATATCGAGCAATGGTTGGCAAAATGTCTTTTATATGCTAATCATTTCCAATATTATAGCGATGCTATTACTAGTACGACTAGTAGTGAAAGAATTTTTAAGATTACGACGCACGAATAGAATACGAATAGAATAGAGTATTTTTTTTTTTTTTTTTTTTTTAATATGCTAGCATAATTCTAACTATGTTCACAAAATTACATATTTATGTATATATTTTTTATGCTTTTAAAGAGAACTACATTACAAAATATCATCTATTTATGTTGTACTTGCGTAGGTATTTGCATCCGAATCGATATTTAAAAAATATAAATATTGCCTTACCATAAGCGTATATATTTGTAAATGTCTATGGATTTTTAAGTTTTAAATAAAGAAAAACTTTATTTCCACTTATCGCAACAGTTAAATAAAAATTAATTTCACCATAACATAATACTGTCTTAATATGTGATTTGAATATCGAGAGCTTATATTCAATAGTATCTATCAACAATTTTGACGAAAATGAGTTTTTGATGGTAAAAAATCAGTCAAAGTTTTTACTAAACGACTATGTCTTGGTAAGCAAATTGGGCGTGGCCCAATTGCCCAATACGGACCATTTTCAGAAAAGTTATTTTAGTTATTTTGTTTCAGTATTTCGTTCAAAATAACTTTTTGAAATGTTCAATTGTATGGGCAGCAGGATAATCAGTTAAAGGTATCAACAATAAAAACTTTTATAGGAACATATAAACTAAAACGATTTAAGGATTGTATGAATTTATCAAAAAAGAATCTGAGAATTCTGACAGGGCACTGCAGGCTGAACTATCACCTGACAAAACTGAGAAAACGCAAAAATTAGTTATGTAGATTTTGTGAGGAGGATACCGAAACGCCAAAACACATTCTAGAGAAATGTCCTATGCTTATGCAAAACCGGAAAATGTACTTGGGAGATTATTAAATACCAGACGGCATTTTGAAAAACTTAGATATGGGCTTCATACTAAGATTCATAACGGTTATAGGACTTACAGAAATACTATAACCCTTTAAGGATTATAGGTCTCATAGGAATACTACACTATGATAAAACTATAATTCTCGAAGGGGGTACAATAGTACTTTAGGACGCAGTACACATCCCCAAACAACAATAATGAATGCCCTTTGTTTTGGCTTCATAATATTATTTTTAAGTTTTTAGATAAACTAAAATTTAAACACACTTTTCTCAATTATAAAATAGCCATTAAGTTTTGACCAACTTCAACCTCTCTAGGGGATTTTTAAGTAGGCTTAAAACTAAGCTCATTTCATTAACTTTATAATACTTTAAAATCAGAATTTCCGTAATTTTTTCGTTTTTAATTATCAGCTTTTATACTGAGTACTTTTATATTGCTTAACAAATTAGAAGCAAATGTGAAGTTTCACAATAAATCAAGCAAATATTATTCAACCAAAATTTGGTTCATTGGTAGATAAATACCCTGTGAGTATTTCAAGCCATATATTTGAATAGTTAGTTATGCAATTACTGGGGCGTGACATTTTCAGATCAATATCATGTCGCCCATTCACTAAAAGATTGTCATAAGTCAAAAAACACGAGTTTTGAGTTAATGATGCAGAATTAGACATTATGTCACGCTTCATATTGTGTAAAAATCTCATATTAATATCTTGTATACTCTGCGCGTGGGAATTATAAGATTTCATCTTTTTTCTGCAAAGTGGGGGTCAATTGAAAACTTTAAACGCGTTTTTTGAGTTATGACAGTCTTTTAGTAAATGATCGATGTGCTCATATCAATAGGTTTTTGGTTAATGGCGCAGAAAAGGGGTCGTCCAGCTTTAGTTGCAAGAAGATGTTAAAATAAGCTTTGAAAAAACACATTTTATTGGTATAAATACAATATAGTTTGGGATGTTATTACAACAACAAGAAAATAGATTTAAAATAACAATAAACCCTCTAGTTCCTAAGCCCGCATCTAGACAGCATAACAGTTTTCTGTTGCTACATGTTATCATATCGTTTAGGCACTTTCCCACGCATCGTTGTAATCCGTATCACAGACGTTAGTGGCAGTCAAAGTAAAAAATTTGTAAAAAGACAGGGAAATTAATTATTTTGATTGAATTTGAGAATTTGAGCTAAGAATAAAAAAAAATAAAATACTTCTCGTAATACTAAGCAGATAAAAAGAAACCAGCTGTAAGTAACTGGAAATTTAAATTTTTTTATAAAATATTTAATTATTTAAAACGAATTGATAAAAAGTTCATTCAACAACAAATAATTTTAGGCATTCAACCTTTCTCACTTCATAAAACCGCGCCCATTATTTTTTTTATTTTTTGGACTTTGATTTATTCTTTTTACACCAATATTAAACAATTCCAACTTTTTTTAAGTCAATCAAAAATTTTAGAGCTAAACTACTACTACTATTATGGCACAACAGCCCCTGGAGGGCTAAGGTCGAGCTTTCCGTATCCATTAATTTTGTGTGAGTTATATTTATACATGAATGGAAGGGACCTACAGTTTTATGCCGAAACCCAACGGCGGAGTGAAAACCTTTTCATAAGCATTTTTTTACTCTTGGAGGTTTGCCTACCAAAAGGTGGTGCCGTGTAGAAAAATTTGTATTTTCAATTTTTGATTTTTGAATGTGTCGAGATATGAACCCAGGCATCTCTGCGTAGCAGTCCAACACACTAACCACTAGGCTACGGCGACCACTGAAGGTGCATATCCTCAGTAATATTTCGAACTAATATGACTCTTACAACTATTAAAAAAATTATAAGCCCACACCAGAATATTTACTAGCTCTATATATAAATGGGTTATGCTCCTGTATATAAAATACCTGTTAAAATAATTGTGAAATTCGAGATTGACTTTTTCCCCTCCTGCAATTCTAAGGATTAACTGTGAAATAGCCCTGATATGCCCAACGTCCTATATGTACTACACTTTACAAATTTTTCATTTTGATGAAATAAGAAAATATTCAATCAAAAAGTGTAATATATATGGAACATTGGGCATATTTGGTTTAAGTTGGTTTGAAATTACTTTTGGCTATTTAGGCTAACTAGCCGAGTCAAGCTGAGTTTAATAAGGCTCTATCTGGTAATTTGAACATACGCATAGACCACACCTGAATTGCAGTAACCTCTATCTACTATAGTAACTCGTATAGCAGTAAACATTAATAACTTCTTATACAATGTACTTATGTTACTTTACAGCAGTATTAATGTGTATAGTAAGTAAAAATGCAATAGAAGATCATGCGGGTCTATTCTCTATTTTTCTTCTTCTTTTATGGTACAACACCCCATGATGAATCCGAACGGCGAAGTGAAAAGTTTTTTGTGAAATTGACATTGCACTATGGTGCCAATAAAGAATAAAGCAGATATAACGTTGAAACTTCACAGATGTAGTTTGGGTTGGAGATTGCTGTAATGTCACTCCCCATTTCATGTAACCTAAATATAAGAAACGCCGTAACTTTTCAATTTTACAAGATACTTTTACAAAATTTCATACAAGAATTGCAAGCAAATGTACCAAATATGGGCGTAGTTCACCTACTCTAACAAATATCTGCCATATATAATTTCATATCAAAAAACCTATATCTCACAAATCAACTTAAAACTAACAACTAAATTAAAAAAAATAAACTTTTGCTACATTTATTATACCCATGCATACCCATATATATATATATATATATATATATATATATATATAAACTAAAACAATTTGGAAACGAAATTGGAGTATAGTATCTGGAAAAAAAGTATAATAGATCACATTTTTTAAAGCTGTGCATTATTACAAACCAAACCAATCTTCATCATTATCTACTTCTAAGTCAACTGCGTATGTTGAAATATCAAAATTATCAAGCGAATCATCTGAATTTGCATCAACGGTATCAATATCACATAAATTCGGATTTGATGTAGATACCAATTGAGTATCATACATACTAGGAGCATTTAAAAGGAGCATTCCTTGCAGAAAGAAGGGGATTTGACAAATCTAATGCCATATGGAAGGGGACGCCCATATTATTTGTTCGGCTATTTTATTTTTCCTAACATGAAAAATCCGATCTTGCTTGTATAATTTATTTCGTGATTCAGAAACCTTTCGCGAGACAGCCAATATGGTACGTAAGTATAAAAAAATTATTTGATTTTATAAAAATTTATTTTTTGGACGTTTACAATATGCGTATACTTATATCTTTTTGTTTATTTTATTTCTTTACACTACATGAAAATTTATAGAAGCTCATGTACATATGCATGTAAATGTTCTTAAAAAATTATGAATGTTTCAATGTCAAATTCGCAGAATCGTAAACTGCTTAGCAATTGACATAGTTGCCATAATTGCAGTTCGAAGTGATCAAATCGAATTTCAACGAATGAGGACACTGGAAATTATAAGTATTACCCGCAGCGCAGAAATAGAACTTGGAACAATCTTTGGAATCACGAACATATCCATTTTCGTTTTGGCATTTAAACGCATTGGTTGTAAATGGCGCAGATGCTGGTGAATTAGAAGAAATAACCAACGATGGTTTTGAAATCGGCGCCGACGTCATTCCTGTGGCTGTACCAGATTCAAAGAGTTTTGTATTGATTTGTTTGAGTAATGGATATTTCTCATTCCCGCATGTGCCATGAAAATCATCTGATTCAACTGACCATACCATTACACCGGCCAAATCATTATCTTTAATGTATTGAACTTTTAATGCAATACTTTCCAATGTCTCGTATCCGATCCATTGACGGTCTTGATAGGCGTAGGGTACCATCTGTTCATTATCCCATTCAACAGTCCATTTTTCATGTAGCATTTTTTCACATATCTCATTGTAACCGACTACTCCGGGTTCCATTGAATACTGACCGGCAATGCCACGCCCTACATGCGGTGAACCTGGTGTGTGCTGATTAGCATCCGCTAGCGTAAAAGAACGTCCATAGAAAGGTACACCTACTACTAGTTTATCGCGTGGTGCACCTGAATAGTATATTTAAATATGAAATTAATGAAAATATTTTCAGTTTTCAATTTCTTGATGGAAGAAGCACTTACCTTGGCTAAGCCAATATCTTACAATGGCATCAACAGTTAACTGTTTATCTCGTGGCGCTGTATCCCTGGAACCTGCATATAATGGTGCATTTATACCTATTACGTCATCCCAGGGGCCATGCAGATCATATGCCATAACATTTATGATATCTAAATATTTAACAACTTCTGGTATATTATAAGATAGTGAAGCTGAAAATTCGGCTGAGCCTACTGCAGCAGTAAGTAGGTATCCAAAGGGGCTTAAGCTGAAGAGAATTGAAAACAATTATGTAAGTAAAAATACTTAGAATATCTTCTGGTTATTAAAAAGCAAACAAAATATGGTATTTTCTCTTAAAATAAAACATTTACATATGTCCGTTGCTGCGCTTACAAAAATGTTGTGTGTGAAACTTACATATTTTTTTAGTGCACCATACAATTAACTTACCTATGAACTACGCTCTCTATTGGTTAAAAGTCTCTAAACGAAATTAGAAATTTCGCAATGTTGAGCAAGTTGATTATTTTTTTCTATTGAATATTCACTAATGAAAAATATGGTGTTTGCAAAAACGTTGTGAAAAGAAGAAGAAAAGACTTTTGTTTTGATCTCCTGCTAAGTTGTTCAGAAAGTCATATTTTCTGGAAGATCAAGGACTTGTGGTAATGTGTTTCATTACCCCTTTTTCTTTCATAGCATACCAACTAGCACTAAGATTTATGTTTCAAGAGCCTATCGATATATGTAAATATGCTGTTGTTGCGGGAACTACGCCGCAAAACCATCTGAAATACAATTTATAGATAATTACGCAAAGTTTAATCACTTACCCCTCCTTCAGTTCTTTCAGCAAAGTGACAAAGTTATCACGATCATTATTATTGTTTAGATTATGCCGCTGATTTGGGTACTCCCAATCCAAGTCTACACCGTCAAAACCATGACGTTGAACAAATCGCACAACTGATTTAACAAAACGTGATCGTTTTTCTGGATCGTTAGCTACAATGGAGAAATTTTTTGAACCCTCATTCCAACCACCAATTGCCGCCAATGTTCGCAATGTGGGATTTTTTAATTTTAGTTCATTGAATTTTCGAATATTGCCACGGCCCCAATTGTCTTCTAAATCCAAATATGGATCGATAACGCGTAAATCGCCACTCTCCTCAATGCCAAAGAATGCATACATCAAATGTGTGCACAGGAATGGATCTATATCGGTCACATCGTATTTACCCAATGATTTACGATAAGTTGACCACGTACCGTGATAGCAAACAACATATTCTACAAAAATAAAAGAAGAAAATACATAAAAACAAAAAGTAATGACAACACTTTGCGTTTCAACTGAAGTATCTATATACATATTTCCAAGTACATATGTGGTTGCATCTAAAAGAAATTTCCCTCAAGAAAGTCATATCAATTGTGTAAACAATTAATTGCAATGTAAAAAAATCTAAAAAGCAATTTAATTGATTTCACATGTAAACAATAATGTTAATGATACAACAATTTCATTTCATTTTAGATGAGAAATTAGTACCAACTTTCTTACGGTGAAGTTTCGTATGAAACGCAAATTTGTCATCACTTGTAGATATTTGGCAATAGTCAAATCAATCAATGGTACTAACTCGGTAAATATATAATCTCTGTGTAAAAATATCAGCGAATGAGGAATTCGATGTTGGCAAAATATACTAAAAATTTTTTGCAATAAACTACTTGATAGAAAACTTGACTAGACTCATAACTAAACATAATATTTCAGTTTTTACTTTTGAAAAGCATCAAAGTTTACATATGAAAATCTAATACCTACATACATTTTTCTCTGGAAAATTTCTTTCTGAATATTACACAATATTTCTTAATATATATATATCTCAAAAATTTTATTCTACAGCAGTAAACAAAATTCATTTATCCAAAAAAGACAAAAAAAAAAAAAAAACAATTATTGAATTTAGTTATAGACTAATAAATATTTCGAATTCCGTACACTTTTGTCTGAATATTTAAATTGTTAGATTTACTTACTTTTATTCATTGCGAGTACTTTATTTGAGTGTAGCACCGCGAACAGTGCTACAGTAACAAGTATTTTTATAATCATTTCAAATTTAAGACTTCACTTCTTTAAATATTGTACCTTTAGTTGAATTCGCAAAGGTATACACTTTTCAAAGTGAAACGTATTTAACAAGAGCACTGCATTTATATAAAAATTTCCACTTTTGAATTATTTACAGAAACCTATACACTCTTTAGAAACGATATTCATGTTCAGCTGAGAGTAAACATTAAAGTTTTAAATGATAGCAAAATCAAAGATAATGGAAATCAATGTAGGAAGAAGGTGGAACAAAGATGTTATCTACTTGTTAACGTATTGGAAATTGGAATATATGTAAGTATATTTAAGAGTGTTGAAAAAACAAAATATTTGAGATAAGTAAATACAGGCTTGAGTCACATCATAAAGTAAAAATAATAATGTAAAGGAATCAAACAAGATTGCAAAACTAGAAAAAAATGTGGATATTTTCTGAAGCTCCAAGTGATGATTATGAGCAAAATAGCTATCATAAGCATAAATAATATAACAAAACTCAATAAATGATATCTCAAAATTTTATGTATACAAATACAAAGTTAATTATTTAAACTGTAACTGTATTACAAGTTTTTATTAATTTACAAATAAGAAAAAAAAATATTAATAATTAAAATTTCTTCAATTTAGCTAATTGATTATTACGACGTAATGCCATCTTTCGCAGACGTCGCCAATATTGTTTTGTATTAGGGTCCATTTCTTCCAGTGGAATAATACGATCAACGTTGAGTGTCCACAGCCAATCAGGATATTCAGAATCGGGCTTTAGCTGGTATTTATTTTAAAAAGTTAACGAATTTCATTGCCATTTCAAATGATTTTGAAATAATTTTACCTTAATATCTTCGCCAGTTTTATAAATATTACTACCGCATACATAATTAACTAATTTATTTGCATCCGTTTCTACAGGTATTTCCTTCTTCTCTATAATCGGTCCAAGCTTGCCAATTTTTTTCTTCTTTAAGCCGGGTGCTATTGTTGGAAATATTTATTTAATTTAATAAAAAAAATTCAAATATACAATTTTAGAATTTTCTTTCTTCTACTCACCTGCCATCGCTTTTGAATAACTGCGTGCACTGTGTAAAACAGTGGGCACGGCTATCCTTTGCCGTATTATGCTGAATGCAAGCGTTAGGCTATTCATATTCATTTAAAATAATTCACTTTTAATTCTTTTCGATTTGGGAAATTAAATACCAATAAAAATTGTATAACCTCAACTACCTCAAGCTAAATGTTGAAATGTCAAAATCAGCTGTTTGTTAATATAATGGCATGGATGCCAACGGTTAGTTTTCGGAATATTTGTAAACGAATTTTTAAAATTATAAAAGTTCAATTTATTTCGATTAAGTGTGATGTTATAAGAATATTGATAATATTTTCTTTTCAAGCATTAATGAATTTACAAAATAATTTATTGTTTACTTTTCCGGCAAATAATATGAAAGCAATTCACTATGAAATGGAAGTATTGGTGAAATGCAACCGACTCACAATAGTAAAGCAAAAAAAAAACTCATTTACAATGACAGTCATTTAAAATTAACCCTTATCCTCTCTCAAAAAAGTTTCAAACAAGGTATATTTCTTTGTAATTTTTAGTATTTTAAAGAAAATTTGAATTTTTCGTTCTGGCACAGCCTCTTATACAAGTGTATACATAAAAAACGTAGGTTACATTTTTTATTATGAGATTTAACAATGCTGAATATTGGAAAATCCACAGGAAGTAATACTATAAGGAAGGAAGAAGTAAGGAAGAATTTTTTCGTCTGGCGGATCAATTAAAAAACGATAAAGTGTTTGCTTTGCAGCCCAACTTAAACAGGATCGTATTGCGTAGACACAAAATTACGCCAAAATAGAAACTAGAAATATCTTTGCGTAAGTGCGCTGCTTGTTTCTGTCAGTTCCATACAAAATGTATGTGCATAAGCGATTTTGACAGAAATTTTACATATTATGCACTTGTTTAGGTTGGGCTATTAGCTGCTTTAGAATGTGTTCACATGGGCGCAAGCATGATCTTCATGGCCAAGACTGTCGTGCACACATGAGTGCAGCCATGAAGTATTTTGTAACCAAAAAAGGAACGGTGGAATTGGAATTTTGAAATTTTTTCGTAACTGTTTTTTAAAAAATGTGTCTTTCATTTCTTAAAAATTATAAAAAAAATATTATGTGCGTGCTTCAAATGTGTGCTCAAAAATCGAAAAAGTGAAAACTACTTCAAAATAAAATAAGGTTGCTGTTCAACTTCTAAAAATGTATGAAACAGCCGTCATAACCGAAGCAGCTTCAACATGGAACATTTATCGCTGCTCCGATTTTTTTTTATTTTCGTTGCAACTCTCGGGACTTTTCACACGGCCGCAAGCATAATTGCCTGTCTATTTTTTCTACCTCTCTTTTTCAGACAGACGTTCATGCTTACGCCAATGTGAACAGCCACTAACCACCTATTTTTGTCGCATTGTATCCGATCTATTTATTGTTTTTCAAGTTTTTTGTTTTGCTGAATTTGTTGAATGAAAAATAAATAAATATTTGAACTGTTAAACAATATTACTTCAAATCTATATGAACCGTTGAAATATTTCAAAACTAACGTAATATTGCCTTGGTCTGAACATGGTGTAAGGATAATGTCTGGGTATCCTCTGTCGAATCGGGCTTGGTATTTTTGGAACTCTTTCTTTTTGCGTCCAAAGCCTGCTGAGTAGGAGACAGTTGGTTTTGAAACTGAAAGTTTGAGAGACTAATAATTAAGCTTTATGACGGTTTACTAAAAAATTTGGTTAAAGAGCTTAAAAATAAACACAGATTGTTATATTAAACGACACAAAATTATAAATAGTTACATACATAGATAAAAAAAAAGATATTAGGTCTGTTCCCGTACTTTTTGGGTGAAGTTTAGCAAACTGAGAGTAAACAAAAAATACTCTCTGCTATAGACAAAAATGCACAAAAGTACGGGAAAGCAAAACGTCAAATTATAGCGGCAGTTAGATTTAAAAAACAAAGTGCTTGCGATATTTAATAAATAAAAATAGTTAAATCTTACAAGAAAATAAATAAATAATGAAAAAATTAAACATAAATTATTTGCCTGACTACTTCTGAAGAATCTTCATCGCCATTTGCATCATTCAGAAATAGCAGAAGCTCCTACATCATCAGAAGTTGAGCAGATACTTGCGTCATTAATCAGTAATTACCAAATATACAATTAATACATTTTCAAATGTCGTTTGAACATTTTCCATTTTAAATAATACTTATTTTTCAAAAAATTCTTTATTTATTTATAAATTTCTGATTGTTTGACACTTTTACCATTTTCACCCGAAGAAAAAGTGCGGGCTGTTTCGTACAAGAAGAAGAAAACAATTACTCTCTCATTTCCACTTTCATTTGCAAGTTTTTTTAGTACGGAAACGCTTTTAGGCCGTTTTGGCTAAATTCTTACACCCGCGGTAAAGTACGAGAACGGACCTATTAACTGTTTTCTATTTCATATTGCTTAGACTGGATCTAATAGTAGGATAGTTTCAAATAAAATAAAAACGTTTAAATTGCAAGCCAAATGTGCACGTACTTGGAAAAATCGTGCAGCAATCATACTATGAACGTATTTGTTTTAAAGTGCAATTGTAATTTAGATCACGATCAAATTATATGATACTCTTCCAAAAAAGGATGCATTTTGGCTAGCTTCTTTGGTGTGAATTGAGCGATTATGTACAATGCATATAAGCAAAAATCTTGTTTCATGGCGTAAAATTGATTTTCACATATTATAGCGTTACGTAGGATACAATTTTGGGTTGATTAAAAAAGGAAACTTGTTTTTGTTTATTTAATTAAAATTTTTTAAAACTGAATTAAAATCATTTTTTCGTATGATTTTTTTCTTTACCTCTAATTTTGATTGCAATTCAATTGCTTTTAAACTACTTTTTTTAATCATTTTTGGCTAATGTATTTTAAATGCTACTTTTTTTAAACTAAGATAAATCAAATCGAATATTAGTTAAGTTGACAAGTTAATTTTGTTATGTATCTTTTTTAGTATTTGTTTTTATTTTTTCTTTGTGCTTCCAATTGGTTTTATAGTGTCTCTTTTTTGGACCACACAGATTTTGAAATACCCAAAGAATTTTTTGAAATGTGATTGAAAATTTGTGTCAAGATTTTGTAACGCACATATTTTTTATGATAAAAATATTTCATTTATTTCATTTAATTACAACTAATTTAAAAACAGTCAACAAAGTTTACAAAATCTCTTTGTGCAAGCTTCCGCCTAAAGTTGAAAATGAAACTTTTGGTTACTATTGACAACTAGTTTGTTGTGGTAGCACAAAAAAAAAAAAAACAACGAAAGCAGCAAAAATATATTTAACCATCACACACTGAGTATTATGGTATAAAATTTTTTCATCCGGAAATAAGATTCCAACTTTTTTTGCATCAGTCACATGGCAGCAGCTGACCAGATCGTCTGTAATGGACATATAATAAAATTGCCCACATTGGAGGTTGTTAAAACAAGTGCGTCTCAAAAACTCAAAACTAAATATTTTAATATTTTCTCCTTCATCTTTGTTATAAATATTTTATTGCCATTATGAACTGTTTTTTCTGTTTTCCACCATATTAAACACAACAACGATGAAATATTTAGTACCGAAGATGTCAGCAGGCACAAATATCGATTGGCTAATACATATCTACTTCTCACGTAGAGACTTTGTACGATGCAAGCTTCTTATCGAGCGCGAATTGTATAAACATCTTAATCCGGAGTATTTGTATTTTATTAAGGTATGCATAATTTCACTATTTTAGTATACTTATACTGTACAATGTAAAAAATATCTCGAATCTACACTCTATGTACAATTTTCTGAATTGATATTTTATACTTTACGAAAATCAATCATAAAATTTTCATAGTTTTGCTATAATATTGTAGTTTAATTGGTCTTTGCTCACCCTTATGTGATATATCGAATACTGTTTAAAATTTTTTATATGCAATATAAACTGGCGGTCATGAAAACCGTACCACCCACCAATTTCACGAAAATCGTTTAAAATGGGACCTAAACCTGACATTGTTTTAATTAAAACAAAACTATGGAAGAAATTTCACGTTTTTGAGGATATTAATTAAAAGTATATAAAAATCAAAATATTTGTTGTTTTTTGAAGGATTAATTTGTTTCATGTTAGAGTCACAAGCAAAATTGTTTAGTTTAATGGTGCCTCTCTTTTAACATTTATTATGGCCGTTATTTTGAATGGTATGGAGTTGACATGCACATTAAGGATATCATTGGTTATTTTTTTAATACCAAACTTTTTTCAGAACTCCAATAAGGGGTGTTTTGTTCTCTGGCATGTTTCCAGCGAGCTACCTGATCATTCCAGCCAGTAAGTAATCACAGCATCAAAAACATTTTGAATCTGCAAGCAAATTAGAATCAATAATCTAACTTTTTTATTATTTCTAAAGTTATCAAATATTAGGTATTAATTACTAACGAAACCTCGCCAATTTGACGTGATAATATGCCGCAGAAGTCGTCTGGAAAAATAAAGTCATTAATGAGCGAAATCGCACTATAATTGGGCGTTCACTGTCCCTTCAATATAGTATAAGGGACCCAGGTTATAGTAGGAGAAACCCATCCAAACTATCTGACTTTTTGGGAATTTGACTATTTTCACTACACAGTTAACCTTGTATTGCTCTATATCTGAGCGACACATGAATCGAAGATTAAATGTGCATAGTAAATTGAGTTTGATTTGTACGATCATATAACTTTTCTCGAGTCTTTCAGAGTCCAATTGCTATAGCTTTTAGTCCATACTAGGCGATTTGTTTCCATCCATTTCGTCAACAACTACTTTTTGGCTGATCGTCTCCCATAAAGACCGAATTTTCGTTTCTTTTTGAGTAAGGTTTCGACACTTATATTCACATTGTAATAGCTTTTCAGCTCACTCCTTATTTTGACTGCACCGATCATTCATGCTTGTCCTTCAGGTTACGCCATTTTCGCTCGTAATTGTCTTCCATAGTCTTCGTGATCCTTTTGTCCTTTCAAGCGGGTACAAATTGCCCTTTTTCTGGATCAGTCTAACAGCAGTCGAATGTAAGCATCTGATTTCTTGAGGTATTTAACTTTATGACACTCCTTGATACCTAAGAACAAACATTTCGACGTTTTGGTGGCGCGACAACTGTTTATACTTTGCAGTTGTTTTTGTCATTTTTTTAAAAATTCTTCTTTTCGCCAAACAAGCACAATAAAAAATGGTACATTCCGCTTATATACATTCTTAAAACATAAACAAGGAAATCTCAATTACAAAGGAAGGGAAATTTGGGCTAAGTTAATTGCAGCATTGGATATTGGATAAAATATTGTTTATTCGAAGGTATATATTACAAATATAAAATTAATTTTATATTATATGCTGCGAGAATTTTTAGAAGGAATGGGTTACTTTCATGTCAGAATTTTGAGAAATTACAATAAAAAAATACCGCAAAACATGTAAAAATTATGAAAAATATGCAGTTGCATCACTTAGCATTTGTTGTAGATGAAAACAAATATCAATTCTTCGTACCTAAAGATGCAGCTCCTTGGTCCAGTTACTTCATATTACATGGTAGAGTTATTATTATTAATATTTAATTGTATTGCAACCCTGGTTGATATTTGGTGCAGCCTTTGTTTTTAATACAATTCTTAACTATTTAGCATAGAAAATAAAATTTATTTAGTTTTTTTAATTATGAATTTTAGCGATTCATTGATATAAATATTTTTTTCTATTCATTTTCTGCAAGATACCCTAAGTTCAAATATCGGTATGTGGTATACCTACTTTTCCGAACACCCATCAATATGACCTGCTGCAGTAAAAACAAGTTTGTAATTTTTTCCGTAAATTTAGTGTTAAGAAGACAGTGACCTGTAAGAAATTAAATATAGTTCGAATTTCTATTCTATTTAATTCCATTATGCGTTTCGAATTAAACAAAACAGAGTGATTAAGTTTTGTTTGTTTGTTTTGGATCCAAGACAGTATAACTTTATTCTCGTTGTAGAAGCTCAAACACTCTCATAAAATATTTGATTTGCTTGGTTGATTTGTCCGAGAGAATGTGAATGTGGGCACCTTTTATACGCCTAGGTATCCAATCTCGGAAATATATCTTTATACCATGTACCTCTGCTATAAATATTATGGGGTGCATTATTCCCATTATGCTAACATCAAGCCAATTGTTGTCTCAAAAGAACAGTAAAAAAAATTATGAAATGATTAAACTCAGAGCCAATATTTTCCACCTTGTCTGAACAGTAATTTCATTCTGTCTTTTGAAAAAAATTCACTATATTTTAAATTTTAGTAAAATTATAAATAACCTTGATGAAATTAGTTACGAAATTTTGTACTCTGTTCTTTATATAAACTATTATAAAAATTTAAATTTTTGATGTCCAGTTAAAAACAGAAGTCAATTTTGAAAAGTCTTTCTTGTATTTTATTTTTTTGTTGTTCAATAATTCAGTAAACTTTCCAAATTAATTTTACTTCAAGTGAGGCGTAAAATTATTTTATTTCCATAACATAAATTTAAAACATTGTTGTCTTCCGCATACATATATTTATCATCATACATCTTCAGGAACAAACATTTTCAATTTGAGTTTTAATTCTGTATTTCTATGATTTATTTTGCATGCAAATTACTTACTTATTACTACCCTCTGCTAGGGTTTAATTGACCGTGAAGAGGGCAACAACATTGAGGCACTACGTAATCTACAGAAAGCTATAGATTTAAATTCGAAGAATATCGAAACATACAAAGAAATTGGAAAAACATTGTAAGTATTTTCTGTTTGATTTTGTAAAGAGTATAAATGTTTAAAGTTGCTTAAATTTTAGTGTATATACATACTGCATACATATGTACTTACAGTGACTCAGTGATTAGTACGAGTTTCGAGTTTTCTAAAATCTTAGTAGTCAGCATGTAAAATACCAGAAGTTGGACTATTGAAAAAAGTCATATTTAACGATATTTAGAAAAATTCTAAAAAAAAACAGATTATTATAAAGGGTGATTTCTTAAGCGTTTGGTTTTTAATTTTCAAAAAAGAAAAAAAAACAGAAAAGTATAAATCCATTTACTTATTCAAGATTATTTCATGTAAATGCTAACCACGACTACGTTGTAAGCCCAAAAAAAAAAAGTCTAGAGGCCTCAAATCGCACGATCTACTCACTAGTTCGAAACGTGAGATAAATTGCTCAGAGAGATAACATAATCCCAATAGCTTCTGCAAGTCACGGTCTTCATTAACATAGTTTGCAAGTGTTGGTTATGTTGAGCATATTTGACTTTGACACATACACACAGTCACATAAGTAAACATACGATACAATTTTTCGATTTTTTTACGTAGTAATTAAAAGATGAAAATTTCTTGAAAGCAGCTTTGTTATTTTGCTTTTTTTTACACTGATAACAACAACAAACAAAACAGTTCCTATTAGTGTAGCACGTAAAAAGAGGGAAAAACGGAACCCCTATATAGTGAAATCTCACAAAACTACAAGAAACCTAAACTTGTATATGCAGTCTCATCTATCGGAGGCCGCTAAAACCAAGGAAGCCATTCAAATTTTTGAACTTTAATTTTCAATATTTTTTCTAACATTTTTAAATAATTTTGTAAACATTGTTTCTTTATTTAGCGTTTTACTCATTTAGATATTGTTCTGTTTTTGGGTTTTCTTTGTTTACAATGATGAATTAAAGAAAACTGCATCAAGCAAAATTTTAAATTTGTATTATTACGTTAGAAAATCGAATTTAAAGAAAGTCGTACGCATACTTATGTGAGTGTGTGTATCACGAATCGCAAGGGAATTGTAAAAAACTCTACTCTGGAAATCCAAACAGCAATAAAAACACCCTTTATAAATACCCCATAATATCCCACTCAAAGCTCTAACTGTTAATTTTTTTAATTCAATTTATTTTATACGAACATTTTTTTTTCCACCTTTGTAATAAATTTAAAAATTTAATTCATCACAATGCTACGACATTTTCTCCATTGTTTTGTTTGTATGTATGTAAGTTTGTATATATGTATGAGCATTCAAAGATACTTGTATATGCATACTTACATATTATAAATTTGTTCCTTTCATTTTTCCATACACACAGATTTCTAATGGGCCGCTTTAATCAGGCTCTTGGTGTATTTCGTGAAGCTGAAGAGCTTTCACCGCGTCCGGACCATGAGATTTTTCATTTTATTGGTGAATTGTTGCATCGCTCTGCAGTGGCACGTAATCAATTGGAAGTGGCACGTGAAGAGGAAATCGAGGCTAAATTATACTTTCAAAAGGCTGTGCAATATGGCAAAAAGTTAGAAAGTTTCCAAAGGCTTGCTGAAATGTATAGAAAACAAAAGGAATATGGAAAGGCAATTGAAGTGCTTGAAAGTTGCCTTCTGTGAGTGATGATAAAGTGAATGTGTTGTTTTATTTTAGTCTCGTTCTTTTGTTTTTCTGATGAGGGTTAAAAATTGAATATTGATGACCATATTTACATGGGATTTGTTGTTGTATGTGGTTTGGTTGACCATAATTGATTAAATGCATTCTATGTAAAAAAAAAGAGTGAAAAATAGAACTTTAAAGGACTAAGTCCAGTTAGAAGCGTGAAAAAATCAGTATTTTAAATAATTTTTTTTTGATAGTAATTACATGTATTTCCAAAAAATATCAATACAAAGTTTTATTAAAAATTAATTGTTGGCGAAGTTATAGCCATTTTTGTTTGGCCTCGTTCCTAAAGTAGTGACCATCATAACATTTTACTGGTTCATCTAAAATCAATCCCAAAAGAAAAAAAAACTATTAGTTTAATAGTTAATTTTAGTCCTTAATAAGAAGTTTTTTTTTTTTTTTTGAAAATACACAAAATTGCGGATATTGAAAGTTAACTCGCGAATTTTCAACGAAAAAACATAGTTTATTGTTAAAAAAAAAAATGGAATTTAAAAGAAAAAAACAAAACCTCTCGCTAGTTTTTTTATGTTTTCAATAAACTGTATAAATTTCATTCAAACTCATCGAGTAGTCACTGAATTTGAAAACACAGTTTCGAGAAGAACGCGATAACTTCGTCGCCATAGATAAAACATAGTATAATAACTCTGCATTGATAGTTTTAGATAATAAATGTGATTACTGTCAAAAAAAATAAATTATTTAATTTATTATTTATTTATTTATTAAAAATATGGCATCCTTTAGATGTCCTGTAAATTTTATCCTTAATAATCACAAAAACATAAATCACAATTTTTATGTTATGTTTTTTGGAGACTATGGAAAATTAAATCTAGTTGTTAATTTTCAAAGTCTTGACTACTGTTCTATGTATGTGCTTCATTACATTAAATAATGTGTAACAAGCTTAAAGAACGTGTATGTGTAGTCATCACGACAACAGTGTGTACAGAGACGGGCAAATCAATCAATTTCGGAATCCGCCACGATTCCTCATCAGTGATCTTATACAATTTTTATGTTTTTCCATTTATTATAGCTAGACTGGCTGGTTTTGGGGACTACTTACACATTTCCTACTCTCTTCCTCAACGTTTCAAATTCCTGCTTTTCAAATCAAATTTGATTAAGTATGTGTTAAGAACTCATGAATTGTTGCTACACATATTTTAGCTGCGTTTTATTCGCCACTCGCTTCTAATTATGTATACTTAGCAGCGATATTTGTATGGGAACACAACAATAACTTATCGATAATTTTTTGCAAAGAATAAAAATAATTTATTTATAATAACGTTTCGTTTTTTATTCCTTTATAAAACTCCTGCTTTTAACACATAATTCCTGCTCTCCAACTGTGTTTTTCCTACTTCGAACCAATTTTCTGATGGCAAGCCTAGTTATAGCCAATAATTTTATTTAAAATATAGCAGAAAATAGACTGGGATTTTATCCGGCTAGGCAGAGAGAAGCTTTCAAAGCTTGCCACCTTTGAGCAAACTTAATTTATAATAGAACACGAAACTAAAAATATGGCAAAAAATATCTGTTATCCTTGTAAATACAAAACTTTTAAATATAACTGTAATCTTAATTAGATAGGCATTTACTTTACCCATATATTTATTAAGAAACAGACAGAATCTGTGAGGTGATATCAGACTATATACTAAAGTAAATTAAACTCTCACTGTTAAACGAAATGACATATTGACAAAATTTAATACCAAATAATTTGAGGAAAATCAGTCATGGTCGATTTCCATACAACTTCGAAAATTCTTAGTATGACCCGATTTTTCATATATATTTTTCTTCTATAACTAACCACAAAAAAGGTTAGTGATAATTACTCACTTATTACATTATAAAGCCTTTTTAATTTCTTAAAACTTAATGAATTATGTCCTCTAGTTTTAATACTTATTTTCTTTCAATTTTAATCATTTCTTTTATTATTCTTATTTCTTTTATTATTCTTATTTCTTTTATTATTCTTATTTCTTTTATTATTCTTATTTCTTTTATTATTCTTATTTTCTTTTGCATATAGTCTTTCACCAGAAAATACTGAAGTTCTAACTGAAATTGGTGTACTGTATTTGAAAGTAAACGAAACACAAAAAGCTTTTGACAGACTTCTAGAAGTGATCAATGTTGATAAAACATGTCCAAGAGGATTACTGGCGTTTGGTGCAATATTGCAGGCGAGTGTCTTATAATTACTAACATTAAATTGGGAAGAAATAAAGGTTAAAAGTAAATGTACTAAGTGATTTGAGGATAAACTTTCACGTCAAAAATTTCAACGGTTGGAATCGTTGCTGTAAAAATAAAAAAATGATTGAAAAAAGTTAGGATCTCTTCGATAATCTCGGTACCCATTAGTGGTATACAACTATCTTCTTTTTAAGACATATTGCTCTGTATGATACACATGCAGACATATTTCAGGTAGACTGACTGGATTTTTAGATCTTTCTGTGAGAACAGATATATTTACCTAAAATATTTGGCATAAATTGAAATGGGTGAAGTGAAGGTATTCCTTACGTTCAACCATGAATTTCAGTCTTGAACAAAAAAGTGGCTTGCTGTGTTGGTGAGTGGGCATGTCAATTACAGGTATCTTCTGAACAAGATGAATCATATACATCCTCCATAATAATAATATAATAGTGTTCCAGGAACGCACGTATTCAAACAAACGCTACAAAAAAAAAAAATTATATAAAACTTATCTTAGTAATACAGAATTTAATTCAATTTAAGATATTTTTTCCAACTACTTATTTTAGTCTTTAATAACTAAATATATGAAAGCACAGAGTGATTCTCTAAGTCTAGTCTATATACCATTGCACGGTGCAAGAATAGGAAAAATTGTAAAACTTTCCAATCCGTACAACGAAACAAAAACAAAATACATATCAATCCATTTTGCAATACTTAAAGTGGCTGTTGACACAGGCGCAAGTATCAAGAATGATAGAATATAAGATTAGGCATTGCGCAGGTACACCATATTGAAAATGTTTTGGCTACGTCACACCTGACCTTTGTTTACATTTTGCTTATTGCGTATTAAAGCGAACCGTAAGAATAAAAAAACAAATTATATTGTGAAATTTTTACATTTATTTATTAATTTATTAGAAGAAAACAATTAGTTTCACAATTTATTACATTTGCCGAAGAAAAACCAAACGAACATTTGTGAAAACGTAAACAAATATCTGCCAACACACTGTAGCCAATCAGATCACAACATGGGTCAGGTGTGACGTACATGCGCAGAAGATTTCACTTTTGAGCAGATTAGTGTCCAATCTTGTATTCTATCATTATTGCGCAAGGAAGAACGACTGTTTGAAAGAGAGAGGTAGAAGAAATAGGCAGTAAGATAGAGATACCTCTCTTTCTCTCTGTGCCTCTCTCACGCTCTCTGTGTTTACAAACATTTATTTTTCATTTCTTATATACTACAGTTCTACGTTAATGTGCGTTCTCGAATCGTTGTATAATTTAATATAATATTTTTGCATTTTGTGCTATCTTGCAATTATACTAGACTTAGAGAATCACCCTAGTATTCATTTCTAATTTAAAATACGAATATAACACTGGAGTATACGATTGGAATACACAAAGTTAAAATTTACAACATCCGCTTCTAATTTTGTATTCTCTGAAAGCAAAAGTTTTTATTATTTATTGTTGTTTATTGTACATTATATACAGAGGCGGAGCAAACTGTAACCTAATCACAGAGTCCGAAAACTGCTTATAGTAAAAAAAAAAAGAAGAGGATACCCTAGATCTTGGAATTTAGTTTTCAGCTCTTACCTTAAAGGCTTAATTTGCTTGTAATTAAACAGACAAAAAACCATTAAAATTGTATAATAATCACGATCACCTAATTAATAAAGGGAATTGTTTTGAAATGAATATTTCTTATGCGACAAAAATATGCGCCAGAGTTAAACGACTCCGCAAAATCGGGAGCAGAGCTGCCAAGTTGACCGCTTTAGCGCCGATTGGGCATTTTATTACCTCACAGTCGCGCGCGCATTCAGAAAAAAAGCGCCGTGCCCCTTTTTGGGCTCTTTTTATAAAATGTATCTTTGTAATCTCTTTTTTCATAAATTTTTAAATTTTTAATAGCCAAAAATAAAACAGTTGTTTTAAAACTTAAGAAAATTACTCGGGGTGGTCACCGAAATGATAAAAGTAAACTTACATTTGTATTTGTATAAAAATGAAATTTTGTAACGACTGAATCTTTTTTGAATTGCATTAATTTCAACTTATTACTTTTAATTAAGCCTGATTTATGTAGTGCACTTCAGAAATTCATTTAATCAAAATCAAACATTTCTGAAGAGTGTTACATATTTATAGGGCATTGGGCATATTCCTAAGCGTATTACATATAAGTGCATAGGGTATATCTGGGTTGAATATATGGAAAAGTGGGAGCAATATAAAAACTCAAAATTATAGCGACAAAAGTATAACGTATTAAATTTTTCGAATCAAATGTTATATGAAATCTTTGAGCTTGTATTGCACAGAAGAGGTGATATGTAAATTTAGTAATTAAATTTATGAATACAATTGAGTGTTGAAGAAATAATCTACTTTGAAGAATCATTAGACTCAACCGAAATAACAAATATTTAAAATTTTCTTTATAGCTATGTGCTTTTGGGCTACAATTTTTTTTACATTTTGCGCTTGATCGGGAGAACAACATTAAAGAAAACCAATTTGCTCCTTGAATTTCTTGTTCTCTTGATCGCTTCCTTTTTAACTAATACTCTCTTTGCAATAAATATCTTACACCAGCGGTCACGCATATCTTATCACTTCATTTTTCGCAGTATTTTTTAAATTTTCAGCACATTCATAGTTTGTTAAACGTGTGTTTAATAGATAAATATATCGTCGCCTGAAAATTGATTTGGCGTATTGGTATACGAATTTGTATACACATACGCCAAATCAATTCTCAGGCGGCGATATGCCATTTAAAAAAAAATTTTTTGGATTTCAAAAGTGTATTTTTCGTCCTCAATTTATTTATTTATTTGTTAATCGGTATTGTGAAGGCGAACCAAAAAACAATTGAGGTGTATTGCGTATTGTATTTTGGCGTTTATATGTGTAATATTAGTAAAATATAAAAGTGTATAAAAATAGTTCTTTATCATCATTAATTGATGAATGAAAATTTATATCTGAAAATAAAACATGGCTGATGGTCGTGTCACGATCGTCCTTGCATATATAACTGGTGAATCTGTGGATTGCTGGAAGCAACCTGTAATTTTTGTTTGATTTTCTTGAGCAAATATTTTCTTTTAAACTGATAAACGGTAGAAATGATCTTACGATTAAAAGTAGTACAACCATTGACGCTATATTCGCAATAAATCTTGATAATATGGAACTAAAACATTTTGTATCGTACTTTAGTTATCATAATCCTATTATTATTAGTACAGCCAAATTGAAAGAAAATATTGAACACAATATCGCCGAATAAAAACTTTTTTTAATTTAAATAAATGGAATTGTATTATGTATTATGAACAAGTATGTATCAATTTTCTATACTGCCACTCCCCTTTCTTCTCTCTCTTCCTCAACTAATTAAGTAAACAAATATTTAAATTTATATATCGTTGTAAGCAACTAAATGTCCTCTTTTGAGAAACATATAAGAACTTACTCATCGGATAAACAAAAATAAAGTTACGGACAAATAAATGCTCTCACCTATCAAAAATCGGGTTTTCAGCCCTAAGTCCATATTAAAATTGTGAGTATGCAGTTTTTTCTGCCTAACTATAGCTATGTCTTGAGCTATGTCTCGAGGAAAATATATTTTCACTGTCACACAGTGTAATTAAAGACACTAAACTCATAGATAAGATATTTTTATGAAATTTAAAAGGATCAAAGAAAAAGTAACTATGAATTAAAGCATGACTTTTGATATACTCGTTGACGTAAAAAACGGTAGTTGGGGTGTGAACAATTTTTGATTATACTGTAGATGAATTGTTCTTGACTCCCAGAAGCCTCTTATATTATTTAGACGCAGTACAGTTCGCTATTTTTATATTTTATTGTGTAATCTTTGTGCATGTAAACTATTTATATAAATACGCTCTATTGTACAGTCGCGCAACGATGTGGATAGCGCTTTGGGGAAATATAAAGAAATTGCTGCTGCTGAACCAGACATTCCTGAATTGTGGAACAATATTGGACTGTGTTTTTTCAAGAAGCGCAAATTCATTGTGGTAAGTATTTATTCACTTTCAAGTTTTGTTTTTTGAAAAATTATTTAATGAAAAATAAGGAAATGAAGAACGCTTTTAAAATTTAAACTGTGAATTTGCAAGATGATAAAACTTGAAATTATTAAATCTTTGCCATATATTTTTAGGCTATATCATCTTTACGCAAAACAATTTGGCTTTCACCTTTAAACTACAATGCTCTCTATAATTTAAGCTTAATTTATGTAACAGGTAAGCTGTAAATTTAGATTTTTTTCAATTAATCAGTTTGACGTAGCTTTTGAGTACATTTAAATAACTCCTTATTCTCATCAGTTGCAAAAAGTTTGTGGTTTACATCATCATCGCTTTTTTGTTCAAATTTTAACAATTCATTACATACAAACATACATACATACATATGCAAGTAAATTGATTGCATACAAGCCTCTAAATTCTCCTTCCACTCCTACTTTTTGCCACATCATTCAACAAGTGTAGGCACACACAATAATCTCTCATTCTATGTACTTTACAATTGTTCATTCTTTCATTTTACTTTGCAACATTTTGATTTAACTTCTCATGGAAAAATTTATAACATCCTCATGACTTTTTATTGTTGTTTTTTGTTCTGCCTTTTGTGAATTTCTGTACTCTAATAAACGTTGATTAGTCAACCATATACATCATTTCTTATTCCATATGCGTGTATGTGAGATAGGGTGAAATGAAAAATTTACAGTCCCCTTGTGACACAATTTTTTTTACATTACAATTACAAACTAATCGATATTATGAAAATAAATAAGCTTAATAAACATAATATGCCAAAAAAAAAAAAAAAAAAAACAAAAGTTTATAAAACAAGCAAATCAGACGATTGTTTAACTAAAACTTTAACTATGTTCACATTTTTCACTACATCCTGTGAACAAAAATATACACATACGTACAGTTGTGCATATAAAGACATTTCATTAATCTAATTTATCAGCGTTTTCAGTTGAAAAATTTTGCTTCACCCTCTTGCGGTTTTTGTTATATGTATTATGAAGATAATTTAAAATACAATATAAAAAAATATACACAAGTAGTTTAAAGAAATATGGTATCATGTAAGGTTTCCTCAAACTTAAGCGGAATACCAGGCTTTAAATTTACAAAGTTTATATGCAGTATTCCGATTATTATTATTAAGAAGTGGTTGGAGCGATTCGAAAGTCAGCACTGCGACCTAAAAGCTCCAAAATTAAGTTAAAAGATGATCTGCTATCCTAATGAAGGCTAGAACATCTTTTGTGGAAAAGGTTTTGATTTCATTCGTTGATCGAAATGGTTTGCTAAAAATACCCCTTCTTTGCTAAGCCAAGGCTGGACATTCACATAGAATGTAAGATGTCGTCACATTATCCTCCATACAGTAGCTAGATAGAAAGCCTACTAGCAATCTGAGATCCGTTTTATTTAAATTCAGGGATTTGATGAGAGTGAGAGGAGGAATTAGCTTCTTTGCCTGACTAAGGCCTTGAACTGAATGCCAATAAGACAGCCATTCGTCCCTCGTCCACGCCTCTATAATCGATTTTGAACTAGTCCAGCCAATTCCACGGAATGGATCGGGGCCTGTGTGTTAAGTCGCTGAAACTGCATTGAGAGCCGCTTGGCTGTCAGAGAAGATTATAATCTTAGCACCTTTTATCCTTTATTAAGGTTAATTCTGGTGCATGTCTCAATTGCGTATAATACTTTTTGAAAAACACGAGGCCAAGTGCCCTGTGGAATTGAGATTCGAGTGTTAGGTCCAACAACGCCAGCACCAGAACCACAATCGGTTTTAAGGCCGACAGTATACCAATTGAGTGCAAAGGGACCGAAGTTGGGAGATTGGGCATTCCAATCGGACCTGAACAGTAGGATGATATTAAATTTGTATTCTGGTTATTTAGATAAATTTTAAATAATTTTAAAATGCTTCAAATAAGAATAATTAAGGGACGATCAGGTGAACGCAACACTGTAGGTGAACCAGACATCCCCCATTATTTCGAGAACGAAAAGACTATAAACTAGTTATTAACAATTTAATAGGAGCTAAGCATTTTTTCATTTATTTTGCCCCTGTTATAGTGCGGACACACGAGAGTGCATTTCAGGCAAATTTAACATGCAGAATTTCGCCATACAAAAAGTGTCAAATGAAATTCTGCATTTCAGACGCTTATCATTGAAATGTGTCTGAAATGATGAAATTAACTAGCAACCCTCAAATGCAAGGTTGTAAAAAACAGGAAAAATTACATTTTTTGAGACATTTTGGAATTTGTATTCATAACAGCTGCTTTTATAATATTTATTAAGCGAAAAAATAAAATAATGGGGTCGGAGAGTAACTCATTGCTATTCCCCCAATTATCCATAATTGTTATATAAAGTCTAAGTGCCCAAATCCAATTGAAAGGCAACATTTTTATTTGCACAAAACACACACAAAAATTCTTCTTCTTCTCCAAACTTATTATCTGTCAAAAAACGAATTTGAAATCCCTTTTTTTGTCGTGTGTCCACCTTAAGGGGTATTCTACCCGAGATGGTGCGAAATATCGATGTTTTCAAATCGTTGTAAATGAAAAGCTTTTCAATATTTTTATTCGAGGTTTTTTGCAAGTTTTTCTACAGGTTTTGAACAATAATTTTCGTTTTTAATGTTAAAAATATCTTTGTTAATAATGGTTCATTCGACGCCTCGAACTTGAGCCTGCCGAAAATAGTTGCTCCATGATGGACATGATATCTCCGGTTTAAATATTCTGAAACACAAAATGTAACCCATTTTGTAATCGTGAGACTTCCTGCTATCGCCTCATCTAGGGAATAAGAAAAAAATTCAATTTAAATCAGACGTTTGAAAAAAGTGACGATTTTTTGCCCTGTTTTTGTTTATATTTCACATTAAAAACATTAGTTAAACAAACGCTTTCATCATAATCCTAGATAAGGCCATACCTATACATTTGCTTAGTAGCCTTGTAAAATTTCAAGTCAATTGGATGAGTAGTTTTTTGTGAATCGTGTCCACCGTCCCGAAAAAAATGATTTCGAGAAAAACGAGCTTAAAGATTTACAAACGTGGTACTTACAAATGAAGTAACTTACGGATAATCAGCGATTACAGGACCATACATTACCCCTTTTTTTTCTCATAAAACTCGTTGTCTACATCAAAAATATTAAATAAAGAAAAAATCGATTTTTCGGACCATCTCGGGTAGAATACCCCCTTAATTTGAAATGCAGAATTTCAACGAAATGCACTCTCGTGTGTCCGCACTATAACATGGGATTTAATGTTTCATCAAATGCAAAATTAATGTTGCTTCAATCTTTAAGTACCAATGACTTTGTGTAAAAACATTTTACTCCAAAAGCAGTACGCAATATTGATTAATGATTAGTTGAATGAAGAAAAAATTAAAAAAAAAGTTTGAAAAATTATTATTATTTGTTTTTTAAACACAATAATTTAAAATGAGTGACGATATGGTGAACCCGACCTATATTAACTTGACCTACATAAATTCATGTATTTCTATGTTTTTTTGTTTTTCATATTTCGTAAATGTCTCGTAAGCCCGTAAAGAGTGTAAAATTGCCAACATTTATATGAAATTTGACAGTAAGCTTGCTTGTTTATACAATTTACAAGGATTACGAGATTTTTACTAGTTTAAATAAATCCAACTAATATAAAAAACTGAATTATAATGATATTTCTTTCAAAAGCTATAAGTTTTATTGAATTCTTCTTTGGAAAACTTTGAAAAAGAGGTGGCTGTCGGAATCACTTTAGAGGGTTAACCTCATATTTTAACTTTAAAAACATGGTTATAGTGAAAAGTATTGAATTCAATCTTTATTTAAAAATTTTATGAGACAAAATATAAAAGTTCATATCTTATTTGAGTCCCTAGTCCCAGTCAATATTTTTGGAATGACAGATAAGCTGCCAAGAAAATAACTGGAGCCAGACCATTTTCCGAGCTGCCATTGATCAATTAGTTAAGGTCTAAAACAATGATTTAAGAAAGCTTAATTCTTTAATCCACCTGTAACAGATCATCCAATATCTTGATACCAATAACATCTAATTGAAAGCCTCGATTACATATGAGACGCAGCAGGAAGTAAATAAGGTTTTCACAGAATTTTTAAAGAGACGCTTAGTGTTTAAGAACATATTTTGATTATGAATGAGACCAGTCTAGTGAGTCTAGGTTTTCTCCAGCTGGTCTCCCAAAGTTGTAAGAAATTACATAATTAACATCGCTAAAATATCTTGTGATATATGTATGCACTCAGCGTTTTACTCGTACATAAGTATTTGCATTGTAGTAAGCAAGTTAAATCAGTGACAATGACATGATAATACTAATGAGAATATAATAACAATGAATATAAAATGTTAAATGTTGTCATTGTGGATATCGTAAAGGATTAGAACAATTGCACTATTATTTATATTATGTTTATTATTTTTTTTTTTTTTTCTGTTGTATTTGTAGATTTTTTATGTGCCATGCATGAGCGTAAATATAATGTGAATCTCTTTGCAGCACAACAATATGCCAGCGCCTTTCATACACTTGCTGCGGCCATAAACTTACGCAAGGACAGCGCTGAGTGTTATATGCTTCTCGGAAGTAAGTTTTAAAATCATCTTGATTTTTTCCTTGTATTCATTCACTAGCCGGAAGTCAGACTCATTTTTCTTCTTATTGTTCTTTCCGCATTTGAAAAGTACCTAATGACCCTTTTTTGTTTTTGCATAAATATTTAAGAAAAAATTTAAAATTTTCATTTGCAAATGTGTATCTTTATGTCAATGATGTCTTGAAAAAGTTAAAAAAATGTTCTTTTCTTTTTTTTTTTTGGTTTTCTTTGTCTCTTTTGTCTTATTTCTTTCTCAATTATTAATCTACTTTAGTTTGTTTACGTAAGTTGGAAGATACTGAGAATGCATTTACTGCCTTTGCGCGCTCAAGTGAGATTGCGTTGTCGCACAAAGTTGACACCAAAAGTGCTGGCGGTAGCGGCGGCGATGGTGGTGCTGGTACTAGTGCTGGAGCTGGAACTATTGGTGCACGCAATCCTCTTATTCACTTGAACTTTGCTCTTTTTTGCATTGAAACAGGACGCATTGCAATGGCAAACGAACAATACAATCGTTTTTTAAGTGGCTCGCAGGATCTTTTGCTGCCAACTGAAGTAAGTTTGTGGCAATTAAGGGACCTACAGTGGATGTATGCAACTGGAAATTGGAAATGATGAAAGCACTGTCTTTTTCCCCACACACACACACACACACAATTTTAAATTTCCTTTATTGTTGCTTTTATTTTTATATGTTGGCAAATTGTAGGTATTTAGATATTTGAAGATTTGGAAATTAAGGAAATTAAAAAAGAAAATATTGTAATTTGTCTCAGGTGTCCATTTATAATGTGATAGTATAGTAATTGCTTTTGTTTAAATAATAATAGATGTAATTGTAGTTGTAGTTGTAGCTTCATTTAATGTCGCTTTCACATGCAAATTTATTTAATGAATTTACTGGTTCTTTTAAAAATTACACAGGAAATTCTTTTTGATTTGTAATCACACACATTTAATTAATTTGTTAAAAGGAATTGGCGAAACTTTAATGATTTGAAAATTTTAATTTGATTTGAAATAAAATATTTAATACACACGAATAAACTAATTAGTAAAATATTAAGCGAACATTTTTAGTTTTAACATGCATTCGATATATAGTAATTTTTAAATTATAGAGAAATTCCAATTTTTGCTGCGAACAGCCTCTTTTTAATGTGTTTGGTCCTTTATTTTGAACTCGCAGAGTTGTCTGCTGCAGAAAACTAAATTGTTAAATAAATGGAAATAAATTAAACTTAATATGAAATTGAGACCTCTGTATTCAAAGACTTGTAAGCAGCGCACAGTGCGCTGAAATCCTACCTAGAGATATAATACAAATTTACCATTTGCTTACATTTATCTGGCGCGTATCATGAGCAAACTCTTAAAAAATGTGCGTAAATATTGTATATCGATCAGCTGTTCGGTTTGATTCGATATAATTAAAAAAAAAAAATAAAATAAAATTTGAAGATGCCAACAAACTGTTAACGAATAATTAAATAAAATTAAAAAAAAAAGTCCTAAATTGTAACAGCTGAGAGCTTTGCAGGATTGTACTAACATGAGCATAAATTTACACAGCTGTTTGCACACCAAACGCAAACTTATGCGGTTTATGTAAATATTTTTCCATTCAAATTTTCACAGCTTATTTGAGAGGTGGTAAATATATGCTGTTTGCACTGTTTACGAGGATTTTGCGCGACATCATGAATACCACTAATATGTTTGTCTACATTTTGTAGAAACACTAGAGATTCAAAAAATTCTTTATTTTTTTTCTTTAACCTTTTTCTTTCAGAATTTGAAACCCACTACCTATTTTTTTTTTTTGTAATGCTGATGTGCGTATAATGAGATGTGATTGATAATGCATTGTGCGCCATTTTTCAACTTAGAAAATCTTAATTGAATGAAACCACACTATAACTTTGATACGCTGAGTAAAACTGCATCTGACGTTTTTCTCTATCACGTCTAGTTTTCCGGATATTTTCCCTTGAAGTTTTCCGGAAAACTGTATTTGACTATCCATTCCAAACCAAATTTTAGCTAGAAGACTTGGCATTTCGCTTCTTATGTCTGGGAACAAAATGCAGAGGACACTGATAGAAACATTCATCTTGAACTAACCAAATGTAGTGTGTTAACAAAAGAAAAAGAGCTTCTGAGGAGCATACGACAGAGTAATCTGAATGCACCCCATATCCTTGCGTTATGCTCGTCACAAAACTGATAGAAGTTTTTTATATTGCTGAAATTATTGAAAGTCTTGTTGACTGTACTACATTAGCATGTGCGTTAATTTAGCAGTTTTTAAAATAACACTTTCGTACCAAATCTTAGTACTGTACTACAAACAGTTCCTGAGATGAAAATTCAGGTATGTGAGGGAGGTACCACGTTAATCATGCCTTCCTCTTCACAAATACATTATGTAAGTTTCAAACGTCAAACGAACTGCTCATTTTATATAAAAAGCATGCATGGATACATTGCACTATATATAAAGGGGTTATGTACAGTTGTACCCACTGTACACAAAAATCTAACATTTTTTTATTGCATTTTCTCAAAGTACATCCTCTTGAGAATATATATTGTTTTTTTTTTTTTTTTTTTTTTGGAGATCTGAGTACTAGAACCAAAGTTACAGCTGCCAACAGCGCACTATCTCCAATTCCGACATGGTGCCGAAAGTTTAAACGCTATTATCTCGAAATGTGGTTTTTCAAAAAGTTCCGTTGCGGTAACAAAGGTTTGTCAAGAACCATTTCACCAACCAATCAGAATTTTTACTGACTGGTTTATAACTGTAATAGCCTCTTAGTGAACGAAGGAATTTGGCTATCAAAACCAAATTTCCAGACCCTCGAAAATCAAGAATTTTTAAAAAATCATCACCATCCTTCGTTTACTAAAAGCGTGACGATGAGAACTAAAATATGTTCTGGTTTTTTCATTTCAGATAAACCGTTCTTTATTTATCGTTCCCACAGCGAGGGATGATAAAAAAGATGTGTTTTGGCACAACGGCCGTATCGTCTCCTGTTGGAAAAATTCATGATACACCAAACGTTCTAGAAAGTTATTGTACTATCTCTCGGTAGAACTGGCCACTGTCTTATGGGCATACACGCCTCGAGATTGGGCGCGCCCTCAAACGACTACTGCACAAGTTGTAAAGATAAAGAAGAGGAGGAATCCATTTCTCACTATTTGCCCAGCTTTTGCTTTGCCCAGCTCTGGCTAACTGTAGGAAAAATGCCCTAGGTCAATATTTTTTAGATGACTTATCCGACTTGGGGTCAACCAACCTAGGGGACCTACTTAATTTTATAACAAAGTCTAATTGGTTTGACTAATTTTCAGGTTCTAAAGGGGATGGATGAAACACCCACGTGGTAACACAACGGGTCGTATTTGGCCTAAGTGTGTCCTGACGGACAGCCACTTAACCTAATCCAACCTTGAAACATCAACAAATAGATATACGGTGACTTTTTCGGATAAAATTTTATCGCTTTGGCAAAAAAAAAAAATAAAATAATGAAAATGCCCTTTTTTCCGACAACAAGTGTATATAACCCCTTAAGTGCCTTACAAATAGCAGTAATCAGTAAAGTTTTACTAGTAATGCAAATTAAATTTCATTATCATTACCTAGTAATGCAAATTAAATTTCACTATCATTAAAAATTTACTGATTACTGGTATTTGTAGTGCACTTAATATATATTTATATAGAGTAATGTGCCCATGCAGGGCCGTAGCCAGAAATTTTTTTCAGGGGGGGTTTTCATACGAAGAAAATATTTATAAATAATTTTTATCAAACTGATTTTTAAATACAATAAATTAAATCGATAATACATTTGATGGACCTTATAAAATTAAAATTTTTTGGAAAAATTTTTCGATTTTTTTAATCTTAACCTAAAAAAAATGGCAAAAAATTTACAGAATAATCAAATTAAATTTTTTCAAATAAATGTTAATCAATGTGCATTTTAATGCATTTTTTATTGTCGTGAGGGACATAATTTCATTAACTCATTGACTTCCCACTACTGATGGTGTACCCAACCTCAAAAAAATTACCAAAAATAGTAGAGGCTCATTTTTTTCAAATGATCATATATGGGAATTTGAGCCATTATCAATGATAAGGAATCCGGATGAGGTTGGCTTATATTCCATAAATTCGTGAAGTCTCACTATTGAAAGAGATCTTTCTAGTCGTGGTGCTCTGAGCAATAATGCGTTAAAGAATTAATTATATTTTAAAACTGCTAATAAGATGAAGTTTTTGCGAAAGAATTTTTCACGTTGAACACGAATCTGAGGTCAAAAACTTCCCATCACGTCACGTTTTAGAAAAAAAGTGGGGTTCAAGCAAGTCTAATTTTACAAGGATCCTATAATGTTTTCTATTTTTTATTAATTTTTAAACTTTTCAAACTGATTCAGGACGAAACTTTAAATCAAAAACAGTTAATGACCTAAAAAACTATGAATGCAGGAGTGCTCAGTATCACCTTATCTTTTTGAATCCGTAATCAATTTGATCGCATAGTGTAACTAAGATTTCAAATTTATTTTTTTATATTTGACTTTTTAGAAAAAAAAACCGATTGAAGTAAAAAATATCGTTAAATAGATTTTATTTTGACTTTTTTTCCATCCATTGGCAATTAATCTCAGAAATTAGAATAAAGTTTCCACATTTCAGGGGGGTCAGAACCCCCAAAACCTCCCCCTAAATACGGCCTTGTGCCCATGTATGCTACAGAATAGCAAGGATGCGGTGTTCTTTCTTCTGAAAAATAAAGTTCTGAATCATAAGTTATTTGGAGATCTGGTTGAGTAACGATCTATACATTATTTTAAAAATTTCTCTGTTCGTATTGGATAAAATATTAGGTGGTGATGACTTTGTAGTACTTTCTTTTCCTTTTTAACTGAGAAAAAGAAGATAAGCTTTGTCAAAACTTCGAACTAAAAATATTAGTTACTTAAACGATTTATTTCCTCTGGTGAGAATGCATTGAATTTTCAGTACCAGTAGGATTTAGTAATCAGTAAGATTTTACTGGTAATGCATATTAAATTGCAATATCAGTAAAAATTTATTTTTACTGCAATTTTACTGGTAGTGCAAAGTGCCCATCTATGATATAAAGATAGATAGCTAAACACATGTAGTTTGTTATTTAAAATTGCTACATAAAAAGTACTACCTTACCTCACTTATAAATAGTTTTGCTTTAAGTTTAACCACTCTATAACTTTTTTATTTATACCTAAAGCATTTGTTTTTATACATCTTCTCTACCATCCATATTATTTGTTCTTTTATTTTGCAGTACAAATTTCAGTCAACCAAATTGAAATCTCTTCTAAAAATTTCAACAAATAATTTTTTAACATCACCAACTGTTTCAACAAGAAATATTGTAAAGCAACAACAGCAAGAACGCTCCAATGGTTGCATGACACAAAAAAACAACCAAATCATCACGACAGCAATAGAAACCGAAGCCACAGCCGCAAGTGTGAAAAATGAGAACAATGAAAACTGCAGCAATGGTAGAGTCCATAGAGAGAGAAATGACAGTGTTGACTTATCAATGTTTCCAACAACATCGGCATCAACAACGACAATGACAACAGTGGAACTAGAACAAGCTGAAATTCCACTTGAAGTGAATGCGGTGGTCAATGCCAATATGAGTACAAATTCGAAACCACTTCGAGAAGAATAACAGTAGCACATAACTGAATTTGTTGATTCATCTATGAACTATGTTGATTTGCATATTATGGAGTGGATCAACATAAATGGGAGTTTTTCATCCATGAATTTATGAGAAGTGGCGGTAAATTTAAGAACTTTAACATCGTTCAGTGTTTCAAAAATAAGGGATGACTTTTTTAAGCATTTGGTTTTAAATTAAAAAAAAAAAAACAACAGAAACAATACAAAAGTGTGTGCAATTTTTGTTTGATGCTTGCCATTTACTTTTTAAAGATTATTTCTTGTGAATGTTAACCGCGACTACGTTGTAAGTGATTCATGTGAAAAGTCCAATTTCGAATAAATTTTATGAGCAATGGATTGATATGCAATAGCGTAAAACTGGTACGAAATGCTGTTACTACGACTTGAATTGCTTTCTCTGTAAGGCAACTGTCAAAAATTCTACACTGAAAACTCAAAAAGCAATAAAATCAATATACCCCCTATTCTAAGAAAGACATGCATTGAATTGAAGTGTTTTCTTTAAACTACAGAATTTCGCGCAGTTATTACACGAAATTTCTTACTACTTAATCGTTAGTCCGGATGGAAGTATTTAAATTTTTTTTGAAGTTTGAGTATGTAAGTAGGTCATTGATGTTGGTTTTGGATAGCTCCCCAGGTTATTGAAAAGTGGTTTGCCCAGGGTGTTCACCCTATCGTTTCATAAGACAAGGCATTCGCAGAGGAAGTGAGTTATCGTTTCTTTTTTCTCTGGTTGTTTGCAGCTGCGGCAGAAGGTATTGTGAGGGATGCCCATTCTGGCTGCTTGCACTCCAATGGGTCAGAAGCCCGTGATAACTGCCGGAAGCTGATTTCATCTACAGTTGGTTTTTTTGAGGTATGTTGATGTGATTTTACTTTTGATTGTAGTTGCCTCTGTTATTTCGATGTTACGGGATCCAGACCAAGGTAACACTATGTTGACACGCTATTGTTATGAGACTCTCTCTGCACTGGATTACTAGATTTGAGGTTGTGACGGCCTAATAGAGTGCCGCGATTGACTATCCGACAGGAAAGCTATACTGATTTTGGAAGTATAATCCGCTTCCAGTAACCTACACGCCTCCCTTATAGCAAACACTTCCACCTGGAATACGCAAGATGAATTGGGTAGACGAATGGATTTCTTAAGGTTCAACTTCTCTGAGAAGACACCTGCTCCAACCTCACAGTCCATCTTGGAGCCATCCCAGAGAACTGTGGTACAGGAATCGTTAAGTATCATACCATTACTCTATTCCTTCCAAGAGGGTAAGAGTACAGTAAAGCTCTTATTGAAAGACACAGTGTTGGGTATTTTCCGCCCAAGCGACATTAGTAGACTTCATGCCCAAAAGTTATTCCATTCCAGCAACCAACTCCCCTCAACCTTAAGATTTTGGAATCAGATGCATTAGAACATTGAAAGCCTCTCGATGACAGGAGCCAGGTTGATACTCGTTTAAGTAAGCAACTCAAAAAGTTTATTTAGACTATCTATGTATCTATGGCAATACCCAACAATAATAACCCAATGCAAGCCAAGGCTCCGTGAAATTTGGCCCCAAACCGAAAATGAAAAAAGACGCAAAACTTGGGGCATGTTTTCATAATGAAATAATACCCCAATTATTGCAATGAAATATAACCCCAAAGTAATGAAAAAACACCCCAAAAACAAAGAACGAAGGGAAAATTAAAATGACCACAAAAGTGTAATATAATTTTGAAATGAAATATGACCCCATTTTGTAAAAAGATAAAAATAGTAAAACTAAAATATATGAAGAAAGACTCCAACAAAATAATTCAGTGTTTTTATTTATCTAAAGGAGAAAACCTATATTTCTAAGTCAATAATTAATCTGTTATACAATCAGAAGGTGCCATATCAAATATATTTTCTTTTATATAAATTAATAGCTTGTAATGGCTTTGTTCTGATTTTTTGTCAGCCAGTATGAAAAAATTGAAAATTTCTGGAAACAAAAAACTCATGTAAAATAATTTGGATCATACTTAGTTTCTTGCGAAATTTGTACTATTATTCCTTCAAAAACTGAAAGCTCCGAAGTTTTGTGTAAATATGATTGGCATACAAAAAAGTCGTTTCGTCCTGTAAGTATAATCACTAAGACTCACCTTCTCATAATACTCCACATAAATAATTAAAAGTTGCTTGAAGCTACCCCGGGGCACAAAATAGAAAGTTGCATTCATCAAAAATTTTCGGTTTCCTTCAGATATACATTCTGTCAAATAAGTACCCGGAAATTCTCATTTTAAATTTTCCCTCTGAGAATATTTCAAAAAAATTTTTTTCCCAGGTTGGCACAACTGTCAACCACTATTCTGTGAATTTTTATTGCTATGTCTCATTTAGTTTGGTTACGGCGTCATTAAGAACAAGTCAACCTTTTGTGTGCGTTGCGATTTCGGTTTCGGCTCATTTTTGGCGCGCCATTCCGATGATTGTTGACTTGTTTGCATGTCGTACTCGAAAACCCATGTCTCGTCACCAGTTATGATGCGTTTGATGAAAGTTGGATCGGAATTTACGCGTTCAAGCATGTCTTCAGCCACCTTACTGCGATTCACTTTTTGAAGAAAATTCAGATCTTTTGGCACCAATCGCGCTGAGACTTTCCGCATACCCAAAACATCAACCAAAATATGACGAGCGGTCTCATGAGACATGTTCATTTCTTGGGCTATCTCTCGCAAACTATAATGACGATTTTCGAGCACCATTTCCTTTATTTTGTCGACGTTTTCTTCAGTTGAAGAGGTCGAAGGCCGTCCTGAACGTGGCAAATCGTTCACTTCTTCTCGCCCCTCTTTGAACGATTTATACCAATCGTAAACTTGAGTTTTCGATATGGTTGAATCACCAAATGTTTTTTCAACATTTCCAACGTTTTGGCACAAGAAATTTCGTTTGAAACACAAAATTTCACACAAACTCTTTGTTCGATATTTTTATATCCATAGTAAAAATCGCAACGCACACAAAAGGTTGACTTGTTCTTAATGATGCCGTAACCAAACTAAATGACACATAGCAATAAAAATTCACAGAATAGTGGTTGACAGTTGTGCCAACCTGGGAAAAATTTTTTTTTGAAATATTCTCAGAGGGAAAATTTAAAATGAGAATTTCCGGGTACTTATTTGACAGAATGTATTTGCTTTTATAATATCGATGGTCTTGAGTAAGGAAAATAAGCCAAAGGAGTGATTTTTTTTCATTTTGCACGCAGTGAAAAAATGCCACGGATTTGATTCATCCTTTTTCATTGGGGTCAAATTTCACGGAGCCGCAAGCCGAATGTGAAGTATCATTACAAATATACTTACTCAATTTGGTGTACAAAAGTGTTAGGGTTCTTATTTTATGCTTGTTACATAATTAACTATAAATTTGTTAAATCTATTCTAAAAAGTGGAAAAAACACAATAAGCGAGTTCTTTTACATCAATTAGCAACATAAAACATTCTATACAGTACGATCAATTATCTGCTGATTACCACAGTGCAACAAATTTTCAACTTTTGTCTCAGTATATGAAATTAAAGATATTTAAATTTCTCATCTTACGTTATTCATTTAGATTCGATTGTATAATTAGTTTTGGTACAACTAGTAAATTGCCAAGAAATTTGGAGTTTTTTTTAAAAACAATTTAAAAAAAAAATATTGGATTACAAATAAATTTAAGAAAACATAGTAAAAGGGGAAATTTTAATATCTTTTTTTTTCTAATGATTAGTCAACACAAAGGGATATTGCCCCTATAAATGCAGAACATTTTGTTGATTGGGAAAGGAAGAAAGGTTAATGGGAAGAGGAAAGAGGGAGAAGTGTCTGTGAACGTTTGTTTTAAATTTGGAAAGGTCATAACAATCAGGAAAAATATTTGCAGGGAGCCTGTTTCATAATCGCGCGGTACGACAGCGGAAAAAACTATCTCTGTAATGCGTGGTGCGTTGGAATACTGTGTCCACGTGGAATGTGTGACTTCCAGTTGCGGTTCGTGTAGCTCTAGGGAACACTCGAACTGATGGCATCAAATTGCGCATTTCCGCAGAACATCCACAATGAAAATAACGGTAGAATAGAGTCACGCAGGCCACGTTTCTACGATGTTCCAAGGATTGAATGGAGCTAGAAACCTTACTGTCTCCTATTAGCTTTATAGCTCGATGTTGAATACGGTCCAGGAGCTCCAGTTGAGCTCGTGAAGCTCCTGCCCAAAACTGCGAATTATACTCCAGTTTGGGACGGATATAGGATGCGGAGATCAGTCGGAGTGAAGTATTTCTTATACCTCTTTAAAAAGCTGAGGCACTTGACTGCTTCTTTCGCCACGTCAAAAATATGATTATTCCAACGAACGTCACATTATCAAAAGTCACTGACTCCGCAATAACTACCCCATCCATAGCAAGAGGGTTAACAGGGGGTTGGGAAACCCCCCCGTTTGTGAGATAACAGCAACATTGAGTCTTACGCAAGTTGAATTGAACTCTGAGATTGATTGGAGATCATTATTGAGTGAGTCATTCATACCATGCCTTTTTCTCTCAATCTCCAAAGAGTTAGGGCGTTTTATATAGATGTATGAATGACAAATGGTGCTGTCATCCGCATACGAGTAGACAGGGTTATTTGTCAATGACAGAAGGTCATTGATGAAGACAATGGGTAATGAACTTGCACACACAGCAGCCAAAGATATGAACCCTTCTTTTGGAATTAAGGATGTTTATCGTCTCATTTGGAAAGATCGTCACTCAATTAGAGTGTGGTGCACCTACAATCGCCACTATTCAAATATCAACCAAAACCACTGCAAACCTCTCTACCCAGCTGGCGCTTCAAGCTACGACACAAAAACCTTTAGTAGTCTTCGCCTGGGACACACAAAAATAACTCATGGTCATCTGCTAAGTCAGTCGAGTGTCAATAGCTGTCTTTATTGTAAATTCACAGTATCTATTGATCAACTATTGTGCTCCTGCAAGTTTTATACATTTTTAAAAATTTATAATTTGCAAGATCTCAAGTCAATATATCGTCTGTTTAACATTAAAGGGTTTAAGGTCGGGTTTTTATTCGGAATCTGGGCTTCACTTCCCACAAATGACTATCAGAATTTGCAAAGGACTTGATTGTGAAGGGGGTTTGAGTTGCGGCCTTTTTCCTAACTTAGACTCTTATGGGAATCATTGAGCTCTTAACTACCAAATTGTACATACCTATATACTTTGATATTGGCAGAGATGTTTAAGAACCTGAGCAACAAATATTTTGATAGATAAATAAATAAATAAATAAAATAATATTTATATAAATTAACCCATTAACGGACAAGAAGGACACGAAGCTAAGTAATAATATTGTTGAAAGAAGATTGAAAAAAAAAAAAACAAAACAATAAAACTAGATGTGTTACCTAAATTAAAATTTAAAGTCTAAACCACAAAATTAATATAGAGGGGAGTAAAGTTAAATACTTTAAAATTGTTTTTTAAGTTTATAACCACGCCCATAAACCTTAAGATATTTTTTTGAAAATTTGTAGTTTTCTATTTAGGATTAATGCCTGGATTTTCACTATTTCATATTCCATATCAAAAAAAGAGAAAGAGAGAATTTCCTATACGAAATTGCCAACATGTTGGCAAATTTGATTGAATTAGACATAGCGAAAACCAAGCATAATACTAACAAGTGCTGAAAATTTCAGTAATTTTGTTCAATGGAATATGCGTGTTGACATTAATGGGTTAATCAAATAGAACATTATTATCATCTCCTTTTTGTTTTGCGAGTTATATTTGTAAATGAATGGAAATGGCCTACAGTTTTACGTCAAATCTAAGCTAGAAAGTGAAAAATTGCCAACCAAGAGTTGGTACCGTGAAAAAGAGCAACATCGAGCCATAAAAACAAAATTGATGTAAGCGACAAGAAGTAAAGGTTTTTTTCGCCGTTATCTTGCAAGACGCCAATAGTTTATGTCAAATTTGTTCTCTCTGTTTCTCAGTAACGGTTAATTTCTGTATCTTAATCAGTCAGAGGCATCATTTCGCAAGTATTCAAAAATTCAGATAATTTGGGTTAATACCTGCGTTTTTGGGTTAATGCTTCTCTAAATCCTGACATGCGCGAAAACTGCCACTAAATTCAGACTCAGCATTCAAAATTACATGGGAAATCACACTTTGTTTTCAGTCGTCTGAAACCTCGTGGGCCTGTGTTATAAGTTATCAATGGCGTATTAAAACAAAAACGATTATAACATTTTTATACATTTATTACCATCTGACAACTGTATAGATCACACTTTTCGTTTTTTGATTTTGTTTATAACATTAATTCTACATAAATCACATAAACTTTAGTAGTAATATTTATGTATAAATATTTTTAAAATATTTTTTAGTGTGCTGTGAATTTGGTTTGTATTTCAATGAATTCTTTTTAAATGAAAAGCAAAAACAATAAGTAGTATGTGCATATGTATTTTTTAATTTGAATATTGATAAATACATACATAGTTAGATAAGTAGGTATTAAATATCTATGTGGACAAAGATAAAATATATTATATCCAATATACTGTGTGGTCCGCTTAACTTGCAACAGCAAGCCAAAATATCTGACGATATCAGTTTTCTGTTGTTTTTTTTTTTTTTAATTCAGATTAAATTTGTGTCATCTATGAAAGAACTATTTATACGCTCATCTGGACCACCAGGTATTTACTAGTATTATTACACAATTTTTTAAGTACAATATCATATATGTATATACAAATGCACTATCTAATTTTTAAATCACTTTTTCCATACCCAAGTACAAACATATTTAATTTGCTTGTTCTCAATTATTACTATTATTACTTACACGAATATATACATTTTTTCTTATACAATATTTTATCTTAAATACAAAGGTCTTCAGGCTTCACGAAGAAATTAATTTTCACGCGTTTCTGAAATTTATTACAATTTTTATTTATGCATTTAAAACTTAAAAAATATTCTTCTCATTAATGTTAAAATATCGTTGTATTAATAATTATTTTTATTTATTAAATACCTGTATCGCATTTATAAATATATAATATACATCTACATATGTATGTATGTGTCCTTTTGTATGGATTTATGTATACACATGTATTCTCTTATATTAATGTATAAATATATAAACATTAACATACTAAACATTAGATATTAAAAAGGAAATCTTTAAACCATTTTTTTTTGGCTTTTTAATGTTACTTAGCCAATATTTTTGTTGTCTCAATATACAATACCCACTAGGAACCGTTACGTTTCATGCATTTGCACATTTTCTTTCTAAATTCATACATTGTCAAAGTGTTGAAGATTACTTAAAATGAAAACACTTTTTGATATATATTTTATTTTTCTATTGATTTCTTTTTCCTTTTAATTAAATTTTATTCAAAAAAAAAAAAAAAAACTCTTTAACCCTAGTACAACAGTAAGATTTTATATTAAAGTACTAGTTATACACCACTTTGACAATATGCAAGTAAAATTTGTAATTCATTCATTTGAATAGAGAAATTCTTTGACTTTTCTCCAGCCATTGTGTGAGATCCAAGCATTGTGTAGCGTACTTTATATTTACTTGAAAATATATGCTCATAGCGTTTAATCTAGGGGAGACTGTGATATTGTGGACCGCATTTTCATTTTGGATAAAAACTTACAAAAAAAAACTTTTTCTAAAAATTTCAAAGCTTGAATTTGTAATACTGGAAATAACCTCTCTTAGGGTTGCAGCAGATCGGTCAAATTATACAAGTTATGTCAATTGGCGCAAAAATGGTGTTTTTACGATTTTGAAAAATCTCGGGGAATTGTGGACCACTTTGTAAATCAATTAAAAATAAAAAATTGTGGTCCAAAAACTTTATTTTTGATTAAAAATTACAGAAAATTCATTATTAGAAAGAAACAAAGTAAAATGAAGTGAAAAATGGCAATTAAAGCAGTCCGAAACGCAATGCTCTCAAGTCCAGTAACTTGCAGTCATTCCGGCGCATGCTAAGCGAAAAGGTCGATCGCACACGTTGCGATGGACGGTATTTTGGCGGTTCATCTTCTTTCTTTTTTAGCTATTTTGGTGGTGATGTTTAATAAAAAAGAATCGGAAAGTGTAAATTTTCATCAATTACTTATAAAAAATGCGAAAAAAGTTGTTTCGGACTAATTTGTTTTTTGGAAAATATAGCGTCAGCCTCGCATATATTCTTATTGGTAGCGAAGTGATATCACCGATTAATTTTTCGATTGTTCGAAATTATAAATATGAATAATAAATATGTTCGGTATCCGAAATTCTCGACGAAAGAGAACCTAACCTCAACATTGTGTACTTACATTTCAAAAATTATTTTCGTACCTGTGTTGAAATTTTGCATGAAAAATCACTTATATGCATCAAATATACGAAGTTAGCTAGTCAAGTGTCACGAACTGAGTGGGCCGTAATACCCCGACAAAAGTGGTCCGTAATTTCCCTAACGCACTTTTTTACAATATGGCAGGATATGAGTAACACAGTGCAAAATTCATGCAAAAGTTCTTGTATGTGTCGAAGGCTTAAGGTTCCGCGAATATTATGAGCATATTTGCCTGAGTTGGTTCTCGCAAAGTATGGTTAAATTAAATGAAACACAAAGTGAAAAAAAAAATTTCCAAGTATTATATTTCTATTTGCTATAGAGGCGAGATAACCATGCGTGTACACAAGTCGAATACTGAACGAAGGATGAGTTTAGCATGAGGCGAGCTGATAACAGTTATTTGTAACTGTCAACCATTACTAAACTAGGGTAAAAATATGACGCTTGTTTTGAGTGAGTTAATAATTCTTCTGACCTGATTGTGATGGTCTAATTATTATTGTGGCTAGTGAAAACCAACAAGAATTGTAAACTCTCTTCAAATGAACTAGATGTTTTAAATAATCATTCACTCAAAACTTAAGCTTTGGCTTACTGGGTATCTATACATATTCATTATTTGTAATTAAATTTTTTTTTATCTTTTAAATTCATACATGTATGTATTTGTGTATTTTAATAAAAAAATGGCACTTTGTAGTAAAAAATTATTTAGATACTAATATTTTAAAATTTTCAATAATTTTTAAATATTTTTAAACAAAAATTCAATCATTTAATTGATGTACGTAATATCTATAACCAGGAACCGAATAAAATATATAATCTTGAAACCATTACTCACTCTTTATACTCTCTCCAGATCCTTAGCTATAAAACTAAAGTTTTGAAGATTGGATAAAAAATGTGCAGGAATTTTAAAAATAAAATATTGAAATCGTTTTTTTGTTTCCTTTATTGTTGATGAACTTTAACAGAAGGTTATTAGAAAAGCGCGCATATTTCAGTTTTAATAGTTCACAACTTCCTATTTTAAAAAATATAAAGAAGTTGCTATAAGTTCAATAAAATAACAGTTTCAAAAATTTTGGTAGGGTCTGATGTTGCCGTCAAGTTTGTCGGCTAGTCTTTTTTTTATCCCATCATCAACATCACCCCCAAGATGTTTGATTGACCAATTTTTTTTTTTAAACAAGTAGAAATACAGAAGAAATTTCCGCTTTTTTCTGGCACTGCTATATCACCGAGCACAGCTATAGCTTTTTGCAATTATAATACCTGGGCAATTAACTCTTCAATTAAAATTCTTTTAAGACTAATCACGCTGTGACAAATGCATATTCTCATAAATTACTTACTCAATTATTCGCTCCTGGTTTTAAATAAATATTTTTTTTTTTTATAAATTTCAAGTCGGTATTATAAAAGTTATTAATATAATTTACTTTCAATGAAAAATAAAAACCATTCAATTTATGCAAGCACCTTAACATGTTTAATAGGACATGATCTTAAATTCATAATTTTTCAACTTTATATTTACTACTTCATACTACGAGCACTTGAAATTCACAAATAATGTGTTCCTAACATTTCATATATTATTAATATCGATGACCACAGCAATTAAAGCAATTAAGGCGACTTGGCACACGGGAGTCAAACACACGTCGTCGTGACCCGCGTCAGTCGGGTCATTTCAATACTACCAAAATTTTGTTTGAAGAATAATGATTTGAAATTTGTACGGAATTGCTTTGACATCAAACCATACAGAACAAAGCCAACTGCTGCATTTATTAATGCCAATAGATCCATTATTTCACCGAACGGTGGGTAACATGTAGCAAAGAAACATTTCTCTAATATGCCCGAAAGTAAACCTAAAATTCCTTGTGGAAATTCAGTAATTAGAAATAGTATCAGGACAGCAACCAGGAGCAAAGTAGTACGATCAGTACGACGATCACATTTTGGTGGGCTACGAAAGGAGAAAAAATAAAGAGAAAATCACATTAGAATACATGAAATTCATATGGAGTACATTTCGCTGAAAGGGAAAATGAAAAACGCGCCTAGTATATTAATAAACCACTTATACTTACCGTTGTGTATTACTTCGCTGCTCATTCAGTTGTATACATTCACCACCATTCTTATTTGGATTACTGTATTCCTTTAATTTTTGTTTTCGCTTCGAGGCTTCATATAAAACTTGCACCAAAATGATACTAATGACAGTCAGTATGCAGCAAGGCAACAATTTAATTATAATTGAATGTATCCAAAAATTAATTCTGCAAAGATAATAATTAATAATACCAGATATTTAATGCAAGTTTGCAAATATGCAAACCTATGTGTATGCACAGGGTGTAAAACTTAAAATAGAATTAGATTTGTAATACTACATAATGCGGAGAGACCAACAAAAGTTCGTTGTTGGTTGGAAAAAACCCACTTACAAATTTTTTTTATATATTTTTAATTTTCATCCTTTTTTATCTTATGTTCATTATTTCCACTCATTTCAATAAATTTCCTAAGTTGGTAAATTCAAATTTCAAAACATTCCTCAAAATCGTATTTTTTTTGTGTGGGTGGGTTTGGCTCCATCCAAGGAGTACTGTTTAGTTTCCGGGTTGTACTTATAAAACCAAACGATTTCACTAAATAATCCACTTTCAAATTTTGTAAAGAAATATTGGGCAAAATAAATTTGCGCATCTTTTTCAACGCAATTCAAAATTCGTTGAGTCCTTCGAGCAGATTTTTTCCAGTAATCTATATGATTTTCTAATATTCGTAACACAATAATGGACTTTCTTGGGTCAATCTTGGATCTTCGTCAATTTATTTGGAAAAATTTTCGGGCTGTTAAGCCAGCAGATGGACGCCCTCCACAGAGAATGACTGGTCTGGAATCTTTGAAACCACTTGGTTGACGTTGAAGTTTGTAGAAAAGGGCAAATTAAATTTCTTTCTGTTTTTGGCGGTCAGATTTCTACCACCCTTACATAAGCAATTTTATTTTTCTTGTTCCCATTATTTTCGATCTTCCTGAAATTTTATATTAAATATCGTAATATTATTGCAAATCGCTTATCCACTTTAGATTTTACAAAAAAAAATGTTGGGTAATGCGTCCTCACTAAAATTGTGGATTGTCAAAACCCACGTTGAAAACTACGTTTATATATATGGTCTTCGTGCACGACATATTTAATATATTTTGCAAGAATTCACATGGGAAATTAGTACTGCCAACGATATATTCCATTACGACTTATTTATTTTTTATTTATTTTTTTTTTTTTTTGATCTTTGTCGCATGTAAAATATGTTAACATTTATACAGAATAAATAAATATTTTGTAAACATTTGTTAATCACTTCATATTTAGGGTAAGTCCGAGTAATATGAGACACTGGGTTATATGAGACACCAGATAATGCGAGACACTGAACGTAATCCTAGCGCCATTGTATCTAGCAAGTGCTCCGAAAAACTGAATTGCTTAAGGCGCTGAAAGAAACTATGTTTATAACGTTATTAATTTTATTTATTTATTATAGCAAGATTGCTACGCTGCTTAATTTAAGATTTCCCAACATTTTGAAGAAAAATTTAGATTTTTTGAGTTATAAAATTGTAAGTACTGTACAGTTGCGAGAGGTAAAAATGCAACGAGTCGAACTAGAACCTTAAAATTTCATGTACCATATATATGGCATATACGGACGAAAACAAAATCTTTGAATTTCGCGCTATATCGACTATATTCCGTACTTATATATATCATAGCATCGGGAAACACAAATGTCAAATCAATCGGTTGCTTTCACTCTTCACTGTCCACGTTCATTTCACTTGTGTCGCGCATCTGACCAAAATTAACAAAAATTCAAATTGGAACAAAAAGGTAAGAATTATTATATTATTTTAGTTTTTTTTTCGTGCAATTGGTTTTGTGTAATAGACTAGGACTTAAACTTATGAAATAGTTCAAAGTACAGCACAATTTTTTTTTTTCTGTTAATGTTGATGACTTTTAAATGTACCAAAAATTTCATAAAACACGTTAGAGACTTAATATTACTAAAAGTTTTTTTTCTGAAAAATCGAATCGCTTGGATTGAAATAATCAACTTTTTTCGTGAACTTTTGGTCCAGTTTCTAGACACATTTGCATTTTTATGAAAATTCTTCAATTTTCTCGCTGAATTGGCCATCAAACTTGTATAACGTTAAAGACCAATTTCGGTGAAATAATTGTACATTGTGATTCGATATAAAAACATAATTTACTGCTCTCAGAAACCACTGAGGGGGACACAAATACTATATCGCGAAGTTAAAGAAGGACAAAAAATACGGCGATTATAAGAAAAAGTAGCTACATCAATGAAAAAAAAATTGAAATGAAATGCAATGAAAAGGAAATAAAACGATATGACAGACGATGAACGTGCCCGTGTCATCAAAAAACGTCGTGAAGCGGTGTGTGAATGAATGGAAAACTGTAGAGAGAGAAACAAAGATGCTCAAGCACAATCAAATGACTCAATCGGTGCCATCAAAAAGTTGTGAAATTCCTGGTTCATCCTTTTAGAGGCTCGTATAAGTGCATTATAATGCTTTCACCAGTGTAAACAAAACTATATGGCCCTTCTGGTTGAATTTCTAAATAAAGTTCAAGATCCATGGTGTAAAAGTTTTCGAAGTGTTGCAATGCCAAGTCGGTCTTCCATAAATATTAGGGTGATTCTCTATGTCTATTATTATACTAAATTATATTACGATTCGAGAGCGCACATTACACGATAGCACGAAATGCAAACATATTATACTAAATTATATTACGATTCGAGAGCGCACATTAACGTAGAACTGTAATATATAAGAAAATGTTAATACAGAGAGTGAGAGAGAGGCACAGAGTTGCATTTAATATACTAAACTTCATTGCATTGAACATATACATGGGTATCGTTGTAGGAAAAAATTTTAAGTGTTGCAGAATGGATTGACGTGTATTTTGTTTTTGTTTCGTTGTACGGATTGGAAAGTTTTACAATTTGCGCTATCGTGCTACCGTACAATAGCACGTATTGTTCTGTAACAAGGTTTAAACACTCCACTTAAAAACAGAAATCCCAATAAAGCTTTGATCGCTTTCAGTATTTATAGTTGTTTTGCAGCAAACGATCATATTTTTCACCAACATAAGATTTGTAATCGTTTGAGCATTCAGTAATTTCTTCCATCATTTCCAAAGTTATAAATAAGTGAAAACAGTCGACGGTTGTTTTTACATTTTTCACAGCACGTCGAGATCCATGAAGGTTGGTATGATATTGTAAGATCGTGTATGTACCGAAAAGTTAGATTTTTCCTTATGTCATTTTATAATCCCGTTATGACTCAAAAAATGTCGCTGTGATACTTCTCTCTCTAAATATTTCGTTTTACTGTTACATTCAAGTAGATCCACATGATCTTCTTTAATGTCCCTTTTATCACTGTCATCCTCATCAACAGAATCCTGTTCTTCTAAAAGAATTTTTCGGATCCTTTCTCAATCCCTCTCCCAACTAACGATAGCCATCTAATAAAATCATACATAAACTTATTTACACTGTTCGATAAAACGTTTTTTTTAAATACATTTCTTCACAAAAACTTTAAAATTTGATAAGAGTTTCTGAAGTCTTTTTACACGCGGTTATTGGGGGGGGGGGGGGGGGGGTGCATCATACAACCCATGCAATTTGCACCTCAACGGCAGGGTCAATACTACTACAGCTACAATAGCTACAGGTGCGGCTCAGACCCAATTAGGAAAAAAATATAGTAATAATTATAAGTAATGGGGTGCAAAATACATTCCGCGCGAGTGATGGTTGGTTGAGTACTATAACGTGATATTGTGAAAAACAAACAAAACAAAACGATGATATTTTCAATAAATATTTGTTTTTCCACGTTCTAGCAATTTTAAGTTTTTATTGCTTCCTGTTTTCTCGTTTCTCAAAATAAAAAAGCTAGGTAACGTTATAGACTTTTTTGTGTAACGATAAAGACCGGACATTTTGGCTCTTAGAAGTGCAAGAGAAATATTTTTTTGTATTATTTTGATTTCAGTCGTTTATTTGATCCCTCATTTTCGATATAGTGCTTTAGTTTAGATTTTTTCATTGCTACTTTCGCAAATTTTTTTCAAAATGTAGAGCTACCTCGAAATTTACTTCCAAAAATGTAACGTTAAAGACCACATAAAACTGGTTATATCTTCGAAATATATAACTGTATGCGAACGACTGTCACGTTAAAGAGAAAAAAATTGGCCATATAAGTACCCACTTATGAGAATTTATTTTTGCTTGTCAACATTTTTTTCGGTAACAACCATTGGCACTCATATTTTCACTATTTATGGTTATGTGACCATTTTCATTACGTGTGAAGCCTCTAGGGTGCTTTCTGCTGTTGTTATTATTTTGCATTTTTCAGTAGTCGCAGCAAAGCAACAGCAGAAACAAATAAAATATTTTTGTTTTTAAACTCTGGTACACTGTGTAAAAGTGAAAGGTTGACTCTTTTTTTTCTTTGAAACTTAAGCTTATCACAAATGACAGCAAATGCGAAGCAGCATCAGAATAATCTGTTTCGCTGTCGTTGTTTTGGCAGCACATAGCAAATAAACTATGGAAGCAAATGCTATGCAACAGCGCATGAGTTTGTATTACTTTTGGGCAGCTTAGTAATTTTTTCACTATTCTATTAGCAGTAATTTAAACCCTTCTGCGTAATGAACTACATAGTTAATTTTGTCTAAAAATAATTCCCTTTTCGGCATGTTGCCATAAAATTTTGAGTCCAGAAATCTAATTTTCTTAATGTGATGCAAAATATCATTGTCTTGACGATAACATATTGTTCTGTCCATTTACCAAAAATTTGGAGGATTTTGTTAAATTAAAATTTTAAACTATTTGATTGCATTTCGATTTGCTTTTATATAATTCACTGTCACTTAGTTAAACAGTTGTCTAAACATTTCGAGATGATTACAAAAAGTGACTCAGAATTAAATTCATACATACGTATTTATACACATCGCATTATTTGCCAAGATTTCTGTTTATTTATTTGGAGTTTACGATAAACACAGTTTGAGAAAAAACCTTGGTCTTAATATTGCAGCAAAGTTTGTGCAGCAAAGAAGAGGATTACAATTTAAGTTTACACTAAAGCTTCGATTTGCGTCGTTAATTGGAGACAGTGAGAGTGACGCAACTCAAAACGAAATTAAAATTATTATTAAATAAAAAAACATAGTACACATATCGGCAATTCAGAGTATAACTCATTAAGGGGTTATACCACTCAGAGACGACCTCGATAGCCTAGTGGGTAGTGCACTAGACTTTCATCAGGGAGGTTTGGGTTCGATTCTCGTCTTCGTCTGGTGGTTAATTTTCTTAACTTTCTTATATTCACTATCAATATGAAGTATATGAGAATTATGAGATAGTGTAGAAGTACACAACATTGTTAGTAATGGCAAAACCACCAAGCTGATAAAAAATTGCCACACCGCCGTTCCGAATCGGCGTTAAACCCAACCTAACCTTTATCAGTCAGGCGAGCAAAAAACAAAAATTTTTTTTTAAGGATTTTTAAGGGTTGGTTGGTTATACATGTTTTAAGGTAAACAAAAATATTTTTCATTTTGATTTATAATACAAAATAGCATCGTGGCAATGGAATGACAGAAAATATATTTCTATCGAGAAGATAATCGATGTTCAGGGTAGCAATATCTAGACAGCACATACAGAAAAACAAAAAATTGTTTCTTATTTTATATGAGTTTTTGTTTTTCATGAGGTTCTTAAAAAATATTAGGGGTATTCACGATGTAGTTTATTTGTAGTAAACTTATGCAGAATATACAGCCATATACATCATATTGTGACCGTCTGTTGTAGTAAATTTGTGAACTTAAAAAATCAGCTGATTTTGTTTACTATTACAGTATGTAATAAAATTGAGCACATAAAGGGAAATTTTTGGGACACGAAAAATAGCCAAAATTGCGTCAAATTAAAAAGTACCAGCATAGTTAGATTACTACACATCCAGATGAACAAAGTGGAAACACATTTTTGAAATTTGACTTAACTGGAGGTTTTTTCACTGCGGTAAAATAAATCGTTAAATTTTTCCAGTGTATGTGCCAGCTGTTCTGGCAAACTGAATCGTCGGTTTAGATTACCAAATTGATGTTGAATTTTTTTGTTTTTCTTTTATTTTATTATTGTATAATGCAAACATGAATAAAAATAAGCAAATTATGCTTGTGTTTTTTTCCTAACAGTTTTTTATTTTATTATTTTTATAATTTAAGTACATTGAAATTAAATCAATTTAGCAAATTAATTAAACATAGCAGCGTTTTATTGAAAATAAAAGATTAATTGCAAAAAAATTCCAGAAGTGATAAATTATAATTATTTGGTTCTTTATTGTTTTATTGAAAGCAATAACTCACTTAATTTTGCGCTTGTTTATAACGACGATTTTATATCGACGGGTTATGATTTCTCCGGTCACCGTTGATTTCCCAAGTAAAATAACGGGCCCAGCCTTAGGAGTTTTACATCTGTACCGACGATATATTACAACAACAACAATTTTAATTTTTAATAAAGTTGAAACAAACATATATGTACATATCCCTAATAGTTTAGGTTAAGTTAAAGGGAGGTGATCATAAAAACTGGTCCATTATGATGACCGTATACATTATGGAATCCTCCGCACCCCATCCCCAACAACACAAATTAAAAAGTATGTATGTATGTAGAAATATTAAGGATGCAACTTTGAAACCAGAAACGTTTTTTACAACGCAAATCGAGGTTTCGGTGTACATGCATGTAGACTAATACACATTATTGTCTACACATGCATAGTATTATGTTAATTTTACCACATATGCACATATCGTTGTCGTTCTGGCAGAATTCACTAAGTCCATTTTTTAAATTTTTGAGATGAAGTTAGTTTATTGGCAAAACTTAAAAAGTTATCAGATTGATACACACATTAGCATACGTTTTAACTGGATCATAAAAAATCTAATTTATTATGTCATTCGAATTATAGAAGCTAGTTAATACGGATCCAATTAAAAAAATTAATTTGGACTTAGTGATTTCTTCTTGAACGACGACGTTGCATACATACCCTTCAATGTTTGGTGGAAATCTTTTCCAAATAGTTTACACGAATAATTTGGAATTTCCCTCAAAGAAAAATAAAACTCCAAATAAAGTATGAAGTAAAACTGTGCTACTAATGAAATGAGGAAAAAGTAAACAGATTATCTAAAGTATTTTTGAAAATATTTAACTTTAATATCGAGATTTCATTTCAACTTTGAACAACTTTTTAGGTGGTAAGATTTGTTGTTATAAGATTAAATTGTGGGATTTAATCTTCAGTTTATATTTAACTTTTTGTTAACATCTTCCGCATCCTTTCATATGCAGGTAGTCACTCACCTATACAAATGTGTATCCTTATCAGCATCCACATGATATAATGGTCCAATGTTATCCGACACATAACGCTCGCGCACCTTGAAAACGAACAGTGTTGGAAAGCATACAATTGGTGAAAAAATAAATGAAAACATTATCGCCTCCTTGCAATGGGACAGTAAGAAGACAGTGCATGCTCCATGTGGGTGCCTGAAAAATAGATTGGGAAATACTTTGCTAAACAAAAACAAAAATAATAAAAACGAATAAAAGAAAAAATATATTGTGGGGTTAAAAATTAAAATCTGCCATTGGTGAATTGGAGAATTTTTCACATCAAAAACATTTGTACATTTTTGCACACATGTACTTGGATACAGTGAGAGTCAGCTACATACTGTATAAAGTATTAAAAAAAGAATGAAATCTCTTAAATTTTAAATAATAATACAAGAACGTACACATTTTATCGTAGCTTGTTATTACTTTTGTACACAGCTACAAGCACTTGAATAAACACTAAGAGGAAAAACATAAAAATTTCTTATTTTACGAAATTGGAAAAAAGAATTTACTATCAAAAAGTTGTTATTACTTATTATTGCCACATACGAGAATAAATATAAAAGTGAAATACATTGAAAAAACAAAATGTATAATTATAAAAATATACCATGTCTGAGCTTTATATAACTTGATAAAAGTCAAAAGGAAACTGTGTCCAATTGACCAAATGTAACAATTTCGAACAATTTCAAGGATTACAAGGAATTTTAATATAAAAAAATATGAAAATCAAGCAAAAAATAATAGATGAAAAATACGATATAAAAGTTAGTAGAATTTAAAATTTTTTGTAGGGAAATGGCAGGACAAAAATAATATGTAAAAAAAAATTGAATACACTTAACTGAATTGTCAGGATTGTTAGAAAGTCACTCATACCCGATACATATTTTTAGTCAAGTTATGGAATATAAGCAGGTGAGAGGACGAGCATATAACGCACATCAGATCGACCACTTTTGGAATTACTTCCGAAATTCATTAACAAAAATTCTTTATACTAACCTAAAAGAGCAATGAGTTTGTTAGGGAAATATTTGTTTTTTAAATTAGGCCGAATGTGGAAAAAGATAGAACTTGCCGGATAGTTAACAGTTACGTTCACGTACGCTCATGAACGATCAATTCCCGTGAACTATTTCGAAGTTTTTAACCCCAAAATCACCCCCTTGGATCGGCTAGTGAGAAAGGGAAATTAACTTAGAACTACTTAAAAAAATTTACATTTCATTAAATTTAAGTATTTTCTATAAATTGTTTTAACTGCGTAAACTTATTTACAAAATATGCTCAGTGGTAGTAGCCCAAAATAAGTTTCGTTGAGCGTTTCCGTGATATTCATGGAACTGTTATTGAGCACTTGCGTCTGCGAAAAGTGATCAATCCATTCCCTTGTTTGAATATTTTATTTTTTTTTACGTATTGGTTTTGTCCTGTTTGGTAAGTTATTTTGGACCCAGCAAATTTTTGATTTTCTTTCTGTATTCCAATAACAACTCATTTTTAGATTGGCGAAAGCAAATAATCAAATAAATAAATCAATTTTCTTACTTAAATACTATCAACATAATCCATTAATTTTATACAATATTCATATATGTATTACACTATGAAGATGTGTTTTAAAAGAACATTTCATTTACATATAAATTTTAATACATTTAAAATAAAATTTAACTGCAATAATGCAAAGAAATACTTAAATGTTAAAACATTTTAAATACTTATGTATGCATGAAAACGACAGGCTTAAAATGACAGGCAGACATATTTATGGATATCATTATATCATAAGAAAATTATACTTTTTCTTACCTGATGGCAACATATCGCCATATTGCCAATGTTACTGTCAGTCCAATGGAAATTGTATGTAAAACTTGGGTGAAATGCATGTGAAAGAGAATGAATACAGCCCAAGCATAACTGAAGTCCTTTTCTCCTGTTTTGCATTCAAATCAATACATAAATTCATGAAGTCAATTTAAAAAGGGTTCATAATTATTTCACTTTTATAAATAGTATAAGTATTTATTTGTAGCATACCCGGTCTCATATAGATATATTGATATGATGCAAATGGTATATACTCAATCATTACAAGCATATCCGCAATTGCCAACCATTTGAGTATTTTGTTAATGGGCGCCTTAGCCATATCCTTTTTGGTCAACACCATAATATTTAATATGTTCGCTATTGTGCCAAAAATACAAATCTGCAAAAATAAAAAATAATGGTTGCAAATAAATTCATGTGAATGTGTAGACCTAAATTACTATATACGAGTACATGAAAAGAAACATTTAATGCAAGTGAAATTGTCCACTCCATTTTGTAGATATTATTCTCTTCTGCGCAATTTCACTTCCATATCCTGTCATATACATATGTATATGTGTATTTTCATGTACGTATTTATATTATGCATATGTTTTTTGTATTCATTCATTATCATTTCCTCTACTTTACTTAAGATTGTCATGTAATCCGAATTAATGCTTGCAAATACATCACATGTTTTCAATGTGTGTGTGTGTGTGTGAGAATATACCCAGTTGAACTTTGGATGATCGTAACAGTAATCATTCAGCGCTCCAAAGCGAGCAATAGATTACTCCCTATTGCTCCAAGGTTCAATTAAAAATTAAACACCTTCAATTAAACTCTCTACACTTACCACCAAATGATTAGTGGTAGTGGGGTTTAATTTCCACTAGTTTAGTGGTAGTTGGTTTCGATTTCCACTACCACTAAACGTTTAGTGATAGTGAGATATTATTTCCACTACCACTAAAGGTTTAGTGGTAGTTAATTTTTATTTCCACTACCACTAAAGGTTAAGTGGTAGTTGATTTTTATTTACACTATCACTAAAGGTTAACTTTTATTTTCACTACCACTAAAGGTTTAGTGGTAATGGAGCCTTACTCCCATTGGCACTAAAAGTAGTGAGGAACGAAATTTATTCACTAAATCCCCAGTCTGTTAACAATTGTTAATAGTTTTCACTGAAAAGTTTTTAATAGTTTTCTGTTCACGTACTTTTTCTGATAGATTCTCTTTGTGACAATTTTTTTCCCGATCTTTCTTTTATTCTCTAGCTGAAAGTTTTTGATGGAAAAGTACGTGAACAGAGACATTATTTTCGTTGAATTTTGTTTCTTTTACTCTTGTAATGTTTCTAGTACTATTTAGTTACTGTTTTTTAGCTCTTTGATGTACACGATTTTAAAGAAAATAAAAAAACCAGTTGTACAGAATTTTTTTGGATTATATCATTGCTAACTGCAAATAAGATGTTAAACTGTGTGACTAATAAGTAATTTCAACATTTCGAGGTGGTTTAAAATATATCACACCATGCATAAAAAAATATGCAAATGTTGGGACATTTTTTACCCAACTAACTCTAAAGAGTTAACTAGGCAAGAGAGAGTAAGATATACAAATTTGAACTACTCAATCAGGCTGTCTTTGTTTATCATTATTTCTAAAAATAAAAAATTTTATTATGAAATTGTGTTAGTGAAATCCAAAATTTTTTATTTATTTATTTATTTCAATCAATCTACCGGGCTGTACCCTTATAGATTTGTGTCTTAAAACTAGGATAATATTTAATAAAGCATTAGAAGCTAAAAAATTCATTTACAAAACTTTTAAAAATCTCCCTATTTAAACTAATGTCAATATCTTCTATATTTTGTTATTGTATCATTAACCATTCGAGGAGTACTCACTATTTGTGCAACTGGGTAACTAAAACTTTTTTACATGGTCGCATTTATTATATAAGCATGCATGCATTTATACAAGTGGGCCTAACCACTCGGAGAATATTTAATCACTATGTTCGGGATGTTATTCGTTCGAATGCCTGTGCATTTTTCATTAATTTGCACAACACTCATTAGGGTGAGCCGTTAAAAATAATATGTAGTTTAAAGAGGTATTTTACGGAGTGCGGAAAATTAAAGTCGAAGTTAACTTGATTTTCGATTTATAGCCTCTTCAACAGGCTTAAAATTTCGACGGATCAAATTTAAAATATAGCCATTTCCCATTGAAGTGTTAAAAATTCTGCATATGCTAGAAAGTTTCTATGTGGAAGTGTAGACGACTGTGTTCAGTGTAATCAACCCTTTTCTGTGTGTTCATATACGACCAACGTACTATTTGCAGTTGATACTCGTATTTCTTGTATGAGAATATATTCAATCAAAATAAAAATTTTTTGAAATACTATGCGATCAGTTCCGTCATACTACATATTAAAAAAAAATCTACATGATTCACCCGCTATCATTTTTGTAATCGCCTGTGTTATTTAAAAATATATATTTCTGAATGAATTTGAAATTAAATTGAAAAATGCAGGATGGTGTATGATTTCTTCTACCAACTATATTCTTGAGTTTGTCCCTTTTTCAACGTACCCTAAAGTTCCTGCTGTATTAATTTGCGAATTACGCACTTAAAGTATGTAACAAATTTGAGCCAATAAAGGGACATTTTTGGGACATGAAAAATACCCAAAAAATGGTGTCAAATTAAAAATTATTAGCATAGCTAAGTTTCTACAGATTCATAATTTTTATTGGTGTCACAAGCTGTACAAAGCTTGTAAGTTTTCAGAAATTTAGCAAAATCATAATTTATTTTCGAAATTTCGGTACTTTCAAGATTCTTTTGAAACCTTAAGGAGTTAGCTGAATTCAAAAATTTGTTTCCACTTTTGTTCACTTTTTAATTTGATGCCATTTTTGGCTCTTTTTTGTATCCCAAAAATGTCCCTTCAGTTGCTCAATTTTGTAACATACTGTAAGTAAAAACCTTTCGCAATTTTAACAAAACACATGTCGGTCGGGCATGCCTGTAAAATTGCTTGCGCGGAATTGCAAAAACTTAAAGATATTCCAAGATTACACGTACAGCATTAGGCGTTTTTCTCTATTAGCTCTAAGTAGAGCACGAGTTGTCAAAAAACGTAATCGTGTTTCTTTTTAGCTCTGAGCACTCAGAGCAAACGTAATTGTGTTTCTTTTTGTGATTAGAGCGCGCTCGGAGCGTGCTCTACGTGCTCAGAAGAAATTGACTGAGCAGACAGAGCACGAAAATTTTAAACAACACAAAAATTTTAAACGGCGGACGAGGGCTCAGAATAATTAATTTATCCATTTTGTACAAAAAAAAAAAACAAAACGATTGAAAAAAAACTTTGTTGAAAAATAAACTTAGCTTTAAATAGTTGTTATTTAACAGTTCGTGCTCTATGCGTTTTAAAATTAAATTAGAGTTGTTAGAGCGTGCTTGGTGTGCTCGTGCTCTACTCTACTCCGTGCTCTCTGAGTTAAAAAAGAAAAACGCCTATTGAAAACATTGTAGTCAGCTAAGTTCGGAGTTTAACATAGCATGTGTTGGAATCTAATTGGATTGAATGATATACAAACATCTCTAGAATGATACCTAAAAGAGATTATAATCGAAAAAATTCTGAGACCTTGTTTTCCGAAGCAGTTTTTAAACATTTGTGGAACTTTAATTTCAGATTACCTCGATCACCTCGAAATCACGTTTTTTTCAAATTGGGCGGAGAAATAATTGATACAGTTTTCATCTGATTAACATTAAATTTTAAATGTAGCTTTTAGATAGATTTTCCAAAGGATTTTTACAATTTATTAAGAATTACGATTTGTTAGATAAAAAGAAAAATTTGTTCAAATTGATGTCATTTGGCGAAAAAATCATACAAATATTTTTATTTTATTTCGTATAGTGATTCAAAAAATTTCTGAATTCATCTTTCTGGTATACAAAAGAAACTCATATTGTAAAATATGATTAGCTATTGTTTAACAAAGTAAGCTTCTTTCAAATGCATAAGATAATTTCCAGCTCGGCAGCTATCTTAAAATAGGCGCTTTTCGAGTTGGACGGACTTTAGATCTATTACATTTTTGCATTTTTATCTCAATTTATATACCCCATATATTTTTAAAAAATTCTAGTTTGAATAATTGTGCAAATTGTCGAAAAATTAACAAATACTATTGTAGTGAACCTATACTTTGCAAAGAAAAACTAATTAGAACTATGCTCTTATTATGCACTGCCTTTTGAACAGAAAACAAAATTAATTCAAAAATATAATTTTAAGGTTGAACAGTAACTATGTACATACAAAGTAATTATAGCCTAAATCAAATTAAATGTGTGTTTGTATAAGCCGTTGCCTTGAATTAAATCATTGACAACAGCAGTAATGTCACTGTTGTTGTTATTGTTGACTTTATTCTTATTGTTAGGGTAACATCTTCCATACATACATAGACAACAAAAGTAAGTTTTGTTTACGCAATTATTTGTGTTGTTTTTGTGTTTAGACACATCTTTCATTTGCGTCAAAATGTAATCATTTGAGATTTATTTATGTGTATGCAATACTCATACCTAAAACAGAAAGTACAGTCAAAGAAAAAAGCACATTGTATATAGAATAAAACTGCTGTCAAAAGTAGGTGAAAGAAAAAGCCACAAATGGCATATTGTACCATGACCTTTTTACCTCAAGAATAGGAAGTGCTTCGAAAATCCAAATCTTAGAAAATTCTTTTAGACTTTATAGACCTAAAACTATATTATATTATTCCAAACTTTTTCATTTAGTGTACATAGAATATATTTAATATGTAGGTATGTGTACAATATTTAGGTGTACTTCGAGGATTTAGTGAAATGTCAAAGCACTTGACTTTAGGCTAAATGTTATTTATGCTCTACGTAGTTATAACTAATACTACAATTGTCATGGCTTCTATATGTGCATAAATATTAGACTGGGTCTTATTTTATGAACCAATTGGGAAACCTCAAATTATTCAAAATTTAGGAGACGAAAGCGAATTGTGAACACGTCCTTAAATTATTTGCAGCACAATGTGAAAGACTAAAAAATTTATATCCAAACAAAAATTTTACTACACGGTAAATTTTGAGGTCGATATGTGATAAACTTTCTGAAATGTATTTTACAGAGCTACTCTGCAAAGTTTTCGTTACGGGGGCATAATTTTTATTATTTTTCGTACAGTTATTACAGAAAGTTGAGGTTGTAAATTGAATAGCGTAGAAAGAACGCTCAAACTTATATAGCCTAAATAGAGTTTTAAAATCTACGGATTTTCTTAACGGACACGCCTACAGCCCTCAATTTTTTAAAATCATTAATTAAGACTTTAGGTTTCCATGAAAATACAATTTTAGTTATTTTTAGTGCGTTGCCTTGGTTAATCTTTTCTAAAACTCAATTGTACACGACTTCAAATTATTTTTCATGTGCTGCCACGCCCACATTAAGTAAATCTGCATTTTTAATGGGTGTTAATTCTGAAAAATGGAAATCAGTCATATTTTAAATATTCCCGAAATTATATCCACGGGTAAATTTGTTTCTTTTGCCCTCTTACCCTATAGAAATATGGGGAAAAAACAAACTTTTCGGCATTTCAGATCGGCAGTATTAAGAATAGAGCTGAATATCTTTTAAGCAACACAAATCATTTTTCATTAGCTACCAATTTATAGTTTTGTCGAGATATACTTTTTACTTTTATTTGTAGACTACATTACATACATACAAAAACATTTTTTCATATTCAGAATGTACTAATTATAAAAAAAATATTTATTATTTTGTTAAGCTTTAGTACAAATTTTCTTCTGAACCATAATGCAGTGCTTGAAATTTCAATTATCTCAAGGGTCGTGATCCGATGGCCCGTGAACCTAACCCCAAACAAAAATTGCACACCTAATTTTCTTAATCTAAATTATAATAAATTTGAGTTTCCTCGAGTAAAATGAACAAAAAGTCGAAATAAGAACCAGCCTAATGCACATATTTTCACAGTAACGAAATTCATACTGTATGTAAATAGTAAATATTGAACGTCAATTGAATCACCTCTCTTTCAAAAAATTCAGCGCAATGAAATATCACGTTAGGGGATTAAATTATTCGTAAATATCTATCCTTTTAATGGAATATGGACTTTTAAGAAATTCAAAATGGAGCTTATTCTGACTTATCTTAACAAATTTTTGCAAACGTTTCGGTTTCATCAGTTTCAAAGGAAACCAAAACTTATCAAGTTTTGCAACCATGGTTAATTTTTAGGAGTAAGTAGTCAATTTTTTTTTAAATGGACGGCCGTAACTAGCACTGAATGTTTAGCAGGAGTGAGCCATTTTTGGGGGAGCAGACTCTTTTTTTTAATGAAAATAATTTTTTTTTTGGATACTAGAAAGCATAATACTTTTATTGAGTAAATAACATAGGTTTTTTTTTTAAATGATTGTACATAATTCGAGTAAATGGTCAGAAATATATTAAATTAAAATAATTGGATTTTTCGGCCCTGTGCAGAAAATTTAATTAAAGTAACATCTATCTTCAGAGAATTTAGATTTTTATTTTCAAATGCACGACAGATATATCAATTCAAGAAAGTGTCGAGAACAATGACTCGTTCATAGATGTGGTTGCACCAAATGTTTCGATTACCTCAAAGGGGCGATATGTAGTAAGAAAAGTAGTTTTTACAGGAAATAGGAAACTGGAAAACATTTTCGCTTTTCACACCAACCCTCCGTTCCCTCTCTGCATCCTTCTTTCGACAATTTTCGGTAAAAATTTATTTAAAAGTGGTCATACAGGGTAAATAACTTCGAATAATGGCATACTTCCTTCGACAAAAATTTTTCCTATAAAAAAGTAAAAAGACGTTCAAATACCAAAATTGGTTATGGGGACATATACACCAAAAATTCTCTAAAACGTGGAGGGTTGGTTTAAAAAAAATGTTTAACTTTTCTTAAAAAAACAACTTGGTCTCAGACGTCAACGATGTAGAACTTCAAACTAATGAGCTACCCACCGACTACCACCAACACAAACAATGTGATTTTTTTCGATGCTTTAATTTTTCATTTTTATTAAAACTATGGCAATATTATATTTCAAAGCGGTGTTGCCGAATTTCAGTTTTGTTCAGCTACAGAAAAAAATTTTATTTGGATAGAATTTTTTGCATTTCGCTTTATCGGTATTGCAACTACTACCTGATTTCTGAGAATTTACATTGAGGGGAACCCAACACTATAGATAAACCACCCGACACCCTCTATTATCTCGAGAACGGTAAAATTCGCCGAGGTGCTGTATGTATTGTTGGAGGCGTTATTAGTCACTACCGATTTGGTAGGAGTTTGAAATTTGTTCATTTATTTTTATCAGGGCATTCAGTGTTTTGTCAAATGCAAAATTAATATTGCATCGATCGTTACGTATCAATAACTTCGTGTAAAAAATTGTAATGCCAAAAAGCGGCAAGAAGTTTAAATTGAATTACATAAATTCATATTTCCTATGTTTTTTCTTAATTAATATAATAAAATTAATTAAATACTTTTATTCTTTTTTCGAAAACTATTACTTTTTTTTAATTTTTGCTAGGAAACTTTGAAAAATGGGAGAGTGTCGGAGTCACCTCAAGAGGAGTCGGATAAACAACATATTTTTACTTATAGAAAAAGGATTATATCGAAAAAAAACCATAAAACATAAATTAAAGGTTCATATGGGGGAAAAGTTGAGGCATTTAATGAAGTACCAAACCTTACTAGAAGTATTGAATTATATATTTATTTAAAAATTTGATGGGACAAAATATTTCACCTCATCTTCCCCTACTCTTTGATTTTGTCGACAGCGTCACACAAAATGTAAACAATCAAAAATAAACACGATGCCAAATGTTTAATACAAAACTAGCGCACAGTTTAAACGTCGATATTAACATGTGTCATATGATGAATTAAACAGAATTTTTTAAAATTTTGCAATAGATTTCCTAAGTACAACTTTTAATGTTAACTTGTATACATAAATTTGCAACGAATCTTTGTTAAACTTTTCATTTGTAGTAAATTATTTATTCCTGTAAATTTGTGAACTTCATAGAATATATTTTTTCGTATATAATTATTTACATTAGTTGAAAATCTTCCATAATTCTTTAGTGATATGCAAATGTATTAACGTGTGTGATTGCTAGTAGATATTTTTAGAGCATACTGGAACTGCTTATAAAAAGAATAAAATAAAAACTACTTACCAATAACGCGACATATCCATGTACTCCATTGTACGCCCTCAGTAATTGGTATATTTCGCCTTTACAATAATCTTGACATTCATGGAGTTCAGGATGATTTGTTTGATTTCTGTGGGCATCATTGAAGTGTTTCAAATACTTTAAAAAATCTTTCAGCTCAGCATCGGTTATGTCTAAATTATTAAAATTGGTTATATTTAAGTCTGATAATAAATCTGTGGACAACATTGTGCCGGTAGATGCTGCTAGACGTTCAGTGCTCGATGTCATATTTAAAATAACAAAAATTAATCGAAGTGTAATTATTCAGTAGATGAAATATAAGTTATATTTTTGTTGATATTGGTTATTTTGTAGGCATTAAAGCTGAAGAGTCTAAAAAGAAAAAAAAAATACGTCAAAAAGATATCAAAATGATTTTTTTCGTGTTATAATGCTTCACTTTCAGCAATGACTTTGATGACATACGGGTATTGATGACATAAAAAATACTTCACCTAAAGATCTCAAATGTTCAATATAATTTTTTTTTTATACAGCACTTTGTAAGTAGAATTTAATATTTTATACGATAACTTCGTTAATGGCTTTTATATGAGATGTTGACTGCAAAAGTGGTGTATGCAAGTCAAATTCAGATTTTGGGAAATATGTACACTGATTTTGTAGAAATACTGTACAAAATAGCGTGCTTATGGCATTTTTCTGCCGTTGTACAACCAGTTTTATAAGATACATGTTCACGTCATTGTATTCAGATAGAGTAGGGGTTTTAACACAAAAACTGATGTTTTTCGACACATGCATCGATATTCTTAGCACAAGCCTGTAATTTCTGAAAAATAAATAGTTTTAACACAACAATCAGGCTTTAGTATATACAGACTTCAGGGGCGTAAGGAGGAGGGTTTTATTTAGACCCGCTAGTGATTGTATTTAAACATCAATGTACCAATTATAAATAATTATATGTATATAGCGGTCATAATTTGCATATATATTTTTTATTTTCTTATATTTGAATGTTTCTATCTCTAATAGCGATTTTCCTCTCGAATTAACCCAAAATTTCAAATCTCGTGCGATTCGATTTTACCATAAACAACTATTATAAAAAATTTATAGACAATTTTTCTCTTAGCACGTTTAATTCTTGAAAAGTATGTAGAAAAACATCAATCTCTTACTTATTGAAACATCATTTATAAAACATTAATAAATCGCGACGTTTTCCCGATGCGACGAAATTTGTAACTACTAGGTCCATGACTAATTCAATGTCGCTCGTAATTTCGTACTAAGGAGTGAGATTGAAAAAATCTTAACACACGTTTCACCTAATAATTTTTTCTGGATGTAAAATTTAAAAATTTCTTTGATCTAGTTATCTTTGAAAAATATGTCAGTTGTCATTTTTAATGACAAACATGTTGATTTATTGTGAGTTTGATCAAAATGAGTGAAGAAAAAGAAGTACGTCTTGAAATTATTAAAAATTTTCAAAAAAATCCAAATCGGTCCTACAAAAAATTGGCCAAAGAATTGAAGGTCTGTCGTCAAACTGTTTCCAATGTTATTAAACAGTTTCAGAAGAATTTGACCATCGATAGGAAACCTGGTTCGGGAAGAAAACAAGGACCACATGATATTGGGAAAGCCAAGAAAATAGAAAGCATATTGAAAAGATCTCCAAACACATCTGGTAGAAAAGCTGCCCGGTTAGCCCAGTGCTCTGACTATTTGGTGCGAAAAGTTAAAGCCAATGCAGTTTTAAAACATACAAAGTTCAAAAATTTCAGACAGGAATGCTGCAAAAAATAGACGCCAAAAGTAGGGCTCGGAAATTAAAATCGAATTTCATACAAAAATATTCATGTTGTATAATGGTAGACGAAACGTATGTACTGGCAGATTTTACGCAGCTTCCGGGTCAAAGTTTTTATGTTGCTAATGCCCGAGGAAATGTCAAAGAACAATTTAGAATCCAAAAGCAGACAAAATTTCCTAAAAAATTCCTGGTATGGCAAGCTGGCAAGCTATATGCAGTTGCGGCAAAAGAAGCAAGTGATTTGTTACAGTGGGCTCTTTAAATACCGAAATATACATCAAAGAAAGTTTGAAAAAAGAGTTCTTCCTTTCATAAGAGAGCACAATGTGTCCACATATATTTGGCATCATGTCACTACGGCAAGAAAGCTCTGGAGTGGTACCAAAGTAATAACATAGTTTTTGTACCAAGAAAATTGTCCGGAGCTAAGACCAGTGGAGAGATTGAAAAGAAACTTAAAGAGCACAAAAAAGGTGTTCCAAAATATCGAAGATTTTAAAAGGAGATGGGCAAACTGTTACAAAAAGATGTCTGAAACAACTATCAAATCTCTAATGGAAGGCTTACCAAAAAAGGTCCACGAGTTCATAAATAGTGGTTAGAACTATAAAAGTTATATTTTTTTGTAATTTGTAAAATATTATTTATTGAATCTATAAGATCAACCGTTTAAAAATTATTGAATTTTATATATGTTAAGATTTTTTCGATCTCATTCCTTACTCGGTGGCCTAGTGTAGAGTGCTAGACTGGAGTTCTAGCTGCCTCAGGTTCAATTCTCAAACGGTTAACGCTCGTATCTATACAGTTTTTCGCGGTATTATACTGTTTTTTAGACTCAAAAACCGCATACCGCCTTTTTTACCAAAATACCGCTTTTATACTACGAAAAAAATATAAAATTTTTGAATGCTACGAAATTCAAATTTATCAATCGCAATGCTAAACTTTTGAGAGAACAATGGTAACTCGTGAGTATACTTTGATAGAAGTGGAAACATTGAAGTCGATTTTGATAGCCAAATGTAACTTGAAATATCCATGCCTTGATTTCTATAAATACCTCATTGCAAATCCGGAATCGCTACGTCAAATTTTTTCTAAGCACAAATTCAATAAAACTACAGAATGATATATTGAAATGGAGAACGATGACGATTCAGATAGCCAATTTTCATTAAAAAAAATGAATACCGCGAAATATACAGTTTTTCCAATTCGATTTACAGTTTTTTTTTCATTTTTTGGTAGAAATATACAGTTTTTGGTCCGAAAAAAGATACGAGCGTTACTCATAGTAAGTACTTCGTAAGAATGTTTTAGAAAAACAACTCCTTTAGAAAAGAAAGCCTCTATAGGCGCGCTTGTATAGCCTACCAATAAAATTCAAATTTTTTTTTTAGCACTTTTGCCTTTCGGAAAAGCAGCGGGCTGAGAAAATTCCTTGGAGCATCCAAGGAGGCTGGGCCTAGAAAACTCAGTTTTCCAAATTTCTGATCCCACATATTTTATGGACTTGTGTAGATTGTACTCTTTTACGGCGTTTTTTATGCCCATGAGTATTCGACACCACTTTAGGCACCTATGGATCTTCGGCGACGCGGAGTCTGCGCGATTGTTGTATACGAAACTGAGTGCATTTAATAGAAGGTGAACTTGTAAACACACCGAATATTTAGTACTTTCGCGTAAAGTATATTCACACTTGGCTATTTAATATATTACAGTGGATAATATATTAATACACTAGAATTGCGATAATTCGTACTGAATATTTGTATGTGATTTATGTACAAAGAATATATTATAATGTTTTATGATGTAAAAAGAAGAGAAAGGACATCGTATGTGGGTGTATAAGAGTGGAACCAGATGGAATATAAAGTATTTAATATTAAGCGAAATAGAAGGGACACCGTAGGTGTAGGAAAAGAATATTATTTCGGTTTAATATATATAATTTTTTATTTCGAGAGAAGTAAGATGCTTACTCTAGGTCGATTGGATCCAGAAGAGATCTTCTCATATAATTTAAAACTACAAGTCACCTAACAGTTCAGTTTTACAAAAGGAGTTTAGCAACTGAACGAAGGAACAGACAAGATGTTTTTGTATGTACTACAAAATTAGGGTGTTGTGAAAAATGGATAAAGAGGTGTCCACTTAAACACGTACCCCAACAACGAACTGTTGGTCCCATGAAAAAATTGCTTTAATTCGCAAAAATTACATACATTTTTTTTTTTCAATACAAATCGTAACGCATTCTGGGCAACCTCTTATAATTCGTAATGCAAAGCAAGATTCTATGGAGCTATGGTTCGAAAAAAATCAATTATAGTAAGCAGCTATGGTTTACTAAGTTTACCGTTCATTTTTTTTAAAGGAATTTTTTGTGTTTTTCGTGGAAAAAATTGGTTGGTTATTAAAGAACACAAAGCAGAAGTGAAACTTCTTGTGACCTACACGAAACGAAACACAAGCAAACGAAATTTTTCAATGGCTAAATTTTTTACTTCATTGGCTTGTGTTTTTTAATTTCATTTGCTTGTTATTTGCTTGTGTTTCATTTAGTTCACAAGAAGTTTTACTTCTGCCTTGTGTTCGTTAATACACAACCAATTTTTGGGATCAATGCTAGAACAAAAATTGCAACTCTGTACCGGTAATTTCGATGACAATTGTAGCGAACTCTTTTTGTATGCGACATCTCCATGTAAGCCCTTGGACATTTGCGCCATCTGTATGTGAAATGTGTAACTGTCATAAAGTTTAAGATGGCGACGCTACACATTGCTCTTTCTGCCATAGGCGTGTGTGTGTGTGTAATTAATATGTTATATTGAATTAAAACTATTTATGAATCGTTTATTATATAGTTTGCTCGTGAATTCAGTTACGGAATATTGATATTTCGCCCCTCATGCACATTGCTCGACAAAATTATGTCACATTGCAAACTTACGCGCGACGTCACATCCGGGTGGTTTTACTCTAGGGACAAGAGAAAAGAATTTTCACTTCAAAATCCGTTAATTCGTACTTTTCTTATTGTAACCTCGTTAAATCTAAATCTCATTATATCAAAAGTTCCCTGCGATTACGAGTTATCGGGATTCTACTGTACTTTTTTTTATTTCGTAATATAATATACAAAGTAAAGTTCAACTGAAATTACCTTATAAAGATATCAAGATAGCAAAGTAAACAAATTTATTACAACGACAATAACAAAAAATCTCTAGGGACATAATTAGACCAAATATCATTTTTCCTTCTTATAAGCAATTTCAAATGTGATTTGTGATTTTATGACGTCCGATACTAATTAAATTGAACAGGTGGCATTCATTGAGACACTTACTTATTGCTACAACGTGCACACATATGAGTGAACATATGTATGTAGCAGAAGCGTAAGTATAATTTTTGAATGTGAGGAAAAATGAATTCAATAATGTAGTTAGTATCTTACGAATTATTAGTTTTGCGAATTTATAAATAGATCGCACAGCGGGTGATTTGAATCCCAATGCTTCGCTAATATCAAATATTTGTTTAAGTATATAAAGTGGAATAATTTGATTTTAATTTTACAAATATTTAGAAAGGATTTGTAGATTCATATGAGTATTTAAGGTATGCGTGAGAACACTGGCAACTACTTTTAAATTTGAATATTTAAGCTTTTTTGACATATGTATGTAACTGTCAATAATCTTGCTAAATTTCAAATAGTGAAAGGTTCGAATCGTTCTGTTTTTTATTTATCGATTGTATCATTGACACCTGTTTGAAATATATCAAATCTGTCTGACAACATTAGATAAATGCAAATTGATTGTTAGCAGCATTTACATAAATGTACATTAGGGTGGGTCAAATTGTATGGGTTAAAATAGTTGATGTTTGGTACCCCCTAATTGTGTTCTATGGATAATTTTAAGCAACTTTTCCAATGAAAGTATAGTTCTATTTTGAATTCCGAGCCCCCAATTTTTGAAAATAGGTATTTTCTCAACATTTTCAAGATTCGACTTGGACACAGCATTAAAAAAAATAGAAACAGCATTACAATATTTTGCTATGGGAATTTTTTGGTACGAGAAACCCGAATCTGACATTGTTTTGCCGATAAAATTATGTTTTGATACTGAATTTGAACAAAAAAGGCTTAAAATGTACAAAAATGGCAATAAATCGGATTATTTGTATGGGAAGTATGATTAAAAATAAAAATCGAAAATTTTGTATGGGAGGTACCCTTATTTTTTAAATTTCAAGTCATTACGATTAAAAATAAGGGTACTTTGGTTTTATCGTACCAAAAAACCCCCATAGTAAAATATTGTAATGCTGTTTCTATTTTTTTTAATGCTGTGTCCAAGTCGAATCTTGAAAATGTTGAAAAAATACCTATTTTCAAAAATTGGGGGGCTCGGAATTCAAAATAGAACTATACTTTCATTGGAAAAGTTGCTTAAAATGATCCATAGAACACAACTAGGGGGTACCAAATATCGACCAAAAATTTGACCCACTCTAATGTACATACATACATTTGTTCTTGGTATTGCTGGACAGTATTTTATCTTTAATCTTGAAAAATTATTACTTTATATTAGTTAACGATTAACTCAGTGGTGGATACAGGAAACATTTTTGGTGGGGGAAAATAAAAAATAAAAATTCTCCATATGGATCAAAACGCCAAAACGGCCCGCGTGGCCGGAGCCTTTTTTTTTTTGCTTATTCATAAACTTTATTTCGATGACTAACAATTTCAAAGGTATGGCCACGTGAAACTTACTGGTACATTACGCATTTTGGGGAAACCCTGTGCTTGTAGCAAAGCATTTCACAATTTCTATGATCTATTTCCAAGGTAAAGGATCGTGGAAAATATAATAATAGGATATATTTATTCAGTTTTCGGTTTAGATTGGTTTATAATGAGTCAAGAATAAGTAGAATTTTAAGAATAATTTAAGGTTGCTGATTCCTACCCTATATTCAAATTTACTCTTTCCCATCTGGGGTTTTCTTTATATCGACGCGAAACTTATAATTTTGTTTTTTTTTTGGTGGATTCAATTCTCTACCTGAGAATAGAACCCGTTGAACTGGTACTTGAGTCACGTATTTAAGAACTATATCACCGAAATGATCCATTTAATTAGAACAATCCATTTGGACATTTTTTAAGAATTTAATCCCATCTGCGAATCGAACCTGAGGCAGACGGAACTCCAGTCATGCACTCATCCACGAAGTAACCATTGTTGAACATCGTCGAGCTGTTTCTGAACTAGATTAGCAGCTTCTGTAGGAGATTAATTTGACGCTAAAATGGCTGTTTCGTCTATATAAGTAGCTATAGTAACACAATCAGTTTCAGGCAAGTCGCAGGTAAAAATCGAATAAAGAGCAGGACCCAGAACACTGCCCTGTGGTACTCCATTTGGCTTGTACTTGACATTTGGCTGATGTTTCATCATTTACTTTCACATAGAACTTTAAGACCAAATAAAATGGAGCTGGAAGTAAATTTCTTAATTTGTATAACATCCCTTGATGCCAAACTTTTTCGAACGCTTCTTGAATGTCCAAAAATATTGCAGAGCATGACATTGCTCAGGAGTACCGTGCTTATGACGATTGGTGATTCGGAACTATATTCTTATTTTCTTGTATTATTAGCAATCTACATACTACTTCGAATATTTTCGAGAAAATTGCCAGCAAACTTATAGGTCTATATGAGGGCACTAAGTTTTCAGGTTTATTTGGTTTAGGTATCATTGTTATTTCAACACATTTCCATAGAGAAGGAAAGTGGTTTAATGAGCAATATTATTCATTATTCTTATAATTGAATGTAAATCGTAATAACTAAAAACAACAATAACTAATTATATTCACCTTTTTGCCTGTTTAAGTTATTACATTTTTAAGTGTTTGAAAATCTTTAGGGGGAGGGGGGAGGCTGAGAAATTGCCTCCTGTTCCCTTCCCCCTCCCTCCTTGTATCCGTCCCTGATTAACTACTTGCATATGTACATATTTATACGAGTAGAGTTCATGGATATTTAATATTTTTTAATTGACTTTTTTTAGCAAATATATGTGTATCAATCTACATAGTGTAATTTTTAATAGCCCTATTCACGATTTGGTGCAAATGGTCTTGCATCATTGCAAATGCAAAATATTTCTGCTATCACAACAACAATGATGACCATTTGCACCAAATCGTGAATAGGGTTAATGTTTCAACTTAAGTCGCAAAAAATGCACCATTTGTCTACTTATATTGTTGAGTTATTCGATTTTTTTTTTGCCATATTTCGATTAACGTTGCTCAATGGATTTTCTCAATTATCTTATTTCGATTTGAGTTGCCAAAATTTGGAACGAATCACCACGAAATATTTTCAAAATGATTGGGAAACCGTGATGTACAGCAATAATTTAATAGAATAACATTAAAGATGATTCTTATTATTTCTTAACTAAATTTATATGAGCGATACGGGTGTTACATTGAATTACTTAGTGGAATTAGATTTATCACATATATTCAAGCACATTTTATCCAACAGCATTATTCCAATTACAGGAAAAATAGACAAAGTTCACACACACAAGCAATTGTTAGTCATTAATGAAATATAACGAGAAACCACTAATAATTTGAGAAGTTTATTAACATAAGTACTGCAGACTTTGTTTTAGGTATCTTGGTAATTTCAGCTTCATCTAAACGCACTTTCCCTATGATGAAGCGTTTTTGGGCTAATGATCGATCACGAGTTTCTCTTTAGTTGCATAAAACAAAATTAAAGAGTATCTGAAAAATGTTTAAAGGTTTTGGATCATGAAGTTTCAACTTTAAAACTACATAGGGTTTCGTTTCGTTTCAAATCGTCCAGGTGGGACAGTTTTGATTTTATCGAGCCCAATTTTTTATCACAAACTTATTTTCCTGCCACGGTTTTTTGAAATTTATGCCTATTCAGTATTCGTTTATGCAGTGCCTTCTTACAACTTTTATATCTTTGCCAAAAATGATCTACAAGAAATCCTGGCACGAAAATAAAAAACCAAAAGAAGAAATATGTATCTAATTTTTTCGAAAAAAATTGAAACTGTCCTACCTGGATTATCTGAAACGGAACGGTCCCATAGAAACCGAATACGCTGAATCTTTAAATAACATTTTATATGTCTTGAAGTATTATATTTCACTTGGCATTTAAATTTTTTTCGGATTGCTAGTTTATTCTATTAAATTGAAATGGACTCCAAAAAAGTATGGCATATTAATATGTTATCCAAGTGACTATTTTTATAATATTCATAAAATAAAACGTTATTTTCATCTCCAATCAATGTAAAATTATGTTTTGTTTGTATGAAACAGTTTAGTAGAAAACATTTTCAGGTCGTGACTGTTTGTTTTCTTATTGTTGCTGTTATACAATTCAGTATTAAATGGAGAACAGAATGTGTACTCCCCAGCAAATTGTTTTTGTACAACTGAAGTCCACCACGATGAGGTAAGTTTTTATGTGCAGTCTTTGTGCGTAAATATTAGTATTCACAAATTTTGCACGTAAAACCACTTCTTCTTTGCAAAGTATTCGGTTGTGAAAACAATTATGTTATCATTTTATTTGTTCAGATTACAGGAGAAGGTTTCAAACCCATTATGGATTGAATCACAAAACACTTTTGTATACCAACAACTTCCGTAGGATCAGATCGTATTTTTAGTAAAGATGGTCTTGTGGTAAACGAAAAGCGAACTTGTCTTATAGATGGCAAAACAAATTAATAGTAAACTGCTAGGCATATGCATAGTTTATGTACTTTCAGTTTTCTTGTACACTGAGGTTATTTATGTAAAAATGCCACAAAAATTTAAATTGATTTATTTTATTTTATTCGATACTATCGATAGTACCCTTGATAGTATCGCAAACTATTATATCAATAGTCGAATCTATCGATAGTTTTCCACTTCTACATCATAAGAAGCGTTATTTCATCATTAATCCAAATTGCTATATTAATATAAATTTTATATTTCTATGTATAAAAAATATGTGCACTTCTGTGCACTTGAGTATTATTATTTGTTTTTTAATTTAAATTTTACTTCAAATCGTCAGTTACAACGAATTTAAAAATAAAACATTTCATGGAAAATAATATCTGAATCGTATTATGCAATTATGTAAAATTGAAAGCACGTTGGTAAATAGTAAGAGGAAATGTTTTCATAATTTCCACGAAGTGTTAACTAGTTGAAAATCTGTTAAATTTTACAATTGACACTTATGCCTGGTTTTCAAATTTTAAATTCAATCAAGTTTGCCTACATGTTTGCAAATTTCATATAGGAAATTCCCTCTCCTTGACAAGGAAAATTACAGTGAAAACCATGCATTTGACATGCAACCTTCTTTGCAACCAAGTTGCCTAAAGCTAACGCTGCTGTCAACATCACCCGTGCATTGGCAAGCTTTAAATTTAATATTAATTTGCTGCATCGGTTGTAGTAAAGTTAAATTTTTTGCCAATTTGCAGCTATGTTCGCAATATTCTCAGTAACGTTATATGGTAAATATGTAAACATCTGTAGCGGTGCTATAAACAAATTTCACAAGAGAGAAAAGTGGTAAATTATTACATGGATAGGCTATTTTTTTTAATCTTTTACCCAAAAAATAGCAAGATTTTAACCATAAAAATATGCTACACTTCAAAAAGTTAATGGCAACCAAAGTTGTAACCATCATCTATCCTGGCTACGACCTACTAACCAGAATACAGTATACTTTCGGGTTGGATTCTCTACACTTCACAGTGTGGCATGTAAGTTTGACAGCAACATACAAAATATCAAAATAATAAAAACATTGTATACTTTTAGGGCTATTTTTTAATAATGAAAAAGCAGTACAATAATATATACAATAATATACAATATACAATAAAACCATGGCGTAGGACCCCTCATAATTTTTAACAAGGAACATTTTCTCCAAAGACAGTATAATATTTTTTTTCAACGGTTTTCCTTTTATCGGCCATTTTTCAAAAAAGGTGGTTTAAAACCTCATTTTCAAGAGGGAGGGTAAGAGATGGAGGAAAAGTGAGTAAAGAAAAATTTTTTATCTCTTTGTGTTTAACAACTTTGCTTCAAACATCAAATTCGTATCAGTTGAAATAAAGAAATTTCTTAACAGACCCTGAAGACCCCATTTTTCTGACTTTTGGCACATATTGTGGGAGAACTAGATATGATGGAGAAAAAGTGAGTATGCAGTCGTGATCAGCGGTCCTAAATTACTATAAAATCGTTGGAAGATCTGGCGCATACAATTTTTGTTGCACAGTGTAATGAAAGGCGACATCAAACTCCACAAAAATCTAATCTAAAAAAAATAATTCATTTCATTCTTCTCCACCTTCACATTACAATATTCTCAATTAATTGATCACATTTTTTCTGAGTATAAATACTTGTAAAAAAAATAGTTTTTCGAACGCATACCGAATTAAAATATAAATAAAATTGCAAATTCTTACCAAAAAACCGACAAAAATTACAAGTAGCATTTTATTTCATACACTTGTAATAAATTACAATAGATGACAGAAATAATCAATATAAATCAAAATATGTCACCAACAGGTCACAGTAGCAAAAGTAGGAGAAGTGGCAGCATTTACACAAATTGCCAATAAGTTTATGTTGGCATGAAGGAAATTGGTAAGTTTTGACTTTGTATGCTGCGTCTAGTGACATGCCTTAACTATGATTACAAAATAGATAAAAACAATTTAAGCCAATATAGGCTAGTAAAAAAAAAAAAATAGACGACCTCGATAATCTAGTGGATAGTGCACTAGACTTTCATCCAGAAGGTTGCGGGTTCGATTCCCGTCTCGGTCTGGTGGTTAATTCTCATAAACTTCTTATATTCACTATCGATATGAAGTGGATGAGAATTATAAGAATGTGTACAAGTACACACCTTGGTTGGTAATGGCAAAACCAACGAGCTGATAAAAAATTGCCACATAGCCGTTCGGAATCGGCGTTAAACTGCAGGTCCTACCATCGCCACTGTGGTCTAGTGGAAGAGTGCCAGACTCTTGTTTCTGGAGACCCGAGTTCGATTCTCGGCTTGGGTATGTTTCTTATCTATCTTTCTTTCTCCTTTCCTTTCCTTTCTTTCCTTCTTTCTTTCTTTCTTTCTTGGGGCTTTGGTACAAAAGATCTTATAGGTCGCAGTGCCTGACTTTCGAGTCGTCCTTCCTTCAAATAATAATAATAAAATAATAATAAAATAAATAGGCTAGTAAAATACGCAAAGCAATTATGCTCTTGATCAATTACAAACCAATTATTGGCCCGGACATCAAGTCTCTGGCGGCAATTATAATTTGCCATAAACCAATTTTTAATAAATGCGGCAATAAATCAAATCTGTGTGCTTGCGCTACAAGAAATAATCAAAACTAACTACATATACTCACAAAATCGCAAAAATAATGATCATATGTACGTAGAATAATTCTAACAAATGAGGTTAATTAAGTGGCCAACTAATTATAATTAGGTAGCGGTGCGTACACTGTATATACACATTTGCAGTTTATTTTCCTCAATACAGTGAAATTCATTCAAAACGATTCTGATTACAGTAGGATTTTACAGTGATGAAATTTCTATTAAAGCTATTTGTTGCCTTTAAGTCACACAACTGGTTTCAACGACATTTGATTTTATACAAAAAAATATCCACTTCTATTTAATGACGTTTTAACCGCATCTCACTGTATACTCGTTAATTTATTGTTTGGCGTGTAACTTACATATATGTATGAAAATCATGTTGCCTCGTCCCACTTATATAGATACTAATATGTAGTTCACTACCCATAACGATATTAACCCTAAAACGACCTGTACGATCGATGCTAATTAAAAATATACTTAGTAGTAGTATTTGTGATTCCGAAGAACGTTTTTTTTACGAGTTTTCAAATAAACTGATTTAGATGGTTGGCCACTGTATTTTCTTCATATGAGACTTTTTTCAGACGATGCAAATATGCACCAAACTCATTTAAGGTTAAAGCAATATTCGTAATATTTTTCTACATCAAATTGCAGTAAGTTCATGATAAATATTGTTGTTACAGTTGCTTTCGCAGTCTATGCATAAATCACTCGATAGAAAATCAAAACAATTTTCTGCATGCAGTTTTCGGAATACTACGCATTTGCGCTGTATTCCTGAGTAAATGTGCGAATGTGCGTTAGTTATTTTTATTTTCTTTCTATGCAGCAGCAATTGTGAAATACATTGCTGCAATACATAAAATGCTGTCAACAAATTTCTTGATTTGCGAAATTCACAAAAATATGAATTGCAACGATTGATTGAGTGTACTTATTGCCTTTGAGTTAAATTGAATTGCATTTGAGTACTGCTGGCAGGCGTCACGCTTCAAACTTTATTTCATATACATAGAATAATACATTTTCTAATCATGGCTCGTACGGCAAAAAAAAAAAGAAGAAAAAACTATCCTGAATCTTACAAATGCGGAGCTGCCGCAAAACCAATTTGACAACTTATAATGTTGTAGTTAGTAAATTATTGCAGCAATGCATTTGTGGCTTGCAAAATTAAATTGTAGATTATGTATTTTTCACTTTTGGAACAAATGGTTGTTATGTTCGTGAACCAAATAAATACATCACTCCATTAATCAACGAGAATTCTTGAATAAATATCAGCCGACGCTGTATATTGAATTACTAAGAATATGGCATGTGGATAGCTGCGTTCTTTTCTAGAAAATGTGTAAAATAATATATGAAAAATTCTGGCTAGTAAAAGTTTTGGATGTCTTGGTCCCTGATTAATTAATTATGAATAATGGCAAAACTAAAAAAAGACAGTGTTCGGAGAACAAGCTCTCTCTCAATTAATTATCTAAAACTAATAATAAATACTCTCATTCGAATTTGATAGTTTCTTGACTCCTCCCATTATAATATATTTTCGATACTCGAGTCAATTTACTGTAAATTTAAATATCGTAGGGGAACGTCGAACCACACTTTAATTTTGACTGATAACTCACCCTAAAATCGTAATTTTTTCAAAATTTGAGAAATGGAGGTTAAACTAGAAGTAAAATGCTACGTTTTGGGAGTTGCAGAATTTAAAAATTCGAATTTGTTGTAAAATTTTAAGAATTATACCAAAATATTCGATTTTGTTATTTTGAAAAATCGTGGGGAATGTCGAACCACTTTGCAAATTGAGAAAATTCGAACAAATATTGATGTAAAATGTTTAACATAAGATTTGAATGAAAAATATAGAGAAAAAATCGATGTTATTTATGGCCGCTAAATATTGTTGGAGATCATCAGATCGATCAAGTTTTGCAACGTAACGCGGTATATTGACGTTAAATTACTAAAAAAAATTCAAAAAATAGTTTTAAAAACTACCTATAACTAATTTTTTGTCGATAATTTATTATGATTTCGCATGAAAAACCATTAAGGAGCATAAAAAATACATTATCTACATCACAAATTACAAAAACTAAGTGGTTCGATATTCCTCACAAAAAGTGGTTTGACATTCCCCAGAAGCTGTGTTCTACAAAATTGTCGCCCATGAGTCACAGAACCAAATTTCATGCAAAAAACTTTATTGACTGTAAATAATATTCACACGCAAAAATGTTGAAAAAGCAATGTAATTTTTAAAACACAAAAACACTTTTGGAATTTCAAAAATCACTTGATTATCGCAGACAGCACAGAATACGTCATATCGGTTCGACTGCTAATGAAAAAATGAGATGAAGCTGAAATAATACGATGGCAAAAGTTTCGTATAAATCGAATGTCAGATAATGCCGATAAAACTAATGGTTCGATATTCCCCATGGTTCGAAATTCCCCTACTTCTGCTAATAAAATACTTACTATTGAATTGTCAGAGAAGCAATACGATTTTTTTTCAATTCCATTTATTTCCTTCGTTTTCGTATTTTTGCAAATTGTCAAAGTGCTTGTCATCCCCGAAGCAGACCGTATAATTATATCTAAAGGAAAAAAATTTAATCTAAATATTGCAGGTATATATATGAAAATTCAAATTCCATATAAACCCAACCAGCACGAATATGAAAATAAAAGAGAAATTTCGATTTTTGTAAAGTATAGCAGAATTCCAAACCCTAGACACACACACAACAAATGATCGTTGCATAATGACAGAATCAATCCTATGGCACCTGAGCAAGAAAGTGTTCTTGATGAGCATTAAAATTCGAAGCGGTTGACCAAATACGACGACAATCCAAATTTAATTAATTTACAGATAAGTTACGAAATATTTGCGCAAAACATTCCTTATTCCAGTGCATCAGAAGTTCGCAGATACATATGAACGTAATATCTTAATGAATTAACACAGTTATATGATGTGCTTTTATTGTAGGTTGTAGGTGCAATATTATCAATGTAATGGCAAATGAAAATGTTGTTATGTTTCAGATTTTATTGGCAATAAGTAAATGGCATTAAAAACATTGCACCATATTTATTTTTCCAATAAAATTACTATACGTTCAACGAGCATACATCCTACAAACAGTTAAATCCCAGAGGTCGAGAGATGCACATCAGAACATACTGAATATGATGTTTCCATGGAAAAATGGACAATTTATATGTTTCCAGATTGCTCTGTGTGAATTGTGTGAATATAGTGCATTATATTCGTATCGTGGATAGGGAAATGGTATCGATACTCGATACTTTGAGTACAAGATACTTTTACCTTGATCGTGGATACTTTTTTACTCGATACTTTTATTATCTGGTATCGAAATTCGATACTTTTCAAAATTTTCAGTGTAAGTTTTGCACTAAAAAATAAAAATACAAATGCAATGAAAATTAAACTGTTCAACTTGTACTGTTTTGAATATATGTATAATCAGATGATGCTAATTTACATTTAGAAATACGTACTAAAAATTATTAAACAGCATTATCTAAAAAATATTTTATATTAGGTCCGTTTCCGTATTTTACCGCGGGTGCACGAATTTACCCAAAACAGTCCAGAAAGCGTTCCCGTACACAAAAAACTTGCAAATGAGAGCGGAGATGAGAGAGTAATTGTCTTCTTCATCTTGCATGAAACAGCCCGCACTTTTTCTTCGGCTAAAAATGGTAAAAGTGTCAAAGTATCATATGTTTGTGTTTACCCGTTAATTTGACGGGTTTTCATATATAAATATTTTTTTCAATTCATTTTATGTTAGATACCCTAAGTTCAAATATTGGTAAGTGGGTATACGTATTTTTCCAAATTAAAAAAAGTTCAAAATTTATGTTATTGTTATATTTTGTAATTGGACATAAATGGAGTTTATATGCAGCGTAGAGGTTTCTCCGATAAAGCAAAAAAACAAAAAATAAAGATGACAAGTCAATAAAATCCGAGCCCTGGTAATTATTACATACTGAAAACTTTAATTGGTTCTTATTTTGTTCCGCTTTCCTTAACTTTTATGTAACAAATAATTCGATTTCTTTCAAGCCCACACCGAAAATTCATAGTCCTCCCAAAGAGCTTATAAATGAGGTTCTTTAAATGCGCCGCAAGTTTTAATTTTTGCCTTGGGCTCTTGCATCTTAATACACTTACATACATATGCACATATTTATTGTATCGTAGTGTATATGCTTGGGCATTATGGCAATTCTTTACATTAAACATATATTAAAAAAGGCCTAAAAGCACAAAAGAGTCATGAAGTCTACTTAGTAACTTTCCTCTCGAGTGATAATAAGTAATTGTAAAAATAATAATACTAGTACAGTGTGAAGCGTTATTAAGTTGAATTGAGTTGTGTGTAAGTATGGAATTAATTAAGAGCGTAAACATTAAAAATTTATCTGCACATGTCACTGATTGGCACGCCATGATGATGATGATGATGATGATGACGATGATGCAATACATTCAGACCGACATACGCACAAAGGATGTTGTTTGGGATCGACTTTTTGTGGTTCGAGATTTTTTGGAATCAAATTTCAATCCCGAGATTCTGGGATTAACCCCGGGATTGATAGTTTTATCAAATACAAAATAAAAACTGGAAAATTATTAATCATATGACATAAATTAATATTTATTTTATTAAAGTGGCGCACTTTTGCAATCATAGTTTCGTTTCTGTTATCGTTGATGTTATCGTTATCGTTTGATCGCCGACCTACTTAGCTTATGACAGTGTATTTTGGGACAAATTATTTTCTCTGCTCTACGAAGTTTTGACGGGAATGTCCAAAAATTTGAATGGATATTGTATTCTTCTAATATTAGATGAATTTTACGCGCTCTATTTTATTTCAAGTTTTTTGTATGCTTTCGGATTAATGTAAAGAAAAAAATAGATATGAAACAACTATCTTTGAGAACCACAAAAGATATAGGGTTTTTAAATTGTTCAGTTTACGGTGTTGCAATCTAAAAGCACGCTGAAATTTTGCAATGAAAGGTTGTAAAGAGCGGGTAAATGCATCTATTTTAAGTTGATATGAGAATGTCTTTTCGATCCCGGGGGTTTTTTGGCACAACTTTTAGACCAAATACCGGAATTCTGGGATTGACATCCCTAATATGTGCATATATGCAGAATGCACTCTACTGCAGTGCACAGCAGCTTATACATACATATGTTCATAAATATAAGTACAGAAATACAGTTGGGCAGCGATTGTTTGTGATGCAATTACGGAAAATTGATTTTCCGTGTAAATTGAAATAACTTTTTTTAAGGATATTAAATGAAATATTTTTTAAATAAAGAATTTTTTTGATACTTCACAGTTTTTAATTAACATTTTTACGTTAAATGATAAGTCTTTTCTTTTTATTGGTCTTGCTTTTGACGACTCTAGCATTAAAACAAATAGTCCTATATATAATATGCACGTCCTCATTTCACCTTGAGCTGAAATGCAAATAAAGGGGATTCTCGATAATGTTTTATTTTGTTATCTTCTCTTTTATGGCTTTCAATACGTAAGTTTTTGAGATACGGCAAAATAGCGATTTCTAGGGTTGCAGCTTTATTCAAAGTTCAAGTGGTTCATTCCCTGTAGCAGAATGAATTTTGAGTAAAATTTTGAATTTTCGAGAAAAAAAATTTTGGAATGTCTCTCGATTAAAAAATAAAACCTGATATTATTTGATAACTTTTTGGGAGACAGAAATACTAAGCCTCCGACTTAGACTTATATGTAAATTTGCCAAAAATCACATCTAAATTGAGCTTTCAGCAGCTACATCTTAGCCATTGACAAGCCCGAAAAATCGCCATTTTTCCTTAACTCAAAAACTTACCCATAGTAATTCAGTATAATTGAAGTTGGCGGTTAACCGAATTACTGATGATTGCGGTGTGACTACATAAGCATATTTACATAAGCTGAGCTTAATAAGTTGTAGTAATTGAAATCCCGGAACAATCATTAAAATCGGAAAATTCCTTTATCACTAAAAGAAGAGCTTACATTTTTGGAATTAACCCTTTCACAATCGTTAGAGCTGTGGCGGCATTTTAACAATTTTTTTTTAATTTTTAAGTTATATTTGATGAAATAAGAAGAATTAACTTTACAACTGTGAAATTGAAAAAATATATCGCGTTGAAAACAAATGAATTTATTTTGGGACATATGTGTCTTTATGTGCGTCAAGTATTATTACAGTTTATTTCACATTTAAGTTCATAACAAATAGTATCGGTTTTATTAAAACTAAATACAAAAAATACGCTGAATTCAAAAATATAAAAATTATAGATTCTGCAGCTATTTCAAAAACGCATATAAATAAAAAAAAAAGCTAACTTCAACTGCGAACAAAATTTAAAGTTGAATTTTTTTTTATTCTTTAAAAGGAAAATGCTGAATTGGATCATAGTGACTGATACCTTACACAAATGAAAACAAAGGGCGGACAAAATAACTCAAAACACTGCGAAATCAATTTGGGACATTTATGTCCCTTGCTCGTGAAAGGCTTAAATTCCTGAAAGTTGCAGGTGGAGCAAATACAAATTCATTTTGATATGCTATGAAATTTAACCCATTTTGGCTAGCCCGGTGATTCTAGTCAACATTACTTTGAGAAACCGTAGCGCCTCAGATATAGCAAATATGTGTCAATTGGTGATTTCTACGTTTACAAGGGACCTTTTAGAAAAAACAATTTGAAGAATTTGTATGTGTATGTATGTGTGTGTTTTTTATAAGGGTTTGCGTAAAACATTAAAAAACATTTTTTTTTTTAATTTCATAAAAAAGAAATTTAAAGAAAAGAAAACTAAAATTGTTTTATTGATTCAAAATGCAAGTGATACGTACTTTTAGTAAACACACCCATTACGGTGATGATTTCAGTCATCAGTGGGCAAAAAGGTGTTATGAATTCATGGAAATCTATTCTATTAATCGTTCGATTTTGTTTCACTGGAGCTATTCGTAAAAGCAAAGCTGATGGTGCTCACGTATCTAAGGTGAAGCAAAACGGAGATTCTTCAGCATTGTTCGATTCCAGCCAGCAAGTTCTACTAATTCGATGGAAAGATAACGCTGAAGTAACGTTCTTAACAAGCCGCGGAACTTTTTGGTCAAGCGAAACGGTACGATCGCAAAAAGCAAAAGCAGGATTAGTGGCTTATAGGTGGATTGTGGGTGGCGTTGACTTACACGACAATGCATTAACGAATTACCGCATTTAAGTGCGATCAATACCACTTTTTATTAATTATATAAATGGTACAAATAAATTCTAAATTTCTTATTTCAAATGTGTTTTTTTTTTTAAATATTTTTTATACTACATTGGGAAAAAAACAAATTTTTAATACTACATTGTCAAAATTTTGTTTTATTTTCATCAAATCGTCGTCGAACAAAGAATTAATCTTTTTCCCACTGATGACTGAAATCACCAGTCCATATCTCGGAATTTGGATTTTGGATTTTTCATAAGAGCGTCAAAATAGACATTCTTTAAATTTCATTAAAATCGGTCCACTGGAACTGTTAGCTGGCCAAAATGGGTTAATAAATTGCACTGTAGGACATTTTTGGTCGCTGTAGCCTAGTAGTTAGTGTGTTGGACTGCTACGCAGAGGTGCCCGGGTTCATATCTCGGCACGCTCAAAAATCAAAAATAGAAAATAAAAATTTTTCTACATGGCACCACCTCTTGGCTGGCAATGGCAAACCTCCAAGAGTAAAAAAATGCCTATGAAAAGCTTTTCACTTTGCCGTTCGGATTCGGCATAAAACTGTAGGTCCCTTCCATTCGTGTATAAATATAACTCACACAACATGAATGGATGCGAAAAGCTCGGCCTTGGCCCTCCATGGGCTGTTGTGCCATAATAGTAGTAGTAGTAGTAGGACATTTTTATTACTTCTAAGCAGCGATAATGCGATGCTACTCTTTTCTCATGTATTACGAGTGTGTTGCAAATGTTGTTACTAGCACCGCAAAGACGAAATGGATTCGAAAAGTGTAAATAATTGCCAATCTAACATTATTTAATATTTATAAAATCGGAGTGAGAATTGGATCGGAGTTTTGTATTCTGCTTTCAAAAATTCGAGCAGTAATAGCCGATTATCAGGGCTCTACAGTTCGGTTAGCTAGTAACGTAAGAGGCGTTGAGAAAAAATATTTAAGTTTTATTTGGTTAAAATATTTATTATTACATTCCCCCGCATCCGCCGCTCTCTGTAACTAAAGCTTTTTGACCGTAATCATAATTATTTCAACTTTGATTTCACCCTATGATAATAATATTTATGAAATATTTTAATATTTACTCACAGATAAGATTTTAAAAAAATTATGAAATATAAGTATTTGGGTCCAAGAATGAATGAATACAAATCAAGATAGTTTTCATATAAATTGTTTTCAGCATTAGAAAAAAATGAGATACTTAATCAAAATTAAAAAAACAAAATTACATTAAGTGCAGCAAAGGAACCACTGGCGCATGCATTACTTGATTGCCCGACTTATACGTACGCGTTTTAGACGCGTGTAAACTTTAGAGTTTGGAATTAAAAATAAAATAAAAATAAATAAAACAAGAAAAACAAAATTTTTTAAGACGCGTGAAAAATCTAAACGAGTTTAGTGTTTTTTCTATTTCAATCGATTTTTTCAATATGGCAATATGAGATGTAAAGACTGACAAGTAGCCAATAATCGAATGAATGAATGAAATATTTGTGTTGTTGTTGTTGCTGTTGTTTTTATAATTTTTGTCTTGTGATTTGATTTTAAGTGCTTGCCATTAATATGTAGAGAGGTAAGGTGGAGTAAAATGTAAATGCATTATGTTGCTGCAATTCTATCACTACGTATTTATACATACATAAATACATATCCAATACACATTCATTGCGTATCTTTCAATTTATTTACAACGTGTGGGCCATTTACTATTTACTATTTTACTTGACTTATCCATCCAACTTCAGAATACGTACGCACCAATAAATACTCGCACATAAATACAAATATCTGAATATATGAATGCGCTTGGCTTAACAGACTGACTGCTTCATTGGCTCACGCCTATCCTAAACAATTTGACCGAAGTACATGGAATTTTAGGAACTTTTTGGCTCTTCACATGAATCAAATCGTATTATATCTGGAAAACTATGGTATGTCAAGCATCCTGCAAATAACCTGCAGTAAATAATAGTTTTTACTGAAAGTATTGAGTAAACGGGAGTGACACCTCACTCACATCTAAAACACTTCAACTAAAATACTGAAAAGTTAAGCCAAGCATTGGACAGAAAATTAGGGGTGGAAGAGAAGTAAATGTGGCACTGCTTTTTTTTTTTTTTTTTACAAAAATAACAAATCTCAAATCTCCATATTTAAGGTCCTGCTCTATCGAAATGCTGCCAACGAAACATAATCAAAAAATCTTCGGGCAATGCCGGGTGTATTCTAGCTGGACAAATGCATTTGCCCAAACATAAATGCGTGTTTTTAAAATGATATTTTTCTGTGGTAAACAAACATTTTTTTTTTTTTCGATTTTCCAAATCTAATGATCATTGCTATGCGATTTTTGCTATAAATATTGTTGTTCTTTTCAAATTTGCTGATAGTCTTAATTTAATAACTTGCCCAGTTGCGTCGTCGTGAAGTTCTCGACCATATTGAAAGTTTTTGAAAACCTTTTGATAATTTTTTTTTGCTTACATTTTTCATTATTTTCATAATGAAAATTGTCGTAAGTTTACTCAAAAATATTGTGATAACTCAGAATAAGTTCAAAGTGATATTAAGTTTTATTTCAACTGCTTAAAAATGTCAGACTAGAAAACTTCAAAACATAACCAATTTTTATAGTGATCTATAATTGCACTGTGCTAGTCGAAAAAAGAGACAAACGGGGCACCTAGGGTGTGACTTTTGTATGAGTTCAAAATCATCGGCCTTTGGTTGGATTGGTTTTAGTTTAAGAGAAATCCGTCTTTGAATTTGGCTGATTTCAGTCGGGTTCGTAGGTGTTATAGGTCCAAAACCGTTTTGAATATCACATTATTGTCTTCAGCAAAGTTATAGCTATTATTACGAACAATAAATTAGCTGAACACACTAATACAAAAATAATATATTCTAATAGTTTTTTCGACTAAAATATCGAGAAAACCTCGCTTTTTCTTCGATTTTTTTTTACACAATTTTGATTCAAAACAACAATAATTTATCGATAATTTTTTGCAAAGCATAAAAACAATTTATTTATAGCCATGTTTAGTTTTTTTCCTTTTAAAAAATTCCTGCATTCACCACAAAAGTAAATCCCTAAAAACTATTTTTTATCTAAAAGTACATGTATTGAACCTAACTTTAACCAATTTTCATTTTTTTTTATTTATTTTTGATTATTATGTATTGAAAAAGCGTATTAAATTTGAAGATAATCGGTTGAGTAATAGTAGTCACCGACTTCAAAAATGTAATTTTGAGAAAAACGCGTTTAAAGTTTCTACTTACTTTAATGTCAAGAAGAATTTTAGTTTTGTTTTTTGGAAAAGAATCATAAATTTTCACCGGATCAAAAACGTATACTTTAAGAAAATGTAAAAAAAATCGAGTTTTTGAAAGTTATAAGTGGGGGTGCTAGGCATATACATACTTACATAAGTATTATGTGATGAAGACCGTGAAGTTGCTTACAATTCAATAAATTAACATCTTTGCTGTCCGGCGATGTGATGTTCGGGAGCGGCAGAACTTTATATACCCTACACACCCTCTAAAAAACACTCTTTTGCATTTAACGGTCGGCGGGCGCGGTTATTATGCGATTTTGATAGTATGTGGATGAAAAATTTTATTTATCATTATAACTCTATGCTAAATCTTGTTGATTGTAACAATATTTCCTTATTTATTATTGCTTAAGGATGGAAATGGAAATAGGCGTAGCTATTGTCCGATGTTGACTCAATAATTATTCTAAAGGATATTTTAATGAAGTATACCGAATTGGATAATTTGCTTTTAGAATTTCCGTCCATTTCACTCTTTGGAAATTTCATTTGTATTGGAGGCACCACGCCCATTTAAAATATTTGCCCCATTTCAAATCTTTACGTCGGTCTGATCATAGGAAATGTTTTTGTTTGAAAATGCAATGATTGCTCACCTTTTACTCAAGCTATTGCGTACGCAGACAGACGCGTTGAAAACAATCGTCACTAGATCAAAACCAATCTACTCCGTTCACAGAGTATCTAGGATATAAAAATGATAAATATAGTCAATTACAGGTACTGGGTAATTAGTACCTACGTACGTACATGACATCAACCTTTATAATTTACTTCCACACACACAATTATGAGTCGAAATATTTTATTTTCCTTTTTAATTTTTTTTCTTTTTCGTTTTGCTTTTTATTTTTGTTTAGTTAATTCTATTTATTGCTGTGGCTGCCATTGCCTTTGGTGCACCAGTCGAAGAGTCGAACAAGGAAAAACGTGGCCTATCTCTTGGTCTCGGCTACCATCATACTCCTTTTGTGGCGCATTCTCATTATATAGCCCCAGCTGTTGTACATCATGCTCCGTTGATTTCGCATGCACCAATTATTGCACACGCCCCTATTTATACTGCTCACCATCCAATATCTTATCATTCCTATCCAAGCTATCATTCTTTTCATCACTTTAAGTAAACCGTTAAGTGGGAGAGAATGTGGTAAAAGAGAACTAAATAATGAAAACAATAAAAACAAAACAAAAGCCAACAACAACAAATTCCATCTGAAATAAGTAAATATCAGAGCAATAACAACAACAGTAACACTTATGTATTTATTGTGCCATATGGGTACAAGAATTCAAGGGAATTATGCATTATTGGTGAATCGAGAAGGGGGAGAGAGAAAGAAAGTGGGAAATTTGCGTCACTAACTGTGTACAGTAAAGGATTAAAACATAAGTAAATGTTGTTTTTGAAGTATTGGATTTTGTTATTTAAGAATGTAATACATTTTTTCCAAAGTCATTTTTTTAGCGTTTGTATTAATCTTTCATATTTGGTAATAATACAATTTGAATATAAAACTAATAAAATATTTTGCATTATTGAGATTTGAAAATGCTTCGTTTCTTTTAATTTCAATTACACTCTATGCTTCTTTTTCTTAGTCAGATAACAAGTTAAACTCCCTGAGTAACAATTTTTAGTTAAGTTGGAGCTCTTATTTATGCCTCAATTCTGTCACATGTATTCCACATATACGCCGCTTGAATTACAAAAATGTTCCCTAAAGAGGACAAGCCACTGTTTATTATTAGAATAATTAGAGTGCATTAAAATGAATATATTCCCGTGCATAAATAAAAAGTTAAATATACATAAAAAGTATAAGTAGAATTAATTTAATAATTGTAAGTAAATAGGAGCATATGTATATAACTTAAAGTCATGGTGGAAAAGAAAACATTTAATACATTGATAATATGAGCAAAGTGAACTTAAAATCTTTAATATTGCTCCTATCAAATAATTATGTTCCACAGCTTAATGGTGTTAACAAAGAACAATCTATATGTTCTAAGGTAGGTACTTAAAATCCGAAAAAATCAGTTTTTGCTATCTAAAATATTTTGAGAAAAGCAACTTATCATATAGATACTGCAGAGTTTCACATCGATTAAAATATACAATTCTTAGCTTTCAGCTAGTCAAATACTACAACCAGAGAACTCATAAATTATGAGTAGAACTCATAAACTATGAGTAGAAAACGGAGTAGAAAAAATTGGTAAAAAAATGGCTTTTCAACATTGTCAGTGACCTATTTATTGATAAATAGTAAGTCATCATTAACTCTAGCACTGAGATCGTCAACTAGACCAATCCGGTTAGACAAGAAGAACTGCATTTCATCAGCACTTTTAAAAGTCGGAAAAAAATTATTTACAAAAATGCTAAGCGCTAGAGGACCCAGAATTAATGCCTTATATTGAGATTATATTTGTTTTTTAGCAATTTCCTTTTCATTATAGCCCAATATTTCTATCGGTCAAAGTTCTGGGCAATTTGGGGGATTGGCATATTTTGGAACAAGTTGTACCTCTTTCTCTTTATACCACGTCATTGCCATTTTGTCGTAATGGCAAGTTGCTAAATCTGGCCAGAACAAGACTCCTGGTGAAGACGTACCATTGGCAGTAGACGTTTTTGTAAGCACTCTTTTACGTAATTTTTTTGATTGATGGTACCAGTAGTGACAAAAACTGCACTCTTTATGCCGCATTGGCAAATTGTTTGCCAAACCATATATTTCTTCGCAAACTTGTCCGCTTTCTTTAGCTTAAATTTAGGCGCAACATCACTTCTCTTTTTTGAAGTGTAAAATAGTTGACTAGGAAGCTGATTAAAGTCTGCTTTTACATACCTTTCGTCGTCCATGATCATGCAATTAAAATTATGTACAATTTTGTCGTACAGCTTTCGTGCGCGAGTTTTTGCTGTTGCATTTTTTGTTTGTCTTTCCGGTTCGGGGCTGGCAGAACTTTATACGTCTTAAGTCGTTTTACTCTGCGTACTTTTTGAACATATCCGGGTGACATATCGTCGCCTGAGAATTGATTTGGCGTATAGGCATAGGAATACTTATACACATACGCCAAATCAATACTCAGGCGACGATATGGACTTTTTTAGCAACATATCTGATGGAAAGGCCGGGATTTCTTTGAAACAAGTTTTTCACTTTCTTTGCTTTTTCATCCGAGATGAACCTCTTCTTTCGCCCACTTTCAGTTTTCCTTTCGGTAGTTAGTCGTTCACTAAAGTTTTTAAGCACTAAAATTACCGTAGATTTTGCAATTTTTAAACTTTTGGCAATGTCTTTATGTGACATATGGTATGTGGAAAATCTTAATTTTTGCGCACAATTATATCGCGCGTGCTCGATTTCGATGAACTAATTTTTCGTAAAGTAAAAAAATCAGAAAAAATAATGATGCAGAAATGTAACACGGAAAATTTTATACGAATTAATATTATACGAATATTATTAATTAACATTTGCTGTAGCTGTCATATTTGAATTAATATAACATGTTTACTGCGACCAGTTTTTTTCGTATACATACCTTAAATTGGGGAATATTCAAACATACACTACAATTAAAAGTTTCTAATGCCAAAATAAATTTAAATTGATATCTTGTAGTTAAACTACAAATGAAATTGCTATTTTTAGGCATTTAAGTGCTTGATAGCCCATTACGCTACTAACTTATTTTACTTTATTTAACTTTGTGTATCATATTCTCAAAAACCATTATATTTAGCATCATTTTGTAAGAAGAGTAAACATACACTAACTCTATCTTCAGGTATATACATAACTACATCTATATTGTAAAGTAAAAGTATCTTTGAAGTATTTGGGCAAATACTGTATCATTTATAGTGGTAAAAATAAAAACTTTGAATGCATTCGAGTGATGTTTAAAGTATAAGTAATTGTAAATGAAAGATAATTTTCCAACAATTTAAATATCAGTTTCTTGCCTATTTTTAATGATTAGCATCAAAAATATATACACTAACTCTTTGATGACAAGACTTTTTGCCATAGGAGGCTGACAAGCATACATAAAAAAAGAGGCTTTCCTGTACCTCTCTAAAATGTTTATTTATTATTATTATTATTTTATGACGATTCCCAAAATAGGGCTCGAGCTCGCGAACGGTAGTCCTTTAAAAAAAAATGTCCATGGGATCTTATGCCCAAATAGAGCTTACAAATAATAGATACTTAAAAATGTTTGAGTTTTGGATGGGTTTTTTGATGATGAGTTTTTGTTGTAATTCTGTAATTTCTGTACATAATAATCAGTTTTTTAACATATTCAACTCAAGTAATCGAAAGCAGAAACATATACATCATATATATGCATTGTTATTAACAGGGCTCGGATTTTGTCCACCTAAACAAACATAAAAAAATATCAATAAAATGTCCTAAAAAACTACTAAAAAAAGACTTTAAAAATTACCTAAAAAAATATTACATTGCAATAAATTACCCTACATGTATATTCGTAAATTAGCAAATATAACTGATCCCCGATTTTCAGTCTGAACATTTTGTACAACGGGAAACTCAACATCGACATTGACAAGGGGCAAATTTAAATAAACTTATATCGTTAATTAATGCTACGTCGGATTGTAATGGATTAAAATTTTCACCTGAATTTGTTTTTCAAAGCCAACGTTTTGTTTATGCAACAGTTATTTCGAATTACAGAATATTGAATTTTTCCCTTTAATTTTTTGGCAATGCGCGTTTGAATAAAAACAAAATAAATTGTAAAAACAAAAATCAAATCCAACTGCATATTCTTGACACTCTTAGGGGCCATTCACATATTATGTAACGTAATTTTTGACCAATTTTGACCCGTTCCCCCCTGGTCGTAAGCATCATTCAAAATTTTGTGAAGGCCAAGTATTATCCTATTTGAGAACCCTTTTTTGCAGCTTTCAACAGCAATAATCAAAGAAGGCGAGAGATTTTACCAACAAATCGTCGTCGTTCAGGCAGAAATCACTAAGTCCTGATCCAGAATTTTAGCCATGAATTCAGCGGGAGAAAATTCATTTTTTAAACTAGTGTTGTTTTGAAGTCATCTGTATTTGATAGTATAAAGTCGACACTACATAACGCAGCTGATGGCCCCTCCTCAATGTAACACTTCGTAACATATTGCCCCCCCCCCACCCCCCTCGCGCGTTACTTAATATGTAAATGACCACTTATTGTATTTATTCTCTCAGAAAAATTCGGCTGCTTTGGTTGTATTTAAATCATAAATTTCAGTTTTGTAAAGAAAGTTTATTTCTACATGGCATAGACTATTTGAATTGAAAAGAAGATTAATTTAAAATAGTTCTACTACATAAAGGTAATGCCATACTTTTTAGAACTGGAAAATTTCGAAAAAATTACCTAAAAACTTTGCAGACTTTGAATTCTAAGATCATAAACGGAGTTTATAAGAGTAGAGTTTTCTCCGATAAAGCAAAAAAAAAAAGTTGACAAGTCAACAAAATCCAAGCCCTGGTTATTAAATATTTGCACAGTCTTTGTGTTAATTGGTTTGTATCGGTGTTTACTCGAATATATTCGACGTTGAAGGAAGTGTTTTAAAGCCCTTCTTTAACTACATTGGATTGTTCTCAACTCAGCACTAAGGAATTTAGCATTGCATGTCATTGGAGGTCAGTGTGGACATAACGAGCTCTAACGCTCGTATAAAAAAAAACCTCCATAGTTCGGATTTTTATTTTTTTTGAATCTCTAAAAATCGAAAACCCGATATCTTTATAATTCAAAGAATTTAGGTCATACCTTTAAATTAGAATTATCTACTGTATCTATAATGAAGTTTTTCTGCACACTTATTTTCAAATACATACAGTGGTGGACTGGTATGGTATAACTAACGCTCGTATCTATACAGTTTTTCTAGTCGTGGTGCTCTGAGCAATTATGGGTTAAAAAATTAATTACATTTTAAGATTGTCTCCTAAAACTGCATGGGTTTTGCTAATAAGATGGAGTTTTTCCGAAAGAATTTTTCACGTTGAACACGAATCTGAGGTCAAAAACTTCCCATCACGTCACGTTTTAGAAAAAAGTCTAATTTTACAAGGAGAATCCGATAATTTTTTCTATTTTCAATTAATTTTTAAACTTTTCAAACTGATTCAGGAAGAAACTTTAAATCAAAAACAGTTACTGACCTAGAAAAACTTTGAATGCAGTAGTGCTCAGTATCACCTTCTCTTTTTGAATCCATAATCAAACCTCATGTCGAAGAAAACAAAACGGATTTGATCGCATAGTGTAATTAAGATTTCAAATTTATTTTTTATATTAAACCGATGGAAGTAAAAATATCGTTAAATAGATTTTATTTTGATTTTTTTCCAACCATTGGAAATTAATCTCAAAAATTAGAATAAAGTTTCCACATTTTGGGGGGGAGAGGTCAGAACCCCCAAAACCTCCCCCCTAAATACGGCTTTGCAACAACTACAGAAGGAGAAGACGATTCAGATGATGGAAAATTTTCTTTCCTTTTTAATTTTGTTTGAATAAAATTGATAGCTCGAAATATACAGTTTTTTCAAATCGATTTACTGTTTTTTAAAAATTTTTGGTATAAATATATAGTTTTTGGTCCGGAAAAAGATACGAGCCTTAGATATAACGAATGATATAATACTCAGGTTACTACGTTATATCGAATAATTTTTTGAGAGGAGTAAAAGTTGTATGGTTGGGAAGGTAACTACTCCATAACCTGCTTTCATCAGAACTTGTATCTGTAAAAAAAATATGTATGAAAACATACTAGTCAAAACTACGAATGGAAAGGATATTCGTTATATAGAATATCTAATTTTTCCAACTTTCGTTGTTTAGAGTCTTCAATGCACTTGAGAAAAGTGTTGGCTATAGCGAGAATTCGTAATATATAACTATACTTAAGCTCAAGTTACAAAATAATTTTTTTTTTTTTGTAGTAATTTCTAACCGATGGAAATTAGGTGCTCAAATTACTTAGTAAGTATGCATACATTCAAGCCAAAAATCGCAGCAGTAAACCTAGATTACATCGATTTCGTATTATATGTGCAAGATGAAAAAATCCAATATCATAAAATATAAGTATTCAAAAATAAGTACGTATTGTCTTCTATATCAATATCAATAAAGATTTATTTCATCTTCAATATTTACTTTTCGGTTGTATCATAAATCCTTTACTATATGTATTCCAAAAGCAACATAATACACATGTAGATGAATGCAAATTATCTTTAAATATAAACATAATTTTCTTTTATTTTATTGATAATTTGCATGAAATAATGCAGACAATAATACTGAAAAGGATTTATTTAAATACATACAGGAAAAAGATTTACCCATATTCTTAACAACGTCACACAAAATTCACATTTAAAATTTCATATCAATAGATATCAATTTCGATTTAATTCACTCACTCACGTTTTAAAGGGGAAAAATATATTACCAATTTGTACTATGTATCAGTGCCGTTTTAGCGTCAAGTCGAAGTAACATTTTCTATGGGCCACAGACTTACACAAAGACGATATTCGACTTAAAAACCGAAAACAAAGAAAAAACGAATGTACAGAGAACCGGCACTTAGGCCGTAGGACTTAATTTTTTCAAAAACAAGTGCCAATATAAAAAATGAACGTACTAACGTTTTAAATTGGCATTTCATTCTCTAATGCCTGGTTTTCATTATGTCAAAATCAATGAAATTTGCCAATGTGTTAGCATTTTCATATAGGAGCTTGTTCCTTCTCTCTCTTTGACATGGAATATGACTTAGTGAAAATCAGTCATAAGTATTCTCTGAAGAAAATAATTTATATCATATAGATTAGCGATGTGCACTTCGACACATATGGGCAATAAACACATATGAGCTGATGCTATACTCATAAGGGCTAGACGAGGGGTAACGCTGTGCTAAGGGGAAGAGTAACTAGTATGAGAGAACAAATGTGATTTCTGTTGTGTATGTATATGTATATAAATTTATTGATTTCGTCCCTGTAGAGAGTGTGAACGTGAATGCATAAGAAAACTTCGTACTTAGCTATACTTTACTCATGCTTTTTGGATTGATTTTATAAACCTAGTAATTGATTTACAAGGTAAAGAAATAATTTTTCAATTACCTTTGTATTGTGGAACTTTTTAATTATATTATTGAATGCATATGTAATTTTCCTGCTTGGTTGTTACTTTGAAAGATCGAAAAAAGAGAAGCAGGAAACGCACTGCTGCGTGCTGATCAGGGATGCCAACTCTATATTTTAGATCAAATTAATAATTAACACAAAAAGTAAATAATATTTTTGTTTACGATTACAACATTTATGCATGTATGTAATGTATGCAAATACTTTTAAAAAAAATTAAAGAATAATAAAAATAAAAAATTAATAAAAGGTTTTACACAAAAAATATATACTTTTCATATCTACAAATTGATAAAAAATTAAAATTTTCAGTCGCCCACTAAAACGATCTCACTCCCCAATTCCCTACAACTAAATAAAATTGAAGTCGATTCCCAACAATTCGAGGAATTCCTTATAAGTTGGCATTCTTACTGCCAATGCTCACATTTCTTCGGCGTTCTGGCAGTAGCCAGGGCGCTCTCAGTTATATTCACTCACTCTCCACATTAGTGTGGCCAAGTTAACAATTTATAGTCAATCGAACTATTTTGGTTTTTTGAATTGTTTTTTTTTTTCTATCTCACAAGATATGTTTTATAAATTGAAAACTGATTTACGTTTGGTAAAGGTAATATAAAAATGTAAATCGGACATATTTTGGTCGCTAAATTTAAAAGAAGAATGCGGGTTATTTTAATATAATCTGGTCACTCTGCTTCACTATTGTGTAGGTCAGTGGCAGTTGCAAGGGGATAAATGGGACCATTTCTCACTCCGCCCCTCCCTCGAAAATTTTTCAAATACATAAAATAGTAATATCTGATATAAAAATTCTAAATATATGGAAAATTTTTAATATTTATGTCCCCCCAGAAAATTTTTTTGTATCTGCCACTGGTGTACTCTCTTCTCTTATGTTCGTTTTTTGCACATATACATGCACATTTATGTGTGCTTTTGGCAAAATAAAAACAATAATGTGTATGAGTACACACAGCAAAACCACCATCGCTCGTCTTTAAATTTACACCCCGCTGCTACACCTTCATACACACGACGTCGGCAGAGGGCAACTGAAGTGCACATCCCTAATATAGATTATAAGATGGCACTGGGAGAGCCGACGTCGACGTCTCTGCTTGCATTATATATGTCAGAACCCTATACCAAAATGTTGTTCATATGATAAAAGTGTGATCTTGACGTCGGCTTTATCAGTGCCTACTCATGTGATTTATACCTAAAACACAATTAAGCTTTGCGGCTGCTTTGCTTTGACGTTTAAAATAGAATCGTATGCATTCATTCGTAGCAAAACACAATTTGGTCTCAGACTTTAGATCGTAAATACGATCAACGTAGCTGAAACGCTGCGAGTAGAGCCACTCTCTGCTTTCAACGGTTTTTAGCAGTTGTTGTGGTTGTTCGATGTTATTGTTTTTTTCAAAAAGCGAATTGGGAAAAAAGAAATTACGGGTTTTGTGCTTAAAAATTATAGATTAATAATGTATAATTGAATGTGATTTGTTATGAATAAAATGAATTATTTTGACGGACATTTAATTTTTTTTGGTGCGTGAGACCTTTGTTGCTGTTTGTGGATTGAGTAACCACCATATGCCATGAGAGCAAAAAACTTGAAAGCAATTAAATCATCCAAATCCATAATTTTGTAATTTTATTTCTTTAATAATTTGCAAAAAAAAACTCAGCGCACGCAGTAATGTGTTTTGAGAAAAACTAATAGCGTTTTCTTTTCTTAACAAAATGTTGCATTTTTTTTTGCGATGGCAACAATTTTTTAATGCCCTCAACCCTGCTAAAATGTTGCATTTTAACATGCGTTGATACAATGACGCAAGCGCAATCTTCCTCCGTATCAGCGCAGAGAGTTAACGCAATTGCGCCATGACAAAGTTTTTTTTTTTGTCAGAAATCGATATACACAATTTGCTGCGTATTTCAGCCACATCTGCTCCTTGTAAGCGAATATTTTTCCATGCATCAAAGATTGGAAGCTTCCAAAATATGGCAAATTGTTTTCTGAAATTATAATTTAGGTAATAATGACTTTTAAGTTTATATTTAAGATAGGTGATCCAACGAAAAACATAAAATGTTTCTCTTAAAGTATAATTTTTAATGATTTTCCTTTTATTTATATTCTACATACATATATGTATTTACACGTATTTAAATGTCTATTTTAAGTTTATCCTTAAAAAGATAATTTAAAAGCGATTTATTTTTGTGCAGTTAACATAATTAATCATATTTTTGTGTCCAGACATTTTATGTCTGAAATAAGTAAAAAAATGAATAAAAACAAAAAAAAAGTTTCTGCGTTACAGCATTGCATTTTTTGACACTGAGTTAATGGCTCAATGGGTTGAATATTTTTTTGCGCTATTGTTTTGATACTGAGTTATTGCGCTACAGCATTGCCAATAAGTGTATCAGCGCAATAACGCAACCCTATGTATCAACGCAATAGCGTAGCGCATCGCTGCGTTACCCATCACTAATGTTGAGCTGATTTCACATCGTATCAAAATATTCCTTAATTTCCCTCGATGAAATACCATTTTTTTATGTATATTTTACTTATGTATTTAATTACATCAACATGAAAAAGTTTTCATTTTGTGAAATAGTTGTCACTAAAAACAACCAGGGCCACAAAAAACTTTGTTACGGGCCTCAGAAAATCTACTACATATATACATACATATTTATTTCATTTTTGCCTCGTTGCAGTCGCCATCAAAGTAGTACTTCAAAGTTGAATTGAATTGAAATTGAGTTTATTGGCATAGACGACCTCGATAGCCTAGTGGATAGTGCACTAGACTTTCATCTGGGAGGTTCGGGTTCGATTCTCGTCTTCGTCTGGTGGTTAATTTTCATTACTTTCTTATATTCACTATCAATATGAAGTGTATGAGAATTATAAGATAGTGTTCAAGTACACATATTGGTTGGTAATGGCAAAACCACCAAGCCGATAAAAAATTGCCACATCGCCGTTCGGAATCGGCGTTAAACTGTAGGTCCAACTATGTGGTATCACAATGGGCCGTTCAGGCCTAAGTGTGTCTCTCGACAGCCACTCCAACCTAACCTAACCTTATTGGCATACCTCCATATACATACATATATAACATGTGTACAATCTTTATTGAGATTGTATTAGTATCATATCCTTATATATGTTTAATATGCGGAAGATTTTTAAGTTTTAACCCTTTTTTCATTTATTTTATGCTATTAAAATGTAGTGCTGTTCCAACAGTAAGCATTCTGTATGTATATACGAGTTTATATGTTGTTCCTTTCTTATAGAAAAAGTGGTTAACACAGTATAACAATAGTTAAAGTGGGCGGGGAAGAAAAGATCATTTTTTTGGCCCCGTGACGCCATAAACCGTTTTTCGATTGCGAACTCTCTTCATGTCAAAATCAGTTGCAAAATTACTGATTTTTACAAATTCAAGTTCCCGATGACTTGGTCACGCTATCACGTACAGTAGCAATGTTTTCTATCGAATGAGCACTAAGAGCTATGGTTTTTATCTTTGACTTTAACAGTACCAAATTTTTCAAATTTCGTGATTAGAAGCCCATTTTTGGACAAAACAAAATAGCGAATTCAAAATGGCGGACCACTTAGTGTAAAACTGTATCTATACCCACGAAAGTCATTTATTACTTATTTTTGCTCATTACAGAAAACATTCTGGTTTAAAGGGCTGAACACTTACATAGTTTGAAAAATTTTTAAATAATTTTTGATTGAATATTCGTATTGGAAAACGAAAAAGTATGTTTAAAGTAATTAAGCACTATCGCAACTGTATTTAATCATTTTTTATCGCTAAATAAAAACATAAACTTGATATGGGATTTGATAATGAAACCAATGATTCAAACGCTTGTAGAGATAACGTTTTAAATTTCCTGGAAGGTAGTTTTCGTAAACTGGAAATAAGCGGATCAGACGATATCGAAAGCCCACGAAAACCTACAGAATTCAATGTAGCGTCGAAAAAGGCGAATCTAGCCTAGAGAATGGAGAAGGTTAGGCTAATTTCTTTTTGCACCATGCATCAGTTGTTTTTCAATTATATTGGTGTTCGCTGTTTAACGAGCATATCACTTTTCTAAGTGATATGGTAAGCACTCTCGCTTTGTGTTCAGTACAACAACAATTTTATGATGTTCGCCAAGCAAAAATTTAAATATAACCACGCGCTTAAAGTAACAGAAGGCGAAGGCTTATCACACCCACTTCCCATACAAGTGAAATGCTTGAAACGACATATCTCGGAAGCGATAGCAAGAAAGACAATGAAAGCTTGTGCGTGAAAACGAAAGTTGGCAGTTGTAGTAACTGAAAAAATTTGGATCTTCTTTGGGAGGGGGTATAGGATTGATGTAAAAAATTTTATTTTAATTTAAATACGATTTCAAAAAATATTTAACATCATAAGGATTTGCATACATTTCAAATATGTAATACTAGGCAACAAATAACCTCCCAGGTGGATTGCTAGCATCAATCAAACCCGCTACACAATCAGGGCCGTGAAAAGAAAACCCAGACTCGGGGGTGGTAAATACGGGCTCTTATATTATTTTCAAAATGTATGGCTTATTAGAATATAATATAGAAGCATTAATTTTCTTTCTAAATGAATATTTGTGATATCTACAGCTTTCAATTATATTTGAAAAATGATGAATTCACATCGATAAATATTTATTATTTTAATATTAATTATTTATTTAAATATTATTTATTTAAAAGCTGAACAGTTCCAAGTTCTCCGCAAAAACCAGGTTATTATCCAACTCTCCGCACTAAATAAAATTACCAGCGAATCTGGGAATTCTCTACAAGTTAGCATCGCTGATTCAAAACCCGTTTAAACCAAGTATCACGACCGCATAAATCGAGGGATGGACTGTGTGTATAACATCTAAATCTTTCTCTGTTTTAGCATCACCTAAAAGATTCGTAACCAACGATGTTACACCTACGAAAATCGATACACGCTGCCTCAACTTAGAAAACTGCCTATATGTACATCTTGTTGCACTCTAGGCATTGCAATTCATGGGTAAGCATCCCCGTAGAAAAAGTTTATTTGAAGCTGTATGGTCCTAACATATTCCATTATCATTTTGAATACCCTGTAGGAACAATTAAGCGTAAAAACTGAAATGGTTCTTACTTCTTTGATAACCTCGTAGACATTGCATATAAGATGAAATCTTTGCCGAATTTCATATATATATATATATATTGTTCTAAGGTTCCACGGGGAGCAAATTTTCTTCATTCCCTTCTGTCAGTCGCCAACCTCTGATCACGTTCCAGCTTTTGTTTGTTTCAATTATTTAAACTTTGAGATTTCTTCCAGTCGGTTGCAATTCGAGTGATGTCGTTTGATGTTGAGCTGTGATACGCCACAGGTTGGAGTTTGATATGGTGTAGGGCCAAAATATGCACAGAATTATGCTGAAGAGCTTGAGGAGTTTACTTCTTCGAGTTCTATACCCTCGTACGAGTTGGAATTTTCCGTGCAAGTGGTATTGATGTGCATTATTTACTTTAGCTGATGTTTATCTTGAGTTCATAAGGAGCTTAAAATGGTTTCCTAGTGCAAAAGATTTCATAGTTTGAAAATACAAAGGATATATTAGGGAACTGAGTAATTTTTATTAAGTATTCTATTGAGATTCTATTTGCAAATTCTTAAAATGTTAACATAATTACAAACGGTATATGATAATCATGAGTAATGTGCCTAAATATGTAAATAGTTATGTATGTACATTGTACATACTCATGTGTATAAGAATTTATTTGGAATTAATCGGATTCATTCACGGATGATGTGTTTACATCATGCATAATTAATCACATATCTATAGATGGATGCCATTTTCGACAACCCCAAATGGTGCAGATTCACAGGAAGTCGCAGGAAATGCTAAAAAGATGACAGCATGGCAATATCACGGGGAGTTATACAGTATATGTATACCTAGCTAAGTATATACATACAAATGTTTGCATGGTGTTATTTTATATGCATGAGTATGTAATTGGTGACGCACAACATGTGACAGTTTCCATTACATTTTGATGAGATTTCACATTTCGTGACGCAATAATGTATAATGTTCTAATGTAATAAACAACAATTTTCCAATTTGTGAATAAGCACTGGTACAAAAAGTTAAAATAGGGAGATCAAGGACTACATCTCAAATGGGAGAAGCAAAACTCTGAAGGCATAAAATATAATTTCAAAATTGATTGATTTTCTATAAAATAACGATCTCAAAAGTGTATACGAACTATTAAGCAATAAATTAAAAATTGTTCAAAATTTCTGTATCAGTTCTTAATTGGAACTGAGACACAAAAAGAATGAGAAACTTAATTTAAAATATTACCAATTGTTACTCCAATTGAATTGAAGATGTATACAAATATTCATAAAATATTAGTCTAACGATATTGAGTATCCTCAATAATTTTCAATCAAATATCTAAACACAAACGAAAAGATTTATAGATATGGAATCTCTTTCATATGTTATTTTTACATTTTTACAAATAGGTTCACCATATTTTTTTTTGTGCAAAATTGATAAATTTTATTATTCTGAGCCCAAATGTTGCCATATTTTTTTTGGTAAAAATTGTAATAAATCAACAAAAAAAAACTGTATTTTGAAAAAAAAAAAAATCTGTAACCTATAAAAACTAAAATTTGTATGGGAGAAGTTTCTCAGTCACTTGCCCATCATTCCACCGCCGGTCCATTAATTTAAAAGTTTCCCCATTTTGTATTTTTGGAATCTGCCATGACTTCTTGGACGGGACAGACATTTTAAATCGTCTATCACTTCTGCCAAACCCAACGCAATCATGGTGCAAAATTTGAAAAAAAAAAACGGTTTGCTTATTTAGGCATGATTAGGAAATAAACAAATGAACATACAAATTTTGTTTTTTATTAAATAATTAAACCAGTTCTTTGAAAATTAAGTTATTTAAATAAATATATACAATGGATCAAAGAGTTGTACATATATCAGTACATGCGGTATTTGCTGTATGCACAATTTTTTGATCTAGTGTAATAATATCAAAAATATGTATAACTAGCTGGACTTTGCCCAGCTTAGCTGTCCGGACCCGGCAAACTAGACGTAATACAAAAATTACAACAGTAATAAACTTTTGCAAAACCTATTGCCATATGCGCGTGTCAGCCGCAGATCAAAATCTAATTATTGCACTAATCATTCATATCATTTACATGCCTAATAACTACTACTAACTTCCCGCCTTCACACACAAACTGTAATTGTCTTCTTTGTGGTTAAAATCCATCAAATTCCATTGACAAATAATATTTTCGTTCCAAATCTTAGTACCGCACCACAGCAACAAAAACTGCACAACAAATAGTTCCTGAGAAATACAAAAATGAAAATTCGGGTTATAGGAAATCTCAATCCCAATCACATTTTTTTTATGGTGTGGTCTTGTCTACCGATGTCCTTGACCAAATTTCAGCCTACTATTACTCCAAACCTATCCATATTTTTTTCACAGAATGACATTGACAAATAATATTTTATAATATTACGTGCCACAAATGAATACTGAGATAATTTATAATTAAAACTCAGATTATATATATATGTTGAGAGAGAGATATCCGCCATAGGATAGGACTACTACTATTATGGAACAATAGCCCATGGAGGGCCTAGACCGAGCTTTTCGCATCCATTCGTGTTGTGTGAGTTATATCTATACACGAAGAGAAGGGACCTACAGTTTTATACCGAATCCGAACGGCGAAGTGAAAAGTTTTTCATAAGCAATTTTTACTCTTGGAGGTTTGTCATTGCCAGTCAAGAGGTGTTGCCGTGTAGAAAAATTGTTTTCGTGCCGAGATTTGAACCCGGTCCAACACACTAACCACTAGGCTACGGCGATTGGGATAGGTTTTATTTTTTTAATATTTTCTAGCCTCTGAAATCTTAACTACTATAGTTCCCCATTGGGAAAGAGCCCAAACAATATAAAACGGTAAGGAACAAAGCAAAAATCAGAAAAGTAAAACAGCATTTTATCCTATCCAACAGTAAGAGGTTTGTAGTTATATATAAACAGGCTTAATGAACAAATGTAGTCATCACAACAACAATGTATATAGAGACGGGCAAATCAGACGGCCGTTTCGGAATCCGCCACAATTCCTCATCAGTGATCTTATCAGTGAAGACATTTGGAATCAAATCCGTAATTCTGGGTTATGATTTCAAATATTAGTAGCTTATATAGGATATTGAAAGATTAAGAACTATCACTAAGATCACTGATGAGGAATTGTGGCGGATTCCGAAACGGCCGTCTGATTTGCCCGTCTCTATATACATTGTTGTTGTGATGACTACATTTGTTCATTAAGCCTGTTTATATATAACTTCAAATAACGAAATTGACATGAACTTAAGTCATGACTTTGAAAATTAACCTCTAGATTTAATTTTCATAGTCTCCTAAAAAACTAGTAAGAGGTTTGTTTGCATTTGTTTGAGTTTCAGTTACGATAAAATAGTTTTTACTTTTTTTGCTTAAGTGATAAAGTTTTACAAGTTTTTTTTTTTTTTAAATGTTGGTTACGATGTTCTGCCTTAAAGGTATCGACATGTATCAAACATGAGTTCTTTCAATGGTTACGAATTTATCAAATCAAACCACCTACAAAAACAATCAAAAAGAAAAATAATTTCTCTTCATCAGCACAAAATACAGGAAATTAAAAAAAAAAAAATAAAACAAATAGAACGAAACGCAGCGAAACGTCTAATGTCAGAAACATAAGCAAATGCAACTAAAAAAGCCAACAACAAAACAGCACAAGCATTAGCATCATCAGCAGCAGTAGCAACTACATACAACAGCAATAATAATATATTGAATGGCTGTTGTGTTTTTTCAAACAAAACACAATCGATGCATTAAATATGAGAATCACGTTTTTCGTTAATACGAAAATAATCATTTTCAGGCGCTCTGTGCACCCAAAGCAAGAAACCAGGCCTTCCATATTTTATAGATAGGATACAAGTGCATAAGGTGAGGTGGCACGCCACACAAACGCCTGCGAAATTTTGGATTTCTTCAAAATGACATCAATTAAATGCACAGCGAAATTTTAATATTATAAATACCTAAAATTATGGATTTTTCCTATCAAGATACCGACTTCATAATTTACACCTTTCTATTAAACTTAACTACTTTTTTTTAATTGTAACAACTTTTTTGAAATGATTATCAAATAAATTTGCAACCCCATTTTTAGCACCATATTAAACCTCAATCAAAATTTGGTTGGAATTCATTAAATTTTGATAGTTTTGAATTAAGTTCCCAAGAGAATAATGAAATATGTAAGTCTCGATATAAATTAAGCAAGTTCTAAATTGTATGTAAATTTGTTGGAAGGTATTTTATTTATTTCTTGGGATTTCATTCTCGTAGTCTAATGTATGTGCATTCACCGCTATATTAAAATGGTTCGCAGAAAGTGAAAAAAAAAAAAAAAAAAAAATTAAACCATTCCAAGATACATAAATTGATCCTTTCGTACAAGAAAGTCATTCCTACACCTGTCTGCATTTCCAGATAAGGCCACAAAATTATTTCTGCTCTGTGGTACAAAAACCAGTTAAAAATATTTGTGCATTTGAGAAAGTAAGTCTCTTCCATCCTTGTACAAATATAACTCGCTCAACATGAATCGATGCGAAAGGCTCGGTCTAGGCCCATAGATTGTTGGTATCGGCTTCTGTCGAACATTTCTCGATACCCGATCTTCGTGCTCTATTTAAATACTTGCATAAAGAAAATATGTTGCAATTGACAGTTTGAAAAAACTTCTCTCTGGATAATTTTTTTTTATTATTATTTAATTATTCAAGTCTTGAATTTATTAACTTAAAATTAAAACAACTAAGTATAAAATATTGTAATAATGAAACTTTCACAACTTAAAACAACCTAGTGCAGATTAGATAATTTAAAAAAAAATGAGCAAGTTCCTAACTAAGCAATTTTGAAATTTGAAAAGTTTTAGCTTTGAAAGCATTTACGATCAACTACATCTTAGTGGCTTATGGCAACGTTATCGTAACTTCTGTGTTTGTGAGTGTGTGCAGAAATTTAATCAGAGAAACTGTCGCTCCAGTAGGTGGTCGTGAGTGGTGCTACCGATTTGAATAAATCTTTGCCAACTGCATAGGTTTCGAAATCATGTTTCTTTTGTTTCATCGATTCATAGCCTGGACAACGTCCGTCCTTATGACGCTCCAAGCGTGCTTCTGTAACAAAAGTGCGTTTACATTTGCTGCACTGAAACGAAGGAGCCGGCTCACCATGCTCCTCAGTTAGGTGACGACGCAAGTCTGATTTACTGGGAAGCACAACGTCACACTTGCTGCAATTGTAACCATTTGAATCTTCTCTGTGTTTTTCCAAATGCGTACGATATGCACCCTGTATCTTGAATTGTTTGCCGCATATTTCACAAGCGATAGGCTCACGTCCACCTGCATGTGCCTTCTTATGCAACACCAGAGACAACTTGCGTGTGAATACCTGCTCGCACTGATCACAAGGATACTCTGAAGGTTTATCAGCTGAATCTTTATCTCCGCTACCACCGGTCGTACGACGTTTCTTTTTCGATGCTGAATGCTGTTTGTCATTTGTGTCACTTTCATCATCATCATCATCATCTAGTTTCTCCGTTTTGATTTCACGTTTTAAAGGCGATTGATTAATGTTGCGCTTTCCTTTCTTGCTTTTAGTTGTGGGTGGAGTTGCTACGGCAGATTTACGCCGTGAACGTCTTGCGGCAGCGGTGGCTCGTGTTGGACGTTTTCTCTTCTGGTTGCTACTGCTAAAGTCGGAATCTTCTGAATCATCGTCTGCTGAAGCTCCGCTGGCCTCATCTGATACTTTGAATTCAACATCATCGTTGGGTTCTTCATCCTCTGTTGGTGGATCTGATTCGACGGGAGCATCAATTACCACATAACCTGCGGGACGTCGTATTTTATTCTTGCTGCGTGATAGCTGCTTACGCAGCTCTCGTTCTGTTGTCTCACACTGTGTCTTCAACTGTACTGCTATGGTGACGTTATCCAAGCAGGGATTGCAAATGTATTGTGGCATGAAATCTTTGCGTGCTATTGATACTGTCGGACAAATTGTCATTAGCATATCGGCAACAGTCAATTGTTCGACTTTCTTGAATAAGGGCACCAAATCATCTTTCGCGGTGCAAACACGACATTGTTCTTCATCCACTGAGTTTGTCTTGCTTGTCGCAGCGGCGCGCGCACTACTCGTCGGTTTTTCTTCTTGCTGCTGGCGTTTTGTTTTACTTCCTTTTCCAGTGGCACCCGCTACACCGGAAGTGTCTTTACGTTTTTTCGGCACTTGCTGTGTTGATTTACCACTTTTCTCTGCAGCTGACACATTCTCTTCGGCCCCTTCTTCACCGCCTTCTACATCTTGATTGATGTATTCATCTTCTTCACCACCCTCCACTTCCGCCCCATCCAGCTCTTCCGCTTTATTCGTTTCTTCTTCTTGTTTAGCAAGTAGTCTACTTCTCGTAGTGCGTTGTGACTGTGTCTCGACTGTGTCAACATCGTTAATGTCTCCCATGGGATCGTTCTAAAAGTGAAATTTTTAAGTTCATTTAAATTAAGAAAACAAAACAGTAGTAGCTTTAGTATAAATTTGATAGAACATACTTCTTCCAGATATTCAACGGTGCCGTCTAAATCACCATCGCACAACTCCGAGGAGGCACCATTTGTAATGGACACCGCTGGTAGCATAATCTCTTCGCAGCCGGAAGCAAGGTCGCCGCCAAGCTTTACCGGCGAAACAAATTCACCTTCCATTTCCGATTTTTCTTATTTTACACTTGTTTGATTTTGTTTTGTTTTATGTTTTAATAATTTTGTTTTTATTAGATTTTTCTTAGTTTCTTGTTATTGTTATAGCTTTGTTTTTATGCAAAAAAAAAAAACAATATGAATAAAAAAAGTTTACGAGTACTACTCTCGAATAAAGGGGAAAACTATGCAAATCCACGTTTTGGCTTTAATTTAATAACAATTTTATTTTCCAATAAGAATTTTAGAACTTTATTGTCTAAAATTATTTTACAATTCAGAAATTTTTTATTTAGTTTCTAATTAGTTCATTCATTCTTGTAAATTTTCGACTTCTTCTTTGTGATTCAATTCTTTGCACAATCGGATAGAGCAGAGACCAAATCGATTCACAATAATATTGCATTTATTAAAAGTTTTAACAAATAGTAATGTTAATCAACATTTTTGTTATATATTTTAGAGCTTCCATTAGTTATCCACACAATTTATTCACTAAAATTAAATTTGCAAAATCCGATTAAATAATTTTTTCAACTTTTTGCGACAGTCTGTACACACAACACGAATACATTACGCATTTACGGCCATCTTGAAAAATTAAATATAAAATTGTTTCTATATGCTATTGTGAATGCGCAAGTACAATCTCTCCATTCTCCTATGTTCCATGTTCGATGCTCGTTGTTTTGGTGTGAGCGCGTTTCATGTCACACTCGTACATGCTGTGTTCGCACAAACGTCGAAGGCATAGACAAAAAATATGTACTAAAAACTGTGCTTACATTCAAAAACAAATTTTATGTTCTAATGTCATCAGTTCTTAGAAAAACATATGAGAAACAAAATTTAGATGTAAAGAGTAAATATTGGTTCCAAAACCACCATCAGAGAATATTCCCTATATAAACTAAAATTTTGTTTGTACATGCATCTCGTACATACATATATACATATGTAGTAATATATACCAGCTGAAAAGATATTTTGTGCTACTCATTACTTTATATACTACATATTGTACATATATGAAAAATATGAAATAGACAGCGGTTCTCAAGCTTTTAATTCGCGTACCATCAATGTACAATGTGGATCAAACGCGTACCACGGAACTAAAAACAAACTGTGCTTTGTGTATTTTATGTCCACCAAAACTGTAGCGTAATAAGAAATACCAATAATCATGCAACACGGTGTAAAATGAAAAAAATATGCGAAAATACAGATTTTAAATAAAATTCAGCCATCGCTCATTTAGTTTGCCATCTATTATATTCTAGCGTACCACCTTTGGGGGACTCACGTACCACTGATGGCACACGTACCACAGCCTGAGAAACCTTGAAATAGAGGGTACTAGCTATGCTTTGAATTCTTTATTCTAAAATGTTCGTGTTAGATGCCGATTTCTAGTAGGATATTACAAAGTAAATGAAGACAACACCAAATTGGACGACAGAGTTGATGCTAGCGAGTTCTGCGAAAAGCCAGGAGTAATCATATGAATGTATCATTTAGCTTTCTCGACCGCTGCCGTATATATCGGGCCGAAGTCATGATAAAACAAGAATTTGTACCCTAGAAAAAGGATATGTACTTGTATATTTACCGATAACCACACAGCGCCAAAATAACTTGAATCATAATTTGTATTTGTACTTGATCTGCGTTCCAAGCCGCATACGGATGCAGCTAGTTAGTTAGAGAATGCGCATACAGTAGAACTTCGCTAATCTGGATATAGCCTAATCCGGATCCTTCTGTAATCCGTACAGAATTAAATAACTTAAAATTTTTATTATCTCCCTTGTCATCCGGACCAACCACGGTTTCACTAATCCGGATCGCATGTCATATAATGCAATGACTGATAATCGAGTAAATTGAAACACGTTTACAAACTTTATACGATATTCGTTTGTAACAAACAAACCAAAAATTAATTTTTTTTAATAAATTTTAAGTTCATATTTCATTACTTTATATTTATTTCTAACGTTTATCTAGAAAGGATTGTTTTAGTTATTCTTCGAATTATGTATGTATACTATAATAAATGAAAAAGTATTTATAAATGTTTTTCCTTTTTAATATGCCTTTGGTATCCTGAATAAACCGGATTGAACCGGTTTTAATTGATCCGAAGCGATAGCAGAATTTACTTTGATCTGTGGCATCTGATCATTAATTCAGTTAACAGATTTTCTAGTGATGAGAACGCACCTAAGGGGCCGTACACATATTACGTAACTCAATTTTTGACCCTTCCCCCGTCTGATCGTAACACATCGTAATAAAACTCTCATATTAAACTCATGAGGACACTACCAATTACTACAAAATCAAAAAGAAAAGAAAATTTGAAAATTTTACTGAATTGCATCCAGAATTAAATATATATCAATATTTTTTTTTTAATAAAACTAGAATAGAGTAGGCATATTAAAATCTTCTTATCTTTTTGTTCTTTTACTGTCCAACAATCGAAGGATGGCCTAGAAATATAAAAAATTTAGATGAAATGGAATATCGATGATGTACATTGGCCCTGATCCTTTTTGCGGACTCGGCTGGGCCTAGGGTAACCAGATTTTTGAACAGCTAAATCAGTACATTAGACGGTTGAAAGCAATGAAAATCAGGACAAATCAGGACAGTTTTTATGCTTTTATTACCTAGTAATTTCAATGTAATATAGTGATATAAATGTCCTGAAACTTTTTCTCCGATTTTGTGTGTTCATTTTACATTTTTTTTCTTCGTTAGTAGACAATATTGATTACTTATCAGTCTCCATATTTAGAGAATTTTGAGAAGTGCGGTTAATAATGAAATTCCTTTCACTTATTTAAAAATTTACGTTAACCGATTTTTCTTCAAAAAAAAGAAAAAATCAGGATATATCCTGATCAATTTATGATCTTCGAAATTTATTTCCGAGAAATGGACGGCTCAGAAGGGGAATTTCCGGATTTTTGGAAAGCCATTTCTTTGAGTAAATGATGTAAAATCCTTTACTATAAAAGACATGCTGGCCTTTGTTAGGTCAGTTGAGCATCTTTTATTCGAAATGGAGGCTGAGATAACAGATCTTTCAGGTCACCACTTTGGGCTCCCACGTTACGCTATTAATAATAATAATAATAATATATACATAAAAGAAAATATCAAATATATTTATACATACATTCCCCTCTACACCTGTTGATTAAATTATGCTTTGTTTCCTTTATACCGTAATCACAACTGCGTCGGACAACGGAACATTATCCGACGGATAGTGAACAGCTGATCCATTGCCGTCGGAAAATCCATTCGAGTATGTAAACACAATTGCGGCAGAAGACAGTTTTTACAAGAAAATTATTTTTGAAGTGAAATCTTTTTGTTTGTGGCTACGTGCAAGTAAATTGTTAAGGGCTACTATACACTTGTGTTGGCCCAAAAATCGACAATTTTTTTAATTCATTTTCTCTAAGTAATGCTTTAAAAATTTTATAGAGATCTGAGAACTAGAGCCAAAGTTATAGCTATTAATACCGCTCTACTGGCAAATACCTGAGCATGATGTCAAAACTTTAAACGCGATTATCTCGAAATGTTATTTTTCAAAAAGTTCCATTGCGGTGAGGAATGTGTCTCAAGGACTTCAAATTGACCTCAATTTTTATTGGCTAGTTTATAACTGTAATAACTTCTTAGTGAACGAAGGAATTTTTATTTGGACCAAATTTCCAGACCCGCCAAAATCAAGATTTAAAAAAAAAAAATTTCATTTTTATAAAAATGTAAATTTCGCGTGACGATGAAAACTAAAACATGATCTATTTTTTTTTTATTTCCGATAAACCGTTCTATATTTATCTTTCTCACCGCGAGGAATGACGAAAAATGTTTTTTGGCACAACGGCCATATCGTCCCCAGTTGACAATATTTTTTGTTGAAAAAATTCATGAAATACTTTGCAACATCAACAAATAGATATACGGTGACAATAAGTGTATATATCCCCTGTAAAGAAAATGAACACCAGAATTGGCAAACTAGTGCGAATAATAAAAACTTAATTTTGTCTATAATGAATCCGATGTATAAGATATGCATTGAGGCAGGCAAGATATGCAACACTGTGTCTTTGCTCCGACGGAGAAAATATGAAATGAGTCCCAGTCAAAGAAAACCAGACGATTTTTAATCTTACGTTCGTATGTACATATTATTATGAAGGCGGTTATGTAAATGCCATCTTAGAAATTAAATATAAAGGCAGATGCTATATTTGTATTAAAATTTGTTTATAGATTATAAAAAAAACTCCAATCGGAAATATCTTGCACCTGCCAGTTAAGAAAGCATCGTCATATTGTTTCCAAAAATATTTTCAAATATTAATTTCCGTTCAAGTTTAAAGAAAAGATGACTACGCTGACACGGTATAAAACGACGTAATTTTCGAGTGTGGAGTAATATTCAAATACATATCGTTGCCTGAGAATTGATTTGGCGTATAGGCATAGGAATACTTATACACATACGCCAAATCAATTCTCTGGCGACGATATACATAAATATTGTAACTGTGACCTAAAACTGTGCCACTAAAGAATTGATTTATAAAAAACTGAAAAATTACAGGAAAATGAAAACACACAAATTTGACTGAACATTTTAGATTATGTGCATAAATAAACGAACTAAAAATAGAAATGTTAATATGCTGTCCTATACCACGAAAACTGAATCCATTCGAGGTGACTAAAAAAAGTTAGCTATGTTATTAGTTATTGAAAAATGTAGTTGGTAAGTACAGGATTTCTGTAATATTACGATATATCATTTAAAATATCTGGAAAATCGGTAAGAATGGAGACGAGAAAAAGTAAAACTACTACTGAAAAAGTAAAAACACTGACGTCAGTGCAAATTTTCCACGAATCCCAAAATACATATGAAGCCGTCTCTTGTGACAGTTTCTACGTGACTTTAAACATTCCAGACCGAACATTTCTCAGTGTTGAACCACTCTCGTTAAGATACTACTATGTAGTCTACTCTGTAAAAAACAAAATCTATTTTTTTTTTATATTAAAGGTTTTAATGAATAAAACCTGCAAAGCGTGGTTTAGTGATTTTGGTTGATTGTAATCATGTGGTTACACAAAGACGGACGTAGTAATTGATATAAAAAAGCAATATTTTTTCCAAGATGCCAAGCTAATAAGATACATACATATATAGGTAGACGACCTTTAGGGTCTTGTGGGTTGTGCTGCAGACTTTCATCCGAGAGGTTCGAGTTCGATTCCCGCCTTAGTCTGGTTGTTAATTCTCATAATCTTCTTATCTTCACTATCAATATGAAGTGTATGAGAATTATAAGAAAGTGTACAAGTACACACCTTAGTTGGTAATAGTCACACCGCCGATCGGAATCGAAGGAAGGATAGAAGATGGAAAAAAAGTGTATACACGAGAATTGTTTATCTCTTTGTGCTTATCAACTTTGCCTCAGGCATTAATAGCCCCTAAAGACCCCATTATTCCGAATTCAGGTCCATTTTGTGATCAGCGACCCCATATTACTATAAATCCGTTGGAAAATCTCGCACATAAGACTAAAGTTGAAAATTTGTTGCACTGTGTAATCATACGTTATTTTTCACAAATTCTTTTTTTTCGTATAGAAAAAAGTATCGCTAATTTTTAGAGAACAGTTTCATCAGAATCCCATTCACCCGACACCATATTCCCTGGATTTGGCCGTGTGATTTCTGGTTGTTTTTCAGAACAAAGGAAAAAGTTAAGGGAAAGAATCTTCAGTAGTAATGCAGTTAAGGTGAAAGGTGGATCTACCACCTTAAGAAATGTATTGAAAGAATTGCAAGTAATGCAGATAAAAAATAATGAAAATTAAAAATATGAAACGAAATCTGGAGTTCTTGGTTATGATTTCAAATATTAGTAGCTTATATAGGAATCGTGGCCGATTCCGAAACGGCCGTCTGACTATGAATGATGAAACTAATAGGAATTTAACTATGTAATTTCTCAAAAAATTATTGAATAGATATTAGATACTTAATTGAAAAATATTAGATACTTAATTAAGCAATTCAAACTATTTAGTTTTCTTTGCAGCATTATTATTTTTAATTTTTAATGTTGACTGGAGTATTTTACAAAGGTTTACGATTACGATTATCATTTTTAATATCAGCCGGTTACGATTACGATTATTGTCTTTAAATTAATAAGCAATATTTTCAGAATGTATTGCTATATTCAAAAATAGTGTATTCAAAAATTTAGGCGACATTTGTGTAATTGAAGCGAAAAAGAGAAAAGTGGAAAAGAAAATGGCCTATTCGTTTTTAAGGACGAATTACAATTTTCATGAGTTAAATTATAAGACCGCGTCTATACTATAAATCTAATAGTCGACATTCCTTACGTTCCTCGTGAAAGGAAAAGAAAAAGTAGTAGCAATCTTTTCTAACATGTTTTTTTTTAGGTAATGTATAACAGACTTAAGGAACGTATATACCATATGTAGTCATCGCAACAGACGGGCAAATCAGACGGCTGTTTCGGAATCCGCCACGATTCCCCATCAGTAATCTTAGTGATAGTTCTTAGTCTTTCAATATCCTATATAAGCTATTATTATTTGAAATGGTAATCCAGAATTATAGATTTGACTCCAAATATCTTCACTGAACAGTGATATTGAAAGAAACTACCACTACCGTTCTATATACTAACTAACATGCATATGTATATTGATCTGTAATAAAAAATTGGTTTGACTTCATTTAAAAAAAATCAAATATAAAATGTTAATATTCAAAATTTGTTTTAAGTGTATTTCCAGTCTATTTCTTATGCTAGTTTTTATAAGCGCTAATTAAAAATGTTTGAAAGTGAACAAACTTGCACAAAGGGTAGTAGTTACCACACCAAATTTAAACAAAATCGGCCAAAAACTCGCTAAGTTGGATTAAAATTTTGACATTTTGATCAAACAACCTCTGTTTCGAATCCATGTAACCACCTATTACATTTACAAAATTTTATCCATCGCGTTTTCGAGAGATTTTTGTTAAATCTTTAAAAAAATAGAAATAACAAAATCCAAAATTTGGCCCTTTTTTTAAATCAAAAATAGTTTTGACTTTTTTTTTTTTGTGTAAAAAGAAAGTTCCGGTCCTTTTAGTAGTACAAACGAGTGTGTTCAATAAAATCCAAATTTTTTTAATAGCCGCATTGTACGATTACCGTAATCATCGCTGGTTACGATAAGCCCCAAAATAGCTATTAACCTGTGGTAACGATTAATGATAATCGTAATCGGTGCTTCGCTAGTTATAACCTCAATTAGGAAATAAAATTACAATGCAATTTACAAAATGAAACGAAATATATAAAAAGCAAACCCATAAGGCACAGCATCATGTGCTCTTTGTAAATCTTTAATCCATTTTTTGCATGTTCTAGCTGCTTCTGTTATTGATAATGGTGTCGGTATTGTTTAAATACATCGATGAGCATCACGATTTACCTGAGTATTAGAAACTTTTCAGTTTTAACCATTTCATTAACTTCCCTTTCATTCATTAATAATTTTTCGCTGGAGAGACACACACCATGTCTCAGAAGTTTGCAACAAAAAAACTTTTTTTAATTTTTTTTTTTCTCACATCTACATACAAATCTGGCTAAAGCAATTATCTTTAAGATTATTGATTTTTGTTTTACGATTCGTGCGAAATAACCGTTTTATATTGAAAATGTTTTGTGTGTTTCTGTGTGTGTATAGCCAATAATCTGAGATATAAGTTACTTGGAAATTCATAACATATTTGCTTACGTTGGCATTTTGGCATTTTATTAAATTATGTTAATCCACCCACAATCTTTCCCCCTTATCCTCTAAGTTTGATTCCAAATCTTACTAATTCTGCATCTAGTATTCACCTTTTGCACGATGTGCACCAAGTGAAGTTGACTAATGCATTTATTGTGGAAAATTTTTGGTCATATTTACACTCAAAAAAATGCTTATACAATAAATATTTCTACATGATTTCTACATTCATATTTGAGTTGTAATAACTTCATATGTTTAAAACATTTAACCTGGCTATTAAAACAATATACTTAACATATATGTAGGTGCACGTGTCGCAATAATATTCCCATTGTAAAGCATTGTAAAGATCTGCGGTATTTATAATCAGTATTTCGCCGAATACCGTACTATTCTCCTTTTTTTGAGGCTCAACAGCCCTAGACGTATCCATTTATGCTGTATACGAAGGGAAGGGATCTTCAGTTTTATTTCGAATCCGAACATCGAAATGTGAAAAGTTTTTCTTAATAAATTTTTTGTTGTTGGAGGTTTGCCTACCACTTTTGATTTTGACCATGCCTAGTATTGAAACCTGGGACTCTGCGATACTGCCCAGCATATAACCACTACCACTACGCGTCACAAGGAGCGGAGAATGTGCATATACATATGAACAAATTATAATTATAGTTCAGAAGATTAACATTTATTCTATAACGTCCAATGCATTTAAATGATTCATAAACTAATCTTCCGTAGCATTAAAATAGACTAAATTTTCCTAACTCTCAGGTAAATGTGAATGTGTATAAGAAATGGTAACATTATCGATCGCTTCGCTAGATATCTACTTTTTCTCATATTCGTCAATTCAATGTATGTTGACACCAGCAATAATGTGTGTTGTAGTGTTGCAAGAAATTTTAGCAAAGATTGTTTGCTAAAATTTACAAACAAATTTTGTTTTGGCTATGCATATATATATTTCAGTATTAGGATGTGTGTGTTTCCTTCTTTTTTTTTAATATATCCACTTATGAAAACTAACAAACTAAGTTTTCCATTGTTTGAGTTTTACTTACGGACACACACATAAGCTTTATTAAATCCAACATACACATGTGTGTGAATGGTTATGTTATTTATAACCAACAACAAAAACAACCCAGCAGACCATGACAAAAGTATAAAGAAGGTAGATGCATTTTAACAAGTAAGATGAACTTTGACAATTGGGAAAACAATTTTTTTGATACTATTTTTCTTTTAACAAAAGCGTACACTATGGAGAAAGAGTTTATAAGGAAATAATTGAATGCACATAGAGAGTATTATTTACTGCTTTTTATATGATTTAGTAACTCTTTATACGGTCAAGTTACTTAATAATATCTGCTAATAAAAAAAAACAAATTTATATAATATTGTTTATTGCAAATAAAATTTATAATTTACTACTAAGTAATTAAAGTAGTATTAATTATTTACTACTAACTTCCATTTTTATACCCATTTCGAAAAATGCATTCTATAAAATGTTCGTCATACTTGTCAAAAATTCAAAATGTCTAGTATTTAAAAAAGCGTATCTACCTCTAAATACTTCTACCATGTAGCAAACCAAAGTTATCGGCCTTGTCAGAGTTCCGACGAATTCATAATTTTAGGAAAAAATAAATTTGCAAAAAAATGCTTAAATATCAGTTCAAACAAAATGTTATGAACAAAGAAAGAGAGGAGGAAGCATTTTTGAAATATTTACTCTCATCATAAAAAATTCGTAACAATTTCAATTAGCGTTGTTTGTTTATTGACTCTGAGCAGAGCACGAGTTGTCAAAAAACGTAGTCGTGTTGGAAAAAAATATTTGGACAGAACACACGAATTTTGAAGTGGCGGACGACGGCATTAAAGTAAGTTAGAATTTAAATATTTTAAATAAATAAATTGCAGACAAAAAATGTTGTGCTGTTATCTGACAGTTCATGCTCAATGCGTTTTATAATTGACTCTGAGTTGTAAGAGCGTGCTAAGAGCGTACTTTGATCAGAGCGTGCTCGATGTGCTCGTGCTCTACTCTAGTCCCTGCTCTGAGTTAAAAAAGAAGAACGCGTCATAACTTTGGTTTGCTGGGAACATCGATTTACTGCTGATGCGGAAAAATAAATTGAGTTGATTGCGTATTATCGATAATACAGTTGAGAACGAAGGACAAAGTTTACAAGGTTTACCAAGTTTACCAAGCAATTTAGTATGTAAAATAGCAACAGAAAGAATGCAGTGCGGTAGCATTTGAACGTATATGTTTGGGCGTTGAAATTGTTAAGAACTAGGGAGTACAGAGACTGCAATGAGATTGCAGTGACACTAAAGATGTGTGCTAACAACGGATGCTTACAGTAGAGATACAGTGATAATAGGGTAATATTTTACATGTGAAAGTCAATGTACGTATAAAAGTACGTATATACAAATGTATGTATGTAGTTTATCTGCATGGGTACATACATTGATGTCCCTTAAACAAATTAATATAAAGGAATGAAGTGCATAAAGTTAAGCTCTTGCACTTAAATTACATACGTAACCGTTTACTTCGAAACCATACCATTAATATAATGAATATTCCTTTGAAATATGACAAGGTGGGCAGATTGTTATAGATTTCTTCAGCCAATAAACAATGATCATCAAGATGATTCTACAATGCGCCTTGTTTACGAATGAACCGGTGAAGACGTAACAGTGAGTGGAAAAGCTGCAATGTGGCGGGAACTATTGGAATGGATTTTAAAATTTTTAAATATGTATATAGTATATAAAATTTCACTGTATTTTCATCACGTTGTTTTGCATACATGAATAGAATGCCTTTGTGGGCTTGCGACTGAATTTCAATTTCTTTATGAATGGGACAGATATTGATGTAATAGCAACAGTAAAGCAATCTACGAGCACTTCCGCCATAGTTTTCCTTTTGTGCCTGGGTAAATATTAACGTCCTCGTTTTTCTTGTAAGTATGTATGTAGTCTTAAACTAATTTTAAAAATCAGTTTTCAACGATTGTTTTGCATTTTTTGTTTCTATTATAGGTATTCGACAACTGGTCTGATGTACAACCTTCGGTGCCATTTTTAAATAACTGTGGTATTGCAATTAACGAAGTAAACCTTTTTACTAAGATCCTTTGTTTCCAAGCTTTTGTAAAGAGCATGAATGATAAAAATATTAATTGCAACACATTTGGATGTATTTTCTCTGACAAATATGAAAATTGCTATGAATTTAAAAAAGTAGTTGAGTTTTTTTGCCTTCCTGCACACAATGCAAATGTTGAATGCATATTTTCTTTGATAAAAGCTCAGTGGACATCTGAATGAAATAGGTTAGATCCACAGGCAATATCCGATATCAATAAAACAAAATATAATTTTGAAATGAGCTGCCAGGAATCCCATAACTTTTTGCTTCAATGCAGTGAACAAGTTTTGAAAGATATTGGAAGTGTAAACAAGTATATGGAAACTAAGTAGTGTAGGAACATATGTCTATGTATGTTGCCTTTTTCTAACTAATAAATGCCTTGTTTATGTCTTTTTAATTCTTTAAAAATTTTAATGGCTAATATTTTGGGAATAAAATTTTTAGCCCAGATTGAAACATTTTGTTTTGACTGCTAAAATATGTCACAAAAACTAAATTGTGTATTAACGAACACAAGGCAGAAGTGAAACTTCTTGTGAACTAAACGAAACACAAGCAAATAACAAGCAAATCATTGGCTTGTGTTTTTTAATTTCATTTGCTTGTTATTTGCTTGTGTTTAGTTTAGTTCACAAGAAGTTTCACTTCTGCCTTGTGTTCGTTAATACACAACCAATTTTTTTTTTTTGGATTTATGCTACAACAAAAATTGCAACTCTGTACCGCTAATGTCGACGACAATTGTAAACGAACTCTTTTTGGGTGCGACATCTTCATGTAATTCCTAGTATGTGAAATGTATAATTGTCATAAACTTTAAGATGGCGACGCTACACATTGTTCTTTTTGCCATTCTGCCATAGGCGTGTGTGTGTGTGTAATTAATATGTTATATTGAATTAAAACTGTTTATGAATCGTTTATTATATAGTTTGCTCGTGAATTCAGTTACGGAATATTGATATTTAGCCCCTCATGCGCATTGCTCGACAAAATTATGTCGCATTGCAAACTTACGCGCGACGTCACATCCAGTTGGTTTTACTCTAGGGACAAGAGAAAAGAAGTTTCACTTCAAAAACTAAAAATTATGTGCAGCGGGACGTACACCGAGAGAAACATATTAAGGTGATAAATTTAAAAAAGAAGGCGCAATGATGAGGGCAAAAAAAAAAAAAATAATGGCGACCTTGCCAAAATGATGCTGGAGTGTGACATACCGTTGAAATGGCTCCACAGCTCAAAATTTAAAAACTGTCCGAGAAATACGTAGAGAATAAAAGAAGTTAGTGAAAACACTACTTTTTGCATATTTTGGCTGTAGAAATTTTGGAAATGATAAACGCATCTGCAACTTTATTTGACGAATCCCTATGACTTTACTTTGATTTACACAAACTCAATTTTCTTTGGTTCAATCCTTTCTGTAAGTATTTTAATGCCTTTTAATATAAACACTAACTTTTTCTTCAATAACTACTACCTACTTAAAATGCAAATTTCAATATAACAAACATTTCAAATTGAAACTGACATTCAATTTGTTGTTTGGTGTTTTTTATCGCCTTTTTTTTTGTTATTTGCAGTTTTGTTTTGTCTTTTTCTTAGTTTTTCCAAAAAATCCGCTCCCTGGTTATGACTTTTTCTTCCTTGCCAATGAAAAAAACTTCATGCAAATAAATATCTCATACATTACGATCGCTGCTGTTGAATTAAAGGGCCTTTTAAAGAATCATATAAAAATTGAAACCCCCCTTCTGCAATCTCTGGATTTGCTAGTACACATGCATAAATGTTTTGCAAATTTTTAAAATGAAGCAGCAATAATAAAAAATGTTTACCTACGACTGTACCTTAATATAACAATAACAATGGAATTGAAATATAATGCTTCAACTTATTTAGTAAATCCATCATTCACGCACACATTCACAGACAATCACACACATATGTATATAATATGGCAGAGGCAAATTACTTTTTGAACGAGTTATGACCGCGTCTGGCAGCCATGTTAATAGCCTTGTTCACAAACGTACACACACATACATATTTACATTCAAATACATACATATGTACATTGTACACACTCATATGTATAAGTAAACATTTGATTTCAGCTTACGCAGATATAATTTCAGAGTGTTGGTTGGTTGTGTGTAGAAGCAACAATTTAATGTCTATGTACGATATGTGTATAGTAGTTAAATACGAGTACAACGAAAATGATTTATAGTCTACAATTGCATTTTGTTTTCGTTTTCGTTGCTGTTGTTTTGTTGTTGTCATATAAAACGAATTATACGCTATATTATACTGCTAAAGCTTATTCAGGACGTACATTCACTAGCAGATCCATAGGCTACGGAAAAGAAACGCTGCGGTGTGGTCTTTTTTTTGCCCCTTCAAAAATTATTTTAATTTAGAATCACAACGGTCATAATGGCTGTGATATTTTTAAGGAGAGAGGCTTATCCTCGAACCCCCTTTGGATTCGAATTTGCACAAAAAGAATTTGAGAAAATTTCCGTGGGAACATATGAATGTAAAAAAATCCAAATTTGCCGAAGAGAAAAGAAGACGTAAAACTAAATTACACTTTAATAACAAGCATTTTTAATTGCATCTAAAGCATAATTTAGTTGACTTATACTTTATTTTTGACTACCACTATGCATCTTATATGTATGTATATTATAATTAAAATATTCTAATTTCCATTCATTTTCGAGTATTTTCGGGTTAAAACTGCTTGCTGGGATTACAGTCATATTATGCTTATGTATGTACATAAGCATGTATAGTACATACACTAAGGTGGGCCGAAAAGTATTAGTGAAAAAGAGTTCATCTATCGCCATAAATCATTTTTCGATTACGAACACTCCTTGTGAGCTAGTAATGCTACAAAATTGGGCTTAATCAAGGAATGGAGCCGAATCAATATAACATTCATTCCTGTTTCGGTTTCGGGTTCGTTCCGGTTAAGATTTTGAAGGAAAGTGATTAAAATAAGTTTAACAATCACGCATAAGATTAATTACCAAATTACTAGTAATCTTCTATGGCCTGCTAACCTTTCTTTACAACATTGAAATTAAGAAAATACGTCTGAATCAATAAATACCATATACAAAATTAATAGTCATATTCTAAAATATGTGCTTAACTCCTTACTGCAGAAATTTAATGATTATAGATATAGAGTACTACCGATTTTTTTATTTTTGCCGAACCGGTGCTGATGTTCGGTTATCAGAAAAAATTTGGACGATGCCGATACCGACGCCGATGTCGATACATTCAGTAAAAATAGATATTTCATTCATTACATTTTTTGTTTCTGTTCGTAGCGCACTGCATAAACTAACTTCAGAGCGCCAACGATATCTATAAATCACAAAAATATAAATTAAATAAAAAAATCTCTAAAATTCAAGTGCATATACGAAAATATATTAGTCAAATTTGTTTAGGATTCCATAATTTTAGGCCGATACCTAACCGATTTGAATCGGTTCAAGTGTTTGGATCCGTTTTCTTTCTTTTTCAGATGAAAATTATGGTTACGGTTTTGGATTCGAAAAATGAAACGGTTTTAAACGGTTACGGTTTCGGTCTTATTTCTTGATTTTAATATAGAACCAGAAAATTAAATATGTGATTTTTAGGGGAAAATTCACTTTAGGTTTTACTACAATTAGTCATTCTCTGAATTTGCCAATGAGAAATTTCTCATTGAAGCCTATCGATTGCCATAAAACCAACAACAAAAAGCTGTCCCTACAAATATTGGGTTTTTTCGAAAAACTTAAATTTTTTTAGAACATTCAGCTCACACTCCCTGTGTTCGCAATCGAAAAACGGTTAATGGCGATGGACTCACAATGGCGTCCCCAATGTAGTAATGGCGGGGGAAAAAACATGAACATTTTTTTCCGCCCACCTTAATATATGTACATATGTATGCAAGTACGTATGCATTTGAAATAAATGTATGTATGAATGTTGTCGTAATGATAAGAATCGGAATGAAGAAGAGCTTAATGTGAATGTAACAAATGGCATATTTTGTAATTTATTTAAAGTCTATTTTGTAGGCTTATACGGCGTATGGGAATACGGAAGTGAATGTGGCGCAAAAATTTACTTCTTTTGTGGTTATATTTATCAGAGCTTGCCATACAACATCATCAAGTGGCATTTGTGTTTGTGACAAGTAATTCTTGACATACATTTGTACACTTTTACTGGCAATAAGCATAACAATTTAGAGTAAATAAATTAATTTCTTAACCTAAATTTTATTTTTGTATTTTTGAAATAAAAAAGAATATTTCAAAAGCATAGTTAAAGTTTGGCTATTGTGGTATATTTTCTTGGAGATTTCTACAATTGTAAAGGATAAAGTCTGAGATATTTTGTCGCCAGGTTTTCATAGATTTCTCTGAATAGTGACGAGCTGTGATGTAGGGTTTTCTGACCTAGTGGCCAAAGCAAAAGCACACAAATTTCAACATTACTTACTTATATCATTGTTTCCGAAATTTGTTTAATGCAAATAAACATTTTTCCATACATCATAAAGCGTTTAAGAAAATTTAGAAAGCATAAATAACTAAATTTTTATAAAATATTTTTCAAACACAACTAAGTAACCAGAAAAAATCCTACAGATTCTTTTAACATAAGAATATTTTATTACCAGAAATGAAAACATTTTGTTGGTATGAAATTTATTTCCATATTTTAGGCATACCATATTTGGCAACAATGAAAAACTGAAATACATATATTAAAATTTAAAATTATATCATAAAGTAGCAGTAAAAGCAAAGTCATTATGCTCATAAAATCTTATTATTATGTCTCTTTCTTCTTCTTTTATTTTATTTTTTTTTGAAACTCCTTTCATTTTCAGTTGTTATTTCTTTCGCCTCGTGCCTTTAGATGAAAACACCTTGGCAATTAAACAGTTTTGGTTTGTGGTATTTTTATATTGTTAAGCACGTATTTACATGCAACGTAGATATGAATGTTTGTCAGTCTGTGTGTGTGTGTGTGTATATGTATAGTACTTGAATAACAGTTTAAACTTAAAATTGCAGACAATTAAATTAATTAGGATGTTAAGTTGTCATTAGTTTCATTATATGTAAATGGTGCAATATATAAACGCCATCCATTCATATGTACAAGCAAACATACATACATACTCCCACGTACGTATATATATATATATATATATATATATGTATATACGCATTTATTTGCAGACTGCAAAGTTAGAAGCATTCAAAATGTTATTCATCTTGTTAAATATACAAACGATTGTTATGGTTGTTTATACAATATACACATACATATATTCACTAGCGGAGGAAGGAGTATTTATCGTAGGTCATGAATAAAAAACAAGAGTTGAATAGGACGAAAATATAAACCTCTTCCCCCTTCGAAAATATCTGGATCCGCTTATGCATATATTCATACATAAATATGTAGTTTCTCTGTTTATCGTCGAGTTGAAGCAATTTCGAATGTCGACGGCTGAAATGCTTATTCATTAGTTTTTACATTATAATCATAATATGAGAGAAATACTTAAAGCTTATTTTATAATTAAGAATAGAATTCAGTCTTGAGTAAAAATGTGTGTTTTTTTCTTTTCTGCCAAAAATGCTTGCGTGGAAGAAATCGGGTTCGTTCAGTATGTGAATCAATGTGAATGATCCTTTTATTTGAAAAATATTGAAGAAGTAGCTGACTGGCTGGAGTGCATTAAATTATCACCATGTGATTTTTACATCTTCACGGATAGCCAAGCGGCCATTAAATTACTTAATAGTGTAATTACTACCTCCAAAGTAGTCTCCAAATGCCGACAATCTCTAAATGAGATATCTGAGCATTTCAAGATACACCTGTATTAGGTACCAGGTCATAGTGACATACCGTGTAATTGTAAAGCCGATAAGCTAGCAAAGCTAGGCACAACATTCCCTACTCCTCGTATAGACCCAGGTATGCCTATGGCAACCTGCAAACTGAACATATATATCCAAATGATTAACATAGCTAACAAAAGGTGGAGAGAAACGTACACGTGCTCTCACACAAAATTAATTTGGCCCTCCTACAACCCAAAAAGGTCAAATTATCTAGCTTCGCTAAATAACACTGGACATTGTTTGATCGGCAGACATGCCTACCATCAAATGACTTCTGCCGAAGCTGCCTAGACGAGGAAGAGGAGGAAACTAATCTCCACTTTATCTGTAATTGTCCAGCGCTTGCCACATGTAGACTAAAATGTTTAGGTCAACCCTTCTACAGCAATCTTGCTGACCTCGAATCTTCAGACATCAGAGATTTAGATAGGTTTATTAAAACCACAAAATGGTTCAACTCTACTTAAGTTATCTAGCTTACTGTGAATCTGCTGGCAGCAGGGATTCTACAGTTTAGAGAACCACAAAGTTCATTGTAAGCTTAGGGAATTGTGGATAAGCCACGTGGTATTACAACGGGCCTTATTGGCCTAAGTAGGTCCTATTATGATAGGACAACCACTCTAACCTAACCTAACCTAACCTTTATTTGAAAAAGGAAATATTAATTAAATTATGCGCACAAAAAGGAAAAAAAATACTAACAAGTGTTAACAATTTTACCATTTTTACTGTTACATTACAAATTTTGTAGTTAGTTTGTGCGAAAAATTTTAATTATTTTTTTTTTGTTTTTTTGTAAATTTAATCAACAATTGTGGAAAACTTCCTAAAATTTTTGTAATTATAACAATTTTTTCGGTTGTTTGAACTATTTTCTTCTGCAATTTCTTTTAATTATTTTCTCTTTTTGGTAAATTCTACCTACTAAATTTGTTAATGAATTTGAAATTTACAAAAATTTTGAAAAATAAAAAGTTAACTATATGTTTTTGTTAATGTTACCTACCTTTTTTTGTGTGTTCAAAATTTTTTTGATTTTATGCGCGCACTACAGCGACTGCATAATTTTGCTTTTTTGTTCGATCATCCTCACGAAGTTAAGTTTCACAATTTAAGCAACTTTATAATTGAATCTTAAGATTTATTTTCAAATTAAGTATGGAAATAATTAAATTGAGGTGTAGCTTGCAATCTTTACCGACTCTTTTCAAAATAATCGGAAAAAACAAATTCCCACGGGGGAAGTTATTCCGGAAATCCCAAGCACTGACGACATTGACTTTGCAAAAAGAATGCTCTATAAGTCTATCATCCTTCCCGTCCTAATGTATTACGCTAAGATTTGGACGATGACTACCAAGAATCCAAAAATGAAAGGTTTTTGAGAACATTAGAGAGATACTTTGTAAGATCTATGAAGAAATATGCATTGATAACACATATCGAAGAAAATATAACCATGAGCTATACACTGAAACCTTATTGAGGCGGTCAAGATCGATCATCGGTTATAGTGGCAGCGAAGTAAGTTACTTATTCTTTAAAGAACATTCAGTGTTGTGCATTCTTTCTAACCTTAAGATTATTCTTACTTTATTGCAATCATCAGCATTCATAATCATCATCATAGCCATCATCGTCAATATAACGAATCATCTGTAAAAAACTGATGTTTGCTGCATAGCTGAAATGCATTCAAAATATCTAAAAAAAAAACTTTAGAAATGCAATACGGTATGGTTTGGCTAATTCAAACTCCCGATAATTTTTAAATACATTAGTTATTAGTTACACACTTTTTTTTCCTAAAAATCATAGCTTGACATGAAAGAATAAAAATTCGTGCTATTATTTGATTTTTAACACTTGTGAATTTCATTCGAGGAAAATATTCATAAATAATTTTTATCAAACTGATTTTTAAATATAATAAATTAAATCGATGATACATTTGATGGACCCTACAAAATTAAAATTTTATGAAAATTTTTTTTTAATCTTAACCTCAAAAAAATGGCCAAAAGTGACAAAAAATTCACAGAATAATTAAATTAAATTTTTTCAAATAAATATTAATCAATGTGCATTCTATTGCATTTTTTTTATCGTGAGGGACATAATTTCATTAACTCATTGACTTCCCATTACTGATGATGTACCCAACCTCAAAAAAATTACCGAAAATAGTAGAGACTCATTTTTTTCAAATGATCATCATTGGGAATTTGAGCCATTATCAATGATAAGGAACCCGGATGAGGTTGGCTTATATTCCCTAAATTCGTGAAGTCATAGCATTGAAATAGATCTTTCTAGTCTTGGTGCTCTGAGCAATAATGCGTTAAAAAATTATTATAATTAAATATACTTTAAGATTGCCTCCTAAAACTGCATGTGTTTTGCTAATAAGATGGAGCTTTTGCAAAAGAATTTTTCACGTTGAACACGGGTTCAAGCAAGTCTAATTTTACAAGGATCCGATAATTTTTTCTATTTTTATTAATTTTTAAACTTTTCAAACTGATTCAGGACGAAACTTTAAATCAAAAAGAGTTACTGACCTAGAAAAACTATGAATGCAGGAGTGCTCAGTATCACCTTCTCTTTTGGAATCCGTAGTCAAACCTCATGTCGAAAAAAACAAAGCGGATTTGATTGTATAGTGTAACTAAGATTTCAAATTTATTTTTTATATTAGACTTTTTAGAAAAAAAAAACCGATGGAAGTAAAAAATATCGTTAAATAGATTTTATTTTGACTTTTTTTCCATCCATTGGCAATTAATCTCAAAAATTAGAATAAAGTTTCCACATTTCGGGGGGGGGGGGGGTCAGAACCCCCAAAACCTCCCCCTAAATACGGCCTTGATGGAGTTCACCTTTATTGTACATTATAAAATTTTGTTTGCATGGTTGCTTTGCGATTTCCGGCCATCATGAATTATGTATACATAACGTTCGTATCATTTTTCCGACCAAAAACTGTATATTTCTACCAAAAATTTTTAAAAAACTGTAAATCGATTTGAAAAAAACTGTATATTTCGCGGTATCAATTTTTTTCAATGAAAATTAACCAGGAAGGCAATTTATCCATCATCTAAATCGTCTTCGTTCTCCATTTTCATATCTCCTTTTGTAGTTGTATTGAATTTGTGCTTTGAAGAAATTTGACGAAGCAATTCCGGCTTTGCTATGAGGTATTTATAGAAATCAATGCATGGATATTTCAAGTTACATTTGACGATAAGAATCGCCTTCAATGTTTCCACTTCTTTCAAAGGTATACTTGCAACGAGTTGCCCTTGTTCTCTGACATGTTTTGCATTGCGATTGATAAATTTGAATTTCGTAGTGTTCAAAAATTTTATATGTTTTCTTAGTATAAACGCGGTATTTTGGTAAAAAAGGCGGTATGCGGTTTTGGAGTTGAAAAAGCGGCATACTACCGCGAAAAACTGTATAGATACGAGCGTTATGTATACATGATACACTTGCAAGCACTTTTTATTCGTTTAATTCTGTAGCATTTGTCTTAAAAACCGCTGGGATATATGCATGTATGTATAAGCGAACAAATTTCCTCGTCACTTTGTCAATGTGACATTGGCATCAGTTTTCACTTCTCTGACAAAATATTATTTTTATATTACTTTCTGCTTCTTCTTTTTTAACTTTTTACTGTGTCTGCAACTTCAACTTTTTCGCTTCTTTTTTTAAAACTTTTTTTCCGCTATGAGTAGTACTGAGTAGTATGAACTTTTTAGTTTGCTCATCGTGCGGTATCACAAATTATTATTTTTTCGCAATTTAAACCTTAAATGTGGTTACATAATATATGAATATATGCAGACATCTTTATTTCCTGGCTATCATCTTTCCTTTCATGCAGGATGCTTGACGTTTCTTCTTCTTCGTTTCGTACATTTTGTAATTTTATTCCATTTTAACTTTCGTTCGCTGAAATGCACACAGTCCAATATAAACACACTTGCATATGCGCATACAAGGGGTGAACAATTATAGGCACCCCCCCCCCCCCCCCGCCAAAGATTTTCAAACATTTAAAAAAGTAATAATTATATATAGAAATTCTATACCATATATATGGTGTATTTTTAGTATTTATTTTATCTAAAGCACACTCCCCTCCTAACAAAAAAATACTTCTTGAATCCGCCACTGCATAAACACATCCATATACGTACATTAAAGTTCTCCTGTTTATTTTGAAGTCGGGTTTTATTAAGGTGCCCGTGGGCGTTATGTCCGGGCACCTCTTATTAACATATAATATGTCTATGCATGGATGTACGAACGAGGTGAGGATAATCATAAATATAGCATGCATACAGTAAGCGTGCAGCAACAATTTGCTGACAACAATTTGTTATCGTTGTTATTGCCGTTCTCTCTTGTTATACTCGATTTTTATGAACATATCTATGAGTAAATCATCACGTCCAGTTCAAGGTTCAAATACCAGAAACTTGTACGAGTGAGTAGATTGATTTATTATTTATTTGTAGTGCAATCATGTTGTTTGATGTCATTCTCCGAAATATAGTTACATTGATAACAAATCATTAAGGTGGTCGGAAATGTATGGGCGAAAAAAAATCATATATTTCGCCCCGCGATTGATACACGGGCTCAATGTGAGTTCAGCATCACAAACCGCGAGAGCTGGAAGTTAGACAATAACGGGTTCGTATAGAGTTCATATATGAGTTTTGGGGTGACATCCATTCAATATAATTGTCTTTGATTGACAATTTTATATTGTCTTTGATTCAAGTCCTAATGAGATCTATCGATTGGGGTAAACCCAACCACAAAAGTTTTCCCTACAAAAGCTGGTTTGTGACGCTGGCCTCACAATAACCCCATGTATTAATCGAGGAGGCAAACAGATGAACTTTTTATCAGTCCACTTTAATGTACAAACATACATGGAATTCTTAAATTTTATATTTTGTTGTTGCGATGTGTGATTTTATTGTTGAATAATTTTAGTCACGTTCTATGCGCACAAAATCTCTGAAGTTTCACTGATTACATACAAATCGATACGTATGCTTCTTTTATATAAGCCACGTTAATACTATGTAAATTTGTAAATATATATGTAGAGCAAAAGTAATAAAACAAACGTTTGTTTTTAATAAAATTGAAAAGGATTTAGGGAGTTTGAATTAATGCACATGTTAAAACTGCTGCATTAAAGGATTCATTCGTTGAATTCAGAACAGGGAGCGAGTTTTTTTTTTTTTACAGATTACTGCTAAGAAATTGAGAATTGATGAGGATTATTAGCTGGAAAATAAATATTCAGTATTGCTTTTGATTTTTTAAATGATTTTTAAACGTAAGAAGTGAAGAGCGTGCAGGTGGCAATTTCAAGTTTTTGAATGAAAATCTGTTGTTCTTAAGGCTTCGCATCACGTGTAATATGAGCGTGTCTTGGTATTTACAGGAAAGTTATTAGAATAAAAAGTGTGTACTGAATCTTGTCATAGTTAATTATGTGAGGAGTAATTGACAAAAAAACAAAGTTACCGCTAGTATTCATTCATCAAAAAAGGTGCCAAAATCAATGTCAAATGCTATTTGACCGAGGCCCTGAGAATTTGAGAATTTTGTTCTAAAAAACCCACCTAAAACTTGCTAGTGGTTCTTGTAATGTATTAGGGTCTTAAGCCACACATGTGTGTATGACGGCTTTAAGCTGTCCTTTGATAAATTTGACACTCCGTGTATGAATAAAGAGGAAGTCATATTTGGTTAAAAGCTAAGAAGGTCGTACGCATTTTAATTTTTTTCTCTCGGATATGACATGCACTACAGTTCTTATAATGGGACAATTAGTAAGTTATCTGTACATATAAAAATTATAACAAAAATATTTTTATTTAATTTTTTATTCCCAAAAAAATGTATCTAAGCTATTAAGCTAATAAATAAAATGTTGTAACCTCACAGAGACATTCAAATAAAAGAATTCTTAACATATTTTTAAACGTCCTTTTACAATGAGCTGACCAAATACTTCACGAACGCATGAATTTTGTCCCAGCCTGAACTCGAACGTTCGGTCGGACTCTATGAGTATTTATAACGCATTCATCTAAAAATTGCATCAAAATTATAAAATTCAAGCTTGAATATCTCAGCTTCAAAGCTATGTGGTCCCATTAAAGTTAGGAGTTGGGGAAAAGTTAAAAAGAAATATAGAAATTGTGGTGCAGGGAAAGACTCCGTAGTTTTATGGTATTTATAAGTATTAACGTTAACGTATCGAAAGTTAAACTTAAACGTCTTATTTCGTACTTTTTCGTTTTTATTGTTTTTATAATTTTATTTCAGAACATCATTCAATGTAGAACTGTTAAGCTTTTTCAAGAACCAACGGTAGCATCAAATATTTTACATGACTATATGTAAATGTACTTGGCTGGAATTATGAACGAATGGGAGTTATGCAATTGCCTAAGAGAGATTAAAAGATCCTTATAACCATCAAAATGAAATAAGTTTTTGAAATTGAAACAAAGACTCGAAACAAAAATTCGGAAACATTTTTGAAGAGTAAGATAAAATTAGCCACAAATATATGAAAACATGTTTAAATCCATTCCAAATACAAATAAAATATTATGTGGGAAAACTTCAAAACATTTTTAAACAAGTTTTGTAGCATTAATTTTAGTTTAATTACTGATGGGTCATTTTCTTTCAATGATGAAATATTCCAGTTTTTTGATTGCTGATTTTTATTTGCTAATATTGTTATTGGATTAACGTTTGTTTTCTACACGTTTGACACGATAAACTCTCAAAAATATAAGCTTCTGTTGCAAAAGTTGTTTGGCTTTTCGCGATATTACGCGATAAATACGACAAACTGAATGTTTTGTTGGGGCTTCCAAACTTTCTGCCTGTAGTGTATATTGTGTCAAATACTTTTAAAACTTGTTTAGTATATTATTATTATTAAGTATGACAATTATATTATAATTCGCATGTAAATTAAATGATATTAATGTACTCAGTTAAGCATTAAATTAATAAAAATATTTATATTGGCATTAATTTTAATTTATTTATTTATTCTTAATTATTACAAATGCAAATTAGTTTTACCACCTAAGAGGTAGTGTGGTGGGAAAGCAGTTTGAATATAAAAAATATTTGCTATTACTTAACAATGAGTTAATATGTATTAAATTATTTATTTGTTTAATAAATTAAATTTAAATGGAATTTTAAACACAATACATTAAAAATGAAAACCAACAAAATACATATTCATTTTAAATATTTTATTTAAAAGCCACTCATGCTTCTAAATATTAAATTTAAAGGTACAGTTAAAATAATATAATTAACTGTAACATCCGTTTTTTTTTTCTTTGAAACTCTGACGCAAGCTGAGATGACTTGAAAAAAACTAATTCGTTACGATACTGTTACTGCTTTCGAAAAATTAACTCATTATCGTTACTCAAGTTTAAAAGTAACGTTTCATTATTTGCCTTATAGAAAAATACTTACTTTTAACTTAAACTTTTGGATATTAAAAAAAAAAGAAGAAGAAATGGATAAAAAATTATATTAAAAAATGTTGTTTTAAAAATTCAAAATTCGGGTATTCTAATATCTGCCTCAACCTAACATTGCGGTTTGGTTTTAGAGTAGGCATAAATTAGTAAGAAAAAGTAATAAAGTGCTAGAAATGGATTTATTTACTTCAAATATAATAATGGCGATGTTATGTTGACTATCATGTGCTCAGTCGATAAAGCCGAAATAAATTATAATTTGTTGCTCAATTTTATCAGCACGGTGAGAAATTTGTGCAGAAACTCTAATTTTATCTACGCATTATATTATACCAAGTAAGTAACGATTTTAGTCCTTGTAAGCTTTATTGCTATGAAGAGACAGAGAATATTTAATCGAACACTTACTTCCAAAGCATGAAAATAATTATTTAAATATGGTATTTAAGAAATTCCAAAAGTTAAGTAATTTGTTCAACAAAAATTTTTCTAACAAGAATCAAAGCATTGAAATTAAAATGAATTTTAATGATCAGATTATAAGAAATATGTATGTTTCAAAGCTTAAAGCCTAAGTTAAAATAAGAATTCTAGAAGACATATGCATGAAAGACAGGTGCTAAACATTTAGATTAAGAAGTGCTAAAGAAAACTAACTAGTTTTTGTTATCTCAGCAGTAAAATATCTAAGGACGGTGGGTCTGCAGCTGGTAATCGTATAAATAAGACTTGTGGTGCCTTTCTTTCTTTGCATAAGGTATGGCGATCAAATAATATCTCACGCAAAACGAAGCTGCGTATCTTCAACAGCAACATCATGTCAGTACTTTTATACGGTTGCACAACATGGAGCCTAACATGGAGCAACTGACCGTTAGGAAGATCCAATTCTTCATCTACCGCTGTCTAAGACAGATCATGCGTATTTACTGGCCCATTCTGGTATCAAACGAAGAACTCCTTATGCGGGCAAACTGCACCCCGGTCGAGTTAATGATACGCAAACGCAAATGGACATGGATCGGCCACGTCCTCCGCAGGCCGCATACAGAAATTGCAAGCGCTGTCCTATACTGGAACCCACAAGGTCAACGCAACCGCGGTCGTCCAAAAAATACGTGGATTCGCTGCACTAAAAATGAACTGCAATTGACCCACATTTCTTGGAATCAAGCAAAAGCTATAGCTAATGACAGAGTCAAGTGGAGAGAGCTTGTTAACGCTCTATGTTCATTTTGAATATTTTGTTAAATTTTTTGTGTAATATGTTATTATAAATTATTTACAAATAAAGGACATATATATAAAGAAAACTAAGCTATAAAATATTTACCAAACTCGGTTACACTTTCACCTAGAAACCACCATAGAAATAAATAAAAATATACCTATATAGATTATATTGCATTTATATAAACTAAAACATTTTGAATGGAAAAGAAAAATCCAAAAGTAAAATAAAAGAAAAAAAAACCTTAAATATTAACTTTAAAATTATGTGGATCAATAAAGGTGCCGACTTCTGTTGGATGACGTACAGTCTCTCCGGGAGTTTTCTCGTATTCGGCTAAAGTGGAAAATTTTAGAATTAATTTTTTTTTTACTCCAAACGAAATTATTTCTTTCAAAATTTACCAATGATTTTTTCAATGATAGCGTCAGCATCCAAAAGTTGATCAGCAGGAGCTGCTGCCGCAAAGTACAAGCAGCAGATGGTCAGAACTATATGAAATATTAAGAATTTCGACATTTTTAAATATTTTATATTTTTGTATAACTGCTTGACACAATCACTGTTGAATTGCAAATAATTTCTATTCCCACAAATCGCGTTACTTATATGCAATTTAATATGGAAAATAATTATATATGAAATTATAATAGCACATAATAGCTTTTATTGAATAAGCACATAATATGGGGATTGTATTTGTATATATGGTATGTATGAATGTAAATTAAAAGATATTAATCTACCCCGTTTCGGAATAAATTAATAAAAATATTTATATTGAAAATAATTAGAAGTTATTTATACTATATATTCTTAATTATTACACTGTGTAGCAAATTCAAAGTCATGGAATCCGAATCGAGATCCGTTTGCATAGGTTGAAAATATACAGTAACAAAATCCGCAGATGGTTCTGTAAAGTTATCTCAAATTTTTGTTTTGTGAGGGCCTAAAATTTGCCCATTTCTAACAAATTAAGTATAATAAACAACTTGTTAACTTTGCATCTGAGTAATTAGTAAAAATTGTCGAAAAACATTTGCTTCTAATATATTAACCAATTAGCTTCCTCCCTTATGCGTCTTTTTGCCTTTTTCGATAGAAATCACATTTTTGACCAATTAAGATAGGTTGATAGAGGTCTAATAAGCTTTAGAAATATATTGCTCATGAAATTCTTCTGGTCACTGAACAACAAAAATCTGTAAACTTAGATTTAATAAAAATAATCCCAAATTTAAAAAATGTTTCAAGTTTTTACCTCTGATACGTAGTGAGAAAAAATGTTTTTCAAAGTGTTTTCTATACTTAAGAAATTTTTAGTTATTCACTATATTCTTATTTTTTGCTGGTAGTAACTTTAAATTGTCTTCAACCAAAGACCAACATCGTCCAGCCATCACAGAATGAATGCTTTCCGATTGTAAATTTCCAAAGCACCGAAGGGCAATTTATGTTGAAAAAAGCACGTAGTGCCACAAGAGAGGAGTAAAAGGTTAATACACTTGTATTGGTAGATAAATAGAGATCTGAGCACTAGAGGCAACGTTACAGCTATCAACAGCGTGCTACCTCCGACTACCCGAACATGGTGCCAAAAGTTTAAACTTGATAATAAAAGTTTTCCTTGCATATGCGAGATCTTCAAGATGTGCGGTGAAGTTCCAATAAATGTAGATATATGTAAGTACCTACTTAATTTAATTAACCTCATGTTAATTAGTTTAGAAAATAACTACTTTTAAGTACTGCATATCAGTGAAATATTTTTGAAATTTAGATTTATTTTAATATAAACTAAGTTTACAGACTTTTGTTGTTCGGTGAAATTTTATGAGCAATGTATTTTTCGAACATATTAACCACTCTAACAACCTTCGTAATGGGTCAAAAAGATGATTTCTATAAATTGCTAAACACAAAACCAATCTCAGATGCAAACTGGACAAGTGTTTCAACATATGCAAACGAATCCCGGTTCGGATTTCATGACTTTGAATTTGTTGCACAGTGTTATAAATGCAAATTGCTTAACACCTAGCATTTACATTTAATATTCTATTATTTTTCATTTCATTTGCTATGATTTTTAATATCATATAAATACTGTACTAGTCATACAGAATTGCATATAATCAGTGTGGCCAACTTTCGTTTTTCAAAATCCGCTAAAATGAAGAAAAAACGCGTATTTTCTTTAAAATAGCGCTAATTTTTTTTCTTATAGAAGTGATAAACAAACATTTTTTTATATATACAGTAGAATCGCGAAAATTCGTATCCTGTTAATTTGAAAATCTCAATAATTCGTAACAAACTGGTGGTCCAAATTTTACACATTTTGGTCTCCTCTGTCTGTTTAACCTCTTATAAATCGAAATTGGTTGTTGACGACCTCTTATAATTCGTAATGCAAAGCAAAATTCTATGAAACTATGATTCGAAAAAAACAATCATTGTAGATAGCTACAGTCATTTTTGTTATGGAACTTTTTGTGTTTTACGTGGTTAGCAAAATAAGTGAGAATAGCCTTAAACTACAAAACCGTTAATTCGTGTTTTTCTTATTTTAACCTCGTTAACCCTTGGATTGCAAATCCCAATAATGTTCGAAAACTTAAGTCAAATAGGAGATACGGTTTCTATTTGAAACCGTATTTGAGTTTTCTTTAAAATACGGATGCTGGCTGTCAATGACCTGGCTGTAGATTGTATACATGCAGTGTCATCGCCATAAATTGGCTTTGTTATAATTCCTAGTTACAAAGGTTATAGCAGGCATTTTACCCCATTGGAAAACTTAAGGATAACAGTAAGGATTAAGAGTCCTGGACATATTATTTTTTAAAATTTATTTTAATTATTTTAAAAACTCGGGGGTGAAAGAGTTAAAAATTGAGTTACGAATTGAATTAATGTATTAAAAAGTTAATTAATTAAATACATGTTTTCTAACGTTTATAATTCACAGCATGACACACTCTTTGACGACCTCGATAGTCTAGTGGATAGTGCACTAGACTTTCATCCAGAAGGTTGCGGGTTCGATTCCCGTCTTGGTCTGGTGGTTAATTCTCATAAACTTCTTATATTCACTATCGATATGAAGTGGATGAGAATTATAAGAATGTGTACAAGTACACACCTTGCTTGGTTGGTAATGGCAAGACCACCGAGCTGATAAAAAATTGCCACATAGCCGTTCGGAATCGGCGTTAAACTGTAGGTCCTACCATCGCCACTGTGGTCTAGTTGAAGAGTGCCAGACTCTTGTTTCTGGAGACCCGAGTTCGATTCTCGGCTTGGGTATGTTTCTTATCTATCTTTCTTTCTCCCTTCCTTTCTTTCTTTCTTTCTTGGGGCTTTGGTACAAAAGATCTTATAGGTCGCAGTGCCTGACTTTCGAGTCGTCCTTCCTTCAAATAATAATAATGACACACTCTTTAGTGTGAATTCAGAAGCATTATAAACACTAGTGTTGTTTATTTACGTCATCAAGTATTTTTTTAGTTTTCACAAAATGAACTTTCGTGTTTAAATCCATTTTTTATATGAAGCAAAAAATTTTTTAAATTGAGCGACTTACGATTACGAATTTTGGTTTTAAATAAGTTCATTGCGCATTGTTTTGATAAAAAATGTTGTTAGGATTATTCAGAAAATGGATTATTAAGCGGAGCATTTAGTGTCTTTTATATTGAAAAAAAAACGTTAAAAAACCCGCTGACCGCTAAATACCGTTTTTTCCGCGTTTTGATTTTCAAAAAGCACTAAATTTAGTGGGAAAAGCGCTGAGTTGGCCACACTGCATATAATTATATGAGCGAAACCGTTGAGTAAAACTAAAAAAAAATTTTCCCTCCAAATCTCTATATTGTATCTCTCTATATTGTATCTATTTGTATATTGTAGAAGAAAAGGTATTATTAAGCAGAAAAAGTTGTTCTTGAACTTTTTTAAATAAAATTACACTAAAATCAGTTGTAATATAACATAACAGTAAAATAAAAAATTAGATTGAGTCGTTGGCCTCAGTTGCTAGTACTCATTAGTCTTGAGTATAATATTGTATATTATATATAAATAAATAAAATAAATAAAATAAATAAAATAAATAAAATAAATAAAATAAATAAAATAAATAAAATAAATAAAATAAATAAAATAAATAAAATAAATAAAATAAATAAAATAAATAAAATAAATAAAATAAATAAAATAAATAAAATAAATAAAATAAATAAAATAAATAAAATAAATAAAATAAATAAAATAAATAAAATAAATAAAATAAATAAAATAAATAAAATAAATAAAATAAATAAAATAAATAAAATAAATAAAATAAATAAAATAAATAAAATAAATAAAATAAATAAAATAAATAAAATAAATAAAATAAATAAAATAAATAAAATAAATAAAATAAATAAAATAAATAAAATAAATAAAATAAATAAAATAAATAAAATAAATAAAATAAATAAAATAAATAAAATAAATAAAATAAATAAAATAAATAAAATAAATAAAATAAATAAAATAAATAAAATAAATAAAATAAATAAAATAAATAAAATAAATAAAATAAATAAAATAAATAAAATAAATAAAATAAATAAAATAAATAAAATAAATAAATAAAAAATTAGATTAAAAAAAATATTATTTCAAATCTGAATATATATATAGGTCGCAGTGTTCGATTCGCCGGGAATCGAACCCGGCGCCCTAGAAACAAAAGTCTATATTAACATGAATATGAGAACATTAAAAACATAAGGAAGGCTGAATGAAGGAATAACTTAAATTTTATGAAATAATAAGAGAAATCAGATAACAACGTTAATAGCCCATATATCTGTGGTCAAAAGCAGTAACCGCTTAAGTCTAAAAACCTCATTTAGAGTAAACACGGTTTGAGTTAATGTGATTGGTTGCCACTCTATGTAAACGAATACCTTTCTTTTTTTATAACTTTTGTTTTAAAAAACATAGAATTTCGGAGATTTCACGTACATGTGCATTGGAATAAGAAGAACACGATAGCATTTATAACTCGATTCTATCTTCAGTCGATTTAAGCGCTTATTGCTTTTGACCACAGATATGTATTGGATGACACTGCTGACGTTTTGTAAGTGATTTAGCAATAAGTTCCAAAGACGAATTGAGTAGACAAAAAATTGACGTTCAGATACAAAAGTAAGGAGTTTAATTTATATAAGCTGGCTATTACGACTAGATTGTGAAAAACTTAAAAGACAAGTGCCCAATTGGAGTTATTTCTGTAGAGATCTTTATATAGCGATAGCTTTATATAAATTACTATGAATTCTTAGGGACTTTATAAAATATATGTTCGTAAATTCTATATATTCCTCTAAATTTAATTTTTTTTAAATCTCTATTAGTTTCTACACATTTAAAGTCGTAAAGTCGTAAAGATTTTTAAGAATTTTTCGTTCCCTGTAAATTTTTATAAATGTATATGAATACTTCGGCAGAATTTCTTAAAGAAAACTTCTAAAACATAATGTTTGTGTTTACCAATAAAAATATTGTTGAGTTTAATAAATAAAAAATGTTTGCTCTATTTTTTTATTTATAATTTTTTATTTTTTTGAAAAGTGTTTTTGGTTTTATCTCGGCTCAGAAAATTTTTAAAACTTTAAATTTTGGGTCATTATATAAAGAAATACGTCTAAGATAATTCCATCAGAAAATAACGTATTATTTTCAGTACTTTTGATCGTATTTAGTTTTTTGCTTCTTCTGAAAGATTTTTAGATTTATAGATACTATGAGCCCTTTTCGAAATTACCGATTCATATATACAGAGTTGTAATATAACAAAAGATTTTATTGGATTTTTGTAAACTTAAACATTTGTAATGGAAAAGAAAAAGACAAATGAAAAAAGTAAAACAGTAAAAAAATACACTTAAATACTAATGTGCAAGTTATGTGGATCGATAAAGGTACCAACTTCTGGTGGATAATGTACGGAATGTCCAGGAATTTTCTCGTATTCAGCTAAAGTGGAAATTTTAAGAATTTACATTTTTTTTTTGTTACACAAAATGAAATTTTTTCCTTTAAACTTACCAATGATTTTCTGAATGATGGTGTGAGCATCCAAAAGTTGACCAGCAGGAGCTGCTGCCACAAAGTACAAGCAGCAGATGGTCAGAAAAATAGCAACCATGAAGAATCGGGACATTTTTAAATATTTTATATTTTTGTAAACTGCTAGACACGACCACTGTTGAACTGGAAATATTTTCTATTGCCACAAATCGCGTTATTTATATGAAATTAAAAAAATAATTTTTTCTGCAATTTCTAGCCTTAGCCCATCATTGAAGAAGAGTACGTGTGTACTATAAATAAATCCTGATTCTATAGAAACTTGTTTATATGTCTTTTTTGTATTTCTTGTATTGTCGCAAAAGAACAAACATTTCTTTATTGCTTGTCCATTATATTGATTTTAATATAAATATATAAAGTATCTATATATTTGTAAAAATTATATAATTTTTTTTTTCGTCTCTTTAAGTTATTAAATTCATAAATTAGTGTTAGAGTAATTGTTGTTTTGACGTCGTCTTAAGTCGCCGCCGTCAACACCGGCAACGCCACTTTTTCGATTATTGGCTACTTAAAAAAACTTATTTTTAAATTTGGGATATCAGAGACACAATAATTAACCTTTCCTTCACCTTCAGCTTCACCTCTACATCATCTTCATTTTAGTTATTTTCAGCTTAGTTTATTCAAGTGACACATTCGCACTCGAGTGGTCGAGTCTTAAATGTTTGGTATTTCCAGAATTTATTCTAATTCAACCGCTTTCATTTATGTATTTTTGTTGGCAAAAATTTGTATAGGAATTTTATAGATTTTGAAAATATTCGTTGTCGTCGCCGTCGTTTGTTAAGCTAATTATTTTGATTAAAAAAAATAAATAAATATGCGGCTGAAGTTCATTGTACCAGACTCAGTGTTTTTGTAACAACAATACAAAAGAATAACATCAGCATATATTTTTCTTGTTTGTTTGTGGAATCGCGTTAGAGATCAAAGTAAATATGCATAAAATGTTGAATTGAATATTATATAATTTAGTAGTTTATTTATAGAACTGACAGTTGAATATATTCAATGAAAAGGAAAGTAACATTTTTGAAATACAAAATAAAAAGAAATAGATACGAATTTACACTGATACTACTACACTTCTAAATACCTATTATTTAAATATTTAAGAATGCCAAATTCAAGCACGGATTTTATAGATTAGACTTGAGGATATACATACATATAAATACTGTAGAAATTCGGCTGACGCAAGCAAATAGTTTATAAACAATATTTTCATTTTAATTTTATTGCTTTTATGCAAATGTTGATCTCATTAGCGCCAGTGAATGTCATAAATGTTGGCATAAAAAAATTAGCATTTGTTATAATAAAAAAACTAATCACTAATTATTTCCATATTTTTATACAAATTCAGAAGAAGCAGCAACTGCCAGTTAACCCAGTTATATCTATGGATAGTTTGAATCATATTACGCTAAAAGAATGCTCTGGTCGTCTAGGGTTACCAAACGTGGGCGAACTAGAACATTTTCTTTTTTTTTTGTTTCTTATTTGTAATTTCTCCTTTTTTGTGATGTCAAATGTACCTACACTTTTCTTTTCATTATTCCAAAGTCTCTTGTTAAACTTTTATGATTGAAAACTCGTCCCCAGATTTATATAAGCGATGACGCTTTGTTTTTCCAAGTAACATGCTTTTGACGGATTTGAGCAATGCATCGGCATTAATATAGTCTTTTTTGGTTTTTGTATACTAACATCCTTTAAAGATAATTAAAAAAATTTTTAATTTATTTACAAATGTTAAAAAAAAATGATTGATACAGATTAGGGTCAGTTTCTTAATGAAAGTTTTTTTCTTAAAAATACGAAATCTTAATTTTCCGATGGATTCCAATCTGTTCCTTAACATAAAGATTTTGGAGATATTCTTACATAAAAAATCAAAAATATCATATTTTCCATAGTTTTTCAATAGGTTAAAGAATAACTACCATCATTTCGCTTTTGACGAGTGCTAGCTCTTGAGTTAGCACTCAACCCTATATTTTTTACTACAATATATATCACATTGCATTTAAATTTAATAAGTAAATAAATATTCTCATTTTGAATTGCTTTATGGTAAATTTTCGCTCGAATGTTTTTTGTGTGACGTTGAGTTTTGATTAAAATTTTAAGATTTTAATGCTAAGGTTTAAAGATTTCGTCAATCGCTGTCTGCATTAATCACCAAAAACATTCTGGCTACTAGAGATGAGCGCTTGAGTAGTTTTTGACTCAAGCTCACGCATGCCCACGGCTTTAAAAATACTACTCACGTATGGTCACGCACGCTGTTATTTTTCAAAAAAAAAAAATTAACGCATGTTCACGAGCGTTGAATTTTTTCCAAAAAATTTCACGTATGTTCATGCACGTAAGACTGCGTTTGTTTGTTGTTACATTTTTATGTAAATAAATAATAAAACTAATATGTTATTCTTAGATAAAGAAAATCACAGGGTTGATTTATTTAACTACCAAAATTAAGTATTTAAGAAATAGTGAATTATAAATCAAATCACGCTCACGCATGCTCACGTGGAAAATATGTCGCGCGTGACACGTAAAATTCATGCCACACGCCCATCACTTCTGGCTACACACCATCCCAAAATTCATCTCCGGGGAGAGGACTTATATATGGGGTTACTTGGGGTTAGTGTAGCCATGAAAGAAAATTTTTTCTAAAAAATTTTTGCTAGAAACCTACCAAAACAATTCTCAATCTACCAACCTTTTGTTTACCACCAAAAAAACCTGGAATTACAAATTCGTTCATAAGTATAAAAAATGTTACCACATTTTTTATAAATTATTTACTTATCCATTTGTGTTTTCATGCAGAGAATTCTGTGTGTTCCGTAGACATTTGCTTCACACCCTTTTCATATCTCTTCATATCGTCGCTTGAGTATTGATTTGGCGTATAGGCATATAAATACTTATACACATACGCCAAATCAATTCTCAGGCGACGATATTAATTATTGTATAAATTATTTTGTTTCTTGATTCTTTTGATGATTTTGACGAATAAACGAAGTAAATAATTTTAATTTATGCAAAAATTGTTTCAAATTGCAGAATCTTGAATAATTCCTTTTATTTTTTGACAATTGACAACATAAATAAAAAACAATAATCAAATCCAAATGCTTTTATTTTGTTTTTCTATTGCATTTTTTTGACGCTAGAGGTTGACGCTTTTATTGTGATTGTTTTTTCAGATGAAGTTGGCGGTTAGAGGCCGGCTGCTTTGGTTTTGTTTTTACCATTATGTTGCAATTACCTCATATGGACGCAAGGCCCATATACTTTTTAAAAGCAAGGTAACCGAAAATTTTGATAAATAAATAAAATATTACGTAACAAAATTTCTATTTTTCTTTGCATACTATTTTCTCTTTAAATTTAAATATTTCCATTTTACTAAAACCTACCAAAAATCGAAACTAACCTACCAAAAAAATGTTTCAAAAAATGAAATAACAAATTTTGGTTCAATTGAAAAATGGAAATATATCTTAATTGGATCAAAAAACAACATTTTAAATTTCAACGAAATCCGTACACCATTTCGGGTGCTGGGCCATAATTAGTTTAGTTTAAAATTGAAATGCGTTTTTCAAAAAATTGTATTTTTGAAGTCAGTAAGTACGATTTCCAATCTTATTCTAGATAAGATTGATTCATGATTGAACTAAGTTTTTTTTTTTACTAAAACTCATTTTACAAGCCAACATATTGCCCAGTTTTGACTGAAAATGTTAACTTTTTGCTTCAAACTACATATGCCAAAAATTCATATTAAATTTTTATTTTAAATCCTTCATGTAATCAAGAGCTAAACGCTTTTACTAAAAGAAAATATTTGGTTTTTTGATTTAAAATAAGCTTATAAGATACAAGTTATTCTGCCTACCGCGTATTCTAAAAAGACCAGACGGTAATAACGCAAAAACTGGAATCAACTGGCCAGAAAGGAAAACCTGCGTATATTTGTAGGGTGCATGTACTCGATAAATATTGATATATATTTTATAGATGGTTAAAAATGACAACTTTTCGCATTTTGAAAGCAAAATTTCTCAAAACACTGCATGTAAAATATCAACTTTAAGTCTGAAGAAATCTGTAAAATCTGTTGAGTTAATATTGTATTATTTAGTTCATAAGTCTGATTGCGCATTACGGGCAAAGAAACAAAGTGTTTAAGCAACATGGGCAACAATCAGTGCTGTTACTTACAAATTTTAAATAGTGGTGTATTGAGTCAAAAATGAGTTGTAGATTTAGATGTTTTCCGACCTTTGCTGCATTAAAATATTATAGAAACCTTTTGTGCTGGCCACATTAAAGTGAATGTTGCCTATAGGCAACATCGGGCATGAAAGGAGTAATGTCCAATTATTTTCAGGCCAGCATACTATAATTATTCATTTAAATTTGAAGTGTAGGTGTAATACTGAGAACAATGACATAAACTATAAGCATTTTCATCAAATATTACGATCTAATTGTAGTTGTGTAATTAACAAAATAATAAATGCGATTACTCAGGGTTGTATGAATATCAAATTTCAATGAGCAAGTTATGCCAACGTGCAATTGAAATAATAGCACAATTTAATAATTTTGTGTTCGCCGAGCACCAACATAACCAGGCACTTATTGTTAGTAACATAAAGTCAAAGAGCAGTCAATGAAATGAGGGCGATGTTCATAGCGTACATAAGTGTTAGCCAAGTGAAATGATGAGCCCTTTCTCGAATTCATAATAATGTAATTATTATTCAATTACCAATTGCTCATGTATAAAAATATACTAGTCGGTATGACTGGGGCTAGTTTTTTGCGGAAGAAATCTCTTTATGAAAAACAAATATCAAAAGAGAATCAAACTACTCGTTGGTGTTTGTTTTGTTATATTTGTGTATGCAGACAATTCGTTAGATAATTCAGAGAGATGCTAATACCCATGTCTTCTCTCTTTCTCTTATTTATTATTTACTCCCGCTTAAGCAATGATTTTTTCAACGATGAATGCAATGCTTTGTTCAATGAGCGAACTTTGAAAACAGCCTCTCTAGCTGTTACTTTATGGGAATTCTGTGATCTTTGCCGAATTCTTATTGATGTTAAGCTAGGCAAAAAAAAATAAAAGTTGTTTAATTTTTTTATTTTCATTTTTAAGAGAAGTTCCATAAAATTTAAATTTGGGAACATACCGTATTATAGAAGATACATTTTTCTTCATGTGGAAATATTCTCCATTTTTATAATTAAATATTGATACACAGATTAATATTCGGGCCGAATCAATCTGTCGGACCATTAATCACTCAAGGGGATCAACTTGTAACACCTGTGGTGTACAAGCCGTAATTAAGTGGTTGACGGAAGTGTGGGTCAGCACCTCCTTTCGGTGACGGCTGGTCAAAGGTGTACCGAAAAAGTTTGTGAGTTTAATGCGCGGATTAACATCAAATTGAACTTGTTGGATCGAATGGAGTATAAGTTACGCAATGAAGATCGGAAAACCTGAAACAGTAAGGGTTCACCCAGGCCGGAAAGGCCAGTAAAGTAAAAAAGGCAACGATTCCACCTACGCGAAGACCGAGTCCTGAAGAGAGCCATACGGTGACCAGCAAAGCTAGTATAGGAGTGCTAACGGTCAGTGCTTTAGCAGCAATAGTTTAGTCATCTATAAGAGCTTAGATAAGTTTGATGGAGATGGATACTGTTGCATCAGCACCAGTGACCGGAAAAGCTGAACAAGAATTGGCTGTAAGCACTTTTCAACCATTTAAATCACGCCATCTAAAGCAGGTAGGTTCTTCGAGACCTAGCGGAAAGATTCACAGACCATTAGATGTGAAAGAAATAGCAGTATATGCTTTTCTTGAAATAGAAGGAGCTTTCAACAACATTTTACTCGGGGCTCTCAAGAACTCTCAAAGTAGAAGAAGAGCATATAACACAATATTTAGATGGATGTAAAGAACAGCTGAAATGGTAACAGTCGTAGTTACCATATCAGTTAGCACAATCAGAGGATGTTCATTTTCGACTACTTCATTGGAGGTGTTATTGGAGCTCAGTCCATTACACCTCGTAATAGAGGGTTCCTCCTAGGTAGCCATCGTAATAGCAACAAAAGATAAAAGGTTCACGGAAAGATATATAGGGGCTGAAAACTGAGATAAGAAAATTATCTTTTGGATTGAGTGGTATACAAATGGATCATGAACTGATAATGGAACTGGGGCAGGAGTATTTGAGCCAATGGGGAAATATCCTGGCATTTTTTAAGCTGAGATTTATGCAATCAATATATGAGTGCAATTTAACCTAAATAGAGAGTACAAAATACCACACATTTCTATCATGTGTAATAGTCAACCAGCCATTAGAGCACTTTACTGTTTTGAGATCACCTCCAAACTAGTTTGAGACTATTTGAGTAAGTTCATACAAAGAACAAAGCACTAAATTACCGCCCATGTAACCGGGAGCAGTATTCAAATTTTTGAGGGAGACAGGACTGGATGAGTTACTCTCTCTAACAATACACTACACAGATATCGTCGAAAGCATTTGAAATGATGTAACAATATTGGTACTAGGAGCCTTAATGGGTTAAAATAAGATAATAACTTTTGCTTTTCTCAATTTACATAAATCATATGATTGATAAGAAATTAAATGACGCACTTTTTATTGAATTCCCTTCCGGTTGATTTAACACTACTTTTATTAATTCATGTTTATCTAGTAAGTATTTTTATTGCACCCACATTCAATTTACATAAATATGTATTCGCATATACATATTATATACCAAACAGACAAACTGACTGAGTGACATACATAAAATAAAAAAAAATAAAAAAAAAAAATAATAAAATGAAGTGTTGAAGGGTTGACAGCACTTCATGAAAATGTGGATGTATTATGAATGCTCAAATACATACATACACATGTTATTACATACACGAATATTATATTTTGATGCATACTTATTATTATAATTATAATGCTCCTACATACGCGCAAAGTAGCATATAGTGGCTTACAAGCTTTTTATAAAGCAGAAAATTTTGGGAAACGGTGAATAAACAAAAATGTTGACAGCTCGAAAAAAATGGCGTAGTTAAATTTCTACTCATCCAGATGAACAGAACTGGCAATAAATTTTTGATATCAGATAATATTCGAAATTTTTACCATAAATATCGATTTTTTTTATTTTTCGGCCAAACATAGTGTTTCATTTAAGGAGTATCGGAAAGTTCTCAAGAAGGCGTAACAGATATGGAAAATTGTATGCATACTGACTGTCTTTAAAGTGTAGTTCAATTCGTCATAAAGTAGATGTAAACATTTTGGGAATTTTCGAAACGATGTTTTACTAAATGAAGTAATTTGCATATTTTAATCATGTTTTTATTATTTTAAAATGTGAATTTTGAAGATACTATGTTAGTTGAAAAATAACATTAAGTATAACCCAGCAGGATAAAATTTCTTCGACGAGTTTTCATTCATGATTTCTTACAGAAATTTCTTGGATATGCGCGATATTTGTATTAAATTTCCTGTTAACGAGATTTTTACATAAAAAAAATGCGAGTTACCTCTTTTTTCTATTTATCTGTTTTATTGTGCAAATACAGTATTTTTTTAAGTCTATTTCAATGCCTAGTTACTATTTAATATAAAAATTAAATAATTGCGTTCCAGTATTTCTTCTCAAATTTTCTTTACATCCCCATAATTTTACGATGACAACATTGACAAAGTGAAATACATATTGACAAGCAAAACAAACGTGAAAAAGCTTGGTGTTTTTATAAAAGTGCAAAGTTTTGATAATTTTTAAGAAAAAAAAAGTGAAAAATAATGTTCTGGTAGCATACGGATTCCGCGTCGAAAGAACTCCTCATCTTTTGAGGCTATCCACGAATCGACCCAGTTTTTGAGTTCTTCGAAAGAACGGAAGTGCTGTTCAGCCAGGCCATGTGTCATCGATCGGAACAAGTGGTAATCAGAAGGACCAATGTCTGGAGAATACGGCGGGTGGGGTAGCACTTCCCATTTCAGCATTTCCAAGTATGTTTTTACTTGCCTTGTAACATGCGGCCGAGCATTGTCGTGCTGAAGAATAACTTCGTCGTGTCTATTTTCATATTCTGGCTTCTTATCCTTTAACGCTCGGCTCAAACGCATCAATTGTAGTTGGTAGCGGTCGCCAGTGATCGTTTCATTCGGTTTCAACAGCTCATAATACACCACACCTTTCATATCCCACCAAATACACAGCATGAGCTTGGATCCATGGATGTTCTGCTTTACCGTTGATGTTGATGCATGTCCGGGCGGTCCCCATGATTTTTTACGCTTTGGGTTATCGTAACGTATCCACTTTTCATCGCCAGTCACAGTACGATGCAGAAAACCCTTTCTTTTCTGTCGTTCAATCAGCAGTTCACATGTGAAAAATCGTCGTTCGACGTCTCTCGGCTTCGATTCGTACGGCACCCAATTTCCTTGCTTTTGAATCATTCCCAATACTTTTAATCGTTTAGAAATGATTGATTGATCAACTCCTAAAGATTCTGCAAGTTCTTGTTGCGTTTGTCATGAATGCCTTCGAGTAATGCCTTCAATTCTTCATCTTCAAACTTTTTTGGGCTGCCTGAACGTTCCCTGTCTTCAACATCAAAATCACCACTTTTGAAACGGGCATACCACACCTGACACAATCTGACGTCTATAGCACAGTCAGGATAAGCTTCAGTGAGTAAACGATGTGCTTCAGTTGCGTTTTTCTTTAAATGGAAGAAGCAAATTAAAACTTCCCGCAAATGTTGTTTTGTTGGCACGAAATTCGACATTTTCAGCTATAGTAAAACACTTTTGTAAAATTACGAAAATTGTTTGACAGATCAATTCTTATAGTATTTTTGGCGCTCTTCGAGATAGAATAGCTGTCAATGTCAAAAAAATGGCGCGTATGATAGATATGAAGTTAGTCACAATTACGAGTTTATACATTCATACTCCCAATACATATATATTTTAATATATAAAATTGTTTATATATATAAAATTATAAAAAAACAACAATCTCTAAAGGGAATAAAATAAGTTTGTTCAAAAATAGGGAGAAAATGAAGATAGTGTGTACCCTAGAGGCGCATTGTTTGTTTATGTTGATGTTGCCTATTCAACTTCTAAAAAGCTATGACGGAAACTGACAAAATTGGAATAATATGGACATGGAACTTTCATCAATGCGCCGATTTGTATTTATTTTTTTTTTTTTTTTGAATTTTTGGCGCATCTCTCCCATTTTTCCAGCCTCTGAGGACCGATTCAAATGTAAATCTCCTGGTTGCAGTCAGTGATGACAGGTTGTGGGGAATTCCCCAAATTGTGGAGAATTTTAACTCGTTTTGGGAAACGGGGAATTCATCAATTTTCTGGGGAATGTTAAGTTAATATGAAAAACTCTTTTAACAACCCAAATAATCATTTGGAAAATTCCAATTTATATTTTGACGGCAAAGTTGGATATACGCTTATAAACACCTCTATTCCTGAGCCAAGTTCAAAAACAATTTTTTTGATTCTAACGTAATGTTTAAATGTGATGTTCACTTAAGCTTTAAAGGCGAACGAAATTGTTTCCACAAATTTCATATAAAATAATTGGTACAAATTTTAATTTTTTGGTTATTTTTCTCAATAAAGTGATATTAAAAAAAAAAAAAGTTTCGCATTTCTATTTTACTTGATGCTGCCCAAATAACCACACATGTAATTAACCCTCTAGTTCCGAAGCCCGCCTCTAGACGGCCTTCACCAAAAGGGATGAAATTGCCACCATAACAGTTTTCTGTTGCTACATTTTATCATATCGTTTAGGGAATGTCCCAAGCTTTTAAAAAAAAATGCATCAGTTATGAGCTATGATGCGTATTATAGAAGTTAGCGACAGTCAAAGTAAAAAATAAGAAAATTAATTACTTTGATTGTATTTGAGATAAAACTGAAAAAAATAAATAAAATACTTCCCATCATAGTATCCAAATAAAAAAACTAGCTATGGATAGCTAAGAATTTGTATAAAATATTTAATTACTTAAAAGAAATTGATAAAAAGCTCATTCAACAACAAATAATTTTAGGCATTCAAACTTTTCCATTTCATAAAACCACGCCCATTTTTTTTTTGTAGTTTTTAAATGAGTTTATGATTTTTACTCAAATATTAAACAATTCCGATTTTTTTTTTAATCAATAAAAAATTTGGGAACTAGAGGGTTAAGATATTAAAACAGCCATAGAACAAAAGTTGTTCAGAATGAAGAATGCTATCCCTTAATATTTTTTTAAACAAAATTTGCCTTGTTGAGCAGGGAAGGGTTAAGTCACACTCCTCTTTTGCTTGTGTCTTGTTGTTTTTGTTATTTACGTTAAAACTTTCACGTTCTACAAACATACATACATAGCGAAATCCTTTAATTTTTCTTGTATGTACATATGTATGAATAAATATGTGCAGTATTTTTTACTAGGAGCTATTTTTGTAATTGCTTAGCTAACTTTTCCTAAATCTCTATTAAACATGGTGTTTTAAAATTTATGTCTTTATGGTATCCCAATATTTCTTGTTATTTTCGTTTTTGTTTGCAAGTTTCTTTTGTACAGTTTTTAAAACATTTTTATTGGCAGTACACCATATCTTATGGGTACGTTGACCATATTTTCGAGAGCATAATGGAGGACAATATTAAAGTTAAATATTATTACAACATACAAAAAGGAAAAAATAACAAAACTTTCATATTAGAAGATTACATTATTATACATATATTATTTATTATTTTCAGTGCTTTGTTAAGTCTGAACCGGCGTCGACCACGAAAAGGACCAGCAACGATTAGGTTTTGTCTGGACTCAGTCGGCAGTGGCTTAACGGTACAGACTGCAAGTAGGCTAGACTGATGGTTTCCTGAGTATCTATAAACCCCGCGCCCTTCCTGAATTCTTGCGACAAGCATATAGCTGTAATAGACATAAATGGCAACGACGACAGAAAGGACTGCGATTAACATATAGAAGATGACACGGAACACTATCTGCTACACTACAATCTGACTTTGTTAGGTGACAATCGAGCAACTTCGATTTTTGCCCCCTTCCCCCCTAAAATTTTATTAGAAACATTTTTGCCGAAGACAGTAATACGTTTTCTTTACTCCTTTCACATTTTTTTAAACAACTGGCGAGGAACCTGGAACAAGGTGGTCTAAAATGGCTGTAGCCGACCCGAAAAATCTGAGCTCAGATTCGTGTTCAGCGAACCGTTAAAAGAACCCATGGCATTTTTTTCCTGCTGTATCGTGAAATCATTCATTGTTCTCAATCAGCTAAAGCTTCGCAAATAAATATATATCTAACCCAAATTTTGCAAAATTAAAAACAATGTTCTTTAATGCAATATATTTATGTACTTTGATTTTAACTTCTTAGCTATAGTTCACAGCTACATAATAATTTAACACGTTCGCGGACACTCAAAATTGTATCGAGGAGCAAAAAGAGACACATGGTTTATCTCTTAAAGTAATCGTAATATTTAAATTTTGATTAGTTATACACATTTTTCTCCCTAAGGGTTCAGAAGATTACATTGTACTATTTATATCTATATTATGCTATATAGAATTGAATGCCCAGAAAGAGTATTATATATTTGAATGTTATTGCATTCATATCAAATTGAGAAATCATGAAAATGAATGCAGTAGCATTCACGACCACCAACGTTTTAATTTTCTTTACTATTTTCTATTTTTGCTCATTATAAAGTTATTCAAATTATATTATAATTAATTAGTAAAAACAAATTATATTTCATTTTGATTTCAATAACATTTAATTAGTTTTTGTGCTTACCCACTAGACTCTAATGAAAAATTGGATATGTAGGCGTCATCAGTAGCCTGCAAATAAAAGAATAACTAAAAATGTTACACAAAAATGCATAAAATTATTAATAATAAATTGCTATAATAAGCAGCGCTAGTTTTTTCCAGCAAATTATTGTTTTAGCATATTTCGCATATTTAAGACTTTTTTCTAACGCATGCATATTTTACAGATTTAAAAGAAATGCGTTTATTTAAAGCTTTTTTTAAACGTCTTTAATAAAGTATGTATATTGTTAAATAAAAATGCAAAATTAAAGTAAATGGTAGCAAGTTATATTTGTAGAAAGAGCCATAAGAGAACGATTATGGCAATTTTTGAAGTTTTAAAAAGGTATTCAACATACATATGTACATATGTATTTTATGTTATTCAAGGCACCGTCGCACATTGTAACGAAGGTGGAAACAATTCAAAAAAGTCAAGTTCGAATATTGATAATATTTGAATGCAGTTCAATTGTTAATACTTCAATTAGATGAGCTTAAAAAGGATTTTGGAAATTACTTTTATTTTGCCATAAAAAAAAAGTATTGAAAGTCAAGCATGTGCAACAATGACATTTTTTTTTGCAGTAAATACCACTTTGGTAGGTTCATTTCTAACTCCTGTAACTTTTTTATTTTTCTTTTAAATATAATGAAAATTTTTCGCAAAGTTATTTGTACTATTCTTTAAGGGCATACCCAGTTTTGATGTATTTTCATTTTTCGTTTTGAAGTATCACCATCTTTAAACACACAAAAAAAAAAACCCAAAGTTTAAAAAAAATCGTCCAAAAACGTACTCTCTAATTTTTACTTATTTCTTTCAAGCGATACCTCTACAATAATAAAAAAAAAATTTCAGCTGCATATGCTTGCATATTTAGACGTCGTAATCAATTTTCTAGCGGAATATACAATGAAAAAAGCAGTTTTTTGAAAAATGTAAACAAAATTTAAGCGGTATCTGAGTTGTACCCCATATATGTACTTATGCATACATATATAAATATATATATTTATATATATGCGTATTAGGGCGTACCAATGTTTTTTTTTTAAATACTCAGACAAAAATTCTATTGGTATTAGATCCTGTATGAAGAAAGTATGAAGAAAGTTTGGCAAAAAAATTATCCTACCCCCGTATAACTCGTAAAAGTTGCAAATGTTTTATATGAAACTAATAAATAAAACGAATAAATTCATATAGAACAGTAGAAACATTTACGAATTGTACGGGGGAGTGTTTTTTTCGGAGGATGCTTTTGAAGCAAGACACAAGAAGTTTAGAAAGTGTCGATTAGAAAATTCAAGAACAACTTCTGGAGAGCCACTTATTTCTGCTAAACGAATAACTTGCAGTAAAAAACAAATGAACGAAAAAGATATTAGTCAGTTCAATTTTCTTAGAACCAGAAAATAGTGGTCCAGATATAGATTTAGAAATTGTTTTCTCATCTGATTCATCGTCAGACTATGAAGGAGGAAATGAAATTGAATAAATTTTAAGCAATTTATTTCATTTTAGTAGAAACTATAAGTTTATATATTTAAAAAATTGTATTAACAAATGAGTGAAATAAAATAGTTTGATAATACCTAATTATTTATGTATATTATATCAATTGAATGAATTACACAGAAATCATTAAAAAAATATAGATAATCATTGCTGTTTTAATATATACCGTAAAATACTTTGACCATATTGGAGATGCCACGCCTACTATTTCGATTTAGATAATTTTTATAAATTGTTATCGTACTCCAATTTTCAAGGCATGAGATTTGGTTCTACGACAATTTTGAGCCAAAAAACTGATTTAGGTGCTTGTTTTGTATGGGACGTGCCACGCCCATATTTCCAATCTTGACCATTTTTATTTTAAGAAATGCTTACAGTATGCACAAAAATTCAAGTTTATTACTTCAAAAGTTTTTGAGATATTGTAATTTTTAGATTCAGCTTATATGGAAAGTGGGCGTGTCCGTTAACCGATTTAGTTGAAATTTGCAAAATTTCTTAATATTTACCTAAAAAATATCTGTGCAAAATTTCATTGTCCTACCACTACTCCTTCTATTTTTGTCCACTCGTTGTATGGAGACGCTACATTGTGCGTCGCGGCGACAACGAATGAAAGAGTTACATCTCGATGTACCATAGCCAATAGAGCCGGTACCAACTCGATGATGATCTAGAGGCTGTGTCTATTCGCTCATATAAAGAATTGTTCGCTAATACAGAGATCGTAGTACAAATGGCATTTATTAAAACAAATTTGTGGATCATAGTAGTTACCCAATATAAAAAAACTAGGCTTGGTTTTCGTTCATTATCGGAAAAATGGTATAAGGTTTTGTTATATTTTGAGACCCTAGCTTATATTCAAAAATAAACATTTTTTTCTCACATACCCACATCGGATTTCTATTCCATATGCTAGTTATTCAGATTTTATGAATAAATTTACAATTTTGGACTAAAAAAAGACCCATTAGAAGAAGAGATATGACTTTGCAGTGTTAGGCAAAAACTTTCCTTGCACCTTTTACTTCACTTCGTCGGCAAAATCCGAATGGTTGCAAGTTCGAGCTCACAACCCGCCGATGGCATTTGTTTTTTTTTATTAATTTATACTGTAGAACTTCATTAATCCGGATCAATTAAAACCGGCCAATCCAGATTACTCGGGAATCTGGATTACCAAAAGTAAATTAAAAAGGAAAAACATTTATAAATGCTTATTCATTTATTATAACAAATATTATACATACATACTTCGACGAAAAACTAAAACAATCCTTTCAAGATAAACGTTAGAAACAACTATAATTAATAAACTCAAAATTGCGAATACACGCTTACATAGCCTCCATTATGTACACGTATCAAATAAAGCGTGTAAACGTGTTTCATTCTGCTGGATAATCGGTTATAGCAATATATAAAATGCGATCCAGATTAGTGGAAAAGTGGTCGATCCGGATTACTAGGAAGATAATAGAAATTTCGAATTTTTTTTAATACTGTCCGAATTACGCCATATCCGGATTAGCGAAGTTCTGTATATAAAAAAGTGTATATAAATCCAAACAAATTGTCCCACTCTGCATTAACTTTGAATAAGATGGGTGACCGGTTACTTAGAACCAGTCACGGGACATATCACTTGAAGATAATTTACCCCAAATTTCTCGTAGGAAGCAAACACCTATTTTGGTGCGGGGATGCAGATTGCTAATACTAATCACTGGACGATAGATGTTGAAATTTAGCACTTGAGCACTTAGTTTCATTACAAATCGTCTGGTGATATTGCCTAATGTGTTATCTTGACCAAAATACATTTCGATCATATTCCTGATATGCTAATTTATGCCAACATCAATTACATGACAGACGGCTCAACAGATTGGAAAGGGCAAGAATAACTCAGTTTTTGATACTGACCAATAACCTATATCCATGTCCTTACCCAACTAAGCACGAAGAAAGGAAGAGAGAAATCCAGAGAAATGGATTCCCCGGACATTCAAATCTGAGGAAGATTGTGCAGAAAAACCTTATCAATCTTAATTTTCATTGTGTCTATATGCACACGTATGTTTTTAATTTATGCACAAGTAAGTAATGGAAAAGGATATAAAGAAATAAACAAAAGTGCATAAAGTTTACTATGACATCATACTATGAGTGGATCCACTTATTTCGTTTTTTTATGCAATACGTACTACAATATAAGTGCATATATAGTTACTATGTACAATCATCACATTAGGTATACTGGAACGGTAAAACACATTGAAGAGCATTTTGTCGTATACATAGATACAGGCGAAAAGGATGGTCTAGACTCTAGAACCTCAACATACTGAAAAAGTCTTAAAGTAAATACAGATTTACTTTTAATATTAATATTTTGATCTTTTTTATTAAAACTGACATCAATCGCCACGTGCTAGACAATTTTAATATTTGTTTGTAATATGTAGCAACGTTTGTACCCTACATACATACTCTTATAAGAAATGCCTACGCAAATGCAAATATGTACAATATAAATTTTTGCTTTACTAGACATTAAGCATCTCAAGCACATACCATAATTCAAACAAAATCATATAAAAGAACGTGAAGAAACCATGAAATAGGATTATCATATAGGCGAAAAAACGGTAGCGCGTGCGGAATATAAGTCAAAATTCAAGTAAATACGCACTAAATAAATGTATAAGATTATATGTACATATGTATGTATGTCCAATGTACATATTGCATACATAAGATTAAAAATGACGGTAGCAAAAAATTTAGCAATGTATTAATATATTAAATTTAAATGCGCTGATTTTCAAATGTAATGGATTAATGCCTAAATTCCTAACACGCTGAAAAAACTCATTTAAATTCGTATGCATAAATTTACTTATTTTGCTCAAATTTTGTGTGAAAACGATTTCTTGCGATGCATCGAGATGAAGTGAATGTCAAATCAAATCAAAAGCCAACTTGCAAAATTGACGGAACGAGAACTTGTCATCATACTCAGTAGAATTCGACCGAACGTTCGGCATTGGCTTCGCTTCGGCCAGGTTCGACTATAAATTTGGTGTTCGGATTCGGCCAAAAACTGGACGAACATTAGCCAAATACAAGAATATTGCCACCATAATTCCAATTACCGGTAAAAAGTAGCTGCGCAAAAAAATATTTTGTTGATTAAACAATTCCTAATCTACTGTCATTGCTGGAAGGTTGAAAAACATTTATTATATTATTTTATCATGTACCCATCTATAGACACCAGGGCAGGGTCATCAATGCCTGCCAGTGACGCAATCAACACGCTACTACCACCGTTTTGTGTTACAGCAGGGGCAATAGGAGAGTGGTTAACTGAATCCACAAACAGAGCTTGGTCGGCTAGAGTAGATTGCAGGATTGCACGTATCCTGTGGCCACGACTAAACATTAAGAGGACGAAAAGTATTTTGCGACTCGATAAACATGCTGTGCACATGGTGTCGGGTGTTATCACCGGTCACTGCGCTGTGGGTGTAATGTTATGCAAATGGCGACTATCGACCAATGATATATGCAGAGGCTGTGGAGACGAAGATGCTGTGGAATCGGTCGAGCATCTGCTATGCCACTGTCCCTCATTTCAGGAACGACGGCTCCGAACTCTCGGGGCAGCGTTCTTTGACGGACTAACAGACATAGGTGATGCACAGATTTCAGATTTACACAGCTTTCTCGTCAAGACTGGGTGGTTTCCAAAGGTTCCAGTCTGGATCCGCAAGGAACCAAACAAATATAAAATGAAGGGCATAACAATGGGCCTAATAAGGCCTCCTTCTTTAACCTAACCTATAGACACCTAAGTAAAGTCAGGTTAAGAATAAATTTACTCCGCTTTTCGAAAAATTTTAAAATATGCGCCTCTGATCCGCTTCATCCAGGATTTATTTTGACTTTTTATACGCCAACTCGATTTTGGCATTCCCTAAAGAACCACACAAATATTCGGAAAGTATTTATATTTGAATTTAGCAGACTACCTACCTATTTAACCAGTTATTTATGTTACCTCATAACACGAAATATTTCGAAAATTAATTTGATTAATAACAAATTTAGAAATTGCTCATAGTCTACTTCTAAATTAATGCATAGGAAACTTAAAACTTTTTCTTGAACCTAAATATTAATTTTTGCATGGTGATCTAAAACAATGAAGATTTGGGAAATGAAGATCCGAAACATGAAAAGTATTTTGTTCTAAATATCGCTCATTTACTAAAAGACTGTCACAACTCAAAAAACGCGATTTTGCAGAAAACGCGTTTTCAATTGACTCCCACTTTGCAGAAAAAAGAAGAAATTTTATAGTTCTCACGCGCAGAGTATACTAGATATTAACACTTTTGCAGACAATCAAAATTGTATCGAGGTGCAAAAAGAGACACATGGCGGCTCTCTTAAAGTAATCGTAATATTTATATGTTGATTATACACGTTTTTCCCAAGTCCTAACAATATCACCTTCTATTAGTTATGTACACTGAATACTAAAGCATTTACTTCGATATATAGATCAGTTCTGTTGTGAATTTTGTGGACGCGAAATAGAATTGAATGCCGAAATTTGTATTATAGATTTGAATGCTATAGCATTGTGACACCATGAAAATGAATGTTATAGCATTCACATCCGCGAAAGTGTTAATATGAAATTTTTACACAATATTAAGCGTGGCATAATGAATAATTCTGCAGCATTAACTCAAAAATCGTGTTTTTTGACTTATGACAGTCTTTTAGTAAATGAGCGATATGTAGGTAGTTATATTAATCTAAAATAAAAGCTTTCAGAAAGTATCGTTCTCCATTTTCTATTTTCATTTTTGCACTAATGGGTTAAAGGGTTAAATTAATGTAAAAAAATTTATATTTGTTTATTTTATTTGCATCCAAAATACGGGTTAGTAAGCCTGATAAAAGAACCATTATTTACAAAAAAATTTTCAAAATTTCTAAATCCCCTTAAATGAAATTATTACCATTATATTTTTTTTGTTTATGCACTCATGAATGAAATTAAAATATATCTGCATTTGGTTTATTTTGATCATTTTACTCCCTGGACAGATTTAGTTTTTTGAGCTTACAGTGTAATTAAGGGAGATTTTGGAATAAGTGATCCCTCTGGATAATTGCACCAAAAACTGTGCATGTGTTCAATTAAGTGAAAACTACTGCATTTAAAATACTTCGTTTACTTTTGCTGGCATTATTATATAAATAAACAGTATTTAAAATGATTTATTAATTTTAGAAATTAATAACAATAACCACAACCAATGAAATACGATATGGAATAAATTATGGTGCGATGACAATAATGTTGTTGACGAGTTTTTATAATTTTTGTTGTTGCTCTTTTTTCTTTGAATTGTGATTCAAACTCAAATATCGTACATGTTATCTAAACGGATTTTCTACTGTAATATGTTGTTGTTGTGTTATTGTATTTGCCCACAATTGTTGCTGGTCCAACATACGAGGAATGATTGTTGCTTTGATTGCGCATAATTGAACGATTTGAGGGGCCACGTGCCACCATCGTCATTAAGTGCGATGATAACAGACTTCAACTTCGGTTGTATGTATACACAATGGTTAGCGGTTTGTGTTTTCATGATTGCAAGGTTCACGTATGATTGATTAATATGCTAAAATAAACTGGATTGCAATTCAAAAAGAGGCTAAGTACCATAGAGAGGGGATTTTTTGTTTTTGTTTTTATTACAGGCAAACATTTGAGTTATTTGAAAATCCTAATGAACATTATAAAACATTAGTATTTTATCTTTAAAATAAATTGAAACATTTACTTAAAAGATTTGCACGCACAGACACGACCAAGTCGCAACGATGTCGCAGCGTTTTCGGCGCTTCAAAATCTCATACTTCGAAATCGCACGTTACCTCACACTGTCGCGATTTTGTTGCTTTAAAGTCGCAACAGCTGTTTTACTTTTTGCTTTATTTTTCTGCGCAAAAAAATAAAAAGGATAAACTTTTTGTTATAAAATAAAGTAAAAAGCGATGTTTCCGCACATTTTCTATTAACTTTTCCCTATCGAACATGTTTCAATAATTTTTTTTGTTGAAGAACTTTCCTATCATAAATGAAATAAAAGAAAATGATGAAGAAGAAAAAAATCGCAGTAAAACCGCGATGAGCTGCGTCTTCAGCGCGGCAAAACAGAAAAATGGTTATGTTCGAAAAACACTTTGCGACTTTAACGCGACATTAACGCGTGTTGCTACGACAAAGTCGCGTCTATGCGTGCATACCTTAACTCTAAAACATGCGTTTTATTTTCATATTCTGCATGCATTTACCTTTTTAGTACTTGAACACATTAAACTTTTAACCCTTAAATTTTGATTGAGGGAGTATTTGCCAAAAATTTGTATGTATTACATACAAATACAAATTTTTGATGTGTAAAAACATCTTTGCTCACTGTTGGGGCCAATTTAGTGTGCTATTATCATGAAATGTATTGTTCTGCTATCTATCTATTTTCAAAACACACGACTGAGACCAAATTAGCTATTCTCATACATGGTAGAGAAGAAAATTATTAAATTTCACAACAGAATATCGAGCCATAATCTTCAAATTATCGTATGATAAGAGATAAAAAGTGAATTTTACAGGAGGTCCGAATTACAGTTTTAAGTATGTATATTCATCCCTTTCTAGCACATTGTATTTTTGTCATATTCTGTTGCGAATTTTAATTATACTTTTTTTGTTTGCGCTCGTTATTCTTAGTTTCTTTTGCAAATATTTGCGGAAGAAAATGTTCGTCGAACATCGAGCACCAATTTAACCAGGTACCTTACGGGTCAATCCTTCTGCGTGTCAGTGCCAATTTTCAATTGCAATTTTCTACTCTCATTTACACAAATACATTTACATTATTATAATGTAATTCCCCGAGCATTTTGGGGTGATCGCTAGAATTTTCTATTTAGGATTCTTAAAAGTAAAATCCTAACTATTTATTGTGATTCCTCAATTATTTTCTGAATAAAATTTATAAATTCCACAATTCCAACTCAGTTTATATTTCATTCTGAGCCCTTTAGAAAAAAAATCAGATGACAATGAAATATGCAATAAGTATATATGTAAGTATGTATACAACAAAAATTTCTATTCAATGCTGAAGACGAATGAGAATGATTAAAGACGAAAGAGAATGTAATTGCATTTCTACTCGTGTATGTATGTATGTATCATTGATGCCTTCAGCAGCAGTAGTAGAGACAGCTAGTATTAAGAAACTGCTTCATCACCTACTCAACTCACTTCAGCTTCATCTCTAGCTTCAGTTTACAACACATTAAACATGACTGCAACATTCTTTTGCAATCTTTAAAATTGCTCTGAAATGGAATGTAGTTGATTGCATAGTTGCAACTTGTCTTTGATTGCTGAATCCATACTAAATTTCATTTTGTTATTGTTATCTTGCTCGAAGTACTTGTGAAAATTTTGCTAGGTTCATTCAACTTAACTTAGAATTTCATTGCATTGTCTTATTCAGCAAATGCATTAATTATTTTTATTCACTTTAAAATGTCATTTAATATTTTTTTAATTTGTGCTTGTCTTCAGTCTTTGTGTAAAATATTCTAGTTAAATAATTCTTTGATCTATATGCTGTCGATATTAATTTCTTTAATACTCTTCAAGGCAAAAGTAAGTCCAAGATGAAAAACTTTTGAGAAAATCAATTGTCTGTAATATTTGTTTATACCATAAGAAGAAAGTCACTCACTTCAAAAGTATTTGTTTGTTTGTTTGTTTGTCTCTCTTTAATAACGTGTAAATGAAACAAAATAAAATGATGTGTGGAGTAGTAAACTTGAGGGATATGAATATTGGCATTTCGCGGAATCCATTACCAATATTGTTTCTTAAGATGCAAATGTCGAGACAAGCAAAAAAAGAAAACAAAACAAAAATGCTTACGCTGATTTTTTTAACGTATGTAGGTGTACCCAAAATATTAAGTACATATACCTATTTGTCTACCTACTAACCTGCCTACAACATACTTTTGCACCTTTACGCTCAAACTTTGTACAAATACGTATATATAAAATTTTATAAAATTCTTTAACAATTTTTTTTTAAAGTCTTTATAAATTAACTTTGCTGTCAAAGATACGAAGCAACTGTAAATATTTTGTGGTTTTTTGTTAATTTTTAGCAAAAGTTTTACAAAGTTCAGTATTGTATAAAAGTCAAAAACATTTTATCTTAATTATAGATACATGTTATTGACTTGTATCCGTGAGGGATTATGTTTCGGATAAGCGTAAGAAGATGTTAGTGTAGTAGTAACTATCAAAAAAAGAGAAATTCCTGGCTAATGATATGCATCGTTTAAATAAGACAACCACACACCACTTCGCTACTATCATCATTAGTAAGCACTAGTGGGTGGAGAGATTTCCTAAGGGGGGGCTTTAATTTTTTTCTGCCTTTAAACTTTTTTCTGCGTAATAAACCTACGATCAAAATGCATGAGATTTTTTTAAGTAAGAAGAGAAGGTGTTAACCCCAAAACTATATTTGTTAGTGGTCTACGTTTGAGGCTGCTCACACGGGCGCAAGCATGAACGCCTTTCTGAAGGATAGAGGTGGAAAAACCTCAAAATCACAAACCATGACGGTGAATAAAATAGTACTGTTTGATATAAAGTTAAGTGAAGGAACCACATTTTTAAGAAGAACTTTTATGGTTTTATTAGGATAGTTTCAAAAACTATAAATATGGATTTTTTTGACTAATGTACTAACATTGATTCTTACAACACAATTGGTAGCATTCTTTAGGTCATGGATACTACGAAGTAAGTGGATGTTGAGGTTACAGTAATATTGTTAAATACTGATTAATATGTGTACCTCAAAAATATATTTCACCATGAAAACAATTCTCAGATTACTTTAAAATTGGAAGATACTTTCTTTCCCATAAAAAAATCGAGTGTCCTGCGCACCTTTGAGGTATAAATAACCAAATGAGATCTCTTTTTTCAGCAGCAAAATATTTAGTGGTTATATGACTGTGAAGGATTTTATCTCTTATTAATTAAACATAAATAATAATAAAAATACGGGAATGTTTGCTGGGTCAAAGTGCAATACTAATTACAGTCGGAAGAATAAGGATTCCGTTAGATGATAATTTATGCTACCACACTTTGTATAGCAATCAATGCATTTCTTATTGTTGAATTTTCAATCGAGTTAAGTAGTGATTGAAGAAAAAACAAGGAGCACCTCGGAATAACATAACTAAAAAAAAATAAAACGGACTTTTTTGTGAGCTTATTCAAAAAATATAATGTCTAGCTCCCTTTGAAAAATCATTTCATAAGTCATTTAGATCCATTTGTAGTTCACCAGTTAAGGTGCTCAAACTCTTTCGAGTGTAACTGAGCCAAATACTTAGATCGTTCTAATTTTGTTTTAATTGAAACGAGGATATTTTTGTTGCCATTTTATGTGTAAAATGTTCCTTTATATTAATCATAATGCAAGTCATATATTTTCTGATGTAATATCTAAGTACATAAAAATATTTAAATAATTCGATTTATTCAAAAATTGTTGTTATATTCCCGTTCAATGTTTTTAGCACAATTAGTGTTGTTCGAATATCGGGATGTAAAAGTATCGGTGAGAAGTATCGATGCTAACAAAGTATCGGAGAAAAATACACGATACTTACTCCTATCGGCTCAATCGAATAAGTAATATTATTTATTATGTGAATAATACAGTGCATATCCATACATAGAATACTTATAACATTGTGCAACAATCTTTTTGGTTGTTCAATCTGAACAATTTTGTCGAAGAGAGTATGAATAAATCCCGAACCACTTTTGGGATATGGTTAATACAAAAAATAGTAGAATTTGTATCGTATTGCATGCGCAATACGCTTGTTGATCATAAAATGCGACTCTGCACTAACATGATGAATATGGAAGGCGGGAAGATGGTTTCGGCTCAGGAGTCTAGTTGTCATTTTTGAATTCAACTATTATTGTTATTATTGAATCAGGCAGAGTAGAAGTATTTAGAGGTATATGCATTTTTTTCAAAAAGTAGCCACTTTGAATTTTTGACAAGTAAGAGGAACATTTTAGAGATGCATTTTTTGAAATTTTTTGAAATGGTATGAAAGTGAGTTTTAGTAGTAGATTATTAATACTACTTTTATTACTTAATACTAAGTTATAAATTTTATTTATAAAAAAAAAACTATAACTATATGTTATTTAAATTTTAATTCTTTATTAGCAAAAACCCTGAACATGTTAAGAGCTAAAAAATAATATAAAAATCAGTAAATAATTCATCCTATGCCCATGCAATACTATGCAAATTATTTTCTTTTAAATTCTCACTTGAAAATTGAACTATGAAAGTACAACGCTGTTGCAAAAGAAAAAATAGTGTCAAAACAAATGTTTTTCAAATTGTCAAAGTTCCTCTTACTTGTCAAAATGTATCTACATTCTTAATTCTTCTGCCTTGCAATTAAGTAAAAGTGAAAGAAGAACAATAAAAGTGTTTTTTCCCAGTATTGGTTTTTCCACTAAATTTCTTCTGCTCGGCCCTGTGCCGAAACAGAATTTGGAAAAATTACGGAAAGCACCTGAATCTCTAAAACAGACCAAACACTTTGCAATTTTTAATTACTACCTATATATGTATGACTTCTTTCATTTGGTACTTGAATCATTCACATCCCATACAATGACGTGAAATTTGGATTACTTTATAAAGCTGGCGTGCCCACGTTCAACGATCAAAATTTTCAACAAACGTATCCACAATGGTTGCGTTCAGAAGACACACAAAACTTTAAACTGTTGCTTGTAAATTGCCAACTGTTGTTTTTAAACTATTTTAAAATTGTTGAGAATCAACATATTGACATGAAAAAGCGGAAAAATATGATGGAAAAAATGGCATCCAATTAAAAACACACAACTACGCGTTCAGAAGACACGCTCTACTCTGTTGGCCAACAGCTTTGTCTTCTGAATACAATTAGCGGGGAAACATTTATGATCACTTTATAAACTGCAACGAAAAAAATTTAAGAGAATGCATAAATAACCCGTTCACATAGTAAACATCAGCGAACTTATAGAGTTCGTAAATCAAACGAAATGGATTTAACCTCAGGTGTAAATCATTATTCAAAATGAAACAACTGTCACGAGGTGCTGAGGTTTTATGGTGTTAAAAAGGCAGTTACCGTTTTAATTGAACCGAATCATTAAGGCCCTTATTATGAACTGCGTTCGATCTTCGACTGAAGTCGAATGCCTCGATCAAACGAATTTGAGTTTGGTATTATGACGTGCTTTCGACAGAGAATAGCGCAATTGTGAATTTCGCTCATTTTGACTTGTTCACCATAGTATATTTTTATCAACTGATCGTCATTTTGAAAAATAAATACGATTAGCTTAAAAATTAAGTGGAAAAAAAAATAACAAAACAGTTGACTATAAAAGGGATTATGGTTCAACGATTAATCAGAAGACGATGGGAGGTTGATGGAACTGGCCAGAAGTAGAAAACGATTAGGTGCAGCTTTTCGAAGAAGCTTTGCCATCTGTAAAATTTGTGTACTGATTTCTACAGAACTTGCGACTGTCCAAGGAAACGTTTGTGCGATGACCATTACAAATGAACTGCCGAAGCAATGTACATGAGCAAGATCAATTCCAAACATATTGAAATTGGCAACAGTTCTGCGATTGAGGAAATATCCTTTGCAATCAAAGGATTTACAAAAACCGTTTAAAATTAGTTTTTAGTCCTCAAAAAGCTAAAAAATTGCAAAATACTTACATTTTTAACAGTTATTACTCAGCATGCACGTATCGAAAGCAAAATTGTGTTCGACAAAAATTCGATGCGCAACGAAAATTTCGACAGGGTTGCACTACTCATAATTATTATTTTAAATTCGATATTCGATAACCAGCGAACATCGAACGTCGAAAAGGCCCAAGTGTGGTGCATTCGATCACTATAATTACAGCTTAAATTTATTTTCTTGTCAGATGAGTTTGATAGCTTTGAATAGAATTATTATAGCACCTATAGCACTGTTTCTCAAATTAAAGTGGTTTAAAAATTTGCATCAACGTATCGATCAAATATTTTTTATCTTATGTCGAGTTAGGCTGTTTTCTCTTTTTTCCACAGATGTATTATAACTACATATACCTATTATTTAAGTCATGTTAAAAGAAAAAAATACTTAAATAAACTATCTATTAGAAATTTTATTAAATCACCTACTCAATATCTATTTTCAAACTCATTCACTTTAAACTTAAAGTCACGAATAATTTTAATAAGTCTCAGTTTTTTTCATCTTCTTTTGTTGACAAGGATGCGATAAACGATTTTGGGGTATAGCAAACCGCTTGTATCATCATATCAAAAGAAAAAATATTTATGCAAAACATGAAAGGATTTAATAATTCAATACTTTGAATTTATTTCGAATTATTGTTTATTGAAAATAAAATATCAGAAATAAAAGAAAGTTTCCCCCACAACAGAAAAAAATAAATAAAAGAATAGAAAAAGTGTCAAATAACAATGTTTGTTTGTAGTAGTATAAATAGTATGAAAATGTTATGCATTGTAAATAGATACATACTTAGAAGTATGCAATACCCTTCAAAAGACCGAAATATATGCATACATAAATACAAATAATAATAATAATATTTATGAATATTTTCCTCAAGTTTAAATTTGTGAAATTTGTCGCTTTTCATAAAATTACAAATGTGTATTATATTTTTCATAGCATAAGAAAATATTGTGGATACAAGAAGAATGTGAGAAAAGATAAACAGAAATATACACAAATATACCTATGTATGTACGAATGTGCATATGTATGTAAGTATTTTTTATTACAAATGAAACCAGAATATGTGTGTATGCAATAGAAAACAATAGATTATAATATTCTTATGTACATTTTGTTGTCATAAGCTTTATTGAAAAAGGATGTCTTGCTTTGATAAGGTATTTGAACAAAAATCTATACATACTCTACATATGGATGTATGTGGGTTTTAAGAAAACTAAATGAGGTTCCACACACTAGACGGACTGAAACGCGAACCAACACTGGACTGACACAAACACGTAGAAAAACCCATATAGCAAAAGTACAGAGTCAAATGCCGCCCATGTACTTTGTACCGAATGCCGCCCATGTACTTAGTACCGAATGCCGACCGAGCTTCTGGTGTGTGGAGGCTCAATAAGAAGAACGAAAAGGTGAATAAATTTGTTATACATGTTTTGACATTAGCATTAAGCATTGACTTAAGTCTAATGCAAAGAAAAAAAGTTAAATTATCACATTTATTACAGTAAATTTTACTTAAAGCTAACTTCAAAGTATCGGCAAATATGGTGAGCTGAAATAGCGAAGTTAACACCTTTTATTCGGTCAAAAATAACTTAACAAAACAATTCAGCTCACACCAGTTTTGCGCTAGAGCCAGAGTAGGACCTTGAGGCGCCATGGTTTTAACCCATTAAGGACGAGCGGGAACCAAAAGTAAATAGATCAAGAAAGTAACTTGAAAAAAATATGGTTTTTTGAACCTGGCTCAGGAACGGATCGGCGGCAAAGTGCCATATGGCACCGCTAGGCATTACTGGGTTAAGGACATCATGAGATACGAAATTTTCTGTACTTAATGTTATTTAAGAAATGTAATTCTACTTTTTTCAACTATTTAATATAAGTACACCTCGTGGTAGCCAATAACAAAACAATCAAGTGAAAACTAATTGCCACACAGACGTTCGGAACCGGCGTTAAACTGTAGGTCCAACCATATGGTATCACAATGGGCCATTCTGGTCTGACTGTGTCCCATGGCAACCACTTAAAATCTATAGTATAGTTTTGATATGATCTATAATAATGGCTACATAAATTTCAACATGTTAAATTGGATTAACTAAAAATAACCAAAAACTTCAAAAGTGGAATTATTGAGTTTTGTTATGGACTTCCTCAAATATAAACATAGGGGATCCTTAAACGTTGATACTAACAATTGCATAATAAAATAAGGACAAAGTCCCATCACTAATAATTTTGACAGCAGTTGCCAGTTGATCAAATACAAGTTACTTTCGGCATTTCAAGTGAATTTCGTTGAAATTCTTGTGAAATTCACAACTGATTCTATAGATATTATTCTTGTAAATAAAAATACGTTTCTCCTACAGAAGTTGTGGGCGATTATATTTTATATATTGTTTCAGGAGTTGTGCGAATTTACTTTTACAAAATTTGATCCAGAAGGTTTTCACACAATTTCCTGGTTGTATCCAAATAAATTTCTCTAAGAAGAAACAAAAAAATGGTCAAGATAGGGAATGGAGTTAATAGTTGCGTATACTATGTTTCAACTTCAAGGCGTTTGAGGGCCACCTAGAAGTTGTCCGATGGAGCTGAAGTTTTGCACAGACCGGTTTTTCTTGATTGGAACCAGATTAGTGGAAGGGAGCAGCAACAATTTCACTTTTGAAAAATTTCCTATAGCTAAGGGCCACCTTAATGTACATTCATTTGATGGCACATAACAGCCCAGTCGGAAATTAGGTAGTGTACTACGTAAATTAATTATGAAAATGCAAGTGACAAACAAAAACTTTTAGTTCATAGTAAGTGAAAACGTAATGAAATATCAATATTAAGACAAAAAAAAAATCCATATTACTATTCAAATTATTTATGCACTGCTTCGGCTCAATACGTAATTATGAACATAGTATGATTGCAAATTGATAAACAGCTGATCGCCGCTTCGGAAAATAATTGCCACCTGTGTTTAATATAAAAAGCTTAAATTCGTAAGAAGAACCCTAAATATATTGATTAATTTTCAATAAAATGGTAATATATTTATTGTTCCAAAATGGTAATATTTTGATAGTTAAACTATTCCGCATCTCCATTATTTTCATTGAACGCTCAAACGCTAGTGTAAAAAAGTCGCATTTTCGCAATTTTGCATCAACTAAATTATAATTTTGATCATTTTTTTTTTGTTTATTCGATTTTCATAATTTCTATTCTCTGAAAATTTCATATCGATCCAACAAATATTTTTGAAGTTGTATACATATTTGAAACGACAAATTCACTATGTGTTAAGAGCTTTTAAAACTTTGAACGCGTTTTTCTTAAAACTGTATTTTCAAAGTCGGTGAGCAAGATTTCCCGAAAACGGCTCAGTCGATCAGTCTGAAACTTTTACATAAGCTTTATAAATATATTATTTAGTATTTGATTGAAGGGGTTTTTTCGGATAAATATTAATCATTTTATAAACAAATTAAGGTCAAAATTTTCATTAAAAATCACATTTTTTTGTAAAGCCGCCATCTTGTAAAAAGTGGATATTTTGATGATTCCTTCGATCAATTACTAGATAATACTTTGCATTAACTAAATCTTTTTGTTTTTTTCGTTTTGGATGACGCAAGATGCTTTTTTCAAGGCCATCTACAGGAGCTTTAAAAATCATTATTTAAAAAAAAGAAAAATTTTTAATAAAGTTATAAAAAAGTTAATGTATGTAAAATTTTATATTAATGTAATAAAATGGCTTTTCAGGAAAAAAATACTTCCAAAATTGCTTTATTTCGCCCTCCTAAGTGCGTGTAACCCCTTAAAGAGATTAACGAGTGTGTTTGCACAAAATTTAAAATAGGTTAAGCTGATTCCAAATTCTGTGGTAAAAAGGAATAACAGCTTAAGTTTACTTTCTTGTCAGCCGAGTTTAATAGCTTTCAATGGGAATATTAAAGAAACTACAGCACTGTTTCAAAAGACTCTATGCACAAATCAAAGATCATTCTTCAAACGATATATAATTCTAAAAATATTTAAAAATTCGCACCAATTGAAGGGTTGTAAGTCTAAAAGGTCTAAGCACTAAAAACATTGAACGGGAATATAACAAAAAATATAAATGAAACGGCTGCAATTTGTATTGGATTTAGACCCCAAGCAAATATTCTTGTATTTTTGTTATTTTTTTTTACTGATTAGAAATAAAAACCTTTACAATCACATTAGGCTTGACAAATATTTTCGAAAAAATGTATCTTCTAAAAAAAAAAAAAATTGGCACTTAGACCCTTCAATTAAATATTTATAATCAAATATATGATAAAATATTTTCGATCTTAAGTCGAGTTAGGCTGTTTTTCATTTTCATCACAGAAATATTAGCATCGGGAGTTTGTTGAACTTATTTCACAGAACGCATCATTACCCTTCATCGGTGAAATAAAAAGTATTGCTTAGCGCATATATTTTTTGCTACTGTTACAGAGAAATTTTCACCACATTTCTCTTTCATATAAAAAAGCTTTTTTATTTTTGCATGGTCAACTATATGAAGCAATGAATAGAGTGCGATTCAGTAAATATATAAGAAACCAACTGCATGATAAAAAAAATATTCATATGAAAAAATCCGTTTACAGTAATACTTATTTTAACAAAAAGAAACAAATAAAATATAACTTATACCACTTAAAATTAAATTTTTGTCCTACATAGTTATTAAAAAAATAGAAGAAAATATTCGCACAAAAAAAAATCCTGATTATCGGAGCGTATCGAGTTTTATTATGGCATGAATTCTTCCATTACGCAATGAGCAATAAAGTTGCTTTTATACATCACCTCTACGCTTATTTAAGGAGTGAGATCGAAAAAATCTTAACATATATAGAATTCAATAATTTTTAAACGGTTGATCTTACAGTTTTGATTTTTTTTATTTAATTGATAATATTTTACAAATTTCAGAAAAATATAACTTTTATAGTTCTAACCACTATTTATGAACTCGTGGGGCTTTTTTGTTAAGCCTTCCATTAGAGATTTGATAGTTGTTTCAGACACCTTTTTGGAACAGTTTGTTCATCTCCTTTTAAAATCCTCGATATTTTGGGACACCTTTTTTGTGCTTTTTAAGTTTCTTTTCACAAGAGCCCAATATCTCTCCACTGGTCTTAGCTCTGGACAATTTGGAGGATTGTCCTCTCTTGGTACAAAAACTATGTTATTACTTTGGTACCACTCCAGAGCTTTCTTGCCGTAGTGAAATGATGCCAAATCGGGCCAAAAATATGTGGACACATTGTGCTCTCTTATGAAAGGAAATTTTTTTTTTTTTAAACATTATTTGATGTATATTTCGGTATTTATAGAGCCCACTGTAACAAATGACTTGCTTCTTTTGCCGCAACTGCATATAGCTTGCCAGCTTGCCATACCAGGAATTTTTTAGGAAATTTTATCTGCTTTTGGATTCTAAATTGTTCTTTGACATTTCCTCGAGCATTAGCAACATAACAATTTTGACCCGGAAGTTGCCTAAAATCAGCCAGTACATACGTTTCGTCGTCCATTATACCACATGAATATTTTTGTATGAAATTCGATTTTAATTTCTGAGCCTTACTTTTGGCGTCTAAATTTTCTGCAGCATTCCTGTCTGGAACTTTTTGGACTTTGTATGTTTTCAAATCTGCATTGTCCTTTACTTTTCGCACCAAATAGTCAGAGCACTAGGCTAACCGGGCAGCTTTTCTACCAGATGTGTTTGGAGATCTTTTCAATATGCTTTCCTTGTTTTCTTCCAGAACCAGGTTTCCTATAGATGGTCAAACTCTTTTGAAACTGTTTAATAACATTGGAAACAGTTTGACGGCAGACCTTCAATTCTTTGGCCAATTTTTTGTAGAACCAATTTGAATTTTTTTGAAAATTTTTAATAATTTTCAGACGTTCTTCATTTTCTTCACTCATTTTGATCAAACTCACAATAAATCAACATGTTTGTCATTAAAAATAACGACTGACATATTTTTCAACGTGTGTTAAGATTTTCTCAATCTCACTCCTTAATATGAAAACGTTATACAAAGACGTAACCATTACTTTTCTAGAACATCGTAATGTTAGAATTCGTTGAAATCTAGTATGCTCTATATAGCGTATCGCTTATCACTTCCATTGATGATGACCTTTTCCAAATGAGATTTATCTCTCTTCTCAAGCAATATTATTGTATGTTCGAATTTTTTATTGTGCTTGTTCATTCAGTTCATGCAACTCAAAATAGGAGAAAGAACGCATTTCTACAATACAAAGTTACAAGCAACATGTTTGATCCTTATATATTTCTAGAATCTTCATTAAATCTTAATTAAATCGCAAATGCATATCCGTTGATCTTCGAAGGATGTTACACGTTAAATATGAAGATATGTGGCAAGTGGACTTGGCGTCTTCCACAAAACTCTAATACTTTTTTTTTTTGGGTATAACTTCGAAATCATTTCATTGGTTGATAATGCCGGGTAAATCTAAAGGATTGGAAATTGGTATGATACTAAGATTTGATATTTTAGTACTATGTATTTGCAAATGACATTCTTCCGATGGCATGGCACCGATCATACAAACAAAATGATTTAAACGGGATATGTAGAGAACCATATCAAGGAAGAGGATGAAGATTTGGAACGGAATGTTAATAGTGTTGGCTGAGAAGAATGTTCACTCTATTGCGAAAATGTAAACCTTTTGTAAACGATACGAATGATAAGTGCAATAATAAGATGAAGTTGCCATGCTTTTATAGTCAATTCTTTTCTTGTTTTTTTTTTTTGTTGTAATTTTCGTTTACTCAACTTTTGCCAGATCCGGACACCGTAGCAGTTTAAAATAAAAAAATAGTCAACTTCAATTTCGTAATATACTGTTGAATGTTAAGATATGTATAAAATACTAACCAGTTTGTGTAAAGAAAATTGTGGGTTAAATTAACTGACATAGACATAAATTTAGACAAACAGATATACTGAAAAGAGCATGTTATATGAGTATGCTACACAGAAAAGGGCATAAGATTTTCTGTGCATGCACCATTGAGTTTTAGTAAAACAGCAATATCTTTAAATGAAAGATACAAAAAACCTTGAAAAGAAATATAGGAGTATATCAATGATTACGTGATGTATCGATTTTCCATTTGGTTATTACGGATATTTTTATCAAATTCTAGAATCACACGGCAGTGATGCAAAACACTCACTATTGCGTTACTGTAAGCATTTTGTATCCATTCAGTTAAAATAAATATGGGCTTGTGTCTAGTATATTTTTTACATTATTTATTAATAATAAAGCATGCACCAACATTTTATTTATTTCACACTAAGAAATTGAATACTAATCTAATCAAAAATCACAAAATTCATCATTAATCATGAGAAACTGTGACTGAAACTCATGAACAAATACAAAATATATTCTATAAAAGGACATTCAATCATTCTGCATACATACATACATTCTCTTGCATATATGTATATATATTGGTGTGTAAGTGTGTAAAGTGCAAACCAAAAGTATGTGAACAGTTTACTAGTTATAAAATTTTGTGAAATAAATATCTGATAACAGCTAGAATTCATTCGCATGACTTTTACTTGTAAATGAGATAAATCAATTTAACTTTATATCAAATCTATGTGTGATTACATTTTTTTAACATTCTACATAATTTTAATTATTATTTTAAACTTTAGATTTATTGGGCAATTGAAGAATAACAAACGAAAACTTTTGGTTTGTAGTGTATCGATATAAATTTATGTTTTCCCTCAAGTCATGTTAATATGTCAATTTCTCAACTTTTGAAGCTAATTCGTCATTCTGCTTTTTAATAATATACATACATACACTAGAGAATCCAGAGATGTGCTATAGAGGGAGTTTTAACTTTTTCATCCCTTTAAAATTTTGTTTGATTTATGACCATGAATATGAGATTTTCAACAACCCCAAAACTCCCCCCTTGAATTCGCTAGTGCATATGTACATACATACATATGCTCAAATATAGATAAAGCATTCCCTTAGAAATATCTATAGTACATATATTAAAATCAATAGAAAGTACCACAACAATAAAAGAAAAATATTATTTGAAAGGATAGATTGTCATGATATTTATTTATTTAATAGATTCAATAAGGTTGCATGGATTAAACGTTTTCTTTGTTTCTAAGAACAATTGAATATATAAATAAAGCAGATAAAGCTCGAATTAATCAGAGTATTAATGAATTATAAATTGTAGTATTATATTGTATAATGTATTAGTATATCTAACCAACGCTATATATTTATTAGTTATTAATAGTTAATTCATCTTACAATTATTATGATTTTGTGTTATTTGAAATCAAAAATCATAGGACCGCATCGCATAAGTTTAGTACATTTATCAACGGAATCTCTGTTTCGTCAATTATAAAATTTTTGGCTCTTATGCAAAAAGCTCTAAAGATTTTATCAGTCAACTCCAAGATTTTACGAGATATTTTTTAAATGATTTTTTTTAAAATTTCTAAATGATTCTTCACCTTCAAATTTTAAATGAAACAAATCAGTATTAAATAAATTTTCAAAATTGAAACGTTCAATATTCCAAAGTTATACTGGGGGTCAAAAGTATATCTATGGTCACAAGCAATAACAGCTAAAGTCAACTTAAAAAATAATTGAGTTATGTATGCTACTATATTCTACAAACAAAACTTTATATTATTTACGTGAAATTCCTATTTTTCTAACAATGCACTATGGGACCAAATCCGTTTTTAGCTGGCTAAAATTCTTAAATTTGGCTCATTCACTCGTGGGGTCATAAGCAATCACTGCGTGAAGAATTATAACGATCGGACTGTTACCACGCCTACTTCCCATACAAATGAAATCGCGAAAAGGGTATAACTTGGTATATATTATAGATACGATCATGAAATTTTGTGTACTTATAAACATTATTATTGCCATATACCATTGCAAAAATGGGATAGATTGGATTATTACCACGCCCCCTCCCATGTCTGCGAAATTTTTAAAACTTTATAACTTTAAACCCGTTGTAGATATAGTGATGAAATTACATATAATAGCATATCAATATATCAAGGTAAAGATTTGAATGTTTAAAAATGCATAATAAAAAAATAAAATATCAGTATTTTGTAATTATATTTATATGAGAGGTATGCGTAATAATGGTCTGTTAGCTCTTATTCTTAGCACGGCTTATGTTTGAAACAATATATATTAGCAAATGTAATTTAATGATTATATCTGTAATGGGTTCAAAGTTATTGCATTTTTTAAATTTCACACACATTTATATTGGAGGTAGGCGTTGCAATTGTCCAATTAAAAAGTTTTTCATACAGAGTCAATAAGGCTTTAGACTAACTCCGTATACCAATTTTTGATTTAAAATAGTTTAAATTTAAGGTGTTACCTTAAACAACAACCTATGATTTAACAAATGCTATGTGATGTCATATTTTCGCTTGTTATTAAAGCTGTAGCAAAAACTTGCATAGCACTCATGCCTTAATTTAAAGTAGATGCTTCACATAATATTATGGTTTTTATTTTCGCTCGGAGCAAATCGGAGCTTTTTTTCTCATCCATTAAAAAAAAAATAAAATGCTAAAAAAGGTTATTATTTTTTCATCGTAATGGTAAATTAATTTTTTATCACATCCATTGTTTAGTGTAAAGTTTTTTTTTTTTAATGTGAGACCAAAAATAAAGATCTAGCTTTAGTATTGGCTTATGTGCAACACATTTTCAACAATATTAAAACTATCGGCAGATATTGCAACTTTCAACGGTCACACAGCCAGATCCTTCGCCTAATTAGATTATCCTGTATGTGGATTATGATGAGGGATCTATGGAGATTAAACCTATATACTTTTGGATTAAAACCGAGATAGTCGATTTTTCGAATTTTGGTCAGCTAGATTTTCCATAGGCCCCTATGGTACTCTCTATAACGGTACTCCAAGACGAGATAGAAAAAATCTCAGTATAGGATAGAAATCAGCAAGATCGAACCACCCTCAAAATGTTATTATCTTGTCATTTGATTTTAAATTTTTTCAAATTGTCACACTGTCTTATCATTCATTTTAGTGTTGCAATGATGCAATATTAATAAACAAACTGTATAAATGTTTGCTTAAGACTTTCCAGGAAATCAGAATGAAATATATCAATTTTAGTTCTTTTTGTGAATAATATTCTACTTTTCTAGTATTCTTTTGTTGTGTAGAAAATTAAGGATTTCTTTAGAAAATAAATAAATTAGCTTTTATGAAATGTTCTAGTGTACTCATAAACTTTAAATCGTTTCAGTTCTGAGTACTGGGGAAGAAAGTTATTTTTTCTTACCCGTTCCATCAAATATGAGAAATTTCTATATTACCAGCTCAGAGGACAACTTATTAAATACAGATTTGTTAAGAAGTCGAGCCCGAACCCGCAAAAGGTCATCAAGTATGCAATTTTATCTCTAAACTGATGATGTGGTAAGATATTGCAGATTATAAGCATTTCGTATCGTTTATCTAGTATTTAGTATTTTTAAAATCCATATTTTTCTTTGCTTCTCTTTTCATATTATATTCACTTTGATTGTCTGATTTTACTACGGGCCAATATATGCGAACAAATATATTTTTAAATAAATAAAACAATTAATATGAATATGTGTATCTTCAAGTCTGAGAGAGGATTCTAAATATAAATACATATTTTTTTTTTTTTTTGCCAAACTTTGACTTGGTGTCTTTGATCTGCGTGTGTCCTTCGTTTTCTTGACTTCATCATAGAAAATATTTGTTCGTATGAATGTATGTATGTGAGGTGCACCTGCAGTGCTTCAACCCACAATCGATTAATATTTAGTCTCGCTCTTTATGTTTTTTTTTAAGAATGCATATAAATATGTATGAGTATACACAAAGGATTAAATAAATGATTGTATGTAATTTAAAATATCCATTATTCATGTCAAAGCACAAAACTGTTGTATATATACACATCATATACTTACATTTTAAGAATGCCAATCACGGGATTCCCAGAATACCGGGATTAGCTTGAAAATTAGTCACAAACATCCCGGGATTGAAAAGAAAACACCCCAGGATTTTCGGGATTCGTATGTAACTGCAAAAACTTAATAGAATTTAAATTTAAATTTTTTTATTAATCTTGGTTTGCTGTTTTGTTATCTTTGAGTAAGGAGAAAATTTTGTTCATCAAAATTTTTTCGAATTTATTCATGGTTGGATCTCCGAAAAGCCGACAGTTTATGTTCTGACATATTAGTTTCTTTGTTCTGGACAATTTTAATTAACACCATATAAAACTTAGAATAAATAAATTTTACGCGCTCTGTAAACTGAAAAATAAGAAAAAACACTCATCTTGAAAGAAAATTTTAATTTATGGGATTAATTTTTTTCACTTAGCATGAAATTATCCCCATAAATATGTAAGTTCTTCGCTGGATTATTCGACCATGTAATTGCCAAGAATACCAAAATTTCCGCAAATTTTAAGAAATTTCGAAAAATTTGGATGATCTAGACGATCATTTAGATTGACAAAAAGACTAAATCAAACGAAAAACTCACTACTATAAATGATCTTAGTAGAATTTCTCACTGAATCTAGAAAAATTATTTTCATCACTGCTGTATTTCTGATCGGCGATGAGAGTTGAAAAACTATATATTTAAATTTCGAAAGAAAACTCTAAAACTCAAAGAACAAATAAAAATGTTAATTCCAATAATTTTATGTAGTTACATACGAATTCGAAAATCCTGGGATTTTACTTTTTCAATCTCAGAATTTTAGGGCCAGTCTCGGAATTCCATAATCCCGGGATTGGCATCCATTATACATGCATGAGCTTTTTTTAAATCACATTTTTCTTATTTATTTGTTTTAACCGCTGTTTGGGAAATTCTTTCCTTTAGATATGCAAAAATGTATCTCTACATTATTATTTTTAGCTTCTAATTAAATATTTCATTCGAAAATGTAAAAACAGCAGTATACATTGAAGGCTTTATTTGTATTTTATTATTTTATTTCATTTTTTTTTTTTATTATCAGAAGAGAATTCTTTATTCTTTCTTTTATTGTATAATTATATTAATTTTTCATTTCATTTAAAAAAGTTCCTAAGTAAACTTGTTACAAAAATATGTGAATGAGTTGGAATAAAATATGAAAAACAATCCCGTTGTTGGTTGCTGCACATTTCATTGTAAATTTAACTCTTTACAAAAATTTTCGTAAACAAAAAGAAAATAAAAAGTTTTATTTTCATTCTCACTTAGGGGCAAATATGTACTTAGGTACTGTGTATAGGTGCCTACTGACTTAATGGGAAAAAGGTTCTTCAATTTGTTGGCTAATGAGTTTTGATCATATAAGAGTAAATATATGTATGTATGCAGTTAAATATAAGTTCAAAGTGAAAAATAATCACTGGAATGGTAGGTAAGTTTAACCGTTAAATGCGCAATATTTCCGATTTCAATTAAAAACATACTTAGAGGTAGTATTTGTGATTCCGAACAACGTTTGTTCTATGAGTGTAAATTAGTTTAAAGTGCCATAATTTCGATTTAGATGTCTGGCCACCGTAGTAACCTTTGGGGATTTTCTGGAGAATCAATTAAAATTATTTGGTGTCATTTGGCACAATTTTTTTTTATCACGGCAATATATTTGTGATATAAAAATAAAAAAATAAAAAAAAATGTGTTTTCAGTTTTTGGTTCAAGACTTTTGCAAAACATGCTTTCGAGTTAAAAAAAAAACCTGTACGACAGTTGTCATTTCCCTATTCTTTGAATTGAATTTATAAAAAATGATCTTTTCAAAAAATGTTTTCATTTGAAAAACAGCAAAACTTTCATTCTATGAGACTTTTTTCAGACGTTGCAAATATGCATCAAAACCCATTTAAGGGTTAAATCAATTACTTTGCAACCATCTAAGTCGTCCGACTAAAGCTTAAAAATGCATTAAATATGTTACTTTTAACATGAATTTCTAAAATTTTTCAGTGATAAGGTGGCAATTGGCTGATTCATTTGAATTTGAACTTCGCTGCTCACTAAAAAATCTGAACTTTTTAATGTTATAGAGGCAAAGTTTAATTGTTTCTACCCAATTAAAGTCTGAACCGATATTTTTTTTTTTTTTTGTCATTAAAATGTTATTTTTTTTCTTAAGCATGGTTTAACCAAATAAATATATATATAAACCAAATTCATTTGAATTTTCCAAAATAAATATTAGTAAAAGAATCAATATAAAATCTTTGTATGTTTGAACAAATCCTCTTCCCTTAAAAAAAAAAAAAGAGTAAACTAAACATTTGAAATTCGTAGTTTGTGGATTTTGGTGTGTCAACAGTTGTTGCTTTTTGCTTAGTTTTTTTTTTCATTCATTGTTGGAATGCGAAAAGAACACACCTGGAAAAATGCCATAAATACCTATTACTAAACACAAAACAAAAAGTGGATAAAAGCCTAAAAATGAAATAGTATAAAGTATCCACAATATGTGTTTACGTTACATAAAAAATATGTCCGTATTGTACACTTAAAAAATTTTGTTACAATTCGCCAGTAATCCGAATTTGAAACGTCCTGTTCCTGGTGACTTCGAAATTCGATCACTTTATGACAACTGCACCAGAAGCAGCCAAATTTAACGCCAAATACAGGATTATCTGTTCCTGCTCTCCCATTCTCTTAACTCTTAGGCCTGTCAAGAAATTACACTACTATTACACAATTTAAATTATGGTTTCTGTGATCATTCGCTCTCGGAAATTTGTTTTTTAAGAGATAACAATAGCTGTGTTTTTTCGTTTTGAACTCATTTAGATGAACTGGAACTGCTCTTTGAGTAAAATCGGGGCCCCTTGAGAGCTTTAAGCATCTCGAACATCCACCCACTCATTGCGCTTGATCCTTTTATTGAATTTGTTCAACACATAAAACAAATATGAAACACTGGTACAAATATTTCATATGAATATTAGCTTAATAAATATAAAATTGTAGTAAAATCGAGTATAAATTATGGGAAACTTGAGCAAAGTTGATCCACTTTTTCATAACTTACCAAAGAAAATTTAGTTTAAACTTCGTTCAATTGATTCACTGGGCAAATTGTAGAAAAATTTGCTTGATTCACCTAAGTATTTGGGCAAATAATTTATTTAAGGATGTAGTCTGGTGTCCGAGTTTCAAGAAATCGATTTTTTTTATTATGTATTAAGTACAATATATTGAAAGTATACTGTAAGAATTTCATACCAAAATTCAAAATATTAACGAAGTTATAGCACATAGTCGAGAGCGCCTGTTGGTTAAACTGTATGTGCTGTTAAAACTTTAAAAGCGTTTTTCTCGAAACAACGTTTTTTTTGATCGGCCCAGGGGTTTGAAGAAATTTAAACAAGATATTAAACAAGATTTACACGCCAATGGCTCTCGCAGGTAGTAGAATTGTTTATTTTTAATTATTATTTCCTATTTTTTATCCCGATTTTCAACAAAGAAAAGTACGATTTTGAAGATGTTTTTTTTTTTTTTTTGGAATTCTGCCATTTTGTTATTTTTTAATAAAAATGTTTAAATCTACTACCTGCCAGAATGGGAAGTCTACAGAACGAAATTCTATTTAAATTTGATTTTCTTGAAACCATTTCACTCTCTCCACACGAAACTTACCCAGCGGACTTTGCATCGTGCCAATAGTAATTAAATCCGTCAGGTCTATACAGATTAAATTTTATTTCGTCTCTCCACTGTGTTGACTATGACATAGTACGTTCTTTATAAATCTCAGTAAGAGCTTACTATTTCTTTTTTTCGCTACTGTAACTCATTGCTACGGAATAAAAGTAGCTGGACACGTCGACTTCTACTGGTAGTCCCAAATAACCTCGAATATGGCAGTTTATTGACCTTTAACTGTACTGCGAATAATTGCAAACTTTAGGCGATCGGAAATCTTCTGATTGTTTTTAGTTAGCGTTACAATAACTGGCGATTGTAAAAAGAGAACTTCCGAAAATGAAAAAAAAGAACAAAGAGAGCTCAAAATGAATCAAGAAGTGAATAAAATAGGAACAAAATACTTACTTTTGAAAAAATTGCTTTAACCCTTTCGGTATCATGGTGACACTTGTGTCACAAGATTAATTTTTGCAATTTTTTAAAACTATACAATACATTTTAAAAAATTTGGAGCTTTTGGAAAGAGAATTGATGCTTCTTCAATATTAATTAAAAAAATTTACAAATTTTTTTTGGTAACTTAGCGGATCAAAGCGAAGAAATTGTGTTTTTGTTTTTTTTTTTTTTTGTTTTCAATCGCACACAATTTTTACAAAATTTGTCCAAATACTCCAAATTTTTAATATGTTTTGGAAAAAACTATTTACTCAAACATGACTTCCCATATTTTTAAATTTTTGTTTACTTTTTTGGAAATATAAGTTTTGCTATGGGTCACCGGTGACCCTAAAATCTTCAATGGAAACTTTTTAAGTACTTTTTTACAATGAAAGGGGGGTCGAAGAATTCGGTTTTGCTCTATCGGTTTTAGTTTCTTTACGGTCAAAAAAGGGTTAAGTGAAAAATTAATATTATCTATCTATTGTCTATCGTTAAAAAAATATCTAATAAAAATGTACAGAAAAACGTCTTCATAAATTCCTATTGACTGGGTCACCGGTGACCCATGAAAGTTCAAACCTTTAGAGGTACAAAATGTCTATTTTGATCAAAAATTGTAACTAGAAATGAGGATCAGACAATACGAATCCGGATTCGGTTTTGCGTTATCTCCTCTGGTTTTCTACGGTACCGAAAGTGTTAACAAATATAACCACAAATGGGCATTTCCATGGCCACAAACGCGCCTTTCGCATGCATATATTTATGTAATAAAAAAACAAATTGAAATTGGGCGAGTTTAGTGCATATTTTGTTTAAGGAGCAAAATCGAGCACGGCCGAATGTTTAACGTCAAGTTATCAGGCACTATAAAAATGAAACTGATGAATTGATGTGCATATGACAATATACGAAACTAAAAATGTCAAAATTAAGTTCAAGAATATTATTTAAGAAAAGATAGCGTTTAAACAAATTTTTACTTTGCAGTAACATAAATAATAATTTTTTAATAATTTTTGTTCAATGCAAGAACAATTTAAACTTTAAGTCTTGTTCGCAAAATAGAGAAATAGAATATATTAAAAGCAAAAATAATAAGTACTTACTTCCAATAAAATTTTTAAATTCCTGGAATGTTTGATCCGATAGCAGATACAAATTTTTAAGCCAAGAGGCATTAAAGAACAATATTTTTTGCTTTTACTACTTAGCAAACTTTTCTTTTTACTCCGACTTCTATACCAAGCCAAAAAGTTCCACTCTAAGTATGCACAGCCAAATTCGGTAATAAATTAGGATTATTATTATTAATAAGCTTTCTTATGTCTTACCGTCTTTTTCTATGTGAAAGTCTGGTAATGGTTTTAGTCGTTTTCCGGATTCCAATAAATCTTAATTTTTCCCCTCTACAACATTTATAACTATTATACATTTCTAATATATAGTTTTAAGAAATAACTTAAGCCAGAAGCACCTAAAGTCTTTTACTAATGCGTTCGCTACCTTTTTTGCTACTTTCCCAATATTTCTTATCAGGTGCAAAGTTCATTTCAGCTACAGTTCCCAATTTTACCATTCTTTTTCGGCACTGACTTTCTTTTAACATATTTTTTGTAATAGCGCTCCAGCTATATATTATTCTTTTGATGATCGGCCCAACCACACCCATTTCCTAGCCTGTACTGAATAAAGTACAGTCGGCGGAAAAGCTCCCAAAATTGTTCCACAAAAATATTTTTTTATTGAAAGAAACTATTTTTATATTTATTGATCTCTGAACTTACCTTTCAACAATAAATTTCGGAAGAGTTCAAGCTCCACTAAATTTTTAAGCACTTAATTTCAATTTTTATTTCACGACCTCTCACAAAATGCAACAATTATTTCACAAGTTGTTTTTACAGGAATATAAAATGTCATCAAATGACTCTGCAACCGCTAAAAAAAAAATTGTGACGTAAGATTCATCTTAAGATTATCTTCCAAAACAAACACAAATGAATGCGAAATTTGCCGCACTTTTTCAGTAAAGACTAATCATTTTGATGTGCTTTACATAGAACAGCAGGCGGGAAAGGGTTAAAAGAGATGTGATGGTTATTATAGATTAAAGTTGAAGATCTTTTCAATTTAGCTGCCATTTTTTGTGCCTGATAACCCATTTCTTTAAATGCGCCCCATTTTTATATTAGTTTGGCGATGTTCTACAGAGCAAAATATTTCGATTTTACATAAAAAGAATATATATTGTTCGTTTTACTTTAAAAACCAAGGCTGTCTTTAATTGAATTTCGGGGAATGTATGTGTTAACAAACAAGTAGAAAAAATCATAATAAAAATGCATACAATTCAAACGAATAATCAAAAGTAAATATGTTCATTTGTACATTCGTTCGCTCGTCAATACACTATACTGAACAGAATTAATAAGTAAAAAAGAAAATGGAGAATTGTGAAGAAAGCAAAAAATAGATTGCGTGTTCATGATAACTTTGTAGTATACATTTATGCATGTTTATTTGTATGTGTTTATGGTTATATGTATCAAACTGGATATGTTAGACGGACTAGCAAAATCAGCAATTTTCTTAAGATGTCACATTGTCGCCAATATTATAGAATTATTTTATGACCTCAAGGAGTAGCCAGCAGAAGTGTATTACCATTAAAGCTTAGTTATGGTACCAGTTGTTATATTATTTCTTTTTGGCATGTCAGTGGCACTTAGCCATTGATAGTGGATATGTATGTATGTATTTATATCAACAAAATGTGTAACAGGTGCCAATTGTATAAACAACAATAATACATACAAACTCACACATAGGTGCATATGAATGTATGTATGTATAGACTTACATTGAATGTGTTTTGTTTAATAAATATAAGTACATCTTCTCCAATGCTTCAATCTTATCTCTTGCATGATATCATCTTTAATTTTTTATAGACCAATGTGTGTAGGTGTGTGCTTTTATTTTATATCTGTGAGGTACAATTCAAAGCTTGCCACAATCGTTGGCGTTCTATGATCCATTTTCATTTCTTTCCTACACTCAAACATAAGTACATGAAATGTGGTTGTATTTGTGAATGTGTGTATGCAGTTGTGTGTAATTGCAACTATATCTTTATTAAATAAAATTTTTTTCTTTGGTATTACATACAGCACCTGTGTGAATATATAAGTACATACATATGTACGTAGTCTGGTTTTGACAATAATCTCAATATTTATAGACATGTAAATACATTAGAGTGCCTCACGAAAAAAATTTTTTTTGTATCCCTCAAAAAATTAACTTAAGGACTTATTTCATTTTATGTTGATTCCCAAAACATTTCGTCTCCAGCTATTACCGTTGAGAAAAAATCTCTTTTGTACGGAGAAATTTCCCTTTTTTCATACAAATCGTAAGAAATACATTATTAAAAATTGCAATAAAAAACTAATTGCCTAGAGTCGGTTCGCAGATTAAAAAAAAAAATGTATGCTGAAGCATTGTTATAAGCCCTATTCACGATAAGTGGCAAATGGTCTTGCATCATTTCGAATGCAAATTTTTATTGTATATCGCAACGCTTTAATGCTAAGTCCAGAAATAAATATACAAATCGTACAAATTAGGAATTTCATATCAATGAAAACCAATATTGGTTGCGCTTCGCGAACGTAAAATTCGTAAAGCTGATTTCAGAGTGTGTTAGAAACGCGTCGCTGAGTGTTTCTCATTAGCAAAGCTGCTTCCATTTGGACACCATTTTTTTAATCATATTATTATTTTGATTTTCCAGGTCAGCATGATTTCTCAAAACTTTGACAGTTGACAAACTCGAAACAAATTCGAAATCATCCACAATTTTATTTTTAGAAGGAAATTCAAACATTCCACAAACTAGAATTTAATGATTTTCATAAATTTTACAACTAATGCATCATGCCGTTTCTAAGGAGCAAAGCTAATCACAATGAGTACTGATTTTTGATTAATTACTTTGAAATCAGCTTTTTGTATTTTACGTCCGAAAATCGCAACAATTCACTTTCAATTGGAATATCATATGTAAAAATCAGCATTTTGCCTAACGCACAATTTTTTCCAGCTGCTTGGTTACAATACGGTAGACTTTAGACGTTGTCAGTTATTGGTACACTTAATTTGAATAGTACTCAAGGTAAAAAAAAGTTGTTTTTTTAATTTTATGTCGTGTTCCATGTTGTTCAAGCACTGATATCTTGCTAGATTTGGCTATTTTTCTTTCTTCTATCTTCAAACGTATGAAATACCCATAGATAGAGCAAATTTATGGTAATATCACCCCTCATTTTTTATGAGTTATTTATTAGTGAAAAAGTATATGCTCAGTTTTTGCCTTATATTTTATCAAACAAAACGGTTTCCGTGCATATTTTGAGTAAAATAAGCGTCAAATTGCCATTTGTATGATTGACTATTGCTTTTTAGTTTAAGCCAAAAAACTAAATTAAAAAAAAAAGAGTACTTGAACGCCGGACAATCCAACCACGATATTGAGAAAACCCTAAAAATCAGCATCTTGCCGGTTTCGCAGATAGCGAAAAATAATAATTGCAAAGGTTAAGAATCAATAAGGCAGGACGCTAAAAAATGTTTGAAGGCTAAGCTAGACACATTAGTATTCGATAAAATAACGACTTCAAAAGAAAATTGTCACTTTTGGTGCAGAAAGCCAGTGTTTGAACACTATTTCGTTAGCTGAAAGTTGCAGGATATAAGGCTGAAGAAAAGAAAAGGAAGCCTGCTTTGTTATCTAAAAAAATATTGTCAAAAAAAAAACTTTCAGATACAAACAGTAGGCTTTTCATAACTGGAAACGGGTAACTGACAGATTCAATTACTTGTGGGTGGTATGTACTTTTTTTATTCTTTCAATTCCATAGGTAATTTAGTCAGATGAAAATAAAATAAAACCTTTCCATATGGGGATCAATCAGACCGTGATGTGATGAATATCGATGGCAATATGAATAAGAAGAGCCACCCAAAAATTTTAGAAAAGCATTTGAATTCTATTAAAGCTTCAACCCCAATCGGTCTGTATCAGTTTAGAAACTTCTATGCAAAAATATGGCGGTTAAAAATGTATATTTGTATGTAGTAAAAGTAAACATGTGGTCCATCACGAATATATTTGTACTAAAACAAAATTATACTGAAAAACACTTTTCTATTTGCATATTTGACAATTTTAGTATTACTTGTACATATACATTAGGGTGGCCCTTAGCTATAGGTAATTTTTCAAAAGTAAAAATGCACTAATCTGGTTCCAATCAAGAAAAAAACGAGCTATGCAAAACTTCAGCTCCATCGGACAACTTCTAGATGACCCTCAAACGCCTTGAAGTTGAAACATAGTATACGCAGCTATTAACTCCGTTCAAAATAGGTATAGTCTTCCCTATCTTAACTATTTTATAGTTTTTTCTTAGAAAAATTTATTTGTACACATCCACGAAATTGTGTGAAAACCTTCAAAATCAAATTTTATAAAAGTAAATTCGCACAATTCCTGAAATAACATGAAAAATATAATCGCCCACAACTTCTTTAGGAGAAACGTATTTTATTTACAAGAAAAATATCTATAGAATCAATTTCAGGCAAATTCACTTGAAATGCCGAAAGTAGCTCAGCAACCCTCAAACACATGATTGTAAAAAACAGGGAAAATATGATATATTTTTTAGACATTTTGCATTTTGTTTTCATAACAGCTGCTCGTGCAATATTTTTGTGGCATAAATAAAAAACAGCATAACTGGAGTTAAGATGGAAAATATTTTATTACATATTTTTGATTATAAATAATAAACTGATGCGAATTTTTAAACAATTTTTAGAATTATATATCGTTTTAAGAATGGTCTTTAGTTTGAAGATAAAGTCGTTTGGAACAATAGGTGCGTTTTATTCTCCATTTGCTTCTAGTTATGTATAACTAGCAGCGATTGTATGAGAAAACAACAACAAAGTCGCAGAGGTAACACGTATAATTACAGCACACAAAAATTTGTCTTCTTCTCCAAACTTATAATCAGTCAAAAATGAAATTCAATTCTCAATGAAAATCCTTTTTTGTCGTGTGTCCACCTAAATTTGAAATTCAAAATTTCAATGAAATTCACTCTCGTGTATTCGCACTTTAAGAAAGAATTTAGTAGCAGTTGGGTATTTTTTCGGTCTTCGGCAACGATTTGTGAAACAAATTATTTTTCAGTTTTATTTTTTGTGAAAATGTTATTGAATTCCTGAATGAGTTTCACATTTTTTTTTTTTTTAAACGTCATCGACAAAAACTTTCTTCTTAAGTTTTTCAATTCCATTTTTGTAACCTGAATCATGTTTCCATGTAGAAAGTTCTTTGTTGCAGAAATCGGTGCGGATAGAAAATTTCGCAAAGAAAATTTTTGTACCATGAGTTACAAAAGATGTAAACTCGATGCTTAGAAATGAAGAAAAATGATTTCTTTGTGGTTTGATTTATTTGTCTTAACCGCTGTTGGAACATTTCCATCAAATAATGATAGAGTCACAGTTTGGGGAGCTAAGTACACGTGGTGGGTGACAAATTTTTCTGAAGCACCTTTTTGATTTTTCGATCAATATCCGGATAACTTATAAATTGATGAATGAATAAAAAGTAATGATAAGGTGCTTTAATTCCATCTGGTGACAGAAACCAGGCTCGAACGTACACCCGATCAAGTAAAATAAAAATTCTTATTAAGAGTTCTTCCCCTTATGAGATAATTAAAACTGTTCTTGAGAAAGGTATATCTTAAACGAACAAATCATTATTAACTCTAACAATTCTGGCTTATCATCTCGGTGTTTTTTCTTCATGGAAAGGTGTTGTTCAAGAAATCCAAGAACAAGAAATTGATTTATCTGAAAAAATGACTTTCCGGGCGACAATGTACAACTTCATGGTCGATGAGGGCCGCCTCGCAGTTATCCGTTTGAACTCAAATTTTGCACAGATTATTTCTTTATTGTTTAAAACAAATAGGGTTCTGGGAGCTAAAGTTTTAGAAAGTTAAAATATAAGGGCCACCCTAATATACATACATACATATGTATATAATAGGGCGGACCGATGTGTATAAAGTAATTTTATTTTATTCAAAGGCAAAGTTGATCAGAACCCGTCAGTATATATATGCATATTTATGTTGGCATGAGTAATTAGTATGCACATATTTGAGTACACAATAGCCCTATTCCCGATTTGTTGTAAATGGTCTTGCATCATTGCAAATGCAAATATTTATTGCATATCGCATATATTTGTTATTCTGGTAGCAGAAATGTTTGAAATGTAAATTTATTTGAAAATCAACAAGTTTAATTTTTAGTTTTCACTGGAAAAGTGTTCACGTACTCGAAAAACTGCCGATAAAAAGAACTGTTAAATATGAAAAGGCCAACAATCATTTTTTTTTGTTTGTGTTAAATTTGTTAAAGTGAATTTGCGGTTTGAAAAATGGAAATATTTGTGAATGCGAGTGTGCCACACGAAATGATTTCAACAAATTCCTCTTTAAATTAATTAAATTATAAACTGCACAATATTTTTTCGCGCTAAAAATTAATTGTCAAAAAAATTGAAAGTTTCAGTTCACGTGCTTTTTTCTCAATCTTTCTTTTACTCTCTCTCTCTCTGAGAGTTTTTGATGGAAAAGTACGTGAGAGAGCTAATGTAACCAAAAAATGAACTGAGTATATTTATAAATGGCGATTTGGGAAGATATTGAAAATCCATCAATTTTCATTTTATATATATAAAAAAAGATTTTTATATTTTTCGAAAGTTTATATTTGCATTCTTAAAAAAAATCGCGCGATTTTTTTAAATATTTTCATTTTTTCTTTATTTTTGTAAAAATTTTTCCATACCATTCCTATTTACTATATTAGCATATTTTTTTCTTTTCTTTTTTATAGCTTTACCCATTCGCTTTCACACTAATATAGAGAAAAACGGAATAGTTTTTTATTTAAGAAAGCCGATTTGTAAAAAAGCCTGAAATAACACTGCATTTCCTGATACATGTAAAGCTGGTTTCGTTGTACTTTTAAAATTTTAATGAAAGAATTACAAAAAGGGTCATAACGCCCACTTTTTCAGGGCAGTCATAGCCCAAACTATTTTTTGGTCGTTATGGCCGTAGGCGTTATGTTCGGGCACCTTTTGAAGTATGACACTGTTATCGATTTTCTCTTTTCCAACTATTTTCTGAAATGAAGTGATGGACTTAGGTTTCGCTTAGAATTTTTAATTAAAAGCCGTTCTATATTTTAAGCAGAACTAGTTGTTCATTAAAGTTATTCAGAAGAAAAATTCCAACTATTCTTGTTAAGGAGTAAACTTGAAATTGAGAATATATGTGCTTCTCAGAAAAACTGCACAATTTAAAGAGAATTTATCCTTAAATTGTAAACGAATTAAAGGCAAAATGCAAACAAAAAAAAAAGGGATTCTTAGACTTCAGTTAGTCTAATCTTGAGTTCACTATGAACGGAAGCACGCAAGCAAGCAGCAGCAAAGCAAATTGATGCGTTTTCCTTGCTTATGCAAATAAATCCACTTTGGAATTTTGAAAATATTGCACACAAATTGCGAATAAATTTTCAAGCTTAAAATCGCATTTTACAAGTGTTCGCCTATACTGGAAGAAAAGCCATAAAATCTGAAATGGGCATTCAGGGTATGGCTGAAGCATTAGCATTAGTCAACCACCATTGTGATTCAAGTGATTTAAGCGGATGTGAAAATGAGCTCAAGGAAGACGTGATTATGTATGTTGTGTCACAGCTGAACTCTAATTGACAAAGATACTCTCAAATAGATGGAAAGAGAAATACCGAAAGAAAATACTATAAATAAATCCACAATAAAAGAATAAAATTATGTTAATGCCTTTGGAGATAGGTTGAAAAGAATAAGTGAGAGACAACGAGGGAAAAAGCATGAACGATGCGAATGGTAGCGAAAAAGCAAAAGTTGTTGTAAACAGGAAACTATTTCTTGAACATTTTTATGTTTTTTATTTTAATTTTTTATTTTCGCTTTTTTCGCTACATAAGGAAGAAAACAAAGTGTACGATTATAAGATGCAGAAGGAAACAAGCTCGAGGGGGAAAAGAATTAAATATACGATAAATTTATGCACAGAATTCAGTAGAAATTCATCGTTCCCAAAACCCCTCGGCAATCCTTGTTTTTCAGCTGGATTAGTTATTTTGTAATATTGTAATACTCCCAAAATTGTTATATTCCCAAAAAATAAACAATATTACATGTTTAAATTATAAATATGAATTGAAAATGAACTTAAATGAGGTAAATTTGTTTTGGATTTTGGTCGACTTTTAAGGTTGCCATTATCGAGTTGAAATGAATTTTTTAATCTTTATTTTAAAATACATTTTTGTGTACTATACTACTACTATTATGGAAAAATACTCCATGAGGAGCCTGGAAGGGATCTACGGTGAACGGCGAAGTAAAAAGCTTTCCATAGGAAATCTTTACTCTTGGAGGTTCGCTATAGTCAGCCAAGTGGTGGTGCCATGTAGAAATTTTGTTTGCTACTTTTTTGGCATTTGAACTTAAAGAGATTTGCAACAGCGCACCTTTGCGTGGCAGTCCAACACATTAACCACAAAGCTACGGCGATCATAAATGCATATTTTTTAAAATTAGTTTTGCTATACATTTAAAAAAAAAAACTAGAAATGGTTTAATTGAAAACTGCGGCACGCCAATCACCTGCTCAGATGATAACAACATGATTAATGAAACTGATACTAGTCATGTTGCTTAGTAGAAGCTTTAAGCTCTCGAGAGGGGTAAAAGGGGTGGGAGGGAGGGACTGGGGGGGGAATTGAAAACTATCGAATAAAAAAGAACTAATCCCTATCTAGAAATTTTTGAACATAGTCAGTTTATGAATATTTCATAAATTATTTGCCAGCAATTGAGACTGTATAACTTCAGTTATTTTACATTGCACAGAGAAGAACTATTTAAATATGGGTGATTCCAGTAAGATTCGATGGAAATTAAGCACAATTTCGATGTAGATAGTTTTTAGTATATCGGCAAGGAAAATTTTAGAATTCAAGAATATGAAATTTTTTTTATATCTCATGGTTTATGAATACCAACTTATAACTCCCGTTTTACAAAGTTTAATTTAACAATGCGAAGATCATTGGAAAGGCAAATCGAAGTATTATTATAAAGATAAAAATTCGAGAGCAACATATTTCAAAGACACAAAATCGTTCGAAGATATGTGAATATCTAACGAAACTCATACATATTTTTTTTTTACTTTAGTATTTTGTAAAAATTAAACACTGAAATTGCCAGAATGAGTTCGCAATGGGTATATTTCTATAAAGCTTTTTTTCTAAATTGTTTTCTCATATTTAGTTCATTAATTTTAGATTAAAAAAAGAGGGTCCCTTAACTTAATAATTTGCAGCAAAGCTGAATTTTGGTTTTCATATTTAGTTTGCTATTTTAAATTGAGTATACCCATTGCCATCACGAGTGAGCAGCGAGTTTTTCGCTGTCAAAGTTCACGGAAATCACTGTTTTATTGATTGGCTTTTTCCAGTTATTTTTTAAAATATATTTTCATTAACTTGAAAGTAACTCAGAATCAAGTCGGTTGAGAAGAATCCTCTCCACTAGCCCAAACATGCCATCGTTCATAGCGAAAGCCGACGGTAGCTGGACTAAATCTAGTGCAGAGACAATTGAACTCCTAGTCGACACACACTTTCCCTGCTGCAGGAAGACAGTAAATCCATCTTCTGCTGGGAATACTAGTTCTAAACGTGTACCACCCGATATAATTTCCTCAGATAGGATACGATGGGCAATACACACTTTCAAGCCTTTCAAGTCTCCTGGACCTGACGGCATTATACCTGCAGAAATGCAAAACGTAGATGACGTATTCACTGCCTGGTTAAGTCCCATTTTCGAGGCAAGCTTACGTCTCACATATATACCAAAGCAATGGACTGAAGTGAGCGTAGTTTTCATACCGAAAGGGGGTAAACCATCTCACACAAAAGCGAAGGACTTTAGACCAATAAGCCTCACATCTTTTCTATTAAAGGTACTCGAAAGATTAATAGATACATATATCAGGACGAATATCCAAATGAAACTGACACTCTCCCAACATGCCTATATGAAGGGCAGATCTGTTGAGACAGCGTTACATGAATTAGTGCAGTCGATTGAAAAATCCATACACTTCAAAGAATTTGCACTTGCAGCCTTCCTCGATATAGAAGGTGCATTCAATAACATCCTCCCTTCAGCTATCACTTCAGCACTGATTGATCTCGGGGGGGATGACTCTATTGCGGCCTTTGTCGACACTCTATTAACGAATAGGATCATTAACGCACAGCTAGGAACCTCTTCCATTAGAAGGTTTGCTCCTCTCGCCACTTCTCTGGAACATTGCTGTAAATGATCTCCTAACGAAACTTGAAAAAACAGGGTGCAAAGTAATTGCCTATGCGGATGATGTTGACATCGCCGCTTCCGGGAAATTTCTTTGTACACTTGTAGACTTATTGCAACGAGCTCTGAATCTCCTTTCGTCCTGGTGCAATCACCGAGGACTATCGGTCAATGCATCCAAGACGGAATTAGTTCTATTCACTCGAAAGCACTCTATACCCAATTTCGATCCACCAACTCTAAATGGTAGTTCACTTATTGTCTCGGAACAAGCCAAATACCTTGGCCTCATCCTAGACAGGAAACTCAACTGGCGTGCCAACACGTCAGAAAGAGTACGTAAAGCCACAATAGCTCTCTATGCTTGCAGGTCAGCTATAGGCAAGAAATGGGGGTTACAACCCAAGGTAATCATGTGGTTGTACACCAGTGTTATACGTCCTATTCTCTTCTATGGCGTAGTAGTATGGTGGACAGTCATCTCAAAGAGCATCCATCACAAAGAATTAGACAAAGTACAGCGACTTGCTTCAATGTTAATTACAGGAGCACTGAAAACGACACCTTCAAAAGCGCTATACACAATCTTGGATCTCCTTCCAATAGATCTAGTCGGAAAGACCTCAGCGTCAATATCTGCAGTGAGACTGAATGCGATTCGTAGGTGGTCCCACACAAATTATGGTCATGGTAAGATACTTAGTGAAACTAAATTTCTTCCACTCTCTGTCGATCTCACCCTGTCCCCGCTATCCTTTGGCAACAGCTTTAGCACATATATTCCATCTCGACAAGAGTGGAGTGCGAGTAATGTGATACGCCCTGATATCATCGACTTTTATACTGATGGTTCAAAGTTGGATGGTAGGGTTGGGGGTGGGGTTCACTCTGAGCGCCTGAACATTTCGGCGCACTTTCGTTTTCCAGATCATTGCAGCGTCTTTCAGGCAGAGCTGCTTGCGATCACTGAAGCCGCAAATCTGATAAGGTGTAATGCGATACCTTGTAATGATATCTGCATTTTCACTGATAGTCAGGCGGCAATAAAATCCCTCCAATGTCCAGCTAACAACTCTAAAGTTGCCCTACAATGCAGATCGTCTCTGAACGAGACAGCCATGGCATACAACCTGCACCTTATATGGGTGCCAGGGCATAGCGACATTAAGGGAAACTGTAAGGCTGATGACCTCGCCAAACTTGTTACGACACTCAGCAATTCACTTATTACTGTTAATGCAGGTATACCGCTTGCCACGTGTAAACTTTTAATTAAAGACCACTTCTCCCACATTGCGAAGAGCAGATGGAGAATGGAACCAACTTGCGCTATCGCCAGACAGTTTTGGCCAATGCCTGACCATGAACGCACTAAAGCGCTCATTAATCTGGACCGTGTCCACATAAGTAGGGTAGTTCCTATTCTAACCGGGCACTGCCTCATAGGCAGCCATGCACGTAGACTGGGTCTTCCTTATAACGACTTCTGCAGAAGCTGTAGAAATGAAGAGGAAGAAGAGACCATTTTCCACTTTATATGTAACTGCCCTGCTTTAGCAGCACGCAGACACAAAACTTTGGGAGCACCCTTCTATGGTAGACTCACAGAACTGGCAACCTCTGACATTAGAGACTTATCACGTTTTATTGCAAGCACAAATTGGTTTTAATTAGGAGGGGATCAAGAGGTAACACTCGCCCCAAGGGTATCACAATGGACCAATAGGTCTCAGTGTGTTCTTTCATGAACAGCCCCAACAACCTAACCTAACCTATTAACTTGGGGGTTTGTTCCCTTTTAAAAAATAAAAATATACCACAATTTTCAGAAGAGTTTTAATTTTCAGTAGCGTGGTCAAATTCCAAATGAAAAAACCTTGAATGCTCAAGGGAGAATAGAAGAGAAGTAGGCGTGGTAGTATGAAGATCATCTTCAATGTCAATTGTTTGCCAAGTTTTTGTAATAAAATACATACTGACCTTTTTAATCTTCATCTCAATACCGACGAACAGCCCAATGAGTGTGACTAAATCGATTACAGCTTTCAAAGTAAATCACAAATGCTTATACTTTGCATATTTGAGACACCTCTTCATTAACTTTGTATTGATAAATAACTATTCTTCAAAGTGAATAAAATACTTAAGTGCTTCAAAAATTATTTGGTACTTACGATACTTATGAAATACAAATACAACTTAATTAGCTGTCAATTTTTGCGCACCAATAGTAAATGCAAATAAAAAATAACCAAAAGTGCCATAAATATAAGCAGTCGTTGCAGTATGCCAATAAACTTCACTTCAGGAAATGTCAATAAGCTTTAAATTTTAATTGGATACTTGGCAGGCGAAAATTTAAATTTGCCAATTTGGTTATATGACATGAAAATTATTGTATTGGAATATAATATTTTTTCAGTGTATATTTGAAAATAAATTAGAAAGAAATATTTACTAATTGTTTGGTGTTTTGTTTATTGTAAACAATTGAAAAAAAAAATTAAAATAAATACGAATTTTTATTTTACCAAAATTGCTAAACCATTCGCATTGTTCGTTCGCTTGTACAAAAGATTGAAAATAAATATTGAAATTTTTAACAGTTTTTCGATTTCTTAATACTCCGCACGAAATAATAAAAATAAATAAATAGAAAAAAAGAACAAACAACGCGAAAAAAATGAAATTTCATTAAAAAGAAAAAAAAAACATGAAAAACATAGGTAAATATTTGTGTGATTCACTTACTTTTTATTTATTCTTTATCAGAAAGCAATGGGTATTGTGAGTGGAAAAAAGCTGTTTCATTTCATTGAAAAGTATCTTAATAAATATCTATTAATTTTCAACTTTTCTGCTGGAAAATTATATCTTTCGATTTAAATGATTTTGCTGCACACTTGCGGGTTTTGAAGTAAAACTTTAAGCACTACTTTAAATATGAAAATAATTAAATGAATTACTGCAATTTTTTATTTGTGGTTTACATAAATAAATTTGTTCACTATTTGTTTTGGTTTTTCATTCACACAAACAAATCTATCAATCACTTTTTTTTCGATTTTTCGTCGAATGAGTCTACAATTAAAAATTTAAATTCGACACTTTTTTAAAAGAAATATTTCGTACTGTTCGTCGCGAGTTCAAATTATAAACTGTTTCCATCATTTCTATATTGTATATCATCAATATATATATATATATATATATGTCTTTATGTATTTATTGGAATGGATTTTCCAATGCAGCGTCTGCGCATTCAAAAAAATTTACAACAGCACGTGCTTCTGTCAAATCAAAACAAAACTCAGCTGTTTCATTTCACTAATAGTAAAATTTATATACATACATATATAGGTATTTGTATACCTATTTGTGTTTAGGTAATACATGTATGTATATGCACATAGTTATATGTACATGTGCAAATACAGGCCATTTAAAGAATATACGTTTAAATAACTTATAATCATATTCAAGTAAATATGGACATATGTATGCAATTTTGTAAAGAAATTTAAATTGCTCAATAAACTAGCATGAAATTAAGTAACAACAATTTATTTATCAGCTTAACTAAATGTGCTTCATTACTGTTAAATTTTGTGAAAACATTTTGTTTGTTATTTATACGAAAAAATTCTTAAATTCTGATCTTACTACAGATGATTTCGATTTAATTTTTCGCATAATACTGAAAATCTCTTAAATGATAAATCTAAGTGAAAATACAATCTTTTTGAACATTTTTCTTGGAAACACTGTATTTCCAAATTTATGAGAGAAAATCTATAATTGAAATTCTCTTTATCTTAGGCACCGTTCACATATTACATAACGCAATTTTAGACCAATTTTGACGCCTCCCACCTGGCCAAGATCGATCCTAGATTGTAGTACCAACTATGTAAGGAAGTAATAAGAAAAACATACTAAAACTATTGGACTAGATTGGCAATGAAAAACTTTCAAAATTTATTTGAAAATCTGGGAAATAATTTTTAATGAAATTTCAACGATGATTTCATTTATTTTTGAAAATTTTAAATTTTTTATAGGTTTTCGACACCTTCTGAAGAATATCTATTTCTCGCACGATTTGAAACGAAAAACTAAAACTTCATTTTACTGGAGCTTGTTGAACCAACCATATTAATAAACTAAACTTTAAATTCTATTTTTGCCACAAAAATTTACAAACAATAAATCGACTTTTTAACTCAAAAACTAAAATTCCCAAATACACTACGTGTATTACATTTATTGAAGAAATGTAGTGAGACTAAATATTTATGTTCAGACATAAATCATTAAAAATGAAAGATATACTACATGATAATGGCATCGCTAAATTAGGCATTAATGACTTCCTATCATTGTATAGATAGATAGATTGCAGCCTAATCGATTCTATTATTTATATTGTAATAAAACATGCATATACTCATATCTATATAAATGCGGGAAGGATATACATATGTAAAGTATAAGAGATTTTCGATATCTCATGACGTTAAAACAAATGTTCAATTTTTTATGAGAGAAAATCACTCGCCTGTTTATTTAAAGCAAGTTACTTGATATCAGACACAAGGCAGTGCCAATCAATAATACATCAATCAAATGTGAATTCTCTTTTTCTTAGAAATCACATGAAAATATAACCAAAATCAGAATAAAAAAATAAATATTTTTACATATACGATATATTAACATATGTATGCTCCAACAACCAGATTTCATTTCATTGATACACACACGTGCATATATTATCACACATACTAATACGAATGCCTGTTAATAGCAAAGTGTCTAATGGTGTCATCGACTATCAATAGAAAATATTATCAAGTGTCACATTTGCTCACTTGATGACACAATAAATGGAAAAATGGCAAGCAAACAAATATAAAAAATAAAAACAGCAACCACTGTAAGTCAATCCTGAAATCATGCTCAAGTGTATTAAAGTGAGCATTACATTGAAGTTATTGTTTATTTTTATAGTGGTGTTGGTGTAAAAGCAACCGCTTTTTGAGTTTATGACGGCGTTGATAATTGCCAACCATGTACACACATACAATGAACACAATTCAATAGAGGAGGTCACTTTTTCGATGAAAATATGTGTTTGTCAAATATAAAAATTGAGTTTTTTCCAACGGACTGGCAGTTTTACATATAGTTTTGGGCAATTTTGGGTCGCTGAGCATGAATCTGAAGACCATTTCGCTCCATCACACCAGGCTTTCGGGATAACGGTACACAAAATCAGGAAAATGGCTTTATTGAGACTGTACTAGGACATTCTTAATTTATGTTTAGTAAAAAAAAGAAGTGCATTTTTTCTAAACACAAGAATCCTCCATCCAAACTCCATACCCCAAATTTAGAAAGTTTTTTAAGTACAGCTTAGAATAATATTGCCTAACGGCTAAAATATTGTCTAATGATAAAAATATTACCGTGTATTTGGGAAAAATTTTGCTTATCAAAAAGTATGAGGGGGTCCTAGAACATCAAAATACCTTCCACCCCCCTTTTTCTTGGAAAAAAGGTCAAATTTCATACATTTCTCAAATAAAGTTTGGTCAATTTTTAAACTTAAAAAATTTTTTTACTTTGAATTTTACAAAATAAATTTAAGAAACATATGAAATTTGGCTTTGTGATGCCATTTTTCCAAGAATAAGACTGTAGGCTATATTGTTCAAAACTGCACTTAAAAATCTCCCAAAATTTGGGGTATAGAGTTTAGATGGAGGATTCTTGTGTTTTTGTGCTAATTTTCTACTAAACAACTTTTATATAGACGCGAACAACGATAAGATATAAACTAGGAATGTCCTGGTACAGTCTTAATAAAGCCATTTTCATGATTCCATGTACCGTTATCTCAAAAACCTGCAGTGATGGAGCGGAATGGTCTTCAGATTCGGGCTCAGCGATCCAAAATTACTTAAAACTACATGTCAAATCGCCAGTCCGATTTTGTAAAATGCACTTTAGTGCTTTTCACTAGGAAACGTAAGAAGGATGGCCTGTTACTACCAACGATGAAGAGAGTATCACTGCAGTTGTCTTCTAAAGTTAAATATTTAGGGGTAACCTTAGATTGTAAACTGTTATGGAAGACGCACTAAAAGTTTTCTGAAATGCAGGCGAGCTTTTGGAGTTCGAATCTAGCGTTGGTTTACTGGTTATACATTGCTTTTGTGAGACCTATTGTCACGTATGCCTCTGTAGTGTGGTGGAAAAGAACTTTGGTTAAGTCCGCAATATCCTCTCTGACCAAGCTTCAAAGAAGTGTGTGCCTGGGTATCACTGATGCAATGTATAATACCTTGCTTGACTTGCTTCCTCTGGATCTTTAAAGCCGTAAAGAAGCGATGAGAGCGGCCTACAGAATCCGGTTAAATGGAGTCTGGGATATCGAGGCGGATATAGGGCACAGTCAGATATACCACCAGTTGTCAGAACAGTGCCCACTGTTCTTGATGCCTGTGAACAATCATGCACCTTGTATTAGCTTCGGAAGAAGATATGATGTCAGGTTACTGGAACAAGATCAATGGTTAAGTCCTGAGGTCATACTCCGGGGTCTCTGTCATATCTTCTATACCAACGGATCCAAAACCTCAAACGGTACTGGATCCGTTTAGTACTTATACGATGAGACCAAGTACTGTTTTTCCACTGGACAAATGGCAATAGTCTTCCTCGCGGAGGCGGAGGTTTTCGCTATCCTGGACGCGGCGGGCTGGCTAATTGAGAAAAGAAAGCTTGGAAAGTGCATAGGTATCTGCAGTAAAGCTCTTACTAACACCTGCCAGCTCCTCAAAATTGGTCAGCGAGTGTAAGGCAAAGCTAAATAGTGTCGCAAAACACAGCAAGTTAAGCCTTAAATGGGCCTCAGGACACTGTGGTATTGTTGAGAATGAACTAGCTGATAAACTAGCTAATGAAGGTTCTGCAATTTATGTTTCGTGTGCTCTATCCATAGAGAAAGATGGTCCGAGCAGAACCGCAAAGTGCTTCGTTAGACAACCTAACAGGTAATTAGAGGAATTCCTTCTGAAACTGAGAAGAATGGACCATGGACCTGAGATGACTGGTGGGTGTTATCACCGAGCATAACACATGTGGTCAGCACATGACCAACATGGGCGTCATCACCAATCCAACCTGCCAATCGTGTCTTGAGGGTGTCTAGGGGTAGCTGTTTTGTTACCATGTGTTACTACCAGGGGGGAGGGGTCAAAAAATGCGTTACGTAATATGTGAACAGACCCTTATCGACTAATCACTAGAACTGTTTTTTCTACACACACGGAAAAAAAAGTATGTAAAATTGTAGTAAAATCGAGTATAAATTGACTAAAATTCGGGCAAAATTAATCAACTCAAGTTTTTTCATAGCTTGCAATTGAGCTAAGCTAATTGTAGATAAATTTATGTGATTCATCTAAGTACTTGGGTAAATAATTTATTTAAGGCAATTTTTCATAGGGCATATGGCCACGGTAAATTGCTGAATGAATATAATCATATTTTTCATAATATTATAATATGTAATGTTTGGCACACAAGTCAATAAGAAAACAGAAAATGATTAGCTTTGCTTAGAAAAACTGCCACGATTGTTTTTCCCCAAATGCTTTTTAACTTCATATAAAAAAATCTAACCAAGTTAACTTAGGCAAAAAAGCATAAGTTTTTTCTTTATGTGTAATGTTTTTCTTTCAGATTTATGATTGAAAAAGGTTTAACGCCAATGAAATGACCAACGAATTACCAAATTAACTACTCCCATGCCTGTCTACACGGCACCACCTCTTAGCTGGCAATGACAAATTTCCAACAGTAAAACTTGCCTAAGAAACGCTTTTCACTTCGTCGTTCGGATTCGGCATACAACCGTAAGTCCCTTCCATTTGTGAAATGCTTGGCCTTGGCCCTCCATGGGCTGTTTGTGCCAGAAAAAAAGAAATCTGATTGCATTATCTTTCAACTTGATATAATTATAAATAATTATAAATTATTTTCTGTTTTTATTCTCTCCATTTTTCCTTAGAAGCTTACTTATATTTCATATGCAGCATATTTTTCTATTTAATTATTTAATAAGAAATCTATTTTGTATTTTGGCATTTTGATATTTCCACTGGAAACCAATTTCTATTGTTTACATTTATTAATTAATTCTGAAATTTGCATTTGCTTCTACGGGAAAAATTACGAATACGCCATGGTGACCTAGCAAATAATAAACATTTGTTTACTAGCAAAGAAGCGTCAGCATATTTTATAAAGCAAATAATATGCATATATGCTTGTATAAACGTGTAGGCAAATAGGTCAGTGGGTGTTGCCTACTATCTTTTGAGCCGAGTCATTACGAATTATTAATACGCAATGGCTTCCAATGATTTTTGTTGAATTCACATATAATTTATTTAATTATTGCAGTTTTTCATACACATACAAAGCAACTGGAAATGAACACCCACAACACCAATATTTTATGATAAATAAAGAAATTTAATTATCAAAGTAATGCCTAGTATACTTAAAATCATTTTGCGTGCGTTTTATTAATTATTCGTATGTATGTAGTTGGGCCATGTAGAACAAAAATAGATATTATCCTACTGTGAATTAGGAAAATGTTCGAAAACTTTTCAAAACGTATCCAATAAAGCAGTGGGAAAAATAAATAAAAATTAAATAAAAAATATTTGGTATTTTCAAGTTATACTGAATTTGCTGGCATTATCTTTGATTTTAGTAAACATTAAGTTTACGAGGGAAGCCCGATAACTTACACACCAGTACAGATAACTTAGTTTTCTAAGCCAAGGAATATGCCATTGAACTCTACTTAAGATAGTATGAAAATAGCTCAGTGTCCCATAGAAACATTTGAAATTGGACCGCGCATTCTTTGCGCTTATAGCTTATGAAATTAACTACAAAATCGGGTGGGGCCGCCTAAAGTTTCTAATAAAATTAGCATCTTTCTGGTGGCAGAGAATAGCTCCAACAAGGCAACAAAATATCAGATTCACTGCCTAAAACAGTTAAATTTTGTGTCGTTATTTAATAACAATATTTTCGTGGCTTGCCATGGAGTTACATGAATTAAATTAAATCTTAAGAATTTATAGAACAAAAACGCTTTACATTACTGAAGTCAATCACCTAATAGCAGACAGGTCAAATATCTGTCAACGTAGAACCAAATAGGATTTCCCACACGGTAATGTAGGGTGAAAAAACATTACAGTCCCTTGTGCGTCAAATATGTAGCGAAGTGGAATAAACAGCTGGGCATATCTTGTGTCACTGATGAGGTTTTATGAGCATCCAGCTTCGCTACTTTGGCAAAATTTTCTTATAATCGTATAATATAGTGGATAGCTCTTCTAAAGAGATAATCAAACTAAACTCCTTCCTTTACTTCGAGAGGTACCATAATACGCTCTAGTGAGCCACAACTATCAGGGAATACAGCTACCACACCCAATCATAATCCGATTTCTATCTAAACTTTACTTTACAAAAACATGAATATACAGGGTAAGCTGGGGTAATTAGGGTCATGGGGTAATAAGGGCCACTGTCAAAATTTTGCTTTCGCGTATGCATATGACAGAACGAACTACAAATTCTTCTTTAAACATAACCTCAGTTTTCATTAAGGACCACCATATGAATATTGCGAATTTGGAGTTTTTATTGAATCATCATTGCATATTAATGGGTTTTATGATTTTTCGACAGTTTTTTTTTTTAGATATGGCTCGAAAATACGCAAGCAAAGGCATTCGAAATCCGTTTGACAATACAAAAGTAGGTTAGGCAAATTAAATGGTGTTGGTGAAGAAACACATGAACCGGTCATGTAATAACCAAATCATAAAAGTGATTCCTGGATTTTTAAGGTGCCACCAACGACCAATTACTAGCTTTTTTAGGAGAAAGAGGCTCTCTTGGTACAAGGCCTGTGAGTTGTTGCCTGTGTGTTACTGTTCTTGCTGACCAGGCAATGGAGAACTCTCTTATTCAAAGAAACGTAGCGGCTGGTGATATGCGCAATGTGCTGGTTGTTCTTGATAACAAAGAAGATATCAGTGGAACTGAAAAGGTGTTGCATTAACAAATTTATAAAAATTTTAACTCCATATTGCTATCTTTCTCTTGTTAAAGACCTAAAAATCCTTTTTAAAAATCGAGTTTCTGATGCATTAGGATTAAACGTTTCCACCTGTATCTCGGCAATTGTTTAGGGTATTCAACCCAAACTTACGTCTCTGTTCTTTAAAATACTCATTTTGCAAATGTTTCTTGCTCCTACAAAATATTAAAAATCTGCGTGAGGGCCTTAACAAATTAAGGTAGCGTTATACTTTCATATGTGGCGTTGCACAGCAAAAAACGTAACTCAAAAAAAGGCGTACATTCTTGTCATAATTTTGAAATTGTACCCCCCGAAAAGGTACAATTGTACCCTGAATCGCAACACTGACGAGCACATCAAACGCATCTACTGGAGTGACAAAAAGATCGACAGCATCAACATCATCGTCGGCATCATTGGCTGATCTGGAACTTATTGATTTCGTTAAGGTAATAAAATCGGGTATTATAACATCCCAATAAAAACAGTCTGAGTTGAAAGAGGCAACTGAAAAGAAAGCTTCAAAGGCAACACCATCACCGAAAAAAAAACAAAGTAGCGTGTCAAGAAGCGTGTCGAGTTGCCCCCAAAGATGCAACGTGGTCGTAGTCGAAAGTCTTCTTCGTCCGAAGAAGATCCAGACTTTTGTACGATTTGAAATACAAAAATAATTTCATATTCATATTTTATTCATTCATTTTTGGGTTTATTCATTTTTGAGCCATAAATAAATAATAATTTGATTTGATTTCGATAATTTTTCATTCAATATTAATTTATTGATTAATTCCTAAATTGTATTGAATATTTAAACTCATCCAAATTAATAGTTGTGCATGGTAGAGCGAGATTATTGGGTGGCCCTGCATTTATTACCCCTGCATTTAAAAAAAAAAATTTAAAAACTAACATTATTGAAAAAGCCAAAAAGTTCCATGAAATAATCAAGAAATTAGCAATCCGAAATTATAGTTATTTAGGTTATCCCTTCCTATAAGTGCCCAAAAATTCAAAAACAAACCGACCCTTATTACCCCAGCTTACCCAGCTTTTAAAACAAGTTTTGCATTAAAAAATTCTTGTCATAAACATCTTCATATGCATTTATAAGTATTGAAATATATAAGCGCTTTGCTTGACTTTTATTTCTGTGAAATTCCTTTCGGCTGATAAATATAAATATAAACAAAATATTCATAAATCCACAATTGAATTTAAAAAAGAGACCTTCAGGCGTGAGAAAAATACAAAGATAAATAATAAATAAAACATGTTAAGCTCTTTATTGAAAACGCAATCAAGCAATCGCAATCGACAATCGGCAAACGACACCGTAAGCTATTTTCCACGACTTTGCCACAAATTGACTAATGTTAAATAAGTAGGGAGAAAATACACAACAAAAGTTCGCATGTAATAGAGAAAATAGTAGATAGGTAGATGTATGCATGAAAAAGGTAGAATGTGTAGGTATGTATGTATGTTAGAGGTATATAAAAAAAAAATTATAAAAAATCACCTGGATTTGCGGCAATTCATTGAGGTTGCGTAGGTTATAAAAGAGACATAACAACAACAACAACAAAAATAAAAAAATATTGTCAATTGATACGGATAAAAGTTAAGAATGCACATAATGTGAGTTCATATGAAAATTAAGATGGATTACATGATAAAATCAGACACATGGCAACAAATGAATTAATTTCAATTTAAATTTTAGTTTTAATTTAAAAATAAAATTTTAATCAAAACATTGTGCTTTAAAGATGTGATATGGAAAAGTCAATGCGTATGCATAACGCTCGTATTTTTGTACGGACCAAAAACTGTATATCTCTACCAAAATTGTTTAAAATTGTTTTATAGTAAATCGATTTGAAAAAAACTGTATTTTTTTGCGGTATCAATTTTATTCAAAGAACATTAACAAGGAAAGCAAATTATCCATCATTTGAATTGTCTTCGTTCTCCATTTCAATATCTCCTTCTGTTGTTGTTGTATTGTATTTGTCTTTTGAAGAAATTTGACGAAGCAATTCCGGCTTTATTATGAGGTATTTATAGAAATCAACGGATAGATACCATATTTTAAGTTGCATTTGACGATCAGAATTGCCTTCAATGTTTCCAGTTCCATCAAAAATATACATACTTGCACCGTGCTGCCATTGTTCTTTCTTAAATTTTATATTTTTTTCCGTAGTATTTTAGTTAAAAAAGCGGTATGCGGTTTTGCAATCTAAAAAACTGTATATTACCGCGAAAAACTGTATAGATACAAGCGTTACGGTAATCAGCAAAGGCTGTGAAAGATAACAAAAGCACGGAAAGAACCTTTTTTGGGAAAAGCTAAATATATAAAACTTTATACAGTGAGCTAACTTATTGAACAAGTATACATTGTATGTAATTTACATTTACAAGGATTTGGTCCTAAGATATTCTCAGTTACAATCTTTATTTATATAATCGTAGAGTTTTGTATGTATGTCATCGTGTAACTTCTGAACGACTATACCGATTGAAGTCATATTTACAAAATCTATTTTCTTAGGGGGGAGGATGGCTCATAGCTATTCATAATGGCTTTTAGTAAAGTGGGCGTGGTACCTCCCATACAATCATAATAGATTTTTAGGTATATCTCAAGAACCTTTTATAGCACGCTACAGAAATTTGGTACAATAACGAGAATTGACAATGCCATAGTACAACAAAAATATGGGTGGGATTGACAAGAGGGTGTGGCACCTTCCATATAACCTGAATTTCCATTTTGAGATACATATCATAGGAGCCATAAAGGTACGGTACTAAAATTTAAATTCTTTCAGTTTTTTGAATTAGTGGGTGTGGTACCATGCTTTACTTTTATTTACTACTACTAATTCTACTACTATTTTTCTTACTACTTTTTTTCTACAATTTCTACTACTTTTCCAACTAATATTTTTTACTACTTTTTCAACTAATATTTTCTACTACTATTTTACTACTTTTTTATTACATTTTTGTTTTTGCAATTTCTTTTTATTTTGCACCACTACTTTCTACTACTATTTTTTACTACTTTTTACATTTTTTTTTACTACTATTTTTTATTATTATTTTTACCACTCTTTCTACTCTATTTTTACTATTTTTGTACTACCATGTTTAACTATTTTTCTGCTACCTTTTTTCTACTTTTTTACAACAATTTTTAATATTATTTTTTATTCTTTTTCCTACTACCTTTTCTACTACCATTTTCTTCTACTTTTTTACTGCTATTTTCTACTACTTTTTCCAATCCTTTTTCTACTATTATTTCTACTGCTTTATGAAATATCTTAAGACCCTGCGTCGCTGTCTTAAAATGCGTTAGGTGGCGCTGCAACAAAAGCTATATTTATAATAAATATCAAATTGGTTCAAATTTTTAAATAATTTTTGGGATATAATTTCAAGAATGATCTTTGATATGCATATAGAGCCTCCAGAAATATTTCTATAATTCAACTGAAATCTAACAAAATTGTTCAACAAAAAAAAAAAAACTTAAAAGTTATTTCTTTTTACTACAGATATGCTGGAATTTCTATCTAACTGCTGAATGACCCCTTTAGCATCAACTGTGTTAATAATTTTGCTCAAACGGTATCATCAGCCTATATAGCTTTGTTTTCGTCAAAGGTCTCTCACTGATACGCCTAACGGTCTTTTTTTTTGTAAATATCCACTATGTTCTTTGCTATCAGACTTGAGTTGTTTTCGTACACGTCATTGAGTTAACATTGGCGATAATAGAATAAAAATATTTAATTTTCTGGCCGTCCAGACGCAATGTGAACTTTCATTTCCAAAATTTAATTAAAACAATATTGATTTGAGATTTTTATTTATAATGATTCTCTGTTTTTAATGAACAGTTCTGCAAGTTGAATATTTTTGAAAATGTCAATTGTGTCAATAATGAGACACAGTTTTAATCTAGAATTTTTTTTCCAAATTCAATGGAAGCCTGAATTGTCATTACGAATGTTCAATTTTTAATATCAAGTACTTCATTCTTTTTCAATTTTCGCGCTTTTTCGCAGAAAAATCAAAACAACGTTTACCGGGTCAGCTAGTCTGATATATAAATATTATCAGCAGAATGGTCGTGGCTTTATGAAACTTGATTTTTCGGGTTTATGCGGAGTTGCATGCCCCTTTTTGTATGATTTTAAAATGATTTTTAGGAACGTTAAAAGTATTCTGTACAATCCTTTTTGTTTGTTTCATAATGAAACTAAATTTATTTAAATAATTTAAAAATAGAGAATAAAGTGGCAATCGGCGACTTGCTTTATAAAGAGATGAGATATGAGTATTAGAGAAGTGCCACACGGCGCCTTTCCTTGTTGAGAGTTGAAAATGATATAACTCTATTTTATATTACAAAAAAGGATATAGAAATTAAGTATAGCGGAGATGTACAATATTTACAACAATAATTCAATAAATACCTAGTTAACATTGGACGAACAATGTTGATGACAAAGTTCAGAAATACAAGAAAAAGAAATACGACAAAGTTAATAAATACAATAAATGTTGCTTAGTCGAACTCTATTAGGTTCATGTCCTCAACACGATTTTATTGTAAATATATGCATAATACAATAGGACATTGTCAGAAAGTATTGCATACAGAATGTATCGAACCAAGAGTTAAATATTGGAGAATATGGACAACAATAGATCAAAAGGCGGCAAACAAATTATCAAAGGTTTCTACTTATTTTTTTATTTATGTATGTTTGTTGAATTAGTTTTTCTTAAAGAACAAATTAAATACAAAAAAAAAAAAATCAGCTGATTTAGACCCCACAACCTGTTAGTCCTTTTGAACTTGTTACTTCACATTATAGTTACTCTTGTGATTTAAACCAAAAGGATACAGTACAAATCCTTCCCCCTCGCCCCCCTTGATATCAATTGGGTAAGTCACCATATATACACAAACGCTTGCTTTGACTGGTGAAATTTTTTATGTTGAACGGTAAATAGACTAGAACATCACAAAGTAAACGAAATTGAATTTTTGCATACTATGTAAGTAAATGACAATATGAATTCGAAAAGGAAACAACTGTATCTCAGTAATAATGATATGCAGCACAACAAATTTTTGTGTGTTTTCCAGGAGGTCGTGAAGGTAACAAGTTTTAAATTTTGCATTTATTTTTGACTTCTCGACTTTTCTACTATAATCCTGCAGTTTTACTTCCTTTGGGATATGTTTTGTATATAGTAGAAGTATCATCCCAAGTGGAACCACTTGTATTTACTACTCTGTGCAACTCAAAGACACTTTTTTGTACTTACATTCATAAATATCAATATTGGTACTGTGCAATATGTCGTAGCACCAGCAGTCTTTCATACATATGCAAATTTGTGTTTGACTACACAATTTTGTGTTGTAAAATGCAAATTCCACTTTTCTTGCCATATGCAGCAACATATACATACATATGTATGTATATGCGTGGATATGAATGCATATGTAGTTCCCATTAAAATCTAGTAAACTTTAGATATGAAAATAAAAAATAAGAAGCAGAAGAAGAAAACCAGCGGAGAATTTACAAAATATACAGAGCCTCAGGACTAAGCTGACCAACTGGACTGAATTTTACGTTAAAGTACCGAAATACCAACAAAATGTTGTAAAACTTGAAAATGTATCGAAATTTGAGTGAAAAATTTCAATTTGATGCCACTAGAAAAATCAGTGCTTTGCTACTGAATCAGGCGGTCCCTTTATGTCAAATCTTTTATGTAGCATCAGATGTTCCCAGGAACATCTTTGCCACATATTTGATTTGCTCCTATTCTATATTTTATAAACTTTGACGACTATTGACGACCTCGATAGTCTAGTAGGTAGTGCATTAGACTTTCACATGAGAGTTTCGGGTTCGTTTCCCGCCTTGGTCTGGTGGTTAATTCTCATAACCTTCTGATATTCGCTACCGATATGAAGTGAATGAGAATTATAAGAAAGTGTACTAGTACACATCTTGGTAAGGAATGGCAAAACCACACTGCCGTTCGGAACCGACATTAAACTGTAGGTCCAACCATGTGGTATCACAATGGCCCGTTCAGGCCTAAGTGATCTCTAGAGAGCCACTCCAACCAACCTTGTGACGAAATTTGTGGCAATTCACAAAGTTTATTTATTGAATTATGGAGAGCTAAATAATAATTATAATTGTTTGTAAGTAAAACTTCATTGATCATTAAATATATGTAAAACACTCACCTTTTTCGTATTTTTATTTGTGAAATACTTTCAAAAAAAAAAATTTTCAATTCATATTTTTTTATTCAAATATGACGAATGATTCAACAATATTGTAAAGTAAATGAGAATTACAAAACAATTACTTTCACAGAATATTGTTATTGAAAGGAACTACCACTACCGTTCTATATACTTTTTGCTATTCTTCTTTAACACTTTAATTACATATCGGCCAGATTTTCTGACATCTTACATGAACGGTGAAATAATATTTTTGCACATTTTTATGTAAATAAAATACATGCCGCTTTTTATGATTCAAGCCCGTAAAGGTAAAATGCAAACACAAGACTGGCTTTTGCCACATAAACTCTAAAAAGAATACGGATTTGTGGCATAAGGGTTCAATAGCACAACACAATATTCCCAATATTATTTTTTGGATCAGGATTTCCAAAAAAAAAAACCACATAACACAGCAATGGCTTATGCCACAAGCCCTTCTTCTTCTTTTTACAGCTTGCATAGGAAAAGGCAAACTTGTGTTACTCGAGCAGGAGGTATAAGGGCTATACATTTATTCTGCGGAGTAAATACTCCTTGGACAGATATTGTATAAGGTTACAAATTTCGGAGTAAATAAAATTCGAAAACTTCGGTTCATAAAGACCTGCAGTCGCTTGATAAATGTTTGCGTTATTTTCCAAGTACAGCTCCATTGACTCAAAATATGTACTGAATTTTGCTAAAAGAGAATTGGTCACCCTACTCATGACGCATTAAATTTGCCATGCATTTCAATTTAGGAACTCGTATGATAGGCAAACCAGATTTGAAGGCATTAAAAATATATTATAGGTATTGCAGCTTAAATATTAAATGCATTATTTGTTTTCTTTTTTGCTGGAAATGGCTCAAAAATAAATTTCGTTTAATTTTTAATTGCTGCATGAAGTCGTATTTCAAGTAAATTAAAAATTACGTATACGCAGTGGAGTTCATGGTCTACAATATTTAGTGTCTATACAAAAAAAATATTTATTGTATTAGTATTAATTTATATAATTCTGTGGCCACAAGGCATAACAGCATAAGTCAGGTTTTTGAATTTTACAGGAGAGCACTTCAAAGATTCAAATGCTAATAGAAATCAATTTGAGTTGTGGTATTTTTCCTTTAATATCTAGTGAACCACTGAACCGATATTAATAAAATTTTGACACAATATGAAATCGGATATGAAGATTTGAAGTATAATAATAACTCGAAATCGACAAAACTCGAGTTGTGTTGTTATGCCTTGTGACCACACAATTGTGTTTTTAATGAAATGCATGTATGAGTGTGTGTAAAATATTAAGCCCTTAAATGGCAGATGGACATATTATTTCATAAAATTCAATAATTTAAAAGGCTTTCTCGTTTATTCAACACAAACTCCGAATATTAAATTCACAATAAAATACATATATACCTATACCCAGACGGGCGGGTTTTGTTTTTTGCCCATTAAATTTTATCGGCAGAAAGTTGCGATGATGTAAAGACACAGTTGGAAAGTCAATAACCATAGCTATGTTTACTCCATCAAGAATAAAAAGAAATTTTGTAGAATTTCTGAAGTGTAAAAATTGGCCTTGAAAAATTTGGTCCTTAGGTTGGTTAGGTTTTTAGCCTGTCAGGCTGTCAGTCACTCAAGGGGACCAACATGTATTTCGATACGTGCCGTAGTTGAGTGATCTGATGGAAGTTTGGTCTATCACATCCACGTGGTGATGGCTGGAAACAGTTGCATATCTGATTTCTGATATGTTACTAGCTAAAATAGTCTAGGCGGAGGGAGCACACCCTCTTATGCAAAGCTTTCCCTAATCCAAGGTGTTATGCGACTCGTGCCTGTTGGATATTTTGGCAGCCAGGGGAGTAACCCTGAAACGCCAACGGTGGCGAGTCAGCTATCTGAATGCATTAAATTTAATTAATTTGATGCAATCATTATGGTGGATCCGCTTCCGTTGGTTTTTCCAGTGTTAAAAATTAGGCTGCCTTTTTACGGAGCATCTCTGATACCTGGCCGCCTCAGAGAGTAACGGTGGCCTTGCCGTGGTATGGGGCGCTGTCACGGTCGACCTTCCCTTCCCCTTTTTTTTATAGACGTTGCCGTGTATTCTGATTCGTTGGGATGCACAGCTTCGCCCTGGTTAAACAGGAGGAGCAGGCGACCAGACGAGACGGCATGAACGAAACCGAAAAAGAAAAACCCTTAAAGTCTCTCGAGTCTACGACTACGACAGAGAGCGCATCACGGGGGAGAGTGGGGTTGTAATCCTTACAACCAACTCTTCTTTGGTGTCAGGGGCTGTGAACCCTCCGGCTGAAGTAGGTATGAGTCTAGACGTCACAATTGTGACTGACATACCTTCTACAGAAGCCGGCGTCTGCTGCCACAACCTTCTCGCAGTGTAAGACGCAAATGGTCCAAAAAAAAAAAAAAAAAAAAGTTGGAACACTACAAAAAACCTATTAATATGTTAAAAACAAAAGTTACAAAATAAACTACAAATACCAGATTTTCACTGTTATTGAGTTTGTATTTGTCTTTTTACAAAACCCAACGTGAAAATCCACTAAAATTAATTAACATTAGTTTTCTACTTCAGAATCCACATTACGATCCAGTTTTTTCACGTAAGATTGCTTCGAGCATATCAGCTCATTTCAAAAGAAATAGGCTGCCGCACTGGGTAGAATTATTCCGGGTTAATTTGCGTCCCAGATCTGAAAATAATGCAAAAATCTGCATAAGATAATGATGATAGCCAATTTAGTAATCCCATTACAAGGAAGTGGAAATGTGAATTACCATATATAATTCCAAGGAATTGAGATCGAGGATGAATTCAATTTCCAGCTCTGACTCTGACCAGGCAAACCTTTAAAATTTTTTTTTTTTTGTCGAATGAAATTAAAACCGCGTAATATCAAAGCCTATAAAATTGATGATTAATAGTTTTTTGTTAGGTACAAATTGCAAAACCAAGCTATTGGGAAAAGCATTAATTCTGTGGATACTTGGATCAATGACGGTAATTCCAAGAAGCATATTTATTGCCATGAAATTTATTTCACTTCAAAGCTAGTGTTCAACATATTATGGCACACAATTTCGTACATATGTAAATATATTAGAGTGCCTCAAGTTCCATTCACAAATAAAAATAGTTGCTAGCCCTCTCCAAAAAATTATTATTTCTTTATTATAATTAAAATTATAATAAAAATGTATAAGCTCTAGCTGCCACAAATTTTCCCTTAAAAAACGGTTTTTAGTGGTTTTTTCAAAACGATCCACAAAATTTTATTTAATTTTTTCCCCCAATTAGTAACAATTGTAATTGTTATATATTAAAATGCATTAATATTTTATCAACTATGATATTATTTTATGAAAAAATTTCAAATTTAAATATGCATATTGTAAGACATATTATTAATATAGCTATTCAAGTCATTTTAAAGAAGGAACAAATAGTAGCATGTATTTACTTTCTAACCATAATATCAAAATGAATATTTTCATTTACCAAACCGAAAAATTTTCATTTCAGTGATTTTAAGCTGACAAAAATTCAAAATAAGAAAAGAAATTAAACCGTCACATATTTAGGTATACTAAGAGTTGAGGCAGCATATTTACACACAAACAGAGATAATATAAGAGAATTAGAGTGAGTGAGGTTGATGGTGTTGTTGTTGATATTTTGTGTTTGCTTCTCGCCTAATTAAACTAATTACATTAGGCAAGGCATTAACAATCAGAGTTTCCGCTTTAATTTATAAAATAAATAAATTAATATTATAAATATATATATACACAAGTAAGTGCAGTCGTGGACTTTAGAATGAGACATGTGCTTTTTAAAATTCTATATCTACAAGAATCATGATTTAAGGAAAAACGGTAATGGCATTGGTCAAAAACAGCATAATAATCCTTTAAGATCCTTCATATACAATTCTGTGATGTACACTGCTTTTAAAGATCCGTATTTGCGACTTTCAAGGGTAATAAATTAAGAAAATGATGCATTAAAGGATTCAATACCGAAATATTTCAGCAAGCACAGGATTTTAAAATAGCAATCCCGACATCCCGAGACTTTTCGAAATTGTTCGGAATTTCTTTATTTCGATTTCTTAGCTGAAAGTATTAGAATTTTATTATATTTTTTGTGTCCAAAAAAGTTTATGAAGTGAAACTTCTGTGACAGCAGTGAGAGTATACTTTCAAGGGCACATACTTATTTAAATTCATTAACCAGCCTTTCGACAATATCCGTGGAAAGAAACCATTATGCGCCATTTGTATTATCAGTGTAGAAATATGTATGTACAATAGTGTAATTGACATAAGAATAAGAGTAAAGAGAATGGATAATCGCTGTGTTATGTACAATAATGCTTCTAATTAAGTCGTCACGATTTAAGTCACAAGAGGAAATTCACTATGTAACTCGATTGACGTTGTTAAATTATCTGTTATTATAAATTTAACAAATATAAATTGCACGTACATTTGATACACCTACATAAATATCAGCCTAAAAATCCATGTGACTAGTGTATCATAAAATCGATTTTAATTGGTAAACTGCTTGTTGATCCTTGCGATTACTGTGCAACTTTATATATATGTATGGATATCTCTGAAATATTAAAGCGTCTGTGAGAGTAGATCTTAATTGATTGCATACAAAACCAATCGTTGCAAAGCACCTTTCGGACTCGAGTATGGTTTGTAACTTATTATATTTAAATTTATTATGAACGAATCGTGGGATATCGGGAATAAAAAAAAGGTCCGAGACCCCGGAATTATATACAATAGAATGTATGAGCGATGTGCATGAATGCATTCATCAGCAGTTATGAGCCATTCACAGAAAAATGAATGCTGAGATAACACTACACACCAAATAGATGAAATGAAAAAATGTATGATTCGCTCAATAGAGTGTTGTACATGTCGTGTGCGTAGAACTGGTACTGCTCTCGAAATGTTAGCAAAAGGCAACGAACGGTTGGAAGTGACAACGAATGTGCGAGTTGCTGCTGCTGCTTTTAATATAACACTTATGATGTACAAGATTGGATGTTTGCTTTCCATTGTACTTAAAGTCGATTACAATTTCGACAATGCATTATTGAGTCAATAACATTTCCGTCGTCTTTCCCAATTTGTGCGAAAATGCCCCAAATTCCACTATTAATCTTTTCAATAATATCAGAATATATTGACAAAATGGTTCATCTACTATAAATTTTCCACTAAACTCATCCAAAAACTGTAAATAAAGTGTTCACACGCCCATTTACCGATGTAAAAGCTAGTGGTGCGAAACATTGAACAAAACATTATTTATTTTTTTTTTATTTATTATTTTCATTTATTTGATTTCTATCTTAAAAACTAATTACATTATTTTTATATAACAAAACAAGTAACGTGTTGATAAAGACAGTGCAAAAAAAAAAAAAACAACAGTGTGTTTGCGTATTTGCAAAGAGTTTAACAAAATAAACGCGAATGGTGCGAATCATTCGACGAAACACATAGTGTGTTGGTAAAAACAGTACAAAACAAAATAACAAGCACGTCACCACACGACACACATTATTGTCGGAATGAAAGCATAACAAAAACAGTGGATGTGCGAAGAGAAAGAAAAGACATAACATTCACTGCACATCTCTGGTATGTATACAATCAAAAGATACGTATACGTCGTGGAGCACCATGCTTTGGGTCTCTTGATTTATTAATGAAACGAAAACAATATACTACTCTTATATCTACCACTTTCTAATTCAAAACATCATTAAGTCATAAATTACATCTTGACAGTAACGTTCACATGCAAATAAGATTTGCGCGGTGATGTCCGTTGTCAAACAGGCATTTGGTTATGTACGAATATGTATGCAAAAATGTCTGCAGATTCGTTAAAGCTGACTCGAAGTAAACCTTCTTCAATTTGATCAATGATTCAGCACAAAAATTTTTTTTGGGAACTCAAAATTTGAAGTAGACTTGTTTTTCGAATCTTAATGATGCGATTGAAACGTATACAAATAACTTTTGACACTGGCATAGCGCACCATACATTGTATAAATTAGCTTCAGCTCAGAAATTAAAAAAATGGACCTAATGAATTCTGTTTAAACACCAGCTATATATAAGTTTCAACTTGCAGTGAACAAATTTTTTCATAACTTTTTTTTGTGCAAAAAAAACTATTCCTAGCATTTATTTGACAGAATGTATATGTACATTAAAACCATTTTCAATTACTCAATTTCTTTTTATTTCTGGAGTATGTATTGCTTGTGTTTTCATCTGTGACTTTGTATGTAGTTACGAGAATTATTAACTTATGGTGCGAAAGCGTGCTGTTTTATGACTTTAATTTTATCACAGTCTCCGTATTGCTTTTACGTCATTCTGTATAATTGATTTTAAGTTAACATATTTTTATTTTGACAATTTTTGTCTTTTAATTTAATTAAGAGTTCACACTGATTTGCAAGCGGTTTTTTTAACTTTTTTGAGTAATTACCATACGTAACTACGTCAAGAAATCATTTGATTAGTTTTTTCGTGTTAAAATATTTTAGAAAATAAAATTTTAGGGACAGAAAACTTAGCTCACGACTTGTGTGAAAATTTCTTAAAAATCACACAAAAATTGAACTTTCAACATCTATATCTCAGTCATTTATAATCCGATTTTAGCAAACTTGGCAGCATTAAACGCAGATCTATCGTTACTATAGGTAATGAGATATTAGCCTGGAAGTGAAACAGTAACCTGAAAAACCGTTATTTGTCATATCTCGAAAACTTACCCATAGAAAAAAAATTAATATGATTTTCGTGTTCAGCGTCTTCGATTTAGTTTAGAAAACATACTTTGGTTCATGTTATATTTTTAAAGTGAAATTTTGTAATCCAGTGTAAGTTATATGGGAATGCATTTTTGATTTTTGTTGAATTTTTTCCTTACAAATGGGAGAGATGGAACATATTTTTCGAGGAGAAATGGAATAGTCGCGCTTTTATAAATTGTTTTCTTCGATATTACACTGAGAAAAATCATAATTAGCGCAGAACGTTAAAAAGATTGTCAAAAGAGGCACATCACAAGGAGGCGTACTATTCCCTCTTAATTGGAGTTTGGCAAAGTAATAGCTTATGGGGATGACATTGCTATTGCGAATACGTTTCTACTCTTTCAGAACTGCTAAACAACTCACTTAGCATTCTGCCTCACTGGTGCCGTGAATTCGGTCTTAATTTAAATCCTGCCAAAACTGAGGTGAAGTTATGCTTTTCACTAGGAAGTATAAAATACCAACATTTGCCCTACCCAAAATTAATGGCATCTCGCTTTGCCTTAGCAAGCGCGTTAAAGATTTAGGACTTGTTCTTGATCCTAAACTTCAATGGAAAGCAAACATTGTAGAGAGAGTACGGAAAGCCTCTTGCACTCTCTACTGCTGTAAGAGGGCAGTAGGAACAAGATGGGGTCTTCAGCCTCGAGCCTAATCTTCTTTAAGAATCCGCCTTCTGGTGGCCAGCTACCACAAAGGCGGTCGACCTTAAACCACTGGAAAAGGTTAGAAGAACTGCAGCCATATTGATTACTGGGGCTCTCCGCACTACCTCTAAGAAACTAACGTAGACTCTACCCCTAATTGAAACATTGGATACCTGGACACATGGATATTACAGGTAACTGTAATGCCGACGAGTTAGCTAAACAGGGCTCGCAGCTTACAGATATATCACCTTCCTATACCATTGGTTACCCTCTTACGTCTATTAAATTGGTCACTAAGCAAAACTACCTTGAGGAAGCAAAAAGATCCTGAGTAGCGGAGCATACTTGTAGTATTACCAGGCTAACATGGACCACTATAGACAATAAACGGATTGGACAGCTACTCAACCTTAAGAGAAACTCCATCAGCATTACGATTTCGGTGCTCACGGGACACGGCATAATGGGAAGACATACTGCCATTCAATTACATCTGTCGAGGCTGCGGCTCCGAGGAAGAAGAAGAAACACTTCTGCATTTCATGTACGAATGCCCATCCCTAGCCAGGAGGAGACTAAAACTCCTGGGCTCACCTTTCTTCACTATTATTGAATCCTCATGGTTCTCCAATCCCTAAATGTTGGAGTCGCGCCGTACTATGGTATCACAATGAGCCTAAATGTGTTTAAGTGTGTTTTCAAGCAGAAGACTGCCACTTCAACCTAACCTTTTTAATTTCATAAAATATATTTTAAATAAATATTGCATTCAGTAGGATTACTTTACATATTTACAAGTATAAAAATACAAATTTTAATCAAACTCTTCTACAAACTTATAATCTGTCAAAAACTGAATTTGAAATTCCTTTTCGCTCCCTGTGATTTCCACCACACAAAGCAGAAGCAGAAAAGAATGCGTGTGAGCTTTCCGTTTTAAATGATTTTTCATTTGCATGAAGGGAACTACATATTACTAATTTGATCACAGTATTCTATAGTGGTGTGTGGATGAGTTGGTTAGGAGGGAAGGTAAAGTAGTGGATGTAGGAAAGAGTTGTGGGGAAAAGTGGGTTAAAGTCCCACTTAAAGCGAACCAAATGATTTTTTTTTTTCAATATTATTTTTTTTTTTTTATCGATGTGGTGAAAAAAATAAATATACAACAAAAAAAAATTGACAAAGATGAATATAAAACATGCAAACCAGGGGTGCCAACTCATTTTTTCTTTCTTCCCGATAGTTTTAGAGAAATTCCCCGATTTTCGATCGAATTCCCCGCATCGTTATAATTTCATATTATAACAGCGCGACACGCACTTTCCATATCAACATTTTACAAAAACGAAAAATTACCTAAAATTGACCTCAGTGAGTGTTATTTTAAGGCGACCCTGAATTTTCTCAGTCCAAAACTTGTACGGGACTGGTAGATTAATAGAAATGTACTTTCTGACTCCGGAATTCTTTTGGCACATGGGAGATTTCACTTCCAGGGAACCCACTCTCAAAATCGATCCGGCTCAAGCTTGCACAAAGTTTAAACCTATTGGGTAGTACATAGCTGCCACACCAAATTTGAAAGAGATGGGGTGTTTCGAGTTACTAGACGTTCATTTTGATAGATAAACAAGCCTCAGCCCACTTTTGGATATCAAAGTTCTCAAAGGAGAAGACATGGGCTCTCTTTTGACTCAAATAAAAAATGGCAAAAGCCTTGTGTTGAGAAAAACGGGTTCAAAGTTTTGACTATCGGTTTTTAACATATAAAATATATTTCACCTTCTTTATGATGGCTGATCGTAATTTGTAAGTTTACAGACTAGTCAGCAAGGATTAAGAGTTTTTAATCAGGAGGGGCTGGACTAAGGTATAGCTTTCTGAATGGTCGAAAGCGAAGTCGAAGCGCCGCGCGACTATTTTGACCTGACTGATACTTGCCGCTATAATCGTCTACTATATCTACGAAAGCACTCCGCGTCACTGAAATTTTCATAAAATACTTTCGAAATATAACACTTTCAAATAGAACTCTTTTTTAAAAATCGCAGGGCCCACTTAAGAAAAGGCGAAGATTTTAAGACCCAAAATATGAAATATTACGTAAGTTAAACGTTTTTCATTACATAAAATTTTACAAAAAATATTCTACAGACTTTTATGACTAAAAGCTGAACGACTTCAAATTCCCCTAAAAAAACAGCTCATTCCCCGATTCCCCGCACCCAGTAAAATTCCCTACAAATCTATGAACTCCCCGCAAGTTGGCATCACTGATGCAAACACACATAAGACATTACTTTATGTTACTAATGTGATCACTGTGAACTGGCAGTTTATGTGTGAAGGCGGTTGGTTATTAGTTATTGGGCAGAATGTGGAAGTTTTTGGACAAGTAGGCACCTCTCATACAAAGGAAATGGGTTTCGCCCAGATAGTATATTTAGAAAAAAGTTAGACTAATTTTCATCGAAGCAGTCACATTAGTGTTCTTTTTCCGCTGTTTAAATTTATTTTCTTTACATATTTGCACATACATACGCTTATATTACTACATATGAGAATACTTAAAATTAAAATTTAGAATAGAATTTATTAATAAATCACAAGAAGACTCTTATTTATTACTCTACAATAATACGCAGTAACGGATCCTAGGAGGGAGTTTTGGAGATAAGCCTTCCCTCTGTTTTCCAATGAATATGTCATACATTTTAATCGTTGCTCATGAAACCACACAAATTTATTGGAACGAAAAAATTAAAACCTTCCTCCCTTTCGGATATTTCAAGTTCCGCTTGTGGTAAATTGTGTCGTTTACACCAGATCCTTACAAACATACAAACGAAAAGGCAAAGTACGCTTTATAAATATACACATGCCTACATATTATATTACTTAGCTCATATTTTCTTTTCCTTGCCGACATTCTTAAAGAAGTAGTATATTTGAAAATTTACGCGTCTTAAATTTGTGTGAATGTGTGCGTGTATAGGTATTTTGTTTATAAATACGAATAAAATAAATTACTTACTTCATTTTGGTGTATTTTAATTAGCAGCATGACCAAGCATAAACCTAAGACTTATACGCACATAGATACACACTGGCGGAACTAGGATCTGCCATGGGGGATTTTGAATTCTTATATTTTTTTACTCTCAAATTTAGGATATTATTTAGTGGTACAATAAATAATTAAACCCTTAACCCTCATATTGCCAATCTGATTTTATACTTTCTATGTGATCAACAAACATCATACTTAGGTACCCACATGGTTTTCGTTATTATCTAAACAAAATTTGGCTATTATGCAAAATTATAATTGCAGCAGGCTATGCAAAATTGATCAATTTCTGCTTCATTTGCGACATTTTTTGTAGCACTTCTCATAAAATGTATGTTTCCAAAGTTTAAATTATGTGCCTTCGAATTTGCGAATTTTTTTTTCTTAACAGTTTAGGTTAGGTTGGAATGGCTGTCGAGAGACACACTTAGGCCTGAACGGCCCATTGTGATACCACATAGTTGGACCTACAGTTTAACGCCGATTCCGAGCGGCGGTGTGGCAATTTTTTATCGGCTTGGTGGTTTTGCCATTACCAACCAATGTGTGTACTTGTACACTATCTTATAATTCTCATACACTTCATATTGATAGTGAATATAAGAAAGTAATGAATTAACCACCAAACGAAGACGGTAATCGAACCCAAACCTCCCAGATGAAAGTCTAGTGCACTATCCACTAGGCTATCGCGGTCGTCTTCTTAACAGTTTGCTCCAAACACTATCTAGAATTTATTTTTTTTTTTTCTTTTTTTGTTTTTGGTATAGCTCGTCATGAAATTTGTACGTCCAATATTTTGAAAAAAATTATTTCATTAATGGCATTTTTTCGAAAATTCAGTTTGAACCGGAACCCCTCACACACATATGTATGCATTGTACTATGCGTACATGTAAAAGGCCAAAATGGCATAAACATGCCATCGAATATTCTATACTGGATGTGAATATATAGGAAACAGCAAGAAAACCAAGTAACAGCAGCTACTGTATAATGATGCTTTCTTAATATACTGGCAATATTTTTTCTTCATTTTCATCATGTAGGTCAATGTAAGGACGCTGTTGTTGCTGTTTTGTAATTGCTGTTGATGGCATTAAGTATCCATTTTGCTACTTAGCTACTTGCTGTTGATTTTATGCTTTTTAGATGCCTTTGTACATAATTTTACGGTGAAATTTGCCAGAAAATACATCGTATACATTATTTTCCCAAAACTGCCGCATAACTTGAGGGCATTATTATGTTGAAAGTGGTATATTGTGAGTTTCGCGAAATTCACATGCACATTGTACATGAACTTAAATTTTATTTAATTTACTCATTTAATTTCCTCATCAAATCTGTTCTTTATTTGCCAGTATTATCAATTGCTTAACTGATAGTGGTCTTCAAGTTCAAAATGGCATTTGAAAGAAATCTATGTATATAAAGGAAGTAAGCAGTTGATAACAACACTGTGCGACACCAAAAATCAAACCGTACCGGAATATTTTTTTTTTTAAATATACCTATCTGCTTTGTCTTGGACTGCAACTTTTCGTTTCATCAAAATCAACATTGCAACGATTTCATATTTCAGGCGTTCTAAATGATCCTGATATTCGGAAATTGGTAAAGTCTGAACACTTTGACATGGCCTTGGTAGACAATGAGATAGATAGACGAGTAAGTGCTGTGAGAGCCAAAACTTTTCTCGTACTAAGTTTGTTACCTATTTGTCACCATTTAATCGCTTTGGGATACAGCTTGAGTGCTTACCTTGATGCCTGTGCACATTTTGAAAGGTAAGTACAAGTTATAGGTTATATGGGAATGAATTTTTCAGATGCGATGGAATCGTCGCGGTTTTACAAAATAATTGTTTTCTTCGAAATTATACTGAAAAAAGTCATATTTAGCTGAATGCGGCGTGTTTTCTTATTCAAATTTTTTTCAAACAGTCAAGTTTCATTTGAACAACATTTTTTTCTTAATTTTTAAAAAGTTGGTTTCATGACAGTTTGTTTTAATTTTTATAGAAAGTTAATACGATTTCGCCTCAATTATCCAGGAAGAAATGATAAAACAAGAGGAGAAGTCGACGCAATTGAAGAATAGAAAACGACGCGAGTGTAACTCAGTGGCGGTTCTAGGATTTGGGTTTGGAGGGAGGGCTGATTTAAATTAAAAGATAAATATCAGACTCACTATCGACCAAAACCCAGACCTATACCAAAAACTAGTGCAAAAATTTTATCAAATGCAGGTCAAAACTTAAAAGATAACTGGAACAAAACTGAGACCAAAATTCAAACTGAAATCGGATAAAAATTTAGGTGGAAATTTCGACTAAATTTCAAACACACATTCAAATATTTTTTTTAGATCGACGTTCAAACCAAGAAAAGAACCAAATTCAGATCAAAATCTGGATTATGACTTTTCTGATGGATTTATATTGTTAAATGATCTATTTTGAGAAAACAACTTGAAGGAAATTTCAATTTCCTTTGAGAAAAAATTTTGATGAAACAATTTGATACATCTCTACTTTTTGAGTCATTTTGGGCGAAACAAAAACCCGAAAAAAAATTAAATTAAGATAACAGTTGATTTGGATAGTACTTTAAACGAATTTTCAAAATATGTATTCATATCACTCTTGGCAGTGAGTTTACGATTATACAACTCCATAACCAAGCACTTAGTTTTTATAAAAAATTAAATACGTTCTTTAAGCCTGTTATTTAATTACTTAAAATGTAAATATATCTTAATTTGACCAAAAAACCAATACGTTTTAAATTTCAACGAGATCTGTACACGCTTTCGGGTGCTGGGTAATAACCGGTCACAAAAAAAAACAATGTTCAGATCACGAATCGCACCAAAATTCCAACAAAAATCGACCAAAATGAGATCAAATTCAGGTCGAAACTCAGACTAAAAACCAAAAATTCAGACCGAATCAAAACCAAATCAATTTTAAAATTCATTCCAAAATTAAAAAAAAAAATTTAGACCACAACTCAGACCAATGATTAGACAAAACTTTAGGCCAAAAGGACACCAAATATCGAACGAAAGTAACCCAAAATTCAGACCAAAAAGTAGTGGGATATCTGATAAATATTTACATAAAAAAAATTTAACTTAAATTAAACAAGAACTAGACCAAAATTCCAAACTAATTCAGACCAAACTTTAAAACAAAATTCAGCCCGATTTCGGACCGAAGTTGAGACCAAAATAGTATCAAAATCAAACCAATTCAGACAAAAATATTGACCACAACTCAAACTAAAAGTTAGATTAAAACTGAGGCTAAAAAAACGCCAGAAATCTGATCAAACGCTGGTCTGCAAACGCTAGAAAGCAAATCAAATTTAGATTAAACCTCAAACCAAATTCAGATTAAAATTCAAACTAAAATAAAACAAAAACGGGCAAAAACGGAAAAGTTAAACCAATTTCAGACTAAAATTCAGTACAATTCAATTCAAAAACTAGACCGTTACCAAGCTTTCTAAAAGTAAGACATTTATAAGCTGGAGTTGAAATTGTAGATTTAATGTAGTTTGAATGTATTTAATAACCAGTTGCACTGTAACGTGCATCCTATTGGCACGCCCAGCATGGTTATTTTAATTTTATTCAAATATCCGACCCCATTTTAATATTTATATTAAATTATTATTATTAAAATAAAATATAATACAAAATAATATTTTAAATCCTAAAGTTTTTCGTTTGTTAAAAGTATATACTTTTCATTGCTGATGGCTTCAGCCCCTATAGCCCCTCTGGATACGCTACTGAGTGTAACGCATCGATTTAGGAGGGAGAACGCAATTACCTTGTTGCGATGCAACAATTCTAGAAACTGGCAGCAAGCAGTTTGCTCTATTTTCTATACAAGTTGCATTATTTGCAGGAGAAACTCTTCGAAAAATGTTCCAAAATAAGATGAGCAGTGCATTATCCCACTTTATATCGTCACATTTACTTGAATGTTTTTCATATTGTTTTTCAATTGTTCTTAATGTTCTAATTGTTTTCAAAGTTCTTAAAAATTATTTTTATTATTTTTAACAATATTTTTGATTAAAATAAACGATTGGACTTGCAGTATTTAGTTCTTATATATGAATTTCGGAACATATCAATTCTTTTTTTTTAATTCGGAAAAAACTATAAAATGGTGAAACACCTAACCACTCCGCATATTTATAGACAACGGTTCAAACTCAAGTTTTTTGTGATCATTTCATTTCAAAAAAGGGGTTCAATATATAGGTTATGCTGAAATGTAAGCATGCATAAAAACTCTACTAAGCTGATCAGTGTGAAAATATTTACATACATTCTTTCAATGAATATTTGTGCCGAATCCCATTAAGGTTTCACTTCACATAAAATTTTCATCAAAAACGACAAATTTTTGTTTATCAAGAGTTTAATTTATCTTAATCGAGAATTTTCTTTTTCATTTCATTCCATTAAATTCCATGGAAAAATATTTTAATTTTTAATTGAGAAAGAATGGCGCCTGAAAATATGCTCACATTAGAAAGCAAAAAAAAAAATAAAAATAAAAAATCTATTACACTGCGTTTTATTAACAATAAAAAAATGGTATTCATTCGATAATCATTTCAATTTTATTATGCAATAATTCAAGTAGGAATATATATTTTATTAATATATAAAATATGAAATTAAAAAAGAATTTATTGTTGAAGTTTCTGTTTTTGTCATTTATAAAACATCATCATATATTTTAATGGCATTTGTCCGACGGGACGACCTAGTGGGAGTTTTATTACATTATATATTCTATTATTATATATTCATGCACTGATGTATTCTTTAATGGATGCATGTATAGATGTATATAGCTCTTGCATTCATTATCAACATTGCTTTAAAGTGTTTATTGAAATATGAAAATAGTCAAATGATGGTAAAATTTCTTGGTATTAAATTAGGTTAGGTTAAGTGGCTGTCGTTCAACTTACTTAGGCCTGTTCAAGGCCCATTGTGGCACCACTGGAGCTTTACCTCTACACTGTCGGATCCTCTTTAAACCACCCTGTGGATTTGATAAAAGTACCCACTTTCGTTAGCTTCAACCTTGCGACCTCTTCAACACCGCCAATAGAAGCGAATCCAAGCGCGGAAAATCTTTTGCTGCATAAAGCCATGCAACCACACAGGAGATGTTTCACGGTTTTTTCTTCTTCGATCTCTTGACTGCTGCGACAAAAGTCATAATGTGGTACCCCCAGTCTACTTGCAAGCCTGCCAATTAGGCAATGACATTTTAGCACCGTTATCGTGTTTCTTACGTCCTGCTTATTAAATTTCAATAGCAGTTTAGTACGGCCGTGGCCACTTTTGCCTGCTTATTAGGCAAGATGATAGCTGTCTCCAGTGGACATTTGCAACTTCGATACTGTGCCTATCTATTTTCAGTTTACATGTAGCTAAAGGCATTGGTACAGATACGTTATCCGGCTGCGTATTTTGCGTTGTACCTTCCCTATTAAGCTCATCTGCTTTACAATTACCTTTAATGTTTCTATGACCTAGCACCCAAAACCAGTTTTATATTGAAATATTGCGATAACTCGCCCAATAGTTTATGGCATTGTACTACCGTTTTTGACGAATTTCTTACTGTCTCTAACGATTTCAAAGCTGCTTGGTTGTCCGAGTAGATATAAATTTCTCTCGTGGATAACGAAATATTCTTTATAAGCAATAAACCTTTTGTTATCGCTATTACTTCTGCTTGAAATACACTGCAATGATGCGGTAGACGGAAAGATAGACTGACGCCCAGCTTTTCTGAATATACTCCTCCACCCACATGGTCATTGAGTTCTGATCCGTCAGTATAAATGCTTACTTTATTCGTACAATCCATGATACCACTATCCCAATCCTCCTTTGAGGAAAATATAGTGTTAAAAGATTTGCTTAAATGCAGTTCTACCGGATTACAATAATCTGTAGTACTGGGAATTATAGAAAATTTTCTTAATATGGTCGAGTGATCTCTGTTACAAGTAATTTTCTTGGTATTAAGACGAATGATTTACAAAAGCTTCAATCCGCTTAAAGTAAGTTATTTGTAACTTAAGCCTAGTGTCCTATACATAGAATCACCCAGTAAATAGTGTACAGAATGATTCATGCACATAAGTACTTATACCATATTGAACATCAAGTAAGTAAACTTTTTAGTAAGATATATTTCTCATTTCTTATTTTATTAATTACACAGTGCGGAAAATTTAAACAGTTTCGCTCGGAATAGGCTGAATTATGTAGTTTTGGAATCATCAACTTATTAAATCATATATAGAAAAGAAAACTGATTTCAGGAATAAAAACGAACTTCGAGTAACTAGAAACACTCATGACACTATCACTCGAACGCTGTAGTGTCCCTGTTATCATGATGCCTACTCGAAATGATGGTACTTTTGTATTGATGATGGAAAAAATGTAGTTACAAACGAGGTGAATGTCCCAGCAATCGTGCCAGTCGCAGTTATCGGTATTGCTATTGGTAAACATTTTATGAATAACCAGAGCAGAAAAAATGTTTATAGCATTTACTTTTTTTTTTTTCTCAAATTTCTTTTAGGTCTTTCTGCCTCTTTTTCTTTCTTATAGCAAACAACAACCGAAATTAAAAAATTTAAATTTTAAATTAGAAAATCAAAGTTTACTAAGTCATGGTTGTTTCATATTACTCGACGTTCATTTGGATTGCTAAACAATTCTCATCCCAAATTTGGACCTAATCATTTTCAAAGGAAAAGACCTGAGCTTTCTTTTGATCCAAAAAAAAACTTTCCTTTTTGAAAAAAATATCAAAACTATTTTTGGTTTAAAAAAAAACAGTTAAATTCCAGATTTTTAAATCTATTTTCTTTTTTCAAAAGATTGAATAAGAATCTGCCGAAAATGTTTAGAACAAAATTTTCTAAATTTTAGTTACATGGATACAAAATAACCAAATATGAAAATCCAACTCAGCGATTTTTCGACCGATCTCGTTCAAATTTTGACTAAATTTTGTGGAAGTTTTTACCCGATCGATTTTGCAAGTGAGTTCACTTAAGATGAAATCTCCTATAGATATAAAAATAAAATTTAAAATACACATTTTTGAAAACATGCATTGTGAGTACCCGTATTTCACATTAGCTGCTAGTTTAACATGTGCGAATAAAATAAAGCTGTTAAGTCTCTTTATCATTATTTTGTAATTCACAATGAAACTGCTCAGCAACTGCTCCCAGCCATTGCGGTCAATCGTGGGCATTGTTTTTAGTTTTTTACATCTTTTCGCCGGCAGACATTTCGAATATTTTCCTTTATTGTTTTTTGCCAAAATGTCATGCTTCTTCTTTCACTTATGGCAGTTCACAATAAAATATATGATGTATTTAAACTACTTATTAAGTATACATAACAGCTATAATTATACGTGTTATCTCTGCGGCTTTGTTTTTGTTTTCCCATACAATTATCGCTGCTAGCTATACAAAACTAGAAGCAAGTGGCGAATAAAACGCAGCTATTATTTACATTACATATTTATATTTCACAACTTTCAGTTTAAACTATAAGATCTTGAGGAGTTATTCGTTTTAATTTGGAAGGTCTACTGAGAATTCATCAACTTGGATGATAGTTTGTTGGGATGGTATTAATTTTATCTTTGACAAGAGAAATTTGTAGATCACCATGTGGTTGTGAGGTGGTAGCATATCAAGGTGCGTTCAAAATCGTACGCAGCATTTTAACAGAAAACAACAGTTAATTAAATTAATCTATACATTTATTAGTGTAACTACATTTTTATTAGAGAAGATCATATTATATATCAATTTAAAGAGCTTGACGAGTTCGCCAAAAATTATCATATTTAAAATCGGTTTAACCAATTCCAAAATATTAGCGTCGGAAGTTGTTTAAAATTCACTCATTGAACAATCATCGTTGTAAAAATCATTGCTTGTGCGGGAGTAAATAACAGATGAGAGAGAGAGAGAGAAGGCATGACGGCATTTTTCAAAATTATCTGCATACACAAATAAAAAAACAAACACCAACGAGTAGTTTAGTTCTCTTTTGATATTTGTTTTTTCATAAAGAGATTTCTTGAGCAAAAAAAAAAAAATAGCCCCAATTACTGGAGCCTTACCGACTAGTTAGATATTTATTCAGTTAACCTAGAAGCATCATAATCAAAAAAAAAGAAAAAGAAAATTCTTCATTTTGACGTGGCATGTTTTGTTTACCAATGCATTAATGCATAAAATTTTTAATACAACAATAACAAATTTGTAATAAAAAAGTATATTTTCTCGTTATCTCTAAGGATTTAACTGCAAATGATGTCACGAGCGACACAGGACGATACCAGTCCATTCAAAGATACAGAAATGTAACGAAGGTGAGGGTATGTTTACTTAGGAAATGATGAGGAAACATCCCAAAAATGTGATATAATAAATTATGATGAAGGTAATTAATGTTAAAAATAAGAATGCAAAGATACGAAAAAAACGTGCAACAAATGAATAATGGCTAAAGATTTTCTTTAAAATTGAAATAAAAAAGGAAATCGATTTTCTGCTCGAATTAAGCCATTTCAGTCTCTGTCAAAGTCAATGTCGAACACTGGGGAGGGTAAGGTTTTTCCCTTGAACAGAATCGTGCTATGTATGGGTTATATCGGTAAAAAAAATCAAAAGGTTTGGGATTTCCAGTTAATATATAGGTATAAAATCACTATTCAAGGCGTACTCAATACAAAACTATTGGCCAGAACAATGACATTTTTAAAGCGTTTTTTGTACAATTTTATATTAAGTTCAGCTATGAAAATCACATGAAAAGTTGAATTAAGTTAAATCCAGCGAAGCTATGGTCTTTGCTGCAATACTAGAAGAGGTAGAAAAAAATATAAACTTAATTTAGAAAGCAAGAAAAGAAGCTTGTGTTTTAAGCCCTTGAATTTGTCGAGCTTTTAAGATTTTTTTAAATGAAATAATGAGCAATAGTATTTAAGCATTGTAGATATATTTTATTACTTTAACAATATACAAAAATTATAATAATAAAAAAAAACTTATAATTTTAAGTAAACTAAAATTGGTGTTACAGTTGCCCTCTTAAAAAAAAAACGGTTCTTGCTGGTGGGACAGGTTTTGAATTTTCCACTGATCTCAAACCAAAAAAAAAGAGGTTACAATTGCTATGAATGTAGTTATCGCAGGAACTAAAATGAAAAAAAAATTTGACAAAATGGCGCGTTCATGATAGTTTTTTAGTAGACTATGAAAATTAAATCTAGAGGTTAATTTTTGAAGTCATGACTTAAGTTCATGTTGTTGCGCGTTGTTGAATTTTACTTTACAAAAACAGACCGTTTTTTCACTACTTTTTGTATGTAAAAAGTAAGAAGTATTCAACGTAGAAAGTTTTTTTTAGTTCCTGCGATAAGAACTGGTTTTCTGAATAATATAGTAAAATTTGAGACGATTCGGTCAAGTAGTTTTTGTTTTTTATGTCCCACAGTGCAGAAAAATATAGTTTCGAGATAAATGAGTTTAAACTTCAGTCGGCCCTTTTACCTGCTTCTGCGCTCACCTGCTAAATAGGCTGTAGAAGTCGAAATACTGGAAATATTGATGCGAAAATTTCACAGTATACTTTAAAAAGTCTATACTTTTGAAATACTTATAAAAAAAAATTATTTTGTGTTTTTAGTTTGGATTATCCAAATTAACGAACTCAAAGCAGAAGTGAATTTTCTTGTGAACTAAACGAAACACAAGCAAATGAAATTTTTCAATTGCTAAATTTTTTACTTCATTGGCTTGTGTTTTTAAATTTCATTTGCATGTTATTTGCTTGACCTCGATAGCCTAGTGGATAGTGCACTAGACTTTCACCTGGGAGGTTCGGGTTCGATTCCCGTCTTCGTCTGGTGGTTAATTTTCATTACTTTCTTATATTCACTATCAATATGAAGTGTATGAGAATTATAAGATAGTGTACAAGTACACACATTGGTTAGTAATGGCAAAACCACCAAGCCGATAAAAAATTGCCACACCGCCGTTCGGAATCGGCGTTAAACTGTAGGTCCAACTATGTGGTATCACAATGGGCCGTTCAGGCCTAAGTGTGTCTCTCGACAGCCACTCCAACCTAACCTAACCTATTTGCTTGTGTTTCGTTTAGTTCACAAGAAAATTCACTTCTGCCTTGTATTCGTTAATACACAACCAATTTTTTTTTTTGGGATTAATGCTACAACAAAAATTGCAACTCTGTACCGGTAATGTCGATGACAATTGTAGACGAACTCTTTTTGTGTGCGACATCTTCATGTAATTCCTTGGACATTTGCGCCATCTGTATGTGAATTGTATAACTGTCATAAACTTTAAGATGGCGACGCTACACATTGTTCTTTCTGCCATAGGCGTGTGTGTTATTAAAATGTTATATTGAATTAAAACTGTTTATGAATCTTTTATTATATAGTTTGCGCGTGAATTCAGTTACGGAATATTGATATTTAGCCTCTCATGCACATTGCTCAACAAAATTATGTCGCATTGCAAACTTACGCGCTACGTCATATCTGGTTGGTTTTACTCTAGGACTCTAGAAAAGAAGTTTCACTTCAAAAAAATAAATTTTTTGGAAAATCTAGACCAGAAGGTGGCCTTAATTGCTGCAATATTAGCATTGATATCTTCTATTCAAAAAGGAATAAAAAGTACTAAAAAAAAGTGAGTAACTCCTACACTTGAACAGACTTAAAACCAGATTGTAAATAATCAGACTACCTTTTACAAAATTTTGGTTTTTACCATTTTTAGATAGATTTTTATTTTGTTGCAAGATATTTACGTCATTAGCGTTTTATTTGTGCTTGATTATATTACATTCTTTTACACATAAAAACAAAACAAAAATAAAAAAAAAAAACCTGATAAGCAATGTACCCAAGCAAGTTAATTAATTTACTAAGTTTATCTATACTTATATGTACGTAAGTGTGGTAAATGTTGCATAAATTTATTTATCGAGCTATTATAAGTAACTTATACAAGAGCCTGAAGGACAATATCATGTATATCGAGTCTAGGTAGTATTTTTAGTAAGGTGGCAAATGTGATGAATTCTTTATTATGTACAATATTACCATAAAAGCAGCAAATGGGAACAGAATATAAATATATATGTATTGGCTTGCACGAATGAACCAAAAACCCAAATTAATAAAAATTGTAAATGAAATAATAAAAATTCCATTTATTGAATTGTTGTTGCTGCTGCTCGTTTTTCCTTTTCATTAGTGAACAATACTCATAAATAATCACGTATATAACAATAAATTCTTCCCTTTTTATTTGTTCATACGAATTACCCAAATATGTTGAATCAAGAATTATTAGCACAATTGAAACGATTATGTTCTGTATTCGTGGTAATTCTGCAGTTAAGGGTGCACTGAAAAATACTAGTATAGAAATTGTTTAATATGAGCAAGAGAATGAATGCTTGATATTAAAAAACTGTTTTTAAAAGTTATAAAGTTGTGCTTATTTTAGGCTTTTATTATTATTTTTTTTTTTTTCAAAGTAAAGTAAGATATGGATTGTGACCTCATTATTTCATGTACTAAATTTCAAAATAATAATTGGGTTCAAATTTACAGATTTTTAACTATACTCCCGTACAAAGTAATATACCACACAATGTGAATAAATGTGTTTTAGAATGGCAAAAGTTCCTTCTGATAAAACGCAACCCTATTAACAGTTTACAAAAAATTCAATCCCATTGAACTAAGCACTTTTTCAAGCATTAAAACCCGCACAACTTGAGGAGAAAATAGTGGATAAAAACATTCATATCCTTGGTCTCAGTGAAATGGGATGAAGTGGTAGTGGAGATTCTGTCACAGCAAATGGCAGTACACTGTTTTAATGTGACAAAAAAAGTAACAGTTTATAAGCTTTTCTGCACCACTGTTTAGATTCGGGATAAAACTATAGTTGCCTTCCATATTGAGCTGTGCACAGGGAGAAGAGAGGCATAATATGTAGCTATAAGTTTTTTCTATAAAAAAATTGCAAAACAACTCTTGCAGCACAACTTAAATTGCTCATAACTAGGGCAAGGAACTCCATGCAAATGCATGTTTTTACTGGGCATCTCAAAATTGAAATGGTCAAGTTATCTTTACGAATCATTAGATTTCCTTTACAATGGCATTCAATCGTTAGTGCATATTCTTGCATATTTTACTATAAATGCATATTTTTGTATGCATATTTTTGGGTAACTGTGCATATTTTTGCATATTTTACTATAAATACATGTTTTCACATTTACTTTTTTTTTTTTTTTTTGATTTACATATTTTGAATAATTTTGATAACTTCTTAGTGAGCTGCGAAAAAAATTTCAATTTGCTCAGCATTTGATTGAAGAATTGATTGAACGCATCCGTAAAAAAAACAATACAGCCTTTGATTACTACCTCTGCAGTGGCAGAGCTTAAAATATTTGGTTTGGATTTATGCCAAACTTTTACTTCAGCAGATATTCCATTGTATTTTACAATCCATAATAAAGAAGTTTTTTTAAAAACATATATTAATGAAATCATTCCTCTTGAAACGTCACTGCGCAAAACTTATATCGGCCAAATATATATTCGTTTATTAAAAACCACTTCTTATGGGTTTCCATAAATGAAGGCACAGATATGTAAATTTGGAATTTAATGAAGAAAATTATTCTAGAAACCTCTATTCTATAACTGCATTCTGTGCTCCTATCGTCCGTCTATTGATGTAGAGCGATCATTTTCTTTATACAAACATTTTTTAAGACCCGATCGGGAAAGTTTTGCATTTCAAAAAAATTGTATTGCTTACGCCAATAAAACAATAAATTAAGATTGATCTCATGATTATTTACATATTTACTTAAATTCGATTTGGGTTAAACTTTTTATGTTCATTTTATATTTTTGTTGCTTTTCATAAATTTATTTTATTTTTTAAAGTGTTTTGTTTCAGTCCTTTGTTTGTTAAATTACGTGCAATATTTTTGTTTTTTTTTTTTACCGAAAATATGCAATTAAAAACAAAATATTTTTTGATTTTAATCGTATATTTTATATGTTTTTATTGCATTTTTTGCAGTTTCAGTTGCTTTAAACTTTAAGTGCATATTATATGCGCATATTTTCGATTTTTTAGTGCATGAAATTCCTTGCCCTACTCATAACAATTATTTCGTTTTAATTATTTTTTATAAACACTCATAACTATTATGAGTGGAAAATATTATTTACGTTGCCGATAAATTTGATTTTACAGGAAATATTTTTTACATTCACTTATAATTACTGCGTTTTATTCGCCACTTGCTTATAGTTATGTATAACTAGCAGCGATAATTGTATGGGAAAACAATAACAAAGCCACAAAGATAAATTATAGTTGTCATGTATACTTAACAAGTAGTTTAACTACATTAATTTCTATTGGAGAAACATGACAGTTTGGCAAAAAACAAAAAAGGAAAAGATTCGAAATTAACCTCAATGATTGGGATCCATTAAAATTTTTCACCTCTAGCTGCTGAGCAGTTTCATTGTGAATAACAATACAACGAAGAAGAGACTTAACAACTTGGTCGTTTTATTCGCACAAGTTAAACTAGCTGGCGAATAAAATGTAGCTAATAGCGGAATTCATGATTCAAATCGTTAACTGTACATATATTTTTTCATTTTATTCCACTTATTTTTGGAATCTTCAAATTTTATTTTTTATTATAAGTACATTGAATACAATATTTACGCAAATGCTTTAAGGGTAAGTGAGTAAGTAAGTAAGTAAACAGTTAGTGCGTGAGTTATATAATGCGATCGCGTTTAACAGATAAGAAATTAATTAAGCAATAAAATATAATAAATGAAAATGTATAAATACAAATAGGATAACAAAAGGGTAATTATTCTTCAAATTCTATTTCATTTCAATACAATCAATAATAAATAAAACACATTAATATATTAATGGTATTTTGACAAATTAACAGTTCATGCCAGATTGCAATTTAAGAGATATTAATTCATTCATAATTTCATAACGTTTAAATAATTTGTAAATATCAATAATTATTATAATTGTTGATGTTAATTCAGTTTATGTTAATCACGTACTTAAGAATAAAAATTATAGTAAAAACAATTTACTGTAAATAAAAAACAACAAGAGTTCTACTTTTCATAGTTTGTTTGGCCATAAAAACTACTGTCTTTCTTTATTTGCCAAATTTTTCTATAACTATTTTCCATATCATTAAAATTAAAATTAGAAAAAAGAATTGACCATATAAGTTTTGCAACCTCCGATCTACATTAAATTCAAACCCACAAACCTTCAACATTGCTTCTTTGCTTAGCTCTCCGTTACGTCGTTTCAAGCATGTCGTTTATATGATAGCTGCCACGCCCACTTGTTGAATTGAAATGAAAATAGCTTGTGTTCAAAAAGAGAATATTATATTAGTAGTATATTTTGTTAGTAGTTTCAAAGATTGACTGTAACATATTTACATCCACACTTCATAACGTTCAATCTATTAATGCTTTAATGGGAGATTCTGAAAATATGTTTTATGTAGCTCATGTTTTAGAGTATTCCAAAACAGCAATGCCTGTATCAAAATATCCCAACCCGCAAACCGCTACAATGAAAATTTTGATTCATTGTGGCACAGCTCTTGTATTTGCCTCCACTTTTTAAAAATCCATGTAGGTAGTGAGGCTATAAAATTCCCTGTATGGCACTCCATTCTAATGTATGTATGCTTATAAAAAATTTTTATATTGCCTAGAAACTATGAACCAATACCAGTACACAGAGAAAGCTGGCTGGATGTCGAAAAGCTGCAATCAGAACGGACAGCCGACGCCTTCGCTAATCGACTTTCACTCTTCCTTTCCCAAAACACCCCTCAACCCGATGATATATGCGCGCAGTGGACGTACATTTCCCGCTCTATGCATACAGCTGCCGAAGAGGTGCTAGGCTACCACCATCGACGGAGATATATGTGGAACGACCAAGAGTGTCGCGATGCGACTGAAGCGAAAAATGCAGTATGCCGAGCCACCCTTCAGTCCGTTTCAACGCGAGTTGCTAAGAAGTGATACAGAGAGTTGAGGAGGGAGGAGAAACGTCTTTTCAGGCGCAAGAAACGAGATGCAGAAAGACGTGAGTGCGACGATATCGAGATGCTTGGAGACAGGAATGAGGTTCGAAAATTCTTCAAAAAAATAAAAAGCCTGACTAACGGTTTGAAGACCGGCGACTCTTCCTGTAAGAACGAGGACGGAAATCTGGTGACAGATGCTCAGGGTATTATGAGGTTATATGAGGAACACTTCTCGGAGCTGCTTAATGGTGATGACGATAACAATCCCGCCATTCGGGAAGCTGTTCCGGAAACCTCAATCACTGACGGCGTTGAAGTACCGCCGCCCGACTATGACGAGGTCTTAACAGTCATCGCTCGGCTGAAAAACAATAAGGCTGGGGGTACATGTAGCCTGTCTGCTGAGTTGTTTAAGACTGGAGCCGAAGAGCTCACAAAACGCATGCACGAGCTTTTATGTAGAATATGGTCGGATGAAAGCATGCCCAGTGATTGGAACCCCAGCGTACTCTGCCCAATCCGCAAGAAAGGTGATTCCACGATCAGCGCCAACTACCGTGGGATAAGCCTTCTTAAAATCGCATATAAGGTTCTATCGAGCGTGTGAAAAACTGAAGCCCATCGTTAACAAACTGATTGAACCTTATCAGTGTGGCTTCAGGCCCGGTAAATCCACCATTTTACAGATATTCACACTACGCCAAATCCTGGAAAAGACCCGAGAAAAACAAATCGACACGCACCGTCTATTTGTCGATTATAAAGCCGCCTTCGACAGCACGATTAGAGATTACCTGTACACCGCATTGTCTGCTTTTGGTATCCCTGCAAAGCTTATTCGTCTTTGCAAAATGACACTGACAGACACCACCAGCGCAGTGAAAATTGGGACTGGCCTCTCCGCGCAATTTGATATCAAAAGAGGTTTCAGACAAGGTGATTCTCTATCTTGCGACGTCTTTAATCTAATGCTGAAAAAATTATTCGGGCTGCAAACATCGACATCTCTGTACATTTTTACATTGCATTTTTTCCTGCACCCCTAGACATATACACACCCCCTGTTCTAAGGAAGCTTGCGCACAATTTGGTTTAGGGCTAATTTGAAAGGGAATAGTTCAACCTTTAATTTCTGATACTAGCAAAGTTTGTCAGGTCAGGGTTCAGCTCCACAATTTTTCAAAAATGGCCGAAAACGCTGATTTTCTCGAAAACGTGACGTGATGGGAAGTTTTTGACCGCAGATTCGTGTTTAACATGAAAAAATCATTTGGAAACACTAAGAGTCATCTTATTCGCAAAACCTATGTAGGGCAGTGTCTTGCAATTCAAAACCATTTAGAAGCTGTGGGTGCAATGAATCCGATTGGTTGGCAAACAGTATTTGTAAGGAAACAGCAAAAATTGGTGGGCTAAGTTACACATTCAAATATTTATACGAGGCGTGGGCGTAGTAGCACTGCTAACTTACGTTATACCGCTTGAGCATGTAATAATGAGATTTGATGTGCAACCAGTCAAACCAACTGAATGCCATATACATAAACTCTCACATATATTTTATTTTATATTTATATTAAATATAAGTTTGTTTATTTCATGATTTAAACGTACAGTAATTTAACCAAAAAAAACAGTAATTTAGTTTTTTTCACAGTAATTTGAAATTATAAATGTAACAACACTAGGTGTGTTAATAATTATCTAACTTATTATAAACAGAAATGATTGAAATCGCACAATTTTAAAATACTCATAGATGCCATAAACAAAATGCTTTAGATACTTATTTATAGGAAAAGAAGAAAAAATACTTGAATTTATATATTTTTACACGTAATATTATTAAAGTGTTTACACGGCGCAAGCTATTTAGCACTCAAATGTCCAACATAAACGCGGTTCCTAAATAAAACTGTATATGTACATATACTCGCAGTTAGAAAATTTTAAATTTATTTCTCCCTGATGCGATGGAAATATTATCATAAATATTTTTTTGAGTCTATTATTGTCTGTCACAAATTATTTTAATGTATGATTCAAATTAGCGAAATCAAATACGTTTTAAATGACTAATATTGTTTAGAATCCTCTCTCCAACTCTTTTCAGTCATTGCATTAAGTGCCAAATTACAAACGGCTTCAATAGGATCAATAATGCTTTGCTTTTCCTGAAGTCATATTGTCGTTGGGATAGTCCTGTTGTGACTTCTATGTGTTCTTCTAGGCGGAATCATATAATCCTTTACAGCACTTTCCCTGCAGTATCCAGCATACACAGCGGACGATATGAAAACTGGGGGGCTTTTGAAATGGAAATTGAAATTGAAGAAGACTGAATATTACTGGGTTTCTATAAACTGAAGCTTTAAAAACAATGCTCGAGGTGCGGTCTAGACCAGATCTGTTCTGAGCGCTTCTTCGTTTGTGACTGGGAGGTTTGAATTTTCGATTGTCTTCCAAAAGCTTCTCGTTTTCAGATCTCTGCTTCTCGAGAATAGACCAGCTATGATAGTAGCTATGATGAGAAGGCATATTGGGGTATTTCATGTGTTCCATTTCACCTTATTTCGCATTATTTTGTATGCACTACCCCTCAGAAATCGAAAATGTGTGCACATCTCTATGTTAGGCATTACTTCACGGAGGGGAAGCTGCCTATTGCCTCTGCGCTGTCAGCAAAACCAACAAGTTTTAGCCCCCTCTGGCAGGTCGAGTTGAAGTACGCCATCGAACTCCACCAAAACTCTATACTTTTTGGTGTCATCATCCGTTTTGTAAAGGAGCACTCTGTTGCTAAAGTAGCTTCCAATGATGTTCCGGATATATCCAGGGACTTGGAACTGCACCAACGCATTGGTGTACTTATGTGTGGTTGTACAATTTGACTGAAATACGCAATGTGAACTTGCGAGGTATACGAGGCATTTGCGAGATTTTGTGATTAAATATGCCAGTTTTTGACAATTGGTTTGCTAAACTGATTGATCTCCGTTTCATCTATACACAATGCATTCATGAACACGTATAATTTAAATTAATTAAATTGGAAATTCATTTAATACATAATTCTACTAAAACATTGAAATATAATACTCTCAAATTGTATGGCAGTTGATTTCGTTCTGAGCTAGCTTTCATTGCACAGAGATTCGGGCAGGGCTTGATATATTTAAGCTAATTGCGTGCATTAAGCATTTGGAAAAGTTCTTCTTTTTTTTTATAAGTTTTCCCAACTTTGTATCTTTAAGTTGAGCAAAGTAAGGATAACTGCTCACTTAAAACAATTTTTCAGATAACAATTTTTTTTCATTGAGTTACTTTCGCTTTTATTTTAAATTAATATTTTTTTTAAGTATTTATTTTTTAAATTGAAACAAAAAAAAATAAAAGGGTAGAAACAAGAAATATTTCATTAAAAAGGAGCATTATCTGTTTTGCTATGTTGAAAACAGTAATGTAAAAATTAAAGCTTATATACATTCAGATTTATTTTAACTCAACGTACCTTTGCAACCTTATTTTTTTATTTGTAATGTTATGGCATATCAAACAAAAAACATGCAAACAAATCTACATAATTGTCCTACAAACTTTGCAAAAGTGCTGTAAATTTTTAGATTTCACAGAGAAAACAACTTTGCGTCATAAACGATATGGTCTTAAATTTACTTTCGCTGAATTGCGTCTGTAATTCATACTAAATATTCTCTTCTGATATATTCCTAAAAGTATGCAACTTTTCAGAGTCAATCTTTTGTTAGTTTGGAATTTGACTCCAAATCAGTGATGTTAAACGTACAGTAATTAGCAGGAAGAGGAAAAAGAGGCAAAATAAAATTAGGCTATGATAAAATGTTTGACTATGCGAAAGAAAAAGATAGAAATAGAAAGATTTTAAATTTTATTTTGCCTTTTTTCCACTCCCTGGTAGCTACTGTATTTGTTCAGTAGTTTTGATCCCCGTACAGTACGATAATAATTTATGGAAAAAATACAGTAATTTAGTACAATAATATTAAGATTTGCTACTCTCGAAAATGAAACATATCATTTTTCATTGAAGTTTTCACACGGTTGCTTTAAAAGGCAAGGTCTTACGTTAACACCACGTAAGTACTTCTTCATCACTTTTTGAAGAGACGAGAGAAATAATAAGTATAAAGTATAAAATAAAGTATTAAATGAAACAACTCAAATGTTTATGAGCCCGAAAGAACAGAAATTTAAATTAAGTAATTTAAAAGTATATATAAAAAAGTAAACGAAAATATGCCAAAATCTTAAGCCTTTCTCCACAATGAAGGCAAAAATAACTAAGCACACACAAAACCTTGACGTCATTTGCAAGATTAACGAAAAATTTTACAAATTTTTTCTCTGTGTACTTTTTATTTAGTTGCTATGCAATTTGAGTTTGAAAATTTATTAAAATATGTAAACAAATAAGAGTTGCTAGCACGTTTTTATAAAATATTTACATGCTTTTTTTTCCTTCATATTTCAGAGGAAATCGTTTTCTGAGCCAATTTGCGGAAGTAAAAACATTTCATGAGAAATAAAAAGGTCGTATATTATGAATGTATTTCAGATATTAATAATTCTATATAATGTGATAATTGCATAGAAATTCTCACACAAATACTGATACAAGCAATGGAGTAATTTATTTTATTTTTATGGAAATGTGCTGAAATAATAATCATACCTAAACCAAATATACCTGAAAACTCAGTGCCCTCATACAGACCTATAAGTTTGCTGGCAGTATTCTCGAAAATATTCGAAGTAGTAGATTGCCAATAATACAAGAAAATAAGAATATAGTTCCTAATCACCAATCGTCATAAGCATGGTACTCCTGAGCAATATCATCGCATAGTGAATATTGTCACTGACTTTCTGGAATGCAAAAAATATTGCTCTGCCATATTTTTGGACATTCAAGAAGCGTTCGAAAAAGTTTGGCATCAAGGGCTGTTATACAAATTAAAAAATTTACTTCCAGCTCTATTTCATTTGGTCTTAAAGTCCTATCATTCTATGTCAAAGTAAATGATGAAACATTAGCCAAACGTCAAGTGAAAGCCGGAGTACCACAGGGCAGTGTTCTGGGTCCTTTAATCGACTTGCCTGAAACTGATGGTGTTAATATAGCTACTTATCCAGACGATACTGCCATTTTAGCGTCAAATTAATCTCCTACAGAAGTTGCTAATCTAGTTCAGAAACAGCTCGATGACATTCAACAATGGTTACTTCATGAATGAGTGCTTGACTGGAGTTCCATCTGTCTCAGGTTCGTTTCCCAGATGGGGTTAAATTCTTAAAAAATGTCCAAATGGATTGTTCTAATAAAATGGATCATTTCGGTGATTTAGTTCTTAAATACGTGACTCAAGTACCAGTTAAACGGGTGCTAATCTCAGGTAGAGAATTGAATCCACCAAAAAAAAAAACAAATTATAGATTTCGAGTCGATATAAAGAAAATCCCAGATAGGAAAGAGAAAATTTGAATACAGGTAGCGACCTTAAACTATTCTTAAAATTCTACTAATTCTCGAGACCCATTATAAACCAATCTAAAACCGAAAACTGAATCATAGAAATTGTGAAATGCTTTGCTACAAGAACAGGGTTTCCCCAAAATGCGTAACGTACCAGTAAGTTTCACATGGCCATACCTTTGAAATTATTAGTCATGTCATCGAAATAAAAATTAAGAATAAGCAAAAAAACAAAAAAAAAACAATACACGAACGAGAAAAAAAACGCTCATTATTTTGATTAGATAAATAAGTAAGAGGAGAAAGAGGAAGAAATATCGATGACCGTTTACTGCGAATTTTGTAAGGTCAAAGTTGCAGGTATTCAGTACAAACATTTACAACAGTAGAACTCAAATTCACCTGCACAATGCACTTTACTTATGATTATCATTACGTCAAGGGATGCTAGATAGCATAATAATAACTTCCTAGAAGAGGAAAATCTTTTCTAAAATGCACGGTGGAAGATAATAATAATTATTTAAAAAGGAAAAAATTAGCTTTACTTAGAAGTGCTATGAACGGAATCGTTAGAGATAGATAGCTGAAAGGGTTTAAACATGCTAGATAGCATAATAATTTTTTTCATAAAGGGGAAAACACTTTCTCTAAAAAAGTGTTGCTTTCCATCTTTCTTACTCAGGTATAAAAAATACACAATATGCTCGTATTGCAACTGCAGTGGAATTTCTTTCATGCAATTTTTAATGTTTAACTATATTAAGTGCAATATTATTTGTTTTGTTTTTTTTTTTTACAGCCAACAATATAAGAAGAAACCCATATTTTTCCTGAAAGTAGTCCACTTGCTGCAACTTTTATCACCCATTCCCATTTCTTAGAAATATTAAGAACTCGTCAGCACAACGTCGCGTTGTCAAAAGGATTTGCGCTCTAGTAGTACATTATATAAAATATAAAATATATACTCCACATCACACATATAGTGAGTTTCAAATAACTGGGGCGTTAAGCTCTTAACCTTTTCTATTTGCATTTGGAATTATTTTTTGCTACCTGCGGCAATTGTAAAAGGCAAGAGGAATCACTGGCAACACTTCAAACCAACCATAAAAGAGATGAATATTGCGGCCACTTCAGGTACATGAACTAATTCAGTTGTAGCAGTTATTCACAGCAAGTGAATTTTCACTTTCATCGTTGCTGCTTTTAGGTTTTTATTTATGAACTTTCTCCATTGCATTCAGCTATACGAATACATGCAAAAAAATGAACATAGACTTGCTCATACTTATATGGAAATATATGAGTTAATAGTTTTCAAATAATTATACTTTCGCAAACTAACTTACTTAATTAATTTTTATACAATCAGAAAATCCCAATCACAGTATGTACTGTGGCGAGCATAGAAATAGGGAATTTTCATGAAATAAAATTAAATCGACTAAAATTTTTCGTAAAATTTACGTGCATTATGGATCTAGGGTTAAGCAATTTCATGTTAATCATCGAAACTCACTATTTCTATGCTCCCAATTGTATATGTATAATGGATTAGTCTATCTTAAGGAAATACATCGTAAATCGTCCAATCCACTGGTTTCAGGGCTCATAATAAATAAATAATATAAAATTTTCAACCTTTACTTTACACTAGCTTTTAAAAATGGCACCAACTCAAATTCGTTATTACATTTCAAATACGAAGAAATCCTAGGAGGGATGAATGAACACTATTCTAAAAATTTACAAAAACTTTCACCACAACATAAAAAAATTTTGCCATAGAATCCGAATATCTTAATGATTTTTTTCGATTGATCCGAATTTTCCATGAAATTAGTGAATTTCGAAAAAATTAACTGTTGAGCGCACATGCTTTACATAAATGCTTGTAAAAACTTTAATTTTTAGCCAATGAATTTCAAATTTTTGTGTGTTTTTGACGAGAGTCCACTACACATTTCACTTTTACAGCTGTAAAAATAACATTTTTTGTTTACAATATTCAGCCAACATTAAAAAATATCAAAATTAACATTACAAAATGTAATTATAACATTACTGAAAAATGTATAAATGATGCGAAAAAACTGCGATTTTAACATCAAAAATGTAAAATATATACATTATTTTAATGTAATGACAACAATGTATAACTGATATTGCAAAATGTAAATTTGATATAAATTTAACGTAGAATCGAAAACTTAAAATGTTAAATAAAACACAATTATGGATAGACGCAGTTGGTAGCGGTTTAAGTGAACTATTCATCTGTCAATTTCATATTGCATGCGACCCACGTTTTTTGTTTTAAATCATGCAAATATTTTTAGACCTACTAAAATTCGCAATTACATATTTTCAGGACAATCTGTATGGGGCTAGGAGAAATTATATTATACTTTTTAATCCGTTTTAAAAACGTGGTATATTGAAACTTTTTTTTTTATTTAAATTATTATTTGTTTTTACATAGAAAATAACATTACAAAAATATCAATTTTACATTGAACTTTTTTTGAGTGCACGCATATTTGTTCTGTCATTTTCTGAATTTCACTTTCGAGGGAAATTAAAATCGAAACAGTGTAATTCATATTATCGCAATTTTAATTTCACATCCATAGAAAAATCAAAGTTATATTTCTGTAAAATTTATTTATTTATGTATATTTGTTTTCTCGATATTTCAGCATTACATTTATTTAACATTATATTACAAATTCCTGATAAATAATTTGTAATTTTATTAAATGATCTCAAATATATTACAAATGAATTGAATCTCAAAGAAAAGTAAATCATTTTTAATTAAATTTTGTTAAGAATAGATACATTTTTGTAACTTTAGTTTTTATGTCGTAAATTGTTAAATACAATTTTTTTTTGCTTAAGATGGTAAATTCTTTGTATCGAATATTTAATTGTAAGCAAAATAAGAATTTTAATTAATTTTGCAAACTTAAATTCATTTATTTAAAGAAAAACCAAACCAGAACATCAGATTTCAATAAAATAAAATAAAAACAGTGACATGAGTCTTGTAGAAGGCATTTTCCCATATTGTATGTAAATTCATATCAGTAAAAATAATATTTATTATTTTTTTTATTTATCAAAAGAAATAATGATAAATAATTAGATTTATATAGATTCACATAAGGTCCTTCGGCTAGAGAATATTTATTTATCTTTAATTCTTGTTGGAAAAAAAATCGTTAATAAAAGTTTGTTTCTTTGTGTGAGTAATGCTGAAGTCAAAATCTTTTTCTTGAAGGTTTATTAAAATAAATATTTTCGACTCTTCAGTATCATTTCCTTCAGCCCATTTGATATACATATGAATACCATGAATGGCTTCAGCATTTGCACGTGCGCAAAGAAAACAAACAAAAAGGCACAAATTTATTTTTAGCAAGATCGAACATACAAAATTAAGGGGTTAGGTCTAGTTAGAGGCGTTGAAAAATGAGAGGACTCCGTTCCTGAAGTAGTGCCTTGCGGTGACTATCAGAACATTTTGCTGGTTCATCGACAAATATTCTTGAAGTTCCATGCAAATTCACTTTGTGTAAAGAGCTTTGAACGTTTTTTTCTCAAAACTGTGTTTTCAAAGTCGGTGAGCAAGATTTCTTGAAAGCTGCTCAACCGATCAATCTCAAATTTTTATACAAGCTTTATAAATATATCTTTCGATAAATATTTATCATTTTATAAACAATTTAAAAACAAAATTTTCATCAAAAACTAAAATTTTTTGTAAGGCCGCCATTTTGTTAAAAATGGATATTTTGATTATTCCTTCAAACAATTACTAAATAATTCTTCGCATTAACTAAACCTTTTTAGTTTTTTCATTTAGGATTATCCAATATAGAGATATCGCGTTCACCGCAGAGCGTATTTTTTTAGAGGACTGATCAGGAGCTTTAAAAATTATTATTTAAAAAAAAAAAATAAAAATTTGGATAAAGTTAACATATTAAACAATATGTGTGTAAAATTTTATATTAATCCAATAAAATGCCTTTTCAGAAAAAATTCTTGAAAAATCGCTTTCTTCGGCCTCCTAAGTACGTTAACTACTTAACATGAGGGTTTTTTTTTTCTTAAAAATACACAAAACGGTGGATTCTGAAAGTTTACTCACTGATTTTCAAAAAAAAAAAGTATTATTTTATTGTTCAAAAAAATAAAAGTAAAAAAAAATCACTTTTTTAAGTTTCCAATAAGCTGTATAAATTTCATTCAATTTCGTTTAGTGTTTGATTTAAGAATCAATGCATCTAAATACGAATTCGGTTGGAAAAAATTCCCTTGGGCATCTTGTATCCGCCAGCGGGTTTCACCCTCTTCCGGAAAGTGTTGAGGCCATTCAAAACTTCAAAAAGCCAACAACAGTAAAAGAGCTGAAAAGTTTTCTTGCAATAATCAATTTTTATCGCAGATTAATTCTGTAGAAACTGCTGCAGTATTGGATATGTATAAAAAACAACTCGCAAACTGGAGCGTCCACTGGCAGAGGCAGAACTCTCGCTGTGGGTAGATGCTTCCAACACGACAGCGGGAGTCGTACTTCACCAGATCATTAACGAACGAGTCGAACCGTTAGGATTCTATTCTAAAAAACCCGACAAGGCGAGCAAGGTATTGCAAGTGAATCAACTAATCTGAAATCTTTTCCCATTCCACGCAGTGACAAGAAATTATTTTGCGATTGTTCAACGAATACAGTTCGACAGTTTGTTTGTTTGGCCAGGTATTCAAAAATGCAACCGAAATTTCGCTAACGCTTGCCTGTAATGCCAGAGAGCGAAAGGGAAACGCCACATTTATTCACCACTGGCACGATACCCACAACCCCAAAGTCGTTTCACATTAACATTGATATCGTGGAGCTATTTCCTCCAAGTGAAAATCATCGTTATTGCCATACAATAATTGATCGCTTCAGGCGATGGAGCCTGGATAGCGCGTTATGGTGTACCAACTACCATTACTTTAGACCAAGGCCGGCAGTTCGAGTCCGCTATCATCTCAGAATTAATGAAAACGCTCAACATCAGCCATCTACAAACAACGCCATACCACCCCCAATCGAACGGCATGATGAAAACGTGTTACAGAACGCTAAAAGCTGTTATCTTCTGCCAGGATCTCGTTGGATGGGCGGAACATCTTCAGAAAATCTTAGTTGGCCTGTGTGCAATACATAAAAAAGACATCAGCGCATCGCCAGCGGAGTTAATTTACGGCATAACGCTGCGCTTACCTTCAGAATTTTTTATTGAAAACAAAAACAGTCGAAAGAAAACTGAGGCAGCCAGCGATCTTCAAGAGGCAATTGGTAAATTACACCCCCTAGAGACAGCTTGGCATAGGAAGGTGCATAGGTATTTTTGTCCACCCTCAACTTCAAACACGCACTTGTTCGTAATGATTCCATACGCTCTTCGCTATCCCCTCCATATAATGGTCCCTTCGAAGTCCTAGAGAAAAACGAAAAATACTACAAAATAGCAGTGAATAGAAGACACGGTAACATTTCACTATAAAGACTAATATCAGCTTTTAAAACCATCACTTCGGCACCAACTCAAAAGAATCGAAACCCGCTCCTCACAAAAAATATGTGGCACGCATGTGATTCTTTATGAAAGGATCACGATTTTTTTGTTTTTTTTTTTGGTTTGGAATTGATTGATTGATTGTTTTAGAAAGGGTGTGAAGTACTTCGACCTTAAGAGATCTATTGTACCCCGAAGTAACCTGTTTAAAGGTTATCAGGCAAGCCAATCATGCTGAGGAATCTCAGTAACATATGTGGCTGTAAGGCCGTGCCCCTAATATCTCTTCTTCCTGCGAGTGAGTGCATTAGGATGTGTTGGGATGATTCCTTGTCATCTTTACAGAATCTATAAGTGCTGTCTTGACTTAAACCTAGGTTTTTCATATGCTCCCCCAGTTTGCAATGCCCTGAAAGGAAACCTATCAATAGCCTTAATTGACTTTTATTTAACTTAAGACAGAGAGCTGCTTTATTTGGATCGAAATTCCCAATTAGTAGCTTTGACTGTCTTAGATTAGGTAGGATTGTCCAGTAGTATGATCTGGTGTTTTGTTCCTATTTTTTAACGTGCCTTTTAAGGTTTGAATTCCTATACCTAGGGTTTTGAACCAATGAAGATCTTGGCCGCTGCGTTCCGTGCCAGGTGTTCGGCTACTTCATTACCATAAATACCTGTATGTCCGGATAGCCAGAATAGAGTTACCTTATAAGTCTTGCCTAAAATGTTTAGGAGCTCTTGGCATACCCATACTAATTTTGAGGATATCTCAACGGAATCTAAGCTCTGATAGCAGCTTGACTGTCAGAGTATATTATGTTTTGCTTTTTGTACCCACGTTCAAGGTTGAACTGTGTACAGAGCTGTATGACTAGAATCTCCGATTGGAAGATACTTGGAGTTCTTCCCATTGGCTCCAAGTGTTTGATTTTTGAACCATACACCCCTGCACCCGTTCCTTCGTTCGTTTTCGATCCGTCGGTGTACCATCTCAGTGTATGTTCTTTGTGAGAGGTATGGAAATACTGGATGTCCCTTTCCCTCTTGTTACAGAGTATAACTTTGAAGTATTTTTGGAAGTTGTATCTCTTTTTCATTTCATCTCTAGGCAAGGTGGCTAGGGGAAGGTCAGCAGAGATACTTTCGAGGTCTTAACTTGATATGCCTATAAGTATCCTTTTGCCAGCAGTCTTACTATGTGTAGAGGACTGTGGTTGAGTAGTGCCTCCATGGCTGCTGGTTATTTTCCGTTTAATAAACTGACACGAAATAGGATCCTCTAAAGCTTTTCACCTACATATGTATAGCGTGTGTCTTGAACTTCACACGCAGAGGGGGGGGGGGGGGGGGGGCAACAATAGCATTACACCGAATCCGAAAGTCGGACGTTTTACTACCGGTACCTTGAAAGGTGTTTGCGAGATGTTTTCACTGCATACGGAAAATTTAAATTTTATGAAAAAAAATGAAGATTTACGAACATATACGAAACCTGACGTGAACCGAAAAAAAAAAATTATTGAATCGTGACTAGCGACCAAAAATGTCGCAGAAAATCAGATACGCTACAACTCAGATACTGTTTTAAAGTTCCATTTTGTTCTAAAGGGTTAACAATCATCCAACCATCCAAAACATATGAATCAGATCAGCGCACTAGACAGCGACCACAAATTTTATTTTGTTTTGCCAATTTTTGGGGGTGTTCAATACTTTATCCACTTTGGCATGCAATCAATGTCTCTCCACACTCTTGGTGTCCAAATCCAATTGAAGGCAACATTTTTATTTACTTTTATTTACACAAAACACACACAAAAATTCTTCTTCTTCCCCAAACTTATAATCTGCCAAAAAGCGAATTTGAAATTCCATTATTCCATCTAATTTTAAAATTCAGAATTTCAACGAAACTCATTCTCGGGTGTCTGCCTTCACTATTAGAAAATAGATTTGGGAATGTTAGTCCGCTTGAGAATAATCTATTCGTTCAATTCCTTTAGCGAATTACTTAGATCCATTTAGTTTAGTAGTTCACCAAAATAATATCAAAAATCAATTTTTCACGAACAAACCAAGTTTTTAATCACCAAAAACCCTAAAGTAACTATTGGCTTCCAATTTTCTGAACTAATTGGCTCAGAAACTACTGAACTCTATTAGGAGCGGGGTTCTGTAGCGTCTCGAGTTTTTTTTTTTTAATTCTCGTAGACCAAATTTTAAACAAAATCTTATAAACTTTTTTGGGTGGCTGGCATTTGGTTACAAATTGTGAAACCATTTTGAGGAGGTTAAAATGTATCAGATAGAACTAGGAAAAACGACAAGACAAGAATAGCATCATTCTCATGTTGAATAAACTCACCTAGAAAACAGATTAGTGTAATCATTATATTTAGTTCACTCGCTCCAGACTCACCATTATCGGTTAAATATCCCACTTAATCAAAAAAATACCTAATTCAGCAAAACACAAATTTCCAATCAGGTGGAAGTCCTTACATGATAGTGAATTTGTTAAACAAAATTTTTGCACATTCGTGGTTCTAGCGCGAGACTCAATTTAAATTTATATTAAAATAGTCGTATATTTTCTTACACGAAAACTAATTTAATTGTTACTCAAAAAACATCAAAGTGCGCCGATAAAATTTTTAATAACTCATTTGAAATTTATCGAAAGTAAAAGATTTAGTTATATTTATTTTATATTTTTAATTATAAACAATTTTTTTTTTCCAACAAGAGATTGACGTACACATTTTTATGTATGTATGCTCCTTGTTAGCAACAGAAAACTATTCGTTAGAAACGTATAGCCACACACACACATACACAACACCTACACGGAAATGGTTGTTGATGCAAATTTTTAACTTAAAGTTTAAAATTATATTTTTCTGTTTAGTATTTTTCAAATCATATTTATCTACGTATAAAAGTTTGTTTGTAAGTTTGTTTGTAAGTTTTTTTACTTCGAATTTTTCACTTTTGTGGTTTTATCATAGAAAACAATGTAAAGCTTCCTTTTTTTAGTAATTATGTGTGTTATTTAAACTTCAAACTTTTTAATTTTATTTTCATTAGTTTCCATGCAACAAAATTTAAACTTTAAAATATCTTCACTTTAAGGTTTACAGCAAAATAATTTATGTAATTTTTTTCATTAGTTTTATATTGAACTTATTTTATTTAAACTTTACTTTTCATTAATTTTTTAATATATATATTCTAATGCAGTTCATATATTTCACAATTAACTTTATGCAATAAATTTTGTAAATTTTTGTTTTCTCTCTATTCTATTTTTATATTTAATGGTCATTTATAATTTCATTAAAATTCACTAACTCAAGCTTCATATTTTTTCGTAAATAATTTCGTTGAATTGCCAACAAATTAAAAAGGAAACAAAACAGTTTCCGCTTAGTTTTCAAAAATGAAACTGTAAATGCTGCATTACATTTACGCACTGATTACATTTCCCACAATACTTTGAATTTTTGCCATTTCTCATACAGACAGCGGCATTATGTTTGTTTTTTCATATTCCAACACGAAATAATTTTCACGCTGGAAATTTAAATATAGTTATGTACATATGCATGTCTGCATATTCATTCAGAATTTAATATACAAAGCTCATACATCCACAGCACATGCGCGCTACATCCAACAGGAAGCAGCAACATGTGCGAATAGTGCTACCGTGTGCTTTCATTATGTATGTAAACAATAAACAGCTGTTCATTGTTATATGTTAAAAAATATCCGGAAGCTATAGAGGGGAAGTGAAAACAGATGGACAAGGGAGCGGAATATAATCAACTAATTTTTAACAAATTTTTTTAATTTAACTCACAATTAATTATAGTATTTTAAATTCATATACAAAAATATAATTGTAGAATATTTTTTTTTTTTTTACAAAAAATAGAATCATATGTTTTCTTGCTTGGAAATTCATTTAAGGGGACAACCCCTCCCCTCCCCCCCCCTCCCCCCAGTCTCGATTTAGAATTTCCGTCATATTCAATGGGCTGGTAAATAAACAAAAATCAATTTTTGAGGTTTGGATATCTGCGCATATATATTTCGAAACTTTAAAAGCAAGGAAAAATTCTTACATTGTTGTTTTACAAACATTTTAGCAACATTTTCGTCGTCAATAAAAAAAAGCCTGTTTTTTGATGGCGGGAACGATTGCAAATCATTGGAATGTCTGAAATCAAAAAATCAAACAGAATTAGATAAAGTATATGTTTCGGACAAAAACTCACAAAATGGCGGACCTTTGAATGTATTTTTTTTCGAAAATTCAATGCTTTTTGGTTAAAAACTTAGCTGAAAATTATAGAAAATCTTTAGCAATTTTCTTGATAATAGTCTAAGTTATAGCTATTCATGTATTAAACAACATTGCAAAATTTCAAAGCGATTGGTTGAATAGTTTTTGAGTTACAAAGTCCGCCAATCGTAAAAACACTGTTTCGAGAAAAATGCGTTTAAAGTTTTGTGAAGCAATGTTTCGTGTATAATGCCTGGTTCATACAAAATCCCTTCAGACTCTTCATAGGCTTGGTTTTCTTGGTTTCGAACAAGACAATAAAGACCCCGAGAATGGGAGGGGGGGGGGGGGTACCCTTAAGTAAAAATTTATCTAGAAAAACTTGCAACTTCTCTCATAGCGAATTGCCACTTTACTCTCTCATTTTCTCACTCGTTGTTCCCGAAAAATACAAAATTATTGCTCGGCGAAAATTCTTACCATAGAAAACAAAAAAGGGGGTATTTTTGTGTTCAAGAGATTCCAATTTATCCACCCAAACATGTTTTGTTCTTGGTACTTTTCAAGACTTGAAATTTGTAAACTAGTGTTATACTTCTGAATTCTCAAAAGCTAAAAGTTTTTGCACAATTTAAATATTATTAGAATTATTTTTATATGCGTTTACTGTTTTTAGAAATTACCAATCTTCTTTGTGTTGATGGACAAGATATCAAGTAATGCTATCGTCAACTAAGGAGTGAGATCGAAAAAATCTTAACATGTATAAAATTCAATAATTTTTAAACGTTTGATCTTAGAGTTTCGATTTTTTTTTTTATTTTATTGATAATATTTTACAAATTACAGAAAAATATAACTTTTATAGTTCTAACCACTATTTATGAACTCGTGGACCTTTTTTGGTAAGCCTTCCACTAGAGATTTGATAGTTGTTTCAGACACCTTTTTGAAACAGTTTGCCCATCTCTTATTAAAATGTTCGATATTTTGGGACAACTTTTTTGTGCTCTTTAAGTTTCTTTTCACAAGAGCCAATTTGGAGGATTGGCCTCTCTTGGTACAAAAACTATGTTATTACTTTGGTACCACTCCAGAGCTGTCTTGCCGTAGTGACATGATGCCAAAAAGGGCCAAAAATATGTGGACACATTGTGCTCTCTTATGAAAGGAAGAAGTCTTTTTTTCAAACATTCTTTGATGTATATTTCGGTATTTATAGAGCCCACTTTAACAAATGACGTGCTTCTTTTGTCGCAACTGCATATTGCTTGCCATACCAGGAATTTTTTAGTAAATTTTGTCTGCTTTTGGATTCTAAATTGTTCTTCGACATTTCCTCGAGCATTAGCAACAACATACAAATTTTGACCCGAAAGCTGCGTAAAATCTGCCAGTACATACGTTCCATCGTTCATTATACAACATGAATATTTTTGTAAGAAATTCGATTTTAATTTCCGATCCCTACTTTTGGCGTCTAAATTTTTTGCAGCATTCCTGTCTGGAACTTTTTGGACTTTGTATGTTTTCAAACCTGCATTGGCTTTAACTTTTTGCACCAAATAGTCAGAGCACTGGGCTAACCGGGCGGCTTTTCTACCAGATGTGTTTGGAGATCTTTTCAATATGCTATTTTCTTGGCTTTCCCAATATCATGTGGTCCTTGTTTTCTTCCCGAACCAGGTTTCCTATCGATGGTCAAATTCTTCTAAAACTGTTTAATAATATTGGAGATAGTTTGACGGAAGATCTTCAATTCTTTGGCCAATTTTTTGTAGGACCAATTTCGATTTTTTTGAAAATTTTAATAATTTTAAGACGTACTTCTTTTTCTTCACTCATTTTGATCAAACTCACAATAAATCAACATGTTCGTCATTAAAAATAACAACTGACATATTTTTCAAAGATAACTAGATCAAAGACATTTTTAAATTTACACCCAAAGAAAATTACTATTTAAAACGTGTGTTAAGGTTTTTTCAATCTCACTCCTTATTGTTGTACATATATAAACGATTTTTAATTGTTATTCATAATTTAAAATCTTATATTATTTGATTTTCGGTTTCATGCCAGTATTGATTCTGGATTTTGTATTTATGTATTTTAATTTTTCTAAATAAAGATACTGAGTAATTTTTTTAGGCAATTCTTTCATTTATTTTTGGGTTATATTTTCATAATTTTGTGATTTTACTTCATTCTAAATTTAATATTGCCCCAATTTCATTATGAAAATATCCCTTATTTTTTGAGCCATTTTTTATTTTTAACTTAAGGCTATTTTTCACTGGAACCAAGCTTCACGTAGCCTCATAAGAGGTTGCTTGAAAATAATTCAGCTCCTCTAAATATTTTGGGAAATATTGTAAAATAAACCAAGGTTACTTTTTAGGAGAGAATAGCAACAACTTTTTTAATTATGCAATGCAATTAGTTTATTGTATGCTCACACAGAACACAGCGTCACCCAATGCGTTTGCGTAACGTTATTTAATATGTAATTAACTGAGCAAAAGAAAGAAAACACACCCAAACATCCAATCTAGCCAGGTTATATTATTTATAGCCAATTGATCGTTCGTATTTTAAGTATTAGGAATACATTTTTTTAATTACCGCTGTGTTTTACCAAAATGAAAATATAGAATTTAATCGTATATCGCGCAGTCTAAGATATATTTTTTTGTCATGAAGTTTAACTTAGTATTCTGAAAGAAGAAGTGATACTGGGCCATTTCTAAATCATAGTTTTCCTAGGTTAGTAAAGTTAAGAGCATTTTTCATTTAAAACTTTCGTTCCGGGTCTGAGCTAAAAAGTTTTAAAGAACTCTCAGATCTTTATAAATTTGAACTTAGTTTAACTAGAGATGATTAAATTTACGAAAAAAGTAAAAAAAGGGAAATAACAAAGATGGGACCAGGGAATAAGTGGTTTTCATAAAAAAAATCATTTGATTCAATGTTTTCATTCAGTTAGTAGGCTAAAAGGTTTGGCAATTTTATTATTTCATGTGTGTTTGCCAACTATTGTTCACCACAGGTAGAAGATATGTAGCTGTATATCTTTTTATTTATGGTAGTAGTTTAGTGGAGCATATTTATATTGCAGTGAAAAAGAAAATGTTCAGTGAGCAGCTTGATAGTTCTTGAAGTATATTGTAGCTCTTAGCGATAGATTTTGATATTATTGTTTCGTTTAAGTCTTGCTGAAAACTAACATAGAATTTAAGCTCTTTATTAGAACCAGCGGTCATTGTCAACTATAAACTTTAATTTATTAATTTAAACGAAAAAAAGGTTCTGCTGTGTTATTATTATTATTATTTAAAAAGGGTTTAGCTATATAGAATCGAAGAAGTGTTTTAATCCTCTATTATTGTTTGGAGTTGATTCAATGACACACCTATGAGATAATGTAAAAGTGGGTACCGTTTATACGCCTGGGTATACATACATACGGACGCAGATCTCTATAGCATGGATTTCTGTTATAAATATGGAGGGCATTTTCCCATTGCTATAGCTTTTTGAAATCTTGGTCCATAGGCTTTAGCCCCAAACACTACTATCTTCCATTGTCGATCAAACAGTGTATCAAACTTCTGACCGTCAGAATTATACGATTTCAAAGTTTCTAGAGAATTATTATATTCTGCTATAATTGTTTTGAACAAACTTTCTTGTTGTAATAAGTTTCCCGTTTTTTGTCATAATGTTAAAACTTAAGTACTTGTACATAAAAAAATATTTTTAATTTATTTCATTAAAAAATTCAATTGAATTTCACTACTGAGCTATTCAATTGGGTAGACTAAATACTTATAGCAATCATTATGATTTTATAATATGAAGGGCATTTAATGCACAATTAATTTTCACTCAGTCTGCTATATTTATTTGCTATCATGTTCAAGCCATTAATTTTGTATTTACCATATTATACTTGTATACACATTAAGTACTTACTTATAATTATTTATGCTTTGTATTTACAGAGGTATGAAGATAAATTTATTTATATTTGTATAATTAAGTATTTGATTTAATGTTATGCATAAGATAATTATGCATAACACTTATGTATAACGGCTTGCAATAAAAGTATTTACATATGCTTAACAATAGCGAATGATAACACTAGTTTACAGCCGAAAAGTACCAAGAACAAAACATGTTTGGGTGGATAAATTGGGACTTCCTGAATACAAAAACATTTTTGTTTTTCTATGGTAAGAATTTTTGCCGAGCAATAATTTTGTGTTTTTCGGGATATGGTTTCACTCAAATCCTTGTGGAGTCCAAACAAAGAGTTCGATCGAGATGAACCCTTGAAATACCCTTTTAATCGATATGCTGTTTGGAATAACAAATGGTTAAGTTATGTTTCCTCAAAATTCAAAATTTGCCATTTCTTCAATTTTTCAATTTTCTTTTATTTTCAATTCAATTTATTTTTAACTAAAAGTCAAAATCAGGAACATTTATTGTTTTTAATGCATAGTGTATTCAATTACAAACATTTAAGGCCCAAGCTGACCAAGATAGGATGAAAAATAAATTTTTGTGAATTTTTTTGTGAAGCAGTGCTGACAACGTGCCCACATAAATGTACAAACTCAAATTTAAATTTAAAAACTCGAAAAAAATTGATAAACAGCAAATTTAGTATAAAGCAGTGAAATTTAAAATTTAGTTGTTTCACAAAAAAATTCATAAAAAATATTATTTTTCATCCAATCTTGATCAACTTGGACTTAAAATATTTGTAATTGAACACACTATGCAATAAAAAAAAGAAATGTCCCTGTTTTTGACTTTTTATTAAAAATAAATTGAATATAAAATTGAAAATTTGAAAAAAGTCTTGAAAAAATGGCAAATTTCTCACTTTGAGGCACCATAACTCGACTATTTGTTATTTGATCAAAACAAACAGTATATCGATTGAAAGGATAACCAGCTTTTCAAAAATTAACTTCTCCGCAAGAATTTGAGTGAAACTATACCCCGAAAAATACAAAAATATTGCTCGGCAAAAATTCTTACCATAGAAAAAAAAAATTTTTTTTTTTGTGTTCAGGAGGTCCCAATTTATCCACCCAAATATGTTTTGTTCTTGGTACTTTTCAAGACTTGAAATTTGTAAACCAATACAATACAAATTATTCAGTGTTACCATAAACAAAATTCTACCCCAATTCACAATATTTGTATTATTGTAAATTTTAATTTATTTTGAAAATAATTTTATCTCACGTTGTTATGTAATACTTAACATCCTTCAAATATCGAGTTTCCCCACTTCCAATGATTTTTGTCAATATTTTTTTTAAATTATTGTGTGCCATTGAGGTTGAAAAAAAAAATACTGAGTTTTAAAGGCTTTGCAGTTGAATGTAAAAAAATATGTTGAGTAGAATTATTCAACAGCAAAAAACAGCGGTTGAATTTGATAAAAAGTTATTTACATATGTGTCCATAGAATTGCTTATTAAAGTTTATACAATAATAATAAATTATTATACAATTAAGAAATAAGAAAAAATGCAGCACTAGCATCGTAGGTATATTTTCATTGCATACTTTTAGGGTTCAGAACTCAGGTTAACTCATTAATGCCAGATGGGTATTTAAATACACAAAAAAGGAGTGTTGGCAAGAAATATCTAGAGACTGGTAGCAAATATCGAGCTCACGTTTTCTTTATTAAATTAAGTAGAATGGAGTTAGAAATTATATCTAGCAAGTTAGGTAGAATTCCAACGTTTTCTTGCCTTTCTCCAAAGTCAAAATTAGCACATTTTCAAAATCTTAAAAATTGACATGAAAAAGATAGTGAAAAGTGGGTTAATAGGGGAAAATTGTCATGGCCTTTTACCCATCAGTGCTCTTCATTGATTACAGGAAAAAAAATATTAGCGATCCTCGAGCTGACCTAGTCTCTGGAGCCAGTTTTCTGATTTAGGTTCTTTAAATATCCAACCGGCAAAACGCAATATAGAATGTACATACAAAGTGTACAAGTAATATGAAAAAAACAGTTTTTATGAAACTTTTATTGAAAAAAATTAATTAAAAAAATAAAAAGAATATTATTTCAACAAATAAATTACTTAGCTTTTTTGATTTTTTGGGATGCAGAAATGCTTCACTATTTTGACATCACATTGGCAAAAACGGACACGTTTTGTCAGTGTTTGTACTAGATGACTCGCTCTATCTGTACGCTTAACATTTACATATGCTTACTTCGCGAAACAGATGACAACAGAAATGCTGCCATATAAAAAATTTCAGATACACTAAGAACCCAGAAAAGCCGGTTGGGCATTTAAATACCCATTCCAAATCTTCGAAATGTGTGAAATTACCAATCTGAAATTTAGCAAGGCAACTTCTATTGCCTATGTGAACATCTCCAACGATTTTTAATCGTGCAGCGGGGTCTATGGGCAGCCATTAATGGGTTAAATAGCAATGAAACTAGCAATATTTATCTACAGCATATCACAATCTGAACTTGAAATTTCTATAAAATCAAAGAGCTGGGACCCTATGGACACCGCACAAAAAATCGAAAATTGCTTTTTAGTGTTAAAAAACCTGCATAAATATGTATGTAATAGCTTTACTAACATCACGATATGCAAAAAAAAAAAAAAAACAAATTCATTCAACTGTATTAAATACGAGTACTCGTTTTCTCTTCCCTAAGTTTAAATTTTTCAATCAAACATCCTTCAGAAAGATCATGAAGGTATGCGCTCAAGTCTATTATTGATTTTAATAATAGCAGACTTTAAGTCAAAGGAAACACATCACGTATTATGATGAAAGCATTCTCAATGATAAACGGCAAGTGACGATTCTAAGGAATGTGCTATAATCCTTTCCAACAATATGATACTCAGTCACTCAGTCAGCCACTACCTACAATATTCGAACACTTGTTCTTGTTGTCAAGCAAAATGTGCAAGAAAGCATAAAGGAAATTAATGATTGTTGTCGTTTTCTGCGAAATCTTTAGTGGAGCATATTTACACATACACCATCGCTGCCTTACGCTTCATAAATTCATTAAATTTTATATTATATCATAAACATGATTTTGATTTAACGTTAGCGGCATTATGTTTATGTGAGATATTGTATACTATAGAACGGTTTATACTTAAATTGATTCTAAGAACCGCTTTAAATCTACTTACTTTTTGTTGGTTTTGGGAGGGTGCATAATAATTTCAAGGTTAAAATATAAAGTTGAAACAAAACGAAAACTTTGTATTTTTACAATTTCTTATCGTGATATGGCAATATTAACTTTGGATAGTTTGAAGTAGAAACTTTTATAACAAAAGTATAAACTTTTTAGCTTTTTCGTATTAGCGAGATTTCCACTGAAAATAGCTACAGTAAATAAAAAATTTTAGTTTCATCAGTTTTCAGAAATTGATTTATTTATTGCATAATGGAAAAATCGTACGCCAAAACGACAGATTCAGTGAAAATTGCCTTCAATCTGAGAATGAATTGTTTTGAAATTGAAATTGATGTGCAATTTATTAAAGTTATAATTTTGTTTTATGCTAAATCTCTATTTCTCTGCTTGCAGAAAAATTTCAAAAGACTCATACATACTCTATGGAGCCGTACGAAGATCAAAAGATCTCAAAATTTTACTAGGTAAGCGCTCCCAAAGTGAAATCCGGACAAATAAAATATAGGTCAATCAAAACAGCGTGCAACAACCGTAGTATTTGATAAATATTTCCAAAATACGTTTAAGTATTTTATGTCAGGAACTGATATTTAAATTTTACACCGAAAATCAAAACAATGAGAAAAATGAAATTTTGCACCCATTTAAAGAAATGAGTTTTAAAAAAAAAATTATATACTGTTTAAGTACTAGAAAATAAAGAAAACATAAAAAGAAAACAGGTTCTGGAAAAAATTTCTGTTTAAGCGATTTGCATTAGTTTGCAAGATCACCTGTTCGGATAATCTAGATTTCTTTCTTCGAGATTATTTGATGTCATTGGTCTGTTTGAATATTCCACAAATTCTTGTAGCCCTGAAAGACAAGATATAGAGAAAAGTGATGGAAGATGTAATGAAATGGTCTCAAACTTGCATAAACACTAAATTCCTACATTTGAATGATATTATCTTTAGTACTCAATGGAACAAAATTCAAGGTGCATATAAAAATACTAGCTGACCCGGCAGACGTTGTTCTGCCCTTTCTACGAAGAAGCGGAAAATTTAAAATTTATTTGAATGAAGAAGAATGAAGTTTCTTGGTGGTTAAAATTGAACATTGGTAATGGCAATTCAAGCTTAAAGGACGTACATCGAATTTGGTAAAAATTCTAGATTTAAAAATGAGGCATCAAAATTTGCATTTTTAAAAGTATTTAATTTGCAGGAGAATATCAAAGACCGTTGTAGAAGTTATATCTACTTCCAAAAACTATTTAAAAATATGGACCAATTTGCTATTTATTATAAAAATAGAATTTATTACAGTGCCACCTATCGCATTTTGTTACATAGCTAGACAGATCCTTGAGATATTTCATTAATTAGTAGAAATAATAGAAAAAAAAGGCATGGGTAAATTAATAGAAAATAGTAATGAAAAAAACACTAGTAAAAGAAATAGAAAATAGTATTACAATTCGTTACTAAAAAGTGATAGAAATGGTAGTAAAAAAGCAACAGAAAAAGTAGTAGAAAAATAGTAAAACATAGTAGTAAAAAATAATAAAAAAAAGTGGGAAATAGTAGTAGAAATATTTATAAAAAATAGTAGTACAAAAAATAGTAGTGAAAAAGTAGTAAAAAATTACAATAAATTGTAAAAAAAAATTTAGTAAAAAAGTTGTAGAAAGTATTAGTAGATAAAGTAGTAAAAAAGTAGTCGAAAATAAGAAGAAAATTTTGGAAAAAAGAAATTAAAATGGTAATAGAAAATATAAGTAGAGCATGGTGCAACACCCACTAATCCAACAAACTTTCTGTTTCATATTAAAGACCATTTTTGAAATTATTTAAAAATTTTAACCAATGTCATATATATTATAAATATAGAATTTGTTACAGTGCCACCTATTGGATTTTAAGTTAGCTAGGCAGGGTCTTAAGATATTTCATAAAGTAGTTGAAATAATAGTAGAAAAAGAAATGGAAAAGTAGAAGAAAATAGTAGTAGAAAAGGTAGTAGGAAAAATAATAGAAAATAGTACTACAAATTGTTGTAAAGTAGTAGTAAAAAATTAGCAGAAAAAGTAGTAGAAAAATAGTTAAATATAGTAGTACAAAAGTAGTAAAAATGGAGTAGAAAAAGTAGTAGAAGTAATAGTAAGAAATAGTAGTAGCAAAAAGTAGTAGAAAGTAGTAGTAGAAAATAAGAAAAAAAGTAGTCGAAAAAAGTAATAAAATAGTAGTAGAAAATATTGGTTGAAAAAGTATTAGAAAATAAGAAGAAATTGTAGAAAAAAATAAATTTAAAAGTAGTAGAAAATAGTAGTAGACATAGCAGTAGAAATAGTAGTAGAAAATAAAAGTGGAGCATGGTGCCAAACCCACTAATCCAACAAACTGAAAGAATTTAAATTTTAGTACCGTACCTTTATGGCTCCTATGATATGTATCTCATAATGGAAATTCAGGTTATATGGAAGGTGCCACACCCCCTTTGTCAATCTCACCTATATTTTTGTTGTAGCATGGCATTGTTAATTTTCGTTATTGTACCAAATTTCAGTACTGTGCTATAAATGGTTCTTGAGATATACCCAAAAAACTATTAGGATTGCATGGGAGGTGCCACGCCCACTTTACTAAAAGCCATTATGAATATCTATGATCCATCCTCCCGCCTAAGAAAATAAATTCTGTAAATATGACTTCAATCGGTCCAGTCGTTCAGAAGTTACACGATGACATACACACAAAACTCTACGATTATATATATAAAGATTACAAAATAAAATTATTATTTTTCAATATAGAAGAAAAGTTATAGCTAAATTTAATCAGATGATTACTTTTGCACCACCTTATAAGACTTAAAAAATTTTCTTTTTAAATAAGAAAGAATATGATACCTAAATCAATAATAAATAATCTCGTCTTATTTATATTGAATAACACTTCAACATCGCCCCTAAAATTATGCAACCATTTTCAATTAACGCCATCTATTGTGCTACCCAAAACATTAAATAAGAATTAATTTAAGCAGTTGTTGTTTTCGTTTTTTTCTTATTTTTCCTTTGCATAAATGAATTAATGTAATGAAAAATAAGAAATGAAAAGTTTTTGTTTTTGGGTTTGAGTTTTTCAATAAAATAAAACAAATTATTTTCTAAACTGAATTACACAAGAAATTAACACAATAAATGAAATATAAAAGTGAAGACAGCGAAAAGGAAAAGAAAATGCGATGAAACTCTTGAGAAACGTGCCGAAAATGTAAATAAGACACTGATATAAATTGCGAAAATCCAGCTGTCTTTGAGGAGGATTACAGTTAGTTAGTTGACCCAATTTGAAGAGCGAGTGAAACGGACGAATGGAAAACACGGTTGCCGTTTCGTATCATTGCCAACGGATGGGAAATGATATTTAGTTTGAGGTTTGTTGAATTTTACCTTTAGAAGAAATGGTGAAGGTATGTAGTAAGTGGTAGATTGTAATGAGACTGAATATCGTGTTTCAAAGTGTTGAGCAAGAATATCTTAAGGGGATTCTATTTAAACTCAAATGAGATGAAAAACTACATCAAAAATGTCTGATTAGCGACAGGTGCCCACGTGGAAAGTTTAAAGCAGGAAAAGGTAAACTGCGTAAAATAATTAATGCCAAAATTATGCTTGATTTTTTCCTGTCAAAAATTTGTGATGGCACATTTTTGTGCTCTATCAGCGTAAAATAATTAAAATTAAAATTTAAGCTGTATATTGTTATGAAAGCATATTACTATATAAAATTACTGAAAACAAACATCAAACACTCACACACAATTTAGCTTGATTGTCAAAAGTTGTCAAAGTTACGAAGCTCAATATTGACATTATTTAAGTTATTTGACACTTTAATTGTTTCAAATTTGATGACTCCGTAGCAAAAAACAAAAATAATATATAGCCAAAGAGAAGAAAAAGATGCGGAATACTTGAAGTAACATAAAAAAGGCGTTGCTTTTGCAATTTCACAGTGTCCTTTTTCTGGACAATAAAGTTTGCAAAATAAAGCAGTAAAGCGAAAAGTTAAAATGAATAGGAAATCAACTTTAACATGTACCTTCCAGCACGGATCTATGAACTAAATATTGTGCGCGTCAAAGATTTTAATTATTATGGTATACCTGCGATTCCCTTCCCCCTTGTACCTTGTAGGGAAATAGAATAAGGGTAGTTGACCATATTTGTGAATAATAAAAAAATTCAAATTAAATATTTATTGCTTCGAGAGATATTAAAAAACGAAAATATGTTTCAATTAAAAACTCACGCAGACTTAGGGATGAGATGGCAGTTGACAATGAGGAAGTTGCCTGATAAGCTGGAGAAGAAGAAATCGTTAGAAAGGAATAAGGGGAAAAGAAGAATTGAAGATTATCCGAACAGATGTAATCTTTATGTGTTTACCAGTGGATGATTTGAAATTATTCAAATCGGTTGTAAAATGTCAGAAATATATGTATATATAAACAAGTCTAAATTAGCTTAAGTGGTTAGTTCTCTCTAAGCTCGGATAAATCAAATAGCCCATTTTGATACTACTGTCTCGGTTGTAATGCTAAAAAAAAACGCTTCTTTGCTGTTCCAGCATATCTTAATAACCATATATCTAGTATCAGAAAACTTCAGCAGAGTATTGATTTCCCTATAAGAAGTTTCCACCATTCCACCGAGGAATGATTTTTTAGAGCTGGGCAACCACATAGGAAGTATTCGATGTTGTGGTAGCTGTGACAGCTGTCGTTATATAAGTAAATTGCATCGCTGCATGCAATTCAAACTCACATTGTGCCGTATATAATGCCGTTTTTGTGCGATTTTCACCTTGGAAAATGAAACAATCTGTTTAGTTTCATGGAGATTATATTCGCCAACAATATTTATTATAACTTTTCTCGTTAAGCAATTGACCGGATTCGTGCTTCATGCAACTGGCTCATCGAAAGATTCAGTTTCATAGCCAAACCATATTGAAAATATGTAAAATATATAAAATTTATTTTAACTGTTTCACTCTGTATCAATTGTCTCACCTTGTATGTTCCACTATACCATATATTTAAAATAGTAAAAACTTTCAAATTTAAATTTGTTGTATGCTTTTGCATTTTGCTTGTATTTGAAGCACTACACCCACATCAATCCTTTGATAGATATCAACTCCTTCTGTACCACTGACATTTTGAGTCTGCATATAGATATTCATTTTATGTCTTTGCATGGCTCTGAAAATACTCCGTTCATGGTATTTCGTTAGCATAGTTTTTCAACTATTGCCGTTTCAAATTATTGCCACTACTATTTTCTACATAAAATTTCTTCTTAGTAGATACATGAACCATATAGAGAATATATTTCGAAAGTCTCAATTACCGAATTTATGTATTGAATCATAAAAGTGCTGCCAATTATATTCATTTCTTTAGTCAACTCAACAACCAATTCGAATTAATTCGTTGTTACATTTTTTAGTACATACACATTTTAACTGAAGAGTATAGATTAAAACACAAATCACATATACAAGATTACGTTTTCCGCGTTCAAACAATTTTTCATTCTGCACATCAACAAGTACGTCATCACCATCTCGAGCAGTATTTTTTTTCAATCGCCAGACTAAAAAAGACATCAGCACACTGTAAATAAAACAAGAATTAAGTTGTAAGTAATACTTTGAAAGAATTATTTTGTTTTATGTAAAAAGCAAAAAAAGTTTCAGCAGTAATAAATAATTTATTTTGTAGTTTTGTTTAATTTTCGTCCCCTTTCTGATTCTGAAATACATACGCGCACTAAAGAAAAGTCTTTTAATTTTTTCTTAGCATAAATGTTTTGATAATTTCATTTTCTTGCGAACTTTTGTTTCGGGAAAGGTGTAGTCAAAATTATCAATATCATTCCTTAAATTGTTTGCAATTTGATACTCGATAGAGAGAATACTCAAATTACTCCAGCTTTATTGAGTCGTGCTATTGTCCAAATAATTTTTTATTATTTAGTTTCATTTTAGAAAATTGGAATAGTCAGAAACAAAATTAAAAGATAATGCAATGGTCTTGGTCTATTAAAAGATTCGCCTTTTTCACATACTAATTAACCCAGTGCATTATGACCCAGAAACCCGATTTGGCGGCATAAAATAGAAAATTGTATAGCGGAATTTTTGGTAATGTTATTTATATGTCTCCTCTGTTGATATTGGTATCTTTGTGTGACGCGCTCACGAATTTGTAATATAAAAACTGTAAATTTTTTGGTACGGTAAACAAGGAAAATTTGTGATTTTCGACATGTAAATTTTTTAAAAATCTCCCCACTTTCCCTCTTTCACTTTTCTTTTTTTTCACAAAAAACAGTTTTTAAAGTTCGAGCGCCGCTTTTCCTTTTTTTTAATTTCACAATATAAAACATTTTCGAACCAAGAATTTCTTTCATTTCAACAAACATTTGGGTTGAGATCAATTTGAGGTGAAGTTGATATCAAATACCTTTCTCAAATCTCCAACGTTGATTCTCAATAGCACCTCCTTTGGGGTACTATAGCATTCTCAACAAAAAGGGCATTTTTTTTTGTATGGTAATAATTATAGTTATCAACTTGAGAAAATTGTAGTTCTCAACTTGAGTTCTAACGTAATCCTCCAATTGGTCTCAAAGGAAATTTACTGTATTGCCATAAGCAATAATTATTTCTATTTAATTGAAACACAAAAAATAAAAGGAAATTTTCAAAAGCAACTTAAAATTTTAACAATTTCATATCACAAATTTTCCGCGATAAATTCCTCTTCTGAATTATCTTTCATATCGTAATTTTTCTCCTCGCTCATGTCAGTATCACACAATTTTGGTTGGCAGCTCATGTGAAAGGCTCTACCATCAAAGTTTTAGCAGACAATAAGTCCGACAATAAGTCCACTTCCTGCCTTATTTCACTTTTTAATTTTTTACTTTTATGCATTATTCTTACTTTTAAAATTAAAGTTTTTCGCAAAAATTATTTTCTCTTCATTTTCTTCCTTTTTTCACTTCACTTTTGTCGAAAAACATGTTATTCACAATCACTGCCAGATACATATTTTTTTGCAAATCCAATAGCAGTATTGCCATAATAAAATATGTAAATATTTTCTCAAATATATCTCAACTCATTCTCAATTTGAAAGCCAACGTTGAGAAAAATATTTGATATCGATTGGAGAATCATGTTGGATATCAACTTGAGAATTATAAATTTCTCAAAGGTTAGAGAATTTTTTTTTTGTGCTTGTTGGGATTGTAAACATCAACAGCTACGTCATCAAAAAACATATGTTTTCGTCGTCATGCGCAAAGCGTAATTTTGTATATGTGATTTGTGGTTTAGAAAGAGGAAATATTTGCCCTTGCATTGTTGCATTATTTCCCCTACAATTCAATTCTATCAACTTCGTGCAATTTCAATTCAATTTGGTTATAGCCAGTGTTGACACTTAAAATTTTTGAACGTAGAAAATTGTACCATTTGTACCTAAAGAGGAATGATATAGTGGCATAATTTGAACTCGCTCTGCTCAATGGCATTTGTTGATTTTCTTTAACCCATCTCATTTTTTTGTAAAATCTTTTCTTTTTTATTTAAATAAAATTTCCGCGTTTCGACGTAACAATATATGTACTTTAAAGTACATCAAAGCTTCTAAAAAAAAAATCGACTTATTTTTCGATGATTCACACAATTTTTTCGTCTCCAGCGGTTAACGTTCGTGTTTTGGAACATTTTGAAAAAAAACCTCTAAATGTCGAATTTTATATGATTTTTCACGTTTTTATAAATGTTTACCACGTTTTGAAAACAAAACAAATTATCTTCCAAGTCGACTTTTGACAATCTTTTGTGTGGGATAAATGCCAAAATGTCTACTATTAAATTTGAAATCACTTTTAGTTTGATTATTATCAAAGAAAATAAATGTTCGTAAGATTAAACACAATCGCAAAATGATAGTACTTTTGCGTCACATAATTGGTTCAGATAGTACATAGTACGAGTGGGACGAGTTATCTGACATTTACTATAATTATGTGACGACTGAGAACGCTGACATAAGGTGAAGAATGAGGCAAAGTTAAAACTTCCTGAGAAATTCGATAAACGTTCCGAAACATATACTCATTGGGTTTCAAAATTCATAAATTCATGTCTTTATCAATTTGTTCCCCCAAATGTGGCAAAAGGAATGATTCAAATTGTACCTAAAATGTTTTGATACTGCCGGAAGTATCTTGAACAGCCAAAAAAGCTGGAAAAAAGTACAATTGTACCTAAAATATCAGCACTGGTTGAAAACAGGGATGAAATTTGCAAATTTCAAATTGCACCAAATTTACCAAAAAAATTTGTACCTAAATGAGCATGAATGTACCTAAAATGGTATATTTCATTGGTTCATCGCTTTTGGAAGAAATTACATTTTCATTTAAAAGTTAACAATTAAAAAAGTAAACAAAACATGAAAACGCTATTTTTATATATAAAAGAGAGTCAAAAAAATTGATCATAAATGATAACATTTAGATGAACACAAGGGGAAACAAATTTTTAAATCTGATAATATTGGTCATGAAAGTTCCGGAATTTTTATCACAATTTTCGATTTTTCAAAAATTTGCAGCTAAGATGTTTAAAAGCTCAGAGCTTTTATTACTGTTTTTAAAAGAAAACATACATAATGGAAAAATATTTATTGAATCGGATTTATTAGTAGTTTTAAAATCATAAGAAGTCTACATTTTTGCTAAATTTCAAAAATCTTCTTATGACCCTTTTTTGGCACCAATAAATTTATTCGTGTTCGAAAATTATTTTTTCAATATTTTTCCCTTCATGAACAGCAATATCAGAGCTGTGAGCTTTAAAGTTAAGCAATATAGTACAAGCAAGTTAAATTTAAGTAGGTTTTTAAAAAATATTTTTTTTTTTTTTTTTTGTAATTAAGTGTCAAATTTATTTTGGCCAATGACAAATTGTACCTAATGTACCTTGTAGTTCGAAAAAGTCGGAAAAAGGTACTCTTTCATCACTGGTTGAAACTAATTAGTTAAGAGAAGAAAGATACAGAAAGAGTATTTCATTAAAGAGCGTATTGTTGATAATTTTGAATGCTTATTTTTCGATGGTATTTGTTCGCTCTCATAAAATGTTCACACATACACACACATCCCAGTGACAAATTTGCAGCTGTGCTTGTAATTTGTAGTGCCTTTCTGAATTTTCTTAGTATGTTTGTCGTTCGTCGTCAGTGGAGGACGTTTGTGCGGTGATACGTAGATTTTTTTAGCGCAAAAAAACAAAAAAATAAATAAATAAAAATATTTTAATGAAATGATTTATCTCACGCTAATATTTGGTTAATAGAAATTTTGAAAGCATCAAATTGCCTAGCACAATAAAAAAAAATTAAACAAAATATTGAAAAGTGTTTTATTTGCTGCAATGGTATTGAACAAGTGTTTTTTGTTTGCGAAAAATACTACAGTTTCATTTTAGTGCATTTCGTATATACAGTTAATACTGTTGAAAAGTCTTAAATCAAAAACAATTAAAGTTATTATTAATATATATAAAAATGAATTAAATGTGGAAAAGTAATACAAGTTTTTTATACTAATTAATGTTTGGGATTGCATACATTATTCCTATTACTTACATACATACATACATACATATGTATAACAACAATGTGCGATTTTCAAAATTTTACACTCTTTTCCCCATTACCTTTGTTCACACAAGCTATACACTAAGCAAAAGCAACAACAATATTATTCTATTGCAATGTAGTAGAGAAATTAATATTTTGTAACGGTATTTCTTTAGTGTTCTCATTTACACTCAACAAGGTGCTCTGCCAGAGTAACAAACACAACAACAAAACGCCACCACCACCACCACCACCATCACCCTCATTTACTCTCAAGCACCCACCGCATTTACTCAAATAGCGATGCATATTTTTTTTACTTCTCCTCCTCACGCACAACAAGTACAACAAATTAAAAACCCACAAAAACAAAAACAATTACATGCGAATGCTATCAAACGCCATCCATCCACTTCATTCTCTCTCACACTCTCGTCTCAATCGTCTACTTATGCTTCGCTCACCCGTTTTACGTAAAGTAAAAGTAATGTGGTACAAACAAAATTAATAAACAAGCAAGCGGAAAAAAATATAGAAATTAAAAACGATACGACGCATCGGAAACGGAAACATATCCTTGCTGAAATTGAAACGCCAAAGGCAAATAACAGCAACAAAAACAACAAAATATGTGCGCGCGCAAACTTTACTCATTTAACGTGGAACATGGTGCGAAGAAGTGAAGAGAGCAAAGAGATAAATACTTGAAGATACAAATTAACTCAATGAAAGAGAATAAAAACGGGAAACGAGTGTGCAAAAGGAACTTAAATTCGAGATAGAAGGGTTGTTGTAATAAAAAAATATGATTTTGATAACGATAATGACGCTAACACTGATATTGTTGATGATGTTAACAAACTACGAAAGGCAGTGAAGTTGACTTAATCATCAATAAAAAATCAAACTTTTTGTTTTTGAAACAAAGTGGAAAACAAAGTAGAAACGTGGCACATATCAAATAGGAAAACGTTTAAACATACACAAACACAAACACATACATATGTACATATATATTTATAAAATAAATATAAAACGACCATAATATTTTACACACACACACAACATTTACACAATTTTGAATCCGTTTACATTGATACAAAATGCGCCTTTACAGCAAGCAGCAGCTGCCGACCATAATCAGATTTACCAACAACAAAAACAATTAACTAAATCAAAAAGAAAAAACAAAACAACAAATAAAGCAATGTTGTCATTTTATATTTACACACACACACAACGTAAACATACATAAACGTCACGCCCACAACCCACCAGTGAAACATTGGTTCGTTCATACATATGTACATACAAGCATTACAAGTAGTTACATTTTTGTTGTACTATTGGGCGTTGTATTATAATTGTATGTGTAAGCACTTGTACTTTTTTGCATACATACATCTTCACGTATTTGCAATAGTGTACTAGCAGTTTGTACTTGGGTTAAACAACAAACAAACAACAACAACAAAAATAATGCAAAAAATAAAAAATAGTATCAAGTATTGAGCACAGCATAAAGAAAACTAAAATACTAAAGCACAAAACAAAAGCAAGAGAACGAATGCGGCAAGGACATTTTGTTTCATTCACAACGTATACGCAAGGATATACATATATATGAATATTGCTATGTATCCATGTATACATTGTAAATATATAACTGTTTTTATGTATTGGATACATAAGTGATTCAATTTAACATTCATTCTTCTTCTCTCTGTTGTGCGACGAGTCATCGATGAAGATTTTCTTGCAGCAACATTGCCGTTTGAACCTCGTCAACGGAGGTGTAATTTAATAAATCATTGTTATTTATTAAGGATACACGGAAAACAACAACACTAATAATAATAATATTAACCACAACAACAGTAAAAACGTCACAGTAATAATGGCTAGACGCAAAGGAAGCGGAAGAGGAAGTAAGTTTAACTAATATTAACCATTATTATTACCTAAGCATGTGTCTTTTTGAATTCTCAGTATGAAATAGTTTATGCCATATTCTTTTCATTTCGAAAACTGAAATGTGGGTTATTTTACAAGCAGTCTACTAACTTATTCGACCATAATTTTTTGCACCTTATAGAAGCATTGCTTGGAAGGAAGTAATCTTTGGTGAGGGATCTAAAGCTGATAGAATATTAAACTTACTAAACTATACCCATTAAGGAAGATAATGGGCAAGCAAACTGGAAGTGAATTGCACGATGTATGCAATCGCGGCCAATACACCGTTTCCGTTTAATTTAAAAGGGAGGCGTAGCTCTACTTTCATCTGCTCGGATAGCCAGGTGGCTATTGAAATCTGTTCGGCTTAGACTATTGCCTTGAAAATTAGTTTACCTCTTATGTTGGGCAGAAAAAGATTTTTATTGATTCACAGTTATTTGTAGTAATGGTCTTTATTTTCATAAAACAAACTCACAACATAAATATAAATTATAAATTCACAATTCAGTCTTATTTTTAAAGAATTAAATACAATTTTACTTAATTTACGATTAAAAATAAAACAAAAATTACAAAAAAATTTTCAAAAACTAAATTCTACAATTAGTTCGTAAGCTAAAGCATTGATAATAAATTTTATTACACTGTCTCAATTATCTCCTACTCTATTCAGGTGATTTATTATTTTCATTTTGAAGGCTATTTGAACCCAAACTAAGTTAAGAGAGTGTCCCACTCGGAACGGTGAATACTTCTCTCATTTATGTTGATCACATCAAAAAACACTTCGGATGGTTAAAAATCTATTGAGGAGGGCCTTAACCCTGGGAGATTTGGAGTGTTTCTTACGTCCTCCTAAATTTTTAGAAATTAAATACTCAGAAATTTTTTTTTTTTTAAATTTATCGTCATGAGCCATGTCTAAATTGGAGCATTCCGAGCAAATTGCATTGAAGTCAATGATACCAGGAAATAACAAGCCGAGTCGTGAGCTATACTTGACAATTCTGAACTGTTTTGAAATCAGTTATAAACTATTTTAGGAGAGTGATAATACAAAGTAATCTAAGACGAAGAAAAAATGCGACGCTTGGCATGTCGGGATAAATGAAATAGCGGTAGGAGTTAGCTGGAAAGCGCACAAATGATCTTCTATGGACAGGTCACGACTAATGCTTGGTTTTCACTATGTCATATTTGCCGTCAAAGAGAGAAAAAGAGAGAATTTCCCATATGAAATTTACCAACATGCTGGCAAATTTGATTGAATTTGACATTGTAAAAACCAGGCATTAAACTAAACAAAATCAGACTTGTCAAACTGAGAAAGCTACGTTTTCTTATGCTCTGTTTATACTCCTTGACTGAATGAAGAAGCTATGAAACGCCCATCAAAGTTTATCAACTCACTCGAGGTTGTTTTGTCGTATCAAAAGATGATTTTTTCTTTTTAACTGAACACGTTGTGTGTTCAGTTCATTCTAAATGTTAAATCAACCATAACAAATGAGTGAAAAAAAAAACACACAAAAACCAAATCATTTTAAACAAATTCTGACGCAATCCCATATGAACAGAACGAAGAAATAATAATAATAAAACTCAAAAATAAAATGAAAAAAAACAAGCGCAACAATTGAAATTGAAATGACTTTCTGACACTTTTTCGTTACGCTCCATTGTCTACGCACAACACAACAATATGTTAAATACATACTGTATGTATGTAGAGATTTGTTGTGTATATACATACATACATATATACATATGCACGAGTAGATGCCAATGATGACATGTACGTAAAGTTTGCTCGTTAAATTTATTATGATTTCATTCATTTTCATCGGCGTCCATCTAAATGTATGCCCGTCCGTCTGTCCTCTTCACGAATAGAGCGACGATATATCTAAATACAATTTTATTAATCCTTTTTCTCTTTCTCACACATTGTTTTTCATTTAAAATTAATTTATTCATTTTTATTTTGAGATGTATTGTTGTTTTTTTTTTTTACTTTCTGTTGATTTTAGTTAAATTCTTGTTTTGTTATTTTGTTGTGCTACAGCAGCAAAAAATTAAAACTGACAACGTCAGCAAAAAATTACAAAAAAACAAAAACAACAACAACAACAAAAATATATATCTATGTATATATTCTTGTTTATTTGCGCTTTCTGTTCATAAATCAACAAAAGCAGAATTTTTAAACATTTTTAACTCTCGCATTTAGCATGAAAATATTCGACTGATGAGTAAGCAAAAATCACAAAAATTAAGCAAAATAAGTAAGCGCAACAATTCGTAATCATAAACAAGAAGAGACAAAACATGAATTCGTAATAAAGAAAAGAAGGCGTGGCAAATAGTCTCATTACTTTTGGAATTTATTCGGTCTATATTATCTGATGAGGTATGAAATAATTGAAATTCTAGTTTGAACTTTATACTGAATTCGCACAGAACTCGTCGCTTCTAGAACTGGATTATAATTATTGGTTTCTGTATAAAGTTTTGAGAATTTTTTAAATTACTGGTCGAAAAATAAATCAGCTGTTAGGAAAAAGCATATTCAAATAATTGAATGTCGTGTGATTTTTAAGCACTGAATAAAAGTTTAGATAGTTGAAATTTGTACAATTGTGTCAATACTGTTTAGTCTGTTAAGTTAACGAATACTGACACAAACATTTATTGGCAATATGAGCCGTTTTCTTTGAAAGTTGTGTAGGCTTATTTCTGACAAAAAGTTAGTTAATGATAACAATGAATGCAATCTGCTATGAGATTTTTATTTACATATGTACAGTTCCCAAAAGAAAACCTTCAAAATTTTCATAATTTTGTCGATATAAATTTACATACTTAATGAAATTAAAAATTTAATTATTTTAACGTTATGTGACGTAAGTCCACTTTCCGCAAATACCTAATATTTAGTTAAAAAATTATACTACATAGTTACTCTACTTAATTTTTGTATTTGTGGAAACACTGTTAATGACATAAACATTTTGGTTCATTCAATGGAATTTTGGTACTTTCCCCGTTTATTTTAGAGTATAAAACTTAATAAATAAATAGATATGAAAATTTCTCTAAAATTTGGTTTGTTTCAATTGAAATTCCATATTTAATATTTTATGATTGATAATTTTCACATTTTGTTGACTTTGAAATTGGTGTAAGTCCATTTGAGGTCATAAAAAGTATAAATTTCTAATCTAACATTATAATAAGAATAATTGGGAACAGGTCAGGCCAAAGTTTACAGGGGACTGTCATGTATGGTATACAGATGGCTCCAGTGACGGTTCTAGGATTTGGGTTTGGGGGCCTGATTTTACTAAATTAAAAGATAAATATCAGACTCACTATCGACCGAAACCCAGACCTAGACCAAAAATTTTAATGCAAAAATTTTATCAAATACAGGTCAAATTTAAAGATAACTAGAACAAAACTGAGACCAGAATTCGAACTAAAATCGGATAGAAATTCAGGTGGAAATTTCGACCGAATTTCAAACTAAAATGCAAATACTTTTTTCAGATCGAAGTTCAAACCAAGAAAAGAACCAAATTCAGATCAAAATCTTGATTATGACTTTTCTGATGGATTTGTTTTGTTAAATGATCTATTTTGAGAAAACAATTTAAACGAAATTTTAATTTCCTTTGAGAACAAATTTTGATGAAACAATTTGATACATCTCTATTTTTTGGGTAATTTTTGGTCGAAACAAAAACCCGAAAAAAAATTAAATTAAGATAACAGTTGATTTGAATAGTACTTTAAACGAATTTTTAAAATGTATATTCATATCACTTTTAGCATCGATATCACTATTAATATCGGCCTGGTGGTGAGTTTACGATCTCAAAACTTCATAACCAAGCACTTCATTTTCATGAGAAATTAAATACGTTCTTTTTTAAGCCTGTTATTTAATTACTTGAAATGTAAATATATCTTAATTTGACCAAAAAACCAATACGTTTTAAATTTCAACGAGATCTGTACACGCTTTCGGGTGCCGGGTAACAACCGGTCACAAAAAAAAAAACAATGTTCAGACCACGAATCGCACCAAAATTCCAACAAAAATCGACCAAAATGAGATCAAATTCAGGTCGAAACTCAGACTAAAAACCCAAAATTCACACCAAATCAAAACCAAAATCATTTTAAAATTCATTCCAAAATTAAAAAAAAAAAACTTTGACCACAACCCAGACCAATATTTAGACAAAACTTTAGGCCAAAAGGACACCAAATACCGAACGAAAGTAACCCAAAACTCAGACCAAAAACTAGTGGGAATATCTGATAAATATTTACATCAAAAATTGTTAACTTCAATTAAATAAAAACCAGATCAAAAATCCAGACGAATTCAGACCAAATTTTAAAACAAAATTCAAACCGATTTCGGACCGAACTTCAGAGCGAAATAGTATCAATATCAAACCAATTCATACGAAAATAAAATATTGACCACAACTCAAACTAAGATTAGATTAAAACTGAGGCTAAAAAGACGCCAAATACAAATTAAAAGCAAACCAAAATTTAGACCAGAAATCTGATCAAACGCTGGTCTGCAAACGCTGGAAAGCCAATCTAAATTTAGACCAAACATGGATTAAAACTCAAACCAAATTCAGATTAAAATTCAAACCGAAAAGAATTCAGATTGAAAACGGGCAAAAACGGAAAAGTTAAACCAATTTCAGACTAAAATTCAGTACAAAATTCAATCCAAAAACTAGACCATTATCGAGCTTTCTAAAAGTAAGACATTTGTAAGCTGGCGTTGAAATTGTAGATTTAATGTAGTCTGAAAGCACTGTAACGTGCATCCTATATATATATATATATATTTAGGGGGAGGGGGTTCAGCCCCTATAGCCCTCCCTGCCCCCCTGGATACGCTACGCTACTAGATGGCTCCAAGATAAACGAAGGAGTTGGGCAGGAGTGTACGAGAAAGTCCAAAAAAATATATTTATGCTGGTATGGGCACAGGTAACTCAATTTTCCAAGCCGAGGTGCATGCCATTGAGCTCTGCCTAAGGGAGTATGAAAACAGATCTGCACACAGCAAGAACATTTACATACACTCTGATAGCATTTACAAACACTCCTTATCTTGAAGCCTTCTATCACCTTGGTCACATTGAGCGGTATGAAACTTCTAACATTTCCCTCTATCTTCTACAGATAGGTATTTTAACTGGAGCTGTAAATACCAAGACAGTCCCAGGATTTTTAGTCATTTGTCTCGGATTTCAATGAAAAGAGACAAAAAATCAAAAATCAATTCAATATCTGCTTTGTATTACTGGAACAAACACAAGGGGACTGGCGAAAACAATTCGTCTACAAATCAAAACACTGAAATCAAATTTGTATTTGAAACATAATCTAGAATTTTCCTGATCTGATTTTTACAACTTTCTTCAAACGAATCCAGTTTTACTTAAAAAAAATCAAAGCATAAGAAAAATATGTGCATAAATTTGAATGACCGAATGGAAGTTCAGGCTACAGAACCACAACTAATTACCTCTAGCCAGACCTGATTTAATTGTATTATATTTTCTTTATAATATTTCATATATCTCTAATTTAACTTAATTTAAATTTTCTAAAATTATCTAATATTTAAGAGTAAGAATTAAAATTATATATATCAAGGAAAACACAACTGATTTTATTTTCAAATTTAAACCTGTTTTTTTTATGCGTTTCGGATTCTAGTCCAAAAAATCCAAAAAAGTATAAATTTTTTTAAAAAACTTTTTCATACGAATAACAATCAACGTTCATATTAGATGTCAGAAAACCTGGTCAATATGTAATAAAGTGTCGAAGGAGAATGGCAACAGGTATTTAGAACAATACATGTAGTTCCTTTCAATAAAGCTATTGTCGTGTAATTCCCATTCCCATCTTTATTGAAATAAGGGAACTATCCCAAAGATCACTTATGATCACGGAACGATCGTCTGATCTGCTTCCTTTGAAAATATGATTTTGTATAAGAATTTTCTTTTAAAGAAGCGATATACAGAAAACCCGAAAACATCATAATTTTCAGCGTACTCGAATTATATAAGAACTCTTGAGCGTTTTTAGTGTTACAGTGTTTGAAAAAAATATGAAAAAAAGTATGAAAAATGAATGATTTTATATATTATTAAATACACCGGACTATTTTATTTCAGATCTGTTAGTGTATTCTTTTGTTATTCTTCGCGCTGAATCTCAACAGAGAATCAGCATATACAATAAAAAAAACTCTAATACAAATAAATTAAGATGAATTTCTAAAAAAATGAGCAAATGAAAAGAGAAAGACAGCAAGGAGGCTTGGGAGCAAAGAAGCCATTCTTCTTTAAATAAAATAAAAACTTCAAAATCAAAAAAAATTTTTGCTGCTGTCATTTTGTTACTTATTTTAACAGTTAACTTTTATGGTATGGTATGATATAAACTTGAGCAGTAAAGACACAGACATTTAAATTTTTTTATTCCCCCGTTACACTTACTCCCTCCACACAAACCCACACGCCACATCATCCTCTACTACCATCTCTTACCTTCATTTTCCGCTGGCTGTCTCAAAAGCAGTCAAATCAACAAAAAGGAAAATTCAACAATTTCATTGCGAAAAACAAATGTCAATACATTCATATTACAAATATACACACAAGTAAAAAGAACAAAAACTCATGCACACATGCAAGTATAAAAAAAAAATACAATGACAACTAAGATGACAAAAACAAATACAAAAAAAAAAAGAAGAAAAGCGTTTCCTCAGTGTAAATGTCACAAATGTATGCAAGAAGAATTCTAAAAATCGAATAGAAATGATGTAAAAGTAAGAAGTGAGAGAAAAACAAAACCGAAGTCAACATTAACACACACTCGCACACAAACAAAAGCAACAACCTCAAAAGCAAAAAAATTAAAAAGCAAACAAACAATAACAACACTAAATTCATGAACAGGCAACTGCATTCAAGCAGCAGCAGCATTAGCAGCAGTTTTAAATCCATTCAAACACATACACTTGTTCCTTACCGTAAGTATCTGAACCGAACGCTGTACGCTGAACGTTGCTGTGTACTTGGGTTCATATGTATCTATGTAATACACATTTGTATCTGCGAGTTACAAGTCACATGCATACATACATATATACAACAATAACAAAAATGTGAACTACTGCTGCTGCCCACACTGCATTGCGCTTTATATTCTCAGTACATTCTCTTTACACACAAACGCACACACTTGCTCTGCTCTCACTCATTCTGTGGGTATATTATATACATACATATGTACATAAAACTGTGCTTGCGCTTTTGTTTGAGGTATGGGGGAGGGGGGACTGTGTGGTGTGCATCTGTGTTTGTGTGCTGTTTAATGCTTTACGCTTCGAAAAATGTTGGGGATTCCCTTACGTAATCCCCAAGCTCAGTCACTTTTAGTATGAGCACACACAGCAAAACACAAAATACAAAAGAAAAGAAAAATATGTACAAATACAAAAATAAAACAAAGTAAAATACAAAGCAAAATAGCAACAACAATAACAACAATATTTGTGACAGCGCCAACAACAGCAGCATGAAGCAACAAAGTAAAAAATGAACAGAAACAGCAACAACGAAAATGTAATGGCCTGAAAATAAAACTTGTGCCACAACAGCAAACAGCGCGTCATGAAAGTTTACCACATGCTACAAAAACAACGTTTCAAGCTTCCCCTCTACCTGCCTGCCTGTCTCTCTCTTGATGCTTCACACTCTGCACATCGTCCTACATACAAGTAATATGCCACCCACATACATACACAGAGAAATAGACACTTGCTGGGTGTATGTATGTGTGTGTGTGTGTGTGTGTGTGTGTGTGTGTGTGTGTGTATGGTAGATATACATACATATGTATATAGCTTAACTTATAGCGCTACAATTTGAATTTAAATTAAAAAGGCAAAAGGAAAAGTAAAGCATAAACGAGCGAAGTGAAGCACGAGTGCTGGTAGAATTATATGAGTACGTATAATATTTTCTATATTTTTCTGCGAAAAAGTTCATCCGCACTTTGTGGCACACCTCTGCTCTGCTGTGTTGTTATTCGCCTGTGCACCCACTCTTCTGCGAGAGTTTGGAGCTCAGTGCAGAGTTTGGTTGGAAGTTTTTGCATGCAATTTTCTTTTAATTTTCAACAAGTATCTAGTAGATACATGTATTGCATATACAGTGGCTCACAAGTCAGATCAAGTGTTTTATATGACAGGCTGAGAGAAAAAGTGGTATAACTTCTACGTTCAGAAAAATGTGGAATAATTTTACTTAAGAGCAAAAGCAAAACGAAATATGTTCAGAGCAAAAGTGAAACGAAATATGTTCAGAGCGAAAACGAAATAAAAAACTATGCTGTTCTTGCTCGGAAAGAATTGTTATACCGTTTTTGCTCTTACTTTTAAAGCGTTTCATTTTCACTCTAAACCGTATTACTTATGCCATTCTTGCACTGACACTCTAAATTATTTCACTTTTGCTCTTATATAAATTTTTCCTCTCAGCCTGTCATATGTCTTAATAGATTAAAGAATTTTATTTTATCTGAATATTTTTATATCTGAGAGTTAGTAACCAAAACTTTAATTCATTCTCTTTTAATCATCTTAGCAAAATTACAAAATCAGTCCGATCAGTCAAAATCGCAATTCAGTATTGGGTCAATATTTTGTATGACTGCTTTTTACTTTAATAATAACCTATGAGTTCAATTCCTGCATGCATCTGGATCTATTTTATTCCGTTCTGAAGTTGCTCATCCAAATTCCTTGGAAAATCAGGAAAGCGCTCCTATTTATGTTTTAACTGTTGCCACAAGTGTTCGATAGGATTCAAATCTGGCAATAAGCCAAAAAGTTAATGCAACTGCGTTTGAAGCCATGTTTTAGTCACCCTGGTAGTATGCTTCGGATCATTATCTTGTTCGAATATAATGGCCGGAGCACTTTTCCGTTCTTGGTGAGACTTCCACTCAAACGATTATTCAAAATAAAAATGTAGCCACCGTTGTCATCTTCTCAGATATTTTTTGCACGTAACGACTTACCTTCAGACATATTGAAAGTCCATATCATTACGTTACCTCAATCATTACAAACCTAGTTTCGCCTTAAAATTCAACTCTTTTCCAGTCCTTTATATCAAAATGCCAGTACATGGATACTTGATGGCAATTGGTCAGCATTGGTTTTTTGACTTTTTCGTGGCCCCTCGTATAACTCTTTTTCAAAACCCTACGCACTGTTTCCGTACTAACATTGATGTTATCTGTTTGGAGTAAACTCTGTTGCATTGTAACGGCAATTTTAAGGTGTGTTGCGGTGCTCTCTCATTCCGTACTTCCGGTATTGCGTCCCTGGTCTTCCTCTCATGCTAAATAAAAGTTACGGAGGGACTAACAAAAGCTCGATTCGTTGGCTACAAGGAAAAGGCCAAAAACAATTTGAATTTCATAACTTTAATCTTCATCATTTTTAAATTTGTCGGCATAATTTTAATTAGTTTTTATACATTTTTTAAGCCGGTAGATCCACTTCAAGAAACAGTCCTTAAGATCGTCTTTTTCAAGGTTTGCAATTTCGACATTAACTGCATTAACTGTCTCCTCACTATTGCCGAAGACCTTGCGCCTCAATTTTTTTTTATCTTCGTAAATAACCAGAAATAACACGACACTAGGTCCAGGGAATACGCTGGACGAATTTCTTCATCCCTGAGAGCGCAATGAAGTTGTTCGTTTTTTCAGCAGAGTGAGTTGGAGCTGGGGCGTTATCGTGATGCAAAAAGTTTTCAAAAACTTGTGGTTAGCAGATTTCATTATACCATTTAGCAGTATCGTCTATCCAGTTTTCAGAGGAATAATAGCTACAATTTTGTCTCTGGTGAAAAAAATTGACGCCATTACTTTTGCCGCTGACTTCTGCTGCTCGGCGGAAATGTGCTCCATACCATCGACTGTTGGTAGTTTACCGGGTCGTACTTGCAGAAGGTGTTAAACTCTCATTTTTAAATTTTTGGAAACAATAAAAAAAAAACATTTTTTTGAGCATCAAATACTAAAATACTTGCGATACAACTATGACATTCAAGCTCAGTTCTTTAGCAATCACTTCCTGGGTCAATCTTGGATCTTTGTCAATTTTCACCAGAACCACACTTGCGTCATCAGTCAAAGATTTTTGGCGACCTTGATGAGATTCGTGCTCCACAGAAAAATGTCCGGTCTGGAATCTCCCAAACCACTTCGAGGCGGTCACAAGTATTGGTGCATTCTCTTTATATGCTATTTGAGACTCATTAAATATTTCCACAGGCTTGAGGCTATGCCGAAATCCGTAATAAACGGCAAACCGAATCTCTTGCTGTGATGACAGTGGAATTTCTACCGACTCTTTCTCAGTAGCTTTGCGTTTCCTTGTCTCCATGTTGACTGCAGTGAAATTTAAAATGAAATATCGCAATACTATGCCAAATCATATGGACCACTATGGACAATAGACAGACTAGACAGCTACTCAACCTCAGCAGAAATTCCATCAGCATTACGACTTCGGTGCTCATGGAACACTGCATAATGGAAAGACATGCTACTAGACTAGGATTGTCATTCAATGACTGTGGCTCTGAGGAAGAAACAGTCCTTCATTTCATGTGCGAATGCCCATTCTTGGCCAGGAGGAGACTTAAACTCCTGGGCTTACTAGTCTGTTCGAGCCATAAATATTAACGCTTTCATACCCAATGTTACGTATATGCAACATTCACTTTTATGTGACATAAATAAGGTGTTTGACAAATTTTACTATTAACGCTTTTTGTATTCGGTTTTGTTAGGTATTCTTCATATTTGCTGATTGCCAAACATTTGAAATTTCTTGCTTAAGCCATTTTTTTTTTAAGTTTTATCTTTGAAGTCCATCAAAAAACAGAAGTGGAAAAATGTTTTGTAAAATCTTTTACACTATGAAATTCGGTGTCATGATTGTGGAAGACAAAACAAAACAAACAAAACAAAAGTTTCCATCAAGACCCATTAAAATTCGGGCGTCAAAGGGTTAAGGACATAGCCAGATTCATTATGGAATCCTCATGGTTCTCCACTCCGTAAATAGGGGAGTCGCGCCGTACTGTGGTATCACAATGAGCCTAATGTACTTAAGTGTGCTTTCAAGTAGAAGGCTGCCACTCCAACCTAACCTATCTTAACCTAACCTAATCTAACAATGCCAAATCATCTGACATTTTTTAATTTATCAAAAATTTATTCAGTGTTGCCAAATAAGCGAACTTTTGTTAGCCCTATCGTAAAAAACTTATATTTCGCAATAATTTTAATTTTTTAAAAAAGCAAGTATTCGATCGCCCTTGTGAGTCACTGTATCAACAACAACAGCGTATATGCTTGAAAAATATATGCAAATATTAGTTGTTAGTAATATTTTTTTCTAACTAACACAAAAAAAGTTGTACATCATTCACTTCCATTCAATTCTACTACGTTGCAACTTTTAGATACTACAGCAAAATTAAAAATATATTCTTTCGTTCTTTGGTTGTTCCTCCGTGAGTCTAAGCTGCAAAATGGTAGAATTTGCGTTTTTGTTGTTGTTAAAACATTCTTGGAAATTTTGTTTCAGTTTTCTTTCATCTTTGTAGTATGCATATTACACTGAGCAACAAATTATTGGAAATATTTGCAATCGAAGAAAATATGAAACTTACTTTGATATCTACGATGTATTTTATCATTTTTATAATTTTAATCCTTATTGGTTAATTCAAAAAATGATAATAGCTGTGTTTTATTCGCCAGTCAGTTTAACATGTGTGACCAAGTTGTTAAGTCTCTTTTTCGTTATAATGTTATTCACAATGTTATTCTTCATAGAAATATTTAACGATGATTTTAACTTATTTTCACCGCCAGACATTTCACAATAGAATTCGATGTAGTTAAACAACTTGTTAAGTATACATAACAGCTATAATTATATGTGTTATCTCTGCCGCTTTGTTGTTGTTTTCCCACACAATTATCGCTGCTAGTTATACATAACTAGAAACAAGTGGCGAATAAAACGCAGCTAATATTTATAATATCACTGAATAGTTATGTTGAACAATATTTTATGATTTCTAAGCAGTTTAGCTTTGAAGAATGACTCGACAATATTCAGGCGACTGAGCTCATAGCTGAGCTTAAAAACTCAGCAAATCTTTGGAGGCTTACTGTATTTTTTAAATTTATTTGCTGAATAGAAATTTATGTTCTTTAGTGTTATTATTGTATATACTGGTACTTTATTTTTAGTTTATAAAATTGTTTAGATTTTGATTTTTTATTCACTGTTGTTGTTTGAATTTTTTCTTATTGTTACTGAACTTACTCACGTTTTGTTGATTTTGCAAAACTTTGACATTTTAATTTGCAATTCGCTTCTTTGCTTTATATATATATATATATATATATATATATATATGTATATATATTTTTTTGTTGTATTTTATGCCTTATTTTTTTGTTGTTCTTCATTCCTTTTTGAGCTATTAACAGCATCCTCCCTCAATGGGGAGAAATTTAAAAGTATGCCTGGTTTGCATATAAGTTATAAACTTTTCGTAATATTGTTTTTCCCTGAGGTCTGATTTGCTAAATATAAATAAGAACAAATTAAGCAATAATTTAAAATGTTTCTGATTTAATGAACTTTAAAAGTCTGTTCAAATCAGCGTACTCTCTCATGACTACGATCCATAATCCATCGATGCTTTTGCTTTTCAAGCGCTAACCTCTTATGGAATTTTTCAATTAACTTTTGGATTACATTCAAGTTTTCACTCGTCAGTTTTCTTATGTTGTAGGTACTGGAAAAAATATTTTTGAAGGGTTTAAGCGATAAAAACGTAAGAAATAAAATCAAGCAGTATGAAAAAGGTTAGGTTGGAGTGGCTATCGAAAGACATACTTAGGCCTGAACGGCCCATTGTGATACGGCATGGTTGGACCTACAGTTTAACGCCAATTCCGAACGGCGATGTGGCAATTTGTTATCACTTGTTGGTTTTGCCATTTGCCTGCCAAGATGTGGACTTGTACACTTTCTTATTATTCTCATACACTTCATATTGATAGTAAGCATAAGAAGATTATGCAAATTAACCACCAGAACAAGACAGGTATCGAACCCGAATTTCCCGGGTGAAAGTCTAACGCACTACCCACTAGACTATCGAAGTCGCTCATTCAAAATAAAACTTTCACATAAATTAATTTCTAGTTTCTATGTAAATTGTCGAAAAGTCTTTAATTCTATAAAAATTGATTTAATATATAAACTATTTTAATTGGGTTGTCAGTTATTCGAAAAAGAGAAGAAGAATTTCAAATAAATCTGCATTCACTGCACTACACCCAGTAAAAACAAAAACACGCGAAAAAATAAAAACAAATTCGCCAATCGAAAGTACCAACAACAGGCTGAAATGCTGAATAAGGCCATAAAAAAGGTCATGTCAGTCAAAAGGAAATAAACCAAACAGAAAAAAGCAAGTAACTAAAGCCACGACGATATTCAGGAGTATGTACAACTACAAGTATACCGGAAAAAAAAGAAAAGTAAAACACAAAATTCACAAAAAACATTAGATGGCGCTACGAGAGGGAATATAAGGAGGGAAACACACAAAAAGTAAAGTACAAGTAAAAGCATAAAAGTAAAAAAGGAATAAAAAGCATAAAAGAAATAAAAGTGAAAAAGCATTGCGTTGTGCAAACAAGGGTTTCCCCAAAATGATAAAGTTTCTTGCTGTTGTTTATAAAGCTTTATGAGAGATTTATGAAATAGATTTGTGTGTGTGTATGTTTGCGTATTTGCAAAAGGTAAAAGAGGAAAGGAAAAGCGACGGGTACGAAGAGCGCATGGGCTGTTTATATGGGGAATCACCTACGTCACCAAACCAACCATCAAATATACCTACATACATATACTTTCATATACGAGTAGTAGAGTACATCATATGCTCAAGTGGAGAAGCAACACTAGTTCTCCCACCATCTCTCTATCCCCTTCTCTCCCTCTCTCTCTCTCTCGCTCTCTTTCCCATCAACATATAATATTGTAAACTTAATAGGGATGGAGGTGGTAAATTGATGATGATGGTGGTGCTGATGTTGGTTGCTTGTGCGATGACGACGACGGCCATGAAAGGCCATTTGCCTTGCCTTTCCTAAACTTGTATATGTGTATTGTATGCATGTGTATGTAATGAGTATTTATGTGCTGCTAGGATACCAAAATATAATTTCTAGCATAGGGAGCGTTAATGGTATGCATGCATGTATGTAGGTATATTTGGCTGTGAGTGTACATATGTATGTATACTGCTTTAAGTCGCATGGCAATTCCAGTCGACAAGAAGCCTGTTAGTTCTAGATGGCTGACTGACTGAATGACTGTCTGCCTGCCGGTTTGACGAGTGGAAATGAGACAATTTGCTTTCCGCACCCTTCGGCTCTCTCTCTCTCTCTCTATATATATATATATATAGAGCTGCGCTACGGTTGCTTGCTTAACCCTTTTTGGAGCAATTTATGTATGTTTGAATGTTGGTATTCCTTGCTTGTTGTTGTTTTTCTTTTGTACATAATTGAAATGGCAAAAGACTGAAGTCATTGAAGGTTCGCATATATTTTTAATAGAATTTTCTTGAAGCTTTTGGCTTACATTGAAGCTACGTGTACGTATCCTGTAGGGCTTTTGATATAAAATATCTTCTATTGTTAGTAAAAAGCTGACAAGCAACCTACTACCATATAATAAGTTTGCACACTGAGTTTTAAAAGAGGAAAAACGAAAAGCATAAAGTAGGAAGCGTGGTACAGAAGGTGATATACAAAGAGAATGGGCGAAGGAAGAGCAACAGCGCAGCCAAAATGTAGGTAGGTAGAATACAAACAATAAAAAAAGAAAATAAATTTGAATTCAAATTCAGATCCAAAGGCGGTCAAGGGTTTTGGTTTCTTCTATATTTTTATTTTATACACATACATTTGGAGCAATGAGTAGGTTTATAAGCTGTGAAAGCAAATATGTCCTTCTTCATACGCCCACTCAAATGATTTTATTATTTTATTCATTTTTTATGGGTTCACGTGTGTTGCTATTTATATTGTTGATTTTTTCAGTGAGTAATTTTTTGTTTGTTTTTTTCATATTTTCTTTTTTGTTTTTCCATGATATGAAAATTTTATGATTTATCGCTAAAATGTGTGAGAATTTATTATCTTTCATAAGTTTTATTCATATTCATTTGACTTTGGCACAAAGGGGTTAACGTGAAAATTATGAGAAATGTTTTTTATATTATAGCAAAATAAAAAATATATTATCTGCAACTTTTTTTTTTTTTTTTTGCACCCATTATTAAAGAAATTTTAAATAGTATGAGAGATTAGATAAAGTTTCCTTCATTTGTAGATATAGTGCAATTAAATTTTTATTAAAACAAAAATTCCATTAATAGTCTAAAATATTGCACAGTTTCATACCGAAAAAATATTTCAATTTTGAATATTTTAAATTGATTTTGTGGATCCATCAGTTATCTTGCTTTCATCTTGATTTATTTTTCATATAACTGTTTCTATTAAGGGAATACTAACCTTCTAAATTTTGGATTTGATATTCTAAATCGGGGCGATTATAACTTCAGTTAGACGATAAGTCATTGACGTCACTGTGGTTATGCCAAATGTAACAGATTTAACTAAAGGCTTGAGGGTACTTAAAAAGGATGCACCGTCAAACGACAGATAATTCTTCTTTAGAGTTGAGCCAAATCGGTTTAGCATTTCCAAAATAATAATGAATCAATTGGACTTTGTATTTTTGGTTTTTGTTAAGCAGCTTGCAGGCTTTCGGTTATAGTTCGCGATAGTATAGTTCTGGGCACTGCTTTCCATCACTCCTAACGAGAATTGTTGGAATGATGTGCCTGTAAGAAATCTGGTGAATAGAACAATAACGATTGAACTTCCTGCTGATAGGAAAACCCATGTTTTGCTCAAGATGAGTGCAAGAACCGGATAAAGAATAACAAGCTTTCGTTATAGCACAACTTCTGTGGGCGGATGTTTAACGTTCTATAAACTCAGTTTTATAAACTCAAAATAGGACGTACTTGAACTGCTGACGAATATACACTTTATTAACTAATTAATTTATAATTACCCCACAGTGAGAACAAAGAGATTGCAAGGAAAATTGTTACAAAGACAAAGGTCAGGGTAGTCGTCTCGACCTTATCTTCGTATAATTCCAATTATACTCCAAAAAGAAATAGAAATATTACAGACTTCCCTCACTAAAATAAAGCAGGTAAGCAGAGTTCTAAGTTACACGTATTTCAAGCAGGAACCCAAAATAATTATTATTTAAATCTGGATGAAGGAAAAAATTGCCTACAATTTGGAAATTTAAATAAATATTGCTTCATAATAATTATGAATAAGAAAAAATTATTTATTGTATGTTGCCAATAACTTTTATTTTGTAAGAAATATTTTTTACGTCCACTTATAATTATTATGAGTGGAAAAGATTTTTTACGTTAAAAATATCTTTTATTTAGCAAGAAATACTTTTTACGTCCACTTGTAACTATTATGAGTGAAGAATTCAATTTTTATTGATTTAGTTACAGACTATAGATAGATGAAATCACTCGATTTAACATCACTAGGTGAGTTAAAAGCGGTAAAGTTTCTAAGCCCAGAAAAAGGCAATGTACGGCAAACAATGGAGCGGCAATAAATAACATTAAAAAATATGAAATATAATTGAAGTAACTGTGTGCTGTTAATTCGTTGTACCGCTTTTGCTCTGGAAGAGGTAAAAATAGATTAGACCTGCTTTTGTTTAATTAAGAAATTTGTCATTGGAGCGAAAACAAGTCTATAGGTCTGAGTGTAGAACGCAGATCCTACATTGGGGGATGCGAGTTTGAGCCCCGGAGGAGTGTGTTTTTTGATTTCTTATTTACCTTTCAGTTTTTTTCAGTTTATAAAAATATCAAGGATCCAGAAATCATTTCTTTTCAGGTAATGCAAAAGACTTTAAATCTAGTAGTGTAGAATCGAACTTGGGGAAATATGCAAAATTTTATAAATAAGTATTTCTCTTTTCATTTATTTCTTTTATGTGGTAGAGATCCCTGATCTTAATGATATTTTTATAAAAAAAAAAATATTAAAAAACTCAAAGGTAAATAAAAAATCATCAAAAAATCCGGGGCTCGAACTCTCATTCCCCACTTCTAAGGTCTGCGTTCTACACCCAGACCCATATGACGCATGTTTTGTTTTTGGATCATATGAGAGGCTGATTAGGTACAAAATATAAATTCAGAAAAAATGTAGAATACCGTTCAGAGTAAAAGTGAAACAAAATACGTTAAGAACGTTATGACGTTCTTGCACTGAGGTATCATTAGGGGGATTCTCTATGTCTAGCATATGCCTTTGCATGGTGTACGAATTACAAAAAATATTTTCATTTTTTCGTTGCACGAATGGCTAAGTTTTGTAATTCTTCTATTGTAGCACCATGCAATCCTGCAAAAAAGAAAAAGAATTACCCAAATTTATTTCCCTAAAAATGTTCTAAAAAATTACTTCTTATCATATAAAAGTTATTAGCAATGAAAAAACGAATTCCTCACTCATAATAATTATAAGTGGACGTAAAAAATATTTCTTGTAAAATAAAAGTTATCGTCAACGAATAAAAATATTTCCACTCATAATAATTATAAGTGGACGTAAAAAATATTTTTCACAAAATAAAAGTTATCGGCAACGTAAAACATATTTTCCACTTATAATAGTTATAAGTGGACGTAAAAAGCAAGAAATAATAATTATGAGCAACAATAAAAATTTAAGTTGTGATGCAATAGTTATTTTGCAATTTTTTCCTGAAAAAACTTATAACTATTATGTCCCTGATTTCAAGGCTTGGAAGGGAGCCAACCTATCGGAGAGGCCCTTTGGGGGCTTGGGCAAAAAATCTCTCTCAGAGCGTTACAACTGCGACAACGAGAGTTATGGAGTAACAAGAATATTTCATATTCTTATTTTATTTAATTAATAAAATATTTCAAAGTATGTAAATTATTTAAATTGCTAAAATGTAGGTATAAAAATTATTTTAAAAATGTTAAACCAAATTGATATGGAAAAATTATAAAAACAAAAAACATACGAGTTTATGAATTTATCTCTATCCACACACTCTGTGCATGGAGTGAGGTACATGTGACTGACAACAAGCGATAACCTCTTTCCAACAAGGTTCAATGCTGAACTGAAAGCGAATACATTTTAAAACGCAATAATAGCAAATACTAAAATAGAAAAATATTATACATAATTTAGATGTTGAATACAGACGAAAACAAAGAACAGCAACTTGAGTTGTTGTAGTTGAAGTGATGCCAACCAACGTCAAAAAATGCAATGGATTGCTGCTACAATTCTGTTAACGTCATTTCTCGCTATTGATAGCTTGTAGATATTTATGTCATTGTAGATTACGTTGTGTTGTGCGTAAAACAAAATTTATTTTATTTTGAGTTCTAATGAAATTTTTTTGCATAACTAAGTTTTTCCCTAGAGGAAAAGGGATCATTGCACTACTACACATAGAATTGACGTAAAAAGAATTAACTGAAATATATATGTTAAATTATGCAGTAATGTATGCAGTTAAAAATAAAATTATATTATTATCCATTATGAATCTGTTTGGTAAATCTAAGACACAGTTCTCTTTACTGGGCATCACTATTAGAGATTAAGATTACAATCATAACTGCTGTTCACCAACATCCTGAACATTATCAGGAAGAACGCTAAAAAAGTTGTTAGAGGAATGGCATGGGGTCTGCAAGGATGCTCTATAATTACGGAATGATATTTCCTGTTACACATGCCATTAAAATTGAAGTCAGTACAGGAATCAGTCCCAAAAGCTAATCTGACAATCCAAGATAATGC